>JALPQD010000045.1:7767281-9160922 GCA_023101885.1 Typhlomys cinereus
CAATAACACCAAAACCCTACTTTTTGTTTTTGGAGACAAGATCTTGTGTAGTCCAAAGAATTGCCACTCTCCTATCTTCCTCAGTCCTGGCATTATGGGTGTGAACTATGCCCTGTTTGAAAGCTTTTTTTTTTTTCATAAATTTTTTTTTGGGGAGGGGAGGTTTATTTTCTAAAGAGATCAAAAAAAAATCAGGAATAGGCATTTTGTTAAAAAGGAAAAAAGGTCAATCACATGAACATATAAGCAAAATCACAGTAATCACTTCTATAGTAATCACTTCTATATTTCTATATTTCTGTATTTTTGCTGTTTTTTTATCTTCCCACTGCATATTGAAATGCTCTTTGTCCATGGAATTAGCATAAGTGAATCAAGACATTATACCATGTGGTATAATGGTCTACACATTCTATATTTTCTACTCATGACTTACTTTGCATAGTTAATAATTTCATGAATATCATGAATAAAAAACAGGAATATCAGGAATAAAAACCAGTTTTAAAAAACAATAGAGCTAAGGCCAGGCATGGTAGTCACAGGTACTCAGAAGGCTGAAGTATGAGGATTATTGAACTGAGAGTTCCATACCTACCTGGTATCATCAGACCCTATTACAAAACAAAACAAAACAAAACCAACCCAATCCTGAATCAGGCATGCGACTGTGTATTGACACCATCTTATTTCAAGCTAATGTTGTAATAAAGTGTGTTCTCTTAAGCAATTTGGTCCTAAAGCTTTCAAATTGCTCATAAACACATGCAGTGAAGTGCTGGTCAACTAGTGCTCTGGCAGGGTAGAAAGATCTGGGTTATGGCATATATCAGTTTTTATGGAGTAAATTATCTCAGCTCAAGAGATGGCATACGCAGGTTCTAACATATCACTGAATAAACCTATCTAAATTTTTAATAAAGAACAGAGCTAACAGTGCAGCTCATGATATGAAACCTATCATGAGTAGATGTTAGTCTTTGGAAACATGATTGGAACCAGAATGGGAATATGACAGTTTATAACAGACATCATTATCTATCTATGGTTCAGACAGTACCTTTACAAAATTCAGTTCAAGCAAAGACTTTACCTTCGAGGGACATTGTGAGGGTATGGAATGACAATAAGTTGGGAATTAGGAATAATTGCAGTCCATTCTTGTTTTCTTATAGACTGAAAAAAAAGAGAACATTTAACATTGATTACATGTAAGAAACAATTTTATTCTAAATAAGGGAAAGTGTCAAATAATTTGAGAATTTGAAAACCTAGGTAAGAATTAAGATTAACTTATATGAATTTAATAAAAATAGGGGTTCTATGCCATCTACTGAAATTTTTTTGATGTTCTTAGGGTAGGGATATTTATGTATTATTATGTATTATGTATTATTCATTCATTCAGTTACCCAGCATATGTTTAATGGACATGTACAGCAGGCATCATCCAAAGTGCTTTATGTAAATGCTGCTTGGAGTTAAAATTCAAGTCAGGAAACAAATGATATTCTGTGTATCATATTCACATATAATATATATAAGTACAACGATGCTACTTCTATGTTATTAAAATACTATTTATACTGTAAATGGTGAGAAATGTTAAGGAGAAAAAAATCACAGAAAAGGAAATCATAACATTTAAAGGAAAGAATAGGAAAATAATATAATATCATGTTGTGTTCTATGATAAGCTTAGGTCACTATCAGTCACTTTTTAATTATTAACTTTTTAAAAATATTTATTTATTTACTTACTCTGTGTGTGTGTGTGTGTGTGTGTGTGTGTGTGTGTGTGTGTGGTCCTGTGGAGGACCAAGGATGACTTTGGGAATTATTCTGAATTTTTTCTACTTCCTTCTTGCTTTGCTCTGGGATTCCCAAGGCTCTGCCATTTCTGCCTGGTACTTTTACGTGGAACCTGGAATCCAAACTCAGGACCTTCTATTTGCAAGGCAGAGTCTTAACCCCTGAGCCATCTCCATCCCAGTTTTTAATTATTTAAAGGGAATAAAATATGTAGTCATTTGAATTCAAATTCAATTGGATTTTAATTATTGAATTCAAATATTCAAGTGGTACATACAATACAGATTAATTTAAAACAAAATTTGACTTACCTTCTCTCCAGATGGACGGGGAATACCAACAAAAAGATGGTCAAGAAAATTAGCACTTCGTCCTAAACCAAGTACATTGTATGGTAGTTGGAGAGCTAAGTGTGCAGACTGGCTAAGTTGTCCAGCTAGATTTATGAAAACAATACAAAAAAAAAAAAAGAAAAGTACTTTGAACAATACAAAAATAAAGAAAAACACTTTGAAAACATTGTTTACATCAAATATTAAAAAGATCAATGTTAAACATTTAGGAAACAGAACTTTACAAAATATTTATGTGTATGTGTGAGAGAAGAGAGAGAGAAGACGATAAAATAGAGAAGAGGAGAGAAGAGAGAAGAGAGAGAAGAGAGGAAAGAAGAGAAAAGAGAGGAGAAAGGAGAGAGCGAGCAAGTGAAGGTGTGGAAGGCATGGTGCACAGGGGGATGTCACAGGACAGCTTTTGCAGGTTGGTGTGTCCTCCTATCATGTGGGCCTTGAGAAATAAACACAGGTCACTAGATCTGTGTGCAGGTGCCTGTACCTACTGGGCCATCTTGCTGGCTCAAAAACTTACAGGTATGAAATGTGAAGTGAACATTTAGCTAAATTATATTAATGAATCATGCTTTACAAAAGTTTTAACAAGATATAATTCCCATACTATTAATATTACCTATTTATGTGGTTTTGAGAATATCCTGAGTTCAGCCTGAATCAACACAATATAATTTCAGGACATTTTAATCACTTGAAAAACTCCATATCCATTGATGATACTCTTGTTAGCAACCTTGTATTTCCAGCTATAGGTAATATAAGATACTTTGGATTTTTACTATAGATTTGTCTACTCTTTAGACTTCATATAAGTACAATCATATAACATAGGGTCATAAAAGCAAACTAGGACGTTTCTAATTTTTTCACATCCTAGCTAACACTGTTTTTTATTATAACTTTTACTGCTTGGTCAACAGTATCTCATTGGGTTTTAATCTACATTGCCCTAGTGATCAATGATGTTGTTGAGCTTCCTTTTCATGTTGTTATTTTCATTTGTGTTTATTCTATACAAAGAGAGTAGTTAGTTCCTATTTAATTCAGGATTTCATTAATTAGAATATTTTTATCCTGATAAACCTAATTCAAGGTGGTAATTTTCGAATGTTTTTCAAAATGCATCCTTTGGTTTACCATTTTTCTTTATTCTCTACTTAATTTCTTTCTCACTTTCTGCCTGTTTTAGGTTTAGCTGCTTTCTTTCTCTAGCTTATCAAAGTGGAAGTTTAGGATACTTTTTCAGATAGCTCTTTTTTAAATTTGTTATTACATTTTTTTGGTATAGGATCCCTCCATAGCTATGGACGATCTTGAATTTCTCATTATACTGTCTACTCCAGAGTGCTGTGATTATAGCCATGAGTCACCACACCTGGTTAAAAAGGCGAGGGGATTACCCTTAGGGTCTCATACGTGATAGGTAGGCATTCTACCAATGAAACTACATTTCTGTCTCAGTTCTTATTTTTACTGATTTGTTCTTTCATTTGCAAATGTACATATTGGGGGGTGTGTGTGCACCTATGTATATGTATGGTCGTATGTGTTGTAGTATGTGTTTGTGTACACACATGTGTATGTAGACTTGAGGTTAATATCAGGAACCATTCTTTTTTATTTGAGTGAGGGGGAGAGAATTAGAGAGAGAGAGAGAGAGAGAGAGAGAGAGAGAGAGAGAAATATATGCATGTCATAGTGTACAGATGGAGATCAGAGGACAACTTTTTGGAAGTTAGTTTTCTTCTACCATGTGGATTTCTAGGATTGAACTCAGGCTGCCAGGTTTGCAACAGGTATCTTACCTGCTGAGCTATCTCACCAGCCCTCATGAATCATTCTTGATCTCTCCTCCACCTTATTCTTTATGAGGAAGGGCTTCCAGTCCAACCTAGAGCCCAGTGACAAGGCTACTCTGTTTCAGAGTCTACCTGTAGAGGCTGGAAATACAGGCAGGTTACCACACCCACCTGACATTTTATTTGGGATCCAAACTTTGGTCTTTTTCTTGCCTGCCAATCATTTTAATCACTGAGCCATCTCCTAACCCACTGTTTTAAAGTGTAGGCATTTATAGCAACAAATTTTTCTATAGGAATTGTTTTAGCTATAGTACATAGACTTTGATATATTATATTGTTTGTTCACATTCACCTCAAGCATACTTTCTAATTTCTTGTGATTTTTTTGTGTATTATTTTGGAGTGTATTGCTTGACTTTTCAGATATTTATAATTTTCAAAATTTTCTCACTGATTTTTATTTTTAATCTATGTCTGTCTGTCTGTCTGTCTGTCTGTCTGTCTGTCTGTCTGTCTGTCTATCTGTCTGTCTACTTATAGAGAGAGGGGGACACATGCCGTGGCATACATGTAGAGGCTATAAGACAACTTTTGGAAGTCAGTTCCATCATGTGGGCTCTAGGGGTTGGACACAGATTGCCAGATTTGCATTTAGAAGCCCTTACCCACTGAGTCATCTCACCAGCCTCTCACTGATCTTTACTATACAGTTAGAGATTTGTTTTATGACATCATGCACAATCTTTTCTGGAAAATGTTCTAAGTCAGTGTGAAAAACAATGTATACTATAGGTGAAAAACACTGTATATTCCACGTCAAGTGTTTCAAACATATCTGTTAGGTATAGTTGCTTTAGTGGTTTACATATCTTTTCTTGATTATGTGCTTCACTTTGTTTTTGGATCCATTTTGAAAGTGAAGTGTTACAGTTATCTATACATTTATCTAACAATAATTTCAATCATTGTATCTCATTATGTCACTGAGGCTAGTTTTGAACTTCAGTGCTCAAGTGATCCTCTCACTTTAGCCTCTTGAGTAGCAGGGAATAGAGACAGACACTAATTTCCCTGGGGCCAATTTTGACTGTTGACTCATCTGTCTTTTACTTCACACTTATGTGTCTTTCACTTCAGTTCTCTATGTATTTTGTGTTTCTTTTGTTAGGTACATACATATGCAGAGGTATTCATCTTCTTATAAACTCATGTTTTTATTCTTTATAAAGTGTCTTTTATTATTAGCAGCAACATTTGTCTTTAATGTCAATAGCACAATTTCCTTTATAAGTTCTGAAAATATCTTTTGATGAAGTGCTTCTTTACTGTTGATATAGTAGTATTTATACACTTTGCTATTTGTTTTCTGAGTTCAGTCCCTGGAAGGACAGAATGGTGGAAGGAAAAAATTGACTTCAAAAGTTGTCCTCTGTCTTCCACCTGTGTGCCACGACATGCATTCTCTCATTCTCTGTCTTTCTCTCTCATATGATAAGTAAAATAAAAAACCTAGTTCAGTTTAATATTAACTTAATTCAAAGTTCACATAAAAACTTGGCTCAAATTCCCCTTGCCCTCTTTTATTCTTAAACAAATCATACTTTTGGTCCATGAGTACATTTATGATTATCACTTTATGCAGTTCTTTTCCTTTTTTAAGGCAGTCTCACTATGTAACCTAGGCTGGAATAAAACTTATTATGAAGTTAGTGGTCAAGTCCCTATGCTCATTTCTTAGTTATTTACTTCTTTCTCTTCACCTCCTTTTTTTGAGACAGGCTCCCACTAAATTGCCCATTCTGGTCTCAGTTTCTGGGGGCTCAAATGATCTTTCTCTGCTTCTTGAGTAGCTGAATCTATATGTGTCTGGTTTTCTTCTCTCTATTTTTCATGCTCAGTCTATCTAAAGATTTGTGATTCTATTGTTTTTCTTGACAGCTTATAGAAAGTAGTGGTTAGATTACATAAATATTTAAGAAAGCATGTAAAACATTATGTGAACAGTTTTGTATGGACTTAACATACACGAGTGTGTATACATGAAGGTGCAGGGCTTTTGTATATGCAGTGTATGGCTGTGTGTGTGTATCGGTGAATACTCCTACAAGCATGCAGAGGCCATTGACTTTCCATTATTTATTGGAGACAGTGTCTCTCCCTGAACCTGGAGCCAGCAATTCTGTCTCTTCCTTCCTTGATGCTGAACATAGAGGCTTGTGTGTGATGCCTGACTTGTTACATGTGAATCACCAGTGCTCAAACATATTTGACAATTTTTTTTTAAACCAAGTCATCTCCCCAGCACCGACAATGAAATTTTAAAATGTGTTTATTTGTATACATTTTGCTTCCATATTTTTTCTGTCATTTTTAATGGTAGTAAAGAGAAAAGCTATTAATCTTTGATGGCTATAGTTATATCCAAAAGAACTTAAGAGATCAGAGTCAACTGACATAGTTAGCATTACAGAATTTAGTCCTTGAACTTTAGGATGTCATTATCCAACTGCATGTATCAGTACTTTCATGTCTAAGACACATTATAATACAAACGTGTGCAAACCAGAGTCCCTGATTTGGCTCCCCATGTTTGTTCCACCTCAGTTACTGTAGCTACCTTTCTATTTGGTAAGGGCAGTTAGTCTATAGCAACAGTTTTTGCTCGAATTTATATTCAGTCTGCCAAGGAACAAATATGTATCTATAGTCTATATTATATTACAAATCCAAGAACTTATTTCTACCTCATTGCTGTTATATTGGTCCAAACCACCATTATCTTTTGTCTGAATCACTCTAATATCCTTGTAGTCACTAATACTCGTGAAACTTGCTTTTCACAGAATATACTATTAACTAGAATAAAAACTTCTTGTTATCTAGTTTGCATTCCCTACCAATAATTGATTCTGACTTCATTTTCTATATCTGTACTCTTTCATTCATTGTACTTCAACACAATGCTCTATTAGATGTACCTTGGCAATTCAAAGGATGCTCTTACCTATGAGGCCTTTGCTGTGGTCTTTGCCTGAAATGTTCTTCCAAATATAATTACATATCTAATTCTCTTATTTTTTCAAATCTTTTATTTTTATTTTTTAAAATTTATTTTGCATCTGTGTGTGTGTGGTGTGTGCGCACGCACATGCATGCATGTATCAGAGGGCACTGTTTGTGTCTCTGTGGAGGGCCAAAGGTGACTTTTGGCAATCTTCCTGGATTGCTGCTACCTGCTTTTCACTTCACTCTAGGATTTCCCAGGCTCTGCCCATCAGGACCAGAAGTACAGGCATCCCTCCATTTCTGCCTGGTGTTTTTTATTTGGGACTTGGGATCCGAATTCAGGACATTCTGCTTTCGAGGCAGAGTCGTAACTCCTGAGCCATCTCTCTAGCCCATCTTCTCAAATCCTAAATAATACTTTTTAAAAAAGATCTACTATGATTGTCCCACATAACTGATGTCTATCTTGTACTGGGAATCTCTATTCCTCTTATTCTGCTTTTCCCTCCACTCCTACCAATACTTAAATTTACATAACAACACCACATTATTATATACTTTGTGTTTACTGAATGCATTCCATTACTAAGGTGTAATTCTTATGACAGCATACATTTCTCTTTGCTATATAACATTTATATTCTATTAGTTTGGAATAGATCTGGCCCTGGCATATATTAGTGATGAATACATAGTTGTTGAATGAGTGAATAAATGAATATATGAAAAATAATTTTTATCAGGGAAATGCAAATCAAAACTTCCCTGAGATATCATCTCACCCCGGTCAGGATGGCAAAAATCCACACAATACAAACAACAACAAATGCTGGAGAGGATGTGGACAGAGGGGAACTCTCCTACATTGCTGGTGGGAATGCAGGCTCATACAGCCACTCTGGTGAGCCATCTGGAGATTCTCAAAGAAATTAAAGACTGAAATGCCATATGACCCTGAGATTCCACTTTTGGGTATAACCCCCCATACAGCAGAGGTTCACCTCGATAGCACAAGCACAACCACCATGTTCATAGCAGCACTGTTTACAATAGCAAAGACATGGAATCAACCCAAATGTCCAACAGTTGACGAGTGGATAAGGAAAATGTGGTACATCTATACAATGGAGTACTACTCAGCCACCAAAAATGATGAATTACTGGAATTTGCCGGGAAATGGATGTCATTAGAAACAATTATATTAAGTGAAGTATCCCAGACCCAGAAAATTAAGCACCGTATGTACTCCCTAATAGGTGGCTCCTAGTACCAAATCCACCCAGCCCACCTAGAGACACTCATAGGTAAATCTATGTATTACCTACAGTAATTGCAAGGATTATGAACAGGAGGGATGGGGTTGGAGGGCCACACCAGAAACAAGGAGAGAAGTGACCATGTTACAGTAGAGAAAATAGGCCTCCATCAAGGACTGCAAGAAAGTAATGTGACACCTGGTTAAGTTCACAGACATTCGTTCCTGATTATTTACAACTAAGGGGGTATGAACTCACCAGAAGGGGAGGGCATATAGTCCGGCAGATTAAAAAGTAACCATTCTGTAAATGGGTGATTGACCCCTCCCATTGCCAAATGCCATATGACCCTGTGATTCCACTTTTGGGTATAAGTATTACATCTACCCTTGAATGTGCTCTTATAATAAGACTCTAGTTTAATAGCTTTTTGTCTCTGGCCAGGGGGTGACATACAGTGCCCATCACGATGGAGTGAAGGGCATTGTAGGAGCAACAAAACTGCACAAGAAAATCAACAAACCACAATCCAGAACTTCAGAGACTCTATATCAACCATCTAGAACTAGGCCAGACTAATCTCTCCCCATCCTGAAGCTCAGGGACATTTGCGGAAGAGGGGGCGGTAAGAGTGTAAGAGCAAAAGGATGGGAGGGGCAATGATATGTAAAATACTCCACACAAGTTAGGGCCGAAGCAATCATAATTGGACATTGCATGCCCGGCGCAATGTCCAACACACTATTGACCTCACAAAGTCTAGCATCTGCTAAAGGCACCAAGATCCTTGGAGGCAAGGGATTGACAGCCACAGTAGTGTTCCTATGCTTAAGGGGAACAAAGGAAAGGGTTCAGGGAAATGCCACTGGGTCCTTGTACGTCATCGGAGAGGAGGGCCCAGAGGAGAGTCAGGCATGCACAAGAAAGGGCTCTGGGAATTGGGGCAGGAGGCACGGGGGGATAGGGAGGGAGGGGTGAGGGGAGGGGGAGCAGAGTGTTCGGGGGGAGGAGGAGGGAGGGAGGGAACTGGTGTACCTATTAAGTTTGCATGAGCTGAAATAAAAAATGTATTAAAAAAAGAAAAATAATTTTAAAAATTTTGTTTTATATTTTATTTTGGTGTGTGTGTGTGTGTGCTTCTACATATGTGCATGCTTATGGTGGTGAGAGAACAACTTGTGGGAATCAGTTCTCTCCTTTTACCACATGGGTTGCTGGAATTGAACTAATGTTGTTAATTTTGGTGGCAAGTGATTGTGTAATTGAGTGATTGTGCCAGTCAGAAAAAAGAAATCTCAATCCTCTTACTATATCAGACTTGGTATTTATATTATTTTTGAAGTGCAATAGGCTTGCTGGATAATAAAAATAATGTATCAATTTATACCACATAAATATAAATATATAATCTAACTAAAGGTAAAGTATAAGAATTTTGAAAAACACTCATAATTTTGAGTGGTATATGATGAATAAATACAAAGCATTTGTGATATCAGATGAGACAACTATCAGATTTTAAATGACTGTGTACATCTATGACTGAATTATGATCTGACTTTGCAAAACAGGTTATTTACATGTTACATAATTAAAAAAATGAGTTTTTTAAAAAAGTTGATTCAGGGGGCTGGAGAGGTGGCTCACATTAAGCCTCTGCCTTGCAAGCGGAGGGTCCTGGGTTCGGATCCTAGATCCCATGTATAGACGCTGGGCGGAAGCGGCGGTGGCCTGTGCGTCTGGTCCTGGTGGGGGGAGCCTGTGAATCCCAGGGCAGAGTAAACAAGGAGGAGGTGGAGGTGGTCCATGGTGGTTCCTGAATTTGCCCGGTGGTTCTACACACACACACACACACACACACACACACAGACGTACACGCGCGCGCGCGCGCGCACAATTGAATAATAATAAAAAAAAGTTAAAAAAGTTGATTCATTATTATTCTCCAGGAGTACACCATACTGAAGAAAATTTTAATAGGTTAATGCCATTTCAAAGTTTGTTATTTTTAAGATCCTGAAACACTTTCTACACTGTTTTTAGTGTGTAAACTATTAAAATCTGTAGTATAGACATGACCCAAGTCAACTCTAGCTCTGACAGATATTTGTCAAAAAATACTAAAACAATGAAAAATTTACTAATGCTACCATAAGTGGCAGGAAAAGTGTATAAGGAAATATATATTTGCACAGGGAAAATATACTACCAAAGAAAAATACTCATTGAATATTTATCTTAGTATGTGAATGAATGTGTGCTAATTCTAAATCGAAAGCCCATTGAATTCTTCTTCTCTGAATGTTCATATAACAGGCTGTTTTAACTGTTCAACTTGAGAAAAATAGTCTTTACCAAATGAAAGGACATACTCGGATAATGAAAATTAACAAGGACTTTTGGACAAGATGGTGGACTAGAGGCTGCCTCACTATGAGTCATTGAAGAAGGCAGTCAGAATAATAAGAAAAAAATACTGAGGAGAGAAAGTAAGGAAAGGTTTTGGAAATCCAGAAAGGAAATGAAAAGTGCATGTGATTCTGATTCTGATTGTGCCCTGCAACTCTCCAGTAGAGGGATGGGCAGCAAGGAGAACCTGCTTCCAAAGCAATTTGTTTTCTCCGTGTCTGGTGGTATTGACTACAGAGTTATCAATGAAAAAATGCAACAGTGTGGATATAACCACACAAACAGATGTACAAACTAAAACAGAGAACTCAGAGAACTTTTTGTCTTTGCACATGGCTTGTTTGCATGTATGTGGGTATATGTGTGTGCAGATGTGTCCATAAGAGGGAACTTGAATGTGTGTGCCTATGGAGGCCCAAGGGTGACAATGAGAATCATCTTGGATTGCTTTAACTCCTAATTGTTTTGTTTTTGGGGTTTCCCAGGTTTTTGTCTTTCAGGGCCATAATTGCAGGCTGTGGCCACATCCGTCCAGCAATGGGATCTGGGGATCTGAACTCAGGTCCTTTTGTTTGCAAAGCAAAGGCTTTAACTACTTAATCATCTCCTCAGGCCCAACAGAGAGCTTCTAGAAAAACGAAAAAGCAAGGCAACATGGCTCCCCAAAGGACAATAACTCCTCTATTACTGAATTCAAAGACACTGAAATAGGTAAAAAGGCCAAATGATAATTTCAAAAGTTTGCTTGTAAAAAAGATTTATGATCTGAAAGAAGATATATAAACAAGCGGATGAATTCAATACAGGATCCAGAGGTTAAAAGAAGCGCAGAATAAAAAGTCATCAAAAAATAAAAAAAAAATCAGTAATGTGGATGGAAAAAATTGGGAAAATGGAAGAAAACTTCAGCAAGGAAAGTTTGAAATAAAGTAAAGCTGCAAAAAAATGAAAAATTCATGAACAGAATAAAAAAGCACAGTAGAAAGTATAATCAGCAGAACTGATGAAGCAGAAGAAAGAATATCAAGGATAGAGGACAAGGTTGATAAAATTACTACATTCAGAAACCAACAAAGAAAAAACAAAACAAATTCCTAAAGAATGGGAATTTGAGATGTAGCTGTTTGTAGAATGCTTGCCTACTGTGCACAAGGTCTTGAATTCAATTACCAGAATGACATAACTGACCTGTAATCCCAGAATTTTGGGGTACGGGTTCAGGAGTTCAAGGTTACGTCCCTGGCTTACTTACATCAGTAAGTTCAAAGTCATCCCAGATTATATGAGATACTGTCTTAAAAAGGCAGTGGTGGCAGCAGCAGCAGCAGCAACAATTAAAGGAAAACAAAACAACAAAAACAAGCATAGATCGAGAGAACAAACTTAAGAACATATGGGATAGAAGAAGCTGAGATAAACAATAAGCATATTCATGAAATTATGGCAGAAAATTCACAAATATAGAGAAAGAGACAACCAAACAAGTCATGTAGAATTTCAAATGCAGATTATAGTTAAGATGTCAAAGCAAAGGAAAAAATATCTTAAAAGCTGCAAGAGAAAAATACAAATTTACCTGTAAAGACAGAAACATCAGAATAAGATTAGACTTTTTTTTTTCTTTAACCACCAAATCCCCAAAGCAGGAAACTATAGAATGATGTATTTCAACTCCTAAAAGTAAATAACTGCCAAATGAGATTGCTATATCCAGGAAAGCTATCTTTTAAAATTGACAGAAAAATAAGAATATCTAAGACAAGCACAAATGAGGTAGTCCATGACTAGGAAGGCAGCACTGCAGAGGATAATTATATGTAGAAGAGGAAGAAAGGCAGTCTTAATCACAACAGCATAAAAGAAAAAAAAAACTGAGAGGAACAGATGAATAATGAGAAAATAGGAAGGTATCTATCATGTACTATATTTAATCTTTATAAACCAACTGACAAGAAAACAATAAAAAACCCCAGAAAAATGACAACAGAAAAAAGATCCAAAATGAGAGTCATTAGTAACCATCTGTCAATAATAACTTTAAATGTAAGTGGCCTCAACTCATCAATAAAGAGAAACAGACTTATAGACTGTATTAAAAAACTAGGGTTAGGGAGAAAACTCAGCTGGCAAAGATCACACATAAATACTGGATGCATTGTCATAAGCATCTATAATTCCTATGGGAATCTGTGTTAATGGAAAATGGCAGGCAGAGATCCAAAGATCTCCAGAAGTTCCAGAGCCAACCAGCCTGTCTTACATACGGATGGAAGAAAACGTGTTGAGACAATAGGCACAGACATGAACTTTCTGGAAAAAAACTCCAACAACATGGGAAAAATTCCAAGAATTGTTAATTTATATTATATGAATTAAAAAAAATTGCTTAGCAAAGGAACCAAGAGTGAAGAGACAGCCTGTTGAATAGGAAAAAAACATCTGCCAGCTATGCATCAGAGAATGTTGAAGATCTATAAAGAACAATAAATTGGGCACCAAAACTCTAAAGCATCCATACAACAAATGGCTAATAAACAACAGACCTTCATAGAAGAAATATAAATGCCCTATAAATACTGATGGTAAAACCCAATTGCTGAAGACACTACATACTTTGATAACAGAACATGGAGAAATCAACCTTGAGCAAATCTGGAAGCTTTTTTACTGCTGGCTAACTTTCAGAGTACCGGAAGGTGTTATTCAGATTGTACTGGAAGGAAAGTCATAACAGTCTGTATGTGGAATCATGTCTAGCAATATAATTTTACTACTTATATCCAATTGTGTTGTGAGTGTGCAGAAACCAGAGAAGGATGACATGTGTCCTATCTATCCCTTTTTACCTTATTCCCTTGAGACAAGGTCTCTCACTGAACCCCAAACTAGGATGAAAACTAGCAAGCCCCAGAGATCATCCTACTGTAGTTTCCTATAACACTGAAGTTAAAGGAATATAATCTCATGATTTTTTTATGAAGCTTCTGTGCATTTGAATTCAGGTTCCTGCTTTTGTAGCTAGCACTCTTACATAATAAGCCATCTCCTCAGTCCTACATTTAGTTTTTAATGGGGTATTTATATTATGATACATTAGATCAAATAAATCTGCTTATAAATGGGAATAAACTGTAACTATCATCTAATTAAAAACTATTTTCTATCCTATTTAAATGGAAAATTCATATTATTTAGCTATTTATTAAACAAATACTTGCATGTCTTAGAGTAGTTAAGAACTATAAAGATAAAGTTAGATGTAGAAACAGTTCTTAAATCTATAGTCTCATGAAAGTTAAGATGGAGAATTCCCAATTGATTCAAGGCTTCATGAAGTGGCAGAAGAGAGGCACAAGATGAAGTTTTACTGAGATTTGGTAGAGCTTACGTCCAGTTTGAGGAATATCATTTTCAGACTTAGAAGAGCTGAGGCAGAGGAAGAGGTAAAAGATAAGAGTTGAAAAAAAAATGAAAAAGACTTGGACATGCTGGAAATCAAACTGGATGAATGTAGTATGATAAAGAGAATAGAAACAGATAAGACTAGCAAGGTTTCTGGAACTTGATTCTCAGTAAAAGCCACTTAGGTATAGAAAAAGAGGTTTTGCTTTAGAAAGATTAATTTCTACAACCAAATTTCTAAAACATTTCAATATTCTGGATGCTAATCTGATACTATTTGCTAATGAAATGAAAAATTTTACAATGAATCATGCCAGAAATTATGGGAGGAAAGAAAGAACTGAACCATGATTTAATCTTTGTAAGAGGAACAGTGAGGAGCCAGGTGTGAATGCTGCAAGTTACAATAACAACCACTTCAACAAGAGGTAAGATAGTGGCCGAACAGCATACAGTTAATCAGCTGCTTTGTGATCAGACTTATGGCTTGTTTTTTGATTGGAAACACGTTTGGTATTATAAACCAGGTCAAGAACCTGTGGAAGGATAGACTACTGTTCCTATGGGGGAACAAACTACTAAAATTTAACTATAAGTAACTTACAGCAAACTGTCATTGAAATATTTATTGTTATACCCATAGATTAGAATTATTCTCAACATTCAACCAGAAACATCCTTTTACAGTGAAAGGTTTTTAATACAGAGAAGCACAACTGGCTAAAGTACAGAGAATAAGTCACTGTGGACTGCTTGGTCTTGAACAGGACATATAAATCACCCTTGACTCCATCTGAAGCCTCAGGGAATCACGTGGAAGAGCTGATGGTAAGAATGTAAGAGGCTGAGGGTGGCAAGGGATGTGGCTAGAGATTATCTTCTGGTCATGACAGGGCTGCTGTACCTAAGAATTCACTGCTCTGATGTCTACTTTCACAAGATCTGTGCAATATTAAGATAAAATGTAAGATATATTAAGGAACATACCAACAGTGTTACTGAGTCATGTGTGACATAATTGGATTCCTTTATATTAAACATAGTTGTACAGGAGAAGAATTATAACTTAGAGATAATAATACATTGCTATCAAAAAACCACAGAAAAGACAAAAAAATTTTTTCTTCCTATTCCCAAAGCTTTTATGTAAATAGTCATTATTTTAGTGCCAGGATCAATACTGACTATAAATACTATATTAGAAATTAGTCTGAAGGGCTTTTGAAGATGGCTGATGACACTAAAGTCTGGTTTGCTAGAGTCTCCAGTGAATAACCTGCAGAAAGCTGGATAACAGACAACAGAGAGGTGGGTGATGGACCAAAATCTCTACTTTAACAGCAAAGTAAAATAGAAAACTATATAGCAGAACAGAGAACAGTGTTTAAACCAGAAGGAAACCTGGTCAGAGAATTTGCAGGGAAACATGCCCAGGTGGCATGGTCAATATTGGGACCCTGGGAAAGACTATCCAGTGATGGGGGTAGTATTCATGGCCTTCAAGAGTTGTGCAGCCAGATGTGACCAGTCTTTGTGACTTGACCTCACAAAAGTCTGCCTGGGGTGTGACAGGCTCAGGAGTCTGAGAAGGAACAGTCACGGTGGACTTAACATTCAGACTCTTCCCGCATTCAGTGTTTTCTCCATCTCATTTATCTGTTCTTTATTTAGCAGCAAATAACAATTTAGCAGGCCAGCTCTATTCTGCCCTGGCTGTACCTTTTCCATCTTCTTCTCCCCCCACCTCCATTTATAATTCCTTTTTCATTTCCTGTTAACAGTCTTCCAAAGAACATGGCTGGTTAGGTTTGGGAGGTCTGTATTTCTCAGCCTCTAGACAGGTGAAACTCGTTTTGGTTATCTGATTATATTTATTTACCACTACCTTTTCACTCAACTGTTACTCAAATTGGCCTGGTCCCCCACCCTTTGTTTTTACTGTTAACCTATTTATTTTTCTTTCCCTTTTCTGTATTTTATCAACCAAATACTACTAACTAGTTCTACTTTGCTTTTTTCCCTTTTCAGTCATACACCCATAGTTACTAATAAATTAAATATTGTACATAAGGTATTATCAGTGTTCTTCCACTTAAAATGATTACCATGTAAGAAGTGATTTTTTTACTGTTATTTTCATACTGTATTTTGACCTACTTCTTTATAGTGATTACATTTGTAAAAAAATATTCTACTTTAAAGGAAGTTCTGAGGGGGAAGAGTGAGAGAGGAAAGGTAGGGAGATAGAGAAGGATATGCTCAATGTACAATACATATATACTTGTATGAAAATATTGTTGTATAACAGAAACTGTGTACAATGAACATATACAATGAAAATTTAAAAAAATACTCATTTGAGCTATAGTGTCATACTTTCTGGGTAAACATAACTGCAAAGTTGATGAGGTACGGAGCTTAAAAAATAGATTTCAATTATTAAGTTCAGGTTGTTGATAATTAACAAGTGAAGTAAAATTTTTCCTTTGGAATTTGCTGGTTTTGTCTAAGTTTTCTAGCTTTGTGAAATAAAATGAGTAGTTTCATCTTGTTTTTCTGTGTCCTGGAACATCTTACACAGCAATGTCATTATTTACATCTTTGTAAAGAGCTAACAAATAGATGATAAACTGTAATAGTATGTCCAGGAGTCTTTTTATACAAAGCATAATATTAGATTTCATGTACATTGACTAAAAAAATCAAATAATTTATTTCTTTGATAGCAATACATTAAAATATTTGACTATAATTATTCTTGTCAAAAGTTTCCTTAAAATTTTAGGATACTTTTGTTTCATAGAATGTTTCTGTAGCAATAGAATGAAGCAGCAATATAAAAATATTTATAATTAGATAAAATTAAACTTATCTTAGTATATCTTATTTATGCTATATAACATGAAACTGGCCACTACAAGCTCTTTTCTTCTTTTTCTTAAAAATTTAAACACTAAAGTGTTGACAGCAAGTCTGCTTATGGTTCTTCAAAAGAAAGAAAAATTGCAAAGATTTTCAAAGAAGAAAACAGTATATTAAGATTTTAGTCCATATTGAGGTAGTTGATAATATGGATCTAATCTCATATAGAAATTCTTTGTCCATATTATTTCCTTTCTATCTTCACTGAATTTCACTTTATTATTTATTTCAATGTATAACCAGGTTGTGTTCTACAAGATTACGTTAGATTGTAGTATTTAATGGTTTCCCATGTTCTACTTCTCCTAAAAAGAGCTTATTTCATACAATTTGTTACTTTACCCTTAGTTAATTCATCTCTCTGTTATTTCCATGGAAAAGTAAAGGTAACGGGTTAAGTTCATTATCATATAGAAAGATAGCTTAAAAGTTGTCATGGAGATATCTTATGAGTTGTTACACAAAACTACTATAAAAATGAAATTTGATCCAGGAATATGAAAACACATCACTGACATTGTATCTGACCTACCTGAGCCATTTTTCAGATATCCATTTGCATCGACAGTTGTATACATGATATAAGGGCCAGGCTGATTTACTCCAAAGGGCTGCAGTAAAAAAAGAAATAGTTAGCACTGGAAAGTGAGTGGCTTGAAAATTTAGGCAAACCTATTGTTAAGTAAAAAATTCTCATATATAGAAGTCATACACATTTGACATATACTTAACAGAACATTCCCATGAATCAGCAATAGCTTAAGCTAAAACTCAGTAGAAAACTCTTTTAATCTCTTCTATTATTTGACAGCAGTTCAGAATGCTCATTGGGTACTGTTAGGATTTAATAGTGTCTGTGTAAGGGTTAATGAATTATTATATGTATATATATTTCTCTACTATTTTAATCTAGATTTTTTTGTGAAATAAAGGTTATTACAGAGAACTAAGCAGGCCCTTTTATACACACACACACACACACACACACACACACACACACACCCAAACATAATGTAACATTACAATTTACAAAAGAGGCTACTTGAGAAAATAAGCCTGATTAATTCCACATTTTATTTCACTGATACATTCCATTAGTCTGCAAGTCCATATTACCACCATAAAAAGTAAGTAAAATAACCAGTATGTGCTTTATTCTGTGCTCTGTACTAGTTTTACAAAGATGAGTGATATGGTTCTTGATCTAAAGGTGCTATTGATAGTGTAGAGATACATAGTCTAAAAATCTAAGTGTGAATGCCACAGTGTCAAAAAGTAATGGGAAGATGCTATAAAATATTTCTTTATGATAGTTATACTTATGTGAGTTTTCATTTTTTTTTTTTTGAGACAGGATACCATGAATTTTAGGCTAGGCTAGAATTCACAATGTAGCTGAGGATGACCTTGAACTTTGATCCTTCTGCATTCACCTCAAGAATACTGGACTATATAGACTTGTACCACCATGCCCCGTGTGTGTGTGTGTGTGTGTGTGTGTGTTCACATGTGAATACAGACACTATCATGCCATGTATGTGGAGTAGACGACAATTTCAAGTGTTGATCTTTGTGTTTCCATCACTTCTGCACCTGACAGGCTGGCAGTTCACCAGCTTTGGATAATTCTGTCTGTACTTCGCATTTCCATAGGTGTGGTGGGCTCTACAAATGCTTGTGCTGTGGAATCTGACTCTCAGGTGGGCTCTAGGTGTCTGAACTTGGGTTATCATGTTTGCAGAACAAGTGCTTTTACCCATTAATATAACACCCAATCCCATAGTGAAAAAATTTTAAAGGAAGGACCTGATTTCCAGTAGTTCCCTTGAATAACTAACCTATAACAACTATGTTGTGCATATGTATTTATCCCACAGGAAATTTTCAAAGAGATATTTATGTTCAAGGATTAAGTTTACTTACTGTTATCTTACGAGGGCAATCATTAGAACACAGACCACTAAGAACTGTGAAAAAATGAAGAGGTTACTGTTATAATAAAAGTTTTCACTGAAAATGAAATCTGATTCCCCCCAAAGTTACTATTACATTCATTGATTTGTGATCATAAATAAGAACTATTTCAGTTTTTTTAGATCTAAGCAAATCAAATTCTTGTTGTTCACATTATACCAATATTTAAAAAAATAAATAGTGTGTGTGTGTGTGTGTGTGTGTGTGCGCACGCGCGCGCGCACATGCGCATGCCACAGAATGCATGTGAGGTCAGAGACTAATCTCAGGTATTGGTCCTTATCTTCCACCTTGCCCTTGAGAAAGGATGCCTTTCTCAAAACATTGTTGTGTACACCAAGCAAGCTAAAAAAACCTTGAAAGCTTCAGGAGATTTTTTTCATCTCTGCCTTTCATCTCTTCACAGGAGCTCTGGAATTAGACATGTGTTACTATGTCTAATTTTAGGTGGATACTGGGAGTTTCAGCTCAAGTCCTCACTTTTGCATGGTAAGTGTTTTATCCACTAAATCATCTTCCCATCCCTATACCAATATTTGAAACACTTTACTAAACTGTGAGGATGGTGTTTTGTGTATTCTGTATATCGGACTAATATTTATGTATGGATATATACCATACTATTGTTGATCCTCTTGCCTAATTGTTAGCTAAATTCTAAGGAAGCCTCAGAATCTGACAGTAAGGTACTAAATACAAACAAATTAAAATGTGTACCAAAGAAAATAAATAGAACATTGAGCACTTTTCCTCAAAAAGACTTTTTCAATTATCTCGTTAAAGATTGTGGGTCAGATTTTGGACACAATGATACAAACAAAAACACTATTGAGGCCTTTGGGCTCTAGGCTTGGCAAGTCACTCCAATAGGCTCTGCAACACCAGCAGGCATTGGTGGATCAGATTTCCTTTCTGGGGACTGGTGGTAAGCTTCTGGCAGCCCCTTGGCCACACCCCTAGGCAGAGGGTCATCAGCAGGATGTAGAGGATCTGAGTTCCATTTGGGCTTGGGGTCTGCGCATGGCACTCCTCTAGGCTCTGGGATACCAGCAGATATTGGCGAATTCGATTTCTGCTCTCCCTGGGGACCAGTGTAAGGCAGTCTTAATTAACAATCTCTCTCCCCAGTCAACCAATAATAAAACTTCCAAGATTTTAACAGAGTCCATAGGCACCACAAACCTGGGACCAAAACGCCAACACCTTGCTACTGAGGACCCTAAAAGTCCTTCTATCAAACAGAAGAGAATCTTCACATCCAGCCCTAAGATAAGCCTTTTAAAATTTCCTTTTCATTACAATTGACAGTCACCTCTGCTTCAGACCTCTGTACAGCATACCCAAAACCCCACATACCCACATACCCACCCCTTAGGCCATTCATCCTCATAAACCTGGAAGGAACTAATAGCTACCACAGTACTCTATGCTCTAACCCCTGACTACGAAACCCACCCTATTTCATACTATAAAGCTGATCTAATACTTAATCCAAACCACATATAAAAACCCTTGACACCCATTCCCAAATATCTAGCCAGATCTAGACCTAAACTTTATTACCCCCAGAACCAAAAACCAGCAAGGAATCCTAAACTGAGATCTCAAATACTTAGGTAAACAATGGCAATAACAGTCCAAGTGCAGCAATTCTGTCTGACTCACAACACTCATAAACACACACCAAACCAAGAAAGATTCTGGAAGTCAAACACAAAATGACCAAGTCACACTGTAAATCCACAAGCAACAAAAACCACGACAACTACTCCCCCACAAAAGCATTGACCTCATAACAATGAATCCCTACCAGAATAAACCCTCTGATATTAATCAAGATTTCAATAACCAAGACAAGGATTTTCAAGGCATGATGCTACCATGATGAAAACAATGAAAGAAGACATCCGAGAGGTTGCATGACCCATTATGAACAGGGGCAAAAGGCACGTAGATGAAATGAAAAAGGTAGCTAAAGAAACAAAACTAGGCATAGAGCAGTTAAAAAAAAACTCATTCAGAGATTAAGCTTGAAATTAAATATAAGCTAGCTATAATCCAAAATTCAACAGAGAGTTTTAACAGCAGAACCAATGAAGCAGAAAATAAAATATCAGAACTAGAAGACAAGATGGCAGAACAAATTGTTTCAATCGAAAAGGTTGAAAAAAACCAAAAAAAAAAAAAAATTGGAGAGGAACATTCAAGAGTTATGGGACTTCTTGAAGAAATCAAACCTGCACAATCATTGAATACCAGAAGAAACCCATAAAGTCACTCCAGAAGAGATTTTTCATACCATCATTAATGAAAATTTTCCACATTTAAGGAAAGACATCTCCATCCAAGTACAAGAGGCATATCATACACCATTCAGATATGACAAGACCAGAAACTTGCCATGTCAAATTACACTCAAAACAACACACACATGAGACAAAAACAATGCTGAGATCATCAAGAGAAAAAAATCCAAGTCACATTTAAAGGTAAACCTATTAAAATAACAGCTGATTTTTCAATGGAAACAGTAAAAGCTTGAAGAGCTTGGAAAGATGTAATTCAAGTCATGAATGAGCACAAATGCCAACCTAGACTAATATACTCATCAAAACTTTCAGTCACGGGCTGGAGAGGTGGCTCAGGGGTTAAGCCTCCGCCTTGCAGGCGGAAGGTCCTGAGTTCGGATCCCAGATCCCATGTATAGACGCCAGGAGGAAGCGGGGGCGGCCTGCACTTCCGGTCCTGGTAGGGCGGAGCCTGTGAATCCTGGGGCAGAAGGAGGTGGAGGCGTCCATGGTGGTTTGCGATATTCATCCGTGGTTCTACACACACACACACACAGACACACGTGCGCACGCACATGTGCACAGTTGAATAAATAATAATAAAAAAAATTAAAAAAAAACAAAAAACAAAAAACTTTCAGTCACGACTGAGGGTGAAAGGAAAGTATTCCACCATAAAGACATTCTGAAGGCTTACATTAACACCAAATCAGGCCTATAAGATGCTAGAAAAGATATTCAAATTCGAAGAAAAGGACAAACATATCCGAGAGGACAAAATGGAAAAATAATACCAACACAACTTCCTATCAAAGAACGACATATAGAAACCACAAAACACAGAAAATGACAGGAACCAACAAATATTTCTCAATTATAACTCTAAATGTTAATGGAATTAACTTTCCAATAACAGGACATAGACTACAAACATGGATCAAATATCACAACCCAGCAACCTGCTGCATTTAGGAAACACATCTCATCATGAAATACAGGCACATTCTCAGAACAAAGGGCTGGTCAAAAGTACTGCAATCTAATGGAAAAAGGAAATAATAAGGAGTAGCAATTCTGTTGTCTGACAAAATAGACTTCAAACCAAAAGAAATCAAAAGAGACATAGAAGGATACTACATATTAGTTAAAGGAACAATTCATCGGGAAGACTTCACAGTACTGAACATACATGCACTAACATTCATCACATTCATTAAACACGTTACAATATTTAAAATGACAAATCAACCCAAACACGATAATAGTAGGGGACTTCAACACCCTACTCTCACCACTGGATAGATCAACAAGCCAAAAACTGAACAGAGAAACACTGGAATTAATCAAACTATAACTTAAATAGACCTGACTGATCTCTATCAAATCTTCCATCCCAACAATAGGGAATACATTTTTTTTCAGTAGCCCATGGAACCTTCTCCAAAATAGATCACATATTGAGGCACAAAGCAAACCTTCACACATACAGGAAAGCTGAAATAATATCCTGTATCCTATCTGATCACCATGGAATAAAGCTGGACATCCATAACAGAGCAAATGACAGAAAATACACAAATTCTTGGAGATTAAACACTGTGATACTGAATGAGGAAGGGGTTCAGACAGAAGTCAAAAGGGAAATTCAAAAATTCCTAGAAATAAATGATGATAAAAATACAACATATCAAAAATCTTTGGGATAAGATGAAAGCAGTCTTAAGAGGAAAGTTTATAGCACTCATTGCCTATATCAAAAAAAAAAAGGAAAAATCACAAGTAAACAACGTAACAAATCAACTTAAAGCTTTAGAGAGACAAGAACAATCCAATCCCAAAAACAATAGACAAGCAGAAATTAGTAAAATCAGGGGAGAACTATGGGAAATTGATATAAGAATCCACTGAACAAAAAGGTGGTTCTTTGAAAATATTAATAAGATTAACAAACCCTTAGCCCAATTAACCAAAGCCCAAAGAAAGAAAACTCAAATTAATAAAATTAGAGATGAAAATGGAGTCACTAGAACTTATGCCAAGGAAATTCAGAGACTGATAAGGTCACACTTCAAAAATTTATACTCTATAAAATAAAGTTTGACAATCAGAATGAAATGGATGAATTTCTTAATATATACAACTTACCAAAATTGAATCAGTATGAATTAAATTATTTAAAAGATCCTATAATAAGTGATGAATTTAAAGAAGTAATTACAAATCTCTCCATCAAAAACAGTCCAGGACCAGATGGATTCAGTGCAGAATTCTATCTAATATTTGAACAACTAACACCACTCACTCCTTCTTAAACTATTCCATAAAATAGCAAAGGAAGGAACACACCCAAATTCTTTCTATGAAGCTAATATTACACTAATCCTGAAACCAATTTAGGCCAATCTCATCGATGGAAAAGATCCTCAACAAAATTTTAGTAAACCAGACTACAAAACATCACAAAAATCATTCAGTATAATCAAATAGTATTTATTGCAGGTGTTGCAGTTCACCTGCATGGTTGCTGATAAATGACCATCAAACAGCTTAAGGGAACAAACAAGAGGTTTATTTCCTTACGATAGTCTGGTTACAGTTCTCAGTCCAGTTTGAAGGGAGAGCATGCACCAACACCAGGGCCGAGGGAACTGGCCACACCATCTCTACATGATGGCTGAGAGATGGACAATCCCTACTTGTCAGACCAGCATGTCTGGCCAAATGAGCAGAAGGATGCCAACTCTCTCAACCAGCTCTCTGTGATTTATCCAGGGCCTAATCCCACCCACCATGGGTTGTGTATTCCCCATTAGCTAGACAATATCCTTCAGGTTTGCTCTGGCTTAACTCAACTATCAACTCTCTACAACTGTGCCCAGAGCTCAAACCCTCAACAGTCAAGTTGACACCTGTGCTTAACTATGACAGCAGGCATACAAGATTGGTTCAACATACATAAATCAATAAACCATGTAAACAAATCCAAGGAACAAAATCATATAATTTTCTTAATAGATGAAGAAAAAGCTTTTGACAAGATCTAACATGACTTTTATGATCAAAATCCTGGAAACAATTGGAATGGATGGAACATATGCCAAAATAATAAAGGCTGTTGCAGTTCGCCTGCATAGTTGCGGACAAATCACCATCAAATGGCTTAAGGGAACAAGAGGTTTGTTCTCTTACAACAGACTGGTTACAGTTCTTTGTCCAACTTTGCAGGAGAGCTCACACCACACCAGGGCCAAGGGAACTGGCCACACAATGTTGACATAATGGCCGAGAGAGGGACAATTCTCACTTGCCAGACCAACATGTCTGGCCAAGTGTATACAAGGATGCCAACTTTCTTAACCAGCTCTCGATATTTTATTCCAGGGCTTAGTCTCACCCACTATGGGCTGGGTCTTCCCCATCAGCTAGACAATTTTCTGTAGGTTTGCATTGGACTTAACTCAACCACTAATTCTCTAGAAATGTGCCCAGAGCTCAAACCCTGTGTCTATCAGGTTGACACCTGTGCTTAACTATGACAAAGTCTACATCCAAGAAGCTTATGGCAAGGATCATTCTAAATGGTGAAATTCTTGAAACATTACTCTTTGATCAGGAACTAGGCAAGGTTGCCCATTCTTACCAGTTTTATAGAGCTATTAGACAAGAGAAGGAAATAAAAGGGATACAAATAGGAAAAGAAGTCAAGTTATCCCTATTTGCAGATGACATGATCCTTTATCTGAGAGACCTCAAAAACTCCACCAGGAAATTCCTGGAACTAATACGTAAGTTCAGCAGAGTGGCAGAGTACAAAGTCATTGTTCAAAAATCAGTGGCTTTTTTATACATCAAGGATGAAAAAAGTGACAAAGTCCCAAGAGAACCAATTTTATTTACTGTAACCTCTAAAAAAATGAAATACCTTGGTATAAATCTAACCAAGGAACTGAGAGACCTGTATAATGAAAACTTAGAAACCCTAAAGAAAGATATTTCAGAAGACACCAGAAGGTGGAAAGACTTCCCACACACCTGGATTGGTAGAATTTACATAACAAAAATGGCCATTCTACCAAGAGCAATTCACAGATTCAATGCTATATCAATCAAAATTCTAAGGCAATTCTTCACAGAAACTGACAAAATAATCTCAAAATTCATATGAAAGCACAAAAGGCCCAAAATAGCTAAAGTAATCACGATAATAAAAACTATGCTAGAGGAATCACCATACCGGACCTTAATCTATGCTATAAATCCATAGTAATAAAGACAGTATGGTACTGGCTCTAAAATAGACGCACAGATCAGTAGATAAGGGTTGAAGACCTAGAAATAAACCCCTACATGTACAGTCATCTGATTTTTGACATAGGGGCTCAGAAAACCCAGTGGCAAAAGAAAGTATCTTCAACAAGTGGTGCTGGCAAAACTGGATATCCACATGCAGAATATTGAAACTAAACCCTTACTTGTCACTATGCATGAAAATCTACTCCACATGGATCAAAGACCTTAACATTAGACCAGAGACTATAAAAGTCTTAGAATAAAGAGTAGGTAATTCCGTCTAACTGCTTGGCCTAGGCCAACATTTTCTAAACAGGACCCCAGTAGCTTAAGAAATAGAACCAACTTTCAACAAATGGGATCTCATGAAATTAAAGAGCTTCTGTTCAGCTAATGATATTGTCAAACGAGCAAAAAGACAAACCACAGAATCACAGAATGGAGAAAATCTTCACTAACCACTTATCTGATAGAGGACTAATATCTAAAGTGTATGAAGAGCTAAAAAAATTAAACACCAAGCAGATAAGAAGTACAATTAGAAAGAAATTTTTCCCTAGAAGAAAATGAAATATCCAATAAGTACCTTAAAAAAAATGTTCTTCCTCCTAACCTTCAGGGAAATGCAAATCAAAACTACCCAGAGATATCATCTCATACTGGTCAGAATGGCAAAAATCCAAAAGACAAGCACCAATACATGCTGGAGAGGATGTGGGAAGAAGTGAACTCTCATACATTGCTGGTGGGAATGTAGACTTGTACAATCACTATGGCGATCAGTATGGGAGTTTCTAAAAAAAGTTAAAAATTGAAATGCCGTATGACCTTGCTACATTGCTTGGAATATTCCCCCCAAAATACTTCATTGTACTATAGTGACACGTACATCCATGGTCATTGCAGCACTATTCACAATAGCAAAGTCAGGTAATCAATGCAAATGTCCAACAGTTGACAAATGGATAGTGAAAATTTGGCACATATACCTGAAAGAATACTACACAGCTATCAAAAAAATTAATGAAATTTGTGCTAAATAGATGGAGCTGGAAGAAATCATACTGAGTGAAGTATTCCAAGCACAGAAAATCAGACATAGCATGTTCTCCCTTTTTAAGTGGAACCTAATTCCAAGCCCTCATAATGACACACTCAAAGGAAAATCCTTTTATTATTTATAACCATGAAGGATTTATAACCATGAAGGGCAAAGAAGACTCAAAGGGAATGAAGACAAAGGAACAAAGTTCAATAGAAAAATAAGGCCACTGTCAAGAAAGACCTATAATTAGCGAGATATCTGATCCAATCCAGTCGGTCTCCTTCCTAATCACTGGTGTTTGGATTGGTTTGAAGCACTGGTCATGTGTTTCCCATAATTAGGGGGAGGGGCTAGTGATTAGTAGAAAGCCAGATGATGTCCTGGAGGTTGACCCTACTGACCCTACTTCTGATCCTGCCTCCCCTTCAAGTCTTCTCATATATAAACACCTCTCTTTTAAAAATTTCTGTATTGCTGGGTAGGAGAGGATCTCAACACCCAGATAGAATGCAGCCTTGTGCAGTGAAAGAACAGCAAAATGGACAACAACAAACGACCTGAATACAGAACATCAGCAGCCTACAATGATCACCTGGAACCAGGTCAGCCAAATCTCTTCCCATCCGGAGGCTCAGAGAACTTTGTGGAAGAGGGGGCGGTAAGACTGTAAAATCCTAAAAATGGAGAGTTACACTGCTGACAGTTCATTCCACTCAAGATAGGGCAGCCACAGCCAGGAACTCACAGTAATGAGACTTCATCTCATCAGATCTGCACAGTGATGAACATGCCAGCATGCCCCCATGGAATTGTGTGGATCTCAGGAGAAATAGTTTCAGGCAGTAGGATCCTTAGGGAGAAGGGGTCAGACAGAGGTAGGAGAGTACCCATATCCGTGGGCCACCCAAGGGTCTCTCTGTCTGCCACAGAAGTGTGAACCCCCATGGGAACAGATGATACAGAGGGAAACCCAGGACCCTAGAACCAAAGGACAGGAGATTAGCGGGAGTAGACAGAGCCCATGTAGGCATGGGAATGAGGGTGGGATGGAATGGAATTCCGTAGGAGGGGAGGGGGGAATGAGGGAGGCAAGGAGCATGTATATAAAAACATTGAGTAAATTTATTAAAAAAAACACTATTGAGTTGTGTATTCACTATGTGCTCACACATTATAAAGAACAATCAATTTTTTAAAATTTATTTATATAAACATTGAATGTTATCCAGAAACATCCATGTAAGTACCTAGATTACTTCTGGCCTAATGAAATGGATACATAAAATGAACCATGATGTTTAAATTCTTCATGAAAGAGTCTGTGATGCATATAAGAAAAAAGAATTTTCTAACCATGTTCAATACAAGAAAAGATGTCAAGATGGCAAATTTAATTATTTTTAAAAATTTCATTTAAAATGAGATACTAAAAACAGTGAAATATTTCACACCTAGCTCTAGTGACACCACCCTATGAACTCAATCCATCTTCAAGATCCTAAAATAAGCTTTAGGCTTAAATAGAAGGCAAGAGTCTTGCAGAGCTAAGCATCCTGTTCAATGTTAAGGTCCTGCCCATTATTATCTTTAATTTACAGTTTCTTCTGCATAGTGGCCTGACAAATTGTTCACTTCTGAAATCTCTTTCTCTGAGACAAATTGGTCAGGATTTTCCTTCTCTTAGCATTCAATGCCTGGAAAAATTCAAGTTTCTTAGGGTCCATGTTTTAAAAGTCTGATAGTCAAAGAAGGGCACGAATGTTTTCTGTCAGGGCAGTTATATTTCCCTATTTTTAAAAAACAATTCATTCTGCAGGTGAAATATGGTTGTGTCTGAAACAAATACATAGAAATAAGTAAAAGTCAAGGATAGTGGGGTCTGATAATGAACTAGCAATGACAGACCACTTTATGCCTTTCACTTGTAAAATCAGTCCTCCCCAGTCTAACCAAACATATCTTCTTTTTCACTGGCAAAATTTCAAAGATAATCCTCTAATCTCAAAGTACCAAGACTAATTCTCTAAAAATTTCAAAGCAGACTCCATGTTTGCCTATTAGTATGCTAATAGGGATAAGGATGAGGATGAGCCTAGGAAGGCAGGAAGGCATCTCAGTTCTCCAGAAACTTCAGAGCTTCCACTGCAGAACAAAAAAATTTTCTGCAGGCACAGGAGTCGTCCACTGATTGTCATATAAAACACCTTTTAATTATGGGGATCGCCTTGTCATGAGGCACAAGTCTGGACTTTAAAACTGTCTCCTCTATCATTTCTGTCTCTTAGTGTTTTTATGCAGAGGTAGTGGGGTAGTAAAACTTCTGGCCCAGTAACAAAGAGATGAATTTGTGTTTTAAAACAACATGCACAAAGGTATTATTGCTAGTCTGAAAAACCTAGGTATCAGAAGACAATCTTGTTGAAACTTAATACCAAAAAGCTGTATAAAAACACTAACTATAAATAACAAAAGAAAATATTTACAAGGATTAATTTACTTAATATGATGTATTTATATCTACAAGGCAATGAGAAAGAATAAGGGCTGTCCACAGAAATCGCAAAAAAACAAAATAGTTCTTCAATACAGGTGTCTTCCTTACCTTTCCATGGCTTTAATTACCCATGGTCAAGTGTCAGCACAGGAGAATAAAATATTCTGAGGGAGAGACAACCACACACACAGAGCCCATTCATATAACTTTTGTTACAAAATAGGATTGTAAGTGTTCTTTTTTATTATTAGTTAATATTGCTCATATTTAACTCTACCTACTTTATATAACTTTATCACAGTTACAGATATATAGGTAAATATGGAGTTCAGTAGCATTCAGGGATTTTTAAACATCTACTGGAAATACTGGAATGTATTCTCTGCATATTAGAGGGGACTACTATATATGAAAGAATTCTCATGTTCATTTACTTCATGAAAAATGTAAAATAAAATTTTAGAAATCAAAGTGACTCCTTTTAGGTGAACTGAATCAGTGGTGAAGGGACATATGGATATTGATAATATCTATTTCTTCATGTGGACACAATTACATGGAGAACATTTACTCTAAAATGTATAGGACTTTATATATTCTTTTCTACAAGTTTTCTATATTTCAATAAAATGTTTATTTAAAATACATATGTATTTAATAATTCAATTTTTAGGATATTTTGTATAATGTTTTTAAAATTTGAAAATAACATTAACAATTGTCAATACGGAATTAATTAAATCACTGGCTCTATTTACACTATGTGATGAGTGGTACAAGAGACTATTCAGCAGTAAAAATGATGATGCTGTATAATCTCCGTGACATAGTAAGTACTGAAAGTGGAGTTTTGAGCTCCTATTTATGTAATATGAAAAGTCTATATACAAATATGCATAAACTATCTTGTGCAGATACAAAGAAATTTTCTCTGGGAAGGTAAGTGGATCACTGGGAGAAAGGTGAAGGTTTGTGACACTGACATTTTATAATGTACTAACTTATTTTTTACTTTAGTATGTATTATAAACAAAGTTAATAAAAATACATTTATTTCAGATTTTCACATGGGCGTATGGTAAATAGCACATTGACATGCTTTTTTACTTTTTAAAATTTTCAGAGAAGTCAATGTGCTGTTATCTACTATCATTAAAAGCACAATCCTTTCTATTCAATTTCATATTTATAAAACATTGGAGACAACTTAAATATCCACTGAGAAAAAGTTAAATAAGCAATTGAACATGTACAATACCATGAAGTAAAAAATATTTAAAGAATGAGGGACACCTGTATGTTCTGAGCTAAGACAAGACTTGCAGTCTTCTGCTAAGGTAAATATGGGTTTAGTAAGATTCCATTTACATAGGTAGTCATGGCAGAAGGATCTCATGCACAGAATTGGTTCAAAGAAACTAGACACAGATCATATACTGGACACATATCATATATTGTATGATATCAACTATTTCATGTTCTAAAACAAGAAACTAATCTGTGGTGGTAGGGTGTGGAGAAAAACAGTGAAGGATCTCTAGGAATATGTGACTGACAAGCTTTATCTGTGTGAAACCTGGTCTGCTGAATATACTAGAAGGAAAAGGTTAAAAGTAACCCACAGGAGCACGTAGAAAGTTAAGTCTGGTCATGCACTTCCTAGCAGAACATCTAATGCAAATGAATTCTAGCCAGGTTCCCAGTCAGTTCCTGATAAGCCCAGATTCCCTTAACACAAACACAGATGGCGCGTTTGGGAATAGAGTCCAATTACCTGCTGTTCAAAAATATTCTTCATACTATAGATAGTTTAGCTACATTCCTCATTGTCTGCAGCTGTGTGTGTTTTATGCCCATGAAGTATCCTTATGCTGTTCTGTTTTATGTTTTAGTTTACCCTCTTCTTCCTGCATGATCAGAACTCTATAAATGTGCTTTACAATAAAGCTCATGGCCTTGGATTTTCAACCCTTGCTACCCTGTGTCCCTCAATTCTCTGTGTAATGGAGTTCTTATGTCCCAGACTCAGAGATCTGACAGAAGAGGTCAGTACAGTGCTCCCCAATGGTGGGAGTTCTTTCATTGCAGTCATTGCTATAGAAGAGGCATGGAAGGAGGTTATAGCCATTGAGCACTGACACAAGTCTACACTATGGAGGCAACAACACAGGGGTCACAGCTATGTAGGAGGCACAGACACATGGTTAAAGCTCTGGGGGAAGCACTGACAAAAGGTTAAAGCCAAGGAAGAGGTACTGATACAATGTTACAGTTATGGAGGAGGCAATGACATAGTAGTCACGGCTACAGAGTGGGTACTGACACAGTCGTCAGGGTTGCAAAGTATTGAAAATACAGTGGTCACGGCTACAGAAGGCATTGAAAATGATGGTAGCTATGGAGGAGGTACTGACACAAGGTTACAGCTGTGCAGGAGGCGCTGGCACAAGGTTAAAGCTCCAGAGGAAGTACAAACAAAAGCTTACAGCTCTGAGTAGGCTGATATGATGGTCAGTTATGGAGGCGATATTGACACAGGGGTCATGGAAAGTTATAGGCACAGTGGTTACAGGTGTTCAGAGATAAAGGCTGGAGGTCCCCATGAGGCCCTTCTCTAGTGTCACAGACTTCTTTTTTCCCTGATCTGAGTGTGCATATAAGCATGAGGTTGCCAAATTCTTCTTAAAAATTTATTTCCTCTGCCAACACCATTGTTTAACACCATTAAACTGTTTTCACATCTAGATGACTATTTCGGCGGTTTTGATTTTTTTTTTTTTAATTACAAACACCCTTCTCCCACTGAACACTGGTATAAAATTCATGTCTGTCATCCATATATTTGATATACTCAGACACTCATCTATTATTCATGAGATTTAACATTTAAATTAGTAAACTAAGAAAAGTAGATTGCTCCCCATAATTTAGTGATCCTCATCTAATCAGCTGAAAAGCTAAATAGAATAAAAGGATCACCCTATCTTGAATTTGTCTGCTTGACCTGGTTATTGGTTTTATAGAACTTAGACTTATCGTATTCCATAATTTCATGAGGCAATTTGTTATAATAAACAAATAATAAAACTGTGTTTCTCTGGAAAAGCATAATATGGAAATCATCTGATAAAGTTACTGGATCAATTAGAAAAAAATTTGTATCTGCTATAAATCCCAATTCATCAATTAATATACTATAATTCTCCATATAATATTTAACTTCATGTTCTTACATGATCTCTTCCCTGTTGATCTCTTCCCTTTTATTCCTTCTCAATTGCTGTGATTATAGCAATTCTGCTTATTCCAAATTTTAGCTATCTTTGTAGATCTAGACTTAGTATCTTCATAAAGTGTTTTGATCTTAATAATGTTGTAATAAATATAAATCCATTCAATACAAAGTACTGTTCCTTGTTCTTTTTTTTTTTTTTTATTATTATTTATTCAACTGTGTGTATGTGCGCGCGCGCGTCTGTGTGTGTGTGTATGTGTGTGTAGAACCACGGACGAATTCGCGAACCACCATGGACGCCTCCGCCCCGGGATTCACAGGCTCCGCCCTACCAGGACCAGAAGCGCAGGCCGCCCCCGCTTCCGTCTGGCGTCTATACGTGGGATCTGGGATCCGAACTCGGGACCTTCCGCCTGCAAGGCGGAGGCTTAACCCCTGAGCCACCTCTCCAGCCCCTGTTCCTTGTTCTTTAGCAAGTTCACATGCATGTATCTTTCTCTGTGAGTAAATATATTCTTTTGATAGTAATAAATGCTTGTTGTAAATAAATGTAAAGATCCTTACTGAGAAAAACAAGTAGTAGTCAAAAGACAATATGAAAAGTAGGAGATCACAGTTAGTTGAGTAACTGGAAATGCTATTTCCAAAACCTCAGTAATATGTGTGTGTGTGTGTGTGTGTGTATGTGCGCGCGTGCACGCATGCGTGTGTGCATGTAAGTGATGTACACATATACGTTTCCTAAAAAGTTGAAATAAAATTCATTTATATAATACATCTACCTAATGCTTTTAATTACATTCCCAAGTCTAGGCAATCATTACTTTAGCCATCAGACTTTAATCCTGTCTTTTCCCAAGCCCTAACGACTGACCTACTGCATCTATATATTTGAGTATATTTTTATAGGAAAAATAGATAAGAACAAAAAAACAATATAATCCAACTGTCCAAGTACTATTACTTGTTTTGTTGTACTCTTTGATATTGTGAGGTAATAAATACATAATTGGAGGAATGAGGGGCAGTGAAGTAGATACTATCAAGATACATTGTGCATGGGTATAAAATTGTCAAAGATAAGCAAAAATATTGATAAAATATATATGGTTATCCTTTGGTATTTGTGAAGGATTAGTTTAAGGACCACCTGTGAAATAGGATGAAATATTAATAGAAACCTATACTATAAAAAGCATGTCTTAGTCCTCCTCCCTTCCACTGGGACTGAGGTTAGAGGTTGCCATTGAGAAGCTCACAAAGAATCAAAGTCCAAGGATTCTGCCCTTGACAAACATCAGTTCTTCTGGCTTCTGATTACCTCAGTATTTGTTCCTGCTTCCCTTTCTTAGCAAGTAGAGTAGACAGCCATCTAAGGAGACTGTCATGTTCCTTAGGAAGATCATTGACAAGACAGGGCCCCCACCCTTTTTTTCCTTCTGTTTTAAGCAAGATGTGTATATAATGTATATAACCCATCTTTTGGCACTTCTGGCTCATGGTTTTTGACCAGAGAGCTGGGATCCTCTAGCTAGAGTAATAAATCGACTTTTTTTTTTTTTTAAAAACTGGTATTTATGTCTGGAGCATCTGTTACTGACAGGCAGTCACCCTATAATACCAGTACTTAACTAAAATCTGCAGATATGCAAGGACCTACATAAAATATCAATGGTATTAACAGAGAAATAAAGTAATTTTCCTAAATACTTTGAATCACTTGTAGATTAGTTATGCCTAAAATACTGATAATGCTACATTGTTTTTATAAGAAAAAATAAGTTTGTACTTGCTTAGTAAAGGGACATTAAAATAAGTACTTCTGGTATATAATTCGAGCTCATGGCTGTGTAATTTCAGATAAGGGGGACCAAGATAAACTTTCTTTCCCACTTCTAGAGACAAGAGAGACTCACATAGAACTGATCACTTGTGACTTAAACAAGTCATGATGTTGAGAACTCATAAAGACAAAGTTTGGAAACAACTTAAAAATGTTCTACTTCTCCAGACATTAGGGAAATGCAAATTAAAACCACCCTCAGATATCATCTCAGTAAGAATGGATAAGATCCAAAACACAAACAACAGCAAATGCTGGACCAGAGCAAAGACACGGAAACAATTTAGATGTCCAGCAGACATCTTTCAGGTGAAAGATCAACTAATGAAATCTGCCAGTAAATAGATGGGACTAGAAGAAATTATAGAGTGAAATATCCCAGACACATAAAGACAGACATCACATATTATCCCTTTTTTAAATAAATTATACATTTATTTATAATTATAAATGATTATAATTATAAATTATAAATATATATATACTTATAAACAAACATTTGCAATTAAAGTAAATACAACAAATATTGTACGTTCCTGTTCACAAAGCAAACATCAAAATCATGAAATATCAGATAATCACAACACAATAATAGCAAAGTACTCCAGTGCTACATTCTATTTTAAATATATTTTCTTTTTTTTTTATTTCAGCTCATACAAACTTATTAGGTACACCAGTTCCCTCCCTCCCTCCTCCTCCCCCCGTATCCCCTGCTCCCCCTCCCCACCCCTCTCCCTCCCCATCCCCCAGTGCCTCCCACCCCAATTCCCAGAGAGTCCTTTCTTGTGCATGTCTGATTTTCCTCTGGGCCCTCCTCTCCGATGACGTACAAGGACCCAGTGGCCTTTCCCTGAACCCTTTCCCGTGTTCCCCTTAGGTATAGGAACACTGCTGTGGCTGCCAATCCTTTGCCTCCAAGGATCTTGGTGCCTTTAGCAGATGCTAGACTTTGTGAGGTCAACAGTGTGTTGGACAATGCGCAGGGCATGCAAAGTCCAATTATGATTGCTTCACATATTATCCCTTATAAGTGGATCCTAGCATTAAATTCTCAGTTTGATGGAATCAAACAGAAATTCTTATGATACCTACTAATGCAAAGGAACACAAGCCCGAGGAGGTGGAAGATGATCCCAAAAGAGCAGAAACAAAAGAACATGGGTAAACAGTTAAAACAAGGCTTTTATGTAAGAAAAGTCTTAATGAGAGGGAAGAACAGGAACAGGACATAATAGAGAGTGGGAACAGCCTCCAGGTAACCAGCCACCTACTTACCTAGCCAGTTATCCCTTCTCCCCCATGACAGGTAACACAAGTCCAGCACTGTAAACCAGTCTAAACAATTGACAGGGCAAAAACTGATGGTAGACAGGATCAGAGATCTCAATACTAACCACAAACACCTGAGAGTGAACCTTCATTTAAACACCTCTCACTTTATCTTTCGATAAAAAAAAATCTCACCCAAACAAGAGACACTCTAATGTACTGGAATAGCAGTGAAACCGACAACAGCAATCAATCAGAGGGCAGAGTATCGGCAACCCTGAAATGTACAGCCAGAACCAGGCCAACAAAACCTCTTCCCATTTTAAGGCTCGGAGAATCTTGTGGAAAAGGGAGCATATGATGGTAAGAGCCTAAAGATGGGGAGGTCCATGGCAGGCCAAGAAATTCCACCCAAGACAGGGTTGCTGCATTAGGAATTCACTACAATGAGATTTATCCTCACCAGACCTGCACTGTAGCTGACATATCAACATCCTCGTACCGACTAGCAAGGATCTCAGGAAAAATAATTACTCACAGTGGTAACTTTAGGTGCTAGGGCCCTAAAGGGGTGCGTCCTTATCAGTGAGTCTACCCAAGGAAGGGCCACTTAGTCTGTCACAGAGGCCTGAGCCCCCACTAGAGCATATAATTCAAAGGGAAAACTGAGGCCCACGGAGGCAGACAGATAGGAGGATAGGAGGAAGTGGGACGGAATGATGAAGGGAGGGGAGAATAGGAGAGGGAGGAGGAAGGGAAGAAAGGAGGGAGGGACAACCACTCATTATGTTTGTAAAACTAGAAAAAGAAAAAAAAAAAAAAACGAAAAAAAACCCCACAGGATTGAGAAGGTGAATTTAAGTAGTTTCTGAGGAAGGCTAAGAAAGGGAGAGTACGCAAATGTAGTCCTTCCTTTATTCACTGCCCTATACATATCTTCTGAAACCTTATTCTACAGGTTACAATTCAAATGTAAGTAAAATGTTTCCTGGGGTTGTGTAAGCTGCCAAGGTGGTGTCAAGTAGTCAAGTATGACTAATACCTCAAAGTATAGCACCTGATACTATCTCCAGAGACAGTATCAGGACTGGCTGATACTGTGGAATGTTTAAGGAAAAGCTTCCACATTTTGGAACACATTGTAACAACTGTATCAACAAAAAGAAAATTTTCCTGTCTCTTATAGTAGTATGTTATTTGAAATAAATGTTTCCTCCAAGTTTGTATGTTGAAACCCTGAATTCCAGTATGGCAATAACTGGATGTGGGGCTTCACGTTGATTAACTAAGAACAAGAGGTCTGGTAGGATTGGCATCTACTTATAACAGGTGGTAAAAGAAATCTTGTTATTGATCTTCATACAGGAAGAGGCTACATAACATACACTGAAATGGCAGCTGCTAAAAGTCACTGACAAGCGGCTTTGGAACATCATTTATCTTGCAAGCACCCCAGTATTGGACTTTCTAAGTTCTAAGTCTGTGTAAAAAAAATTACTATTAGTAGCTTGTGGTATTTTGCTACAGAAACTTTCTATACTACAGGATGGGGAATTTTGAAGAGTCAGAATCTGGATGAATGAGACTGGAACAAAGTTGATTCAAGCTCTTCAAAATCAGAAATGCACAGCACAGTGAAGCAGGCATGGTAAGCTAATTTTATCTCCCTCCTCCCCTCCCTTCCTTCCCTACCTCCTTTCCCTCTCTCTTTTTCTCTTTCCCGTCTTTCTTTCCTTCCCTACCTCCTTTCCCTCTCTCTTTTTCTCTTTCCCCTCTTTCTTTCCTTCCTTCCCTCTCTCCTTCTCTTTTTCTCTTTTCCCTTTCTTTCTTTTCTTCCTTCCCTCTCTCTCTTTCTATACTATACAATAATATACTATTTTAAAAAGGCACATACATTGCTTGATTGGACCATACCTGATCTGCACAATGGCTATCATATCAATAAGACACAAAGGCTAGCTAGAATCTCAGGGGAGATGGCTTCAGGCAGTAGGATCCTTAGAGGAAGGGGGTTAGACAGATATAAGGGAGTTCCTATATAAGGTATGCCAGAGTCCTGAATCCTCATTAATGTAGATGACTCAGAGGGAACTTCAGGGTCCATATAAGCTGAACTTCTGGAGGATGGGAGGGAGCAAGCAGGAAACATCTAGAGGGGAGGAAGGGAGAAAAGGGGAGAGGGAGAGAGGGAGGTGTGGGAGAAAGAGCAGGATGGGGGATAGAAGGGAGGAAGGGAAGGAGGCGGGGAAGGGAGAAGTTGGGGGGCAAGCGTACCTATCCACTGAGTTTGTATTACTAGGTAAAAAATAAAATTAATAAAAAAGTATATACATTGCTGTGGACTTTAGTTTAATTGCTGTGGACTTTAGTTTAAAAATTATCACATGTAGATACAACCATGATACCACATAAAACATATGGCAGGAGATATGACATATGACATGCAATATACATTTACTATGGTTTCTTATCACTTCTTTTGGTGTACTTGAGATTTCTGGAGCCACAGATACGAGCAGAGAATGGCTCTTTGCTTGTGATGTGACTGTTAGGTCTGCTAGGAGGCAAAAAGTACAGCTTTTAAAAAATACCTTTCTAGACTTTGCAAACTTTTTAAAACAGGTTCTGTTACTCTCACAATCACATAAAATATAACCAAACTAAAACTTTATATATAAAAAATTTGGGCTGGAAAGATGGCTCAGGGATTAAGCTTCTGCTTGACAATTAGAAAGTCCTGAGATCTAATCCTGGATCCCACGTGGAAACAGCAGAGGCCTGTATTTTTGGCCCTGAAAGGTGGAGTCTGAGAAACTTCAGAGCAAAGCAAAAGAGTAAGTAGAACAATCCAGGGTGATTGCTGAAGTGAGCTTCCACAAGTAGATATAGTGCTCTCTGACTCATATAGACACATATACAGACACACACAGAGACACACAAGCAAAAAAAAAAAACAAAAAAATTCTTTAAAGTTTTGCATAATGAAACTGTCAAAATTGGGCTGGAAAGATGAGAGTGCTCACTACACAAGCAAGAGGACCTAAATTTAAATCATAGTAGCCACACAGAAAAGCCACACATGCTGGTAAAAACAGTATCAGTGGGCAGAGACAGACAGATCCTGGGGGTTCACACACCAGCAAGACTAAATGAAAAAGTGTTCTTAGGATTCAATAAAAGACCTGTCTTGAGGTTGAGAACAAGAAAGATATTTGACATCCTCCTATGGCCTTTGTGCCCATGCACCCATACATATTCACACACTACACACACACACACACACACACACACACACACACACACACACACACACACACACAGAGAGAAAACCAAAAAAAACCAAGAAACCAAAAAACCAAAAACTCCCACTGCAAATGTCTATAATGGTCAATATATTAAAATGTTTTTAGTATTTATAGTGAAAATGCTTGCCTGGTTTATGGACACAGTAGTTGTCTTTTAAAATATCCTTATTTTTGTTTTTGTAAAGTACAGGAATAGAAGTCAAGCATACAATGTCTCAGTTACTGAAGTTCAAATCTGTGCATCAAGTGCTCTAACCCTACCATTTCTGTCATGTACAGATTACTGTTGATACTCCATGGAAATATCTTTTGGGTTTGCCACTGATTATTTCTCTCATCATCCTTTTAGATTAGGAAATCATTTATACCTTCATTATTTTGCATTACTGTTTATGCTGTTTTTGGTGTATATCAGTAAATGAAGTTAAGACTTTCTAGTGACAGAAAATCTGAAAAAGTGGACAGGTGGAAAGTTAAGGTGAACACAAGAACTCAACAACTAGGCTTCTTTTTTCAAGAAACTAGTAATGTCTGGAATTGTCCTTGATTATTTTGGCAGAATGTTTTCTATAGTCAGTTAAAGGCATCAAGTTCTTCTGGAAGGAGAGAAAGAAACTGTCTTCTGTCAGTATAGCCAATCAGTGTTTGCCCTTTCATAAACATCCTAAACGTCTTCTATGTACTAAACGTTGTGTTATGTATGGTGAAATAAAAAATGAATATGGCAGATACTACACTTAAGTCCATGTGACTGTCACAACTTATTAGGAGTGAGAATGTTATCAAGAATAACATAAATAACCGTTACTTTAGAGTGCTTCTGAAATGAGATTAAAAGACAAATTTTCTGACCACAGAGGTGATATGGCTCAGGCTGATTATTTCAAATTTGAATCAATCAAACGTTTATATTGGATTTTGTATTTTATTCATAAAATTTCATATTTTCTGTCACTAGAAAGTTTTAACTTCATTTACTGATAAAAACAGCATAAACAGTAATGCAAGATAATGAAGGTATAAATGATTTCCTAATCTAAAAGGATGATGAGAGAAGTAATCAGTAGCAAACCCAAAAGATATTTCCATGGAGTATCAACAGTAATCTGTACATGACAGAAATGGTAGGGTTAGAGCACTTGATGCACAGATTTGAACTCTTATTCCAACAAACAGTCCTGTGTTTCATTGAGCTGAATGATGTTATTCTAATTAAGGTTGACAAAAGTTTCAATGATTCCTTGTCTTGATACCTTGATATTTAATGTTGAAGAAAAACCACTGAAGAAAAAAAGACTTCAGATGATATGTTAAAAGCAAGTGAAACAGACACATAGTTGCTTTATTTTTTTAGCTATAAAAGGCTAAATTATATTCTCTTAAAAGTGGTAAAAGATAGGAGGCATTCAAATTGAAGATGAAAAAGTACATAAATGGTTAAAATCATTTCATAGCTTCAGCAATGATGAATATAGGAATTGCTTTTACTTCATCCTAATGAGAGTGATTGAGTTGCTTAGAAGAGAAGTCACATATTTTGTCATTCTGATCTTGCAATGTTATCTCATTAATTACTACTTTTTTGTGTTCAATTATTCTTACTCATTTCAAAAGCAAATACTTCTACAATGTACACAGTACTCATTGCTTTTCATGAACAAACAGATATGACTATTTTGATGTCAAATGTAATAATAATAGCACAATACTAACTAATGACAAAATTCTCAGTAAACTAGGTGGAGAATGAACCGTTTTAATATGGCAAAAAAGAAAACCATTTTATAACAGAAAATGAACTTAATGTTGATAGATGTATGAGATGTTCTGAGCCTGGAAACAAGGCAAGCAGGTCCATTCTTATTTTTTCTGGATATTACAATCAAAATCATAAAGGGTATAGAAGTTAGGGGGAAAAAAGAAAAAATGAAAAATGTTCCTTTTTTCAAGTGGTTGTCTGTAAAGAAAATCTCAAGATATCCAAAAACTCTTGTGGAATAAATAAAAGATTTGAATAAGGTTGCAGTGAAAAAAAAAGATAAATTTTATTGCTGGATATTAAAAATGAACAGGTAAAACAAAACAATGAAGTAGATGTAAAGATTCACAAAGGCACATATTTATGGTTCTATATGTTAAGCCATACTTGCATTTTCCTACTTTTGTCCATTAGCAACTATGACACACTGACAACCTACTAGAAACAAGTGTTCTAAGCATCCAGGGCCTTGCTTTCACAAAATACCATCTTTTACCAAAAGGAATTCCTTGAAGAAATATGTCATTCAAGGTTTACAAAAAGCAACATGTAAACTTGATACTAGAATGCCAACTAACAAATGTAGAAGGAATGATGGCAATAGAGAATCACTTTGACAAAGGTTTATTGATACAGAAATTTTCAATTGCCCTAATGGTAGGAGATAAGGGTTTGATTAAAAAATGGATACAAGTAATGCGAGAGTGTCTGTACATGTAAGCACGTAAGACAGCCTAGTGGCTAAGACATCTGCTTGCAAATCTGGTGAAGGAGCAAAGTGACTTCCAACCTAGTCCTCTGACCCATACCTGAGCACCATGGCAAGCATGCACACATACTCTTTCAAATAACTTGATAAATAACTCACGAAAGAACATCTTTCAATAATAACTCAGTGATCATAAGAGGAAACAATAAGTTTAAGATGAATAAAACAGGCAATCATCTCCATCACCAGACAAGCAACACATGCCATGTGCTTTCTGATACAATGGACTGAGACGTGCACAGGTTCTGTTCTGTGGAAGTTTTGCCAAAAAACTGGTGACCTGAGTTAAATGTAATGAAGAAGCAGGAAAAATAGAAAATGACTATGAAAGTGATCCCGACTGAGGAAGTCTGAAAAGATGTAACAAATGTAACAGATACTCTGGACAGAATACTAAACCAGAAGGGAAAAAGAGTCATTGTTGGGACAGCTGGCAGAATTTGAATGGGGCCTATGTATAGCTAGCAAGATGTTACATTGAAGGTTTTTATTTCCTGATTTGGAGGGTTGTACATGGATTACATAGGAATTGGTACTTGTACTATGGAATACATGAGAGAAGACAGAGAAGAGCAGGGAGGAAAACAAAATATAATGATAACATCTAAAATACTCACCGATAACTTTAACAAAGTAAGCATCTGCCTCAAAATTATTTTTTAGTGTATGAATGGCAAGATTATCCTTGGTATATCCTTTACTCAGTACTATAATGTCCAAGATTCCCTGGAAAAAATGGTAAAAACAAATTAATACCGAACAACCATAACAACAAAAGACTGTATTTATTTATTTATTTTATTATTATTTCCACTCATACAAACTTAACAGGTACATCGGTTCCCTCCCTCCCTTCACCTTCCCCTGACCCCCCCGTTCTCCCCTCCCCTCTTCCCTCCCTTCTCATCCCCAAGTGCCTCCCCCCGTCCCAATCCCCGGAGCATCCTTTACTGTGCATGCCAAACTCTCCTCTGGGTCCTCCTCTCCGATGAGGTGCAAGGACCCAGGGGCATTTCCCAGAACCCTTTCCTGTGTTCCCCTTAAGCTTAGGAACACTACTGTGACTGTCAGTCCCTAGCCTCCAAGGATCGTAGTGCCTTTAGTCCATGCTAGACTAACAAAAGTCTGTTAAGATGTATGGCTTGTATTAAATAAATATTTATTTGTATAAATAAATATTTATTCAAATATTCCTCCAAAGGCTCTTGTATTGCAGCCTTGGTTGCTAGCCTGTGGGAAACTGTGGTAGGTGGTGCCTGGTCATGTGGTATATATATGCCTAAAGGTGATATTGGAACCTCAGCCCCTTTTCCTCTCTTTGCCTCCAGGCTCCCGTGGGAAAGGTCTCCTGTACCATGTGCTCCTGCATGACAATAACATGATACACAGACCCAAGGAAAGAGAGCTACTGATCATGGACTGAAATACTAAAATGCAGTCTACTTTTTAGGTTAATTTTCCCAGATATTTTGTTATAGGCAAAAACTAATCAGATATTATAATTTAAGTACAAATCGTTAAAATGTTTGTGCATACATCTTTGAACAATAAGCTATAATGGAAAGCACCTAATTTTAATCTTTAGAGATAAATGTTATCATTTCATATATTTCCTCCTTGTCACATACCCATGTATTTTTATAGGCTGATAATATGCATTACCAAATTCTTTCCAACCACAGACAGCTTATCTAATAATATGCATTACCAAATTCTTTCCAACCACAGACAGCTTATCTTCCACTTTGTGTTTGCTGCCAACACATGCTTCCTACCTCTCTTCATAAAAGGCAAAAATTTTGCTCATTTTATTGAAGAAAAGAATATGTGCTCATTTACACTGACACTCTTCTGCCTCTTCACATGAAGCTTATCATTTATACTTTTAATATGTTAGCAATATGTATTTTTCTTGAAAATTGACTATGTTCTATTTTTCTAGAGGTACTAGAGACACACCAGTCCCTATGAATACTTTTATATTATGAATATTGTCAGCATTTATTGATAGCATTTCTATCTTCTACATTTAAAAACAACTTTGAATGTCACTTATCAAGCTTTTGATGTAAAGAAATTAAAAATTGATTTGTAGGCAACTCTCTTGATACTCTTTTTTGTAATATTTATGCCAATTACTTTTATGCCTGGAAACTGCTAATGAAAAATGAAATTGGCAGTAGGAAAAACAAGGACATGAGTAACTCATAATTGAGAATAAGCTACTTACAAAAACCAATTAAAACAACAACAACAACAACAACAAAACCAAACAAAAATTAGCTGAAAACAGGACTAATGGAGACAAATGTCCTGACTGGCATTTTAGTTTTTATAACAAATCATCATGCAAGGATATACTGTGATACATTATCTATTTTTTCTTTAAAATTTTATTACTTTTCTAAGTGGTAAACTAGCTTTTCTCTTCACAAAGATGGGAGTTGGGAACCTAGGAAGCCTTCCATGAGGTCCTTTGGCAAACAGAGATAGAAAGGTGGAAATTGTGCATTCCAGTTCACAAGGACAGCGTGAGTGCTGAGCTCATTCTCATGCCATCCTGTGCAGGTATAAGGATCAGTGATTGGAGGGTTTGCTTTTACTCACTGAAGAACATACAGATGTGCATACCAGTCTTTAGTGGTTTAATGTAAATAACCACAAAGTGAGAAAAAGATACTTTAATATTTGGCTACAGATTAGCTAGTGTTATTACTAATCTGTTCTCCTTGCTATTTAATATTAAAAAGTTTTTCTTTAATGAATTAATTTACATTCAACATAACATTCCATTTTTGGTCAAACAAAAGACAATTTTGGACTTACATCTTCATAAATGTCAAAAAAGGTGGCAACCACAGCATCTCTGATTAGATTTAGGTCTGCCAGCTCCCAGTAGACTTTAAACATTCGATGTACTTCCTCACAGCTCACATTATTACAAGGGACATTCTCCAGTAAGAAGGCCTGCTGGTTACTGTATGATAGAAAAAAGTATTTAGTTAATAATCAATTATGTGCAGCAGCAGCTGTGCTATAATTTTGAGAATCAATGGAGATAGTAATGGCATATAGTAATACTTTATGTAAAATTCCCATACCCATGTGATTACTATATCATATGATATAACACTGTCACTTTTTCCCAAGGTTAGGCAAAATTCCTATTTCCTGTCTACTTACTCCAGTTAAATATTCTGTGTTCTATACTAAGTTCCTGGAGCACATACTTTAGAACTGAAGCATTCCTTTCTTTAGGGAAGTTCTTAAGACCCAGGAAATAACCACAATTTAGAAGGCTCAGAAAGTTCCTAAAACTTACAAAAGTCACAAGTCCCTTCCCCAAGTTCATAAAAAGAGTAAACTAGTTTCTCTGGTGTGATCTGTCCTGTATGCCCGCTGTAGACAGCAGTGTCCAGCTTCTCCTGCGGTGGAGTGCGTCATGGACATGAGCTCCAGAACTACCTTTGCAGTTGTGAACTAAGGTCGACAAAGATTATCACTTTGAGGTGGACAGTGATGAAAACAAACACAAGTTATCATTGAGAACTGGTTTAGAGTTTAGGTGTTGGGGCAAAATATGAATTGCACACCTTTGAGACAGAAGCAATGGATTATGAAGGCAGTCCAATTAAAGTATCAATGTCCACACAACTAATGGTTTCCCTTGGAGGGGCTTTGAAATCACATCACCTATGGTCTTAGGGATGAAGTGTTCCATAGAAAAAAGTAAAACGAAGGAGGCAAGGGATTGACAGCCACAATAGTGTTCCTATGCTTAAGGGGAACACGAGAAAGGGTTCAGGGAAATGCGACTGGGTCCTTGCACCTCATCGGAGAGGAGAACCCAGAGGAGAGTTAGGCATACACAATAAAGGACTCTCTGGGAATTGGGGTGGGAGGCACTGGAGGATGGGGAGGGAGGGCAGGGGGAGCAGGGGGTTTGGGGGGGGAGGAGGGAGGGAGGGAACTGGTCTACCTATTAAGTTTGTATGAGCGGAAATAATAAAAAAATGTATAAAAAACAAAATAAAAAAAGAAAGAAAAAAGTAAAACGAAGAAGGAGGAGGGGGAGGGGGAAGGAAAGGGGGAGGAGGAGGAGGAGGAGGAGGAGGAGGAGGAGGAGGAGGAAGAGGAGGAGAAGATTTTGATAAAGAAGCTGAAGAAAAAAGGCTCTAATGAAGAAATCTATCTGAGCTCCTCTGGCCAAAAATGCACAAAAGTCAAACCAGAATGGAAAGAACTGAAAATCCTAAACACCAAGATTTTAAAAGATCAAGAATCCTTCAGAAACCAAGAAAATACTTTCAAGACACCTAAAAATCAAAAAAGGTGGTTTTCTTCCCAAAGGTAGAAGCTAAATTCATCAATTATGTGAAGCATTCTTTCTGTATGACTGACCAGGAGGTAAGCAAGAACTCTGGCAGCAGAGAAAATCTCTTTAATTGTAAAAATTATAAACAGGAGGAAAGGGGAAGCCACCCCCCAAAAACAAAAAGAAAGAGATAGGGGATCACGCTTCAGTAGAGAAAATAGGTCACCATCAAGTATTGCATGCAAGTAGCAAGACATCTGGTGAAGCTCACTCTCACTTCCCTTCCTGGTCACTTGGGTTTGATCTCACCAATTAGGGAGGGTAGAGGGACTAGCAGATAGATGGTAATCTACCTTTGAGTCTCCTCTATTATATTAAGATCTTCATTTAAACAGTCTTTTATCTTTGGTTAGGAGGTGACCTTGGCTATCAATCAGGATGTAGCCAAGGTCAGTGCAGGAAAAGCAAAACTGAAAACAACAAATCATAATTCAGAACATCAAAGACCCTACATTAATCACCTGGAACAAGACCAGTCAAATCTCTCCGTATCCTGAAGCTCAGGGAACTTTGCAGAAGAGTGGGCGGCAAGATTGTAAGAGCCTAAAGATGGGGAGGACCAACAATATGCAAGATACTCCAAACAAGTTAGAGCTGTAGCAGCCAAAATTGGACTTTACCTGACCTGCACATGTCAAAGACCCCCCCCCCCCAAAGTCTAGCACGGATCACAGGGGAGAAGGCTCCAGGCAGTAGAATCCTTAGAGGCAAGGGATTAACAGTCATAATAGAGTTCCCATACTAACGGGGAGCCCAAGAAGGGGCTCTGGGCTATGCTACTGAGTCCTGAACTCTCACTAGGGTGGAGGACTCAAAGGGAGGTTTGGCATTCACACAAAAGGATGCTCCAGGGGATAGGAGGGAGGAAGGGGGAGGCACTGGGAGAGAGAAAGGGAGGAAGATAAAAGGAAGAGGGGAAGAGGGAAGAACACAAGGGGGGATGACTGAGGAAGGGAGGAGGTAGGGAGAGGATGGGGGTACCTATTGAACTTGTATGATTAGGAAAAAATAAAATGTGGGAGAAAAAGTTATCTTTAAACAGTTTGCTGAAATTTTCCATCTTCCTTTCTGTAATAGTTGATTTCCATCTTCCTTTCTGTAATAGTTATCTGGCTGTCCTTTTTATAATGCACAGTGAGAACTTTCCCTACCTTGTTTGATAAATGTTGTCCAAGTCCCAGAGCCAAAAATGCTTGTTTAGTTTTGAGTATGTATGGAATGCTACATAACAGTAGTGATCAGACATGGAAGTGGTGGGAAATTAAATATACATGTGAAATAAACTCAGTATTTTAGTAAAGTAAAAAAAAATATTAAGGGCTGGAGAGGTGGCTCAGGGGTTAAGCCTCTGCCTTGCAGGCGGAAGGTCCCGAGTTCGGATCCTAGACCCCACGTATAGACGCCGGGCGGAAGCGGGGGCGGCCTGCGTTTCTGGTCCTGGTAGGGCCGAGCCTATGAATCCCGGGGAAGAGTAAACAAGGAGGAGGTGGAGGCGTCCATGGTGGTTCCCGAGTTCGTCCGCGGTTCTACACACACATACATACATACCAACACATACATACACATACACGCACAATTGAATAAAAAATAAAAAAAATAAAAAAATATTAAAAAAGTAGTGGGAAAAGATCACTTTCCAATCAGCAGTGCTGCTGGCAAGTTATACTGGGACATCCTGCTTTTGGGAATTATGCCTGGTTACTGATTTTGTGATGTAGCTGCTTCAAAGTCAGATATGCTCCAATAAGTAACTCTTTACCTATGCTCCAGTGAACAATTCAAATAAACTCACTGGTTCAACATGATGAACTTGAGTTTCTCTGGCCTGTGACTGGTGCCCATACTATGATGAACAGAGTATTTTGTTCCTATCTTACTGGGGAAATTCTCACAATAATTTCTATTAGGTCTCAATTAATATTTGAATTTGAGAACCCTGATTTCCCCAAGTCAGATAAACTCATACCAGTAAATCTATAAGTCAGAATTGCAGCTGTCCTCTAAGGCTCTAGGTAAGTGGCAAAGTGATCCCAAAGGCAAAGTCTGTCATCTAAGAAACATGTTACCCTCATGAATAACAAAATAACTGAATAATAAAATTTCCTATACCAAGAGATTAAGGTGAAGATGAAGTGAAATATTGAATGGAATGTATTTGGGATAATTTCTGGTAAATAGCACTCAGTGAAAGTGTTCATGCTAACTTTATAAAGTGCAATGCAATGATATTAAAATAATTTCTTTAGATATAAACATGATGTGGGCAAACTGATTATATGAAAAAATATATATTCCTTCATTCTCCTTTTTGTTTAATGCACTATTACTACTATATATGACTTAAATTTGATTACTATTCAATTTCTGTAATACTTGTTTCAATAAGATTATTTTCATATAAAAATATGACTCAGTTTGCTTGTTACACAAGTGTGAGCATCACCATTTCGATCCCCAGAGTCCAGGTTAAAGCTGGATGCAGTTGCACACATTTGCAACCCCACTGATACTGTTGGGGAGATGGGAGATGGCAACAGAAAAATCCCCTGAGGCTATGAGCTAGCTAACCTGGAAGATGCAGCTTTGTAGCAAATAAGATAAAGGTGAGAACTGACCTCTGCATGCATAACTGAATACACACAAATGTATATAAGATAAATGCAGGAACATTCAAATACAGGCATATATACCACATACATATACAAATACACACATTAAAAAATTACTCTTTTGGTCTGTATGGTTTGGAAAAGACAAAAGCTCCAATATAATAAAGGAAAATCTTCAAGTGTTTATTGCAGATAAAAGTACAAAATATTCAATTTGTGTGATAATATATTTTTATTCAGATAAAAAGTTCCAGACATGGAACAGAACAATTCTTTAATAAAAATGCTCCCAAGCCTTTGCTTGGAAGAGCAAACAATTAAATGGTTTCTTCTTTGTTTTCTGTCAAATAATTGATTTAAAATATAATCTGTAATTTTCATGAAACTCATTTATTTTCTCAGTTATATCATTTCACTAGATATTTCATCAGAAAGTGTCATTTACTTGATAAGCATTAAAATATAACAAGTTCTGTAAAAGAACTTGTTAATTGAGTAAAAATGTAACCCATAGAATGGAAGAAAATCTTGTTTAACAAGTCTGATAGAGGATTAATATTCAGAATTTATAAAGAATTCAAAAAATTAATTATCAAGAAAGTAAGCAACCCAATTAAAAATTGGCTTTGGAAATAAAAAGAAATTTTTCAAAAGACTGAATTCAAATGTCTAACAAATATCTTAAAAAGTCCCTACCCATCAGGAAAAGGCAAATTAAAATTACTCTGGGATATATTTTTACCCTAGTCAGAATGGTTAAGGTCAAAAACACAAGTAACATAAAATGGTGGTAAGGAAGTGGATATTAGGGACCACTTATTCATTGATGATGGAAATGTAAACTGGCCCAATTATATCAATCCTGGGAATATTGGCAAAGGCCTCTCCATCCATTTTACTACAGAGATGTTTGCGCATCCAGATCATCGCAGCTTAATTCACAATAGCAAAGAAATGGAAAAAGCCTAGATGTTCATCAGTGGATGAATGGATATTGAAAATGTGGTACATATACAATGAAATATTATTCAGTGGGCAAGAAAAATGAAATTATGAAATTCAATGGTAAATGAATGGAACTGGAAAATATTATACTGAGAGAAATATCACAGACAAATGATGCATATTCTCCATTATATGTGCAATCTCGTAATGAACCTTCAGAATAGGAGGATCCTAAAAGTGGAGGAATAAAATAAATACAGGAACAAGAAGGTACAAAGGGGAACAAATAAAGTTTTAAGAAGGAGGGAAATGAGGAGATAGGATATGGACAGAACTAAAAAATTTACACCAAATATAAGACACAGCCATATAGAAACCTACTTTACAAATCTATCACAAAATGTAATTTCTCAAAAAAAAAATAGTTAACCAATATACCTCACACAAGGGGAACAGAAATAGAAAGACTAGAGAAAACAAAAATTGCCCTGAGATGCGCTTAAGGCAGTTAAATTTCTCCTCCTGCCCAAGACTCCTGTTGGGGTTTGTGGGACTTGCACACCACAGGCCTAATGCCCAAGGCTTCCAGTGGCTGTCCTGTAGCCCATGGCAGCCCTCATACCCCTTCCCCACCACATAAGCCTAAGGCTTCTAATTGACATTATCCAACTGAAGACTCTGAGCACCATATCATTCAAGCAGTACAGCCCAACCATTCAACCATAAGATAAGCAACTTATTTTATTTTCTATTTATTCTCAGGTGATGGTCACTCTTCCTTAAGATCTCCATACATCGTACCCACATCCCATACATCCCTGCTGCTGATTCTCAGTCCTCCATCTTTACATATCCCTAATAAGCCCTGAAAGCTTTTGTCTTTCCCTCAACTCTAATCTTCCTCTCCTAGTTTCAGTTCTACAGTTACTCTACCCTGTCCTTTTGTGAGTTGTTCTGATACTTAAACTAAACTCTACTCACCAATCCTAACTCCCAAACTCAAACTCCCCAACTTTCACCCTACAGTTAGGGCTGCACTGGAGCTACCAAACCCACAAAATAGGACCAAGCAACCATAGACTAACTCTTAAACAACAACATCCCAGTTGAATCCAGGGATGTAGTTCCAACAACTGTCAAAATCAGTCAACCCCATCTGACTCAAAATTCTGAACCAGAAACACATACCAAAAAGAGCAACCAAAGACCAAATGTATGATGCCTAAGTCACATAGTAAAAACACAACATACAGTAAGAATAAATAAAGCCTATGTGGTACAAAACCCAACAATCCCTTAGTAAGATTTTTGATGGTTTGAGATATTAGTCCCTTCCCTGTTATTCTTATGTCTTTATGTGTAATGTTGGAGTAATTATAGTAAATATTTTATAAATAAATATACAAAGTAATGAGTTCTCTTATGACATGTTCATGCATGTCTCATTATGCTTTGTTCTGATTTACCCTTTTGCCTCACTGCTCCCCCTAGCCCAAAGTCCATTGTTTCCTTCTGGCTGCTAACTTCCTAACCCCAGAGAGTCCTCTTTTATTTTCATGTCACTTGTAGCTCATTATACTCTCTCTCCTTTCTGATGATCTCCTTTCTTGCACAGACACAGAGGCACACACAGTCACAAATACACACACATACTCTCTCTCTCTCTCTACATGTGAGTTAAACCATATGGTAGTTGTGTGGTTCAGCTGCTTAACATAATGATTTCCAATTGTGTTTCCTGCAATTATCAAAATTTCATTTGCTTCCACAGCTAGATAAAATTTCACTGTTTATATGTACCACATTTTCTCATTCATTCATCTGTTAAGGACATCTAGGTTCCATTTCCTAACAATTATGAAGAGTACAGCAATGAACATGAATGTTCAATTTATTTCTGTGAGCTTTTGATTTAGAAAACTTTGCATATATGCTCAGGATGGGTTTATTTAAATCATAAGGAAATTCTATTTTTACTTTTAAAACTGTAAAAAATATTTTATTATGAGTATTTGTGTAGCAGTGGGGTGGAGGTTAGAGCATGTGCCACAGTGCGCCACGTGGAGGTCAGAGGAAAACTTTGTGAAGTTGGTTTTCTACTTCTACATTTATATAGGTCTAGAGACTGAATTCAGATCTTAAGTTTACGTAGAAAGCTATCTTGCTAGCTTTATTTTTCCATTTTGTGGAGAAATCTGCACACACATTTGCATAGTAGATGCACAAGATTACAACTCCAATACAAGTATTCCCACACTAGCATTAGTTTTTATTTGTTTTGTTGAAAGCCATTCTGGGGTGAGATGGAATCTCAAAGAAGTTTTAACTTTCATTTCCCAGTAACTAAGGATGCTAAACTTTTTTCAAATATTCAGTGGCCATTTATGTATTTCTTCTTTTGAGAACTATTATCATTTATTGATTGAATGATGTGCTTAGTTTTGTGGAATTCTTTGTATCTTCCAGATATCATTTCCCTGTGTGATGTGTAGGTGGCAGGATTTTTCCCATTCTAGACTCTTTCTTCACTCTAATGACCATTTCCTTGTTATGCAGAAACAATTTCCTCTAATCCCACTTGTCAATATGCTATTGGAGGTCTTTTCTATATATGTAGCTATTATGATTTTAATGTGTTGTAAGCACTTCTTTCCATCTTCACCCCTTTTTTGGAAAAGGTGTGTGTGTATGAGAGAGCTGTGTGTGTGCCTGTGTAGGCCCAAGAACGACTTTGGGAATCACTGTGAATTGCACTATTTCCTCTTCGTTTTGCTCTGGAGTTTTCCAGGCTCCACCTTCCATTCCTGGAAGTATAGGCTGTCACCATTTCCACCTGGCATTTTTATGTAGGATCTGAGATCTGAACTCAGTATTTTCTACTTATGAGGCAGAGTTTACCCACGAGCCATCTCTTCAGCCTCCATCCTTTTATTTTTTAAATTATCTGTTTCCAGGGTTAGGGATGGTTTGGTGGGTAAAAGTACTTGTGGTGCAAATCTAACGATATGGGTTTAATCCCCTGTACTCAAGCATCTGTAATCTCAACATTCCTACTTTGAGACTGATGGCAAGATATAGAGCATTGGGGAAGTTTATGCAACAGCTAACTCTGGAGAATGCTGAACAGTAACAGAAGCAACAGGAGAGCCTGCCTCAGTAAGATGGGAAGCCATCTCCTGGAGGCCGTTGACTTGCACATGTGCATCATGGCACATGTTGCAAAAACACACACACATATGAAGTTATATAAAATCTACTGTTGGCTTTGGCCTGGGCCACACCTCGGGACCCCGGGACCCCTTCTCCCTCCTGCGCCGCCTTTGTTCACCCTAACGCTGCTCGGCCAGGCCCTCAGGTGAGTCCCTGCCCAGCCCCGCCCAGGTCGCCCTGTGTCTGGTTTTGGCCTGGGCCACGACCCAGGCCCCTTTCTCCCTCTCGCCTGCCTGTCCGCCCAACTGGACAGGACATGCTGGCTTTCCTCCATCCCTGGAGCTTGGGTGGGGCACTAAGCCAAGTCCCAGGTCCAGGGTGAAGAATTCTGCCATCAACATCAGCCCCTCTGCCTCTCTGGCCCACTGGGGACCCACGCACGTGGTCTACAGAAGACACACTGCTACTCAGAATTCAATAGAATCCAAAGAAAACACAAGCAAAGTTCTAAGGGTCAAAGGCCATACATCTGAAAACCCCTACAATCATCATATCATATGGGAGAGATTCTTCACATCCAGCCCAAAGATAAGTAAACCTCCTTTTTTTTTCACCTTACTGTTCCTTTCTAATATTAATCACTATAGATTAACTTTTCCATAAAGCCACCCCAAAAACACAACTCCAGGGATCATACCACTCACCCTCATATATCACCAAGATACTACATCGTAAAAGTGCACTATCATACTAATATTCACTCCTTGTCTACTTAACCTGACTTAATTAATGTACTAACAATATAACAGCCTCAACTAGGAAATAACAATAATAAAAGACAAACATACCCAACCCCAAAGCAAGCACTAGTAATAACTGCCCAAGTATAGGAATACCAACTAAATCAGTCAAAAACACACAGAAATTGAAAAGCCCTAGAAGACAAAACAATGCCCAAGTCAAAGTGCAGATCCATGAGAAATAAAACCCAAGAAGCCCAACCTCCCACTGAAAGAATTAACCCCTTAATGATGGATTCCAACCAGAACAAATTCACAGAAAACAGCCAAGAAAGCCAGACCCAAGACAATGACTTTCAAAGTATGATCATTACCATGATTAATACTATGAAAGAGGGAATCCAAGAGGAGTTAAACAACAGAATCAAATACTTTGAACAGGAAGACAACATAACAAATGACTTCTCAATGGAAACAGCAAAAGCAAGAAGAGTTTGGAGAGATGTACTTCAAGTATTAAATGAGCAAAAATGCCAACCCAGACTGATATACCCGGCGAAACTTCTGTCATGATCAAGGGAGAAAGAAAAATTTTCCAACACAAAGACAACTTGAAGGGATACATGTCCACCAAACCAGGCCTTCAAAAAATGCTAGAAATGATATGCAAACTTGAAGAAAAGAACAAGCGTATCCAAGAGGACAGAAGGGAAGTATAATACCACAAAAATATATATGTAAAACAATAAGCTTACAAAATCCACTAAACATAAAAAATGTCCAGAATTAAAAAGACTTTCTCCATTATAACATTAAATGTCAATGGGCTTAACTCACCGATTAAGAGACACAGATTACAAACTTGGATTAAAAATCACAACCCATCAATCTGCTGCCTTCAGGAAACTCATCTCACCACAAAAGATAGGCACATCCTAAAAATGAAAGGCTGGTCCAAAATTCTGCAAGCTAATGGAACTAGGAAACAAGGAGGGGTAGCCATTATGCTGTCGGACAACGTGGACTTCAAACCCAAAAAAATCATAAGAGACACAGATGGATACTACATTTTAGTCACAGGTACAATTCACCAGGAAGTCTTCACAAAACTAAACATATAGGCACCCAATACGGGCCCCTCCACATTCATTAAGAAAATACTACAGCGTCTAAAGGGAGAAATCAACCCCCAAATGATAATTCTTGGGGATTTCAACACCGCCCTCTCCACATGGGATAGATCAACAGGTCAAAAGCTTAACAGGGACACTTTGGAACTTAATAAAACCCTTAAAGAAATGGACCTTACAAAATTCTATTGAACTTTTCATAAGTTCGATACACTTTTCATAATGTGTACAAAGAATACACATTTTTCTCAGCAGCACATGGAACTTTCTCCAAAATAGATCACATATTGGGCCACAAAATGAATCTCCACATATACAAGAAAGTTGAAATTCTAGCCTGTGCCCTATCAGACCACCACAGCCTAAAGCTGGACATCCACAACACAATAAACAAGAGAAAATACACTAACTCCTGGAAACTTAACAATATGATGCTGAATGAGAACTGGATTCAGGAAGAAATTAAAAAGGAGATTCAAGATTTCCTGAAATGAAAATACAACTTACCAAAATCTCTGGGACACAATGAAAGCTGTTCTAAGAGGTAAGTTCATAGCTCTTAATGCCTACATCAAAAAAATGGAAACATCAGAAATAAACAACTTAACAATGCAGCTTAAAGCTTTAGAGAAACTAGAGCAATCTGATCCCAAAAGTAGTAGAAGGGAGGAGATTAGCAAATTAAGGGGAGAAATATCTGAAATCGAGATTAGGAAAACGATACAGATAATTAACCAGTCAAAAAGCTGGTTCTTTGAAAAAAATCAATAAGATTGATACACCCCTAGCTAAATTAACCAAAAGCAAGAGAGAGAAAACACAAATTGATAAAATTAGAAATGAAAATGGAGTTATCACTACTGATACCCAAGAAATCCAGAGAATTATAACATCATATTTCAAAAACTTGTACTCTGTGAAATATGACAACACAAAAGAGATGGATGAATTCCTAAGTAAACACAACTTACCTAAATTAAATCAGGAAGTTGTGAAGTATTTAAATAGTCCTATAACATATAAGGAAATTGAAGAAGTAATCTCGAATCTTCCTACCAAAAAATGTCCAGGACCAGATGGATTCAGCATAGAATTCTACCAGACATTTAAGGAGTTAATAACACCAATGCTACTTAAACTGTTCCAACAAATAGCAAAGGAAGGAACACTACCAAATTCCTTCTATGAAGCTAATATCATCTTAATCCCCAAATCTAATAAAGATACACTTAAAAAAGAAAACTATAGGCCAATCTCTCTGATGAACACAGATGCAAAGATTCTCAACAAAGTCTTAGCAAATCGGGTTCAAAAACATATCAAAAAGATCATTCACGGGGAACAAGTAGGCTTTATCCCTGGCACACAAAGTTGGTTCAACATACGCAAATCAATAAATGTAATTCATAATATAAACCAGTCCAAAGCCCAAGACCACGTGATACTCTCGATAGATGCAGAAAAAGCTTTTGACAAGATCCAACAGCCTTTTATGATCAAAACGCTAGAGACAGTAGGAATGGAAGGAACCTTTATCAATATAATAAAAGCAGTATACAATAAGCCTACAGCAAGGATTACACTTAATGGGGAAAAACTGGAAGCATTCCCACTTCGATCAGGAACTAGACAAGGCTGTCCACTCTCACCACTTCTATTCAATATTGTACTTAAAGTGTTAGCTGAATCCATAAGACAAGAAAGGGACATAAGAAGGATTCAAATCGGCAAGGAAGAAGTCAAGTTATCTTTATTTGCTGATGATATGATCTTATACCTGAGGGATCCCAAAAACTCTACCAGGAAGCTCCTGGAACTAATTGAGAAGTTCAGCAGGGTGGCAGGATACAAAATAAATGTACAAAAATCAGTGGCTTTCCTATATGCCCAGAATGAAAGAAGTGAAAAAGCCCTGAGAGAAACAATCCCATTTCTTTCCCTCAAGAAAGAAATTGCAGAAGAAACCAGAAGGTGGAAAGACCTCCCGTGTTCCTGGATTGGTAGAATCAACATCGTAAAAATGACCATCCTACCAAAGGCAATATACAGATTCAATGCTATACCAATTACAGTCCCAAAGCAATCCTTTAAAGAAGTTGACCAAACAATCTCAAAATTCATAGGGAGGCACAAAAGACCCAGGATAGCAAAGACAATCCTGAGTAACAAAAACACTGCTGGAGGTATCACCATACCAAATCTTAGTCTATACTACAAATCCATAGTTGTAAAAACAGCCTGGTACTGGCACCAAAATAGACACATAGATCAATGGTTAAAGATTGAAGACCCAGATATAAGCCCACAAAACTACAGCCATTTGGTCTTTGACAAAGGGGCCCAAAAAATCCAATGGAAAAGAACAGTATCTTCAACAAATGGTGCTGGCAAAACTGGATCTCCACATGTAAAAGATTAAAGCTGGACCCGTACTTGTCACCTTGTACAAGACTTAATTCGAAATGGATCAAGGACCTTGATTTAAGGCCAGAGACTATAAAAACCATAGTTGAAAAAGTAGGGAGTTCCCTCCAGCTGATTGGGCTAGGCCAACAGTTCCTAAACAGACATCCAATAGCACAGTCACTGCTATCAACTCTCAACAGTTGGGATCTTGTGAAACTAAAGAGCTTCTGTTCAGATAAAGAGATTGTAACACGAGCTCAAAGGCAACCCACAGAATGGGAGAAAATCTTTACTAACCACATATCTGATACAGCTCTACTGTCCAGAGTGCACAAAGAACTTAGAAAAGTAAACACCAAGGAAACTAATGGCCCAAGTAAAAAAATAGGCCCTGGAACTTAAATGAAACTTTACTAGGGATGAAATTAAAATGTCTAACAAATATCTGCAGAAATGCTCCACTTCCTTAGCCATCAGGGAAATGCAAATCAAAACTTCCCTGAGATATCATCTCACTCCTGTCAGGATGGCAAAAATCCACAATACAAACAACACCAAATGCTGCAGAGGATGTGGAGAGAGGGGAACTCTCCTACATTGATGGTGGGAATGCAGGCTCATACAGCCACTCTGGTGAGCCGTCTGGAGATTCTTAAAGAAACTAAAGATTGAAATGCCATATGACCCTGCGATTCCACTTTTGGGAATAACCCCCCATGCAGCAGAGGTCCACCTCGATAGCACAAGTGCAACCATGTTCATAGCAGCACTGTTTACAATAGCAAAGTCATGGAATCAACCCAAATGTCCAACAGTTGACGAGTGGATAAGGAAACTGTGGCACATCTATACAATGGAGTACTACTCAGCCATAAAAAATGATGAAGTACTGGAATTTGCCAGGAAATGGATGTCATTAGAGACAATTATATTAAGTGAAGTATTCCAGACCCACAGAATTAAGCGCTGTATGTACTCCCTAATAGGTGGCTCCTAGTACCAAACCCACCCAACCCACCTAGAGACACTCGACGATAAATCTCTGTAATACAGTAATTGCAAGGAGTTTGAATAGGGGGGATGGGGTAGGAGGGCCACACCAGAAACAAGGAGAGAGGGGACCATGCAACAGTAGAGAAAATAGGGCTCCATCAAGGACTGCGAGTAAGACATGTGGTTAAGTTCACAGACTTTTCGTTCCTGATCATCTACAACTGAGGGAATGTGATCTCACCAGAAGGGGAGGGCATATAGTCTGGCAGATAATAAGTAACCATTTTGCAAATGGGTGATTGAACCCTCCCTCACTGTGGTTTCCTACTTTTATTGCATCTACGTTTGAATATACTCTTATAACAAGACTCTAGTTTAACAGTTTTGTATCTCTGGCCAGGGGGTGACATCCAATACCCATCAGGATGGACTGAAGGGCATTGCAGGAGCAGCAAAACCGCAAAAGAAAATCAACAAACCATAATCCAGAACTTCAGATACTCTATATCAACCACCTAGAACTAGGCCAGCCTAACCTCTCCCCATCCTGAAGCTCAGGGAAATTTGCGGAAGAGGGAGCGGTAAGATTGTAAGAGCACAAGGATGGGAGGAGCAATGATATGCAAGATACTCCACACAAGTCAGTGCCGAAGCAATCATAATTGGACTTTATATGTCCTGCGCAATGTCCCAACACACTATTGTCCCCACAAAGTCTAGCATTTGCTAAAAGCACCAAGATCCTTGGAGGCAAGGGATTGACAGCCAAAATAGTGTTTAAAGGGAACACAAGAAAGGGTTCAGAGAAATTCCGCTGGGTCCTTGTATGTTATCGGAGAGGAGGACCCAGAGGAGAGTTTGGCATGCACATTAAAGGATTCTCCGGGGATTGGGGGAGGGGAGGCACTGGGGGATGGGGAGGGAGGGGTGAGGAGAGGGAGGGGAGGGAGGAGTGAGGGGAGGGCGAGCAGAGTGGTGGGGGGAGGAGGAGGGAGGGAGGGAACCGGTGTACGTATTAAGTTTGTATGAGCGGAGATAATAAAAAATGTTAAAGTCTCAAAAAAAAATCTACTGTTACCAGAATACTTCACTAAAAAGTTTATAATATTTATATAGTCATTTATCAATTTTTTACGTTGAAGAAAGAGTAAAACATTTTAAAGAAACTGTATTAAACAGGTGGAAAGTGATACCAGGACATTTAGATCTATCTATACAATGGAAAGAAGGGCACGACAGAATGTCAAATATTTAGGCATAGATAACTTTTTTAAAGATTTAAATGTCGGTAAATATGATTAACTGTACCCAAGGTAGTATATTATTAGTAATGTAAATAGATGTAAAATGTCTGATGAAAATAATACTAAGTTATATAGAAGAGACATAGAAATACACTGTTTGGAAGGTCTGAAAATATAGATGAAATACACTTGAAGAAAAAACTTAATATCACTAAGAAATTCTAAAGCATGCAGTGCAATAATATTTATAGGAGGCCAAAACACACATTAAAAACAATAAAAAACTATATTCAAACATAAGAGAAGGAAAACGAAAAAAAAAAAAAAAGAATACAGAGAAAACGGAACTTGCTATATTGCTGGAGGTTAAAAAAATTGTATAACTCTTTTGGAAAAGAATCTGGCAATGATTCAAAAGGTTAAACACAGAGTTGTTACATGGTCTAAGAGATTGCACTCTTAAGTTCATTCCAAGAATAGTAAAATAAATATTCACAAAATATTGTGTGGATTAAATATAGGAACCAAAAGATGGAAATCACAGAGATACCTATCAATTGAGAGTAGTTAAACAAAACATAGAACAGCTATAAAATGGGACAATTCATGGTCAATAAAAGGAATGAATGATGCCAAAAAAAGTGAATCATGCACACTATTAATTCTAGTTCTAGGGAAGTGGAGGTAAGGAGATTTTTCAGTTTGAGACAAACTTTGGCTACAAATGGGCAAGACTATCTCAAAAAAAATATAAGCAAGCAAGCAGAATGAATCTGTAAAATAAGCTAGGTGAAAGAAAGAGCCACGTATTATATGATTTCATTTACATGGAATGTTCTGTACGTGCGACCTTCTCCAACCTCCATGGCTCACTGTGTTACTGGGGATGGACTCCATGGTCTAAATTAGCAGATGAATCTCTGTTGGTAGAAAGTAGATTACCATTTGTCTGGGGTTGAAGAGATTGGAATAAATAGGAATGAGTGATAATGGATACTAGTTTCATTTGAGAGAGGTAATGAAAGGTTGAAAACTCTTGCTAGGTTGCTAGGGTTGTTATTAACTGTGTCTATTTCTAAAACAAAAACACCCCATTGAGCTTTATTACTTAAATGGGTAATTTATATGATGTAGTTCACCATATAAGCTGGTTATGTCTCAATATAATAGTTACTGCATATGTTAATAAAAAGACATTCAGTGCTGGAGAGATGGCTTAGGGTTTAAGGCTCTGCCTGGCAAGCAGAAAATCCTGAATTCAGATTCCCACATAAAAACCACAGGCAGAAACTTAGCCCACAGCTAAGCAAGAAGGAGGTAGAAGCAATCCAGGATGATTCCTGAAGTCATCCTTGGCCCTCCACAGGGACACATGTGTCCTCTGAAACACATACACGCACACACACACCCACACCCACATACGCTAAATATATGAAGTTTTAAACATAAATAAAAAACACATTCGAGGTAGGAAAAATTAAAAGAAGGCAGGAATAGAAATACTAATAAGAGACAAGGCAGATTTTAGAACAAAAAAAGCTAACATAATTAATGACTTCATAAGAAAGTAGAATCAATTCTTCAACGAATACAGAATCCACAAAGCTTATGTACCTAATTTAAAATCAAATCACATGAAACAAAATTGGATGAGTAATGAGTTAAAAAAAGTTCACAACCATGATCAGTGATTTCAATATACTCTTTTAGTTACTAATATACGAAAAAGACATAAAATCTCAGTAATGATGAATATTATCTGACCTAGCTGACTTTTTCTTGAGGGACACATGAAATATTTGTCAAGACACAGCATATTCTAGACCATAAAATAAGTTACAATAAATACAAAAGACTTCAGTCACATATAAGTAACACAAGTATGTTTTCTGGTAATAAATGGATTAAATTAAAAAGAAATAACATACCTGGAAAATCTCCAAATATCTGAAAATTCTATGTAACTCCAGAACTCAATGCAAGGATATCTACTTCCTACCACCGGACCTCCTGATAACTGGCCTATCCACATTTTTGCCATGGAACAGGCAAGATTCCATGAAATACATCACAACTCTCAGAGACTGTACGGTACAGGTGCTGGACAAGAAACAGGGAGAGCATCTTTTCTATAAGGTGTACCCATCGGTGGGCCATTTGAACCCAGACACTAACAAGTACATGCATTCTAGATGGGACCCATTGGATCATACATGCAGGGGGACATGGAAGAGGGAAAGAAACTGCTAGATGGAAGAACAGATGGGGTAGGATGGGATGGGTGAGGGTGGGGTGGCATGGGACAGAAGTGTGGTAGGTAGTAGGCGAGGAAACACATATATTCATTTTCAATTAAAAATAAACATGTGAAATATGAAAAAGAAGTACTCTGAAATCAATTCAAATGAAGATATCATATGTCACCATTTGTGTGATATTATGTAATATTTAGAGGCATATTTACAGCATATGAATACGGCATATAAAACACCTGTATTAGTAAAAAAAAAAAAAAGCAGCGATCTCAATTTCTTCCTTAAAAAAACTGGAAACAGATGGGTAAGTCAAATGTGAAGCCAGTAGATGAAGGAAAATAAACAAAAAGATAGGCAAAACAAAGTAGGACACAATAGGGAATCGATAAAAACAAAACTTATAGGCTGGAGTCTTCCAGCTCTCCCCCAAAATGACTTCCTGCCCAGTCAACCTTCTACTTCACTGAAGACTGACAAAGCTTATTTATCATGAAACATGTAGCCATGGAAGCGCAACCAACACAGCTACTGCTCATATATTATATTATAATACTTAAAAAAAGTATGTGAAAGTGGAAGGGGGATGTATTGGGGGAGACCCAGGAGGAATAGGAAGTATGAGAAGATAGATATGACCAAAATGAGATTGTATGAAGAGTAAATAAAATATAACCAAAAATGTTCATTTTAATTAAACCTCTGGCTATTTAGGTATAATGTGGGAATAATCACAGGTTGTAGTGAATACTCAATAATCTAATAATCCTTTAAAAATCTAAAGGGAACACTTAAATAAATAGTAACTACTTCCCATCCCCAAAACCTCCCAAAGCTGAAGTTTTGCAAAGAGCCATAAAAAAGGTAAGGTACCAGCCAAAATATCTGTTTAAAAAATGAAAAAAAAAAAGACAATATGAAGAACTTGTGTCAGAGATGAAACAGCATCAATTCTTTTTATTAAAAGGATAATAAGGGAGTATCATGAAAAACTTTGTGCCAAAAGCCATCAAATTACATGCAAGAGGTATATTCCTGGGAATATACCTGGGAAATATCAAAGTTCATTAAAAATAGATTAAAAAGAATTGAAATTACAGCTTAACACTTTCAAAGAGAAAACTTCAGATCCAGATAACTTCACTTATGAAGTCTACCAAATATTTGGGAAAAAATGCTAGTTCCATACAAACACTTCAGAAAATAAATGACAAAGGCTTAATATATCTTTCTTTTTTAAAATTTTTTTTATTATTTATTTGTGCATGTATGTGTGTGTGCGCATGTGTGTATGTGTGTGTATGATGTGTGTGTGTGTGTAGAACCATGGACAAATTCGGGAACCACCATGGACCGCCTCCACCTCCTCCTTGTTTATGCTGCCCTGGGTCTTAATAGAATTTCAATTTTTAACCTTTTTAGGATCCTCCAAATCGATATCCCAAAGAGTTGTATGGGTTTGCAATCTACCAAAAATGTATAGGATCCACTAATTGCCGTATCCACACCTGGATTCACAGGCTCCGCCCTACCAGGACCAGAAACTCAGGCCGCCCAAGCTTCTGCCCAGCATCTATACGTGGGGTCTAGGATCCGAACTCAGAACCTTCTGCCTGCAAAGCCTGAGCCACCTCTCCAGCCCCTAATATGTCTTTCTATGAAGCCAATACAAGTAACATTAAAGCTACCATACAGCCAGAACACTATAATAGATCATTATCCTTCATGAACATAGAGGCAAAATTTTGAAGCAAAATCCCATTAAAAAATTCCAATAACACAGTTAGAACTTTCTTATCATAGTACAGTGTTCACTGTACTATGGAATCACATTATGGAATTACCAAAGAATTGTGAGAAGACAATTCAGATGATGGATATTTTTCAGTGAATATAGTACTTTACAAAGTAAAAACTGTGTATGTTTAAAAAATAAAAATCATGACTAAGTTTGGTTTATTGCAGAAATGCAGAGTTGCTTCAATAAATATCTGAAATAAATCAGTGTGATTCAGTATATTTAACAAACTAAAAAAAGGAATATCACATAACTACCTTTCTAAAGGTTGAAAAGCATTTGATAAAAATACCACCCAGCTTTATTTAAACTCTCAACAAAATAGGAATAGAAGAGAAATTCCCAACAGCATAAAGGCATCTACAGCAAATATCATATTAGTTGTGGAAAGCAAATTCTAGTAAGATCTTTGTCCTACATAAAAGATATGCAAGGCATGACCAACATCAATTTAAAATAAAAGCAAACATTTCCAGAGAACCTTCACAAAGGACCTAGGGCATACAAATAACAAGATGAAAATATAATTAAAATTGTTTATTAGAGAAATTAAAATTGTGCTATAAAGTGACATTATGAACAGAAGAGAATAAAGATTGGCTATAAGAAAAGATTGGTTATAGCACTGTTGGAAAAATATACAACTGGAAGTGTTCAATATTTTCTTAGAAAGTTAAACATGTTCATTCCATTTCTTGTGATATGTACACACAAATGAAGGAATGTTTATAGGAGATTTGTTGTAAATAAACACCCCCATTAAAAATAGGCTATAGAACTGAAAAGAAATTTCTCAGGAGACAAAATTCAAATGTAAAAAAAAGTTCTACTTCCCTAGTTATGCAAATTAAAACCATCCTGAGATATCATCTCACTCCAGTCAAAATGGATAAGATTCGAAGCACAAACAGCAAATCCAGGTGTGGATACGGTGATTAGTGGATCCTATACATTTTTGGTAGATTGCAAACCCATACAACTCTTTGGGATATCGATTTGGAGGATCCTAAAAAGGTTAAAAATTGAAATTCTATTAAGACCCAGTAATACAGCTCCTGGAAATAATTTCCAAAGAACACTACATCCTACAATAAAGTCATGTACAACACATAGCAAAGAAATGGAACCAACTGAGATGTTCGAAAGTTGACAAATGGTTAATGAAAATGTGGTATGCAATGGAACTGGAGAAATACTGAGTATCCCAGACCCAGAAAGTTCTTATGTTCTCCCTTATAAGCAATCCTAACATTTACATTCAGTTTGATTAATCAAACAGAAACTATCAGAACACCCACAACGCAAGGAACATAAGCCAGGGTGTGGAATAAGATTCTAAAAGAGTAGAAATAAAAGAACAGTGCTAAACAATTAAAAAAGGCTTTAATGTAGGAAAATTCTTTAAGGGGAGGGAAAAACAGGAATAGGACACAGTGGGGAGTGGGGTTAACCTCCAAGTAACCAACCACCTGTTTACTAGCCCCTAATCCCTCCCCAATGATAGGGAATACAAGGCCCAGCAATGTAAATCAGTCTAACAGTGGAAGGAGAGAAAACTGACAGTAGTCAGGACCAGATACCTCAATACTAATCACATACACTGATAGTAAAAGCCCATCTAAACACCTCTTATTTTATCTTTAGAAAAGAAAAGATCTCAATACCCAGAGACATAGCTTATTGCAAGGAAGAGCAGTGAAATAGACAACCACCACTAACCAGAGTGGAGTACCAGTAACCCTAAAACACTCAGTTGGAATTAGGCTAACAAAATCCTAAGGTTCAGGGAGTCTTGCAGAAGAGGGGGCATTAAGATTATAAGAACCTAAAGATGGGAAGGTCAACTGCTGACCAGGACACCCCACTCCAGGCAGGGCTGCTACATCCAGGAACTTACTGCAGCGAGAATTATCCTCAACAGACCTGCAAGTATGGCTGACATATCAACATTCTCCAATAAACTAGTGAGGAACTCAGGAGAAAAAATTACATGCAGGGGGAACCTTAAGGACTGGGGTTATCAGTGGGTTTACCCAAGGGCCACTCAATTTGCCACAGAGGCCTGAACCCCTAATAGTGCAGACAACCCACAGGGAACCCTGGGGCTCACACAATCAGACAGACAGGAGGGTGGGAAGGAGAGGGATTGATTAGTGAAGGAAGGGGAAAATGGGGAAAAAAAGGACAGAGAGAGGAGGGTAAGAAGGGGGGGGAGGCTGAAACAATGACTCATCATGTTTGTAAAATTAAAAACTAAAAAATAATTAAAAATTCATTTATTTACACACAATGGGATGCTCTAATTACAAAAAGCAATGATTAAAACCTACATACAGAAAAACAGATGATTCTCATTATTAATTTGAAAGAACTGAAGATGTACCATACATATACTGTATGATACTATTATATAAAATATAAGAAATGCAATGTAATTGCAGTAACAGAAAACAGGTTAGTGGTAATCTGTGGAATAGCAGCAGGGTATATTCAAAGCACTAAGATGAAATTTTGTGGGTGATGGACAAAGATGATATTTTCACAGATGTATGAATATGCAACTTACATACTTTAATGATATAGCCTATTTGGAGCCAATTAAAGCTCAACTAACCTGCTAAAATATATGGGAATTGTCCATAATAAAATACAAATTTAATATGAGAAGCACTGGTTATAATTCTGCATTAAAGATTGGTACAATTCTGTGAATCCATTAATCTAACTAGAACTGGGCTTTTCTAGATCTTTGCTTGTTAGAAATCTGCTTAAATTGTTGATCTTGTCTTAATTTAATTCTGGTAGGTCAGATGTAGGTAGAAACTCATCTTTTTTTTTTTTTTTTAAGTTTTCCAACTCTGAAATGTAGATCTGTTAAATCCATTTAGTCTATGATGTCAATCAGTTCCAATGTTCTTCTATTTTTTTTTTTTTTTGAATGAGCTACCTGTGAATTGGTGAAACTAGGATACTGAAACCACCTACTATGTAACTGATTCCTTAACCAATTCTTGGAAAAAATTATAAAATTTTTGTTGTATGTCTGTATCTGTCTCTATGTGCCTGTGTGTATCAGAGGGCACTGTGTGTACCTGTGGAGACTCAAGAGGGACTTTGGGAATCATCCTAGATTGAGGCTGCCTCCTCTTTGCTTTGCCCTGGAGTTCCCAGGCTCTGTCTTCCAGGCCAGAGGACAGGCTGCCATCATTTCCACTGACGTTTTTATGTGGGATCTGGAATCCAAACTCAGGACCTTCTGCCTGTGAGGCAGAGGCTTAACCCCTGAGCCATCTCTCCAGGCCGCTTTAACTATATTTATTGAGACATAATTCATGTGTCAAAAACATCAATAGTGCTATTTTAAAGTACAGAATTTGGCAGTTTTGGGTATATTTACAAAGCTGCACATATATTTGTATATGTACATTACATACACATACATAATTATATCTAGGAAATACAACATTTCATCATGACTAATCCCATAAAATCTATTAGGTGCTCCCACACGAGCAATTTCTAAAATGTTTGAACATTAAGTAGTGTACTCTACCCAGGTGAGACTACTGAAAGACAGCAGATTCATTTGAGCAAATTGTTATTTTTAGGTAAATATCAGTCATTAATAGTTGTGAATCTCAATGAGAATCAAAGAAACCAAGTTCTTCTGTTATTAATTATACCGTATCCCACAAACAACTTTATGTTGTTTTGAGACAGTTTCATTTTCCAGTCCAGACTGTTTTGGAATTCACTATGTGTAGTTTAGGTTAGCCTCAAACCCAGTTGATTCTTCTGAGCTCCCCAGTTCTGAGATAATAGGTAAATTTGTGGCTTTGAATTTCATAAAACAAACATGAAAAAGCATGAAAGGTCAGGTAGGTCTTCCAATAAAAATCAATGGAAAAATGTCAAAATTAAACAACATAAAACTATAAATCTATTAGATTTAACATATATCCACAGAATATTTCCTACAAAAGAAATGAAATACACATATTTTTTTTTCTGGAGACAATGGAATCACCTTGAAAATAGAAACATTACAGGCTACAAAGTAAGTCTTACAGATTCGAAAAAGTCAGAGTAACTCCTGGTATCTATTCAGATTACAGTGGAACTAAACTACAGATTAATAGCAAGAAAAATCACAGAAAATACACAAAGTTTTGGAAATAGAACAGTATATTTAAAAATGACCATTGGTTATGAAGACATCAGGGATAAAATATATATATACACACACACCTTCTAAAATGAAAATTATAGGAAAATATATGACAGTTGAGAAAATTCATAGCAAAGAGTATGTAAATTAAAATATAAGAGCTTCCAAATAGAGAAGCTAATAATGGATCTCAAGGACTTAAAAAAGATCAAAACAATACAAAATGCAGTAGATGATAAGAAAAAGGAAGAATTGATGAAATACAGAATAAAACATTAACTTCAATCAAATAAATAGGACATTTTTCAAAAAGATAAGATCAACAAACAACTAGCCAATTTATCAGAAAAGAAGACTCAAATTAATAAAATTAGAAAAGAGAAACATTGTCAAACAAATTCTAATGAAATCCTGAGATCATTAGGGAATAATGCTGAAAACTTATAGTGCTAAAAACTGGAAAATCTAGAATTGGTCAACTTGATAGAAACATATGATTTAACCAAAATTAAGTAAAAAAATCCACTAAAAAAGATCCCTAATAAGCAATGAGACTGAAGAAACAATTAAAAATCTTTCCACAAAGAAAAGCCCAGTATGAGACATAATTTACTTTTATATTTTAGCAAAACTTTAATTAAAGAAATGGCTAACAATACTTCTCAGATGATTCCACTAAACAGAAAAGGAAGAAACAGTACTAAAACCATCCTCAGAAGCCAGTGCTATCCTGACTCTCAAACTGAATAAGGACATATGGAAGAAAGAAACTTTACCCTGATTTCCATGATGAGAAAGTTCTCAAAGTTATACCTGCAAATATCCAAGAATACATTACTAAGATCACATACATTATGACCTGTGAAGATTCATCGCAGGAAGGGAAAAATTTTGCTAAGAGACAAGGGTATATATTTTTTCTATTCTTATTCAATATAGTGTTAACTCATAGCCACAACAACAAAAAAGAAAAAAATAAAAGGACACAACAAAAGGAAGAAGTCATATCCCTTATTTATAGATGACAATATTTAATACTTAAAAGGCCATTACGATACCACTAAAAACCTCTTACATTTTGATACTTTTAGTAAAGTAACAGTTTACACAATGAAAATATAGAAACCAATAGCCTTTCTCAATAACAATAATGGACTTATTAACAAAGAAATAGGAAAAAACCAAATTTACGTCAGCTTTAAAACAAAACCAAATCACTATCATGACCTTCACAATAAAAATCAGAGATAAATCTAATCAAGGAAGTGAAAGAACTTTACTATGCTGAAGAATGAAATCAAAGTATGTGCTGGAAGATGAAAAAGTCTCCCATGCTTATGGATTAGCAAGGATGAATATTGTGTAAATGACTTCATTACCAAAACAGTCCAGAGATTCAATGCAATCACTATCAAACTTCCAATGACATTCTTCATAGAACAGAAAAATTATCTAGTTCATATGGAAGCACAAAAGACACTTAATAGCCAAAGACATTCTAAAAGCAATTCTGGAACTATCATACTAACTGATCTCAAATTATATTATAGTGCTTAATTTACAAAACCAACATCATTCTGATGCAAAAACAGATACACAGACCAATTGATAATATAAAATGCAAAAGCAAATCCATATAACCACAGCTATCTAATATTTTGCAAAGCCTAATTTTTGTCAAAAACATGTCATATATTGGCAAAAGAATGTCTCTTTATTAAGTGGTGTAGAGAAAACTGGATATTCATACATCGAAAACTGAAACTAGATTTGCATCTCTCACCCTGCATAAAAATGAATTCAAAATTGAACAAAAATCTTAATATACCACCTGAAAACTTTGAAACTGCCAGAATATAAAATGGGAAAAATAGTTTAAGATATAGGCATAGACAAGAAATTGCTTAAAAGGGATCTAGTAGCACAGGCAATAACCCAAGGAATGAATACATAGGATTGGTTACATGAAATTACAAAGTTTCTGCAACACTTTAAGAGTGAAGAAAAAAATGGGAAAAAATTCCCAACAAAACTTTGTCATACATTGTATGAACATTTAATATCCAGAATACCAATAGAACTGCCAAGATTAATAGCTTAAACTGATATGAAATATATAAACAAAAAATTACCAAATTTTCCAATCAAGTGGGATAAGAAACTAAATAGGCAGTTCTCGAAAGAAGTAGAGATAGTTAAGGAATATTTTAAAAGTATAGCTTCATATTTTCTGCAAGAGTATAACTAAAACTAAATGATATATCATCTGTACTCTAGTACGTACTCAAGCACACGTCAACACAGGCAACCCACATGAAGCTCACTAAGCTAAATACATAAAAAAACATAAAATTAAGAGGGAGACAATTGGAGAAAGGAAGGGTATGGGGTTAGGTGGTAAGGATGAAAATGACATAAATTCATTGTATTCACGTATAAAAGTGTCAAAGAATAAAATTAAATTGCAAAAAAAGAGAAAGTGCAGATTAGTTAGACTTTAATACTTCAGTTAGAATAGCTACATCATGGAAACAAATGATAGTAAACGCTATTAAGGATGTATGGAACCCTTACACATTATATGTAGGAATTTACTCACTATAAAAATTATTACTGAAAAAGTGAGTGACAGAACCACCATTTGATTCACTTATACACTCCTGGGTACATAGCTTAAATCCTATCACAAGACACTTGCATATTCATGTTTCCTGTGACATTATTCCTGTGACTAAAAGATGGATCCTAAGTTGTGACATTTGCAGGAAGGTGAATGATTCTTGTGTGAGATGAAATAATCTAAATTTAGGAATATGGTACTTTTTCTCATATGCAGAATTTAACATTTTAATTCAGGTGAGTATACATGCATGCTTATATGCAAACACACGCACATGTCTATACCTCATGAACCTAGGAAGGAGACCATGAGAGAGGAAGAATAGGAGGGAAAAAGAGAGATTAATGGAGTATGTATGAAATGAACAGGGAATGGGGAACTTTTAGGGTAAGTAGGTGAACCATTGAGAAAGAAGCATACAGTCGAGGGAGACAAATTAGGGAGGCAGATAAATCAGAGTCATATATGTATAAAAATCAATTTGTATGTTATCTTAAAATTAATACAATACAATAAAAAGATATTTATATACTCTGCCTCACAAGAAAAAGGACCTGGGTTTGGATCACAAATCCCACATAAAAATACCAGGCAGAAATGGTGGTGTCTTGCACTTCTGGCTCCGGAATGTGGAACCTGGGAAAAAACTAAAAGGAGGTAGAGTAATTCAATATGAATCCCAAAGTCAACCTTGGGCCTCCACAGGCATACACAGTACTTTCTGATACAGATACGTGCACACACACACACACACACACACACACACACACACACACGCGCATGCATACATACATATACGTGGGGAAATTTAAAAAATTTAAAAGATAATTATGTACTTGAAAAAGGGCATTAGGCCACTAATGAAAATGCATTAAAATATGATTAAACTAGGCATAATCATCTATTAAATCATTAATTAAGCAGGACAAAATATTTAGAAAATAAGTAAAACTTGGACTGAAAGAAAATAAAAATCTAACACAATTGACTCTTCTAAAGCACAAAAACACTTTTCTTAGCATGATTTTCTTGGTCTTGGGTAACCTAATTTAAGGTTAAACCTCAGCATGCTATATTATATTTTACCATTATTCAGAGATGAAATGAATTTCCTTTATCTTAAATAAATGATGGCTTTAAAATTGTCAAGTGATAACCCATATTAATAAAATATGACTTCTATATTAGGAAATATGTTGCTAACCAATGAGTTTTTAAAGATGGAGAGGGATAAAACTATTATGGGAAAGACTATTCAATTTATGTTCTGCAGGATTACACCTGTATGAAGAATGTTCTGGCAGTACCGAGATTCCTCCTTTATCATCTTTTAAAAAAAAAAAAACTTAGAGAAGTTTATATTAACAAATACACTATTACTTCTCAGCAAGCATTTTCAAGCAAATTTGCTTTTGATTCTCTTGATGCCCTCTTGTACCCTCCTGAACTAACACACGGGCTCCTTTCAACTTTCCTGTCATAGACATTCTGCTGAACTCCCCACCCTTTCCCAACACTTCATTTCTCTTCTCTTGAGAGTTTTACTAGTTTCATAGCTTACAGCCACATTCACCCCACACTAACAAACATGTATATAAAACATTAGGGACCATTACATGGACAGAAGATGTGGCTTTGTCTGAGTGTTATCCTTTCCTCTGTAGAACTCTACTTCAAACTTACCATGTGGAATTTTCTAGGAAACAATGTTTCATTGATATGTTCAAAAGAATAATCTTTATAGTTGAATGAATTTGTTTTCTAGTTTGAAATTCATTAAATTAACCACATGATAGGCTCCTTCTGTTTGCTATGGTAGTGCCAAATTCCTGTAATAACAGTTAGAATCAAATAAAATACCAAAAGGCCAATCCATATTATTTGTGGTGAGCAACTATTAGCAATTTTCTGAGAAAATTACAAAAATAGGTAAGTTGTAGGCAGAACAATGGTATCCTAGTGATGTCCATGTAATTAATCCCCAACTTGTGAACATGTAACTTGCTTTGTAAATGATATTTTCAGAGGTGATGGTGTTAACAATTTTGATAAGGGGAGGTTGTGCTATGCTACCTATTTGGGCCCAATATAAGCACAGTGTCTGCATAAGAGGAAGGAATGAACTAGATGGCAATCTAAGGGCAGAAATAGATGGAAGAGGTGATCTGATTTGTGTCCATATGCAAAGAAAAAGGACAGTATCTAGTCTTAATGAGGGTACAGAAAAAAAAAAAAAAACAACCTTACTGAAAATGTGACTTTAGTCCTTCAAAGTGAGTAGAAATTCTGACCTTCAATGTTATAGCAGAATAAATATGATTCATCATATTAAGATTCAAAAACAAAAATCATATGATCCACTCAGTAGATGCAGAAAAGGTCTTTGACAAAATTCAACATCTCTTCATCATAATAGGTTTGGAGAGAAGGGGGGTGCATTATCTCAAACATAATAATGGCTATAAATGACAAGCCTAAGGCAAACATTATTATAAATGGAGAAAAACTTGAATCCCACTTAGATCAGGAAAGAGATAAGACTGTCATTTTCACCACTTCTATTCAATATTGTGTTGAAGTTCTAATCAGAGCAATAAAGTAAGAAAGGGAGATAAAAGGGATACAAACAGGAAAGGAAGTAGTTAAAGTATCCCTATTCATAAGACGATTGATAACTTCAGCAAGAAATGATTTAAATTAATAAATACTTTCAGTAAAGTGGCAGGCTATAAAATCAACATAAAAATTCAGCAGTCTTCTTATATACTGAAGACAAAAAAGTTGATAAAGAATCAATAACAATAAAATTCACCATGGCCTCAAAGAAAATAAACTATCTTGGAATAAACTTAAGGAAGTAAAAGACTTACACAATGAAAAATACAAAACACTGCTGATAGAAATTAAAAAGGTTATAATAGAAAGTGGGAAGACCTTCTATGCTTATGGATCTGTAGGACCAGTATTGTGAAAATGACCATCCTATCAAAGGCAATATACTGATTCAGTGCAATCCCAATCAAAATCCCAATGCAATTCTTCATAGAACTGGAAAAAGCAATCACAAAATTCATATGGAAAGACAAAAGATCCAGATGAGTCAAAATAATTTTGAATAATAAAAATACTGCTGGAGGTATCACTATACTGTATTTCAAACTATACTACAGAGCTATAGTAATAAAAATGGCTCAAAAACAGATATATTGACCAATGGATTAGAACAGAGAACCCAGGTATAAGCTCCCATATATACAGCCACTTGATTTTTTTTCTAGCTTCTGCAATAGCTTTATTTTTTTATTTTTATTTTTTTTTTTGACAAAGGTGTTAAACATACATGTTGGGGAAAAGAGAGCATCTTCAACAATGATGGAAAACTGGACATCTACATGTAGAAGGATAAAAACTGACTGTTGCCTCTCTCACACAAAAACCAATTCCATATGGATCAGAGATTTTGATGTAAACCAAAACTCTGAAATTGTTAGATGAAAGAGTAGGGAATACACATGAATTGATAAGCTTAGGTAATAGAACCCCAAATGCCTAGCAACTAAGACCAATAATCAATAAGTGGGACTTCATGAAATTAAAAAGCTTGTGTTCTGTAAAAGAAACTGCTAATTGTGCAAAAACAAAACCCAAAGAACAGGAGAAAATCTTTCTAGCTTCTGAATCTGACAAAGGATTAATCTGCAAAATCTGTATACTAAGAACTCAAAAACCTAAAAACCAAACATCCCAATTAAAAAATGGACTCTGAAACTAAAACAGGGACTTCACACGAAAAGAAACTGAAATGTCAAACAAATATCTGGTCATCAGAAAAATGTAAATTAAAACTACCCTGATGCCAACACAAATTAAAACTATCCTATTATACTATCTTACCCCAGCCAGAATGGGGTATATGAACAACAGAGAATGCTAGTGAGATGTGGAGAAAAGGGAACACTTACTTCATTGCTGGAGATTAGTTTGGAACTTCCTTAGATAAAAATGGAACTACCAGCTATACCACTGCTAGGAATATTCCCAAAAGACTCTGTATCTTATTACAAAGACACTTATATGTCTGTGTCATTGCAGTTCTATTCACAACAGCAACAAAATGGAATCAGTCAACATGCCCATCAGCAGAGGAATAGATAATGAAAATGTGGTATATATACACAATGGAATAGTATTTAGCCATCAGAAAGGATGAGATTATGGAATTTGTTGGTAAATGGAGGGAATAGGAAAATATAATATTGAATGAGCTAGCTCAGATGCAGAAAGACAAATGTTGCATGTTCTCTCTTATATGTGGATAACAGTATTGATCTAATGACTGAGGTATATGGCTTGGAATTACTTTGAGAGTCAGAAAATTAGAAAGGGACCAAAGGGTTGGAAAGTGGGAAGGGATAGTTAGGGGGAAACCTTTGGGTGGGGTGACATAGGATACCATGGTAGGTAGAGTGAGTGGGGGAATAATGGGAAAAAATACCTATAGGGCCATGACAGGATGGGATAAAGGGCGGAGGGACTTAAAGAAAAAACCCCAAGATTGTGGGATGGAACCACACAGAAACTTTCTTTGTTATGTCAAAAAACATTTCTTTTATAAAAGGAACAAATATGGACAGTCCTTATGCAGAAGAGCATAGAGAAAGGAAAACAGGGAAAAAAAATGCCTTGAGTTGGTCCACTTAGAACCCAATGACATTTAAAACTATGTTAGAGGTAGAGAAAGTGATACTTTCTGATAAGTTGTTGGTCAGAGGTATCAAAGACCCCTAAAACAGTGAAGGCTTTTGCCATTGCTCTTGGTACCACTCCAAAACAACTGTCAATAAGACCCTATTACTGAAGATGCAACACATATGGATCATAGGATATGGGCAAAATACACCAACTGCAACTGGTCTGAGGATTTTCTCCTTGCTGGATAGCTTACACAGTACCAAGGAATACTGTATAAGTGCTGGGGGACAGAAATAATCACAGGCCCTATCAACACATGAGATCTGTAAGTTGCAATAAAAATCACCATGGTAACAGGTGTAATAGTGGCATGAGTATCAAAGATACAACCAATTGATTGGATTTAAGGCTGGCTTGTCAGAATGGAACACATTCCTGTTAATGTTAACTAGAACAAGAACCTATAAAAGGGAAGGAAATAGATCACAAGGAGAGAATAGACTATGAGTCTTTAGCTAGGAAGTCAGTACACCAAACTGCTCTGTAAATACCTGTTATTATATTTATAGATTAGAAGAGCACTCAATACTCAATCTGGAAGCCTTCTTCTACAACAGAAGGTTTTTATTACTGAAAGCATGACACGCCAAAATGCAGAAAAATAAGGGTCTGTGGACTGCTTATCCCTAAACAGAACATATAAGCCTCTCTCACCCCCAAACCAAGGCCCAGGGAACATGGAGGAAGAAGGGATGGCAAGACTGTAAGAGCCTGAAGTGGGTGGTGGGCCATGCATTATATCCTGAACATGACATTGTTGTGATATACAAGATTTCATGACAGATATGTAAACTTACACAAGAATTGCTCAGGCGAACTGTCTTATCACAAAGATCTCAAGCAACTCTACCCTTCTCTGAAAGACTGAGTAAAGAGGGATATTTTCCTCAATGGTATATCCACTGATTTAGGATGCTTTCTGGAGCATGAATCAGGCTAGGCATAAGTCATCATAGACTAGATGAAACACAGTAGGTCATACAAGTGAAAAGATTTGAAAGTAGGAGTGAGTCTGGTAGGGGAGATGAAGGATTTTAAGGGGAAAAGGAAAGGGGACTGGATTTGAGACTAAGGGTTGAAAACAGAATAAAGTCATTATATTCATGCACACACCTTTTAAAAATATAGAAGAAAAAAATTAGCTATGGACCAATGACTAAAGCTGAGGGCTCATAGAGGATAAGTCCTAGGCATGCATTCAAATATGATGATAGCTACACAATTATATTGTAAAATTATTTGAAACCCATAATGTCTTTTTTCTTTAATTTTATAAATTTTTGAATGGAAATGTCAATGGCTATTATTCTATCCTATCCCACTGTTATTTTCTTATAAAGAGATAACTTGTTTACTAGTTTCATGGAGCAACAGATGGAGAACTCTGCCCCAATAAAGAGTTTCACCAAATCTTTCAAAAGAATGGACATCAGCCCAATTCATATACTTTAGATACTGATATATGGCTTTTTGAGCTGATAAAACCAGGATAAAATGTACTTAAGCTTACGTAATAGGTTGAGAATTTGATGTATGTTAAGAAAGGAACTGGCATTGCTTGTTTTTGAACTCATAAGCTTCTTGCCCAAGCCTTCTGAATGTTGAGATTACAGGTGTCTCATCATATCTAGAAAATAGATATATTGCTGAAGGTGGAGAAACATTAATCTTTGGGAAGTCAGAGGGTGGTTGCAGACTGAATTACAGTCTGCTAGAAATGACCATGTGAAATGATATGAGAGAGGGGGAAAGAGAGATAGGGGAGCAGAGAAAGAGGGAGGGAGAAAAAGAGGGAATAAGGAGAAGAAGAAAAAAGGGAGGACAGAGAGAGAGAGAGAGAGAGAGAGAGATTAGAAAGCAAAGATTGATGATAATTTGTCTGTGTTCTGGGGGTGTTTCTGGATGAGATCAACATTTAAAGAGCAGGCTGGGTAAAATAGATTGCTTTCCCTAATGTCAGTGGTCCTAACTTAATCACTTAAAAAGTTGAAGAGGACAAAAATGTACAGTAAGGGAGAAGTCCTTTTCTTGCTTGAGTTGGGATACTGATCTTGGCTTTTAGAAGTGTCCTGATAGGTTGGCCCTTCTGGTTTCTAGAGCCTGCTGGGTTTTGAAATGTATCTCAAACCGTTATTACCCTTCTCTTTGTTCTCTGGACCAAGACCGGAACTATACCTCAGTTCTCCTTGATTTCTATCTTGCTGACTGACCATGGATCTTAGGAATACTTGGCTTCCATTGGTGAGATGAGCCAATTCCTTACAATAAGAACTCTTCTCTATCCTTTCTAGTGTTTCTGTTTTTTGGAAAGCATAACTGATTCAAAGATGTTACACTGTTGGCTTTGAAGATAGAAAAAAAATCTTGAGTCAAGGAATGTTGGCAGCCCTGAGATCCTTGACAAGCGAGGAGAGCCTTACAGCCTGCAGGAAAACTAATATTTTGGCTTTAGCTCAGGTAAACTCATTCCAGATTTCTGACTTACAGAAATGTGTAACAGAATAAATTCACATTAAAATTACTATATTGGCACCATTTTGTTACAACGACATTAATAAACAAATATATAATCCACTATTATCCAAAGTAAAATTCTATAATAAATGACCATATATTTAGTGATAGTACACATGGAAAATATGTACACTAGGCAAATACATAGAGGTTAAACGACTGAGAAGTGTTTGCCTACAGCTGGGGAGATGAGTTCTTAGAGGAACAGGTTTTTTTTTTTTTTTTTGCTGGGGAAGGGGGAGAGGGAAAGAGGCAGTAGAAACGTTTGAAAATTGAATGATATGAATGCAAAATTGTGATCAAAACAAAAATTGTTAAACTGTATACTTTTAATGATTATATTTTATTGTGCATATTATTTTTAGAGACACATGGGGCTTATTCTAGGATATGATTTTTGGTTACATTTCGCCAGCATGGCAGGAGAATTCATGCCAACATTAGTAGCTGAAGGAATTTGCCACATCGTCTTCATACAGAAGCCAAGAGACAAGCATACATTTTCTTGCCAGTCTGACTATATGCCAATTTTCTAACCACATAGTATGCATATTTTATGCTATTAAAGATGTTAAAAATTACACATCTTAAAACATCAATAGAAAAAAAAAATCAATAGAGTAGAACAAAAGCATTAAAAACATAGTAAAGAGAGCGCCATATATTTTTCTAGTTATAAATATACATAGCATAACTAACCACAGATGTGTTCGTTATATAGTAATCTTATACTTTCCCCACACTCAAAATACTGACAAATAAAACTCAACCTCATTTCTCTGATGTGACTTGCAGTTGCAATGTACAATACATCATTATTTAAATACATGATAGTGATGTACTCAGTAATTGTTTTTTAAAATTAGCCAATTTCTAGTAGGTATTTCAATATATCCTTCCATTACCTATCAAGTTAACTATGCTTGCCTTCTCAGAACCAACCTCGTGAAAACTGTCCTGCCTGGAAAGGAGATGAATAAATATCTTATTTTTGACACATAACTTTGAGAAATATCATGAGCTTGGTATTACTCATGGAAAGATAATTCTGTTTCTGAAACCACAGAATTGTTTTAACTTCTCATGAATAAACAAGATATTTTCAATAAAGTATTCTTAAGTTTGTATAAATATCTAAGAATGTAAGATTTTCTTAAATCACACCTGTACTTCACAAATATTCTGTTATATATTTATACTTTAGAAATGGAAACTATTAAAATTGCTAAAATAATGCTATCTAATGAAAGCTAATTGTGACCTAAAAATGTTTGTTGTATTATAAAGTGAATGTTTATTAAGTGAACACATTTGTTCAATGTCCTAATCCTCAATTCCTAGCTTTTACTTTATGAAGTTCAAGTTTAGATTATTACATACCTAATGTGAGGGCTTGCTTAAGGAAAGAGTGATGCTAAAATTTTCCTGGGTGAGGGTGTGAAAAAAGAAAGACAAGAGAAATGGTAAGGAGGGTAAGAGAAGAAAGAGGCGAAAAAAAAGAGGAGAGAGTTGCCAGCGCAACTGAGAGAGTGGTTCAAAAAAAATTTTTTTTAGGATGGAGAGATGATTTTGATCCATGGAACATATATCAAATGGCCAATATGGCAGCACATGTCTGCAATTCCAACGTTCCTGTGATGAGATGGCAGGTGGAGGCAAGAATATAGGCCAGAAGCTCATGGGTTACCTAAGCCTAGAGTACATTCTGTAGTGGCAGATTCAAGAGACTCGACTTAAAAACAAGATGGGAGACACCTGACTCCCAAAAGCTGTCCTCTGACCTCCACATGTGTGCTATGGTATATACGTGCCCTTCTTCTTCAATAAATAAAAAATTTTGTTATTTTAATCAGTAAATACCCACATGTGAGTAGTGGAAGCTAGATGGATTGAACAGAATCATATTGACTAGACATTATTTACCTGAAGTTCTAACAACTTATGGAGAGGAAAGAGAGATTTAATCAATTTATAGTTCTAGGCGGAAAGGGTATGGCTGGCTGGCAGAAGCTGGAAGAGACCTAAGTCACTGCAGACATACTGGAGGCTGAGAGCCATAAAATTACAACTGTAAGAGCAGACCTCTCTCTGAAGGACCATCCCCTGTGATAAGCCTTCCTCCATCAAGGTTCCACCACTTGAAGATGACATGACCTTCTCAAACAACTGAAGATTCGAACACATGAGTCTGTGGGGGACAATTCATATTCAAATCATGACAATGTGTTTTATATATCTATATGTCTTGAAGACCGAAGTGGTGGAGTTATCTGGTTTGAAGGAAGAAATCAGGAAGAGGGGAGGACTGAGGAGGACACTGGGCTTAGTGGTGTGTGAAAGCAAAGTATAATGACATACATTCATGAAAACAGCACAATAAAACCCATTATATGTTATATAAAATGATTTAAACAAAATCATGACTCAAAAATTATCCATTATATATTATGCATGAAATACATTAACAGGAAGGAGAGAAGTTACAAAGAGAGGATGTATAAGGACTTGAAAAATTTAAATTATTTTCTGAAATCAACAAAAGAAAAATGTGTGTAAATAACTTTTAATTATCCCTTTAAAAATTACTGGTTTTCTTTTGCAAAATGTCAATTTAAATGTGAAGCATTTATCCTGTATGTTTGGAATAATGTTTTAAAAATATTCTAATATATAAATATCTTACATTTTTGAGTTTAGAGTTGTAGGGCAACATGAATAGAAATGAAATAGAGTGTTTTCTTGTGTAATAATCTACACTGTCTATAGCTGGCAGGAAGTCACATAGTTATCATAGAGCTTTGGAAGCAAGTAGTTGTACTGTGCCAGTCTTAAACATAATTTTGTTGAAGACATTAAACCTGAGTGAGAAGTGGACAAAATAGTGCTTTACTCAATCTTCGGAATCTTGAAGGTAGCTGTAACAACTTTCATGAAAATGATTCATAGTTGCTACACAGATAGATGAAATAAGTTGAGGTAAACCAAGCTGCCAAATATCAGCACTGGCATTTAAATTAAGGTCTAATATTTTTGTTCTCCCAATTCCACAATCTTAAAGTACATTTTGAAGAATATTTGGGTTGATGCTATATGACAGATAAATGTAGTGGAAGAAACTGCATGCATTTGACTATATACTATCACTTAAATTTTTTAGGATAAATTTTGTTCATAAATTTGAAAAAGAAATCTGTTTTTTTTATTATGATATATGAGCATTACTACATAAATAACAGAGGGGATAACATCTCAATATTCTTTTACTTATGGAGTATTAGAAGAGGTATTTTCTATTTCTTAACCCTTGGAAATGTGTTGCAGACATACTTCCTCTAACTTGAACATTCTTTCCTGGCACGTAAGCCCCAGAGAATAAAGCTAAAAGGTAAAGGAAGGGTCAGAAAATTATAGGACTCACTCGCTGGGGCAAGGACACATTAATCAGCAAAGCTGCCTAAATTGTGCAGGCAGCTCCAGGAGTCCACTCCTATGCTAATTGCTGATAAATTCATGATCAAAAGGCTTAAGGAGGAACAAGGGATTTTATTTTGGCTTAACATTATCTGGTCATATCTTAGTCCTACTTGGAAGGAGAGCTCATATCAACAACAGAGACTGAGGGAAGTGGCCACACCCAAATCCACAAGACTACTGAACAGGACAAACCTCACTTGCCAGACAGCTTATTTGTCTGAGCATACCAAAGAATGCAAACTGTTTGAATCAGCTCCCTCCATCTTATCCACATTTTCAGTGCCTTACCCTGGCTGAGTTTTCTCTCAACAATTAGATAATCTCCTCTCAGCTTCTCAGGACTTAACACAACTATTAACTCTTTATAAATGTATCCAGAGCTCTGAACCTTCAATTGTCAAGCTGACACCTGTAGGTAACTACACAATGGATGGAGCTGCCTTTGAGATACTTCTGGTCTGCAGGCGATCCTTTACATGTCCTCCTATAAGTAATTCCAACAAATTCACCTCATTGCTACTGTTAAACTAGACGAGTATAAAATCACTTCCTTGGTCTGTAATTGGTGAATTATCTGGAATTAACAGAAATTTATTAATGTTGTTTCAAGAAAAGTCACACAGAATGGATTCCCCCATACCTTATTTACACAGGTGGCAACACATAAAACTAACAGTTCAGAATCTTTTTTCAGGACACAGTTAATTTGATGAAAACTTCAAATGTTTCTCAGAAGCAATGAAATTCTGTGGCTGTTGACTCGTAAGGAAGTTGATTACAAGGAAACAACATGGATTTAAATTTAGTATTTCAGGGTATATCTTTGTTTTAATTTAACAATGAGCACCAGATACAATAGTTAAATGTACATGCTAATGAAGCTAGAGAGTTTATTTTAATCATAGCATAAATAAGTGAAAAAGCAAAGTGTATTTATATGAATAGCATTGCTAAGAAAAAATGAAGTTTGTTACCATCATTTGTTGGGAAAGATGAGTGACAAACTTATGGACAACTCACCACACTATAATTAATGATTTGCTAAGTTAAACATTTCTAGATAATGAATTATTAACAAGTCTATCCTATATTCTATTGTCAATAAGATAAATTTTCTTTCACAGCAGTGATTAGCACTTTGTATTAAATAAATCCCAGTTGTGTGTTGTTCATTTTTATAATTAAAGTGGCTAGTGAGTAGTTATTGAGTTTCTAAAATAAAGAAAAAAGAAAAAAAAGGCAAAAAAAGGAGAAAGGGCCAAAGGTGAACAAAGAACAGATTTAGATGCATCAAGAAAAATAAGCATAAATGAAGAGAATAAAAGACAAAAAATTAAAAGTATTGTTTATTTCTTGATTTATATTTTCACAAAACTTGCATTAGATTTGTCCTATCAATATTTCACCATGGAAGGGGAAACAATCTCAAGAGCCCTCACAACTCCTTGGGAGATAGATGAGGGCTAATGTTGATGGTGAGGGGGCAGGAAAGATGCTTTCCTTAATGGTATACCCACTGATAAATGATTCAAGTATTAAGGCAACTTGATGAAACTCAGTAAACCACACATGTGAAAATATATGAAAATAGAAAGGAGACTAACCAGGAAGCAGAAGGGTTATAATGGGAATAGGAGGGGGATGGGATTAAAGACTAAGGTGTAAAAATATCAAAATATTACTATAGTCATATATGAAACATTAATAAAATAAAAACTTTTTTAAAAAGGAAATTTATAGGAGTCATAATTAAACTCAGTGCAGTAACAGTCAAAACACAATGGGTAAAGCATCAATCAGTACCTCGCATGGAAAGCTAAGTTACCTTAGCTTTTTTTAAATCCTCCTTCATACTAGATGAAATGTGGCAAATCGCATAAGCAGATGAAATATGGCAAATCCCATTACATCTTGTAAATCCTGGACATTCTTTCAACCCTCTACCACTAGTGCCCTACTTTCCTAGTAACTTCCTTGCAATCCTTAGCAACATCTGAAGGTCATTAATACTGCAACTCCCTGTGCCCAATGGGCAACTGTCAGAGTACTCCAGTCATGGTGTCTAAGGAGGCTCTATTCCTATCCTCTCTGAGGTTAAACTATCTCTGTGTACCGGTTACTCTTCTCTGTTGCTGTAAGACAACACTCTGGCTCAAACAATTTAAGGGGAAAAAAGAGGAGGGATTTATTTAGTTTATAGTTTCAGAAGGGAGTTACAGTCCATTATAGTGGAAAGGGTAGGGCAGGGTGGAAGAAGCTGGAGGCAGCTTAGGTCACATCCCTCATGGATACTAGGAGCAAACTGCACACTGTGAGAACATACTCCTCTAAGAAATAGAGTGGGGCTAAGCAGCCAAAAGGCCCACACCCTGTGACATTCCTTTTGTCAGCAAGACTCTACCTCTCAAAGATGCCATAGCCTCGCAAACAACTAAGGATCCAAACGCATGAATCTGTGACATCCTGGAAAACTCATTCAAACCATCACACTCTGTTCCAATGTTTTACTTGTAGGCTAAACTCTGGTTCCTTGGTTACCAGATCCTCACCTCTAATAGACTTGCATGTTTTTAAGTCTTTTCCTTGTGTTACTTTCTCTTTATCATGGCCCTTCAAGTGGACTTCATACACGGTCAGTGTCTCTCAAACCCACTGTGGGGCTCTCTCCTGCCTCACTTCTGGTCACTCCAGTAATTCATATTGGAAAGCACCCAATCTAAAAATAAAATTTTGCTCACATTGCTGTTCTGAAATTGGCCTCCACAGTTCTTATTTTCTTGCTTTAACCTCTTATTATCATTTCCTTTTACTGAGAAGTAGAGTGTTGCTATGAGAGTAACAGAAATTAATATTGAAAAGCTGCTGTGAAAAAAGAGACTCTGATAGTAGACAGTGAAGTGTTGCTGTCAAACTAAAAGAATTAGCCAAAAAGTATAGGCATTCCTGTGATGTGGCTTTCATACCTTTGGAAGTGTTTTTTTTTGAGAGAAATGTGGAGAAGTCTGGAATGCTGGGCAAGTAAAACCATTTCATTTTAGAGATAGAGCTTAAAGGGGCATTATAATAACAGTTTCAAAGAGAGTAATGCTGAGAGAGGAACAAACAGTGTAGATAAGCTTATGAAGATTCAGAGGATAATGAAGATTGTTTTAGGAAATGAACTAGGGGCAAATCGAATGATATTAGAGAAGAGAGTTTGATTCCAATTTGTATATTTCATGTAAGCTTTCCTAATGTTGAATGAAAATATAATGGATTGATGTGTTTGCAGAAAAAGTTTTCAAACAACATAAACTAGAATCTGTGGCATGTCTACTTTTTAGTGCTCTTATTTGGATCTATACTGAAGAACAACATATTGGGTACAAAAAAAAAACAACTAGAGGTTGATTAGGAAAATTTATGTGAGCAAAGAAAATGTACAATCAGGAGACTGCAGTAGTAGTTATTAAAGAGAGCTGTCACATTAATGAACTTTTAAAGCATGTTCTTCATTGTGACAACAGAAAATGATACAACCTTCAGGAAGGATTCCCACCCATGAGAATGCAATCATTTTTTTCGGAAGGACAAGGCAAAAGGTTTCAGCTCCAAGAGAATTTTCTCATCTTTTAAATCAACTGCACATTGGCGACTCGCTTTAGTACAAAAAAGCTGAGCCAGAAAGGAGGGAATGCCAACACACCCTGGAACCCTGGGAATGACCATCTGCAGCAGGTAGGGACAGAAGTCCCCACAAAGACCCATTGGAGGGAATGCTGACATGCCCCAGGCTCCTGGGAAAGATAGCTTGTGCGAGCAGCCAAAGCCAGTCTCATCTAACTCAGGAAAATCGAAAAATATCTACCAAAGAAAGTAATCACAGACTGAACAAAGATGCCCAAGTCACCCTGTAAAATCACAAAATACACTAAATACCAGGAAAACATATCTCTTACAAAAAACATTAACCCTCTCAGATAAAGGACAAAGAGAAAGTTCTAAGAGCTGCAAAAGAGAAAAATCATTAAAAGACAAACCTATTAGAATAACAGCTGACTTTTCAAAGGAAATGCTAAAACCCAGAAGAGCCAGGAAAGGCATTCTTCAAGTCACAAAAGATCACAAATGCCAACCCAGGCTGCTATATAGTTACATAAATATATAGAACCAAACTATATACTTCCCAACAAAATTAAAGTCCTTCTTATCTATCAAACCAGGACTGGAAACAATACTAGAAAAAATATCCAGAACAAATGAAACTGATCAACACATTCAAGGGGATGAAAGTGAAAAATAATACCTATACAATTATCAGGAAAAGAATGGTCAACACACACAAAAAAACCCCAATCAAGTTAAAAATGACAGGAATCAATAAAAACTTTTCAATTTAACTTTAAACACCAATGGGATCAACTCCAAATAAAAGACAATGGCGAAAGAATTGATTAAAAGCAACAATCCTTCAATATGTTACCTCCAAGAAACTCACCTCATTTTGGAAGATAGACACCTCAGGATCAAAGGAGGGTTGAATACTCCAAGCAAATGCAACTAGGGGTAGCCATCCTAATATAGGACAAAATAGAGTTCTAACCAAAACAAATTGTTATAGGTTCAGAAGGATACTACATACTCGTTAAAATAATAGTATATGATTCACAATTCTAAACATATGTGCTTCAAACATGGGTTCACCCACATTTGTTAAACAAACACTAGAATGCATAAAAGAAAAAACAAAATCAACCCAACTATAATAATAGGGGATTTCAACAGTCCACTCTCAACAGGCTGAAAATGGAACAGAGACACTTTGGAACTAAACTAAACCATAAATCACATGGATCTAACAGACATCTACTGAACATTCCATCTGAACATCAAGAAATAGACATTCTTTTCAGTAGCCCATGGAACCTTCTCCAAAATAGACCACATACTACCGCCACAAAGCAAGCTTCCACAAACACAAGAAAATTGAAATTACCACCTGTACTCTATCTAATCACCAGGAGATAAAGATGGATATCCATAACAGGGTAAACAATAGAAAGTATACAAACTCTTAGAAGATAAACAGTCTGATACTGAATGAGGAATGGGTCTGGTCATAAGTGAAAATGGAATTCAAAAATTCCTAGAACTCCATAGTGAATACATCACATCAAAAATTTTGGGATATGATGAAGGTGGGTCTAAGAGGAAAATTCATAGTACTCAATGCCTACACCAAAAAAAAAAAAAAAAACAAAAAAACAAAAAAACCCCCCAAAAACAAAAACTGAAAAGTTAACAACCTAACAAGGCAACTTAATGCTTTAAAAAAAACAAGAATAAACTAACCCCAAAAGAAAATACATGTGTAGAGATTAGTAGGATCAGAGAATAATTGAGACAAAGAAAACAATACAAAGACTCAATCAAACAAAAACTTGTCTTTTGAAAAACTTAAACAGATTGATAAACAGCCAAATTAACCAAAATTAAAAGAGAGAAAAACTACATTAAAATTAGAGATGGAAATGGAACTATCACAACAAATGTCAAGGAAATGAGAGAACCACTAGGTCAAACTTTAAAAATTTATACACCACACTTATACCCCCAAAATAATTAAAGATACAACAAAAAAAGAAAACTACAGGCCAATTTAATTGTTCAAAAAATTCTAACAAACCAGGTATAAAAACATCAAAAAGATCATCCACTATGATCAGATTGGGTTTATTTTAGATAAACAAAGTTGGTTCAATATAAGTAAATCTATAATTATAATTCACTATATAAACAAAGAAAAATCACATGATTTCTCACTTGATGCTAAAAAAAGCTTTTGACATAATCCAATACCCCTTTATGATAAAGACCCTGTAGAAAATAAGGTTGGAAAGAACTGTTATCGACGTAATAAAGGCCATATATAATAAGCCTATAACAAAATTCACACTAAATAGTGAAAAACTGGAAGCAGTAACAAACAGATTGGGAATTAGACAGGGCTGCTCACCCTCACCACTTTTATTCAACATTATACTTGAAGTCTTATCTAGAGCCATAAGACAAAAAGGGAGATAAAAGGAATACGACTTGGAAAAGAAGAAATCAAGTTATCACTCATCCCAGATGACATGATCCTAAACCCCAAGGACCCTAAAAATTCTGCCAGGAAACTCCTTGAACTAATAAGTAAGTTCAGTAGAGTGACAGGATACAAAATTAATGCTCAAAAATCAGTGGCCTACCTATACAACAAGGATAGAAAAAGCAACAAAAACCCGAGAGAAACAATATTGTTTACTACTGTTCCTAAATAAATGAAACACCTTGGAATAAACCTAACAAAGGATGTGAAAGATCTATATGACGAACACTTTAAAATCCTAAAAAAAGACACCAAAAGATGGAAAGACCTCCCATGATCCTAGATCTGAAGAATTAACATTGATAAAATGACCATTCTACCAAAAGCAATATACAGATTCAATGCAATACCTATCAAAATCCTAACTCAATTCTTCAGAGAAGTTGGTAGAACACTCTCAAATTTAATATGGAAACATAAAAACCCATGACAGCAAAAACAATCCTGACTAATAAACATTTTGCAGAAGGTATCACCATACCAGACCTTAAACACTACTATAAATCCACAGTAATAAAAATAACAAGACACTAGCTCAAAACAAAAAAAGGATTAAAACTAAAGACAAATATTATTTAAGTCTCCATCTATAGTCACCCCGTCTTTGACAGAGGTGACAAAAAATACAGACAAGCCCTTTGTTTCTCCCGTCCGCCAGCCCGCGGACCAACACAGGACTCACGCGGTCCTCCATCCCAGATGAGTTCCACCAGCCCCCAGGTTGGCCTTTGTCCCAACTTCTCCCACCAGCCAGTCTGAGCAACATCCAGGCTACCTCAGATTTGCCTGGGACATGCCCCAGATCCCAGCCCTTTTGTTCCTCCTGTCCACCTGCCCGCCTGACCAGGACAGGACTCCTCCTGGTCCTCCATCCCTGGAGCTTGGGTGGGCCACTAAGCCAAGTCCCAAGTCCCGGGTGAAAAGCTCTGCCATCTTGATCAGCCCCTCTGCCCCTCTGGCCCACCGGGGATCCTCACTCGTGGTCCACAGAAGACACACTGCTACTCGGAATTCAACAGAGTCCAAAGAAAACTCAAGCAAAGCTTTAGGGGACAAAGGCCACACATCTGAAATCCTCTAAAATCATCCTATCACATGGGAGAGATTCTTCACTTCCAGCCCAAAGATAAGTGACCTGCCCCTTTTTTTTAACCATCCTGTTCCTTTCAACTATTAATCACTGTAGATTAACTTTTCCATATAGTCACCCCCAAAACATATACAACTTCAGACATTATACCACTCACCCTCACATATCACCAAGGTATTAAACCATAAAAGGGCACTACCATACTAATATTCATACCCTGTCCACTAAACCTGACTTAACTGATGTACTAAAACTCTAATAGCATCATCTAGAAATAACAATAACAACAGACAAACGTACCCAATTCCAAGGCAAACACTAGTAATAACTGCCGGAGAATAGTAATACCAACTAAATTAGTTCAGTCAAAAACACATAGAAACTGAAAGGTCTTATGTTCATAGCAGCACTGTTTACAATAGCAAAGTCATGGAATCAACCCAAATGTCCAACAGTTGACAAGTGGATAAGGAAACTGTGGTACATCTATACAATGGAGTACTACTCAGCCATCAAAAATGATGAATTACTGGAATTTGCCGGGAAATGGATGTCATTAGAAACAATTATATTAAGTGAAGTATCCCAAACCCAGAAAATTAAGCACCGTATGTATTCCCTAATAGGTGGCTCCTAGTACCAAACCCACCCAGTCCACCTTGAGACACTCATAGGTAAATCTATGTATTACCTACAGTAATTGCAAGGATTATGAACAGGAGGGATGGAGTTGGAGGGCCACACCAGAAACAAGGAGAGAAGTGACCATGTTACAGTAGAGAAAATAGGCCTCCATCAAGGACTGCAAGTAAGTAATGTGACACCTGGTTAAGTTCACAGACGTTTGTTCCTGATTATTTACAACTAAGGAGGTATGATCTCACCAGAAGGGGAAGGCATATAGTCTGGCAGATAAAAAGTAACCATTTTGCAAATGGGTGATTGATCCCTCCCTCACTGAGGTTTCCTACTTTTATTACATCTACCTTTGAATGTGCTCTTATAATAACAGCTTTTTGTCTCTGGCCAGGGGGTGACATACAGTGCACAGCAGGATGGAGTGAAGGGCATTGCAGGAGCAGCAAAACTGCAAAAGAAAATCATCAAACCACAATCCAGAACTTCAGAAACCCTATATCAACCACCTAGAACTAGGCCAGACTAATCTCTCCCCATCCTGAAGCTCAGGGAAATTTGCGGAAGAGAGGGCGGTAAGAGTGTAAGAGCAAAAGGATGGGAGGAGCAATGATTTGCAAGATTCTCCACACAAGTTAGGGCTGAAGCAATCATAATTGGCCTTTGCATGTCCTGCGCAATGTCCAACACAATATTGACTTCACAAAGTCTAGCATCTGCTAAAGGCACCGAGATCCTTGGAGGTAAGGGATTGGCAGCCACAGTAGTGTTCCTATGCTTAAGGGGAACACGGGAAAGGGTTCAGGGAAATGCCACTGGGTCCTTGTACGTCATAAGAGAGGAGGGCCCAGAGGAGAGTCAGGCATGCACAAGAAAGGACTCTCTGGGAATTGGGGCGGGAGGCACTGGGGGATGGGGAGGGAGGGGTGAGGGGAAGGGAGCAGGAGGTTCGGGGGGAGGAGGAGGGAGGGAGGGAACTGGTGTACCTATTAAGTTTGTATGAGCTAAAATAGTGATAATAATAATAAAAAAAAAGAAACTGAAAGGTCTTAAGAGACAAAACAACAATGCCCAAGTCAAAGTGCAGATCCATGAGAAACAAAACCCAGGAAGACAAATCTCCCATCGAAAGAATTAACCCCATAAAGATGGATTCCAACCAGAACAAATTCACAGATAATAGCCAAGAAAGCAAGAACCAAGATAACAACTTTCCAAGTATGATCATTACTATGATCAATAGCATGAAAGAGGAAATCCAGGAGGAGTTAAAAAACCGCAAACCGCATCAACCACTTTGAACAGGAACACAACAGATAGTTGGAGGAGTTGAGAAAAACAGATCAAGAGACAAAAACAGACACAGAGCAGTTAAAATAGTCTCAGGCAGAGTTTAAAATCTAACTAAAAGACAAGTTATCTTCAACTCAAAACTCAACAGAGAGTCTTATCAGCAGAACTAACTAAGCAGAAAATGGAATTTCAGATCATGATGACAAAGTGGGAGAATTAACCATCTCAATGCAAGAGGGTTGTTAAAGCCAAAAAGATACTCAAGAGGAATATTCAAGAGATATGGGACACCCTGAAGAAGCCTAACCTGCACATTCGTGGAATACTAGAGCAAGAATCCCAAAACACCACACCTGAGGAAATTTTTCAAATTATCATTAATGAAAACTTTCCTCATCTAAAGAATGAGAGACCCACCCAAATACAAGAGGCACTCCCCACCCCAAACAGATATGACCAAAATAGAAATTCACCATGGCAAATAACAGTCAAAACACTCCACATTCAAGGCAAAGAAAAGGTGCTGAGAGCTTCAAGGGAAAAAAAACAAGTCACTTTTAAAGGTAAACCTATTAAAATAACAAATGGCTTCTCAATGGAAACAGGAAAAGCAAGAAGAGCTTGGAGAGAGCTTCAAGTATTAAATGAGCAAAAATGTCAACCCAGACTGATATGCCTGGCAAAACTATTTGTCATGATCAAGGGAGAAAGAAAAGTTTTTCAGCACAAAGACAACTTGAAGGCTTACATATCTACCAAACCAGGCCCTCAAAAAATGCTAGAAATGATACTCAAGCTTGAAGAAAAAAACAAATGTATCCACTAGAACGGAAGGGAAGTATAATACCACCAAAACTTAAATGTCAAACAATACACTTACAAAAGCCACTAAACATAAAAAATGTCCAGAATTAAAAATAATTTCTCCATTATAACATTAAATGTAATGGTATTAACTCACCGATCAAGAGACACAGATTACAAACTTGGATTAAAATCCACAACCCATCAATCTGCAGCCTTCAGCAAACTCATCTCACCACAAAAGGTAGGCACATCCTAAAAATAAAAGGCTGGTCAAAAATTTTGCAAGCTAATGGAACCAGGAAAAGGGCAAGGGTAGCCATTATGCTGTCGGACAAAGTGGACTTCAAACCCAAAAAAATCATAAGAGACACAGATGGATACTATATTTTAGTCACAGGTACAATTCACCAGGAAGACTTCACAATACTGAACATATATACACCTAATATGGGCCATTCCACATTCATTAAGCAAACCCTACAGAATCTAAAGCGAGTAATTAATCCCCAAACGATAATTCTTGGGGATTTCAACACTGCCCTCTCAACATGGGATAGATCAACAGGTCAAAAGCTTAACAGAGACACTTAGGAACTTAATGAAACCCTTAAAGAAATGGACCTTACAGATCTCTATTGAACTTTTCATCCACGCACCAAAGAATACACATTTTTCTCAGCAGCACATGGAACTTTCTCCAAAGTAGATCACATATACAGGAAAGTTGAAATTCTAGCCTGTACCCTATCAGACCACCAGGGTCTAAAGCCTGACATCCACAACACATCAAACAAGAGAAAATACACTAACTCCTGGAAACTTAACACTATGATGTTGAATGAGAATTAGATTCAGGAAGAAATTAAAAAGGAAATTCAAGATTTCCTGAAAGTGAACGATAATGAAATACAACTTATCAAAATCTTTGGGCACAATGAAAGCTGTCCTAAGAGGTAAGTTCATAGCTCTTAATGCCGACATCAAAAAAAAGGAAACATCACAAATAACTTAACAATGCAGTTTAAAGCTTTAGAGAAACTAGAGCAATCTGATTGCAAAAGCAGTAGAAGAGAGGAGATTAGTAAAATAAGGGGAGAAATATTCGAAATTGAGATTAGGAAAATGATATAAAGAATCAACCAGTCAAAAAGTTGGTTCTTTCAAAAAAAAATCAGTAAGATTGATACGCCCCTAGCTAAATTAACCAAAAGCAAGAGAGAAAAAACACAAATTAACAAAATAGAAATGAAAATGGAATTGTCACTACAGGTACCCAAGAAATTCAGAGTATTATAACATCATATTTCAAAAACTTATACTCTGTGAAATTTGACAACACAAAAGAAATGGATGAATTCCTAAGTAAGCACAACTTACCGAAATTGAATCAGGAAGTTGTGTATTATTTAAATAGTCCTATAACACATGAGGAAATTGATGAAGTAATCTCGAATCTTACCACCAAGAAATGTCCAGGCCCAGATGGATTCAGCACAGAGTTCTACCAGACATTTAAGGAGGTAATAACACCAATAATCCTTAAACTGTTCCATCAAATAGCAAAGGAAGGAACACTACCTAATTCCTTCTATGAAGCTAATATGTCTTAATCCCAAAATCTAATAAAGATACACTTAAAAAAGAAAACTATAGGCCGATCTCTCTGATGAACACAGATGCAAAGATTCTCAACAAAGTCTTAGCAAATCGGATTCAAAAACATACCAAAAAGATCATTCATGGTGATCAAGTAGGTTTTATCCCAATCACACAAGGTTGGTTCAACATACGCAAATCAAACATAATTCACCATATAATCCAGTCCAAAATCCAAGACCACATGATACTTTCGATAGATGCAGAAAAAGCCTTTGACAAGATCCAATGGCCTTTTATGATCAAAATCCTAGAGACAGTTGGAATGGAAGGAACCTTTGTCAATATAATAAAAGCTGTATACAACAAGCCCACAGCAAAGATTATACTCAATGGGGAAAAACTTAAAGCATTCCTGCTTCAATCAGGAACTAGACAAGGCTGTCCACTCTCACCACTTCTATTCAATATTATACTTGAAGTCTTAGCTGAAGCCATAAGACAAGAAAGGGATATAAAAGGGATTCAAATCAGCAAGGAAGAAGTCAAGTTATCTCTATTTGCTGATGACATGATCTTATACCTGAGTGATCCCAAAAACTCCACCAGGAAACTCCTGGAACTAATACAGAAGCTCAGCAGGGTGGCAGGATACAAAATAAACATACAAAAATCAGTGGCCTTCCTCTATGTCCAGAATGAAAGAAGCGAAAAAGCCCTGAGAGAAACAATCCCATTTACTATAGCCCCTAAAAAAATGAAATACCTTGGTATAAACCTAACCAAGGAAGTAAGTGACCTTTACAATGAAAACTTTAAAACCCTAAAGAAAGAAATTACAGAAGACTAGAAGGTAGAAAGACCTCTCATGTTCCTGAATTGGCAGAATCAATATCATAAAAATGACTATCCTACCAAAGGCAATATACAAATTCAGTGCTATACCAATTAAAATCCCAAAGCAATTCTTCAAAGAAGTTGATCAAACAATCTCAAAATTCATATGGAGGCACATAGAGACCCAGGATAGCAAAAACAATCCCGAGTAACAAAAACACAGCTGGAGGTATCACCATACCAAACCTTAGTCTATACTACAAATCCATAGTTATAAAAACAGCCTGGTACTGGCTCCAAAGTAGACAATGGATAAGGGTTGAAGACCCAAATATAAGCCCACATAACTACAGTCATTTGACCTTTGACAAAGGGGCCCAAAAAAATACAATGGAAAAAGAACAGCATCTTCAACAAATGGTGCTGCAAAAACTGGATATCCACGTGCAGAAGATTAAAACTGGACCCATACTTGTCACCATGTACAATACTTAATTCCAAATGGATCAAGGACCTTGATATCAGGCCAGAGACTATAAAAACCATAGTTGGAAGGGTAGGGAACTTCCTTGAGCTGATTGGACTAGGCCAACAGATCCTAAACGGACATCCAATAGCAGTCACTACAACCAACACTCGACAGATGGGATCTTGTGAAATTGAAGAGCTTCTGTTCAGATAAAGAGATTGTAACTTGAGCACAAAGGCAACCCACGGAATGGGAGAAAATCTTCACTAACTACATATTTGATAGATTCTATTATCCAGAGCGCACAAAGGTCTTAGAAAACTAAACACCAAGGAAATAAAAGGGCCAGTTAAAAAATGGACCTTAGGGACTGGAGATGTGGCTCAGGGGTTAAGCCTCTGCCTTGGGTGGAGGGTCCTGAGTTCGGATCCCAGATCCCACGTATAGACGCTAGGCGGAAGGGGGGCGGCCTAGCGCTTCTGGTCCTGGTAGGGCAGAGCCTGTGAATCCCGGGGCAGAAGGAGGTGGAGGCGGTCATGGTGGTTCCAGAATTCGTCCGTGGTTCTACACACACACAGACACATACACACACACACACACACACACATACATATGCACACACACACAATTGAATAAATAAAAAAAAATTAAAAAAAAGGACCTTAGAACTTAAAAGAAAGTTTAACAGAGACGAAATTAAAATGTCTAACAAATATCTTTTTTTTTCTAACAAATATCTTAAAAAATCCTCCACATCCTTAGTCATCAAGGAAATGCAAATCAAAACCTCTCTGTGATATCATCTCACCACGATCAGGATGGCAAAAATCCACAATACAAACAACACCAAGTGCTGGAGAGGATGTGTAGAGAAGGGAACTCTCCTACATTGCTGGTGAGAATGCAGGCTCACACAACCATTCTGGCGAGGCATCTGGCAATTCTTAAAGAAGTTAAAGATTGAAATGCCATATGAACCTGCTATTCCATTTTTGGGAATAATCCCCCACACAGCAAAAATTCACCTCAATAGCACAAGCATGACTATGTTCATAGCAGCACTGTTTACAATAGCAAAGTCAAGGAATCAACCCAAATGCCCAAGAGTTGACGAGTGGATAAGGAAAATGTGGTACATTTTTATACAATGGAATACTCCTCAGCCATCAAACATGATGAATTAATGAAATTTGCCAGAAAATAGATGGAATTAGAAAAAATTATATTGAGTGAAGCATACCAGACACAGAAAATTAAGCGCTGTGTGTACTCCCTAATAGGTGGATCCTAGTACCAAACCCACTTAGTGAGACACTCAAAGATAAATCTCTGTAATACCTACATTAATTGCAAAGATTATAAACAGGAGGGAAGAGGAAGGAAAGCCCCTCCAGAAATAAGGAGAGAGGGGATCATGCTACATCAGAGAAAATAGGCCACCATCAAGGACTGCAAGTAAGTAATGAAACGTCTAGTTAAGCTCACAGACTTTCCTTCCTGGTCACTTGCAACTGATGGGGTTTGATCACAATAGAAAGAAAGGGCATAGAGTCTGGCAGATAGAAGGTAACCATCCTGCAAATGGGAGACTGACCCCCTCTCTCCGCGGTCTCCTACTCTTATTCCATACACCTGTGAATAAGACTCTATTTTAACAGCCTTTTATCTCTGCTAGGAGGTAACATCCAATACCCATCAGGATGGAGCCGAGGGTGGTATAGGAACAGCAATACTAGAAGAAAAAAAGAAAAGCAACAAACCATAATTCAGAACATCAGAGACCCTACATTAATCACCAGGAACCAGGCCAGCCTAATCTCTCCCCATCCCAAAGCTCAGGGAAATTTGCAGAAGAGGGGGCGGTAAGATTGTAAAAAGATGGGGAGGAACTATGATATGCACGATACTCCACACAAGTTAGGGCTGAAGCAATCATAATAGGCCTCTGCATGATCTGTACAATGACCAAAATATCATTGACCCCCTCAAAGTCTAGCATGGACTAAAGGCACTAGGATCCTTAGAAGCAAGGGATTAACAGCCACAATAGTGTTCCTATACTTAAGGAGCACACAAGAAAGACTTCTAGGAAATGCCACCGAGTCCTTACACCTCATCAGAGAGGAGGGCTCCAGGGATGGGGGGAGGGGGCACTGAGAGAAAGGGAAGGAGGGGGGAAAGGAAGGGGCAAAGGGGAGAGGGAACAGGGAGGTACAGGGAGGCGTGGAGGGAGGGAGGGGACTGGGGTACCTATTAAGTTTGTATGAGCAGAAAAAAAATGAATACATTATTAAAAAAAACAGAGAAAAAAGACAGCATCTTCAATAAATGAGGCTGGCAAAATTGGATATTTACGCACAGAAGAATGAAACTGTACCCTTATTTCTCTCCCAGGAAAATCAACTCTAAGTGGATCAAAGACATCAATATTAGGTCAGAAACTATTAAACTCCTAGAAAAAAATAGGGACTATCCTTGAATCCATTGTTCTTTGTCAGCATTTCCTCAATAGGATCTCAAGGGAACAGAGAAAAAGTCCACTAAAAAAGTAGAACTATACGAAATTAAAAGGCTTTTGTTCAACAAAAGAGATTGTTAATCAATCAAAAAGGCAACTTACAGAATGGGAGAGCATCTTCAATGATCAGATATACGAAAGAAGTCTAATACCCAGAGTATACAAAGAACTTGAAAAATTAAATACTAAGAAAGTAAATAACCTCATTAAAAAATGGGCTATAGAATTGAAAAGAAACTTCTCACAAGACAATATTCAAATGTCTAACAAACATCTTAAAAAATGTTCTACCTCCCTAGTTATTAGGGAAATCCAAGTTAAACTTCCCCGAGAAATCATCTCACTCAAGTCAGAATGGCTAATATCCAAAACACAAACAACAGCAAATAATGTTGTAGACATGGGAAGAGAACAACCTACATATATTGCTGATGGGATTTTAAACTCACAAAGTCCCTTTGGAGGTCAATTTGGAGTTTCCTAAAAGGGCCAAAAATTGAAATTCTATATGAGCCAGCTATACCACTTCTGGGAATATTGCATCCTGCATCAGAGTTGTGTGACAATCATGTTCACACCAACTGTTTTTCACAATAGTAAAGAAATGGAAGCAACCTAAATTTGCAACAGTTGATGGTTAATGGAAATGTGGTACATACATATAATGGAATACTATTCAGCTGTCAAGAAAGATGAACTAATGAAATTTGCCAGAAATGGATGGAACTGGAAGAAATCATACTAAGTGAGATATCCCAGATGCAGAAAGATACTATGAGCCATATGTTCTTTCTTATAAACAGATCCTAAATAATTAAACATTCTGTTTGATGTAATCAAACAGAAAACTCTTAAAACACTCACAAATGCAAAGAAACACAAGCCAGTATATGGGTGTTGGGTCGAAGAAGACCTCAAAAGAGTAGAAAGAAAAGAATAGAGGTACACAGTTAAAAGAGGACTTTAGGTATGAGAAGTCTTTAAGTGGAGGGAAGAACAGTAATAAGACCCAGCAGGGAGTGGGAATAACCTTCAGGTAACCACCACAGGTTTACTAGCTCCTAACCCCTCCCCCAATGACAAGGAATAGAAAGTCAGGAACGTAGACCAGTGTAAACAACAGTGGAAAGAGAAAAAACTGACAATAGTCAGGATCCATAGCAACCTTGAATGCTGATAAGTAAACCTACATCTAAATTCCTCATTTTATCGTTAGAAAAGAAAAGATCTCAACATCAAAACAACACACACCCTATGCAATGGAAGAACAGTGAAATAGGTAACAATCAAGGAAGAGTACAGAGCACCAGCAGCTCTAAAACACTTAGTTGGAATCAGGCCAACAAAATTTCTTCCCATCCGAAGACTCAGGGAATCTTGCAGGAGAAAGGGCAGTTAAGATTATAAGAGGGTATTATTATAAGAGTAGATTCAAAGTTAGATGGAGTAAGAGTATGAGACCACGGTGTGTGTGGGGTCAGCCTTCTATTTGTAGAATGGTTACCTTCTATTTGCCAGACTCTATCCCCTCTTTTTCTGGTGAGATCACATCCCATCAGTTGCAAATGACCAGGAAGGAAAGTCTGTGAGCTTAACCAGATGTCTCACTACTTACTTGCAGTCCTTGATGGTGGCCTATTTTCTCTGCTGTAGCACGATCCCCTCTCTCCTTGTTGCTGGCGGGGCCCTCCTTCCCCTTCCCTCCTGTTTATAATTTTTGCAATTACTGTAGTATTACAGAGATTTATCTTTGAGTGTGTCCTAAGTGGGGTACAACAAACCATAATTCAGAACATCAGAGACTCTACATCAACCACCTGGAACCAGGCCAGCATAATCTCTCCCCATCCCAAAGCTCAGGGAAATTTGCGGAAGAGGGGGCAGTAAGATTGTAAGAGCCTAAAGATGGGGAGGAGCAATGATATGCAAGATACTCCATACAAGTTAGGGCCAAAGTAATCATAATAGGACTTTGCATGACCTGCACAATGACCAACATATCACTGACCCCCCAAAGTCTAGCATGGATCACAGGCACTAGGATCCTTAGATGCAAGGGATTAACAGCCACAGTAGTATTCCTATACTAAAGGGGAATACAAAAAAGAGCTTTAGGCAATGCTACTGAGTCCTTACACCTCATCAGAGAGGAGGACCCAGAGGGAAGTTTGACATGCACACTAAAGGATGCTCAGTAACTGGGGGAAGTCGGGGAGGGGGGAGTAGGGGAAAAGGGTGAAGGAGCAAGGGGATGGAGGGAGGGATGGAGAGAGGGAGGGGAATGGGGTATTTATCAACTTTGTATGAGTGGAAGAAATAAATAAAAAATAAAATAAAATAAAAATCACCATATAAAAACAACAACAACAAAAAAGATTGTAAGAGGGTAAAGGCAGGGGATGGGGGGGAGGAGAGTCCAGAGCTGGTCAGGACATTCCACTCAAGATAGGGCTGCTGCATCCAGGAACTTACTGCAATGAGACTTATCCTCATCAGACCTACACTATGGCTGACATATCAGCATTGTCCCATTGACTAGAGAGGAACTCTGGAGAAATAATGACATGCAGGTGAGAATTTCAGGGGCTAGTGCTAGAAAGGTGAAGGACAGTGCCCCTCTCAGTGAGTTTACTCAAGGAAGGGCCACTTAATCTGCAGCAGAGGCCTGAGTAATGCACACAACCTGAAGGGAATCCTGGGCCCCACAGAAGCAGATAGACAGGAGGGTGGAAGGGAGAGGGATAGAGAGAAAGGGGGAGGGAAATGGACAGTGAAGGAAAGGGGCAGAGACAACTACTCATTATATCTATAAAACTAGAAAAATAAATAATAATAATATTAACAAAGCTGAACCAGTTATGATTCAACTCTGAACTTGGAGGTTATACCGGACTTTTTGAAGGCAGTAAAGGATGCCTCCTCATGGTTCAGAGAACAGCTGAGGCTGCATAGTATATGGTAGGGTTGGAAATTTGTGATGAGGCCCTGGCAAGGTATTACATGAAGTGAAATGAAGCCTGCATTGCCATCTTCCAGGGAGGGCATAAACTATAGGAGGAGACAACTCAAGACAGCGTTGTGTGATGGAGACAGTTGTAATGGAGAGGTGAAAACAAAGCTTTTTGGAACTGAAATAATTTCAACATGAGACTCATACTAGTTTTGTAGATACAGATTTGAATTTTGTCTGGCTGGTTTTTGGTCTTGTTATGGAACAATATTTCCTGGAGATGTGCCTATTTCTGCCTTTTGGAATGGTAATGATTCCTTTGTGTCAGTATATGAAGAGACTGTCTTGACTTTCAAATGAATGACTGGACTTTTAAATTGTTGGGTGACTACTGTAGTCTATAGAGATTTTAAAGTTGGACTGAATGAGGTTAACAGCATGAGATTAAACAGGAGTCTATGGGGACCAAGGGGTAGAATGCTATTGTTGGGATGTGAGTTATCTCCCACAGGCTTTTGCTTTTAAATCCTTTGGTGGTATTAATGTTTGGTGACGTTGTGGCATCAATGAGACATGGAGCCTTGCTGGACAAAGGCAAAGGAACAGGTTTTGAGGTCCGAAAGTCTGGACAGCTTCTCCTTGGTTCTATGCCAAAGAAAACAACAGCTGTTCTTGGCTTCAAATATTACACTTCCTGTTCATTTGTATTTTGAGATGGTCTAACTTTGTAGTTTTGTACTTAAGTTTCATGTACCACAACCTTTAGAGTTACTGGAATTATAGGGATAAACCATGACACCTGGATTAGAGAAATAAAAACTACAACAATAAGAAACATTTTATGATTGGCTACATTATCAACAATACACTTGAATTTCAAATACTATTATAAAACAGTGATAAGGCCATAGTTACCTAATGTAACATCAGAATGTGGAATCCTTTACTAAGTGATTCATTTACTATTACTTCTCTAAATGTGAGGGGTTTAATTATCACTCTCACTTCATGGTTAATGAGTTTAGATAATTTTTCCAAAATTGCATATACTCTGTGGGAGTACATGAAATTGAAGTCTAGGGTTAGTTCTTACTCAGAATGGTCCTCAGCCTCAAAATATGTCATTCATCTTCAGAAAACAGAAAAAAATTGAACTTTTAACGGTCAAGTTTTGCTGAATGAAAAATAGTTTTTCACGTTATATTAACTGCTTATTTTTGTTTACAAACTGTTGATTTTGTTTGGCAGAAAATGCTTGCATGAAAAAGAACAGATTTCTAAGCCTTTAGTTTAGGATCATAAAAGAAACCATGAGCTAAAATGTTCCTGTTCAGAGTGATATCCACATTCAATGCTAGTGTCTTATAAATTGCTATTGTGAGGACATCTGGCAAGTGTTTCACATGCAATTTATTTTCCATACCTTCCAGATGTGTTTCTTAGTATGGCAAGAGCATCTGGATATCCATCCATGTTGTAGTCTCCAATATGAAGGGTAATGGGAATTGTTATTTCAGTAGGTTGTTCTTCATACACAAATGGCACAAAGCCCCAGAGTGTACCTTTATTGCTGAAATCTTGTAGGACTGGAACCCACTAAAGATGAGGAAAAAGGAAACTAGAGTTTATAATCATGTTGGGAAAAAGAGTCACCATTTGAAAAACAAACATCTACTGAAAGTTCTCAAGCGACATTTATCACCACAAATGACAGAGTACTGAGACTCTAGGAAAAAAAGAAAAACATCTCTCAGATTTTGTCAATAATTACCTGGCACACAGAATTTCTCACTACATGCATAGAACCTTAGAAATTAACTGATTCTAATATTTGTCTAGTTACATTGCTCAATTTAAAATTTGTCTAGTGGATATATAATTAATTCTAAAATTTATGTCTAATAGATAATTAATACTAGATCATATTTCAATATTACCTAATGTTGATATCATTTCAGGAGGACCAGTAGAAAGAGAGTTAATACATGATGCATCTCCCTATTTTGCTGCTGTGCTTCTTATAAACGAAAATGGCCAGGTATTAGTTTCAGGTCATGTAACTCACAAGGCTTAAAGGAACATCACCAAAGCCTGGAAGACTCTGTCCTTTAACTCCTAGACCCATTTCAGACAAGGAGAATAAGTTCTGATACCAAAATAGCCAGAAGCAAAAGTTTTAGTAAATACTCTATTTATACATAGATTACAATGAAGAGATCAGAGAAAATAGACTGACTTTACAATAAGCTTCATCTTCTGGATACTCTTCTGATTGTCAAACCATCACTTTTTGAAAAATGAAGGTATGGCTAGTAATTTGCAAAGCAGAAATCATACCATTAAAGTTGTAGGTGTGCCTACATTTTTTAAGACTATTGATGTGAAAGCATTAACCTGGAGATGTCTAAGTGAAGCGAGGATAACTCACTCAAAGGACAGGAGGCCAAATATGCCTAACGATGTATATATTTTTACATTATTAGTATGTTGATTTTATGCTTCAAACTCAATTATATTAAAATGGCTTCTTAAAAAGGGCAATAAGATTTATTTCACCAGATAGGCACAACGGCTGACATATCAACATTGCCCTATGGATCAGCAAGGAACTCAGGAGAAATATCTACACGCAGTGGGAAGCCCAGGGGCAACAGCTAGACAAGTAGAGAGGCATGTCCCATCTGTGGGTCTACCCAAGAAGGGCTACTTAAACTGCCACAGAGGCCTGAGACACTACAGTAGAGACAACCTGAAGGGAACCCCAGGCCCACACAAGGAGACAGACAGAAGGGTGGGAAGGAGAGAGATGAAGTGGTGAAAGGAAGGGAGGGTGCAAGAGGAAGGAGGGAGGGATAAAGAAAGGAGGAAAGAGGGAAAGGGAGTAGGGCCAACCATTCATCATGTTTATATAAAAGAAAAATTATAAATAAAAATATCAATTTTAATACTGAAAAAATGTGCAATTTTCCATGGAAAAAGAACTAAAAAAAACCTTAATAATATAGTTGCATAAATTTGTCTTTTACATTTAGGAAAAAATTATTACCTTGTATCTCATAAGCATGTTTTATAAATTTATGTTTTAATAATTCAAACTATTGGTCATATCTGGGAAAAAGATTGGAAATTTCACAGAATGCTAATAGGTAATCAATTTTTGAGGAAGATAAGGATAAGCCTCAGTGTAAAAAGTATATCTTTTAAGGTAATAATTTTAAGTTCTAAAAAGAAAGAAATGTTTTACTCAGTGCGGCATCTGTAACACTTACCAAAAGAACTGTGACATATACCTTATAATTCATAAACATAACTACTACAGTCTATTGATTTTGAGAGACAGTAAGTGAGGGAGTATTCAATAATGTAATTTAGAGAGAGGGGAAAATTCAATAATGTAATTATTGGATGGATTTTCAAACTCTGAAGATTTCTTTCAAGCACACACAGTATTTATAAATAATCCAAGAAGCTGATATACCTGCTTTGTTCTTGATTTCATTAAATATATGGCACTTTTCTGGCAGTTTTTGTCTTCACAGCCTGGCAGTAAGTGATCCATATGTCCATCTCCATCTGCCAAAAGAAACTTCAAGAGTCACAAAATAAAGTGTTCTTGTGTGGCACGTTAACATTCCTATTTTTTCAAAGATTCCACCAATCTGGATGAAATCAAAGAATCTGATACATGGCTTGATAATGAAGATGACTCAATTAAAACATATCACCCTGGTCCTTATTACTTATTATCTGAACAGTGTTTTGCTTAAAATTCAAATTTATGTGGCTAGAAAGAAAGACAATAGTACAGATTTTAATGTCAAAATAATAAACTTTTAAATATATTAGAAATAATTATTATTTTTAATGTTAGGGACCCATACCAACCAAGCATGTGCTTATACTGAAACCTCATGCCCACATGATCAATTTCCTAAAAATGGTAGGTTTTGATTTACTAACATAATTATCATCAGTGATACAGGAGAAAAACATGCACATGTACAATGAGACATTATTACACTCATTTTTAAATATGGGACTTCTATATACAGCTTAAGTGCCTTCTTTTCATCATCAACCTAAGGGTAATAAAGCTCTTGTCACTCAGACTTCCCCAAAGCAGTAACACATACTTTTATCAATAAAAAAGCAAATAAAGGGATATACTCTCAGGTGTTTCCAACTTTCATGTGGCCTACAAGAGCTTTGACCTTGATTCAGCACCAAATTGTAAACTTACTTAAAACAATATGAACATTTTTTACAATATTTTGGTAAGTTCTTTATGTTGTTTGTCAGCATCAGCGTTGTAGAGGACATCATGCTGAAATGTTAAAAGGCTGGACACTCCTGACAGGGTTTCCTTACAGTTGAATGGATTTCACACACCTGCACACTATTCTACAACACAACTGTAGAAAAGAAATTAGTGAAGAAGAGGGAATCAGTTTCTTTTGATCCTCCCTCTGATTTGAGTCCTCCACTCTTGAGGTTTAGAGATTTGTATGACCCATATAAACTTTTGTGAATTTTTAAAGATTTTTTTATTATTTTTTATTTATTCAATTGTGTGTGTGTGTGTAGAACCACGGATGAATTCGGGAACCCCATGGACGCCTCCACCTCCTCCTTGTTTACTCTGCCCCGGGATTCACAGGCTCTGCCCTGCCAGGACCAGAAACGCAGGCCGCCCCCCTTCTGCCCGGCGTCTATACGTGGGGTCTAGGATCTGAACTCAGGACCTTCCGCCAGCAAGGCAGAGGCTTAACCCCTGAGCCACCTCTCCAGCCCCCCTAACTCTTTTTGAATAACCTTAGATTTTAATTTAGAGGCAACATTTGTGCTATTGTAATTACTGGTTTATTTGCTACATCTTATGCTGTCATTTCTCTTGGACTTAAAGTAGCATTTTTCTTGGATGGAAGGAAAAGGAGTATTAAAACATATCTCTAGTGTACAGCCTAATATACAAAGAGAGCTATAAAATTAAAAGAAGCCTATAAAAGTTTAACAATTTGATCAAAAGGAGAAAAGGTAGGTTGCTTGAGATGAAGATCTATCCAAAGCAAGCTAGCTAATAAGGCAAAGTATGGCATTTTATCATTTTTACTTTTGATACTCTTCAGAATTATTGAAGAGATAGTGAATTTTCAGAAAGAATCTTTCTTACTCTTCTTTGCTCTCTTCCACAATGATATTTACTGTGGCAATATGTGTATCATTTTACATATATATTTACATATGTAATATATATGTACTTTTGTAAAAGTAATAGTATTCTTTACACATTGTTGTAATTTTGATTATTAGTACAATTTTATTTGGACAATATATAACATTGTTTTACACTTCATACATACATCAACATATAATCTGCCCTCTATTGATGTACAAATACTATGTTCTTTCAAATTCATGTCATCAAACCCTGAATAACTATGCATAATTTCATTATCTGTTGTGCAAATACCACAAATGGAAAAAATCTGTTTCAATTATCATGAAATTAAAATTTTTTTAATTTCAAAAAAATTTCGTTTTTTTTTTTACTTTTATAACTGAAGGAAGAATACAGAGTTTTATGTATGTACTTACCATAGTAACAATCAAGACTCTAAAATATATATAACTAAATTAAAAATAGCTGTATTTCACAGGTAAAAAAGTCATTTTCATGAAAAAAAACACTTTCCAAAAAAAAAAAGAAAAAAAATTGCTTACATATTTGAGAAAATGTAAGGAAAATAAAACTATTTTATTAAACATGAAATTGAAATGGTGAGACAGACCAGTCAGTAAGGTACCTTTGTGACTAGAGTTTGATCTCTAGAGCCCATATGAGAGAATTGATTTACAAAAGACCTCTGATTTCCATAAGTATCTCTCTCTCTTTCCTGTAAATATTTTAAAAATTTCCTTAAAAATAAAAGGGAAGGCTGGAGTTGCCAGCCTTCACTCTCTGTCTTAGTAGAAATGGTATTAGATATCAAGATTTCTAAAAGGTTTATGTTTTGAAGATTAGGTCACTAACTCTTGGTTCCATCTACTGAGAGGATCCTGGCCTAATAAGCTAACTAATAATCTACCGATGTTTTCACAATTTGAGGCATTATTGGGAAGGTGTGAAATGCAGTATGGCTGGAAAAGTAGGTGAACTATCTGTCATGACCATATCATGACAGTTAAAAAGCTTTGCCTCTAGCATGAAGTGATAAGCTTACGTGCGTTCTCTAGTCCTCTCTCAAAAATGAATAGTTTTTTAAAAACTTAGAGAAAAAACTCTGGAGAGGTGGCTCAGGGGTTAAGCCTCTGCCTTGCAGACGGAAGGTCCTGAGTTCGGATCCTAGATCCTACATACAGAAGCCGGGCGGAAGCGGGGAAGGCCTGCGCTTCTGGTCCTGGTAGGGCGGAGCCTGTGAATCCCGGGGCAGAGTAAACAAGGAGGCGGCAGTCCATGGTGCTTTCCCAAATTCGTCCGTGGTTCTACACACGCACACACTACATACACACACGTACACATGCACACATGCACAATTGAATAAATAAAAAATTAAAAAAAATTTGAGAAAAAAAACTCTGAAGAGTTATCAATAAAGTCTTTTTTTCATTGTTCATTTAAAATCATTGGTCTATCACTTGAATGATGTTTTATACTTATTTGTGTGTGCGCAAAATTTATCACTGTAAAATCAAGCATAACAACAAATTTTGAAACTATTAGTTCACAGAACCACATACAGGTAAAGTTTTGATAGTTCATACAGCATCAAAAATCATATCCATTAGGATTATAATTTCATAAAAAGTTTTGTATATTAGGATGCTGTCAATTCACTGGCCAAGAAAAGTTTTCTAAAATTCCACCTTTCCCCTCTTTATTGATGAATTTTGCTCCTTGATTTAATTTATTTTATTTTTTAAATTATTTATTCAATTGTGTGTGTGTGTGTGTGTAGAACCACAGGCGAATTCGGGAACTCCCATGGCCGCCTCCACTTCCTCCTTTACTTTGCCCTGGGATTCACAGGCTCCGCCCACCAGGACCAGAAGCGCAGACTGCTCCTGCTTCCGTCTGTTGTCTATATGTGGGGTCTAGAATCCGAACTCAGGACCTTCCACCTGCAAGGCAGAGGCTTAACCACTGAGCCACCTTTCCAGCCCCTTGCTCCTTGATATTTTTATACATTGTTTTTTTGAGTTTGAAAGCTTAAATTTTATCATTTGTATCAAATCTTTACCAGTTTGCAGCAACAACTTTAAATCATTTTAGAAAAATATCCACTAAACACCCAAACATCAACAGTTTTGTCTATCAGTTGCTATAAAAAAATAGTAATATGACTTACAATACAATCACAACAGGGCTTTTGGTAAAAATAATGGTATTTGGTAAACAGCAAAAATTTTTATACATTTATTTCCCCAAATACTTTAAAAATATATATAGTGGATTGTTGAATTTTAGTAAACTTACTATGTTTTGCTTTTCCAATAATAACATCAGTTTTTTAATGATTTTTTTTGTTTACTTTGTTGGTAATCAAACCTAGGGTACATAGTAGGCAGTGGCTCCACATGCTCAGCTTTAGTAAGTGAAACCATCTTTTAGTTCTTTCCTTTCCTCCCACATAAACACATAAATGCTGGTAAATCTTGGGGGTACTGCTCTTAGATTTGTGTTAAATTACAACAACCTTTACCCGCCAATTTGACTCATCCATCAATGCAAATACTCATATACTGAAAAAGTAAAAAAAAAAAAAAAAACATTTTAGCATTATTATCAAAAATACTTTTAATTTATTGACCTTCATAAAAGAACTTTAGGTATTTAAATATAGTAAAGAACATTTTAAGAATTATTGCCAAAGAAACTAAGCCAAGAAACAAATTAGTAAATGTTTTGACAATTTTATCTTTGAAAACAGAATCTTGATTTTTAGCTTTCTTTATAATGTTGGTATTTCACTTGCCAATTTGTAGGAGTCCTTTACATGTTAAGTACTCTTTTGTTTATGGTATATTTTCATTATTTTATAGCTTTTAAGTATTGCTTACAAGTCACATGAGCCTCCTTTCTAAAGCTGTAGCTACCTAGTGCCCCATTCACATTCTGTTTACTTCAGTACTTGTCTATGATTTTCACTTTTAAGCCTTTGAAATTTATTTTGGTATGAAATGCAAGTTATATTCCTACAGTAACTTTTAAAGATAGATATTTGATATATAGGTAGCACTCTAATACCATAAAACCTCTTTAAACACTTATTATAGACCAGAGAAGCACTTAGTTCTCAGCTTTCTAGGAAAGAGGAAGGAGGTGCAATGCAGAAAACAACAGGCCAATATGTAAAGCAAAAGCTACTGTGGATGCCTTCAACCTAAACAGGACATCTAAAACAGTCCCTCATCCACGGGTCAGGGAACCTTGCTGAGGTAAGAATGTATGAGCCCAAGGGTGGGTAAAGGTACTGCCTGACAGAGAACAGCTTCCATTCATATGAGGGCTGCCACACTCAAGACAATGAAGAGGTGTCTGTTTCCATCACACCTCCACAATAGCTTGCTTACAAACATTTCACCATGGAGGAGGAAGGATCTCAAGAGATAACAATGCCACCCTGAGAGACTATTTGGAATTGGTCCCACACAAGAGGGGGAACTTCTTTACTGGATGGGTTGGTTTGCCTCCAGGTGGGCAGTTCATGCCCCAGCAGGTGCCCTGACACTTGGCAATGCAGATGTCCTGGATGGAGCATAATGGATCACACATTTAGGACAATGTTAGAGCAGGAGGGATGCTGGTTGGAAAAGGATAGGGATAGGATGGGAAGAGGCTGGGGAAAAGAGGTTTGTATATGAAAGCTTCAAAGAAGAACACATATATTAAACAAAATATTCAATTGTTCCACATGTTATTTCATGAAAATTATTTCTATACTATACTCAACCATGGGAGAGGTTGCCTTTGTTCTAAACAGACAGAAATCATGGACAGACATGAAGCTCTTTAAGCTGTTCTCCAGCAGCTTTTACTTCCCTCAGTGTTTAGGAGCAGCAAGTAAGTGGTGCCCTAATCCTGATTCAGGCATTGGGTATGGAAGACTTAAATTTTGGCAGTGGCCAATGTTACACACATCAGATTGAGGGTCCTTGGTCCTTTAAGCTTGAAAGCTTGCTGGAATAACTAGGGCCCAGAACTACAGTTTCTCTGGCTACCTGTAACAAGTGTTCTATTCCTCTTAGTCTCAGTCCTCTATCCTCTCATTTATCTACTTCCACTTCTAGTCTTTTTTTCTTGGTCACTCATTCAGAATCAAATGATTCTTTCAACAACTTGGCTGCCACTGGGATTACTAGGGGCACATGTCTCTGAAGGGACTGTATTCAGAAGTTGGGCATAAGCCAGTCTGCTAGGAAGTCAGGACTTCCAGGAGTTGTGGCTACTTGGAAGCTGGGTACTGGAGGCAAGAGAGTCAAGGCACCTGTCCAACAGCCCAGGAGCAGAGAGACCAATGCCTGATGCTGTTTCTGTGGGTTGGATCACTCAGCTAAAGGGTGCATATATCATTGTTGAGACCACCACTGATTCTCTAGCTGCCAAACACATGGAAATCTTATTGCTTCCAATTTAGCCTGGGGGCTCAGCAGTTATTTACATTCTCTTCTGCCACCACTTGATCCTGCTTTGATGCTTCTCTCTGAGTATTATTCGTTTAGCCAATACTACTGAAGTAAAGCCACAACATTGTGCAGGAGCAGCAAAGGGGAAAGTTTTGAGCCAACAACCCAAGTGTGACTGATAGCTTGTTTTTATAGTTTGAGATGGCATATTCAGACTGTCATAGTTAAAGCACAGGTGTCAACTTGACTGTTGAGGATTTGAGCTCTGGGCACACTTGTAGAGAGTTGATGGTTGAGTTAACCCCAGAGCAAACCTGAAGGACATTGTCTAGCCCATAGTGGGTGGGATTAAGCCCTGGATAAATCACAGAGAGCTGGTTGAGAGAGTTGGCATCCTTCTGTATACTTGGCCAGACATGTTGGTCTGGCAAGTAAGGATTGTCCATCTCTCAGCCGTTATGCAGTGATGATTTGGCCAGTTCCCTTAGCCCTGGTGTTGGTGCATGCTCTCCCATCAAGCTGGACTAAGAACTGTAACCGGACTGTTGTAAGAAAGTAAACTCTTTGTTCCCTTAAGCTGTGTGATGGTCATTTATCAGCAATGTTGCAGGCTGACTGCAACACAGACCATTCACAGAACTCCCTCCTACCATCCATCAGTCACAGTGCTCTTTTGGTAGATCACTCAGATAAGTGCTGCCTGTCTGGACAAGGTGGAGTTCATTAAGGCTTGTAAAAGAAAAATGTTAGCTACAAACGGATTCAAAGAGCAATGGTTGGGTTCTGCTTTCAGAAGTGAGGAGATTCAGCTGGAGTTTAGGTCTCACTGTCTCAACATGTCCACGAATATAAAATGAGTGGTGCTGGCATGAGGGTAGTCTGATTGTGGTTAGGCGATAGGAATTTAACAATGCTTCAACACTGTATAACCCTCCCAAGGCTCAGGAAAAGTCCCCCTTATCTGTCTCGATATAATTTTCAGAAAAGAAAATTTTGCATTATTTATCTTCATCTTCAGAATGAATAAAAAGGAATAATATGGAAACCATATGGGAAAGTAGAAGAATTTGGTAAAATTGAAAAGCCCTTAACATAAAGAATATACTTGCATATCTCCTTTCAGTACTGTATACTATATAGTTAGTACAGTGGTGTACAGTGATTCATAGGCAGGAAACAGAGTTAAAATGTACAACATTCATAAGCATAAATATTATTTACTTCAGGTTTCTCACTCCAAGGAGCCATATAATCCTAAGAGTGAAAACAATGAAATAGTATAGAGATGGACAAAATGCATTATAAATAGAATGGATAAATATTTCAATCTGTAATCCAGAATTCTGAATTCAATCACAAAACAAATGATTTTCAATTACAAAGAATACAGAATGACAGCTTAAACAGAATAAGTCAAAATGTCACCAACCATGTGGAAAATTTTGGATAATTACAACTATAAATGATATAAATATTACAAGTCACAAGACTGTGTTTTTTTGATATAATTCAAGGCTTTCTTTAACTTTTAGTTTGTGGTATCTAGGGCTAGGGCTGAGAGTTCTATACTGAGTTCCCAAAATTGCATTTCTGGTTAAAAGAGACTCAAATTATAGGTAGAAATAAAAGTTTTCACATTACATTTCTTCTTCTCCTTCTTCTTTCTCTCTCTCTCTTTAATGTTACATACATGAATATAGTGAATTTATGATATTTTTCAATCCTTAGGGCCCAATTCCATCCCTTCTCCTTTTCTCCTTAAAAACTTTTGTCTCCCACTGTGTTTCATCTAGTTTGTCTTTGATGACATATGCTTGACACGATTCACTTTTGCATCACATTCATATCTCTTGATAGATATGAAGGAAGAAGTCAAGTTATCTCTATTTGCAGATGACATGATCTTATACCTGAGTGATCCCAAAAACTCCACCAGGAAGCTTCTGGAACTAATACAGAAATTCAGCAGGGTGGCAGGATACAAAATAAACATACAAAAATCAGTGACCTTTCTCTATGCCCAGAATGAAAGAAGTGAAAAAGCCCTGAGAGAAACAATCCCATTTACTATAGCCCCTAAAAAAAATGGAATACCTTGGTAAAACCAAGGAAGTAAGTGAACTTTATAATGAAAACTTTAAAACCCTAAAGAAAGAAATTGCAGAAGACATCAGAAGGTGGAAAGACCTCCCTATTCTTGGATTGGCAGAATCAACATCATAAAAATGACCATCCTACCAAAGGCAATATACAGATTCAATGCTATACCAATTAAAATCCCAAAGCAACTCTTTAAAGAAGTTGACCAAACAATCTCAAAATTCATATGGAGGCAAAAAGACCCAGGATAGCAAAACCAATCCTGAGTAACAAAAACACGGCTGGAGGTATCACCATACCAAACCTTAGTGTACACTACAAATCCATAGTTATAAAAACAGCCTGGTATTGGCTCCAAAATAGACACATAGATCAATGGATAAGGATTGAAGACCCAGATATGAGCCCACATAAGTACAGCCATTTGATCTTTGACAAAGGGGCCCAAAAAAATCCAATGGAAAAAGAATAGCATCTTCAACAAATGGTGTTGCAAAAACTGGATCTCCACATGCAAAAGATTAAAACTGGACCCAGACTTGTCACCATGTACAAGACTTAATTCCAAATGGATCAAGGACCTCGATATAAGGCCAGAGACTATAAAAACCATAGTTGAAAGGGTAGGGAACTCCCTCGAGCTGATTGGGCTAGGCCAACAGTTCCTAAATAGACATCCAATAGCACAGTTACTACAACCAACACTCAACAAATGGGACCTTGTGAAATTAAAGAGCTTCTGTTCTGATAAAGAAATTGTAACTTGAGCACAAAGGCAACTCACAGAATGGGAGAAAATCTTCACTAACCACATATTTGATAGAGCTCTATTATCCAGAGTGCACAAAGATCTTAGAAAACTAAACACCAAGGAAACAAATGAGCCAATTAAAAAATGGGCCTTAGAACTTAAAAGAAATTTTACCAGGGACGAAATTAAAATGTCTAACAAATATCTTAAAAAATACTCCACATCCTCAGCCATCAGGGAAATGCAAATCAAAACTTCCCTGAGATATCATCTCACCCTGGTTAGGATGGCAAAAATCCACAATACAAACAACACCAAGTGCTGGAGAGGATGTGGAGAGAGGGGAATTCTCCTACATTGCTGGTGGGGAGTACAGGCTCACACAACCACTCTGGCGAGCCGTCTGGCGATTCTTAAAGAAGTTAAAGATTGAAATGCCATATGACCCTGCTATACCACTTTTGGGAATAATCCCCCATACAGCAAAAATTCACCTCGATAGCACAAGCATGACCATGTTCATAGCAGCACTGTTTACAACAGCAAAATCATGGAATCAGCCCAATGTCCAACAGTTGACGAGTGGATAAGGAAAATGTGGTATATTTATACAATGGAATACTACTCAGCCATCAAAAATGAATTAATGAAATTTGCCGGAAAATGGATGGAATTAGAAAAAATTATATTGAGTGAAGCATACCAGACACAGAAAATTAAGCGCCGTATGTACTCCGTAATAGATGGATCCTAGTACCCAACTCACTTAGAGACACTCAAAGACAAATCTCTGTAATACCTACAGTAATTGTAAAGATTATAAACAGGAGGGAAACAAGGAGAGAGGGGACTATGTTACAGCAGAGAAAATAGGCCACCATCAAGGACTGCAAGTAAGTAATGAGACAACTGGTTAAGTTCACAGACTTTCCTTCCTAACCATTTGCAACTGATGTGGTATGATCTCACTAGACGGAGAAGGCATATAGGCTGCCTGATAAAAAGTAACCATTTTGCAAATGGGTGATTGACCCCTGCCTCACCGCTGTCTCCTACTTTTATTCCATCTACCTTTGAATATACTCTTATAACAAGACTCTAATTTAACAGATTTTTATCTCTGGCCAGGGGTGACATCCAATACCCATCAAGATGGAGCCAAGGGCACTGCAGGAGCAGCAAAACCGAAAAAAAAAAATCAACAAACCATAATTCAGAACATCAGAGACTCTATATCAACCACCTGGAACTAGGCCAGCCTAATCTCTCCCCATCCTAAAGTTCAGGGAAATTGGCCGAAGAGGGGGCGGTAAGAGTGTAAGAGCAGAGGATGGGAAGAGTAATGATATGCAAGATACTCCACACAAGTTAGGGCCAAATCAATCATAATAGACTTTCCATGACCTGCGCTATGTCCAACACATTATTGACTCCGCAAAGACTAGCATGGACTAAAGGCACTAGGATCCTTGGAAGCTAGGGACTGACAGTCACAGTAGTGTTCCTAAGCTTAGGGGAAACACAGGAAAGGGTTCTGGGAAAAGCCGCTGGGTCCTTACACCTCATTGGAGAGGAGGACCCAGAGGAGAGTTTGGCATGCACATTAAAGGATGCTCCGGGGATTGGGGGGTGGGAGGCACTGGGGGATGGGGAGGGAGGCAGAGGGGAGAGGGAAGCAAGGGGGTTGGGGGGAGGTGGAGGGAGGGAGGGGACCGGTGTACCTGTTAAGTTTGTATGAGCAGAAATAATAATAAAAATTTAAAAAAAGAGATATGTAATAAATGATGAATACACACATTAAGCTCTATTTTCTTGGTATGTAACAAATGACAAAAATCACACATTAAGCTCTATTTTTTGGTGGAAACACACATATTAAAATTAAAAAAATCATCTTCCAGATGAAAGCGGCCAACGGACTGCGTCCCACCCGCCAGGTACCAATCTCCCGCGCGTTGGTGAAAGTGGCTGTGTGACCTGGCGGAAGTGATTCCCTCCAGCGCCCTGGAACTCACAAGGGATACAACTGAAATTCCTGTGGAATCTAAGTAGAATTTTATAAGAACATCATGGATGGAGAGGAGAAAACCTATGGTGGCTGTGAAGGCCCCGATGCCATATATGTCAAATTAATATCCTCTGATGGCCATGAATTTATTGTAAAAAGAGAACATGCCCTAACATCAGTAACAATTAAAGCCATGTTGAGTGGACCAGGTCAATTTGCTGAGAACGAAACTAATGAAGTCAATTTTAGAGAGATCCCGTCACATGTGCTATCAAAAGTATGCATGTATTTCACCTACAAGGTTTGCTACACTATCAGCTCCACGGAGATTCCTGAATTCCCAATTGCACCTGAAATTGCACTGGAACTGCTGATGGCTGGGAACTTCTTAGATTGTTAAATAAAATAAATTATGATAAACTTAATTTTTTCAGTATTTAATACCTGTAATTCAGTTAGTAATTTTTTCATATACAGCATGGTGCCTGTATACAACTGAACTATAAATATAGTTAATTGTTCTTTTGCATAGCAATCTAACCAGTTCATAGGTGGTTTTGCTTTATCCATTGGACGTGACTTTTAAAATTATAACAATGATATAGCAAAAGCTGAAATGTAAACATAAATGAAACGTGTTCTACAGATAAATACTGGGGCTAAGTATTTTTTATGTTTTTAGTGTTTTTTTAAGAAACAGTTCTGATCTTATAGCCATTGATAGCATTACTAGAGTTATGCAAATAATTATGTGAAACAAACGATGTTTATAACTTAGCCAAAACATTGATTTTTATAATGCAAAGAAGAGTTGAGATTTCTTAATGTGTTTTTTGATAAATTGCAGTATTGTTTAGGTATATCTTGTGTTTTGTTTATTGCAACATTTTAAGACCTTTATTTAAAAGCAATTTTGGAGTTCGATCAGTAGCGGGAGCGGAGAGCGGACCCCAGAGAGCCCTGAGCAGCCTCACCTCTGCCGCTGGCCTAGTTACCATCACACCCTGGGAGGAGCCGCAGCTGCTGCTGCCGGCCCCAGTCACTATCACCGCAACTATGAGGAGTGAGGCTGAGATCCAGCAGCTGCCCCCCCCCCCGCCGCCGCCCCCTGTCCTCAGCGCCGCGGACACCAAGCCCGGGACCACAGGCAGTGGCGCAGGGAGCGGCGGCCTGGGCGGCCTCACATGGGCGGCGCCCGCTGGCGGGGACAAAAAGGTCATCCCAAGGAAGGTTTTGGGAACAGTAAAATGGTTCAACGTCAGGAACGGATATGGTTTCATCAACAGGAATGACACCAAGGAAGATGTATTTGTACACCAGACTGCCATAAAGAAGAATAACCCCAGCAAGTACCTTCGCAGTGTAGGAGATGGAGAGACTGGAGTTTGATGTTGTTGAAGGAGAAAAAGGTGCGGAGGCAGCAAATGTTACAGGTCCTGGTGGAGTTCCAGTGCAAGGCAGTAAAAATACGCAGCAGATAGTAACCATTACAGACGCTACCCACGTCGCAGGGGTCCTCCACGCAATTACCAACAGAATTATCAGAATAGTGAAAGTGGGGAAAAGAACGAGGGATCTGAGAGCGCCCCTGAAGGCCAGGCCCAACAACGCTGGCCCTACCGCAGGCGAGGGTTCCCACCTTACTACATGCGGAGACCCTATGGGCGTCGACCACAGTATTCCAACCCTCCTGTGCAAGGAGAAGTGATGGAGGGCGCTGACAACCAGGGTGCAGGAGAGCAAGGTAGACCAGCGAGACAGAGTATGTATCGGGGTTATAGACCACGATTCCGTAGTGTTCATTTTAGGGGTCCTCCTCGCCAAAGACAGCCTAGAGAGGACGGCAATGAAGAAGACAAGGAAAATCAAGAAGATGAGACCCAAGGTCAGCAGCCCCCTCAACGTCGGTATCGCCGCAACTTCAACTACCCACGCAGACACCCAGAGAACCCTAAACCACAAGATGGCAAAGAGACAAAAACAGCCGATCCACCAGCTGAGAATTCGTCCGCTCCCGGGGCTGAGCAGGGCGGGGCTGAGTAAATGCCGGCTTAGCATCTCTACCACCATCTGGTTTAGTCATCCAACAAGAAGTGAATATGAAATTCCAGCAGTAAGAAATGAACAAAAGATTGGAGCTGAAGACCTTAAGTGCTTGCTTTTTGCCTGTTGACCAGATCCACCAAACTGTCTGCATTGTCTATGCAGCATGGGGTTTTTATTATTTTTACCTAAAGATATCTCTTTTTGGTAATGACAAACACGTTTTTTAAAAAAGCCTGGTTTTTTCTCAATACACCTTTAAAGGTTTTTAAATTGTTTCATATCTGGTCAAGTTGAGATTTTTAAGAATTTCATTTTTAATTTGTAATAAAAGTTTACAACTTGATTTTTTCAAAAAAGTCAACAAACTGCAAGCACCTGTTAATAAAGGTCTTAAATAATTAAAAAAAATAAAAGCAATTTTGGAAGATTGACTACCAGGTACAACTTTTCCAATAGTAACTATTTGGTAAACCAGTAAACAATATGACTTGTTCCTGTGCATTGTGTGTTTGGGGAAATTTAGAGTAGTACTTTGACTATAAAGTTTCCTTTGCAATTTTTAATCTTCATTGTCTTGTGGGATTACACTTCCACTTATTTAAATGTATTCTAAAACACTTTATGAACTCTAGCCAGAGCTTAAAACTAGACTTTGGTCAACTATTCCAGTCTTCCTCCATCTAATTAGAATGCTATAAAATATGATAAAAATGAGAGATGCAGTGAAAAATTATAACATACCTAGGTATAGTAGTAGGGTTATCTTCCATTAGCATATGTTCCAGTAGATGGATAACTGAAATCATTAAGTCTTTTGAAATCAAACTCATAAGGAAGTCATTCAGCTTTTATATTAACTAGACAAAAACATTTTGAGAAAGTTTCATGGTATCTGCCTTGGCATGAGTAAAGAGGCACTACAGCAGGATTTAGTACTGTCTCAGTAGAAGATGACTATCACTGTGGGGTCTATAAATACAAGTCTTCACTTTTTTACCACATCTTGCTTAATGTAGACCAGTTTTTCTGAAAACTGCAGAAATTATAAAGTAACTTTATCTTAGAAAATCTAAACACTTGAAGACAGTTAAATGTAAATTACACATTTTTAGTAACGAGATACAATTGACACATTCCTTAATATAGAAGACTATTTTCTGGGACTGGGGTGTCATTAGTGATTGGGCTTGCTTAGCCTGTGCATGGTTCTCTGATCAGCCTCCAGCTACCAAGTGTTTCCTGCTTTGGAGCAAATAGTACCAATAAGAATTTAGATAATGACTTTCAAAAGGCAATAGCTGAAATAAAATTTAATGTTGATTGGCTTTTATAGGTTACTGTGCATTAGGTTTGTAAGTAACCTTAAATTTGGGACATTAAAATAGCATCAGAGACCAGGTAAGTTTGTATGTGGTGCAGCAAGTGGTACATCTGTGTTAATGAAGGCTGTATTGACTGAAAATAAAATGAAATCCATTTTCTTTTTACTTTCATTGAAATATGAGAAGACTGTGACTAACATTTAATATCTTAGAATATCTTAAACATCTTAAATATCTTACCAAAGATGTCGTACAGATTACAAACAAGCACACAGTAAGATGCTAAACATTAATATCTATTAAGAAATTCAAATTGAAGCCAGTGTGGGTCACTATAAACCAACCAGAGTTACTAAATAAAAGCTGACACCACCAGTGGTCATGTGGATAGAAATAGAATATATCGTTATTGCAAATGAGACTACAAATTGATACATGAAGTCTTGAAAAGTTCTGCAATTTCCTTAACAAAACTTACTGGACAATTGTGATGATGTCATCAATCATACCACTCTATTACTCAGAACTGTACATATCTCACAGAAAAATAAAACCCTGTGTTCAAAAAATGTACAAAGTATTGCTTCCTTTTGTGATGCTTTTGATTTAAATGTTATATCTATTAATAAGAAATCATTGTTGAAACCAAGGTCACAATTGCTTTCTTCTTGGTTTTTCTTTTTCTTTTTTTTTTTTTAATTTTTATTATTATTATTATTTATTCAACTGTGCGCATGTGCGTGTGTATGTGTGCGCGCGCGTGTGTGTGTGTGTGTCTGTGTGTAGAACCAGGGACGAATTCGCGAACCACCATGGACGCCTCCATCTCCTTCTGCCCCGGGATTCACAGGCTCCGCCCTACCAGGACCAGAAGCGCAGGCCGCCCCCGCTTCCGCCTGGCGTCTATACGTGGGATCTGGGATCCGAACTCAGGACCTTCCGCCTGCAAGGCAGAGGCTTAACCCCTGAGCCACCTCTCCAGCCCCTCTTCTTGGTTTTTCTATAGTTGGAGCTACCATATATGTGCCTTACTTTTATGCCAAGTCAATTTTTGTAGATGGTTTCAGGTTACAGCTCATATCTATTGGATTGTATGTGGACATTTTATATGCATCCTGTAATGCAAAGACTATTCTTTTTCACTCTGTTGGATCTTTGTAAAGCTATCAAAATGAATTGTATGGATAGATTCATTTCAGGGATGTTAATTCTGTTCTAGTGATGTCTATGCTTATCCATATGAAAGATTATGATAAACTATGATAAATTATAAATTAGTAGAAAGTCTTCTTTGAGGAGATATTTATTGATTTTGTGTGTGTGTGCATGTATATGCACGTGTGATCCTATGATATGAGAATATGTGTGTGGTGTTCATGTGTGGGGGCTGGTGAAGTGCATGTGCCACAGCACACACGTGGAGGTCAGAGGACAATCTCTGGAGATCCGTCCTAGCTTTTCTTCCTTGTTTGAGACTGGGTTACTTCTTGGAAGCTTAAGCCAGCCTGGTAGGCCCTGGAGCCCTAGAGATCTGCATTTCATCACAAGCAGGAATTCCAGACACTAGCACCACTGGAGGAAGGAAGAGAACTAGCTGAGAGGGATAAAGAGCTTATCAGAGAGTAGTTGAGGAGAAGAACTAGTGAGAAAAAAGAAGAATGCATTCACATGTAATGAAGATGAATAATACCATTAATACCAATAATAAAAATAAATCTAGTATCTGTATAAAGTCTTTTGGGAGCAAAGCCTGTAAAGGGTGAGAATCTGGCAGGCTAAGTGCCTATAAATGCCCGCCATCTCTAGTTGTGCTGTTATAGAAGGAAACAAGAATATGGAATCATTTTGTAAGAGCTAATAAGGAAATAAAATACTCTGGACAAAGGTAGTAAACACATTTTAGTTCATTTACTCATCTTCTTACCTTTCATCCAATGCACCCAACTATCTAATCCCTCACTCAGCTTTTCAGTAAGTTAGATCAGCAGAACTGTATACCCATGTACATCCAAGAAACCCAACTGTGATTTTCCTTATTAAAGATAAAGGCATTCATAAAGAATAAATGTACAGCTGCATGTGGAAAAAAAGAAGCAAAAACATAAATAAGACTTGTTTGAAAATAGGGCAGGATATTTAGATTCTTCACAATATATTTGCAGGCTCTGACTGATAGCAGGGAATTCCATCCTGGTGTATCATGGCAGAATACATTTCATTATAGTCCAAGCTGTATGTATTTATTAGGCCTAAGAATAGACATTATACATAGGCCGAAGAATAGACATTATACCTGCAATAATTACTGTAACAGTAGTGTGGCAAACAGAGAGTTAAAAGATATATATTGTAATGTTCACAGGAAAGTTAAAGAAGTTGTTCCATGTATCACTCATCCATTTTTCTACTTGCAGTACATTTATAGAGAGAAGTGTTCAATTAAATTATGTTATAGTATACTGAAAATATCTATTAAATCTCAAAATAATAATTGCAAAAATATTGTACAACAGAATAAAAATTTTAGTCTATAAAAATTCTCAATATTCAAAGGAATAGTTCTGCATTCATATCAGCATGCATTAGCAAAAAATGGTAAGCAGCTTTTGAGAATAAATACTTATGACAAAGGTACAGCATTATAAAAATAACTATGAAGAGAGGCAAAAATTTATCACAAAAAATACAAATGTGTGTCAAGGACACGGGGACCCAGGTTTTCTTTAAAGATAACCAACTCTGATTTAAATTCTGCGTATGTATAAAATCAAGACTCTGAGAAAGCAACCTTATAATATTTACATAAATTATCATTACCAATCACTCAAAGTAGTTATCAGAATTACATCTAGCATCCATGATTCACCAAAATAGATGCTTTATGTAAGACTTTGCTACACAGTAGAAACTCAGAGATGAATCATATTTATTATGTATATGTAACATATACAATCTCCAAAGTGTCATGGAATCAAACCTTCATGAATTGCATGTATTATTTATTTCAGAGAATACTGCCAGGATTAGCATAATAATAATGATATCTAATCGCTTCATGGACCATATGTCAAAGTGTACAAATGAAATATTTGAATGCTACCAAAAGTTTTTTATAGCTTTCTCTTTTTTCAATTATTTTATTTTTCTAGTTTTATAAGCATTTGAGTACTTCAGATCCCTGCTTCCGTCCATCCCCCCTCCCTCCTATCCCTTCATCAATCTATCCTACTTCCTTCTACCCCCCTCCTCGTATGCTCCTATGGACTCCAGAGTTCCCGTTGGTTTGTCTAATCTTGTGGGCATTTAGGCTTCTGTGGCATACCAAGTTGCATCTCTTTGGGCCACCCCACTGATAAGGGCATTTTACTTCACTCATACAGCTTTAGTCCCCAAGGTTTCCACTCTATGTTCTTATCTCTAGAGTTACTCGATAGTCTATGGGGGCATGATGGTATGTCAAGTCATTATACAGGTCTGGTAAGGACAAGTCTCACTGTAGTGAGTTCCCAGATGCAATAGTCCTGGCTTGAATGGAATGTCTTGTCCACTGGTCTTGTCCCATCTTTAGATTCTTACAATCTCATCACTCCCTCTTCTGTGAGGTTCCCAAAGCCTTAGGATGGACAGAGATTAGGTTGGCCTGATTCTGAGTGAGACTTGCTGAGTTGCTGGTGCTTTGCTTTATGGCTGGCCATTGCTGTTCACGTCACTGCTCTTCTACTGCCCCAGGCTGTGTCCTGTCAGGGTGTTGACATTCTCTATCTCTGTTGTACAAGCTGAGTGTTAAGTGTTCTTTCAATCTATGGGTATAATAACAGCTATTTTACAGAGCAGTCTGCTGTACTGTCTTCTTACCTATAGGTTCATTGGCTGTATTTCCCTATTGGTCTATTTCCTTCCCTGTTTTAGATTCTTATTCTAGTTAACAGTAACAGGAATGTGCTCCATTTTATGAGTTCAATCAGAAAGCTGTTGGGTGTCTCCTTGATACTCATGCCACTATTACACTGGTAGCCACCTATTGCCGTAGTGATTTTTAGTACAACTTACAGATCTAATGAACTGATGAGGCCTGTGATTATTTTTTCCCCCAGTAGCTTGTACAGTATTCCTTGGTACTGTGTAAACTATCCAGCAAAGAGAAAGTTCTCAGACCAGTTCTAGTTGATGTATTTTGCCCATGTTCTGTGATCTATATATGTTGTATCTTCAGTAATAGGGTCTTACTGACAGTTTTTTGGAGTGGTACCAAGAGCAATGGCAAAAGCCTATAATGTTTGACGGCCTATGAGACCTCTCTGACCAATGTTTTACCAGGAAGTATCATTTCCTGTTACTTCTTGTATAATTTTGTCACTGGCTTCAAAGTGGATCAGCTTGGGGCTCCCTCCCCATTTCCCTCATTCTGTGCTCCTATGCATAGGGACTGCCCATTCTTCCTTTCTTTAAAAGACATGTTTGTTTTTGTCATATTTCTAGCATAGGAGGTTCCTTTGTCTCACAATCTTAGGTTCTTCTATAAATCCCTCCATTCCTCCTATCTCCTTTTTTCTCAATCCCAGCTACTTTATTTTTTCCAATTATTCCCTCCCTCACCTTACTTGTCACGGTATCCTAAATCTTCCCTTTAAGAGCTTTTACCCTAACCATTCCTTCCCACTTCCCCACTAATTGTCCCTTTTGAATTTTCTGACTTTTACACTAATTCCTATCCAAATATATTGACAAGGATATCAATGTTAGTAATATAAGAGAGAACTGAGATATCTCATCAAAAATTTATAATAGTACTGCATGCTTTTAGTCTTACAGAGGAAGAGGTGCTTAAACTTACCTTTATTTCACTGTGTAACCAAAACTATCAGTATAAACATACAAAAAGAAATTAATAATATCTATAAATATAGCCTCTGTTTCAATATTAAAAATAATAAATACTGTAGCTAACACATGCCAGAATTCAGGAATTACAAAATGAAAAATATGGTGTTTAAGAATTATGATTTCTATGGTTCTAGAATATTTTATGTACATGACTAGCTTATGTGTCTCCTGGCAAGGGAGGAAGACACAAAACACTGAAAAAAGTTCAAATCTAAGGTTTTGTTAATTCTGGGGGGGAAGAGGGATGGGCATGTTTGCCTGAAGTTACAAGGGGAGGAGGGAGAACTCTGTGAAAGCTTGAGACTGATTACAGTATTTACTCTTACAGGGTGTGGACTGATTTGTGGAGTACAGAAAGAAAGGTATCTTAGAAGATCTGTGATCTAGTGATCAGAGGGCTGGAGAGGTGGCTCAGGGGTTAAGCCTCTGCCTTGCAGGCGGAAGGTCCCGAGTTCTGATCCTAGGCCCACATATAGACGCAGGGCGGAAGCTGGGGTGGCCTGCATTTCTGGTCCTGGTAGGGCAGAGCCTGTGAATCCCAGGGCAGAGTAAACAAGGAGGTGGGAGGTGTCCATGGTGGTTCCCGAGTTCGTTCCTGGTTCTACACACACATCATACACTCGCATACACGTACAATTGAATAAATAATAATAATAATTAAAAAAATGTACTGTGGAATAGTTATGTAAGCTTACTGAAATATTAACAAGCCACAGAAAATTATATAGTACATATATACTTTTCTTCATAGATATGTACAATGGGTTCTGCTACTAATCTACCAAGTCAAGTCAATGGCAGATTTCAAAGAATAATTTCAAGTATTCTGCTATTTTCAGTAAAATGCATATATCACAGACCAGAAATTTACTCAAAAGTAAGTATTTAATGCAAAAAACCAACATACATTACAACATGGAGATTCATACTGAAATATCTCATGTTGAATATGTCACACTGAATGAGCTGATTTAGTGAAATGAACAGTAACAGGTAAATTCAATGAAAATGCTCACTGTAATTTCATGTATGGTTCTAAAAGGACATGACTCTTTACTCACACAACATTATTCACAATACATGTGAGGTGGATATTATTGTTATTCATAGTTTATGAGTTAAGTAACTTGGGTCTATGGTGACCCAAAGTTTAGTGACATTTCAAAGAAGAGACTGAAGTGTTTGTAAAATGGAAGTGTAAGATGATTTAGATGACTACAGCTGTTTAGGTGGTAGTCATCTAAAATAGTTTCTCAATTATAACAATCTTTTAAACAATAACTCTGATAAATAATACTAGATTTATGTTTTCTGGAAATTCTTAGCCAACCAGAAATTATGGAATACAAATTCATACTAGGTGACACTCTTTTGAATTAAGGTACAAATAAAAACTATCTTAATATTCAAGTTTCAATACTTGAGGTTAACTCAACTTTATTTGTTTCATATTTTGAATAGAGATGTGAACATACATCATCTAAAATTCTGAAATCTCAAGAATATGAAAAATTTCAGTGCCAACACGATGTCTGTTGCAGTTCACCTGCATGGTTGCTGATAAATTACCACCAAATGGCTTAAGGGAACAGGAACTTTATTTCCTTACGACGTCCAGTTACAGTTCTCAGTCCAGCTTAACCGGAGAGCATGCACCAACACCAGGGTCGAGAGAACTGGCCATACTATCTCTACGTAATGGCTGAGAAAGGGACCATTTTTACTTGCCAGACCAGCATGTCTGGCCAAGTATATACAAGTATGCCAAGTTCCTCAAACAACTCTCAGTATTTTATTCATCTGTTCAGGGCCTAGTCCCATCCACCATAGGCTAGGTCTTCTCCATTAAGTAGACAATCTCCTGCAGGTTTGCTCTGGCTCTAACTCAACCAGAGCTCAAACCCTCAACAGTCAAGTTGACAACTGTCCCTAACTATGACAATGTCATAAGAGGAAAATTCCTCATGTGGCCTCATGTTATAGGTTACAGAGAAAATGTAGGTGCGCTAAAAATGTATGAAATTACATTGAAGATTAAATAATAAAAATGATGGATTGTGTGTTTAGACTTGGTTCCCAATTCATTATATAGACAGAATATCCACTACATAAACAGAAACATTCCAAAACTATGAAAATAAAATTCAAACATGAATTTAGCATATTCAGCCTGTCATGAAAAAAAATTATTATTACTATGAGTATTTTCTAGAAAAGCTTTAGAAGAGAAATAAGTTCAAACCATTTTTGAAAGATACATATATCAAATAGTACATCTTAATTGTATTAAGTAAATGACCACATGTTGTACATAAAAGAACATGCGTTTTTTTAAATCTATATTAGCTTTGAAAACACTTAAGTCATTTGCTACAAAGGTGAATGATATGACTAAGTCAGAAGTTGGAGGAAGGGTACTAAAAGGGGAAAAAAATCTTACCAAAGTCTGCAAATGCCGACTGCCCAACTACCACCAAATTTTTAGGTTTTTCAAGTACAGTACGGAGAGAGAAGTTTCCACCCTGTAAAGTCAAAAAACTGTGAATTAGGCCACCATCATAAACTCAGGGGAAACACAATTATTTTTCTGTGCAGACTAGATTCATCCAAATCTCCTGTTAATTCTTATTTTCAAAAAAGAAACCACAAGTTAAAGTAGGCATCAATTTAATGTATTATTTTTGCTGTCAATTTTGGTATAATTTTTTTAACCAAATTACTGCCATAATTTCCTAAAATAAGTAAATTTTAGTTAAAGAAGTTTGGAAGGCTTTGATAATATGAAGTATAAAAGGTAGTTTCTATCTTCAAAGACCTTATTTGGGAGAATAAGAATAAGAATAAGTCACAAAGACAATTTCTGAGTCTAAGAAGTAGCAAAGACAACAAGTTGTCAGATTTCAAAGAAAGAATAATCTCTCCTTTTACAATTTGAGTCCCAGATATCAGAGTCAAGTTGCCAACCTAATGCAGCAAGTGCTCTTACCCACTGTACCATCTTGCTGGCCTTTTAGAAATTTTGATTGTCACAGTTGAGAGGAAATGACTATGGGTCAGGGATACAACAAACGACCTATAGTGTACAGAAAACCTCTCCACAACTTGGTGGCAATAGTGTCAAGGCTGAAAAATTCTGATATCGATTGTTTAAGAACTGGCTTTGCCATTTTTCTTTAGTCTTCCTATGACACTTACCTTCCTTGAGATCTAATTCCAGATTTTTATAATCTGTCCTATGAAATAATTTTTATAGTAATTGGGGGTGGGAGGCTAGATGTGGCATATCTTCTATTAATTTTACTTCTGCTATGCGTAACCAGAACAAAACACAAGTTATTCTTATATCAATGATTATCTTCTCATAGCTTTCCCTACCTGTCTATTTCCTAATTTTTTTTTTTGAACAATTCATCTTTCATCCCAAGTTTCTGTCAATTCCACCTTTTACTTCACCACCTTCAGGTCTGTCTGTCTGTCTGTCTGTCTGTCTGTCTGTCTGTCTGTCTGTCTGTCTATCTATCTATCTATCTATCTATCTATCTATCTATTGTGTGTGTGAGAGAGGCGGAGGGAAACAGAAAGAGAGAGAGGGAGGGAGGTACTCTGTGTCCCTGTGGAGGACCAAGAATAACTTCGGGAATCATCCTGGATTGCTTCCTCCTACTTGCTTCACTCTCAGGCTCTGCTCACTAGGGCCGGAAGTGCAGGCTGCTGCCTATTCCACCTGGCGTTTTTATGTGGGACTTGGGATCCAAATTCAGGATCTTCTGCTTGCAAGACAGAGAGAGTCTTAACTCCTGAGCCATTTCTTCAGCCCCACCTCCAGGTTTTCTATGCTAGCCTATCTCATATGAATTTGTCACAATAACTGCAATTAGAAAGTTTTAATCACTTCATTCACACTTTGTCCTAAATCTTTGATAGCTTTTTTTTTATAATTTATTAAAGATAAATTACTTGTTTTAAATGTCAAATGATTTTGTTTAAACTAGTTTTTCTAATCTTACCTCTTTCATGCTCAGGTCAAAATCAGCTATCTTCTACTTTCTTAATGAATTTGGTATTTTCTGTATACTTACTTACTCAGAATCTCTTCCTGTCCCCATGACTAATCACTGTGATTTGCCTTGACTGTTAGTAAGTTCAGCAAATGAGTATTATTCCCTCAAGATAATTTCCAACTCACTGAACCCTGTTCTGTTCCATGCCCAAAAATCTCATTTCTATTTTTTTTTGTAATTGAGCCGAATAATCTCATACCCCTACTAAAAAGCTACATTGTAAGTAGTTCCTCTGAATAAAAAATCTTTACCAAATACCTTAATAATTTCTGAATTTTTTTGAAATTTTGAATTTGAATAAAAATTACTAGTTACTCACTGAACTTGCCACTTTATTGTAAGAACAACTCAGTCTCTTCTATTCAAAACAGTTTGTTATTTCCAACAACAACAAAAAAATTTAAAGGAAAAAGATTGTAATCGGTATAATCTTCATGAAGATTATTTTCCCTATTGAGTTGCTTTTCCTGATTACATTTAAAACCAGTCTAGGCTGAGATGCTATCACATGCATATAGGTGTTTCATGTATACATGCAGTATTGAGGTTTCTCTTCCAGTTTGTATTTAATAACTTCCTTTTGTTCTTTCTAGCCCTCTCTTCCTGTGCACACAATGCATGCACATATATGTGTGCATGTGTATGTGAGATTATGTATGTGTGCCTGGTGTGTGCAGGTGCAAACATCTGCATAAATGAGTATAGAGGCCAGAGGAATATGTTGAACATGCTATTCTATTGCTCTATAACTTATTGCCTCACTGAAGCAGGAGCTAGGCTAGCAACCAGCCAAACCCAGCAATCCTCTTGTCCCACCTCCTCCACATAGCATTGATGTTATAGACTGGGTGTATGGATACAACTGGCTGTTTACATGGGTGCTCGCATCCAAACTAAGGTCCTCACACTTGTACAGCAAGCACTCTCACAGACAGAGTTAGCCCTCCAGTTCCCAGGTCTCTCATTTTCTAAGGTCAAGATTTATTTGGGGGTTCAAACGAAAGCCATCTCCAAACAATATCACTTAGTAATAGAAGTCTGTGCATATAGCAATCATAAATGCATAACAAAGGGTAATTTCTATTACAAAAACCACAAATACGATTGCACTTGAAAGATGTAGTATATAGACAATGATGTAGTATATATTATATAGACAATGATTAGACTTTTTAACTTCAATACTTTCTCACTGCACCATGTCCCATTAGAAAAATATAACAGCCACTGCTTAAAAACAAATAGAAAATTTGATCTTGTCTAAACAGAAACCCCCTCATCTTAGGTCATAACGCATGACCAACATCACTGGCACTGCTGCAAAAAATGGCTTAATGAATCTCCTCTAAACTTGTTTATATTGAATATTTCTAAAAACTGATCTTAATTCAAATCGAGTAAAGACATTTAGGAATAATTAGGTGAGAAATCAAAAGATCTCAATGTCAAAATTGGTTGACAATTGTGTGCCAGGCATTTGATATGTTTGCTATATAAATATGCTTTGAAGCAGAATTTTACACTCATTTTCCACATGAGGAAAGTAAGTTTCACACTCTGTCAATATTTGACAAATATTATGGGGTGGATCCATTTTTAGAGGTTTCAAATTCTGTCTTCCACTATGCAGCCTGGTGCTTTATGTTTCCTCAATTATCTTTCATATAATATGTATCAAGCTAAAAAATAAATCTAGTTTTAGAATCTTTAATTAACAATTAAATAAAGAGAAAAGTAGTGGGGCAAACTTAATCCCAGTCAACTTGATGTAAGTTTAGTGTCAGCTGTACTGATTTCTTTATGTAAGTCTGAAGATGAGAGAACAAAATGATGTTGACAAATTAAATGACAGCAACCTTTCTCAGCAACTGATACCCTATCAGGGGTCCTGTTAGCACTAGCATTAAAGCAGGTTTATTGGTTTAATTGGCAGTTATGGCTAAAATTCTGCAGAGAAATTGATGCTGAATGAATTGATTCCTTGGCAACATTCAGCAGTTTGAATGCAGCAATAAAACAAAAGGATCCTAAAATTGTTAGGTTTACTACTGAAAAATTATTTTTTAAAAAGTTGTGTGCCTTCATGCTAAGTCACAATTTAAAAATATGTCAAAGAAAAGATTTCTTACCAAATTTTCCAATATCTCAAACTGGTAGGTATTAGAGGCAGATAATGTCGTGAGGAATAAATCTGGAAAAAAATAATGGAAATATAAATTTTTGTGATTTTACTGGTAACTACATCTATTAGTAAGAAGATATGCATAACATAAAAACGAGTAAGGGAACAGCAAGATGGTTCAGTGAGTGGCAAAAAACACTTGCCATTCAAACAGACAACCTGAGTCCTTGTCCCTGGAACACATGAGGTGGATGGAGAAAACTGTGCTATGGAAGCTCCTCTCTGCTTTCCATATGTGCACCGTGCCACCTGTATGCCACAGTTTTAACATAACGCTACCTAATTAGTGCTTAAATTATATTCTAACAAATTTGATGCCATGAAACATTAAATGACCTTGAATTAGTACAACTACGGAAAATGTATGTGTTTCTGGAAATTCAAAAGCATTATTAGTTTGAAGAATAAACATTTATAGCTTTTCTGACTCTTTTCTGTGGTAATGGGGATGAAACTTAATTCCTTACACATGCTACTCAATCACAAGAACACTTACTTGCCTAGTTCTACCTTTTTACAATGACAAATATTTAAACGTTTCCCAATGTAGATAATATTTTGATCATAATGACATTTAGAACTTTTACCCTACAGCATCACCTATTTATGTATCACAGGAAGGTGTCAGCATTATTTTAAATTATAGTATTTCACCATTTAAAATCTTTAGAACTCATATCAAGTGAGCAATAAAACAATTTTCTAGCCCTTTTCACCCCACCCTGCTCCGCCGGTCAGGACACGCGCGCGGTCCAGCCGGGCCTCACCCCGCGCCCTAGGACCCCAGGTCAGCCCACAGGGACACGGCTCTGACTCCCACCATCCAGCCGGAGCCGCGCCGGGGTCAAGGGACGAGGAGGACCTCCCCTGCGCCCGGGCCCCGCCCCAGGTGCCCTCGGGTTAAATAGCTCCACGCCCACGCGCCCATCCTCCCTTTTCACCCCACCCCGCTCCACACTTGCACAGTCCAGCCTGGACTCACCCCGCGCCTAGGTAATTCCCTGTTCGGGCCCCGCCCACCAGGACCACAGGCCAAATAATTCAGTTTAGTGAAATTGAGAGATCTTAAGAGTTAAAATGACAATGCCAAAGTCAAAGTGCAAATCCATGAGAAGCAACACTCAAGTAAACAAATTTCCCACTGAAGAAATTAATCCCATAATGTTAGACTCCAACCAGAACAAACCCGTGGAAAAAGGCCAAGAAAGCCTCACCCAGGATAAGGTCTTTCAAAATATGATCATTACCATGTTCAATACTATGAAAGAGGAAATCCGGTAGGAATTACATAATCGAATCGATCGCTTTGAAGAGGAACACAACAGACATCTGGAGGAGTTGAGAAAAACAGTGCAAGAAACAAAAAGTGGCATAGAGCAGTTAAAACAGACTCAAGCAGAGTTTAAAACTGAGCTAAAAGACAAGTTATCTTCAACCCAGAACGCCACAGAGAGTTTTATCAACAGAACTAACGAAGCAGAAAACAGAATTTCAGACCTTGAAGATAAAGTGGGAGTACTAACCAGCTCAATGGAAGAGGTTGTTAAAGCCAAAAAGATACTTGAGAGAAATATCCAAGAGATATGGGACACCCTGAAGAAGCCTAACATGCGTATTCATGGAATACCAGAGCAAGAATCTCAAAATACCACCCCTGAGGAAATTTTTCAAACGATCATCAAGGAAAACTTTCCTCATATAAAAAAAGAGAGGCCCATCCATATACAAGAGACATTCCGCACCCCAAACAGATACGATCAAAATAGAAGCACGCCACGGCAAATAATAGTTAAAACACTCCACATTCAAGATAAAGAACTGGTGCTGAGAGCTTCAAGGGAGAAAAAACCAGTCACTTTTAAAGGTAAACCTATTAAATTAACAAATGACTTCTCAGTCGAAACAGTAAAAGCAAGAAGAGCTTGGAGAGACATACTTCAAGTATTGAATGAGCAAAAATGTCAACCCAGGCTGATTTACCCTTCAAAACTATCAGTCATGATCGAGGGAGAAAGAAAAATTTTCCAGCACAAAGACAACTTTAAGGGATACATGTCCACCAAACCAGGCCTTCAAAAAATGCTAGAAATGATACTCAAGCGTGAAGAAAAAAACAGGCATATCCAGGAGAACAGAAGGCAAATATAACACCATTAAAAGCGAAGCAATATACTTATAAAAGCTACTAAACATAATAAATGTCTGGAATTAACAATAGTCTCTCCATTATAACACTAAATGTTAATGGACTTAATTCACCAATCAAGAGACACAGATTACAAACTTGGATTAAAAATCACAATCCATCAATCTGCTGCCTGCAGGAAACCCATCTCACCACAAAAGATAGGCACGCTCTAAAAATAAAAGGCTGGTCAACAATTCTACAAGAAAATGGAAGCAGAAAACAAGCAGGGGTAGCCATTATGCTATCAGACAAAGTGGACTTCAAACCAAAGAAAATTATAAGAGACACGGATGGATACTACATTTTAGTCACAGGTACAATTCACCAGGAAGACTTCACAATACTGAACATATATGCACCCAATACGGGCCCCTCCACATTCATTAAGAAAACCCTACAGCGTCTAAAGCAAGAAATCAACCCCCAAACGATAATTCTTGGGGACTTCAACACCGCCCTCTCAACATGGGATAGATCAACAGGTCAAAAGCTTAACAGAGACACTTTGGAACTTAATCAAACCCTGAAAGAAATGGACCTTACAGATCTCTATTGAACTTTTCACCCACGCACCAAAGAATACACATTTTTCTCAGCAGCACACGGAACTTTCTCCAAAATAGATCACATATTGGGCCACAAAATGAATCTACACATATACAAGAAAGTTGAAATTCTAACCTGTGCCCTATCAGATCACCACGGCCTAAAGCTGGACATCCACAACACATCAAACAAGAGAAAATACACTAACTCCTGGAAACTTAACACTATGATGCTGAATGAGAACTGGATTCAGGAAGAAATTAAAAAGGAAATTCAAGATTTCCTGAAAGTGAATGATAACGAAAATACAACCTACCAAAATCTCTGGGACACAATGAAAGCCGTTCTAAGAGGTAAGTTCATAGCTCTTAATGCCTACGTCAAAAAAATGGAAACATCAGAAATAAACAACTTAACAATGCAGCTTAAAGCTTTAGAGAAACTAGAGCAATCTGATCCCAAAAGCAGTAGAAGAGAAGAGATTAGCAAAATAAGGGGAGAAATATCTGAAATCGAGATTAAGAAAATGATAGAAAAAACTAGCCAGTCAAAAAGCTGGTTCTTTGAAAAAATCAACAAGATTGATACACCACTAGCTAAACTAATCAAAAGCAAGAAAGAGAAAACCCAAATTAACAAAATTAGAAATGAACATGGAGTTACCACTACCGATACCCAAAGAAATCCAGAGAATTATAACATCATATTTCAAAAACTTATACTCTGTGAAGTTTGACAACACAAAAGAGATGGATGAATTTCTAAGTAAACACAACTTACCTAAATTGAATCAGGAAGTTGTGAATTATTTAAATAGTCCTATAACATATAAGGAAATTGAGGAAGTAATCTCGAATCTTCCCACCAAAAAATGTCCTGGACCAGATGGATTCAGTACAGAATTCTACCAGACATTTAAGGAGTTAATAACACCAATACTCCTTAAACTGTTCCATCAAATAGCAAAAGAAGGAACACTACCAAATTCCTTCTATGAAGCTAATATCGTTTTAATCCCAAAACCTAATAAAGATTCACTTAAGAAAGAAATCTATAGGCCGATCTCCCTGATGAACACAGACGCAAAGATTCTCAACAAAGTCTTAGCAAATCGGATTCAAAAACATATTAAAAAGATCATTCATGGGGACCAAGTAGGCTTCATCCCCGGCACACAAGGTTGGTTCAATATACGCAAATCAATAAATGTAATTCATCATGTAAACCAGTCCAAAGCCCAAGACCACATGATACTCTCGATAGATGCAGAAAAAGCTTTTGACAAGATCCAACAGCCTTTTATGATCAAAACGCTAGAGATAGTGGGAATGGAAGGAACCTTAATCAATATAATAAAAGCTATATACAACAAGCCCACAACAAGGATTATGCTCAATGGGGAACAATTGGAATCATTCCCACTTCGATCAGTAACTAGACAAGGCTGTCCACTCTCACCACTTCTATTCAATATTGTACTTGAAGTCTTAGCTGAAGCCGTAAGACAAGAAAGGGACATAAGAGGGATTCAAATTGGCAAGGAAGAAGTCAAGCTATCCTTATTTGCAGATGACATGGTTTTATACTTGAGGGATCCCAAAAACTCCACCCGGAAGCTCCTGGAACTAATTGAGAAGTTCAGCAGGGTGGCAGGATACAAAATAAATGTGCAAAAATCAGAGGCCTTCCTACATGCCCAGAATGAAAGAAGTGAAAAAGCCTTGAGAGAAACCATACCATTTACTATAACCCCTAAAAAATTGAAATACCTTGGTATAAACCTAACTAAGGAGGTAAAAGACCTTTACAATGAAAACTTTAAAACCCTAAAGAAAGAAATTGCAGAAGACACCAGAAGGTGGAAAGACCTCCCTTGTTCCTGGATTGGCAGAATCAACATCATAAAAATGACCATCCTACCAAAGGCAATATACAGATTCAATGCTATACCAATCAAAATCCCAAAGCAATTCTTCAAAGAAGTTGACCAAACAATCTCAAAGTTCATATGGAGGCACAAAAGACCCAGGATAGCAAAAACAATCCTGAGTAACAAAAACACAGCTGGAGGTATTACCATACCAAACCTAAGTCTATACTACAAATCCATAGTTATAAAGACAGCCTGGTACTGGCTCCAAAATAGACACACAGATCAATGGATAAGGATTGAAGACCCAAATATAAGCCCACAAAGTTACAGCCATTTGGTCTTTGACAAAGGGGCCCAAAGAATCCAGTGGAAAAAGAACAGCATCTTCAACAAATGGTGCTGGCAAAACTGGATCTCCACATGCAGAAGATTAAAGCTGGACCCGTACTTGTCACCATGTACAAGACTTAATTCCAAATGGATCAAGGACCTTGATATCAGGCCAGAGACTTTAAAAACCATAGTTGAAAGGATAGGGAACTCCCTCGAGCTGATTGAGCTAGGCCAACACTTCCTAAACAGACATCCAATGGCACAGTCACTGCTACCAACTCTCAACAGTTGGGACCTTGTGAAATTAAAGAGCTTCTGTTCAGATAAAGAGATTGTCACACGAGCTCAAAGGCAACCCACAGAATGGGAGAAAATCTTCACTAACCACATATCTGACAGAGCTCTACTGTCCAGAGTGCACAAAGAACTTAGAAAACTAAACTCCAAGGAAAACAATGGCCCAACTAAAAAATGGGCCCTGGAACTTAAAAGAATCTTTACCAGGGATGAAATTAAAATGTCTAACAAATATCTTAAAAAATGCTCCACTTCCTTCGCCATCAGGGAAATGCAAATCAAAACTTCCCTGAGATATCATCTCACCCCAGTCAGGATGGCAAAAATCCACAATACAAACAACGACAAATGCTGGAGAGGATGTAGAGAGAGGGGAACTCTCCTAAATTGTTGGTGGGAATGCAGGCTAATACAGCCACTCTGGCGAGCCGTCTGGAGATTCTTAAAGAAATTAAAGATTGAAATGCCATATGACCCTGCTATCCCACTTTTGGGAATAACCCCCCATGCAGCAGAGGTTCGCCTCGATAGCACAAGCTCGACCATGTTCATAGCAGCACTGTTTACAACAGTAAAGTCATGGAATCAACCTAAATGTCCAACAGTTGACGAGTGGATAAGGAAAAGGTGGTACATCTATACAATGGAGTACTACTCAGCCATCAAAAATGATGAATTACTGGAATTTGCCGGAAAATGGATATCATTAGAAAGAATTATATTAAGTGAAGTATCCCAAACCCAGGAAATTAAGCACCATATGTACTCCCTAATAGGTGGCTCCTAGTACAAAGCTCACCCAGCCCACATTAAGACACTCAAAAGTAAACCTATGTAACACAGTAATTGCAAGGATTATGAACAAGAGAGATGGGGTAGGAGGGCCACACCAGAAACAAGGAGAGAGGGGACCATGTTACAGCAGAGAAAATAGGCCTCCATCAAGGTCTGCAAGTAAGTAATGAGAAACCTGGTTAGGTTCACAGACGATCTTTCCTGATCTCACCAGAAGGGGAGGGCATATAGTCTAGCAGATAAAAAGTAATCATTTTGCAAATGGGTGATGGACCCCTCCCTCACTGAGGTTTCCTACTCTTATTACATCTACCCTTGAATGTGCTTTTATCACAAGACTCCAGTTTAACAGCTTTTTGTCTCTGGCCAGAGGGTGACATACAGTGCCCAGCAGAATGGAGTGAAGGGCATTGCAGGAGCAGCAAAACTGCAAAAGAAAATCAACAAACCACAATCCAGAACTTCAGAGACTATATCAATCACATAGAACTAGGCCAGCCTAATCTCCCCATCCTGGAGCTCAGGGACATTTGCGGAAGAGGGGGCGGTAAGATTGTAAGAGCAAAAGGATGGGAGGAGCAACGATTTGCAAGATTCTCAACAATAGTTGGGGCCAAAGCAATCATAATGGGACTTTGCATGCCCTGCGCAATGTCCAGCGCACTGTTGCCCTCATAAAGTCTAGCGTCTGTTAAGGGCACCGAGACCCCTGGAGGCAAGGGATTGACAGCCATAGTAGTGATCTTATGCTTAAGGGGAACAAGAGAAAGGGCTTATGGAAATGCCACTGGGTCCTTATATGTCATCGGAGAGGAGGACCCAGTGGAGTGTTAGGCGTACACAATAAAGGACTCTCTGGGAATTGGGGGGGGGCACTGGGAGATTGGGAGGGGGAGGAGGGGTTCGGGGGAGGAGGGGGGAGGGAGGGAACTGGTAAAAAAATTTTAAAATGTATAATTAAATTTTTAATAATAAAAAAAAGAAGCATTAAAAAAAAAAGAAATGTGAATTCTAGTTGCATCTCACTTGAAGCCAAGCATCTTTATGTTCTTTTTTTTCTCCCTATGTATGTAATAAATTGCTTGAGTATGAAAAAAAAACAATTTTCTAATTCTTAGTAACAGAAGATTTGCCTTCACAAATTCATACTAAATGAGTTTTTTTTAATTGAGAAAATGAATGAATTTTAATAAAATTTCCTTGGAAAAAATAACAGGTTGATGGTCAAATCAAATATCCTATAAATACAAAGGCCAGATGGATGCACATGTTATTTCTGGAATGGAAGGTATTATGAAGTTCCCAAAATAGCAACTTTACTTAGTGGATATTAAATTTGATGCCTGTGAAGTGATGTAGTAGAATATGAAAGTAACCACATTCTTTTGTAATTTAATAGAGTGATATGAGATCATGACTTTTTAAGTTTATGAAGCTGATGAATATATACAATTATAATAATAAAGATTTTCCATAGACTCCAAAGGGAACTAAGTAACTTGGTAATTACTTTCATAATTAGATGAACTTAAATTCCTGATTTCAGATGAGATATTTTTTCTGTCCACATATCAAATACCTCTGCATTTACTTTCATCACCCTAAAGTTACTTTGCATGTGGACAGAGAATTATAGTTGTTATTAAGATGACTGATACCTTTACTGTCACACACAATACTCCAAATGAAGTACTCACTTTCATATTTATCTGATAAAGTCTAAGCACCACCTACCTACCAATTACCAACCACTGATTTCTTCTCAATGTCTCCTACATCCTCCAGTATTTTCAAAATAATTAACAAAAATGCAAAACTAACTTCATTCCTTTGTTTCAGATTGTAAGGCAAAGCTTTCATTGGCCATGAAAAAGTCATATAACCTAGGGTTATCAGCATGTTCTTTGTTACTTCCACAAAGGATATAATCCAGACAGAGTCAAACTGTCATCAGGTTTTATTACGCTTTTCTCATCTACTTGCCTCTCTGTATGTGCCATTCCTTTTGCCTCTTCTGCTTTCTTACCTTACAACTACCTGATTAATTCTTCAAAATTGGCTCAAATGACCCTCACCCTGCCCCCTCAGATTTTTCCTCTCTTGAGGCATAGCTTTCCCTCAGTTGTTATTCTAAAGTGACACTTCCACTCCAGTTATTATTACAATATGTTACATATTCTGAATTCAGACCTGTCTTTGAAGCTTCTTGAGGGTAGAAGAGTCAATTAACTTATTTTTATTAACTGTAGTTTCTGTGGCATTGGGAAGAGCATTTTTTAACATTATTATTTTTATTGAAATTTTAAATTTATCTTGCTTGTTTATTAGAGAGAGAGAAAGAAGAACAGAGAGAGAGAGAGAGAGAGAGAGAGAGAGAGAGAGAGAGAGAACAACCAAGGGATACAACCCACAAAGTGCATGTGGAGATCAGAGGAAAACATTTAGAAATTAGTTCTCTTCTTTTACCCCGTGGACTTCCCAAAATAGAGCTCAGGTCGTCAGGTTTGTATACAAGGAGCGTCTGCTCATTGAATGATTTCACTTGACTTCAAATGATCCCTTAATAATTGAAATAGAAATATTGATAATTAAAAATTTATGGCTTCATACTAACTGAAAACATATTAATCCTCATAAGAAAGTAATTGGGAATTAACAGGAATTATCCATTACTAAGTTTTGAAGAATCACTAAGGCAGAGTGATAGATACTTGACAAATGAAGGCTCAAACTCTGGGCAAGTTAGTAAAGATTCAACAGTTGAATTATGCCCTGGGGAAGTCTGCAGGAGATTATCTAATTGATGGAGATTGGGACTATTCCTTGGGCAGGCAAATAAGATGGGGGAAATTATAAAGCCTGCCATTCTTTGACATCAGACTGGGACTGCTGAGACGTTCAGATCCTGAACTTAACTGGTAAGACCTATGAATTCTCGAGCATGTAAACACTGACGTCCAATGAGTTGGCAATTGTTGGCCTACTTGAAGAGACATGGTGTCTGGCAAGTGAGGTTTGATCCTCTCTCAACAGTCCTGTGGATATGGTGTGGCCAGTTTCCTTGGTCTCTTACGTTGATAGAAGCTCTTTTGCCAAGCTGTACTAAAATCAAAACTGAATAATCATAAGCTAAAATAAAAACTGTTGATACTTAAATATTTTGGTCAAAAATTTATTGACAACATGCAGAGAAACTATGATAGGCAGTCAATAAAAGTTCTAAGCTGCTTAAAAGAAGTAAAACTCAGAAAAGAGGCATCCATATTACCAAAAGACACAGATCATAATTGTTCAAATTGAACATCTACAAGCTACCTGAACATTATTAGCAATAACTGAGGTCACATCTTAATTTTCAAAGGCAGACACCTTTATACATAGCTAAAGGGGGGCTAGTTCAGAGGGAGATACTAATTCATTACCATTCCTAGAACAAAACAATTTTTTTTCTGTTTGTGGTGCAGTAATTTCAATATAATATCTGCATAAGAAGATAAATTTTGAGCTTCTTTTCACATGCGTATTTAGAAAATTTAAGAACTATATAACATATCATTAGGTCTCTGTTTTTAGGGTCACTAGCTACTTATTAAAAGTATAAAATGTCAAAGTAGATAAGGAATTTGGAGTGCCGTGAAGAAAATGTTTTTAGAATTCTTATTTCAGCATTGAATTATGCAAAGAAGTTATAAAGATTGACTTATTATGGACAATTATTCACAATTCAATATGATGGATAATGCTTCCATACAACCTAGCTATACCACTCCTGGGAATATTCCCAAAGAACATTGTATCTTGCATCAGAGACACTATGTACATAGCAGCCCTTTTCATAACTGTAAAGAAATGGAATCAGTCTAGATGTCTAACAGTTGACAAATGGCTAATGAAAATATGGTACATATAAACAAGGGAATACTACTTAGCTGTCAGGAAAGATGACATCCAATGGCACAGTCACTGCTACCAACTCTCAACAGTTGGGATCTTGTGAAATTAAAGAGCTTCTGTTCAGATAAAGAGATTGTCACACGAGCTCAAAGGCAACCAACAGAATGGGAGAAAATCTTCACTAACCACATATCTGATAGAGCTTTACTGTCCAGAGTGCACAAAGAACTTAGAAAACTAAACACCACGGAAACCAATGGCCCAATTAAAAAATGGGCCCTGGAACTTAAAAGAAACTTTACCAGGGATGAAATTAAAATGTCTAACAAATATCTTAAAAAATGCTCCACTTCCTTAGCCATCAGGGAAATGCAAATCAAACCTTCCCTGAGATATCATCTCACCCTGGTCAGGATTGCAAAAATCCACAATACAAACAACAACAAATGCTGGAGAGGATGTGGAGAGAGGGGAACTCTCCTACATTGCTGGTGGGAATGCAGGCTCATACAGCCACTCTGGTGAGCAGTCTGGAGATTCTTAAAGAAATTAAAGATTGAAATGCCATATGACCCTGCTATCCCACTTTTGGGAATAACCCCCCATACAGCAGAGGTTCACCTCGATAGCACAAGCACGACCATGTTCATAGCAGCAATGTTTACAATAGCAAAGTCATGGAATCAACCCAAATGTCCAACAGTTGACGAGTGGATAAGGAAACTGTGGTACATCTATACAATAGAGTACTACCCAGCCATCAAAAATGATGAATTACTGGAATTTTCTGGGAAATGGATGTCATTAGAAACAATTATATTAAGTGAAGTATCCCAGACCCAGAAAATTAAGCGTCGTATGTACTCCCTAATAGGTGGTTCCTAGTACCAAACCCACCCAGCTCACCTAGAGACAGTAATTCCAAGGATTATGAACAGGAGGGATGGGGTCGGAGGGCCACACCAGAAACAAGAAGAGAAGGGACCATGTTACAGCAGAGAAAATAGGCCTCCATCAAGGACTCAAATAAGTAATGAGACATCTGATTAAGTTCACAGACTTTTGTTCCTGATCATTTACTACTGAGGAGGTATGATCTCACCAGAAGAGGAGGGCATATAGTCTGGCAGATAAAAAGTAACCGTTGTGCAAATTGGTGATAGACCCCTCCCTCACTGTGGTTTCCCACTTTTATTACATCTACCTTTGAATGTGCTTTTATCACAAGACTCTAGTTTAACAGCTTTTTGTCTCTGGCCAGGGGGTAACATACAATGCCCACCAGGATGGAGTGAAGGGCATTGCAGGAGCAGCAAAACTGCAAAAGAAAACCAACAAACCACAATCCAGAACTTCAGGTACTCTATATCAACCACCTAGAACTAGGCCAGCTTAATCTCTCCCCATCCTGAAGCTCAGGGAAATTTGTGGAAGAGGGGGCGGTAAAAGTGTAAGAGCATAAGGATGGGAGGAGCAATGATATGTAAGATACTCTATACAAGTTAGGGCTGAAGCAATCATAATTGGACTTTACATGCCCTGTGCATTGTCCAACACACTATTGACCCCACAAAGTCTAGCATCTGCTAAAGGCACCAAGAGCCTTGGAGGCAAAGGATTGGCAGCCATAGCAGTGTTCCTATACCTAAGGGGAACACGGGAAAGGGTTCAGGGAAAGGCCACTGGGTCCTTGTACGTCATCGGAGAGGAGGGCCCAGAGGAAAATCAGGCATGCACAAGAAAGGACTCTCTGGGAATTGGGGCAGGAGGCACTGGGGGATGGGAAGGGAGGGGGGTGGGGAGGAAGAGCAGGGGTACGGGGGGAGGAGGAGGGAGGGAGGGAACTGGTGTACCTATTAAGTTTGTATGAGCTGAAATAATAATAAAAATATATTAATAAAAAAGATACATTAACTAATTTGAAATCCCCCCCCAAAAAAAGGAAAAAAAAAAAGAGTTTGTAAATTCAGCAGCAAAAGGGTGAATACCCACACAACTCAGGATCGCGCTATATGTCATTCATTTCACATCTGTAGTTTCCTTAAGATTGACGTCAAATTAAAAAAAGAACAACAACAAAAAAACTCTGCTTCTTACTCTTCTCATCCATTGGTACTAACTACAAGAATAGTCTTTACAATGAAACTTTCTCTACAGGAATCTCAATATGAGTCTGCTTCCCAGGGAACCAAAGCAACAACTTTAAATACCAAAAATTACCAAAGAAGTAGAGAAAGATGAGATTTTGGAGTTTAACAAACTAATGTGAAAGAATAAATGGGTAGTCTAATAGCACTATCTTTTATTGGAGTTGTCTTAAGATATCAGGTTTTTATATAAATACAGGCTAAATACTAACTATGAATATAAATATGGTTATGAATTGAAGAAAAACAGGCAAATCATGAGCAAGTAAAGTTGACCAGGAATTTAAAAACTGAATACTCACCTGAACCAAGTTTGAACTTATTCCCAACCTCCAGCCCTCCAATCTCTTAGACACTATTGACAGCCATCTCAAGGCCTGAGACTAGCCCTTGCACATTTTCCAAGTAATCCCTACATTTACCAGTTTTAGAGACCCTATTGTCTGCCACCACAGTGCCTGACACAAGTCAGTGCGCACTCCCTCGGTAGCATCCACTCATCCTTGTCTGGTACCTTAATACCATCATTTACAGGCTGCTGCCAGGCAGGTACATGGCCCAATTTCCTGGGATTCTAATACCATTATTTAAGGGCCTGTGGATGAAAGCTCTAGAGTAGTTGTGTCACTCATTCAGTACAAAAAATTTGAATTTCAAACAATACCTACTGCTCTAACTCCTGTGAAGCAAGAACATCAGAGACTCATACAAGTACTTGACAAGACTGGGCCAGAAACACATAGCAGAAATAATGGTAAGTACCTAACTACAGATGCCGAGGCTCCATTGTAAAAACAAAATATGTAAGATGAACTCCATACAAGTTAGGGCTGAAGCAATCATAATTGGACTTTACATGCCCTGTGCATTGTCCAACACACTATTGACCCCACAAAGTCTAGCATCCATACATACAGCCAAATCCACACCCATACATATCAGGCAATGTATTCTTTCTCAATGAATCCCATAATATTGGCTTCTGAGGATAAACTCAAATGACGGTTAAAACAACAAATTCCAAACAACAATTAGAAGTATGTTCAAGGAGTACAAAAAGAACATGAATGAATTAAAAGAGATCAGCAATGAATTATAAAAACAAAAACCCCCACATTTAATTAAGTGAAATAGCAATAAATCCAGGATATGAAAATAGAATTCAATGAAGAAATAGAGAAACGGAAGAAAAAAACCTTAAATAAAATTTGAAATGGAAAACCGCATAAAACCTATAAAACTCAGTGGAAATTAACCAGTAGAATCTACCAAGTGGAAGATTTTTTTTTTTTTTTTAATGAGGGTTTGAAAGCAAGATGGAGGAACTGAAGCATTCAAAGAAAATTATAATATTAAAAAAATGAACAAAGCATATAAAAATTTGGGGACATCATGAAAATAATAAATATCCTTGTCATAGATATCCAGGAAGAACATACCCAGGTAAATAGGACAGAAGGCATTTTTAAGAAAATAATAAAAGAAAAACTGACAAATCTATGGAAAGAGATGCCTAGCCTGGAGTGAGAAGCACAATATATAACAGATGGAACCAGAAAAGAAATTCCACACTACATGTAATAGTCAAAATGCTACACGTGCAGACCAAAAAAAAGATTTGCAGAGTGACATGAAGTTCTAAGTCACATATATACCAGACCAAATACATACACAACTGACTATTCAATGAAATCTTTAAAAGCCAGAAGGGTGTGAAGAAGTAGCTTCAAGTTCTGAAAGACAACAGATGCCAAACCAGAGTATCCAGCACAATTATCTGTCATAAATGAAGGAGAAAAACTTTCTATCATAAGAGCAGCCTACCACTAGCCTTATAGAGAGAAGAAAGATACTGGAGGAAATGCTTATATTGGAAGAGAAGAATAAATACACTCAAGCAGCTACAGATCACAGGCCATTGTGAAGCAAGGGACTAAAAACACAAACACCACAATATCAAGAAAACAATGGAAATAAATAAATATCTTACAATAATAACAGATTCAACTCCTCAATCAAAAAAAAAAAGGTAAAAGACTGGAATAGAAAACTGAATCTATCAGTTTACTCCCTCTGAAAATCACTCCTCACCATCAAAGATACATGGAAAGAATAGGCAAACAAGTCATCCAACCATGGAAACCAGAATAGAAGGAAGAGTTGCTATTCTAATATCTAACAGAACAGACTTTAAACTAAAACTCATCAGAAGAGATTTAAAAAAGTGGTTCCATGCTAGCCAAGGGAAAAATCCATTAGAAGACATTATAATCCTAAATGTGTATACACCAAATGTGGACTTGTTCAAATTCATTAAACAAACACAGATATGGTGAAAAAGAGAAATTTAATACTCCACTCTCACCAATAAAAAGATGAACTGGTAGAAACTAAGCAAAAAAAATTGGCGCTAAACGGAACCATAAATCAGATGGAACTAACAGACATCTACAGAACATTCAAATCAAACCCTGAAGAATTTACATTCTACTCAGAAACTAATGGAACTTTTCCCAAAACAGATCATATATTGGGACAAAAAAAGCAGAGAATTGCTGAAATTACATGCTGTATCCTATCTGACCACAACAGAATAAAGCTACTATTTACAACAAGAAAGTACACAAACTCATGGAGACTACCTAATGAAATACTGAAAAATGAATGAGGTCACTGAAGAAATGAAGCAGGAAATAAAAAAAAAATCCTAGAATTGAATGAAAATGAAAGCAAAACATATCCAAATCTATGAGACACAATGAAGGCAATCCTAAGAGCAAAGATTATAGTTCAAAATGCCTGTATAAAAAAATTAGAGGATTACAGGACACAACCAGTAAATGTGGCAGCATGGAGATTATCACCACGGTTTCCAGTCACAAGCTTCCAGTTTGCAAAATGAGATTAGTCCCAAGACATAACCTCTCACAGAGACGCAAAAGATATGTCAAGAATATTGTACAGGTACAAGGCAGCCAACAGAAAAGGACTTAGAGCTTTCCCATATTCACAAGCCAGAGATCTTACAAACACAAACATCAATGAAAACAAACACTGATAAAAATCGTGCATTCCTCAACAGAGAGCTCTGAGAATTTCACCTTTTAACAAAGGACAGCCTTAACAGCAATTAACATATGTGTTTTTTATTTTCTATTTTCATTATTTAGCTTCCATTTTAGATATGCATCATGAAGGACATTGCTCAATAAGATTTTATGATTGTTATTATTTCTCCATTCAGTTTACAATAAGGCAAGTTTTATAAAGACTTTACCCACATCCCAATACCCTCTCCTGCTAATTCTTGCATCTCCCTGCTTCTCCTATCTGTATCACCCAACTCTCCACCAGTTTTATAACTTCATAATGACAACCTTCCATAGCTTTAATAATCTCTAAAATCTGCAAGCCCTAATAAAACCTCAAAATCTACTCCAAGCTACTTTACCCACCTCATTATTTCTTTTGAAAACCATTCTCAGATTTAACTTGAATCTTACTTTCCACATCTGTATTCTAATCACAATCTTATTAACTGAAATCCAAGCATTGACCTTATTGCTACTATCCCAGGACCTGAGTTGGGTCCTTACAAAACCACCACATCAATGATCCACCCTTAGTGGCTTTAACTTCCTCTGCAGGAATTTCAAACTGGCTACGTAATACCAAGCCTCTGCTGCTCTCCCTAATTCCCTCAATTTTGCATCAAAACCAGTACTATCTGGATGCTGCTGCTAAGTTCTGCCATTAAGTTGAGATTTAGCTTGGCCCAGTCAAATTACAGCTGTATCAACTTCCATGTGCTGACCCTAAAAAAAACCTTTTCTAGGCAGTCAAACCTTTGGAAGAGCATAAAACCATTGAAAAAATCCTAAGCTCAAACCAAACTTGAAATAAAAACTTAGATAACTACAATCAAAAACTCTGCAAAAGTCTCACCAATCAAATGAAGCGAACAGAAAATAGAATATCACACCTGGACAAGATTGCAGAACAAAATCATTCAATTAAAGAAGCTACAAAAGTTAAACAAAATACATCAAAGGCATATTCAAAAGATAAAGGACATTATGAAGAAGCTAAACCTGTACATTCAAGCAATTCCAGAACAAGAAACCAAAGAATAAGAGAACATATTTTTCAAATTATCAAAAATGGAAATTTTCATAGCTAAGGAAAAAGATACCTATTCAAGTACAAGATGCATACTACACACTAATTATATATGGCCATGGAAAATGAAATAGGAATCAAAACACCACAGATAGAAGATAAAGAGAAAAATTTTTTCATTTTTTATTATTATTTCCACTCATACAAACTTAATATGTACACCGGTTCCCTCCCTCCCTCTTCCTCCCTGCTACCCTCCTGCTCCCCCTCCCCTCACCTCTCCCTCCCCATACCCCAGTGCCTCCCCCCCAATCCCCGGAGAATCCTTTAATATGCATACCAGACTCGATAAAGAGAAAATTTTGGGAGCCACAAGAGAAAAACTAAGTCACATCTAAAGACAAGTCTATCAGAATAATAGCTGACTTTTCAATGGAAACAGTAAAAATCGTAAGAGCTTGGCAAGAAATACTTCAAATTATATCATGCCAACCCAGGCTGCTATATCCAACCAACCTATCAGTCATAATAGACGGTAAATGAAAAATTTTCCATGACAAAAGTAAACTGAAGGCCTACATGACCATTAATCATGTCTGCAGGAGATAATGGAAAACATATTCGAGAATGAAGAAAGGACAAACACACACAAGAGGATATAAGAAAAGAAAATAAGGCTAGCACTATGACTAAGCAAAAAACAACAACTATAAAAACTGCAAAATTCAGGAACAACCTTAAACTTCAATGGACTCAATTTGCCAGTCAAGAGACATTGGTTAACAGCATAGATTAAAAATCCCAATCTATCAATTTGCAGTCTTCAAGAAAGATACCTCACCATGAAAGATAAGCACTATGTCAGATCAAAGGCTGGTAAAGGTACTCCAAGCAAATGGAACTGGGAAAAAAGGAGTAGCTATTCAAATAATTGACAAAATAGACTTCAAACCAAAATAGATCATAAGAAATACAGAAGATACTACATACTCACCTAAAGAATGATACAATCAAGAATTCACATATAACTCCCCAAGTCTAAACATATACATATCCAATATGGGCTCATTCACATTCATTAAGCAAACATTACAAAGTATAAAACAACAAATTGACCCATACATAATAGTTGGGAATTTCAACATACTGCTTTCACCAATGGACAGGTCAACAGGCCAAAAACTTAAAACAGATACACTGCATCTAAATCAAGCCATAAACTAAATGGACCTGACCACCATCTACCAAAATTTCCTTCCCAACATTCTTTTCAATAGCCTTTCTCCAAAACAGACTACATATTAGACCAAAAAGCAAGTTTCCATAAATACAGAGAAATTGAAATTATATCTTGCCCTGTATTTGATCACTATGAGCTAAAGCTCGATATGAGTAATAAGGTAAACAACAGAAAGTACACAAATGCTTAGAAATTGAACAAAATGTTACTGAACAAGGAATAGGTCTGGACAAAATATTGAACTTTATCTATATTTATGGAGCATAAAGAAGAAAAGGATACCCCAGATGAATACGAAAAAAGAGAAACCAAGATTTTTATAGTGATCAAAGAAATCAATTATCGTGAGGATGCAGAAATAATACTGGATGTGCCTATAGTTAATTAGTAGTCAGAAAGACTGTAGGTTGTGGTCAGTAAATTTTTCAAAAAAGGATTAGCTAGTGCATGAGACTGAATACCTGAGGTGGAGGTGATAAAGACAACATATTGTAAAAACCAGATAGGCAAAGATCAAAATCATTTGGCAAAATGATCTATAGAAATCATTTCTTATGTGGCTTATCATAATTACTTCAGCCAAAAAATCAACAGTCACTCCTACTTGCAAAGCTGATTCTCCTTGGAATTCTTTCACAGTACCTTACTTATATGTCTCTTTATAACTCCAATGACACTTCCCACTTGTCTGTTTTCATTTTCCTCAGGAGCTACTAACTTCAAAAAAGGGAAACACAGTTTTGTTTAAAAAAGCACAATGAGGGCTGGAGAGGTGGCTCAGGGGTTAAGCCTCCGCCTTGCAGGCGGAAGGTCCCGAGTTCGGATCCCAGATCCCACGTATAGACGCCAGACGGAAGCGGGGGCGGCCTGCGCTTCTGGTCCTGGTAGGGCGGAGCCTGTGAATCCCGGGGCAGAAGGAGGTGGAGGCGTCCATGGTGGTTCGCGAATTCGTCCGTGGTTCTACACACACATACACACACACACAGACACGCGCGCGCACATACACACAGTTGAATAAATAATAATAATAAAAAAAAAATTTTAAAAAGCACAATGATAGCGGCTTACTAAGTGAATGATGAAGGAATCAGAAAACTGGCAGAATAATTTTTGTAGCAAAACCTAAAACTAATTGAATCTTTATACTACACCCCTGTAATTGATGACCCTTACTAGGTAATTAATACTTAAACATGGTAAAATAAAATATATCACAGAAAGAATAAAGTAAGCCTTTTAATAAAAAAAGTGTTTACATGTGTATAAGTACATGTCTAAGAACCCACAGTAAAAATTATCTGGGTATATTTTGGGATGCAAAATATTCTCATAATAGTTATAAAACAGAAACATTTTAAAGTTGCCACTTTATTTGGCTAGAAAGATGTTCAAGAATTAAAATGTCTGTTTCACAAGCAGAAGGATCTGATCCTAAAGCTTAGAGTGGATCCTAGATCTCATGTAAAAATGCCAGGCAGAAATGGTGATGGCCTGTGTGTGCATGTACACACACACACACACACAAACACACACACACACGGTTTCCACTTCAAACTATTTGGCATTATCCTCATTTCTATAAATGAGACCCAGCCTCAAAGAACAAAAGAAATTGGCCTAAGCACATTTGTTAGGTCGGATTTGTTCATATATCATGGTCCTGAACCTCCACAGCGTTCTGACTGAGGACATGGTCCAGTGTGTACAGGTAAGTAAATGTTCAGTTAACCTTTGATTATTAGTATCTGGAAAAAAATTTCCATTTAGTGCCAAATGCCTTTCTCTGTAACTATTTTGATTAATCACAACCAAATTTTATAAGTGGAATTACCATTAGTAATTTCAATGCCAAACTAATCATACAAATGAAGAAATTGTGCTTTTTTAAGACTATATGGAACTAGGAAATATAAAACATATTAAATATTTTTATTTAGAACCAGAAAACAGATATTGATGTATTATCTCACATGTTAAAATCTAGATGGGCTTTAAGTTCATGTGAAAAAAATTATACTTCATAAACATAAATACCATAAGCAATTCCAACTAAAGAACAAAATTCCAATTATTCCTATGCAATGATATTATATGATTTTAACAAAAAATTAACTTAAAACAATATATGATATTTAAAAAAATCATGAAAAGGCTCAAAAATTGCTTATGGCCAACATACTGCTCTCACAGAAGTACAAGCAATGCATCATGTATATTTGTTATTTCAATTTTCTTAAAATAATATTTACAGCACTAGCAACATCTCTTTTTTTGTAATTATAAAGTCATGATCCTTTTACAATACAGACTGAGATATTGTATAACATCAGTATCCTTTCTCATTGTCAGCATGGGCTGTTTTTTAACTTCTGGTTTGATAAAAATATTTAAGAGCACACTTGAACATTGGTAGATATCTGGTACTAAAAGTAATATTTAAATCTTTTGGTTTCAGAACAGTGTACTAACAGGTATAAATACAAACGTTATTACATTTAGAGATATAAGTGGGGGTATGAACAAAAGAAATTATGTTTGTAACTTTTCAAACTGGGGATTGCGGAGGAACATGTGTGTACGTGTGAACAGAAGCAATAGAACTATCCATAGTAGTATTTAATCCATATATTATCTAAAATACTTGAAAGGTAGTTGATGATTAAATATTTATACCAAATACTATTCTGTGTTTAAATTTTTCCATAACAAAAAGTTTTTAGGGCAAGGGTATTAATTCAGTGCTACTATATTTGCAGAGCATGTCTGTAGTCCATAATACTCAGCTTAATCCCCAACAGCAGACACGAAAAGTCCTTAATGCTTTTTTTTCAGCGATCCATACTAAAATTTTTCCTTGTTATAAATGTTACAGCTTATTTACTAGTCAAAATTATCCAAAAGGAAAAGGAAAGAATACCAGGTAACATGTCCTAATTATGGATTCATAAAAAAGGTAGAGAAGGTTAATGAGCAATAAAAATCTTAAGACTAAAAACATTTATTATTATACTAAGTATTTTTCCACATTTACATTATCATTTACCTTTACATTATAAAATTTTAGCAGTTTTCTGTAACATACGGGTAATTCTAACACATGGATAATTGAGAAGTGATTAAAGAAAGAGTATATACAAATTCTGTGGTTGTTAGACAGATCAAAACAGTATTTTACATACATGCAACTTACCTGCTGTAAAATCTTCAGTCAGATCAATAAATGCATGAGAATGTGGAACTCTCATTTTGTTGTTACTGGTCAATGCAGGATGCCATGATAAATTTCTAAAATATTAAAAACAGTTCTTAAGGCGAGTATCAAAATGAGTACTGCTTTAAAGAACCAAAGTATCTGCATATACTTTTAATTTTTTCTTTCATTTATGTGTGTGTAGGATGTGTGCATGCCTGAGGGTTTTGCATGTGGATGGATATACATGTACAGGGATGTATGTACACAAGGGCACTAGAACCTGTAGAAGGCCAAGGGTGACATTGGGAATCATTTTGATCACTGTTTCATCTTAATGTTGTGAGCCTGGGTCTCTGATTAAAGGCATTTGGGTTGAGCTGGTTGGTAATCAACTTGATCTGGAAATTCTGAAGCCCCACCTTCCAGGGCTAGAATCACAAATGGCTGCCAGACATGCCCAGCATCTTTCTGTGGGATCTGGAAATCTGAACTCAGATCCTTTTGCTTGCTAGGCAAAGGCTTTAACCATTAAGACATTTCTCTAGCCCCTTTAGGAGCACTTTAAAATTTTAAGATATATTACACAGACTATAAAAGTAGTGATTTTAATGTATACAATTCAGTGGGTTTTAATGGATTCACAATGTATATAATTACTCTGGAAAAAAGATAAAAGAAAATTAAAAAAAGAGGGACTTTTTTTCAGAGGGCAGCAGCTGTATCTGACACAAAGCAGACATGATATGATAGTTGATCTCTCTCTCTCTCTCCCCCCCATAAACTAATAAAAGCTATTGAAAGTCCCCCCCCCCATTTCAAAAGAATGATTTAGGAGCTCAGCAAGCAAAAATATTTGCTGTTTGAGGATGAGAATCTGAACTTAAATCCCCAAAATCCAACATAAAAGGTCAGTGCGATATGAATGCTAACAATCCTAGTGCTGGAGGTTGAGGGATGGAGAGAGAGGATAGCTGGAACTTCAGCGACCACTAACCTAGAACCAGGTACAGTGAGAGATACTGTCTCAAGGAATAAGGAAGAAAGTGACAAAACAAGATACCTAATGTCCTACCATATGTGCCATACATAAATACATTTGTGTACACACACACACACACACACACACACACACACACACACAAAATGCTAATAAAACAAATCCCACATTCAATTCATTGGAAATGCCCATTTCTAATATTTTTAGTCCATATCAACCTCTAATTTACTATTTTCACATTTTCTTATATAAGATATTTCATTTAAGTAGAATCACATCGAGCTGGTGAAATAGTTCAGTGGGTAAAAGTACCTAATAGCAAAATGAAGGACCTGTGCTCAATCCTCATAAGACCACATGGTGGACGAGGAGAAGTGGCCTCTGACTGCCACACTTGCACCATGGCATGCATGTTTTTTCATTCTTGACTAAGAAGAGTTCTTTAGATGTATGGTAACTAGACATTACCTGTCACATAATTTGTCAATATTTTTTCTCAGTCTTTGGGTTGTCTTTCACTTTCTTAATGGAGGTTTTAAAAAATTAATTCTCAGTTTTTATGAAGTCTAGTTCATGAAACTTTGCTACTTATTCTTTTTATAATATACTCAATGGATTCATGGACTAATCTAAAATTGAGATTTCCCTGTTTCCGCAATAATAGTTTTACAGTGTTAAGCTCATTATTTGCTTTTTCAAAACAACAACAGGGAAACAAACGATTTCCTATCAAGAAGATGGGTTTAAATTTTACTTCATGCTCTAAGCAATTTTGATTTGAAATTTTGGAACATAAGAAAAAATGGCTTTAAAATGGAAGGGGTAAAAGTTGACAGCAGACAGGAAAGATGTGGCACTACTAACCACTAACACTAGAGAGTAAACTTCCATCTAAGCATCTCTCATTTTACCTTTAGATAAGAAAAGATCTCAACACTCAAACAAGAGGCAGTCTAGTGCACTAGAACAGCAGTGAGATAAAACAATGACCAGAATGCAGAGAGGGGTATAAGATTGTAAGAGCCTAAAATGGGGAAGTCTGTTGCTAGCCAAGAAATTCCACTCAAGGCAAGGTAGGTGCATTCAGAAACCCACTGCAATGGTATTTTCACCAGACCTGCACAATGACTAACATATCAACACTCCATTCCACCACAGACAGTGAGGGCAAGAAAAACAATTACATGCAATGGTACCCCTTAGGGGCTAGAGCTAGAAATGTGAATGGATATGCCCTTATCAGTGAGTCTACTTAGTCTGCCACAGCTCACACTAGAGCTTATAGTCTAAAGGAAACCCTGGGGGCCCACAAAAGCAGACGGACAGTCAGATGGGAGGGAGTGGAAGGGATTAATGAAGGGAGAGGAGAGTCAGAGAGGGAGGGTAAAGAGAGGGAAGAGGACAGGGAAAACCACCCAGTATGTTTGTAAAACTACCAAAAAAAAAAAAAAAAAAAAAGAAAGAAAAAGAAATGTCTCACAAAATGTGAAAATATTAGCTAAAAATAGATTAAAAACTTAAAATTATAAAAGTCCTAGAGGCAAGCATAAGGTATAGTTTAATAACTTCGGATTTGGCAAAGAATTGCTAAGTGTTGTTGTCTGTCTGTCTTATGTCTCTGTCTGTTTCAAAATACACACAAACTCCTAAAGAAAATAATGGATAATTGGGCCACTAAAAATGGAAAACATTAGTGCATCAACAAAAGTAAAAAGATTGTTTACAGACTCTGAGAAATGTTTGAAAATCATTTCTAGAGTCCATATTCAGGCAATATATCTTTATAACTCAAGCAAAAATTTAATGACATCATAATAAAGAAAGGACTAGAAACTTTTATATAGAACATTTACAACTGGTAGGTATGGTGCTGGATGCTTCTAATCCCGGCCAGTGAATATAATACAAGTGGAGGCCAGTCTGAGTGACATTGAGTTGCAGAGCAGCCTGAGTTGCAGGGTGACATCCTGCCTCAAGAAACAAAACCAGAATAAGAAAGCCTTCTGTGAACGTTAAAAGATGCTAAAGCTCACTGAACATTAGGGAAATGAAAATTAGAGCCACTATAAGAAACTACTTAACAACCACTAGAGTAGAAATGATCAAAAGCCAGAAAATAAATAGTTAGTGGGAATATAAAATGGTACAGTTAACAGAGGGAAAGTTACAAAATTTTAAATAAGACTACAATATGACTTGCATTTTTTTATTAAGTATATATCCAAAAGTGAAAACTGATAATCAAAGACAGACCTGTATAAAAATGCTCTTATAGTGCTATAGACTACCGTTTTAGTGGAAAGCACATGAATATTCACCACAGCATGAATATCATAGAAAAGGCCCTCTGAATCTGTAAGTTATATAAATCTTTGGATTCAACCAACTGCCTATCAGAAATATGTACAGTTGGAGGTAAAAATTCTATCTATACAGAAAATTTTGTTGCTATTCCCTAAATAATATAACATTTACTTGCAGAACATTTACATTATGTTAGTTTACTATAGGTGGTTCAGAGATTATTTAAGAGAGGATTAATATAGATTACATGCAAATATTACACAGATTTTACAAAAGGGATTCTGATAATTCCCAGATTTTCTTGTCTAAAGATGGATCCTGGCATTAATCTCTTATGATTACTAAGGGAGGGTCGTATATCCACACAATGTAATGTCTCAAGTCATAAAAAGTGAAATACTTATGCATAGTAAAATATCAATGAATCTTTGGATAAAGAAGAGTAGAGACTGTATATGGGTGCATGGTTTTTCTTTTAAGAGGATGAAGTATTAGAAGCAGTCAGAGGTAATGCATGCACATCATTTCAAGTGTATGAGACAAAATGGTAAACTTCATAAATCGTATAAGTAGAGAATCTTTGTTAGATAAAGTATATCCCACTAAAGGAAGAAGAGGTTACTTAAATCATTCTTCTATATTTCCTCATCAATTGAGAACAGCAGTGTGAAAGGGAATTCTCGTCTATGAAGGCCCTTGCTCAAATCAGCTTTTCCGGGGTCTTCTCTCTTTTACTGTTTCCTTACCACATGTTCCTCTACTAATTACACTGGTCTGCATTAGGTTACTTGAAGAACTTTCTCTTTGGTGATGTAAAGCTATTCGTAAACTCATAACTATGTCTATGTACAGACTCTACATACTATAAAATGGTCATCAGAAAAAAAGAATTACAATTTTTCCTAGTTTAGGTAGAAATCATTATTTTTTTTAATAGTAGCATTTCCATTCTACTATGGACCCACATATGTCATTTCCAAAATGAAATTTTAGAAAATATAAATTTAACATAATTGTTAACACAGTAGGAAAGTGACAAGACAACATTCAAAAGTTTTATTTATATTTGATTTTTATGTCTTCCTAAAGCAGAAAGACACAATAAACCAATGAACCTATAGGTAGGAAGCCTGTGAACCTATAGGAAGGAAGACAGTACACCAAACTGCTCTGTAAATAGCTGTTATTATACCCATAGATTGAAAGAACACTTAACACTCAGCTTAGAAATCCTCGTCTACAACAGAGGTAGACATCTTAATACCCTGACAGGATGAAGCCTGAGGCAGTGGAAGAGCAGTGAAGTAAAATGACAATGGCCACTGCTAGAATGCAGACTCTGGGCTACCCTGCAATGCTCACCGTGAATCAGGCCAACCTAATCTCTCCTCATCCTAAGGATCAGCAAACCTGCAGAAGAGGAGCTGGTGAGATTACAAGAGCCTAAAGATGGGAAGGTCCACCATTGGACAAGACACTCCATTCAAGGCAGGGATACTGCATCCAGGAACTCACTGCAGTGATAGTTGTTCTTACCAGACTTGCATAAAGACTGACATAACAACATTTACCACAGAGATAATTACATGCAGTGGAAACCTTGGGGACTAGGGCTGGATAACAAGGGAATGCCCCTATCAGTGGGGCAGACCAAGTAGGGGTCACTTGGTATCCTCAGAGGCCTGAACCCCCACAAGAGTAGATAAGCCAGAGGGAACCTTGGGGCCTATAAGTGGACAAGCAGGAGGATGGGAGGGAGTGAGATGGATTGAAATGGATTGATGAAGGGAAGAAAGGGGGAACCGGAAGGAGGGAGGCAGGGATAACTACTTAATATGCTTGTAAAATTAGGAAAAAATTATTTAAAAAGTAAATTAACTAATTAAAAAAAGATGAGGCCACACAAATTAGTCTTTTAAATTTTAGTCAAAACCATATAAGGTTCTAGTAAATTAGAAAATATTAAAATTGAGGCTAGTGAAATGATTCGAAGGGTAAAAGCAGTTGCTGCACAACTCTGAAGATCTGATATCTGATCCCTGGCACACATACTGTCCTCTGACCTGTACATAGGTGCCATGACATGGTCATTCCTATATACATCATACCACACAAACTCACATAGACACACACACACACACACAAAATAAAATGAAAAAAGAAAATAATATAACAATTAAATAGAGACACTACTATTTGTCATAAATTTATGTTAATCAACTTGATTATTATTCTTTCAACACAACCCAAAATTAGAAATATTTAAAATAACCTAAATTAAATATATAGTTAGATATAGGCATGTTTGTCTAAACACAAAATGGCTCAAGCTGCCCCCACCCATTTCTGTCTCCAGTATATTGCCTCCAGGCCAAGAATTCATCACAGTCCCTAGCCAGCAGGCAGCTCCATCCTCCCAAGGACAGTCCCACAGCCCCCACCCTGCCTACAGCTCCATAGCCTGCAGTTTCCAAGGACGTTTTCCACCCAACCCAGTTAAGGCACCTTCCTCATCCCAATACATGCCCCTGCCCCATGGTCACATGACCATGCCCTATAAGAAACCTCAGAACTAGATTTCATGGCTGCCTCTCTGCCTGTTTTTGAGACAGCCATGCTGCATGCTGCTTGCCTATTATGCCCTCCTGCTTGCTTGGCAATAAATCTTTGTACACATGTGCTGGTTTTGGTGTGACTCTGTATCCCCAATCAGTCTGAAGTGCAGGGAGCTTTTCCAAGAGAGCCCCACATATATACATGTGTATATAAGCATATAGCAGAATTAAATTACTTAAAATTTATAGTTAAAACTTATTTCTATCCTTCAAGTTAACGTATTTTTTCAGGCAAGTAAACAGATGTAAACTATAATCTTATCATGTAAGTATTCAGCTCCTCTTGAAGGCATAGTTTGCATATGTGAATATACATATTAAGTCTACTAACATTTCTTGACCTTTATGGAAAATTTCAGTTAACTTTCTTTCCATATAAAACATAATTATGTCAATCTGATCTACTGCAAGCATTATCACCTTTCATCTCAAAGAATAACATTTACTAAAAGATGAATTTACATATAATTAATGTCAACTGTACCTTTTGGTTGCATTTGGTAACTGCTCTTTGAAATAACTGCTTATCCACCCACCTGCCAATGATCACCTTATATTTAATTACGACTATTTAAGAAATGTGGGAAAAAGCAGATAGAAGGATTAGCAAGAAGAAAAATCTACTTTAATTCAGAGATTTCAAACATTTTGTTCAGATATACTAAGAAGAATTTTGAAGACTCCCTGCTCCTCAGGAGGTGACCTCCAGTACCAATGAGGATGGACCCAAGGGTGGCACAGGAACAGCAAAACTGAAAACAAACCACAATCTAGAACATCAGAGATCCTATCTACATTATTCACCTGTAATCAGACCAACCAAATCTCTCCCCATCCTGAAAGCTCAGGGAAACTTGCGGAAGAGGGGATGGCAAGATTGTAAGAGCCTAAAGATGGGGAGGACCAATGATATGCAAGATATTCCACATAGGTTAGGGTCTCAGTAGACACATTCGGACTTTGCGTGACCTGCGTAATGACTGACATGTCGAAGAGCCCTGAAAATCTAGCATGGATCACAGGCACTAGGATCCTTAGAGGCAAGGGATTGACAGTCATAATAGTGTTCCCATACCAAAGGGGAGCCCAAGAAAGGGCTCTGGGCAATGCCACTGAGTCCTTACACATCATTAGAATGGAGGAGTCAGAAGGAAGTGTGGCATTCACACAAAAGGATGCTCCAGGGAATGGGAGGGGGGGAAGGGAGAGAGACTGAGAGAAAGGGAGGGTGAAGGGTAAAAGGAAGGAGAAAAGGGGGAGAGGGTACAAGCGGGACTAGGGAGGGGTAGAAGGAGGGAGGGGACAGGGTACCTATTAAGCTTGTATGATTGGGGAAAAATCCATAAATATAATAAAAATTTTACAAAAAAATTTTGAAAAACTATATATACCTTCTTACACACTTAATATCATTCTAAGAAAGTAAACTTAATCAATTTAAATAGTTATAAAACAGGTAATTTTTGCACCTATTTGATTTGTTGACCATCTAAAATAAATACTTTAAAATATATCAATATATTAACAAAATATTGAAGTCAGTATCCATCATCCTTCACCCAAAATTCAACCTGAAAAAATAATATAAGGTCTCTAATATTCAGTAATTACACGTTTTTGCTTTTTAATACTTGAAGTTATATTGTTACCCAATTTTTCTTAATGAAAAATGTAATGTAAACACTTAACACAAAGTGTTTTCAGATGTGTGACTGGCAAGATGGCTCAGTGGGAAAACTGGTTGTCAAGCAAGCCAAACAACATCAATGCAATCCTTGGAAGACAAAAATATGCCAGATGTGGTGACACACATCTGTTCTGTCAGCCATCCTACAGAAAGATGGGAGCGGACACAGGAGAATTCCCAACAATTTTGAGTGTTAGTCAACAGGCAGTATGATACTCAGTGGCAAGAGGATACAACTGACTGTTGAAAACTGCCCTCTAATTGCTTTATATGCTTTGTAATACATATGCATGCATATAAGCATGTGCACATGAACACAGACACACACAGAAATAATGTATTAAAAATGTTTCCAAATATGTTTTTTTTTTTAATTTTTTTTATTATTTATTCAACTGTGCACATGTGCGTGTGTATGTGCCCGCATGTGTGTGTGTGTCTGTGTGTGCGTGTGTGTCTGTGTATGTGTAGAACCACGGACGAATTCGCGAACCACTATGGACGCCTCCACCTCCTTCTGCCCCAGGATTCACAGGCTCCGCCCTACCAGGACCAAAAGCGCAGGCCGCCCCCGCTTCCGCCTGGCGTCTATACGTGGGATCTGGGATCCGAACTCAGGACCTTCCGCCTGCAAGGCAGAGGCTTAACCCCTGAGCCACCTCTCCAGCCCCCAAATATGTTTTTTGAGTGACAACTCCAACATAATTTTCCAAAGAAAACATCTGTGTAATGTATAATAATCAGAAATTAAGATTAATATTTAGGGGTTGGAAAAATGGCTCATTTCTTAAAGTAGTTACTGAGCAAGAATGAGGACCTCAGGTTAGATCCCCAGTACCAGCATAAAAGCCAGGGGTAGAGAGATTGTAGCCAATTTCTGTTAAGTGATTGGTGCGAGGAAAGGAGGGAGGAGTAAGACTCTGGGAAGTTACTAACCAGCCAATCTAGTCAAAATAGTAAGCTCCAGGTTCAGTAAGGAGCCTTGTTTCAGAAAGAATAGGCAGACACTGATTGAGGAAGACACTCAATGACTAACTGCTAACATCTTTAAGTATATGCAGAAGTGTGTACATTTGCATACATACATGTACACAAACACAAATAAGAAACTAATGATTTGAATTCATTTTATTTATAGATCTCAGTTCAAAATAAATCTGAAGTTAAATTGTTTTAAGCAGCATAAGCTTATTTATATATATCTATCTATATTTACATCTATATGTGTATGTATATATAGTATATTGAACCATAGATATGATTTTACTGTGTGTGGATTTTAAAAGAGATGAAGAGAGAAAGTATTATTTTGTTCATTGCTATTACAACACATCTTAGTGTTAGAATAAGATAGGATTGAGCATAAAGCCTATTCTAATTTTAATTTTCAAGTTTTTAATTTTATTATTACAAATAAAATTTAAAATAGTAGACTTCACAACATTGGATAGAAAACTAAATTCTCAAACCATAAACAGATATGCAGCATCACGGTGTGTTCCACACACATAAAGACAGAAATTCAAAGGGACCCCACCACATTCCAAGAAACCAACCAAGTGCACAATTCCCAGCCGAGGTTCAAAAGAACTCCCAAATCTTCCAATACAGTAAATAGAACCCATCACCCAACTATGTGTAATATCACTCTTCACCAAACCCTTGGTCATGTTTGCTGCTATCACACCAACATATCATAGCCAACTCTCCCTTTGAATTCCATACAACAGAATTTGTCAGATGATCCAAGTGTCTCAGGCCTATAAGTAGCTATAGTAAATTTGATAAGTACAGAAAGCTCCATAATCACATTGGAATTCCAAGCCAAATACTACAGACAGGTGTTTAATACTAGCATTAAGAGAGAACGTGTGACATTTATCTTTCTGTGTCTGGATAACTTGCTCAACATTATATTTTATAGATAGAATTCTACAGTTTCATCCTTCTTAACAATTGAATAATGTTCAATTGTGTACATGTACCAGTTTCATTACCTATTCCTTGTTTGATGGACAAGTTGGTTGATTCCATTTTCTTGCTATTGTAAATGAAGCTTCAATGACTATTAAGAACAAGTGATTTTAAAATAGTATATAGAGTCCCTTAGAAATATTCCCAGCTGGAGCATTTGGTAGTTCCTGTTTAGCTTTCCAAGGAACTTCTATATTGATTTGCAAAGTATTGATTTCCCCATATTTATTACTATTTTTAATTTTTGCATGTGTTTTCTGTGTATGTGTATGTGTGTTTGTATCAGAGGACACTGTGGAGGTCCAAGGATGACGTTGGGAATCATGCTGGATGGCATTACCTCCTCTTTGCTTTGCTTTGGAATTTCTCAGGCCCTGCCTTCCAAGATTGGAAGTACAGGATGCCATCATTTCCACCTGGCATTTTTATGTGGGATCTGGGATCTGAATTCAAAACTTTCTGCTTGTGAGACAGAGGCCTAACAACTGAGTCATCTATCCACTCCAAACCTTTTTTCTTTTTTTTCTAAATAAGGGTATCACATAACCCAGGCAGCCTCAAATTCAAAATTTATGTAGTCAACAATGAAATTCAATTTCTAATGTTTATGCCCCCACCTCCTAGATGCTAGAATTGCAAGGCATGAGCTATGGGTCCCAGTTTATGTGGCTGATTATGGGGATCAAAGCTAAGGTTTGGTGCATGCTAGATAAGTACTCTATCAACTGAGCTACAACTTCATTCTAAGAAGTATGTTGATTGCATAATTATCAATATTTTTTACTTGAGTAAAATGTTTCTGTATTAATACAGCAACAACATATTTTTATCAAATGCAATGAAAATTTAAAATTAATCTTCAAAATGTTGATTAAAAAGTATATTACTAAGGTCATGGGGAATGTTATTAACAAATTTCATACATGAAAACATACTATGTATTTAATACTATAGTACTATGAATTTCTTTAAAAAACTGATGCATTTTCTAAATGGTTTCTACAAATCTAAAATTAAGATTTCAAAGCCACAGGACATGACCCTACATTAGGCAACCAGTGTGCACAGATGTCCTGGACCAGCCATACCAGCAACCAATGCCCCAGGACTGGACCCCAGGCCAGGTAACCTTGAAAACCAGCCCAGCCTTCAACATTCTGGGACATATCCCCCATGCCAGAACACACAAAACAGGAACCAATGGATCAACATCATACAACCAAGCAACCCAAAAAGATTACCATCATACAGGAGAGAATCTTCTGTTCTAACCCTAAGATAAGTAACACAATTTATTTTCCCTTTAACCACAATCAATAATCACCACAGTTTTAAGATTTCTATTTAAGACACCCAAGCCCTCTACACTGACCCTCTTTGGGCCTTAACCATTCACCCTCACACACGTCTAAGGATCCAAAATCTGCCATATGACACTCATCATTAACTCTGGCAACTAAAACCACTTTATTTTATATCTTAAAGTTATGCTACTACTTGACTTAAACCTCACCTAACAAACCCTGATATTCAATCTTAAAACTCTCAGTTAAAACTAGACTAAGGCTCTGTCACTCCCTTAACCAGAGCAAAGCTTGCACACTCCTTTGAGCTACAACAAACTTATCCACAAACAGCATCGAGTAATCCTAGACCGAGCCACTTAAAAACCAGGCAAACAGCTGTATCAATTGTTCAAGTGAGGAAAGTCTGTCTGACTCAAAAGTGAAAAACACACACCTAAGAAAGATACTAGAGATAAAACACAGAATGCCATAAATCCACAAGAAACAACAAAAACCAAGACAAAAGCCTCCTACAAAAAAATGATGGATTTCAATCAGAATAGTATCATGGATATTAGCCAAGAAAGCAACAAATAAGATAATGATTTTCAAAGCCTGATTACTAATATGATCAAAACTATGAAAGCGGAAATCTGACTTAAATAACCACATAGGTAAATGTGAACTGGAAAATAACAGGCCTCTGGATGAGAAGATAAAAGCAGTTGGAAAAGTCAAACTAAGCTTAGAGCAGTTGAAAAAAAATCCCATGCAGAGACTAAACTTGAAATTAAAAATAAGCTAATCCTCCCTTCCCCCACTCCGCCGCCTGGGACTCCCGCACGGTCCAGCTGGACCTCACCGCGACCTAGGTAAGCTCCAAGCCCCCCCCACAACCCCAGGCAGCCCAAGGGACCCAGCTCCAGGCAGGGCATGGGAGGAGGACACCCCCTATGCGCCCTGGGCCCGGCCCCAGCTACCCCCAGGCTAAATAGCGCTCCCCGCCGACGCCCCATCATCCCTTCCCCCACTCCACCGCCCAGGACGCGCGCAGTCCAGCCAGGCCTCACCGCGACCTAGACCTAGGTAAGCTCCGTCCCTGCCCACCCCCAGAACCCCAGATCCAATAATTCAGTTTAGTGAAAAACGCACAGAAATTGAAAGATCTTATGAGTTAAAACGACAATGCCAAAGTCAAAGTGGAAATACATGAGAAACAACACTCAAGTAAACAAATCTCTCACTGAAGGGATTAATACCATAATGTTAGACTCCAACCAGAACAAACCCACGGAAAATGGCCATGAAAGCCTGACCCAGGATAACGACTTTCAAAATCCAGGTTCAATACTATGAAAGAGGAAATCGGGGAGGAATTAAATAATCGAATCAATCGCTTTGAAGAGGAACACAACAGACATCTGGAGGAGTTGAGAAAAACAGTGCAAGAAACAAAAACTGGCATAGAGCACTTAAAGCAGACTCAAGCAGACTTTAAAACTGAGCTAAAAGACAAGTTATCTTCAACCCAGAACTCCACAGAGAGTCTTATCAGCAGAACTAACAAAGCAGAACAGAATTTCAGACCTTGAAGATAAAGTGGGAGTATTAACCAGCTCAATGGAAGAGGTTGTTAAATCCAAAAAGATACTTGAGAGAAATATCCAGGAAATATGGGACACCCTGAAGAAGCCTAACATGCGTATTCATGGAATACCAGAGCAAGAATCTCAAAATACCACCCCTGAGGAAATTTTTCAAACGATCATCAAGGAAAACTTTCCTCATCTAAAAAAAGAGAGGCCCATACATATACAAGAGGCATTCCGCACCCCAAACAGATATGACCAAAACAGAAGCTCGCCACGGCAAATAATAGTCAAAACATTCCACATTCAAAACAAAGAACTGGTGCTGAGAGCTTCAAGGGAGAAAAAACCAGTCATTTTTAAAGGTAAACCTATTAAAATAACAAATGACTTCTCAGTCGAAACAGTAAAAGCAAGAAGAGCTTGGAGAGACATACTTCAAGTATTGAATGAGCAAAAATATCAACCCAGGATGATTTACCCTGCAAAACTATCTGTCATGATCGAGGGAGAAAGAAAAATTTTCCACCACAAAGACAACTTTAAGGGATACATGTCCACCAAACCAGGCCTTCAAAAAATGCTAGAAATGATACTCAAGCTTGAAGAAAAAAATAGGCATATCCAGGAGAACAGAAGGCAAGTATAACACCATTAACAGTGAAGCAATATACTTATAAAAACCAGTAAACACAATAAATGTCTGGAATTCAAAACAGTTTCTCCATTATAACATTAAATGTTAAGGAAATTAACTCACTGATCAAGAGACACAGATTACAAATTTGGATTAAAAATCACAATCCATAAATCTGCTGCCTGCAGGAAACCCATCTCACCACAAAAGATAGGCATGCCCTAGAAATAAAAAGCTGGTCAACAATTCTACAAGCTAATGGAACCAGAAAACAGGCAGGGGTAGCCATTATGATATCAGACAAAGCGGATTTCAAACCAAAGAAAATTATAAGAGACACGGATGGATACTACATTTTAGTCACAGGTACAATTCACCAGGAAGACTTCACAATACTGAACATATATGCACCCAATACCGGCCCCTCCACATTCATTAAGAAAACCCTACAGCGTCTAAAGCAAGAAATCAACCCCCAAATGATAATTCTTGGGGACTTCAACACCACCCTCTCAACATGGGATAGATCAACAGGTCAAAAGCTTAACAGAGACACTTTGGAACTTAGTCAGACTCTGAAAGAAATGGACCTTATAGAACTCTATTGAACTTTTCACCCACGTACCAAAGAATACACATTTTTCTCAGCAGCACACGGAACTTTCTCCAAAATAGATCACCTATTGGGCCACAAAATGAATCTACACATATACAAAAAAGTTGAAATTCTAACCTGTGCCCTATCATACTACCGCGGCCTAAAGCTGGACATCAACGACACAATAAACAAGAGAAAATACACTAACTCCTGGAAACTTAACACTATGATGATGAATGAGAACTGGACTCAGGAAGAAATTAAAAAGGAAATTCAAGATTTCCTAAAAGCGAATGATAATGAAAATACAACTTACCAAAATCTCTGGGACACAATGAAAGCTGTTCTAAGAGGTAAGTTCATAGCTCTTAATGCCTACGTCAAATAAATGGAAACATCAGAAATAAACAACTTAACAATGCAGCTTAAAGCTTTAGAGAAACCAGAGCAATCTGATCCCAAAAGTAGTAGAAGAGAGGAGATTAGCAAAATAAGGGGAGAAATATCTGAAATCGAGATTAAGAAAACGACAGAAAAAAAAAAATCAACCAGTCAAAAAGTTGGTTCTTTGAAAAAAATCAACAAGATTGATACACCCCTAGCTAAACTAACCAAAAGCAAGAGAGAGAAAACCCAAATTAACAAAATTAGAAATGAACATGGAGTTATCACTACTGATACCCAAGAAATCCAGAGAATTATAACATCATATTTCAAAAACTTATACTCTGTGAAGTTTGACAACACAAAAGAGATGGATGAATTTCTAAGTAAACACAACTTACCTAAATTGAATCAGGAAGTTGTGAATTATTTAAATAGTCCTATAACATACAAGGAAATTGAGGAAGTAATCTGGAATCTTCCCACCAAAAAATGTCCTGGACCAGATGGATTCAGCACAGAGTTCTACCAGACATTTAAGGAGTTAATAACACCAATACTCCTTAAACTGTTCCATCAAATAGCAAAGGAAGGAACGCTACCAAATTCCTTCTATGAAGCTAATATCGTTTTAATCCCAAAACCTAATAAAGATTTGCTTAGAAAAGAAAACTATAGGCCGATCTCTCTGATGAACACAGATGCAAAGATTCTCAACAAAGTCTTAGCAAATCGGATTCAAAAACATATTAAAAAGATCATTCACGGGGACCAAGTAGGCTTCATCCCTGGCACACAAGGTTGGTTCAACATACGCAAATCAATAAATGTAATTCATCATGTAAACCTGTCCAAAGTCCAAGATTACATGATACTCTCGATAGATGCAGAAAAAGCTTTTGACAAGATCCAACAGCCTTTTATGATCAAAATGCTAGAGACGGTAGGAATGGAAGGAACCTTTATCAATATAATAAAAGCTGTATACAGCAAGTCCACAGCAAGGATTATGCTCAATAGGGAACAATTGGAAGCATTCCCACTTCAATCAGGAACAAGACAAGGCTGTCTATTCTCACCACTTCTATTCAATATTGTACTTGAAGTCTTAGCCGAAGCCCTAAGACAAGACAGAGACATAAGAGGGATTCGAATTGGCAAGAAAGAAGTCAAGCTATCCTTATTTGCAAATGACATGATCTTATACCTGAGTGATCCCAAAAACTCCACCAGGAAGCTCCTGGAACTAATTGAGAAGTTCAGTAGGGTGGCAGGATACAAAATAAATGTGCAAAAATCAGAGGCCTTCCTATATGCCCAGAATGAAAGAAGTGAAAAAGCCTTGAGAGAAACCATACCATTTACTATAGTCCCTAAAAAAATGAAATACCTTGGTATAAACCTAATCACGGAGGTAAAAGACCTTTACAATGAAAACTTTAAAACCCTGAAGAAAGAAAATTCAGAAGACATCAGAAGGTGGAACGACCTCCCATGTTCCTGGATTGGCAGAATCAACATCGTAAAAATGACCATCCTACCAAAGACAATATACAGATTCAATGCTATACCAATCAAAATCCCAAAGCAATTCTTCAAAGAAGTTGACCAAACAATCTCAAAATTCATATGGAGGCACAAAAGACCCAGGATAGCAAAGACAATCCTGAGTATCAAAAACACTGCTGGAGGTATCACCATACAAACCTTAGTCTATACTACAAATCCATAGTTGAAAAAACAGCCTGGTACTGGCTCCAAAATAGACACACAGATCAATGGATAAGGGTTGAAGACCCAGATATAAGCCCACAAAATTACAGGCATTTGGTCTTTGAGGAAGGGGCCCAAAGAATCGAATGGAAAAAGAATAGCATCTTCAACAAATCGTGCTGGCAAAACTGGATCTCACATGCAGAAGATTAAAGCTGGACCCATACTTGTCACCATGTACAAGACGTAATTCCAAATGGATCAAGGACCTTGATATAAGGCCAGAGACTTTAAAACCATAGTTGAAAGGATAGGGAACTCCCTCGAGCTGATTGGGCTAGGCCAACATTTCCTAAACCGACATCCAATGGCACAGTCACTGCTACCAACTCTCAACAGTTGGGATCTTGTGAAATTAAAGAGCTTCTGTTCAGATAAAGAGATTGTAACTCGAGGTCAAAGGCAACCCACAGAATGGGAGAAAATCTTCACTAACCACATATCTGATAGAGTTCTACTGTCTAGAGTGCACAAATAACTTAGAAAACTAAACACCAAGGAAACCAATGGCCCAATTAAAAAATGGGCTCTGGATCTTAAAAGAAATTTTACCAGGGATGAAATTAAAATGTCTAACAAATATCTGAAAAAATGCTCCACTTCCTTAGCCATCAGGGAAATGCAAATCAAAACTTCCCTGATATCATCTCACCCTGGTCAGGATGGCAAAAATCCACAATACAAACAACAACAAATGCTGGAGAGAATGTGGAGAGAGGGGAACTCTGCTACATTGCTGGTGGGAATGCAGGCTCATACAGCCACTCTGGCGAACCGTCTGGAGATTCTTAAAGAAATTAAAGATTGAAATGCCATATGACCCTGCTATTCCACTTTTGGGAATAACCCCCCATACAGCAGAGGTTCACATCGATAGCACAAGTACGACCATGTTCATAGCAGCACTGTTTACAATAGCAAAGTCATGGAATCAACCCAAATGTCCAATAGTTGACGAATGGATAAGGAAAAGGTGGTATATCTATACAATGGAGTACTACCCAGCCATCAAAAATTACGAATTACTGGAATTTGCCGGGAAATGGATGTCATTAGAAACAATTATATTAAGTGAAGTATCCCAAACCCAGAAAATTAAGAGCCATATGTACTCCCTAATAGGTGGTTCCTAGTACCAAACCCACCCAGCCCACCTTGAGACACTCATAGGTAAATCTATGTATTACCTACAGTAATTGCAAGGATTATGAATAGGAGGGATGGGGTTGGAGGGTCACACCAGAAACAAGGAGAGAAGTGACCATGTTACAGTAGAGAAAATAGGCCTCCATCAAGGACTGCAAGCAAGTAATGTGACACCTGGTTAAGTTCACTTTTCGTTCCTGATCATTTACAACTAATGGGGTATGATCTCACCAGAAGGGGAGGGCATATAGTCTAGTAGATAATAAGTAACCATTTTGCAAATGTGTGATTGACCCCTCCCTCACTGAGGTTTCCAACTTTTATTACATCTACCCTTGAATGTGCTCTTATAATAAGAGTCCAGTTTAACAGCTTTTTGTCTCTGGCCAGGGGGTGACATACAGTGCCCAGCAGGATGGAGTGAAGGGCATTGCAGGAGCAGCAAAAATACAAAAGAAAATCAACAAACCACAATCCAGAACTTCAGAAACCCTATATCAACCACCTAGAACTAGGCCAGACTAATCTCTCCCCATCCTGAAGCTCAGGGAAATTTGCGGAAGAGGGGTAGGTAAGAGTGGAAGAGAAAAAGGATGGGAGGAGCAATGATTTGCAAGATACTCCACATAAGTGAGGGCGGAAGCAATCATAATTGGACTTTGCATGCCCTGCACAATGTCCAACACACTATTGACCTCACAAAGTCTAGCATCTGCTAAAGGCACCAAGATCCTTGGAGGCAAGGGATTAGCAGCCACAGTAATGTTCCTATGCTTAAGGGGAACACGGAAAAGGGTTCAGGGAAATGCCACTGGGTCCTTGTATGTCATCAGAGAGGAGGGCCCAGAGAAGAGTCAGGGATGCATATTAAAGGACTCTCTGGGAATTGGGGCAGGAGGCACTGGGGGATGGGGAGCGAGGGGTGAGGGGAGGGGGAGCAGGGGGTTTTGGGGAAGGAGGAGGGAGGGAGGGAACCTGTGTACCTCTTAAGTTTGTATGAGCGGAAATAATAATAAAAAATGTTAAAAAAATAAGCTAATCACAATCTAAAACTCAACATAAAGTTTCATCAACAGAACTAAGTAGGAAATGGAGTATCAGAAAGAAAAGATAACAGAATAGATTTGTTCAATTAAAGAAGTTGAAAAAGCTAAAAAAAAAAAATACTTGGGAGGAATATTCAAGAGCTATGGGACACCCTGAAGAAGTCAAACCTACACATTCACAAAATGCCACATAAAACTCCAAAAGCCACACAGCAGGAGATTTTTCACACTATCATCAATGAACATTTTCCATATCTAAGAAAAGAGATCCCCATCCAAGTTCAAGAAGCACATTGCACACCGATCAGATAAGACCAAAATAGAAACTGATCATGGAAAATAATAGTTTTGACACAACTGATACAAGACAAAGAGAATGAGTTGAGAGCTGCAAGAAGGAAAATCAAGTCACCCTTAAAGGTAAGCCTTTTAGAATAACAGCTGATATTTCAATGGAAACAGTAAAAGCCAGAAAAGCTTGGAGAGATGTACTTCAATCATGAATGAGCACAAAGGACAACTCAGGTTGATATACCCATCAAAACTACCAGTTATAATTGAAGGAGAAAGAAAAATTTTTCATCATAAAAACAAACTGAAAGCATACGATCAACAAACCAGACCTACAGAAGATGCTAGAAAAGATACTTAATTTTGAAGAAAAGCACAGACACAAAAACACAAGAGGACAGACGGGGAAATCAATATCAACTAACTACTAAGAAAAAATATATACATTAAGAAAACTGCAGAATTCTACCAGACATTTAAAGAACAACTAACACTGCTACTTCTTAAACTATTCCATAAAGTAGCAAAGGAACACTTCCATACTCTTTCTATGAAGCTAATATTACACTGATCCCAAAATAAAATAAAGACACAATTTGAAAAAAGAAAACAATAGTCCAATCTCATTAATAAATACTGAGGCAAAGGTCCATAACAAAATTTTAGCAAACTGGATTCAGAAATGTATCAAAACCTCATTCACGATGATCAAGTAGGATTTATTTTAGGCACACAAGGCTGATTCAAAACATGGAAATTAATAAATGTAATCTATCATGTAAACGAATCTAAGGACCAAAACCACATGATTCTTTCCACAGATGCAGAAAAAGCTTTTGACAAGATCCATCATCCCTTTATGATAAAAGCCCCGAGACAATAAGAATGGAAGAAACTTATACCACCATCATAAAGGCCATATACAACAAGGTTATAGTAATGACCAGCCTAAATGGTGAAAAGTTTGAAACATTCCCACTTTGATCAGGAACTGGGTAAGACTCCACTCTCACCACTTACATTCAATATTGTACTTTGAGCCATAAGACAAAAGAGGGAGATATAGGGATACAAATAGGAAAAAAAGAAGTCAAGATATTCCTATTTGCAGATGACATGATTATATAATTGAGAGACCCCCAAAACTACCTGGAACTAATACACAAGTTTAGCAGAGTGGCAAGTTACAAATTTAATGTTCAAAAATCAGTGGCTTTCTTGTATACCAAAGATGAAAAAAGTGAGAAAATCCTAAGAGAAACATTCCATTTACCATAGACCCTCAATAAATAAAATACCTTGGTATAAATCTAACCAAGGATGTGAGAAATCTGCTTACAATGAAAACTTTAAAACTCTAAAGAAAAATATTTGAGAAGACACTAGAAGGTGGAAAAACTTCCCATGCTACTGATTCAATAGAATGACCATCTTACCAAAACAATATACAGCAATATACAGATTCAATGCAATGCCAATCAAAATTCCAAGGCAATTCTTTATAGAAACTGAGAAAACAATTACAAAATTCTTTTTTTTTTTTAACATTTTTTATTATTACTTCCGCTCATACAAACTTAATAGGTACACCGGTTCCCTCCCTCCCTCCTCCTCTCCCCCAACCCCCCTGCTCCCCCTTCCCTCATCCCTCCATCCCCATCCCCCCCTACCTTACCCCCAATCCCCGGAGAATCCTTAATGTGCATGCCTGACTCTCCTCCGGGGCCTCCTCTCCGATGACGTACAAGGACCCAGTGGCATTTCCCTGAACTCTTTCCTGTGTTCCCCTTAAGCATAGGAACACTACTGTGGCTGCCAATCCCTAGCCTTCAAGGATCTTGGTGCCTTTAGCAGATGCTAGACTTTGTGAGGTCAATAGTGTGTTGGACATTGCGCCGGGCATGCAAAGTCCAATTATGATTGCTTCCGCCCTCACTTATGTGGAGTATCTTGCATATCATTGCTCCTCCCATCCTTGTGCTCCTACAATCTTACTGCCTCCCTTCCGCGAATTTCCCTGAGCTTCAGGATGGGGAGAGATTAGGCTGGCCTAGTTCTAGGTAGTTGATACAGTCTCTGAAGTTCTGGATTATGGTTTGTTGATTTTCTTTTGCAGTTTTGCTGCTCCTGCAATGCCCTTCACTCCATCCTGATGGGTATTGTATGTCACTCCTTGCAGTCCTTGATGGAGGCCTATTTTCTGTGCTGTAACATGGTCTCCTCTCTCCTTGTTTCTGGTGTGGCCTTCCTACCCCATCCCTCCTGTTCATAATCCTTGTAATTACTGTGGGTATTAGAGAGATTTATCTTTGAGTGTCTCTAGGTGGGCTGGGTGGGTTTGACACTAGGAGCCACCTATTAGGGAGTACATACAGCGCTTAATTTTCTGGGTCTGGGATACTTCACTTAATATAACAATTACAAAATTCTTATATAAGCACAAAAGACCCAAGACGGCAAAAACCATTCTGAATAAAAAAACTTTGTTGGTAACATATCTTAATCTACACTACAAATTCATAGTAATAAAGATAGCATGGTACTAGTTCCAAAACAGACAAATAGATCAATGGATAATGGTTAGAGATTCAGACGTAAGCTCATACACCTATAGTCACCTGATTTTTGACAAAGTCACACAGAAAAACCATTGGAAAAAGGACAGCTTCTTTAACAAACAGTGCTGGCAAAACTGGATTATCTACATGCAGATTTAAACTGGACCCTTACTTGTCACCTTGCACAAATATCAACTCTTAATAGATCAAGGACCTAAACGTTAGACCATAGATTATAAAAAGTAGACGAGTAGGGAATTCCCTTGAACTGATTGGCCTAGACCAGCAATTTCTATTTTATTATTCAGTTGTGCGTGTGTACGTGTGTGTGTGTGTGTGTGTGTGTGTGTGTGTAGAACCACAGGCGAATTCGGGAACCACCATGAACCGCCTCCACTTCCTCCTTGTTTACTCTGCCCTGATTTCACAGGCTCCGCCCTACCAGGACCAGAAACCCAGGCCGCCCCCGCTTCCGCCCAGTGTCTATACATGGGGTCTAGGATCCCAACTCAGGACCTTCCACCTGCAAGGCAGAGGCTTAACCCCTGAGCCACCTCTCCAACCCCATGCCAGCAATCTCTAAAGAAGACCTGAATTGCACGGAAAATAGAACCAAAACCCACCAAGTGGAATCTCATGCGATTAAAGAGCTTCTGTTCAGCAAAAGATATATATATATATATATATATTTTATTTTTAGAAAGAGGTCAAAGTACCTGTATTTTTAATAATTTCTTGACATGGTAAAAGAATTTTACATTACAATCCAAGGGTGGTAGGGTGAGGAGGGGCAGTGGAACAATCAAACAAAAAGGGAAACTGAGAAACACATGGTGCTAGGAGGGAAAGGGCTTAGCTGGAAGGGATCTGAAGGGTAGGTAGGAGTACTCCCCAACTAAAATGCAATTGGGTTGTTACTGAGCACTATTCATGGGAAGAGAGCATTCTGACTCCTTTTTTATAGACTGCTAGGAATAAAATTGATGTGTCCCAGGTGGAAATGTGATTGAGGTTGAAAGACAGAAGAATGAAAAGAAACATGCCGAGAGAGTCGATAGCAGATGACTGCAAGTTCCAACTCTCCTTAGTGGGAGAATAAAAATGCTGGGTGCTTCTAGGGGTTAATACAGAAGCTGTAACAAGTGATATCTCTGGAAGATTCAAGAGAGGAGACAACTCTTCTATGGGTTTGACCTGCGCAGCATATTTACACACACACGTATATACAAATGTGCACGTATGTGCACACACACATATACACACAAATTACTCCTTTCCCTGGAAGCACAATACTATAAATAAGAGAAATATTTCCCAACAGGAAAGCGCAACAGGAGCAGCATCATCTGGACCTCGCAGCTGCCCGCACCGCAGCCTGGCGTACACGGGAGAAGCAAGCATAAGTCAGGACCAGCTTTCAGCAAAAGATATTGTTAAGCAAGCAACCCACAGAATAGGAAAAAAATGTTCACTAACCACCACACATCTGATAAAGGACATATCCAGAATGCACAAAGAACTTAAAAAATTAAAAATCAAGGAGGTAAACAGTAAAATTAGAAAATAGGTCTTGGAACTTAAAGAAACTTTTCCCTGGATAAAATTGCTATTGTGAATAGAACTGTATGAGGGCTCCGTTTTCTTTGTATCCTCTCTAGCATTTGTTGCTGTATATGTTTTGGATTTTAGTAATTCTGACTAGGTTGAGAGAATATCTCAGGGTGGTTTTGATTTGCATCTTCCTGATGGCTAAGGAGGTGTAAGATTTTTTAAGGTATTTGTTGGACACTGTAATTTCATGCTGATGGGAATGCAGATTTGTACAACTGCTCTGGAGATCAGTATGAAGGTTTCTAAACAAGTTACAAATTGAAATGCCATATGACTCTGATATACTACTATTGGGAATATTCCTGAAAAATTCTTCATTTTATTACAGTCAAACATGTAATCCATGTTCATTCTAGCATTAATCACAATAGCAAAGTCATGGAACCAACCTAAATGCCCAACAGTTGATGAATGGATAATGAAAATGTGTTACATATATATAATGGAGTACTACACAGATCTCAAAAAATTATCTAATGAAATTTTCTGGTAATGGATGGAGTTGAAAGAAGTTATTAAGAGCGAAATATCCCAGACACAGGAAGACAAATGTCAAATGTTCTCCTTTATAAGTAGAACCAATACTAGCCCTCATAATGACATCCACAAGGGACAATCTCTAAAATATCCATTATAACTGCACAGGATCTTAACTTGAAGGGTAGGAGAAAGAAAACCCCAAGAAAGAGGAGACAAAGGAACATAGTTACATAGATAAATAAGGCCACTATAAACACCTGTAAATATAGAGACATCTGATCCTGTCCATCAGTTTCCTTTCCATCTATTGTTTTGACTAGCTTACAGTTCTGTGCATGTGTTCCCTGTAATGGGATAGGGAAAGGGGGGAGTTTAGGGGTTAGTAAGCAGGTGGTTGCTTTCCTAGAGGCCAATCCACTCTCTACTGTGTCCTAATTTTGTTCTTCCTCTCCTGTAGGCATTTTCCTATATAAAGGCCCTTTTCTTTTCTTTTCTTTTTTCAATTGTGCATGTGTGCGTGTGTGCACATGTGTGTATAGAACCACTGGTGAATTTGAGAACCACTATGGACCACCTCCCCCTCCTCCTTGTTTATTCTGCCCGGGGATTCACAGGCTCCGCCCTACCAGAACCATACCAGGACCAGAAACGCAGGCCGCCCCCACTTCAGCCCAGCGTCTATATGTGGGGTCTAGGATCTGAACTCAGGACCTTCCGTCTGCAAGGCAGAGGCTTAATCCCTGAGCCACCTCTCCAGCCCAAAGGCCCTTTTCTTAAATAGGTTTTTGTTTTTGTTTTATCTTTAGATAGGAGAGGATCTCAACACCAAGAAAGGACAATGCTCAATGAAGTGGAATAACAGTGAAATAGACAACAACGGCCAACAAGAATGTAGAGTACAGGTAACCCTGCAATGTTCATCTGGAATCAGGCCAGCCAAATCTCTCCCCATCTTAAGGCTCAGGGAACCTTGCAGAAGAGGAGTCAATCAAATTTATAAGAGCCTAAAGACGGGAAAGTTCACCCACCAGTGGATATGACATTCCAGGCAAGGCAGAACTGCTGCATCTAGGTATTCACTGTAAAAGACTTGTTCTTACCAGACCTTTACAATAGCTGAAAAATCAACATGCCCACATAGACTAATGAAGATCTCAGGAGGAATAATTTCAAGGAGGAGGAACTTTAGGCACTAAGGCTTGACATGTTAAGGAGAGTGCCCCTATCAGTGGGTCTGCCCAAGGAAGGGCCGCTTGTTCTGCCACCAGAGGTCTGAATCTCCACCAGAGCAGATGATCCAGAAGAAATCCCAGGGATCAGAGAAAGCAGCAGTACAAGACAGTGGGAAAGAGTGGATGGGTTGATGAAGGGAGGGGGAGAGAAATGACAAGAGCAAGTGGGAGGGAGGGGAAAAGGAACGGAACAGGTGCTTGTACAACTAGGGAAAAATAAAATTTAAATTAAAAAAATTAAGACTTCAAATAAAAGAAAGGTGGAGAATTTTGAGAACTTAACCATTTACTTAGAACCAACATACTCACTAAAGAAACATGATAAATTACTAGGAAATCTTCTAAAAATTTATTTGTTGTTATTGCATTTGTTGGAATGTGTGCATGACATGTATGTGGGGATATGCATTATGACATGCAGGGGGTATGTACTATGACATGCCTGTGGAGATAAGAGCACAAATACGCGGAGCTGGTTCTCTCTACCTTTACGTGTATTCCCTGCATTGAACTCAGGTGCTCAAATTTTCAGAGATAGTGCTTTTACCTGCTTTGTCATCTCACTGGTCCCAGGGAATCTCAACTCAACTCCAAGGACCTTTCCCAAAGTATCATGTAGGAATCCAGAAAATAAAATTATGGGCGCTAACTAACGTAGCTAAGAGAATGCCTTTGAAATGCAGCATAAAGATTCTAAGTTAATTCATGAGTTTTCCGTTATTTCTGTATTTCTTTACTTAATTTTACAGAGATTTTGATAAAATGATTTCATTCCAATAGCAATTTTTGTTTGTTTGTTTGAGGAAAGGGAAACTGTTAGCATGTTGTGTGACACTTTTATCTCTGGGCAGTTATTTTGACATCCGCTCAGTCTTAGTAGCTTGAGAATAACAAGTTTGAGAGTGGAGCTTGCCACAGGACATGGAAAAAGAACGAACCACAGCCCAGGAAGGAGACTTTCCTGCCAATCAAGGCAGCAGTTTAGTCTGCAGGTGACCCCCAAGCAGGGGGAAAAACCTAAGAGACTGATAAATAGTCAAGCAGGGAAGTTGGATGGAGGTCCTGGAGCAATTCAAAGACTGTGGAGCAAGAGAGCAAGAGCCAGCATGAGAGCTACAAGGTTCAAGCAGCCTGCAGCCTGCAGAAGACTCTCCCAGTAAGTCAGAGAGCAGTGAGCTCCAAGGGTACAGCTTCCGTGCATCTCACACAAGCTGGGGAAAGACTCTAGGGTGAACTGTCCCGCGTCCTATCAGTAAGCCTTGTGCTACTCTTGTAAGTAACCCCAATAAACTCATTGGTTCCTCAAGTTGGACCTTGGCATAAATGTTACTTTTGTCTATTGGGAAACTCCTATCTGGTGTGGGTGGATGACTGTGTGTGTGGTGTCTTCCCAGGAAAAGTAATTCACAGACATATTTTCACGTTAAAAAAGATAAAAATCTGATTTTTCTTATTCTTGTAGATTTTAGCAACAGTGCTGTAAAGTATAAACTACATACAGCATGAGAGACAGAAAGGTCTATCAACAGAATCCTAAGAAAATATGAATCATTTTATTCCTTTAAGATTCTGCACACTAAAGTTTATTATACAAGGTATATTATAGGACTAATACTTATTTCTATTTTATGATGCAAATCATAGTTGTCATACTCTTTCACATAATAGATTTAAGTAGCACAATATATTACTTCACTGAGAAATTTAGTATTTTCTACTTTCTATCAAAACAAAATAAGCAGTAAAACGGGGTATAATACACAATAATGGGATATAATAAGCAAAAAGATGAAATGTCAGATGGACACTAGAGATTTACTACTTATATGTTGGTAACAAATTTAATATTTTTAATACTTAAATGAAGGATAGTTTTTTTCTGCTAATGGAGGGGGAAAAAAACTCACACAATTACCAGTTAAAAATGAGAATAAGTAACTAGACAGGACTTTGAATGATCCTAATAGAAAAACATGATAAATGGTTGAGGTGATGAATGCAATTATTCTCATGCAATCTTTAAATACTGTATACATGTTTAAATATTACATTGCCCTCAATTAGTATGTACAATCATTACTTATCAATTAAAAATTTTAAATAAGCTAAAAGAAATGCATAGAACAAAGGGCTGCTTTCCATGCCACTAGTTCTACATTTGAAGAGAAGATAAAGTATATATCTGTCACATAGGTACATTAATATCATCAAGCATATAACTTGAGTGTGAAACAAAAATGTGAACTCAATCCGTGATTTAGAGAAAATCTGAACAGAAAACATTATAGTTATCTTTGATTAAAATTACAGGTACAATTTTTTAGTTAAATAATAAAAATACTCTGAAAGCTTATGCCAACACTTTCAAATATCCTTTCATAGAAAATATTCATTAACGATAGCCTCACATAACTGCAAAACTGCAGAAGCTTTTCCAACACATAATAGCTAGGTGTTGCTTCTAAGTAATGAATATATTATTACATAATTTCAAGTCATCCCGACGTGAACTGAAGCAAAAACTAAAGTTTCTTCAATTTGATCTTTTAACATAAAGCAATTATCTCCTACATCTCAGTGGCTTTAGTACCCTTATTATGACTATGAATTAACCTCACTAAACCAAAGACATGGGGCAACTGCCTATTTAAATTGACACTATTCAGCATAAATACAGTCACAGATTTGACTTATTTTGTTGTAGGAGCACACATGTTTTCATGCATGTATGGGCTTCCCAGCACCACCTTTTGAAAACAGTGCTGTAGTTGAAAATCATTGCAAGTTTTCTGTAAACTAAGATACTAGTCAATTTGTTGCAGTTCACCTGCATGGTTGCTGATAAATGACCATCACACAGCTTAAGGGAACAAGGAGTTTACTTTCTTACGACAGTCCGGTTACAGTTTATAGTCCAGCTTGACGGGACACACCAACACCAAGGCCAAGGGAACTGGCCACATCATCACTGCCTAATGGCTGAGAAATGGACAATCCTTACTTGCCAGACCAGCATGTCTGGCCAAGTATACAGAAGGATGCCAACTCTCTCATCCAGCTCTCTGTGATTTATCCAGGGCCTAATCTCACCCACCATAGGCTGGGTCTTCCCCAGTAGCTAGACAATCTCCTTCAGGTTTGCTATGGGCTTAACTCAACCATTAACTCTCTACAAATTTCCCCAGAGCTCAAACTCTCAAAAGTCAAGTTGACACCTGTGCTTAACTATGATACAATTTAATTGAGATAATTTCAAAAATGGAATATCAATAAAGCATAATCTATGCTACAAAAGGTCGTATTCTAAACATCAGTTTAGTTTAGACTACTTATAAATAAAATTGGGTTGCAAATCAGAGCCACGTGAATTGTAGCAAAATGTAGATACTGATTCCCTTCCATTTATATACCTATGCATATATACATTATTTATAATATTGATATAACCTATTATGGTTTTCATCTTACATGTCCCTAAAATCCATATTTTGAAGTTTGGATGCTAGGCTATGGCATGACTGAAAGGTGGCAGACTCTTCAGAAGGTGGAGTATGATACAAGAAAATTAAGTCATTGTGGGTATGCTTTTGAAGGGAATATTAGGCACCTGATTCCTTCACTTCTCCAGCAATAATGAGATAAACAGACCTCATCCACATTATTGTCAGACTCAAGTATATATTCCTTCAAAACACAACAGATACTTTGTCATGGGCAAAATGCAGAATAACACACGACATAGAATTTTTTTTACTTTAAATTTAAGTAATACATTTTCACTGACAGTCACAGGCATATCAGCTTTCTGTTGTCTATGACAGGGTATTATTGTTAGTTTACCCTACAATAATGTTGACACAAATTATGGGTGTGATATTTAACACAGTTTTGGACATTTAAGCAATTAATCCATAAGGATATTCAAATTTAACTTTTGAATCATAAAGATTTCCTTTTCAATTTCTAACTTTTAAATTGAAATTAAACCAAATTACAATTATTTCAATGATGTGAGACTGAAGAGGTTCCACAAAGGAGCAATGGATAGATACACCTTGGGGCTCTGGAGAGATAGCAGGGGCTGCTGACTGTAGAAGATGTGGTAGAAGCTGGGATTCTACATGAATCTCCCCAGAGTATTAGTCACAGAAATATGTAGCAAGGACTGCCTTACTATCACAACACCAGAATGTGTATATAGAACCTAACAACGGAATGTGTATATAGAACCTAGCATAATTTACCCAATGGACACAGCAAACAAAATTGAAACAAAAACTATTTGAGGGTTGTCAGAAAACACAGAGTACCAAAGACAAAACAAACAAAGGCACACCTTTCTCATCTACCCAAACTTAGGTCACATAAAATCAGAGAAGGAAAACATGACCCCCAGCATACCAGACTATAACTGAAGGATTGGAGGGGTTAGGTTTCATATTAGGAAATTCCTACAGAAAGCTGAGGGGTACATAGAAACACTTTTTAACTTGAATTATTGGCATTAGCTCCCCCTTCCACTTGCACAGCCAAGTACACACACACACACACAAAAAAAAAAACCAACAAAAAAACAAACAAGAGGTTAAGGGAAATCATCCCAATTAGGAAGAACTTCAGACTATGTTATAATAGTTTCCATTTTCTTTTTTATTTTCATATTTTAATTCACTTTATTTTTATTATTTATGAAGTGTTTTGTGTCAGCTTGGATCCAACCTGAGTATGTTTTTATCATTAACCTTTTTTTGCATGTATGTTCTCCATTTTTTTTCAAAGTTCTAATCTTCTCTTTATACTTTTCCTTTCATTCATATTTCATTTCCCCTTACTTTGTCTACTCCTCCTTTCACTTCTTAACCGTTATTATTCTTAGCTTTCAAAGAAGTAACTACATTTTTTCTCAAAAATACACTTCTGCAAATGCCTCTGAACCTTATTAGGAACATAAATTACTGGTGAAACTGGTATTGTCAAACAATACTGTCTGTACTGTTGGCTTCCACTGTGTCTGTGGTTAGCTTCCACTAACTGGAAGAAGAGAAGGTTGAACATCACAAAGGCACCTTCCAGAAAGACATATAAAACAAACAAAAGAAGTAAAAAAAAAAATTAAAAAGTGAAAAAACTCAGGAAAGAAAAAATAAAAAAAATGAGAAAAACCTCTCCAGTTTTCAATTCATTAATATTAGAACATTTAAAAAAAGAAATAAAATATCAGGAAAAGATTTTAGCTGTTACATTTAAAAACGGCTTAAGCAAGTTAAATATAAATGAAGTAAGAAAATAAATCCAGGACCTCAATTAAAAAAAAAGTTAGACACATGGATGAAAAGACCAGCAACATGATGAGCAGTTTCAAGCGAATGAAGTGAAAATTCAGCAACGAAAATGTAATTTTGAAGGGGAACCAAACAAAAATGCTGGAAATAAGTCAATCAACCAAATGAAAGACACAGTGGAAAGATATTCAGGACTAGAGTAGAGACTGCCATAAAACAACCAGGCCAGAGATCACCATCACTCTCAGTCACTCGCCTGACCTTGCAAGGAGCATGTCATGAACAGCCCAACCTATGTGGCAAGAGTGCAGTGATGTTTTTCTTATCTTGTCACATATTATTGTTTCTTTGAGACATGGCCCTAAATCAAATCTACTTCTAATTCACTCCAAAGCACGACATGTTTTCAGATAGTCTGGAACACAGGCTTCTCATTCAAAATTCTCAACAATTCTTTGAAAGTTCACTCTGACAAGCATCAAAACACATGCTTTATGAAAAACTCTCAGCCAAAAGAGAAAATCTAATAACTTCTAGAGAAGATACTTTAAATTTTTACAATTTATTCTGTCTATCAATCATTCTTGAAAAAAATAATTACAGAAACATCTGAAACAGAAAATTGATTAAATTTCCAAATAACTAGCAAAAGTTTGAAAAAGTGATTCTTAATACTTTTTCAGACGTTAAAAATACAAATATGCTCTTTACATATGAGGTAATTTTTATCTAATTAGAGAAAGGTGAAAAAAACTAATCCGACTGAAGGCATTTATGAAAAATATTTTGCCTTTCCTTTCGGGCTTGGGCCCGGCAGAATGGCCCCCACAAAGAAAGGTGACAAGCAGAACGGCCGTTCTGCCATCAACAAGGAGGTGACCCGAGAATACACTATCAACATTCACAAGCGCATCCATGAGTAGGTTTCAAGAGACGTGCCCCTCCAGCACTCAAAGAAATCAGGAAATTCATTATGAAGGGAGATGGAACTCCAGATGTGCACACTGGCGCCAGGCTCAACAAAGCTATCTGGGCCAAAGGAATAAGAAACAAACCATGTATATCTGGGGGCTGGACAGGTGGCTCAGGGATTAAGCCTCTGCCTTGCAGGCAGAAGGTCCTGAGTTCGGATCCCAGACCCCACGCATAGACGCCAAGCGGAAGCAGGGGGCGGCCTGCGTTTCTGGTCCTGGTAGGGTGGAGCCTGTGAATCCCGGGGCAGAGTAAACAAGGAGGAGGCAGAGGCGTCCATGGTGGTTCCCGAATTCGCCTGTAGTTCTACACACATACGCACACACGCACATACATACGCACACACGCACAATTGAATAAATAAAAAAAAATTTTTTTAAAAAATTCTAAAAAAAAAAAAAGAAAGAAACGGTATCTGTGCGCACTTGTCCAGAAAACTCAATGAGGACCAAGACTCACCAAACAAACTCTACACTGTGGTAACCTATGTCCTTGTGACCACGTTCAAAAATCTATGGACAGTCAATGTGGATGAGAACTAATTGGAGAGTATACAAATATTAAGTTGTAAAACCATCAAAAAAAAAAAAAAAAGAGAAAAGAAAAAAAAGTATTTTGCCATCCTCAGTTCTTTAATTAGGAAGAAAACGCAATAAAAATCTGAGGAATTTTGGCACATACCTTTGAATTACAGAATTTCTTGAAGTTTTAGTTTCGACAGAATTTTTTCTTTTATATTTACTTTTTATGTGTCTGTGTGTATATGTGCATGTGTGAGACAAAGAATACATGCATGTGTACGTGATGGGTGCAGGCCACAGAACAACTTTAGAAATCCATTCCTTCCTTCCACCATGTGGGGCTTCTCAGGATGGAACTCTGATCACCAGTTTGGCAAACAGCCAACCTTATCCCTTACCCCTGACATACTTCATTGGTACCCTGGGAAGTTCTTACAAATGAAATGCCTGGATAATGAAAGACTTAGCGTATATCCTTGTCGATAATATTATTTACACTGAAATTTTTCCAACGTTCAAATGGAACACTTACATTCTTAAATAATTACTCATTAGTTTTTAATTTGTGTTTCATATAGGAAACAAAACTAAAGCATATCAATTCAAGTCTAGGAACTAACATGATAATGGTGAATCTTATTAAGCCTGCAGCTAATCAGACTATTAATGTTATTTAAATTAGGTATATCCAGAAATATCTACTGAACCAATAATTAAAGATTTGTAAAACTTACATTTCTAATTTCCAGAAGGGAATTCTAGCTCTGTATAGAAAGCAGTTTTTGTTTTTTGATTTTATCAAGTACAAACTCCTGAGAAAGATTATTATGTCGGCCAAATATACTTCAAAACTTTTTGAAAGTAAAATTTCCTGTAAGTTTGTTTTACTCCAAAGTTTAAAACAATTTACAAATAATCCTTGCAACAGCTATAATTCATATAATTAATTAGATAACTGTACTCAAATTTACTCACCCTCCTAATAGTATCTGTGGTTGGTTGGATTCATTTGTGATACCAAATATATCAGGAATCAGATCACCATTGAAGCTAAAAAAAAAAAAAAAAAGGAATTGTTTGATTAAAACATCATGTTTAATTTAGCTTAAAAGAAGAGGGCAGATTCCAAATGCAACAGCTTTGGGGAAGTGTAGCAAAATGTACAATATTGAACAGTATGTAGTCAATAAAACAGAAATGCTTCCAGGTCAGAGTGTTTAATTTTTGTTATTGGTCCTACCTACACTGTAGTAAACTTGGTGCAACAAATATAATAACCTGCATTTGCAATGGTCTACATTCAAAGACAAGGGGGCCTGTGACAGACTGATTTTCTAAACAATGACATGAAGCAGAGTCTGTGGTTGACTCATACTACAAAGCAAGAAACAAAATTTTGCTATGATGTTTGGTTGTTGTTTTATGAGCTCTGCACAAAATTGCCCCAAGCTTCTTAAAATGTGGATTGTGACTCCTTATAGGGCTGTATTACTGTGGGGTTTACACAATATTTGACAACAGCAAAAGATTTCTGAATGTATAACAACCAAAAATTAAAATCAAACATTTAATGAATCTGAGTTGTTTCTGGCAGTGCTCACTTATATTACTTTGCACTTCACTATGGTCTTATACTAAATACAGAACACAGGCATGTTATTTTACACATGACACCCAATGTGAGTTAATGCTACCTGAAACGCCTCTGCTCATATTTAAGACCATTGTATATTATCAATTGTAGTGCTTTGTATTTGAATATACAAAGTTTTCTGTTCTTATAGAAATATAATGGTTTATGGGAAAGGAAAAGATAGCATTTTTTTTTTAGTTATTCCTCAGCATTTAAGTTCCATTTAGCAAATATTAAAGTTTGATAATTTTAGGATTTTTTTATGAGTTTTAATGTGTGTATGTGTGTGTGGGGGTCCATACAAGTTCATGTTTGGTATGGCACATATGTGGAGGTCAGAGGATAACTATTTAGGAGTCAGTGCCCTTCTATTTATTTCTGAAGAAGTCTCTGCCATTTCTGCCTCTACACAGCTTTTGGCCCTTTCTCTGCCTACAACTTGACATAGGGATACAGGAATTAAGATGTAAGCCACTGTCAGCTCTTCTACATGGGTTCAATGCCTTGCTGACTACAAGATAATATGATTTTAAAAATTACCAATGAGGACATGAGAGGGGGAATTTATTAACTCTATGGTTGGCCCACTGATGCGTTGTTGGTGCCCCAGCAAGTACCCAGGTGAAGGATGCAGGCATCGGGCCCAATGGATCACACAGGCAGGGGCACTGGGTGGAAAGGAGAACAAGGAGGTGGAATTGGGATGGGTACGAAGGTAGTGGAGTTAAAAACAAAAATTCATCACATTTGTATATAAAGGCTTCAAAGAATAAAAAAGTACTGTTGAAGTTGCTGATTTGAATTTCATTAAAAAAATTAGTAATATTGTCAGGATTAGATGGATTTTCCCAAATAAGTATAAACACATGTCTACCAATTTTTTAGGATGTATTTATGTGAAGTGGAATTTTTAGCATTGATGCTTAGGAAATCAATATATTGTGCTGATTAGATTGCTCAGCAAATAGTGGCATTGGTTGATAAGCTTGACTTGTAGCCCAAGTGATGAAAGGTGTCTTCTGGCCACCATATGTATGTAACCTAACATGTGTAAGGACACTTGTATGCCTGCAGATATGACTGCATGTTTATATTCAAAGAAACAAAATGAAAAAAGACAAAAATAAGAAAATGATGACATTAATCCTCTTTGAAGATGTAAGATATACTACCAAATATTTTTAAAAAATGCATAAAGAATTAATAAACAAATCTAATTATATGGAAATCTGATTTTGTCTTAAATAAATGGTAAAATAAATGTAAAAATAAAAGTTTTAAAATAAATGTTTATTTATATACTTCTAACATATACTTGTATACTCAAAAACATAAGGAAATTCCTTGAATGGAAAGGGTTAATGAATGGAAAATGTTAAAGCAGCTGTGTTTTGATCTATCCCTGATGGTAAGAAAGACAGCACTAATTCCTAGAAACTTTTCAGACATATGACCTAATTTAACTGATCTTCAAAATAACCCAGAAAATCCCTAGCTGCTGCAAATATTCTTATAGTTTCTTGACTGTTGTAATAAAGAAAACACAAAACTATGAAGGAATAAAGCTAAACGCCATTAAGAAGATGAATCTAGGAATTTATAGCCTACATTTCTAATGATTACTGACTTACTGACATATGATATTAATGACTTCACAAAAGACATGAAGGGGAAACAAAAATGTGACCAGACTATGCTTTTGTTCCAAGGATGATCATTCTCTCATTACCAAAACAACATGTTAGAAATTTAATCATTTTTTTTGAAAAATAAACAAAGAAAGAGCTGTAAAAAAGGGCAAAAATATCCTAGTAACACAGACATCTTTCTGTATTTCTACAAGAAACCCTATTATCTTCCTATCTGTTAATCTATATTAGAATCTTCTTATTTTCAAAATAATGAATTTTCTCTTTCCTCCATCATGACAAACAAATGTCAAGCAATCAGGTGAATAGGTCCCTATTGGTTTTAAGACTAATTTACTGTTAATACTACTTAGCAGAACAGCTTCTATATAAAATATTTTATCTTATCTATTGTAAATATTAAACTGTTCCAAGTCAAGGAAGAATACACTTACTCCATAATTAGTGGTTGGTCCTGAAAAGTCCTATTGAGTATCGTCATATTTTTAGAATCTGTAAAAGTAGTAAGCATTTAAAGTTATTATTTCTATCTACAAGGTAAAACTTTCACATATTTTATGAGATTCATTTGCATCTTTGTAAGATTCACTGAAACAGTTATCATTAACAAGATACTGGTGAGTTCACTATACTGAAGACTAGCATGACAAGTTCCATTTAAGATTTCCATATAAAAATCATGTAGAAGAATATTCTTTGTATACAATTTATTTAGCAATTACAAGATTCTGATGTAGTCAAAGAAATCAATCTGTGCAAAGCCACCCTATTGTATCAATGCTTATTCACAAGGACTTTGCATATGGCAGTCCTTTCAACACTAAATGCATATAATGAAATCACTGCATATGTTTCCAAATTTAACAAAAAACACTGCATTTTCTCTTTTTCCCCTCCCGATGTCTAGCTTCCTGCTCAAAGCTGTCCAATTAGAAATCATTAACTAGATTTTCAAATAAGACTTCAAGATTCATGGAAAGACATGGTAGACTGATCTGCAAAACACTATTTTTTTTTCCTTTTCTTTACTTGGAAGACATATCTATCTTTTAATTTGGGATGCTGAATGAAAGTTAAATTAAGCCTTGTTAATCAGATATACTATGAGTTTAAAGTAATGTAGAGTGAAGCAAAGCTGTTTCTAGTACTTCAATCTTTATCGACTTACTGAATTTGACAGTATTAATAGACCAGGTATACTATCCATTTTTGTGATGAGAATCATAGCAGCGAAAGGATCACTCTGGCAGCTAATATACAACTGTTCACTTCTGATATCTGAAGATAAAAACTTTGGGTATTGTACTTAAAAAATTCCATATGGAGGTTGCTGAAAGTATATATTTTATAATTCTAAAGGGTATTACAATACTTTAATAACATTTCTTCTTTAAGCTAACAAGAATGGATTTTGCTCTCTGGAATGAACCACAGACTATTTCAAGAATGACAATAATGAATTAGAAAATGAATTTTCTTGAAATTTTATAATTAAAATTACTGACACATGAATAGCTTTTGCAACTGATTTGAAAACCATAAGCATCAGGCATATTTTACATAACTGTCTTACTTAACAGCCGATGATTTCTTAATTAAATTCTTAATTAAAATATTTTATTTGAAAACAAAAGAGAGATAGAAGTTTGTGCCATAGTGCACAAGTCAACTTCAGAAGACAAATTTCAGAAGCTGGTAGCCTCCTTCTATTATGTGGGCTTCCAAGGATTAAATTCAGGTCTCCAGGTTTGTGAGCAGACATCTTTCCTCAAAGAACCATATGGTCAAGGTTAAATATTAAAATTCCTGAAACTCACCTAATGTTTGATTTTGTCCCCAGAAAATAACAGCTCCTAATTCACTGCTTGCATGATTGTGAGGAAAATATGTGAGTAGGACATCCATTTGTGAATCTCCATCATAATCTCCAGGGACTACACTTGTGATTAATGTACCATGATTCCTATAAAGAATAAAAATTTTAAAATATTATATAAGGTATAACAGAAAAGGACACTGGAATATGTCTACCATGAAAAATATTTTCAATTTCAATGCAAAATTCAAAGGTATCAAGATATTTGGAGTGCTTTCATAAGGAATGGAGCTCATAATAATAGTGTTAAAGCAGTAAATCACATCATTTTGATTTTATTAAAGAACACTCTTTATTTGGCTAGGGAGATGGCTCAGAAGTTAAAGCTTTTGCCTTTTAAACAAAAGGACCTGAGTTTGGATCTCAGATCTATGTAAAAACTCCAAGAGGAAATGGTGGAAATAATACTGACCACCCTGGAAGGTGGAATCTGGAAACTCATAGTAAAGCACAAAGGACATAGAACAATTGAGGGTGATTACCAAAGTAATACTTAGGCCGCCCTGGGCACACAAACTCAAGTGACCGCTTTGACACACAGACACACAGACACAGAGACACAGACACAGACACACACACACACACATCCACAATCACACCTGAAAAAAAAAAACACTATTTTCAAAGTTTTTAATTTGGATTTTAAATAGATTCAACATTATAGCAAAAGCAATCACTTTTTCAAAGCTAGTCCGAATATACAATGGAATATAAGGTTTTATGAAATCTGAATATGAGCATACAAACATCTTCATTTCTACTTTTGTTGGTAACTAAAAAATTCAAAAATTATCTATTTTAAATGTATCACCAATAGTCCTTTATTTCTCTGATACAGCAAGGCAAGAAACAATTTATTTCTGCAAAGTTCTAGATATTAAGGATTTAAAATTGTACTGTAAGATAAAAACAATGTGATAACAGAAAATCTATAAAAAGAACAGTTTGGTCCTTCCCACATCTCTACTTTATTTCTGGTATGTCAAAAAGTCAAGAACATAGATAAAAGAGACAGTAAAATGTTCTATTAAGTAAGGACTTAACAGTTAGCTCTAGTGATTAGCTCAAATATGACAAATAACTGGTTTTTGAAGACTATTATGTGTGTCAAATAGGCCTCTTATCCCACCCCCCCAAAAGGGGGAAATAAGGAATCTGAATAAGAGTCAATGGATAGAATAAACTTAGAAAAAGGACAAAAAGAATACCTTAGAAATAAAAAAAAAAGTAAACAGAAGGGTCAGAAGACAAATTGAGAAAACCTCTTGGAAAAAAAAATACAAAAAACAAGCAAGCAAGAAGTAAAAAAAAAGCCTGAAACACCAACCCTTATGATAAAGGTACAAATGATAAGAAGTAAGAAGTCCTAAAAGAAAGAACAAGGAAATAGCATAAGGACAGCTTCAAGCATAGAGGCCTCCAGGAGGAAGAATCAACCTGATGGAGAGTATAAAGTGAAAAATCAAAAACAAAACAAACAAACAAACAAAAAGCAAAGCACATTACCAAAGAAACAAAGTAAAGCAGGCAAAGAAATTAATGTAATAACTTACCAAATGAAAAAAAGCGACATTTAAATAATTTAGAGAAACAAGAAGATTCAATTGTAAAATAGCAAAGCAAGCAGCAGTTTAAAAAGTTTATATAAGATCTAAGATTCCACCCTTTCTCAGGAAGTTCTTGAAGGATACATTCTATTTAAAAACAAAACAGAACAATACAGATGAAAAAGAAAAAAAAATTGGTACTAGATGAAAAAAAAAAATAGAAATTGAACTAAAAAAAAGCAAAGCTACTGAAGGCCTAGAAAATGAATGTAATTAGGTAGACTTTCGAAAAAACCCTGCATTGGGTTAATCTAGATGCATGATCATTTATGGCCAACATGACAGGAAATCTTTAAGGAATAAAGGATATGTACATAAAATCTACTTAACACATTTTTTTTTAAAAAAGACAATCTTATAATTGGATACAAGAAAAGAAACATGTATATTATTCATCTGTAAAATATACAGAAACTACATAGCTAAAATGAAATTTTTTTAACACAGCTACAAAATGGTAACTATACTGGGTTTATGGAGATTTGAAAATGTTAAATCTTTTTTAATGCCAACAAAAAAACTTAGACACAATTAAAAATGAAAATTCAAAGGGCTGGAGATATGACTCAGGGGTTAAGCCTCTGCTTCACAAGCAAAAGGTCCAGAGTTCAGATCCCAGATCCATGTAAAAATGTCTGGCAGAAATGGAGGCAGCCTGTACTTCCAGCCCTGGAAAATTCCAGCAAAGCAAAGAGAAGGTAGAACAATCCAGGGTGATTCCCTAAGAAGTCACCCTAGTTCACAATAGTACCTTTTGATTCACACACCCCAAAAATAAGCAAATAAAAAAAATCATAAGGAGAAAATACAAGACTGAGGGTGTAAACCAGTGGAGCAGTGCTTGTATAATAATGGATTTAATCTCTGATATCACCAAAACATAAATAAAATCATAAATAAATAAATGCATTAAAAACGTCAATTAGAGTGTAAGATTTTGTTTTAAAACATGGAAGTAAATACTAGACTAAAAAACGTTATTACATTAGAGAGGAATAGGGGCACACAGAAATTAAATGGCAATTATTTTAACTTTGAAAAATATTCTACATTAAAATTAAGACAGTAATTTTTAAATTTTAAGAGCACATAAAATAATGAGTATTGTATTAACTCAAAGAAAAATTGCGGTCTGGAAAGATGACTGAGTGGTTAAAGGCATGCATGGAGTTAGGATCTCACATTCCACAAAAGGGAATAGTTAGTGGAGTTACTAGTAATCCTGTAATTCAGACAGGACAGCTGAGCCTAGTATCCAAAGTAAGATGGTTAGCTACAGCATCTCAATTTGTAATTGGGGTGCAAAAAAGAGAAACATTGTATAGTACTCATCTAAAAGTATGTAGAATCATACACAGACAAGATCTGATGAGATCTGATTTAACCCTGCCTAAACAGAACACAGTAGAAGAAAAATTAATGGTGATTCCCTATATCAAATTCGAGCCTCCAGAAGCATGTGTACCCCACATGCATGTGCAACCCCATGTACATGGCACCCATATATAAAAAATCATGCTTGCACATGGTCCATAAACACATACAAAAATTGAAAAATACAATTTTCAAAATCTGTTTTGCTTCTCAAAGAATTTAAACTATTTATGAAGGCATCTAGTCTGTTCCCGTTTTTTTTTAGATTATAATTCTCTTAAGTGTACTTTCCTCTTCTGCACAACAAATCTTTTCATTTGCTTTTCACAAATAATCCTTTTGCTGCCAAATCTTAAAAATGCTATGAACTTTTTGAACACTCTCACCTAAATTGCACTTATTGGTAAGCTCAAATTCTATGAATGTTTGAAGTCTGTGATTTTGGTCTGCACTGACCCATTTCTTTCACTTTAATTTACAGAGCATTCAACCCTTGGTTCCTGTAGTTTAAAAGTATGCTGCATCACTATCACTGACAGTATAAGGTTTCATGCAATGCCAACCACAAAACAGAAAAAGTATGAAATAATATATTTAAATCGCTATTAAAAGTTCAGATAATTTGAAAATCTTTATTTTAATTCTATTTAAATCAATCTTAAAGTTATCATTAGTCAAAAATAAAAATGAGAGATGTCACTGTGCACTGTCTCACTACAAACCATGTTCTTCTTCACCATGCACAGAATACATTTAACAAGAAGATCCCACTGTGAAAGATTTGTTTGTATAAGTAGACTAAGGAGTGACATTTCCCAACTCATTCAAGAAAGCAATTACATTGAAGGTTATTTACATAAGAAAGACTAGAATCCACCCTTATTTATTTATTTATTTTCTCAAAAGGGAATTTTTTTAAAACTTTGGTACTTTCCCTATGTTGCTTAACAAATTGCTAGCACAGTTTTTTGTGTTACACATATAGGTACATAAGACTGATTTCAAAAACTATAAATGGCTGCATATCTATATTTTACTAATGACTACTATTTCACAAAATTAGGTATTTGTACTTACTTCAAAGATATCCTTACTCTGGGTTTAAAATAGGGTGCACTCTGATCTGCCAAAAAGACGATTAAATCATTTCCTAAAAAGAAAAAACAAAACAAATATATGATAATTTAAAAATTCCCTAGTAGATTATCCACTCCATGCTTAAAAGTTCTCTGAGTACTATTCCTAATAAGGAAACTTTCATTCTATTTTAGTCCATCATCCCTCTCAAGGATAGTCACATCAAACAAAATGGGGAACTAAATTCAATGTTCAAAGTATAACAGGACAGACTACCTTGGAAAATGTAGTTCTTCAAGGCAAAATGAAGCTAAGATACTCTTCCATGGGCAAAATTAAAAGAAACGTCAATAGAAACTGTACTGTACCAAATATGAAGCATTGGGTTTGATCTACAGCACTACAGAAAACAAAACAAAGAAAACCGTTGGTACTTTATTGTTCTGTTTGTAACCTTGTGTTTTTCAATTGAAGAAATCAATTGGCCTCTCACAAATAACTAGGGCACTTTAAAACATTTAAACAAACAAACAAACAAACAAAAAAATCAGTCTTCCATGTTTCCTCCTTTGAGTTAGTGGCATTATTTTCCAGGATGATGCATTCTTGATCGCTTAGTGTAACTGGATTAGAGTCTCAAAACTGTTTAAACACCAGACAAGGAGAATCTCTGCATCCAGTTTGGATGGACTCCCTTCAGGCTTGACAGTATGCACCTTTTTTTTTGTAATAAGCAGAATCATTCCAAGATAGGAAAAAAAAAGTATCCGGTATTCATAACAGGCTCTGGGTGCTGCAAAGGAGACTCAAAAGTCTGAGTCAGCATCCTGTAACTTGGAACTCTGAATCTGGTCTTAATTTCCTACCTAATCAACACTAACTTTTGTGTTAAGATCCCCCATAAATGAACTAGTCTTAATAAAGGTCAAAAAATTTCCAAGAATAAGTTGGCAAACAAAGAAGAGATGTGGAAGATTATGATAGTGACCAAATTGAGAATGGGTCAGGTGTACAATAAAGACCAGGCAGCTCGAGTTGGAGAAGTCTGTGGTTTGAGAATGCACCTCCAAAGTGATTCTGGGTTTATGATGTGTGACAGAGATGCTTGTGCAAGCTTTGGAGTATTTGTGGCCTAGGAAGGGCACCAGTACCTTCAAAGAAACCTGGGACTTTAACAAAGGGCAGTGCAGATGAAGTGGGCAAATGGGAGAAGGAAGAAGTCTCCCAAAAGAAATTATTAAATTGCATCTTTTCCTGTTCCTCAGTCGGATGGAAGAGTGAGATTAGGCAAAAAAGGGAGCGAAGGGGACTTGGGAACAGATGATGCCTGCTGGAAAAACTCCAAAGAATCAGGGAGCACTTTGGGTGGCAGGTGATTCCACAGGGAGGAGTGAGGATGAAGGCTTTCCAGGAAAAACAAATCAAAAACCAAGCAAACCTGGGGTGTTGCTAAGGTCTGGTGGGCAGGGCCAGGGTAAAGAAAAAAGAGGAATTAAAAAAAAAAAGAAGCTCCCAAAACAGAAAAAAGAGCACAGTCAACACTCTAAGATAAAGGGATGGGCGCATGATGGCAAATGACTGGGAAATGCAAGAAGACTGGCCTTGAAGCCAAGGGATGCGGGTTCAAGCCCAGGGGAGAGGTGCGGGGGTAGAGGGGGGCCCGGCAAGCACTGACTTCCTCGTAACACGAAGAGATCCGTCTGCTTGTCGGAGTTGAGGTCCCCGAAGGCAGCTACGGTGCCCCAGGCCTCGGTCCCAAAGAGCTCGGCCGTGACGTTGTGCAGTGCCCGTGCAGGGGCAGGCCCGATTCCCAGCAACGCGACCACCAAAAGGAGCTGCGCCAGCAGCACCTGGGCACTCCGGAGCGGACCCGCGGCCGCCATGGCAGCCCTAGGTCCCCGCCGCCGCCGCCGGCTCACCGCCGCGCTTGACGGCAGCCGTAAAGCACCGCTGGTTCGGCTAAGTATACAAGAAAGTCCAGTAGTTGAGCCGCTCACAGGCAGCCGCCCGCCCAGTGCACTCCAAGCCTCCTCGGACTGCGCCACAGCAGATAAGGAGGCCAACGAACCGGGGCCAGGCTGAGCCTCACGCAGACTTCCGGTCAGCCGGCCTTCCGACAGTGTCGCGCGCGGGGGCGGGACTGCGCTGATAGGCAGCCGGGAGGCGGTGGCCAAGCCATAGCCTTGGTGCCATGGCGGGGGCGGAGGGACTTATGGCCGAAGTGAGCTGGAAGGTTTTGGAGCGAAGAGCCCGGGCCAAGCGCTCAGGTTTGGTGGACCGAGACAATTCCCCCTGCCCCTCCAACCCCTGGGCGGGAGGCAGGTGGGAGTCGTGGGAATGGCCCTGTGTCCCTTGAATTTTCCTTCATAAAGTTGAAGGCGGATATGTTTAAGCTCCTGATGTGTTTTCCAGCCAACCTCGTTCTAAAAATTATTTCTTCCCTAAGTGATTCCACCCCCCCCCCAAAAAAAAAAAAAAAAAAAAAACTAGCGGCAAACTAGTTTTGCCCGGGAACTTGAGCTACAACTCAGGCAGTGTCACGATCTTGAGAAACTGTGTGATCTTCCTACCCGTGTCAGGTTTTCAGTTTTAGTTAGACATGTGATCTGGTTTAAAAAGTTGGGGAGACTCGTCGCCTCATTTCCTATGGCCCTTTGCATTCCCCATGTATTTCGTATATGCCTTTTGCATTCTGAGTCGCAACTGGTTTTCTGTATGGCAGAAATGTGGGGTGTTAAGTTTTCTAGGCTACAAATCATACTGACCAATGTAGGGCAGGATGAAGTTGTCCCTTTCCCTTGACAAGTGATCCCTGGTGATCCAGTTGCCGTTCCCAAGCTCAAGGCCTTGGATGCCAGAAAAGTTCAAGTGTCCTTAACTGACTTCTTCAAATTGCCAAGTCACCACTTAAGTTAGCTCTTTTGGTTGACAACTTCCAGAGTTTATGTGGAGTTGGTTGAACAAAATATTCAGTGTGCTTATAAACAAGAGAAGTGGTCAAATGACAAATCTTCAATCAACAACCTTTCCTTTGAAAAGGATTGGCAGAGTATATGACGTGCTGGAAAACATGGAAGTAGTTGCCTGTCAAAGTTACTCTGCATTTGCACTAATGTTGAAGTCATTCCCCTGCCATTGATATGCTCCCAAAATGTGGGCTTTTTCATTTACAAAGTCTTTATTTGCATGATTTTTTTTTTAAGATTTGTAGAAAGTGTCTTAATTATTTTGTGCCATCTCATTGTTTTTAAACATAGAAATTCTTATATTTACTTAGGATTAATAGTGAACTGATCACTGAAAAATAAGTGTTTTTAAAGTCGCTACATTTTAGAGTCAGTACATTTACTTTAAATATTCACATTCATTTTGTTTCATATTTTTTCTTAAAATGTTTGCATGTAGAGATACTGACTTTATTAGACAATGTAGCTATAGGACTTAGAAAAATGTTACTAGGTTGGTTCTACCTGGATAAAGAATACCCTCCCCACTTTTTTTAACAGGAAACTGAAGAATGCCCACAACATATATTTTCGCAACGTTGTTCTTTTCTTTTAATAATTACATAGAATTTATTTTCTCTTTCAGTCTTTGGTTTTACTTAAATGCAGTTATAGTAGTAAGTTTTGAAAACCTTACTTTTCTTAATGCTCAAAATTTAATTGTTGAACACAATTACTTAAGTTCAATCTTACAAACATAGTGGTTAAATGGATATTATCAATGCTGAATATTCCTATACATATACATCAATGTAGAAAAAAAAAAAAAGAACTCAAAGCCAGTTTTTCAAATCAGTAGTTAACATTTGATTTTTCTGATTCTTGTAACTCTGGGAAGTTTAGATCATAAAACTTCTTAAGTGTTTACTTCTTGTGTCACTAAATATAAGTAATTTGACCCTGTTTGCAACTAGTAGAATATATAAACATCTTTGTTTGAAACATGAACTAACCTGCCTCTGGGATAGACTCTTTTTTGGAATCCTAAGCATTGTTACGTGGTAGCATAACAACTGTACTGCACAAAAAAAGGTACTACTCATGTAATGGTTAATAAGTGGATATTATATTTTCTGCCTTATTCATATAAGCAGATGTAATTTATCAAATAGCTGAAATCAGATTTCCAAGTCATAAAAGAGAAAGTGAAATTGCATAATGATCCTCAATTATTGTCTTTTGTTGCATAATGCATCATTTTAATAATTGCTCACACTGCTTTCATTTAATTTAATGCTGATTGCTCCTAACCTTCACTAAACAGTTTTAAAATTGATGTAGTTTAGCCTGCAACGCTTATGATAAGAGTCAACAGTTTGAAATGACCAACTCACCTGATGCAGCCTCCTCTTCACCAGCTTTCTTAAGGTCTGGTAAGTGTATAAACCCAAAAGGGTCAATTGGTAATTTTGAATATTTTTGTTTCTGGAAGCTATCTTTTTTATTTCATTTCATCTCTTTGGCTCAAGTCTGAACACCATTTTACTTAGTGTTAGGATTATGTTTTTATTGTGTATTGTATGTGACCTGTGATGTATGACAAAGGCAGAATAGAAGTTCTACCTTAATAATTGAAAACTACTGGACTAAGGGCAATTCCTTAGAGCCTGGGAGCTTCAGTTGTCAAATGGGTACATAATGTAGATTCTTAAATAGATTGGGACCTCTTAGAAAATTGTAACAATTTACATGAATTAGTAATTTTGGATGAATAGCAACTTATCAGCTTCCTGTGAAGAATGTATTATCATTTCATAGACAAGAAGTTACTTACCCTGGTCTTGAGATGATTGTATTTCAAAGCTATTGCATTGCTTCTTATCCCATGACTTCTTAATACATAGCCCAGAGGCAATGATGGTGTACTGATGATTCCTGGATGATTACATGTTGGTGCCATTTGAAAGTTGACAAAAAGCCGTGGAATTGGCTCCTCAGTAGAGTTATATATGAGTTTTGAAAATCATTTCAAATTAGATTATAACTGCAGATATGCTTGTATGTATTCCCTTTAGGAACCAGATCTTTGGATATATTCAGTCTTATGGTACGAAAGAAGAAATGGGTTTCCTTAAGTGGCTATAAATGACACCTGAAGTCTTTGACATACTTTTCAATTAATTGTCATTCACCTTAGGTCATTTAAAACATGCTGTATGTTAGCATTGTCTAGAAGACTTTTAAAGAGTCTACTTTGGCTCAGATATGTTTAGGAATACTCACATTTCCATAGTCTTTGTTAAGTACATATGAGAGGAGCACCCATTTGGGATTCATCATAGCCATACTCCTAACCTCCTGCCATTTGTGTTTCAAGTTTTGATTTGGGAGATAGAGAAGTAAATCTTGAAACAAACTAAGAATGAATCAATCAGACAGGAGAAAGCAAAACTTTACTTAGAGAAAGGAAATGATCCTTATCTTTAGTTCCCTGTATGTCTTAATTTTTAAGAAATATGTTTTTTTTTTTCTGCATTGGCACTGCCACTAAAGAATGAAGTGTTTTTAACAGTAACAAAGTTATTGATTGGTTTCAGGGAAATAGAATGCTAATGCCTTTGTGCATCCTTAATTCTGAAAATTTCTGAACCTAAGAATTATGCTTCAGCATTACATGCAATATTTGAGGGCAAGAAACTTTTGGTAAAAAAGTAGAAAACTACTAAATCTCCTTATTATACATTTTAAAGATAATTTCTTTGAATATTGTTTTTTAGTATTTACATATGTGAGGAATCCACTCACCTAAACTCAGTTAAGATGATGAAGAAGTGCTTAGAAATTTTATCTGTTAGAATAATGAGTGCCTCAGGTGGATCAATGTATATACTGAGTTGGATAGTCCATTTGTGTTGGAAATTGTTTTCCTTTACTTTAGCTTCCTTATATTCTCATTATAGGAGAGAGTTTTATTGCATACTGTTAATGATAATTATTTCAAACCATATCCTGAGTTGCACAATGAGATTCCTATTGATATTTTTAGCTAAAAACTAGCCAATATTGCCCAAGGTGAAAGCTAATATCTTGATTCCTTCTTACTATTTTTATTAAGAATTCTCCATTTATATAAACATAGTGAGTTGTTGTTCCACCCCTGCTCTCCTCTGTCCATCCCTCCCTCCACTCTTCCTCTTCCTTCCATCCTTCCCCCTTTCTTTTCTCTCCTCCTCTCCCTTTACCATTCCATCTCTCTTCCTTCAAACCTTCTGCCTGTCTACTTTTGTAGGCCTCTGCTTTTGGGTTGTCTTCTCTAGCAGGGGCTCAGGCCTCTTTGGCAATTTAAGTGGCCCTACCTTGTTTAGACCACAGATAGGGATGCTCCTTTTCATCTGTCTAATCCTTGTCTCTAAGGTTTCCACTGTATGTAGTTATTTTTCCTGAGTTCCTTACTGGTCAGTGGGGGATTTTGTGCAGGTCAGGTGAGGGTAGGTCTCATTCAAGTGAGATCATGGATGCAGCAGCCCTGTCATGTCATGGTTTAACTTTGATGTGTTGTATGTGTTTAGAAATTTGCCCATTTCTTTGTGATTGTGATCTGGCTCGTAGTAAACTTTGGGATGGGAGGTGCTTTGTTTAACCTTATTTGGGTTGTGGATTTTAGGGTCTCAGATACTCTGCACTCTCATTGGTGGTGGTTGTTTATTTCATTGTTCTTCTATTGCAATAGGCTTGGTCTTGTTTAGGTATTAAGATCCTTTTTTATCTAAAGAGGTGTTTGGATGGTGGCTTATTTTCAATTGTCTATGGTTAGTATTGAGACATCTGGTCTTGTCTAATATAAATTTTCTCCCCTTCCACTGTTGTTTAGACTGGTTTACCTAACTAAGCATGTGTTCCCTGTCATGGGGGGAGGGGAAGATTAGGGATTAATAAGCAGGTGGTTGGTTACCTTGAGGCTCACCCCACTACTTCCTACGTCCTATTCCTGTTTTTCCATCCCCTTTAAGACTTTTCTTACATAAAAGCCTTATTTAACTGTCTGTCCATGTTCTTTAATTTCTACTCTTTTGGGATCTTCTTCCACCCGCCCGTCTTGTGGTCCTTTGAGCTTGTGCATGTAATAAGAGTTTCTATTTGATTGCATCAAACTGAAAAGGTTTAATGCTAGATTCATATATAAGGGAGAACATACGACACCTGTCTTTCTGCATCTGTGATATTTCACTCAGTATAATTTCTTCCAACTTTATGTATCTACTGGCACATTTCTTTAGTTCATTTTTCTTGATAGCTGAATAGTATTCCACTGTATATATGTACCACATTTTCATTAACCGTTCTTCAACTGTTCGACATCTAGGTTGGCTCCATTTCTTTGCTATTGTAAAAGAGCTGCTTATAAACATGTTTTTACATGTGACTCTATTACAGATGTAGTTTTCTTTGGGAAAATTCCTAGGTGTGATATAGGCTGGGTCATTTGGTATTTCAACTCTTAGCTTTTTTAGGAACCTTCAAACTGATCTCCAAAGGAGTTGTAGAAGTTTACATTCCTACCAGCAATGTATGAAAATCCTCTTTTCCCTGCATCCATGCCAACATTTGCTGTCATTTTTTGTGTGTGTGTGTGTGGATTTTAGCCATTATACCTTGATTGAGATAATATCTCAGGGTGGTCTAATTTGCATTTCACTAATGACTAGGGAAAAATCTAGATGTTAATCCTCTATCAGATGTGTGATTATTAGTAAAGATACTCTTTCATTCCTCTGGTTGCCTTTTTGGTCACTTGAGAAAGTTTTGTTGTTAATTGTTCTTTAAATGTCTGGTAGAATTCAACAGGGAATCCATCTGGTCCCAGGCTTTTCCTGGTTGGTACATTCATGATTACTGCTTTAATTTCATAACTTGTTATAGGACAATTTAAATAATTCAGTTAATCATGGTTTAACTTTGATGTGTTGTATGTGTTTTGAAATTTGTCCATTTCTTTATGATTGTCAAATTTGATAGTGTGTAAATTTTTGAAGTATGACCTTATTATGATTTCTCTGAATTTCCCGGATAACTTCTGTGATAGCTCCATTTTCACGTCTAATTTTATTAATTTGAATTTTCTCTCTTTTGGTTTTGGTAATTGATTTAGGATTTCTCAATTTTAAGTTTTTCAAAGAGCCAGCTCTTTGTTTGATTGATTCTTTGTATTGTTTCTTTGTCCCAATTTCAGTAATTTCTCCTTTGATCCTACTTATCTTTGTACATGTATTTATTTTGGAATTGGTTTGTTCTTGTTTCTCTAAAGCTTTAAGCTGTGTTATTAGGTTGTTTACTTGTGATATTTCCTTTTTTTTGATGTAGGTGTTGAGTTTTGATATGATGTGTTTTTATTATCCTTGAGTTAAGGAATTTTTGAATTTCTTTCTTACTTCTGTCTGGATCCATTCCTCATTCAGTAGCTTATTATTAATCATCCAAGTGTTTGTGTACTTTCTGTTCTTTACTTGTTATGGATATCCATTTTTATTCATTGGTGGTCAGCTAGATTACAGGTGGTGATTTCAACTTCCTTATTTTTGTGGAGACTTCCTTTGTGACCCAATATGTGGTTTATTTTGGAGAAGGTACCATGGATGGCTGAAAAGAATGTATAATCCTTGGTGTTGGGATTCAGTAGATTTCTGTCAGGTACATTTGGTTTATGGTTTGGTTTAGTTCCAGTGTGTCTTTGTTCAGTTTTTGGCCAATTGACCTGTCTATGGGTGAGAGTAAGGTGTTGAAATCCCCTAGTATTATCAGGTCTGGGTTGATTTGTTGTTGTACACTTTGTAGTGTTTGTTTAATGAATGTGGGTGAGCCTATGTTTGAAGTATATATGTTTAGAATTAAGGATACTTCTTGACATTGTTCCTTTGACAAGTATATAGTATTCTCCAGAGGCTCATAATTTTTTTTTTTTTTTTGGTTTGAGGTGAATTTCGTCAGATATTTGGATGACTATTTGTTTGTTTCCTAGTTGCATTTTCTTAGAGCATCTTCAGTCATCCTTTGACCCTGAAATAGTCCGTTTCTTTTGAAGTAAAGTGTGTTTCTTAGAGGCAACAAATTGATGAGTTGTAGCTTTAATCTATGCTGTTAGCCTGTGTCTCTTTGTTGAGGATTTGATTCCATTGAAATTTAAGGTTAAAATTGAGAAGTTTTTGTTGATTCTTGTCTTTTTTTTTTTCTTCAGTTTATTGGGTTTTGTGTTGGCAGTTCTCTGCCTGGTAGTTTTATTCACATTATTTTTCCTTTTTGAAGTTCTTCTGACTTTTACTGTTTCCCTTAAAAAGTCAGCTGTTATTCTAATAGGCTTGCCTTTAAATGTGACTTTGTTTTTCTCTCTTGCAGCTCTTAGAAGGCTTTCCTTGTCCAGTATCTGTGATGCTGTTCCTATTATTTGTCTATTTTCTTTTTTTGGCCACATCTGGATGTTGTGCAATATGAATCTTGTATTTGGATGGAGATCTCTTTCCTTAGGTGTGGAAAATTTTCATTTATGATAGCCTGAAAGATCTGAGCTGGAGTTTTTTCTTGCGTTTCTTGTTCTGATATTTCATCAATGTGCAGGTTTGGCTTTTTCATGATGCCCCATAGTTCTTGAATATTCCTTTTTTTCTTTTTTATCTTTTTTAATCGAATGATCATGTTTTATCAGTTTATCTTCCAGATCTGATTTTTTTTATTTATTCAATTGTGCCTGTGTGTGTGTGTATGTGTGTGTGTGTGTGTGTGTGTAGAACCACGGACAAATTCGGGAACCACCATGGACCGCCTCCACATTCTCCTTGTTTACTCTGCTTGGGGATTAGAAACGCAGGCCGCCCCTGCTTCTGCCAGCGTCTATATGTGGGGTTTAGAATCTGAACTCAGGACTTCCCGCCTGTAAGGCAGAGGCTTAATCCCTGAGCCACCTCTCCAGCCCCTATATCTGATATTTTATCTTCTGCCTGATCCATTCTTACATGTGATATTCTCTACTAGGTTTTCAGTTTAGTTAGCTTAGCATTGATATCCAGTTGCCTTTTAATTTGGAGTTTTTTCACCTGTTGTAAGGTTATTATTTCCTATATTTGCTTTTTCTCCCTCGATAATTTTTTATTATTTTCCTGTTTTTATAAGATCACAGGCTTATTCATTTCCTCTCTGAATTCTTCACATTCCTTTTGCTGTTCCTCAGGTTCCTTTTTGTAGTTCTTCTCCCAGTTTGTTGATTATATCAATAATATTCCTTTGGACAACATTATCTTAAGTATTGCTTATCTGACTGGTGTTAGGGAGGTTATTCGATTGGAATCCATCATGGGGGGATTTTTTTTGTAGGAAACGTTATTTTCCTAGTATTTAGTGTATTTTGTGGTTTTCACATTGTTACTTGGGCATCTTGTGTTAAGTCTGTGATTACTTTCTTTGGTATTTGTTTTTGCTTCTCTTGGGTCAGATGAAGTTGTCTGACTTTGTCTGTTGTTGGGAAAGCTTCTGGATTTGGATTGAATCTTATGATTGTGTGATATGGCTCTCTGCTGTTGAGTAGTGTAGTTCGTGCAATCTTCTATCGGTTGAGATTGGTCTGCTACCCCTTTTGGTGGTTCCTGTGAGACTGGTCTTTTCCTGAGTTTATTTGGATGAAGTGTAGGGGCATATGTGTGAGGCTCTTACCTGCTGTGGGGCTCTTCCAAGGTCTGGTGGTAGTTAGATGGGGCATCGGCTGGCACAGTGCATGGGGCTAATATCTTGAATTTATACTATTAATTACAAATTAATTATAATTAATTACCAATTAATAAGTTAATTAGCACATTATAGTATGAAAAATAAATGGCTTGATATTTGTCTTTTATTGTTAAGTATTAAAATAATTTAAGAATTTTTTGCTGGGCTGGGGGGATAGTTCAGATGTTAAAGTACCTACTATGCAGATGTGAGGACCAGAGTTTGGATCTATCAGATCCCTCATAGGCATACCCACAGGCCAATCTTATCTATATAATTATTCACAGGAATTGTCTCCTAGGTGATTCTACATTTTGTCCAATATACAACAATATTCACTATTACAATAACCATTCTCTGACTTCCTCTTTTGTACCCCCTACTTTTCCTAGCCTCTAGTGACTATTGTGCTATTCTCTACTTTTATGAAGTCAACAATTTTTACCTTCCACATATTTAATAATTCCACATATTTAATAATTCTGTATCTCGCTTGTCACATGACTTAATATCCTTCAGGTCTCCCCTTATTACTGCAAGTAGTACATTCTCATTCTTATCATGACTGAATGGTGTGTGTGTATGTGTTTGTGTTTGTTTCATTCCCCTATCTATCTATGGATGGCCACCTCAGTGCATTCTGAACCTGGGCTCTTAGGAATAGTACTGAAGTAAATATGATTGTAAAGGTATTGTTTACATAGTAATTTCATTTCTTTTTATTATGTGTCTATAGTTTCATTTCTGGATTTTGTGCTAGCTTTATTTTTAGTTTATTTTAGGGGCTTCCATGTTTTTCTCCATAATGGGTATATTAATTTCATGTTGATCAACCTTATATGAGTTTCTAATCTTTCCTGGTGTTGCAGTTTACCTGCATGATTGCTGATAAATGACCATCAAATGGCTTAAAGGAACATGGGGTTTATTTTCTTACTAACAATCTGGTTACAGTCTATAGTCCAGCTTGACGGGAGAGCATGCACCAACACCAGGGCCAAGGGAACTAGCCATCTCTACATAATGGCTGAGAGAGGGACAATCCTTATTTGCCAGACCAGCATGTCTGGCCAAATGTACAAAAGGATGCCAATTCTCTCAACAGACTCTTAGTATTTTATTCATCTGTTTATGAACAATCCTACCCACCACAAGTTGAGCCTTCCCCATCACCTAGACAATCTCCTTCATGTTTGCTCTGGGCTTAACCCAACTACTAATTCTCCACAAATGTGCCCAGAGCTCTAACCCTCAACTTTCAGGTTGACACCTGTGCCTAACTATGACATATGGTAACACAGTCCTGTAATCCAACAGCAAACAAGAAATTATTGCAGGAGGATCACTTCAGATTCAACCCAGTCCTCGAAGTCCTCTGAGGTTTCAGATCAGCCTGTAATAACCTGGCACTCTATCTCAAAAAGAAAAAAAATATTTCTTTTCCCCCATATTCACCAACATATATTATTTTGTTGTTGTTTGGTCATTTATAGAAGAAAAAGACTTAGAACCAAATAATATTTATAGAGATGCAAATGAATGGTAGCACAGTTCTCCCACCACTTTGCAGTGGTGATTTGGAGAACCCAATTCATAGTCATTATCACTATACAAAGTTGCAAAATTCATGGCCAGGTACTTGAAGGAAATGTGAAGATAATTCAGTATTAAAGGAAGGATTTCTCATCAGTAGGTATAGAGGCCAGTGTCACTCCAATCCCAGTAAATGTGGAGCTCATATTTTTGAGACTAGGCATGTCAGAGGAATCTGGAGAATTTCAAATTTGAGATCTCTCAAATTTGTAGAGAAACTGCATGTCCAACATTTTCTTGAAGCATTCTTTTGTCCCTGCCACAAGCTCACTAACTGTTATATTGTTTCGTTAAGAGATTCCTTATAATCCCCAACATCCTCCAGAATGTAATTAACATTCTTCTTGACAGGGAGATAAAAACTGTTTTTTTTTTTTTTTCTGGTAATAAAGTCCCAGCCATCAACAAGCTGTGATTTTAGTTTTGGGGGGCTGTTTCCTTCAATTCCATTCACAAGTGTGTCTTCATTTTCAACAGTAGGGTCTACTCAGGCAACCTTTACTTTCCAGGAGGCCATGATTTCTCAGTGGTTCTTCCACCATCCCCATTTCTATTTCTGCTTATTCTCTTTTGTTTTAGCTTCAACATTTTTGTGTTGCAGACCAGATGTCTTCTTTCCTGGAGCAACCCTCTTACCTTGTCCTCTGTATATTGATCATGATTGTCCTTTTAAAGTTGTTACTGTTTTTATAGACGTGTAACCATGTATTTGAGTATTCTGATTTCTAGGACTCAGTCATCCCTATTTTTTAATCCCAACCACTATAATAAAGTATTCCACTTCTTTGTCACTTATGACAACCTTTATAGCTTATGCTTCATGAAGAAGAGGTCCATAAGAGCACAGCACTCACTCACCTTGACATATACCCCCTATACTCTACCCCACCCAACTTCTCCTTATTCAGGGGCATGGTCGATTTTGCCTTTGTTTATTCAATTGGTTTATTGAGATATTTGTTAGATTCGGGCATTGAATGCTTTAATACTTAAGTCTTTGAAGCACTTTTGAGTTAAGAAATCTACTCTTTCTTGAATACTTACTCTTATGAGGTGATACATTAGAATAGAAAGGCTCTTCTTCCTTTGAGAGATTTCCTTTCTTAAAAGCAAACTGGCTATTGAGTTGTAATATCACTGCTTTTATAACATTAAATCTAGTTCCATTTTCATGTCAACCTTTAGATAGTTCTTTGGAAAAATATGATGCCTACATATTAGCTGTTACTATTATGAAAGCTAGCCAACAGAAAGGAAGATATTTTATTGGTACATTGAGATATTTGGTAGATTCAGGCATTGAATGCTTTAATACTTAAGTTCTTGAGGTACTTTTGAGTTAAGAAATCTGCTTTCTTGAATACTTGCTCTTATGAGGGGATACATTGGAATAGAAAGTTTCTTCTTCCTTTAAGTTTATTTCTTTGTGTCCTGAAATAAAGTCTTTACTGCCTCTAACAATAGAGACCTACCATCACGTTTTCATGAGAAACCAAAAGCAATGACAATAGCCTATATTGTTTTGGAGGTTTCTGGAATCTCTTTAATCAACAGGTCATATGTAGATATCAAGGATATCTCCATTCAAACTACTAGGTTTTTTTTTTTTAATTACTTTAATTTTTAAAATTTTAATAATGTAGTTTTGAGAAAGATAATAAAATAGTAAAATTCTATGAGGTTTTATCATACATTCATAGTGTTTAATTGTTCCTCCCTTACTCTCCTCTGTACTGTCTCCTCTTCTGCTTCACCTTTATGTCCTTTCCCCTATTATTCCCTTTTTGAACTTCATAACACTTATGTCTTTTACTTCCTCTCCCTTAAGCTCTATCTTTCCCTGCCTTTATTTAATGGCTCCTTTTTTGTTTTCCTGGTTTGTAGCAGTAATATTATAGTTCTATAAATCTGAAGGTTCAAAACTAGGGTCTGTATATAAGAGAAATGTGCAACATTTGTCTTTCTATGTCTGGGATACCTCACTCAGAATTGTATTTTCTGGATCCATGCATTTATTGAAAAATTTCATGATTTCATTTTTCTTTTTTATTAATTTTATTATTATTTATTCAATTGTGTGTGTGTGTGTGTGTATAGAACCAGGGGCGAATTCAGGAACCACCATGGACCGCCTCCACCTTCTCCTTGTTTACTCAGCCCCGGGATTCACAGGCTGTGCCCTACCAGGACCAGAAATACAGGCCTCTACCACTTCTGCCTGGCGTCTATATGTGGGGTCTAGGATCCGAACTCAGGACCTCCCACCTGCAAGGCACAGGCTTAACCCCCGAGCCACTTCTCCAGCTCCTCATTTTTCTTAAAAGCTCCATTTTAATGATTCATTCTTCAGTTGATGGACATCTAGGCTTTTTCCATTTTCTTCCTTCTGTGAATTGTGCTGGAGCCAACATGGATGTGCAAGTGTCTCCAAAGTAAGGTCAAGAGTCCTGTAAGAAAATGTCCAGGAATGGTAAAGCTGAGTCACGTGGTGGTTCATTTTCTAAGAACTATCTCCTCACTGCTTTCCATAGTGGATCTGCCAGTTTACGCATTTACTAAAAAAAAAAAAAGTTCCCTTTTCTCCATATATTTGTCAGTATTAGTTATTATTTGTTTCTTGATATTAAGACGGTTTCACTGAGCTAAAGATGAAACATTATGGTAGTATTAATTCACATTTACCTGATAGCTTAGAATATTGAATGGTGTTTTAGATACTCTTAAACATTTATATTTCTTCTTTGGCAGCTCTCTATTTGAGGAACTAGAATAGCCTATTTTATACTATTTTTTAGTTTGGTTGTTTACTTTCTTGGAGTTCTTTGTATATTCTGGACATCAATTCTTAGTTGTATAGCTGCCAGCCTTACATTCCAGAGACTGCCTTTCTACCTAATTAGGCATTTCTTTTTTGCAAAACAGAACCTTTTGGATATCATGAGGTCCCACTTGCTAGCTACTAGCCTTATTTCCTTTGCAAATGGGTGCCTGTTCAGAAACCAAGTTTGTCTGTTTTTTTTTTTTTTTTTTTTTGGCTTTTTTAAATTTTTTTTAAACATTTTTTATTATCTCCGCTCATACAAGCTTAATAGGTACACCAGTTCCCTCCCTCCCTCCTCCTCCCCCGACCCCTCTGCTCACCTTTCCCTCACCCCTCCCTCCCCAAACCCCAATGCCTCCCTCCCCCAATCCCCAGAGAATCCTTTAATGTGCATGCCAAACTCTCCTCTGGGTCCTCCTCTCCAATGACATACAAGGACCCAGCAGCATTTCCCTGAACCCTTTCCTGTGTTCCCCTTAAGCATAGGAACACTAATTTGGCTGTCAATCCCTTGCCTCCAAGGATCTTGGTGCCTTTAGCAAATGCTAGACTTTGTGGGGTCAATAGTTTGTTGGACATTGTGCAGGGCATGCAAAGTCCAATTATGATTGTTTTGGCCCTAACTTGTGTGGAGTATCTTGCATATCATTGCTTCTCCCATCGTTGTGCTCTTACACTCTTACCGCCCCCTCTTCCGCAAATTTCCCTGAGCTTCAGGATGGGGAGAGATTAGGCTGGCCTAGTTCTAGGTGGTTGATATAGAGTCTCTGAAGTTCTGGATTATGGTTTGTTGATTTTCTTTTGCGGTTTTGCTGCTGCTGCAATGCTCTTCACTCCATCCTGATGGGTATTGGATGTCACCCCCTGGCCAGAGACAAAAAGCTGTTAAACTGGAGTCTTGTTATAAGAGTATATTCAAAGGTAGATGTAATAAAGTAGGAAACCACAGTGAGGGAGGGGTCAATCACCCATTTGCAAAATGGTTACTTATTACCTGCTAGACTATATGCCCTCCCCTTCTGGTGAGATCACACCCCCTCAGATGTAAGTGATCAGGAACCAGATGTCTCATTGCTTACTTGCAGTCCTTGATGGAGGCCTATTTTCTCTGCTGTAACATGGTCCCCTCTCTCCTTGTTTCTGGTGTGGCTCTCCTACCCCATCCCTCCTGTTCATATTCCTTGCAATTACTGTATTACAGAGATTTATCATCGAGTATCTCTAGGTGGGCTGGGTGGGTTTGGTACTAGGAGCCACCTATTAGGGAGTACATAAGGCGCTTAATTTTCTGGTTTTAGGATACTTCACTTAATATAATTGTTTCTAATGACATCCATTTCCCGGCAAATTCCAATAATTCATCCTTTTTGATGGCTGGGTATTACTCCATTGTATAGATGTACCACATTTTCCTTATCCACTCGTCAACTGTTGGACATTTGGGTTGATTCCATGACTTTGCTATTGTAAACAGTGCTGCTATGAACATGGTTGCACTTGTGCTATCGAGGTGAACCTGTGCTGCATGGGGGGTTATTCCCCAAAGTGGAATCGCAGGGTCATATGGCATTTCAATCTTTAATTTCTTTAAGAATCTCCAGATGGCTCGCCAGAGTGGCGCAACGGTAGCACGTCTGACTCCACTTCTTGATTTTTTCCACTAGAAGTTTTAGAGTTCATGTGTAACACTCAGGCCATCGATCTATTTGAAATTGATTTTTTTTTTGTCTGCAGGATGAGAAATAAGGATTCATTTTCGTTTTTCTATATGTAGGTATTCAGGTTTCCAACCACCTTGTGTTGAAAATTCTGTCTTTTCTTAAATGTAGTTTTTGGCACTTTTGTTAAAAGTCAAGTGTATGGGCTTATTTCTGGGTCCTTAATTCTTTTTCATTGATCAGTTTGTTTCTGTGCCAGTATTATGCTATTTTTTAATATTATAACTCTCTATTATAGCTTGAAATTGGGGATAATATTTCTCCAACAGTGTTTTTTTTTGATTCTTTACTTTAAGATTATTTATAATATTTATTTTTCCCCAATGATACAAGCTTAATAATACCCTAGTCCCCTTCCTCCCTCCACCACTCCCCAGTCTCCCTTGCACCCTTCACCCCTTTTCCCCTTCCTTTCAGCCCCCTCTCTCCCCTTCTCCCACTGCCTCCTCTTTTCCATCCTCCCATACTCTGGAGCATCCTTTTGTGTGAATGTCAAACTTCCCCCAGTTATCTACTCTAGTGAGGTATAAGGACTCAGTGGCAATGCCCAGAGCCCTTTCTTGGGCTCCCCTTTAGTATGGGAACACTATTATGACTGTTAACCTTTGCCTCTAAGGATCTTAGTGCCTGTGATCGATGCTAGACTTTGGGGAGTCATTGACATGTCAGTCATTGCACAGTCTATGCAAAGTCCAGTTATGGCTACTGCAGCCCTAACTTGTGTGGAGTATCTTGCATATTGTTGGTCCTCCCCACCTTTAGGCTCTTACAAACTTGCCGCCGCCTCTTCTGCAAGGTTCCCTGAGCTTTAGGATGGGGAAAGATTTGGCTGGTGTGGTTCCAGGTGATTAATGTACGGTCTCTGGTATTCTGAATTATGGTTTGTTGTTTTCAGTTTTGCTGTTCCTGTACCTCCCTTGGCTCCATCCTGATTGGTATTGGAGGTCACTTCCTAACCAAAGATAAAAGGCTATTTAAATGAAATCTTACTATAAGAGGAGTTTCAAATGTAGGTGGAATAGGAGTAGGAGACTTCAGTGGGAGAGGAGGGTCAGTCTCCCATGTGCAGGCTGATTACCATCTATCTGCCCGTCACTATACCCTTCTTGATTGGTGAGATCAAACCCCATCAGTTGCAAGTGACCAGGAAGTAAAGTCTGTGACCTTAACTAGATGTCTCCCTACTTACTTGCAATACTTGTTGGTGACCTGTTTTCTCTATTGAAGTGTGATCCCCTCTCTCCTTATTTCAGCGGGGGGGGGCACTCCTTCCCCTTCCCTCCTGTTTATAATCTTTGTGATTACTGTAGGTATTATGGAGATTTGTCTTTGAATATGTCACTAAGTTGGTTTGGTACTAGGATCCACCTATTAGGGAGTACATGTAGTATTTAATTTTCTGTGTCTGGGATACTGCACTCAATATAATTTTTTCTAATTCCATCCATTATCTGGCAAATTTCATTAATTCATCTTTTTTGATGGCTGAGTACTATTCCATTGTATGAAGGTACCACATTTTTCTTATCCACTCGTCAACTGTTGGGCATTTGGGTTGATTCCTTGACTTTGCTATTGTAAACAGTGCTGCTATGAACATAGTCGTGCTTTTGCTATTGAGGTGAATTTTTGCTGTATGGGGGATTATTGGAATAGCAGGGTCATATGGCATTTCAATCTTTAACTTTCTTAACAATCGCCAGACTGCTCGCCAGAGTGGTTGTATGAGCCTGCATTCCCATCAGCAGTGTAGGAGACATCCCTTCTCTCCACATTCTCTCCAGCATTTGTTGTTGTTAGTATTGTGGATTTTTGCCATCTCAGGGAAGTTTTGATTTGCATTTTCCTGATGGCTAAGGATGTGTAGCATTTTTAAAGATATTTGTTAGACATTTCAATTTCATCCCTGGAAAAGTTTCTTTTGAGTTCCAAGGCCCATGTTTTAATTGGGCCATTTGTTTCCTTCTTATTTAGTTTTCTGAGTTCTTTTTTTTTTCATGGTATATCTTTTTTTTTATTTATTAAAAATGTAATTATACATTTAAAATTTTTTTTACCAGTTCTCTCCCTCCCCCCTCCTCCCCCTGAGCCCCCTGCTCCTTCTCTCCCTCCCCATTCCCCAGTGTCTCCCCCCAATTCCCAGAGAGTCCTTTATTGTGTACGGCTGACTCTCCACTGGGTCCTCCTCTCCGATGACATATAAGGACCCTGTGGCATTTCCATAAGCCCTTTCTCTTGTTCCCCTTAAGCATAAGATCACTACTATGGCTGTCAATCCCTTGCCTCCAGGGGTCTCGGTGCCCTTAACAGATGCTAGACTTTATGAGGGCAACAGTGCACTGGACATTGCGCAGGGCATGCAAAGTCCCATTATGATTGCTTTGGCCCCAACTATTGTTGAGAATCTTGCAAATCGTTGCTCCTCCCATCCTTTTGCTCTTACAATCTTACCGCCCCCTTTTCCGCAAATGTCCCTGAGCTCTAGGACAGGGAGAGATTAGGCTGGCCTAGTTCAATGTGATTGATATAGAGTCTCTGAAGTTCTGGATTGTGGTTTGTTGATTTTCTTTTGAAGTTTTGCTGCTCCTGCAATGCCCTTCACTCCATCCTGCTGGGAACTGTATGTCACCCCCTGGCCAGAGACAAAAAGCTGTTAAACTGGAGTCTTGTTATAAAAGCACATTCAAGGGTAGATGTAATAAAAGTAGGAAACCTCAGTGAGGGAGGGGTCCATCACCCATTTGCAAAATGATTACTTTTTATCTGCTAGACTATATGCCCTCCCCTTCTGGTGAGATCAGGAAAGAACGTCTGTGAACTTAACCAGGTTTCTCATTACTTACTTGCAGACCTTGATGGAGGCCTATTTTCTCTGCTGTAACATGGTCCCCTCTCTCCTTGTTTCTGGTGTGGCTCTCCTACCCCATCTCTCTTGTTCATAATCCTTGCAATTACTGGGTTACATAGGTTTACTTTTGAGTGTCTCAATGTGGGCTGGGTGAGCTTGGTACTAGGAGCCACCTATTAGGGAGTACATACGGCACTTAATTTTCTGGGTTTGGGATACTTCACTTAATATAATTGTTTCTAATGACATCCATTTCCCAGCAAATTCCAGTAATTCATCATTTTTGATGGCTGAGTAGTACTCCACAGTACTACTCAGTTTAGATGTACCACAGTTTCCTTATCCACTCGTCAACTATTGGACATTTAGGTTGATTCCATGACTTTGCTATTGTAAACAGTGCTGCTATGAACATGGTCGAGCTTGTAAAGTGGGATAGCAGGGTCATATGGCATTTCAATCTGTAATTTCTTTAAGAATATCCAGACGGTTCGCCAGAGTGGCTGTATGAGCCTGCATTCCCACCAACAATGTAGCAGAGTTCTGCTCTCTCCACATCCTCTCCAGCATTTGTCGTTGTTTGTATTGTGGATTTTTGCCATCCTGACCAGGGTGAGATGATATCTCAGGGAAGGTTTGATTTGCATTTCCCTGATGGCTAAGGAAGTGAAGCATTTTTTAAGATATTTGTTAGACATTTGAATTTCATCCATGGTAAAGTTTCTTTTAAGTTCCAGGGCCCATTTTTTAATTGGGCCATTGTTTTCCTTGGAGTTTAGTTTTCTAAGTTCTTTGTGCACTCTGGACAGTAGAGCTCTATCAGATATGTGGTTAGTGAAGATTTTCTCCCATTCTGTGGGTTGAGTTTGAGCTCGTGTTACAATCTCTTTATCTGAACAGAAGCTCTTTAATTTCACAAGATTCCAACTGTTGAGAGTTGGTAGCAGTGACTGTGCCATTGGATGTCTGTTTAGGAAATGTTGGCCTGGCCCAATCAGCTCGAGGCAGTTCCCTATCCTTTCAACTATGGTTTTTAAAGTCTCTGGCCTTAAATCAAGGTCCTTGATCTACTTGGAATTAAGTCTTGTACATGGCGACAAGTATGGGTCCAGCTTTAATCTTCTACATGTGGAGATCCAGTTTTGCCAGCACCATTTGTTGAACATGCTGTTCTTTTTCCATTGGATTCTTTGGTCCCCTTTGTCAAAGACCAAATGGCTGTATTTTTGTGGGCTTATATCTGGGTCTTCAACCCTTATCCATTGATCTGTGTGTCTATTTTGGAGCCAGTACCAGGCAGTTTTTAATAACTATGGATTTGTAATATAGACTAAGGTTTGGTATGGTAATACCTCCAGCAGTGTTTTTGTTACTCAGGATTGTCTTTGCTATCCTGGGTCTTTTGTGCCTCCATATGAATTTTGAGATTATTTGGTCAACTTCTTTAAAGAATTGCTTGGGGATTTTAATTGGTATAGCATTGAATTTGTATATTGCCTTTGGTAGGATGGTCATTTTTACAATGTTGATTCTGCCAATCCAGGAACAAGGGAGGTCTTTCTACCTTCTGGTGTCTTCTGCAATTTCTTTCTTTAGGGTTTTAAAGTTTTCATTGTAAAGGTCTTTTACCTCCTTAGTTAGGTTTATACCAAGGTATTTCATTTTTTTAGGGGCTATAGTAAATGGGATTGTTTCTCTCAAGGCTTTTTCACTTCTTTCATTCTGGGCATATAGGAAGGCCTCTGATTTTTGCACATTTATTTTGTATCCTGCCACCGTGCTGAACTTCTCAATTAGTTCCAGCAGCTTCCTGGTGGAGTTTTTGGGATCACTCAGGTATAAGATCATGTCATCTGCAAATAGGGATAGCTTGACTTCTTCCTTGCCGATTTGAATCCCACTTATGTCCCTTTCTTGTCTTATGGCTTCAGCTAAGACTTCAAGTACAATATTGAATAGAAGTGGTGAGAGTGGACAGCCTTGTCTAGTTCCTGATCGAAGTGGGAATGCTTCCAATTGTTCCCCATTGAGCATAATCCTTGCTGGGCTTGTTGTATACAGCTTTTATTATATTGATAAAGGTTCCTTTCATTCCTACAGTCTCTAGTGTTTTGATCATGAAAGGCTGTTGGATTTTGTCAAAGGCTTTTTCTGCATCTATCCAGAGTATCATGTGGTCTTGGACTTTGGACTTGTTTACATGATGAATTACATTTATTGATTTGCATATGTTGAACCAACCTTGTGTGCCAGGGATGAAGCCTACTTGGTCCCCGTGAATGATCTTTTTGATATGTTTTTGAATCCGATTTGCTAAGACTTTGTTGAGAATCTTTGCATCTGTGTTCATCAGAGAGATCGGCCTATAGTTTTCTTTTTTAAGTGAATCTTTATTAGGTTTTGGGATTAAGACGATATTAGCTTCATAGAAGGAATTTGGTAGTGTTCCTTCCTTTGCTATTTGATGGAACAGTTTAAGGAGTATTGGTGTTATTAACTCCTTAAATGTCTGGTGGAATTCTATGCTGAATCCATCTGGCCCAGGTCATTTGTAAGGTCCATTTCTTTCAGGGTTTGATTAAGTTCCAAAGTGTCTCTGTTAAGCTTTTGACCTGTTGATCTATCCCATGTGGAGAGGGCGGTGTTGAAGTCCCCAAGAATTATCGTTTGGGGGTTGATTTCTTGCTTTAGACGCTGTAGGGTTTTCTTAATGAATGTGGAGGGGCCCGTATTGGGTGCATATATGTTCAGTAATGTGAAGTCTTCCTGGTGAATTGTATCTGTGACTAAAATGTAGTATCCATCCGTGTCTCTTATAATTTTCTTTGGTTTGAAATCCACTTTGTCTGATAACAATGGCTACCCCTGCCTGTTTTCTGCTTACATTAGCTTGTAGAATTGTTGACCAGCCTTTTATTTTTAGAGCGTGCCTATCTTTTGTAGTGAGATGGGTTTCCTGCAGGCAGCAGATTGATGGATTGTGATTTTTAATCCAAGTTTGTAATCTGTGTCTCTTGATCGGTGAATTAATTCCATTAACATTTAGTGTTATAATGGAGAAACTATTTTTAATTCTAGACATTTATTATGTTTAGTTGTTTTTATAAGTATATTGCTTCGCTTTTAATGGTGTTATACTTGCCTTCTGTTCTCCTGGATATGCCTGCTTTTTTCTTCAAGCTTGAGTATCATTTCTAGCATTTTTTGAAGGCCTGGTTTGGTGGACATGTATCCCTTCAAGTTGTCTTTGTGCTGGAAAGTTTTTCTTTCTCCCTCGATCATGACTGATAGTTTTGCAGGGTAAATCAGCCTGGGTTGACATTTTTGCTCATTCAATCCTTGAAGTATGTCTCTCTAAGCTCTTCTTGCTTTTACTGTTTCGACTGAGAAGTCATTTGTTATTTTAATAGGTTTACCTTTAAAAGTGACTTGTTTTTTCTCCCTTGAAGCTCTCAGCACCAGTTCTTTATTTTGAATGTGAAGTGTTTTAACTATTATTTGCCGTGGGATGCTTCTGTTTTGGTCGTATCTGTTTGGGGTGCGGAATGCCTCTTGTATATGTATGGGCCTCTCTTTTTTTAGATGAGGAAAGTTTTCCTTGATGATCGTTTGAAAAATTTCCTCAGGGGTGGTATTTTGAGATTCTTGCTCTGGTATTCCATGAATACGCATGTTAGGCTTCTTCAGGGTGTCCCTTATCTCTTGGATATTTCTCTCAAATATCTTTTTGGCTTTAACAACCTCTTCCATTGAGCTGGTTAGTACTCCCACTTTATCTTCAAGGTCTGAAATTCTGTTTTCTGCTTCCTTAGTTCTGTTGATAAGACTCTCTGTGGAGTTCTGGGTTGAAGATAACTTGTCTTTTAGCTCAGTTTTAAACTCTGCTTGAGTCTGTTTTAACTGCTCTATGCCAGTTTTTGTTTCTTGCACTGTTTCTCTCAACTCCTCCAAATGTCTGTTGTGTTCCTCTTCAAAGGGATTGATTCGATTATGTAATTCCTCCTGGATTTCCTCTTTCATAGTATTGAACATGGTAATGATCATATTTTGAAAGTCGTTATCCTGGTTCAGGCTTTCTTGGCCTTTTTCCGCGGGTTTGTTCTGGTTGGAGTCTAACATTATGGGATTAATTTCTTCAGTGGGAAATTTGTTTACTTGAGTGTTGCTTCTCATGGATTTGCACTTTGACTTTGGCATTGTCGTTTTAACTCTTAAGATCTTTCAATTTCACTAAACTGAATTATTTGGTCTGGGGTTCTTGGGGTGGGCAGGGACAAAGCTTACCTAGGTCATGGGTGAGGGCCGGCTGGACCGGGAATGTCTGGACCAGTGGAGCGGGGTGGGGAATGGGAGGATGGGGGCGTTGGTGTGGAGCTATTTAACCCGAGGGCAGCTGGGGCGGGGTCCGGGCGCAGGGGGAGGTCCTCCTGGTCCCTCAGCCCTGAGCGCGGCTCCGGCTGGATGGCGGGATTTGGAGCTGGTCCCTTTGGGCTGACCTGGGGTTCTGGTGAGCTGGCGCGGCTGGGCCTTACCTAGAGTCGGGGGGTGAGGCCAGGTGTTGGGGGTGTCCTGACAGGTGGAGCGGGGTGGGGTGAAAGGGCGTTTTCTGAGTTCTTTGTGCACTCTGGATAATAGAGCTCTATCAGATATGTGGTTAGTGAAGATTTTCTGCCATTTTGTGGGTTGCCTTTTTGCTTGGTTTACAATCTCTATCTGAACAGAAGCTCTTTAATTTCATAAGATCCCATTTGTTGAGTGTTGGTTCTAGTGACTGTGCTATTCGATTTCTGTTTAGGAAGTGTTGTTGGCCTAGCCCAATTAGCTCCAGGGAGTTCCCTACTCTTTCAAATAGAGTTTTTATAGTCTCTTGCCTATTAATGAGGTCCCTGATCCATTTGGAATTAATTTTTGTGCATGGTGACAAGTACGGTTCCCATTTTAACCTTCTGCATGTGGACATCCAGTTTTCCCAGCACCATTTGTTGAAGATGCTGTTGTTTTTCCATTGAATTTTTTGGTCCCCTTTGTCAAACATCAAATGACTGTAAGCGTGTGGGTTTATATCTGGATCTTCAACCATTGATCTACATATCTATTTTGGAGCCAGTACCAGGCTGTTTTTATTACTGTGGATTGGTAGTGTAGATACTTCCAGCAGTGTTTTTATTATTCAGGATTGTTTTTGCTATCTGGGTCTTTTGTGCTTCCATATGAATTTTGAAATTGTTCAGTCAATTTCTTTAAAGAATTGCTTTATGATTTTGATTGGTAAACATTGAATCTGCATATTGCTTTTAGTAGGATGGTCATTTTTGTGATATTGATTCTGCCAATCTAGGAGCATGGGAGGTCTTTCCACCTTCTTGTGTCTTCTATAATTTCATTATTTAGGGTTTTAGAGTTTTCATTGTAAAGTTCTCTCACTTCCTTGCTTAGGTTTATGCCAAGGTATTTCATGTTTTTAGGGGCTATAGTAAATGGAATTGTTTCTCTTAGAGCTTTTTCACTTCTTTCATCCACATCCATGGCTTATAAGAAGACCCTGATTTTTGCATGTTTATTTTGTAACCTGCCATATTGCTGAACTTCTGTATTAGTTCCAGGAGTTTCCTAATGGAGTTTTTAGGAACACTCAGGTATAGGATCATGTTATTTGCAAATGGAGATATCTTGACTTCTTCCTTACCTATTTGAATCCCTTTTATCTTCCTCTCTTGTCTTTTGGCTCCAGCTAAGACTTCAAGTACAATGTTGAATAGAAGTGGTTAGAGTGGACAGCCTTGTCTAGTTCCAGATTGAAGAGGGAATGCTTCCAGTTTTTCCCCATTGAGTATAATCCTTGCTGTTGGCTTGTCCTATACAGCTTTTATTATGTTGATAAAGGTTCCTTCCATTCCAACTATCTCTATGGTTTTGATCATAAAAAGGTGTTGGATCTTGTCAAAAGCTTTTTGTGCATCTATCGAAAGTATCATGTGGTCTTGGACTTTGGATTGGTTTATATGGTGGATTATATCTATTGATTTGCATATTTTTTATTATTTTTATTTAATTCTGCATGTGTGTGTGTGTGTGTGTGTGTGTGTGTGTGTGTGTGTGTGTGTGTAGAACTATGGGCAAATTCTGGAACCACCATGGACGGCCTCTACCTCCTCCTTGTTTACTCTGCCTGGGGATTCACAGGCTCTGCCCTACCAGGACCAGAAAAGCAGACTGCCCCTGCTTCCGCCTAGCATCTATATGTGGGGTGTAGGATCTGAACTTGGAACCTTCCACCTGCAAGGCAGAGGCTTAACCCCTGAGCCACCTCTCTAGCCCCTGATTTACGTATGTTGAATCAACCTCATGTGCCTGGGATGAAGCCTACTTGATCAGAGTGAATGATCTTTTTGATATGTTTCTGAATCCGATTTGCTAAGATTTTGTTGATGCTCTTTGCATCTGCATTCATCAAAGAGATTGGGCTGTACTTTTCTTTTTTAAGTATCTTTATTACATTTTGGGATTAGTATGATATTAACTTCATAGAAAGAATTTGACAGTATTCCTTCCTTTGCAATTTGATGGAACAGTTTAAGGAGTATTGGTGTTAGTTGTTCCTTAAATGGCTGGTAGAACTCTGTGCTGAATACATCTGGTCCAGGACATTTTTTGGTGGGAAGATTCGAGATTACTTCTTCGATTTTCTCATATGTTTTGGGAATATTTAAATAATTCAAAACTTCCTGATTCAATTTAGGTCAGTTGTGCTTTCTGAGGAATTCATCCATTTCTTTTTGTTATCACATTTCCTGGAATATAAGTTTTTGAAATATGACCTTATAATTCTCTGAATTTCTTGGGTATCAGTTGTGATAACTCCATTTTCATTTCTAATTTTGTTAATTGGGGTTTTCTCTCTCTTGATTTTGGTTAATTTAGCTATAGGTATATCAGTCTTATTGATTTTTTTCAAAGAACCAGCTTTTTGACTGGTTGATTCTTGGTATTGTTTTCCTTATCTCAATTTTGTATATTTCTCCTCTGATTTTGCTAATGTCTCTTCTGGTGCTTTTGGGATTGGATTGCTCTTGTGTGTCTAAAGCTTTAAGCTGCATTGTTAAATTATTTACTGGTGATGTTTCTACTTTTTGATAAAGGTATCAAAAGGTATAAACTTAAGTTTAGGACAGCTTTATTGTGTCCCAGAGATTTTCATATGTTGTATTTTCATTATTGTTTACTTCTAGGAAATCTTGAATTTCCTTTATGATTTCTTCCTGAACCCAATTCTCATTCAGCTTCATAGTGTTTAGTTTTCAAGAGTTAGTGTATTTTCTGCTCTTTGTTGTGTTGTGGATGTCTAGCATCAGACCATGATGGTCTGATATGGTACAGACTAGAATTTCAACTTTCCTGTATATGTGAAGATTCGTTTTGTGGCCCAATGTGTGGTCTGTTTTGGAGAAAGTTCCATGGGCTGCTGAGAAAAGTGTGTTTCTTTGGTGCATGGATGAAAAGTTAAATAGACATCTGTAAGGTCCATTTCAGTAAGGGTTTGATTAAATTCTATTGTGTCTCTGTTAAGTTTTTGACATGTTGATCTATCCACATTGAAAGGGCAGTATTGAAATCCCCAAGAATTATCATTTTGGAATTGATTTCTTGCGTTAGACATTCTAACATTTGCTTAATGAATGTGGGGAAGCCCATATTAGGAGAGCGTATGTTCAGTATTTTGAAGTCTTCCTGTTGAATTGTATCTGTGACTAAAATGTAGTATCCTTCTGTATCTCTTAGATATGCTTGTTCTTTTCTTCAAGCTTGAGTATCTTTTCTCGCATTTTGATTTGGTAGACATGAAAGCCTTCAAGTTGTCTTTGTGCTGGAAAATTTTTCTTTCACTCTAGATCATGACTGATGGTTTTGGTGGGTATATCAGCCTGGGTTGACATTTTTGCTCATTCAATACTTGAAGTACGTCTCTCCAAGCTCTTCTCCCTTTCACTGAAAGGGAGATTTTTTTCCATTGAAAAATCATTTGTTTTTTTAATAGGTTTACCTTTAAAAGTGACTTTTTTTTCCCTTGAAGCTCTCAGCACATTTTCTTTGTCATATATGTTGAGTGTTTTGACTATTGTTTGCTGTGGCGAGTTTCTATTTTGGTCATGTTGTGGCCCAATTTCTGAATCCCAAGAGACCACCGTGGAGCTGACCCCATTGCAATCACATGAGGGCCTTTATTCAAAGCTCGAGCCGGGGCTCTCACCATCACTGACACAGCAGATTAGGAGAGAGCCGGGAGTATTGTTCAGCAGGGCTTTTTATAGTGGCTACTTCAAGGGGAAAGGGCTTCTAACCCAGCAGATACATGATCTAGTATCCCATAAACAATTTCTAGTACCCCTTACATTACTCATGGCCTTGGAATTCCTTGAGTGGTTAGTGACTGGCTTTGGATTGAACAGTTCCACCTGTTCTTACCACAATTCTTACGAACTATCATATTTATTCTGTACTTGACAAAAATTGGTGAAATGTTACTATAAAGGCTGTTCCTCCAGTTTAGGGGAACTCCCAGAATATTAAGTATTTCCTAATTTGGATCTGACTGGTCATGGTTAGTCACATACACAAATTAGATCAAACAGTCTATGTCTAGTACATCTGTATTTCATACGGAGGACAAGTGAACAAGTACAAAATGGAGATAAATATGTTCAGGTCCCACAGTCATAACTGTTCGGGGTGCAGAATGCCTCTTGTATTTGGATGGGCCTCTCTTTCTTTAGATGTGGAAAGTTTTCTTTTATGATAATTTAAAAATTTTCCTCAGGTATGGTATTTTGGGATCTTGCTCTGGTATTCCATGAATGCGCATGTTAGGCTTCTTCAAGGTGTCCCATAACTCTTGGATATTCCTCTCAAGTATCTTTTTGGCTTTAACAACCTCTTCCATTGAACTGGTTAGTATTTCCACTTTGTCTTCAAGATCTGATAATCTATTTTCTGCTTCATTAGTCCTGTTGATAAGATTCTCTGTTGAGTTCTGGGTTGAAGGTAACTTGTCTTTTAGTTCGAGTTTAAACTCTGCATGAGATTGTTTTAACTGCTCTATACCTATTTTTGTTTCTTCAATTGTTTTTCTCATCTCCTCCAAGTATCTGTTGTGTTCCTGTTCAAAGTGGTTGATGCAGTTATTTAACTCCTCCCGAATTTCCTCTTTCATAGTTTGATTATAGTAAAGATCAGGCTTTGAATATCATTATCTTGGATATGGCTTTCTTGGCTATTTTCTGTGAGTTTGTTGTGATTGGGCTCTATCATTATGCAGTTAATTCTTTTGGTAGGAGATTTCTTGTCTTGGTTTTTGTTTCTCATGGATTTGCCCTATGACCTGGTCATTGTTGTTTTATCTCTTAAGACCTTCTTTTAGTTTCTGTGTGTTTTTGACTAAAATGAATTAGATGGTATTACTACTCGTGAGCAGTTATTACTAGTGTTGCCTTGGATTTGGGTACGCTTGTCTGGTATTGGTGGGGCGTTTTTTTCTTCTTTTTTTTTAGTTGAGGTTATTGGACTGTTAGCACATCAATTAGGTCAGGTTTAGTAGAGAGGGAGTGAAGATTAGTATGGTAGTGCACTTTTTCGGTTTACTTCCTTGTTGATCTGTGAAGGTAAATGGTATAGTCCCTGAAGTATAGGTTTTTGTGTGGCTATATGGAAAAGTTAAACTACATTGACTAATAATTGAGAGGAATGAGATGGTAAAAAGAGTTTACTTGTCTTTGAGCTGGATATGAGGATTCTCTCCCATGTGATGGGATGATTTCAGAGGATTTCAGTTGTGTGGTGTTTGTCCCCTAGAGCTTTGCTTAGGTTTTCTCTGGACTCTGTTGAATTCTGAGGAGCAGGGAAGTCCGCCCTGGTCTGGGTCTGGGTCTGAGGAACAGGGATTCGGCCCTGCTTCAGGTCCGGGGCAGAAGGGAGGATTTTTTTTTAATTACATTTTTTGTCCTAATTCTACAAGCTCAATAGGTACCTTTCTTCATCTCCTTCCCTCTTCGCTTTCCTCCTTTTGTCCGCCATTGCACTCTCCCTTCCCCTTCCCTCTTACTGTCTCCACACCATACTTCCTCCCTCCCTCTCACTACTTTTTCTTCCTTCCTCCTCTCTTGGTGCTTCCTGCTTTCTCCCTCCCATTCTCCAGAACATCTGTTTATGTGGGCTCTGAATTTTCCTCTGAGTCATCTACACTAGCAAGGGTTAGGACTCAGTGGCATAGCTTGAGACCTCTTCTTGGGCTGCCCACTAGTATAGGAACTCTATTATAACTGTTTAACCCCTTGCCTCTAAGTATCCTACTGCCTGAAGCTTTCTTCCCTGTGATCCATGTAGACTTTGGCTGGGAGGGAGAGGGGGTCATTGTGTAGGTCAGGCAAGGTCCAATCACATTGTGGCTATATCCTGACTGCTGCAGCCCTTACTTGTATGGAGTATCTTGTATATCATTAGTCCTCCCCATCTTTAGGCTCTTATAATCTTGCTGCCCCCTTTTCCGCAAGGTTCCCTGAACTTTAGGATGGGGAGAGATTTGGTAGGTCTGGTTCCAGGTGATTAATGTAGGGTCGTTGGTGTTGTGAATTACGGTTTGTTGTTGTTTTCAGTTTTGCTTTTCCTGCACTGCCCTTGGCTGCATCCTGACCTGATGAGGTCATCTCCTAACCAAAGATAAAAGATTGTTTAAATAAAGATCTTAATATGAAAGGAGACTCAAAAGTAGATGGAAGAAAAGGAGTAGGACACAGCAATGAGAGGGGTCAGTTTCCAATTTGCCTATTAGTTACCTTCTATTCCTGACTGGAGAGATCAAACCTGTTCAGTCCCAAGTTAATAGGAAGAGAAGTGAGTGTGAACTGCATCAGATGTCTTGCTACATACAAACAGTACATGACCGTGGCCTAATTTCTCTATCGACGTGTGTTCTTTAATCTCCTTTCTTTTGAGGTTTTCTTTCCCCTCCCTCCCATTTATAATCATCTGTGATTATAGTGGGTATTACAGAGATTTATCTTTGAGTGTATAATTAAGTGGGTTCGGAACTAGGATCCATTTATTACAGAGTACATCTGTAATATGGCATCTAACTTTCTGTGTCTGGGATACTTCACTAAATATCTTAATTGTAGTATGTGGTGCTCTAATAGTTTTATATATCTTTTAAATATTTTTGTTTTTATTTTATGTATGTAATGAGTACTGTGTAACAATTTGATATATTCATACTACATAGTAATAAATCACATTTCCTTTTCCTTAAAGTTTAGTACGTTTTAAAAATTTTAATTCACTTTAATTAGCATATGATAACATAAAAATTAAGAGTCTTGGGGTATTGTATACCTCTCTATTTTTTTAGGGTAGGATCTTATAGCCCAGACTGGCCTTGTAATCACTCATTCATGTCATGGCATGTCATTATACAATTTTTCATGAGAGATTTGATTTCATTTCCAAGAGTTTGATTGATATGATTTGCCTTGAAGAGAGTCAACATTGCTGAGATGTTTGACAATTTGTTATAGTTAAGTATATAGCATATTAATGGCATGTTAGTGAAATAATTGGGTTTAACTCTGAGTAGTTATTTGGAAAACATTCAATTTGTATTTTTTTTTCTTTGAGACTTGCTATCCCTTCTGTGTATCAGTAGGTCCTATTTTAGTGGACCTTATTTTCCTCTTCTGCTCTGCCTGGCATGATTATAGAAAGTTGTCATTTGTTTTTCTGTAGCTTTACCTGTAGGCATCATACTATTTATAACAACCTAAGACTGCTTTAATATTGCATTTGTTCCACCCAATTGTAATAATCAACAATGATTTAATTTGTGAGTTTAAAAATTGCCATGTTAGGATCATCCTTGGATTAAACTAAAAGATGTGTGTTCATTCTACAAAGCTAAAACTGATTTTTGTTTTGTGCCTAATTTTTCTGCCTCATTGTCTGAGAATTTGACAAAAATTGAAGGAGAGAAAGAAAAGGTGATTGTATTTAATGTACACTATGTTAGTACCTTTACTTAGAATATTTCATTTAATTCTGATAACTGTTATTTCAGTTTCCCTACTTTTTAGATAAGAAGGTCTAACACTAAATCACTGGTTTTGAAGGTTGAAGTAATTTGCTGTGACTTTAGTTCAGTTCTTTCTGTCGTCAAGCCATTTTAATGTCTTAGGTGTTAGGGCTGTTTTACTCCCAAGATTTACTCATTCTTTTTGAGCCATGTTGGGCAGGGAGTCCCATGAACTCCTCTCTTTACTTGAATGAGCCTTAGGATCAATTTAATTCACTTAAACGTGGAAATTGATTTTTAAAAGTTGAGGCTTGGATTATATACAAGAAATTTTTATTCATTAATGATAGATGTGTTTTTGCAAAATCCAGTTACAGGGTATGTATCTTGTGCAAAATGAATCTAAAGGTTAAGAAGAAATGATGTGGGAAGGATTAATGCCACCTCCACCATGTGTTCCCAATATTCTGAAGTTCCCTGTAGTTACTTAATATTATAATTTGGATCTGAATTGCTTACCAAAGGCCCATGTGTTAACATTGTAGTCACCAGCCTGTGTGATGATGTTTAGGAGGTTGTGGCTTCCTTGGGTCTACTAGTTGAAATTGGAGGCACTAGGAATGGGTGGGTTCTCGAAAAGGATATTGAGATGCGGTGTATTCCTCTCTCTTTGCTTCCTGATCAGCTGTTATATATTCCTTCACTGTGCCACTGCTTTCCCAAATCAATGGGACCAAATGATCATGAGCTGAAACCTCTGCAAGTATTAGTCAAATCAAGCCTTTCCTCCTTTTATTTTTTTATTTTATTTTTTTTTAATTTTTTAAATTATTATTTATTCAATTGTGCGTGTGTGTGTAGAACCACGGGCGAATTCGGGAACCACCATGGACCGCCTCCACCTCCTCCTTGTTTACTCTGCCCAGGGATTCATAGGCTCTGCCCTACCAGGACCGGAAACGCTTCTGCCTGGCGTCTATACATGGGGTCTAGGATCTGAACTCAGGACCTTCCGCCTGCAAGGCAGAGGCTTAACCCCTGAGCCACCTCTCCAGCCCCCTTTCCTCCTTTAAATAGGATGTTTCAGAGACTTTGTCATAGCAAGAAAAATCTGACAATAATGACAAGCACTATAATATCTTTTAGAAGTATTTCTAATCAGATTTTGGTTATAATGTTTTATTTATTTTTATTAAATATTATTGCAAATGAGTCTCTTTTACTAATTCATAGCTTAAAATTTTTGTTTGCCATAGAATATTTATTTCTGAGTGCTTTCTAAAATACGATATGACAGCAAAAAATTCTTAATGTCATGCTTTAACACTAAAATCACTATAGCAACAAGAAACATGATTATAAAAATTGCTTGTGAAAATTGAGAATTTTGTATAATAAAATTGTTTTCCTCCATGTAATTCACTTAATGGTGAGCTGAGGGCCTGATATAAGTTTAGAAGTTTAAAGAGTTCAAATTTTTTACATGTACAATAGATGAAATGATGGCCCAAAATTGAATTTCCAAAATCATCTATGATCAGATTAATAATCATCTATGATCCTAATTATCTCCTTTCTGATCTCATTTATAGCGTACTTTATAAGTAATTGAAGAAATAGAAAAAAATTGATAGAACACGTTAAAGTATGTTTTCAATTGTGCATAGGTGATATCATTCTTAGTATTTCTATCCTGAATCACCTTATTCATTGTTCCTCATTCTAGGTAACATTTGGCAAAGTTAGGATATCAGAGTTTAGTAAATTTATTTCAATAACTTATGTATAATAATTCAGTATGTGCCAGACTCCTTTGTCATTGAGGTTGCTACAGTGAAGAAAAACACACTAGAACATTAAACGGTTTATTGTACTTGTAAGTACATCAATTTCTAATTACTTTTTAAAAATATTAGACTTGTTGGAGTTCATTTATGACCTCACAGAAATCATACAAAACCGTAATATAATGCAAGACACTCTACTAGACCATAAACAAAAAGGAAAATGAAACAGCTAATTGAATGATTGGTATTCATAAGGTCAACATGGGAAACATCAGCTGAACTTAATATCTTTAAATAGATTTTATGAGCCATATTCCAGCTCTAAAGGTCACTGGAAGAACTTGATAGCTTTTTATTAAAAAATAAAATGGGGACAGTGGATGGCCTTTACATATCTTATGTGGATAAGGCGAATAGGCACATTTGGCTCCCTTCTTATAAAATTGTTTTATTCATATTGTCAGGCTACGTTTTTAACTAATTAGTTTACTTACAAATAAACTGGGTTTTTGTCTTTGCCATCCACGCTTTTCCCTCCCCATCTTTTCCCACTCTCCTCTCCTTTCATAGATCCTACCCTGCTCCACTCCCTCTCCTGTCCCTCTGCTTGTGTGTATCACAGGATTCCCTTTGGGGTGCCTGTGTTGGTATAGGAGAGTCAGATTTCTATTGAACTTTATGTGGTTATTCAGTGGGTAAAATTGTAAGCGGGGAAGTTCGTCTTCCCTTGTCCAGACAGTCTCTGAGGGCAGTTGTTTCTTCTAGATCTTAGTTAATTTTTAGGGGAATGTTGATAAGTTGGCCACTGTGTAATCACAATGTCTCTGGGCTATAGGTTGGGGAACAGTAGGGCAACTAAGGCTTGTCAGTGTGGACTGGTTGCATTGTCATTCTGTGTGTATGCTTCTTTTCTTTTCTAGCCAAGACACTGTTTTTGACATCTGTCTCATTCCCTGGGATCTGGAGGTCAACCGTGTAATACAAAACCAGAGCTGGAAAAATAGGAATGGGCTGTGAAAGTCAAAATCCTTCAGGCCTACATGTGCAGGCCAAGGCACTCAAACCCTCATGTCTAGGGAAAGCCTGACATATTCAGAATGCATGTGAACAGTGGGAAATTGAGTATGGAAATTAAAATATAAAAAGCATGAAACTGAGGCCATCTCACTTTCTTTTTGGTCTGATTGGAAAGGAGGAGGAGGAGAGGCCAGTCTGTGGTAGGCAGTCATCCCAGCTACATCTACTTTTGGGTGGAATGGTTTTAATGATGAGGAATCCCAGGAATTGTGTCAACCCCAAGATTCTTATTGCACTTGTATTTTTTCTTTTCTTTTCTTTTTTTTTCTGCTCATACAAACATAATAGGAACCCTTGTCCCCTCCTTTCCTCCACCCCTCCCTGGCCTTCTCTGTTCCCTCCCCGCTTTGTCTCTTCCTTTCCCCCCTCCCTCCTTTTCTCCCAGTGCCCTCTTCCGCCCTGAAGCATCCTTTAATGAGTATATCAAACTTTCCTCTGAGTCCTCCTCTCTGATGAGGTGTAAGGACTCAGTGGCATTTCCTAGAACTCTTTCTCGTGTTCCCCTTAAGTATAGGAACACTATTGTGACTGTTAATCCCTTGCTTCTAAGGATCCTAGTGCCTTTAGTTCATGCTAGAATTTGAGGGGTCAACGATATGTTGGTCATTGCCCAGATCAAAAGTTTGCATGGTTTCTAATAAAGGAGTAAAACTTGAAAAAGAAAACAAATTCCAACAGATTTGATTCCTAAATTCAACAAAGTTTTTTTTTGCATTAAAAATCTTAGCAACACACTGAACAGGATATGTATAACCAAAGAACTTCCAGACAATTTTGTGCAATCAGAAAAACTAAAATTCAGTGAGAAAGGTTGGTATATTATATGACTCTTAAAGCCAAAGAGATAACATGGCTCTTATTGCTCAAGCCCAGTGACTAGAGATTGATTCCCCCAGAGTCCACATCAACTTCCAAAAGTTGTTTTTTGACCTCCACATACATGCCATGACATGTGTACATCTGCATTCAAACACTCACGAACTATGAGTATTTTTTAAGTTATATTTTGTTTTTGTTTCCAAAGCCAGGGTTTTGTAAATTATACAATTTTGGTCACAATTACTTAATTCTCTCTGATAGTGCTGAATGTATAGTTGGAAAAGATTTGTTAATATTTGATAATATATATACATAATATACAATGTATAAAACTTAGGACAAAAATTTGAAAATATAGATAAAAAATGAAATAATTAGAAAATGATAAATTTCAAGTATTTACTTTTGATTTTAAAGATTATTTAATTATAAACAGAAAATTAATTTTCAGTAATGCAGTTGTTATACAATCAGCTCCCTAAATTTGTGTGATTTTACAATTGAACTCTTTCCAAATTGGATCAGCTAGCTTCAGCACACCATTGATTGAGGCTATGTGTATGGAAGTTTTACAGTATTGTTTGTGGTACCTTTACCTCAAACTGTGAGCCTTTAGTACCCTGCCATTTATATGGCATAGTCTTGGGCATATATTATATCTGCTATTTGAATGAACAAATAATAGTATATATCTTGTTCTGTTACTGTGTATGGAAAAATGAAAAAACAGTACTTCAAAAATCATCAAACTCTTGATGAGTAACATTTTGTATGTATGAAATAATTACCAATCATATAATGAGAAATTCTATACCAAAGTAATTGAAAATAATTTTTTATTTTTGTAATGATTATTTATTTGCATTTTCAGTTCATTTGTAATTTCTTTTTATAAAATATTTTATTTACATTAATTAGGGGGAAACAATAGAAAGAGAAAGTCTTGCATAGGCAAGCAGTAGCACATGGCATATGGATAGATAATGAATATGTTGCAAATATATACAACATAATATGATTCAGCCAATTATTTCATTAATTTCCAATCAAGTGGATTAAACTTGAAAACATTAAACTGAGCGAGATTACCCAAGTACAGTAAAAGAAATGCTGCATATTATATGCAAATCTTAGCTTTGGAGCACCAGATCTATGTGTTCAACTGAAAATACAAGTTGAAGCCAAGAAAACACAAGGATACCACTAAGAAAGTGGATGATGGTAAGTGCAGAAGATGCAGAAGTAAAAGAACACAAATGATCTGAAAGTGCAAAGGGGTACAGTAGAGGGAATGGTTCAAGGATGAAAGAGGAGAGAGGGCAGAGGAGGTAGAGAGCGAAAAATTGATTCAATAAGGCCTTACAGAAACATGTTATCAGCATCTTCAAAAGTACAGAACAGCAGTGAAACAGCAAAATAACAACAACAATAAAAAAACAAAAAACAAGACTTCAACAGAGATACCCTACACAAGAATTCAGAAAGAGAAGGCAGAATCAGAGATTGCTATAACCTCTTAAAGATGTTCTACCCAGAAGACCTAGATGGCCACACAAAACACTCTGCCAGGTTTTGAGTTATTTCTTAAGAATGTGTTGGTTAAAGATCTTAGAGACTCCTAAAACAATATAGCATATAGCCACATCTCTTGGTTGCCCACTAGAACTAGACAGTAAGACATTATTGCTGAAGATAACATATAGTTTGACCACTTGACATGAAGAATTAAAGTTGGAAATGACCTATAAACTTAATTTTTATGGGCTAGCTAACATACTACTAGAAGGCAATATGTAAAAAGAAATGACATCAACAGTTTTACGTAACAGGCAATCTTGTGAGTTTCAACATGATCCTTTTAGTGCAGTAGGACATGGATGGTATAGGAGCAATCAGCTGGTCTGATTTGGTTTAATACCTGCTCATCAGTGTTTTGCGCTGCTCGTCTCGCCAGCAAGAACGACGCAACACGATCAGGATCCTTCTGTAGCAAGCTTTAATGCATCTTGAGAGGGAGAGCACTAGCTTTCAGCACGGAGACCCCAACTGCCTAAACCGCCACCCTTATATAGGGATTCTGTCCCGTCTTGGACGTGGCAGCACCTGATTGGTAGTGGGCGTGTCACCCGAGGTGGCGTGATGGTCTTGCGATCAGGGCTAGAGCGGGAAATGGGCCTGGCGCTTGCGCATTGGCTTGTTTTGCTGAGAGGAGAAGGAGAACCGGCGCCATCTTAGAATGGCGGCATGCAGGGCGGCGCCCTACATCTCCCCCTTTCTTATCAAATATGATAGCGATGAGGTGACCACCCAACTCAGGCGAAAACAGAGGCCAAATCCTCATGAAAAATTCGTCCTGCCAATTTTGTGAGGAAGGGATTCTGGGGCAGGTAACCCTTTTGCAAGATGGCGTGTTTTCCAGAGTAAACTCTGTGCGATGCTTTGCTCGTCAACCTGTGTGGGCTGCCTATGCCAGACACTCGTCCTCGTGCAATGCAACAAAGGTGCTGAGAGTGCATGAGCTGTTTGGCCGGCGATCAACCTTTATTCTTGCTTTAATGTTGCAAGCCAGATCTCAGCAGAGGCCCCATGCTCTAAGGCCATAAGTGCCTGAGTGACCATGATTTTTTCTCGTTTGGCCCTGTTAGAAAATTTACAGAAGAGCCAAGACAATATTGCCAGACCAAGACAGAACAGAATTCCAAATAGTCCCACCCCCACCCATTCCTTGAAGTAGGAAAAAGCTGAGGAAATCCAGGAGGCGAATCCCGACGTCAGAGATAGGTCAAGGCGGGTTGAGTTGACGTGCACAATGGCGACTCTGAGTTCTCGTAGCGTCTGTTCAAATTCATGGGTCCAGTTCTGTAACATAAACTGAGAAAGGGACTTGGACAAATTAGCAGCAGCTGTGAATTCTTTGTATTGTACAGAGGTGATGCATAACCCAGACATTTTTCTTTCACATCCTAACTGTGCTAACTGCTACAGTATATCTACTTGTTCTTGAACTAAATCAATACGCTGATTAATCAGCAACAGTCCTCCTTGTAGTTGGGTGTTTGCCGACTGCTGTTTGTCCATAGCTAAGGAGACTGAGGAGGACAGCTCATTGATAGTTGTTGCTGCCTTGACAGTCCCTGACAACGCCAAAGCCGAGGCCGTAAGTGAAGCGGCAACGGCCGCGGTGGCTACAATGCTGACAATAGCAGCGGTGATCCCAAAGTCTCTTTTTTGATCGAAACAGTGACAGTGAACTAGGGGCTTCAATGGGAACAGGGACAAAGCGAGGCATTCGTGCCACAACCGCCAAAGAGTGGGTACTTGCGTTCCAGCAAAGGGTATAAGAGCATTGCTTATTACTACAATCTATAGTGGAGGAGGTGGCATTGTTACTAACTATCCAAATAAAAGGAGGCCACACGCAGACAGCGGTTGGAGGGAACCTTTGTTTAAGTTTGAAACAGTCAGATAGAATATTATCAGAGTCAGATTGATTATAGCTTAACTCAGCAGACCCTACAGCGCCCCCCAAAAGCATTGACAGGGGGGTTAGATCAGTACAGCTACCATTAATTCCACAAAGAAGCCATATATTAAAAGGATCAGCATCAACGCTCCATGGGTCATTTGATGTAAAGTTACCAACAGAGGAGCCTATACGAGGCGAAAAAGTAAACGTATCATGAATCATGCCTGTCACTCGTGCTTGACAACCAGTCCAGGGTAATATGGACTGGTCATCTCTAGCTCCTTTGCAGAAAGGAGCAAACCTAGGCTGGGGGGACAAGAGGAGCGAGTTTGAAAAGTTGGCTGTTGGCCACCAGCCGAACAGAATTGTGGAATTTGCCCTAAAAACAGCTTTATTACCAACCTTGGGTTTGTCTTTAACAGTCGCACCAAGCTGTGCAAAAGATTGATTATAAAGCGTTATGCAGGAAGAGGAAACCTGAGAGGTTTCGATGACAAAGCAGAGACTACCAGGCAATGACAAAGTCCTGTTTTCTTTTAAGGTTTCTATAGTAGAGTCTGTAGGTAGAAAAGGCAATCCAAGCGTTCGGTTAGTAGTAAACAGGCGAGGGAAAACGTTAGCATTATACATCACCGGCATGGGCAGGGGGAACGTGGACATTATCCCCCATCTGTGCTCGGAGCGAGACTGGAGATTTCTCATCAGGATCAGCATTATCAGTCTTAATATCTGTGGCTTCATTTTCTTGGATATGGATGTTTCTTGTTAGCCGTTGTGGGATCCAAAATGGATGTTCTTCGCTCTGTGGAAAGACACATACCGCTCCCCTGGACCTAATTAAAACTGGATCCGGGCCTTTCCATTGATTAGTCAAAATATCTTTCCATTTTATTAACTCCTGTGGTCTCTGAGGTTCTGAGCAATGTCTGTCAGCGGCACTTCTTCCTGATTCATCTAAGTTGAGAAAGTTCAGAGTGAAAAGTGCCAAAGATAATGCTGCCTTTGGACCAGGAGATAGGGACGCTATGGGTCCCCCTTTTTGTTTAATTAGATAAGATTTGAGTGTCCGGTGGGTTCTTTCAATTATGCCTTGACCCTGGGGGTTGTAGGGCAGGCCAGTAATGTGTGTCACTTGTAGCTGTGAGCAAAATTGTTTGAATTTTTGGGAAGTATAAGCTGGTCCATTGTCTGTTTTTAGAACCTTAGGTTCTCCTTTTTGAATAGAGAAGATACCCTGGGGGCTGGAGCATAAGAGTCGAATATCTGAGGTATGATGGTTGTCTATCAGACCAGGGTGAACTATCAACCCCTGAGCGGTTAGAGAGCCTCTTCCAATTATTAGACCTATAGTTTGTTTGGGTAGGGGAGGTTGTAGAGGCTGAAGAGGGACGGCTTGAACACCCAATTGAGGCATTAATAAGATTGTGGCGGCGGAGTGCAAGTCCAATCTTGTGGCTGGTTTTGAGGAATTTCTGGGTTCTCGGTTTTGACAAAATGGGTCCCGTATTTCTTGGGGCCCCGGGGCCGGGGGCCCATTGACCCGTTTTTTTGTTCTGGCTCAGAGGAGACCTCTTGAGGAGGCAAAAGATTGCCCTTCAGGTCTCTTATTGACCTGCACTGTTTAACAGGGTGATATCCTTTTTGACACCTGGTGTACAGAGTAAGGGGTTTTTGTTCTCTTTTAGCCTCGCGGCAATCTTTTTGCAAAGTGGCCAGGTTTTTTACAATTGTAGCAGGAGCGACCATTGTTTTTCATGAGGGGGTGCTGCTGTGCTCGGAGAATAGCCGCCGCGAGTCCAGAGTTACTCAGCGGGCCCCCTATTTCTCTACATACTCTAAGCCAATCTTGTAAACCTTTGTTTTTTCTGGGAGCTATAGCATTGCGGCATTCCTGTGAGGCTTGTTCAAAGATTATTTGTTCTATAAAAGGAGCTATAGTATCTGGATCACCAAAAATCTTTCCAGCCACATCCATTATCCTAGCCACATATTCAGAAAAAGGTTCTTGGGGCCCCTGTATAATTTTTGTAAGCTGATTTCCTGTTTCTCCCTTTTTGTTAAGAGCCTTCCAGGCCCTAATAGCTGTACTGGAAACTTGAGCATAAGCACCCCAGTGAAAATTAGCCTGATCAGTAGTAAACGGGCCTTGACCGGTTAATAGCTCAAAGGTCCATTCTCTTTGTTCAGGGGTCAGCGAAGAGGCATTAATCCTAGCCTGGTTTTGTGCTGCTTCATGCCATAAGGCCTTCCATTCCATGTATTGACCCATAGTAGGTAATGCAGCCTTAGCGATGGTTTGCCAATCAGTGGGCGTTAGTGCATGTAAGGCTAGGCGATCTAGCTGTATTATAGTGAAATTTGCATTAGGCCCATATTTTCTAACGGACTCAGCCAGTTCTTTAATCTGATTAAAATCAACAGGAGCATGAACTCTCCCCGTCTCTCCCTCGTAAATTGGAAAGGCAAGGCTGAGTTTATGGCGAGTCTGTTTGGGTAATCGTGAAGCAGAGGGTGCAAAAGGAGGCGGAGCAGAAGGGACAACCATTAGAGGTCTTTCCTTCATAGGCTGTCTATGAAGAGGGCGCCATTCTTCTGGGTCATATGCGGCAGCCGCTTCTTCAAGCTCGGCCTCATCCTCTGTGTTTATCCTCGAATCTTCATCATCAGAGGAGGTAAAACTGAGAGCGGCAAGCTCTTGGGTTGGATATAACCTAGGTCTTGAAGTGGGGTCATATATGGGCTCCCACCATGAACCTGGTTTTTTGTTTGGGGGATTAGATGCATTATCTAGTTCTCTTTCTTTATCTTTGTCAGACTCTTTGGTAAGTTTGTTTTTACTCACTTTTCTTCTCTCCCTATCCTTATTAGGTTGTCTGGGAGGTCCTTTTTCACTTATGACGGTTTGGGGTTCTTTTTTGCGCGCACCCATCCTCTCACTACGCTCAGATTCTGACATGCCCTCTTGCACTGTTTCTAAAGTGAGCTGTCCTGCCGATCGGGCTTTTTCGCAGTTTTCGACTTCAAGACAGTTTTTTATCATTTTCCAAATAAGATCACAACAATAACGAAAACAGAAAACAAAGAGAGTGAAGGATATCAGGATTATTGTTGCAAGAATTTCAGGAAGCTCGATCATTTTGAATTAGGAAGGTGAAAGAGTGAACATACCTTTCTGAGGCGTAGTCTGCGCTACAGTTCTGAATCCTCCCTGTCACCAGGGGGTCTCCGACGGTGCGGACGATGTGGTTCCCGGGTTTCGGCACCAGTTGTTTTGCGCTGCTCGTCTCGCCAGCAAGAACGACGCAACACGATCAGGATCCTTCTGTAGCAAGCTTTAATGCATCTTGAGAGGGAGAGCACTAGCTTTCAGCACGGAGACCCCAACTGCCTAAACCGCCACCCTTATATAGGGATTCTGTCCCGTCTTGGACGTGGCAGCACCTGATTGGTAGTGGGCGTGTCACCCGAGGTGGCGTGATGGTCTTGCGATCAGGGCTAGAGCGGGAAATGGGCCTGGCGCTTGCGCATTGGCTTGTTTTGCTGAGAGGAGAAGGAGAACCGGCGCCATCTTAGAATGGCGGCATGCAGGGCGGCGCCCTACACATCAGTAGGTCATGGTTGGTCACTTTAAGCCTGGCTGACAGACCTTGACTGGCTAAGGCCCAAACTGTAGAGGAGAAGCCACAACTGTCACACTTCCAAGTAAACAAGATCACACATACACCATTTTCCAAACTTTTATCTCTAAGCCAATAGAGCAAGGCAGCTCTCAGTCTGCATCTATGAAAACTTAGCTTAGTAAAGAGTAACACAACTGATTTAAGGGCAGAAAGTAAGCAACTGAGGAGTGTGTGAACACAAACAGGACATCCCAAGCATTCCCTTATCCCCTACTACCACCACCTCAAGCCAGAGGATAGTGCACAAAGAAGATGAGAACTAGCTCAGGGGGAGGGGCACTAACAAACAGTACCCTTTAGTCATGTAGCCATGAGTGCAGTACAGCTAAGTTCACCTGCATAGGACCTGTGTAAGATTGGGCTCAATACTGTGTACAATGAACAAGGAAAAATTCAGTGACCCCCCCCCCACGTATGACAGTTGAATTTGAACACTCATTATCTTTATTAATATACTGTGTGTCATAGTAGGTACCTTGGAAAGTTGAAAAAAAGACATCCCAAATGGGATTCAGTGGGACACTTATACAAGATGGCACATGGGGGCAGGAGGGAAGCTTTTTGGGAAGAAATGTTCTTTTATTTGGAAGAGAGGGGATGATGTAGGTTAAAGGACAGGGAGATGATAAAGCACCAAAATTCATTATCATGTTAAATAGCATAAATAAGAAAAAGGCCACCTTAAAGTTTATTTGCCTCACCATATTTCAAATGCATATGAAATGAAGTAAAATTAAAACCTCAAAAATAATGGAAAATTATTCCTTGTTGAGTTTATATTCAATTCTTTTTTTTTTGCTCTTAGAAATTTCTTGACAAAATTCTTAAAATTTTGTTAGAATGACCCTTTTTTATACTATAATAAAATGTCTTATTTCTCTTTCAAAAAACTTTGCCTCTTATATGTGTCTCTGTTAGTGTATCCCTTTGACAATAGTTTTGTTACAAAATTGAGATATTTACTGTATTCTGATTCAAAGATAATTACCAGAGTTATTAGGGAGTAGGATGAATTGATGAAGAGAAGGGAGGAGGATATGAGGGAGGAAGATGGAGGGAATCAGGGATGAATACTCAATATGCTTGTAAAACTATAAAAATAAATAAACTAGGTTGACATATTCAAGTACATTCTACAAGCTTAATGATTAATAAGTTTTTATGTAATTGCTTTTAAATTAGGGCACATATGATTCTTGGGTAGGGATACAAGAAAATAGACGTTATCTTAAAAGCATCCATAAAGAGTTTGGGTAACACTGCTTCAGATGAACTATTTAATGCTACTAGAAGAGAGTTAATACGTTTGAAAAAAAGTTGAAAGTGGCTTTATTTCCTTTTTCCATTACAACTTTATGTTTTCTAGAAACTTGAAAAGCTGAAAAACAGTTTGTTCCCTGAGTATGTATAACTCATTTGCAATATACTTTTTTATTTCATATTTATTTCATTTCTTTTTTTTATTTTGCTAGTTTTGCAAACATAATCTGTGGTTGTCCCTGCCCCTCCCTCCCTCCTCTCTCCTACCTTTCCTGCCCTTCACCAATTCCTCCCACTCCCTCCCACCCTCTCTGTCTACTTCTGTAGGCCTCAAGGTTTATTTTACTTTATGATGCAATGTAATGAGAAAGCAGAGAAGGAAAAAAGTTGCATTGAAAAAAAATGAATTTCAATGTGAACCAAAATCAGTAAGAGTTTCCTGTTATTTTTTTCATCTTGTAAAATCTCTTTTGTAGTTTGTGTGCCATCCATGTTTTTCTCCACATTCTTATGTGTGCTGTTCTTCAGGTGTTTTTTATTTGAATGTATTGCTTTGCCTAGGAGTCAGGCATTTACTTGTTTTCCTAGCACTCTGGAAGCAAAGGCAGAAAGATCTCAGGTTTTTTGCCCCCCCAGGTTGCATGGTGAACCATCTCAAAAATAAAATTAAATGTTACTACTGATTCATTTTCGTTTGAGTTCAGATTTTTCGTTTTGTTCATCATAACTTGTATGAAATACCAACACTTAATATTATATACTTGGTAAAGAAGGAAGATAAGTGGTGTAGCATAATGTGTTTTTAAAATTACCATGGTGTCTTTAAAGATTATAAACATAGAAAATCTTCATAAATTAGATGAGTTTACAGTTATACTTTTCTGTTTTTCTTTGAATATTTTCTCTCCTTTTTTCTTTTTATTGTGCGTAATGTACATTAAGTATCTTGTACATTTTACTGTTTTTAATAAATAACTATTTTTCTGAGAATTCTAGCTTGCTTCATGTTTGCTTGTCTGAAAATGAAACTAAATAAACAAAACTGCATAGTTCCTTTTAAGGAAAAATTATATGATAGAATCAGTTTAATGTACTTATTGTATCCAAAATCATTTTTAAAAATCCTTTATATTTTTGTAAATGTGATAGAAAAAAGTGAGGGAAAGAGAGAGAGAAAGAGAGAGAGAGAGAGAGAGATGTTGATATAGAGGAGGAGGCATGTGAATACTGTGCACAACTTCAGAAGTCATTTCTTTCCACCTCGTGGGCTTCAGGAATTGAGCCCAGATAACTAGGTCACACACAGGTGCTTTATTCCCTGAGTCATTTTACCGGCTATGAATACCATTTTTTTAAAAAAATAAGTATGTTTGGACTAGTATAGTAGTTCAGTGAGTAAAGGTACATGCCACACAGGCACAACAATCTGAGCTCAATACCCAGAAATCACATAGAAGAAGACAACTGATTTCTAACTGTTATCCATTGACCTCTGCACATGTGGTATGGTACACATACACCTCTCAAATAAACAAATAAGGAAAAATGAATATTTTTTATTCTAAAATCATGTTTAAGATAATCAAAGTAATATTTCATTTCTCCTGTCTTTATAATAAAGGCTGATTTCAGTTTTGCTTATCAGTTATTATCCATATCCACAACATAATTACAGTGTATATTCAGCTTTGTGTATGTGTGTGTCTGTCTGTGATGTATGTATATACGTGACCACATTTTCATGTATATTTGCAGGTGTATACACTACATAAATGTAGAGGCTAGAGCTTAACATCAGGTACTTTCTCCAGTTACTCTTCACTTTGTTTTTTGAAACAAGGTCTCTAACTGAACCTGAAGTGCCTTGATTTGTCTAGATTAACTAGTAAGCAAGCTCCATGATTTCCCTGTCTCTGTCTGTCCAGCACTGGGATTACAGGCGTAGGTCACTCTGACCAGCTTTTAATATGGTGTCTGAGCATTTAAACTCAGGTCCTTGTGCTTGTACAGCACACACTTTGCAAACTGAATGATTTCCCCATCCTCAAATGTATTCAACTACTGGTGCTTTTGTTTTTCCTGCAAGAATATGACCTTTACTAACAGGGAAACTATACTAAAAACATATTCATTACAATCTTTCCTAAACAAAAATGTTCACACAACTTACAAATTGTGATTATTTGCACCTAGTATTTGTTCTTTAGTAGATTATTTCAATGGGAATATTTGTCTTCTCAAAGTTATGAACTTATGAACTTATGAATCCTATTGTTCCTTCCCATCTTCCTACTGCTTATATATACCTGCCCTGGGTATATCTTGACATTTGTTTCCTGCGCAGCAGGAGGCAAGGTTCTGATGACCTGTCTGTGTGAGCTCTCCTTTCTTTCCAATAGGACTATTTTCGTTGCTGTCATTATTAAGTTTCCTATACAAAATGTCTTAACTTATAGCATATCATTTCTACTTCTTTGTTTTAAACCACAGGTCATCTTTCTTTACAAGAGAAGATAATGACATTGTTGCCTGAATAGGGAAGTTTTTTTTTTCCCCCTTGTTTCTTTTATAATGTTTACTGTCTGTCTTAGTTTCATATTCCATTGCTGCAGTGAATACATAATCCAAGCAATTTAGGGGAACATATACATTTTTATTCATGATCATGGTTCTAGGATAAAGTTACTCATCATGGTAGGAGAATAATACCCACTTCAGGAGTCAAGAGAGCTAGACATGCTATAGCCACAGGAAGAATGAGATCAAGGACCAAAGAATACCTTTTAGTTTGCTACCCTGACGAATTGCTAGCTAGTTCTTTCTTCTTACCCAGTTGGCCAGAAAATGGTTTGACCCATTTTGGGCTGGGTCTTCCCAATTAGATAATCTCCTGTAGGCTTGTCAGAGGTTTGTCTTAATCAAGTAATTTTTTCTCAGTCATCATGTTGACCCCTAAAAATGCCACACTGTCTCACTAAATTTAAGGAGTTTCCCAAATCCTGGTTTTAAAATAGCATCATGCCATATCAGTTTTTAACATAAATACTTTAATTTTCTTTACAATCAAACTCAATGTATATCATTTTATTTTTGCAACTCATCTGTATCATTGGTTCATTTATACACTGTTGTTTTAGCTTATATGGTATTTATTACCTGAAACTAATGATGAGTTAGTTGTGACCTGGGGAGCTTGATGATTTCTGAATGCTTTTAAAAGTAGTGATAGACAGTACTTAGTCTGATGACTGAAGGTTCAGATGTCACTCTTAAGTCAGCAGTTAACAAAGTGCACTAGTCAAATACGCATTTTGTGATAGATAGTCATGATTACTGTATACTCTATAATTTTGAGCAACATGCTCTAGTGTCATCTTAGAGTAGGTTTTGGCTGAGAAATAACAGTGATCTTTACTTATAACCAAGATATTGAAGAAAGAGTATTATATGTGTAGGAGAAAGTGGAGACTTAAGACTTTCAGTATAAAGCATAGCTGGATATTTGTGGAGTGTATAATTTGGAATGTGTGCATTGTCTTTTTTCTTTAAAAATTTTTAAGGTACCTATCATTTGACTGAAAAGCACTTGGTAATATATGTTAGCATGTGGAGCCTGGTTTGGATTTAAGACCCCATAATTTAGATATATTTTTTGATGGTGAGAAATTACTGAGCTTGTGAATAACATTATGAATGTTAATGGTATTTGGACTATCAGGACAAGTATATAACAAAGATTCTTAAATGGTAGACATGAGGGTGAGAACATCTGTGACATTTAAAGTTCTTTTTGGTACTGGCCAAAGATTATTTTCTCTACTCTTCTGAAAGTTTTACCAGGAGTGAAATAAGGCAGTTTGGGGAGGAAACTGAAAATTGCAATATTAAGCAGTGCTCCTTTTCTTGCTTAGATCTTTCTATGTTTATTTGGGTGAAAATGACTTAATATGATAAATTTTCATTTTTCTTTTAGGCTCAGTTTATGAACCTCTTAAAAGCATTAATCTTCCAAGACCTGATAATGAAACTCTATGGGATAAATTGGATCATTATTACAGAATTGGTAAGCAAAGCCTGAAGAAAAAGTGGTAGCTAGTATTCACTGTGCCCTGTTTATACTTTATATGTTATGTGGATGGTATTCTGCTATTTAGATCATCAAAGTGGATCCACTGGTCATATTTGCCCCATGGATAATTTCATTTTTCCATTATCTTCTGTGTTGTTTTAACCTTCCTAATTATTACTGAATTTGAGAACCTAAGAATGTTTTTGGTTAATAAATAAATATTTCATAGGGTATTGACTTGTTTATTTATTTATACATAATTCATAGGTAGTCCTCAACCTTAATTTCAATTTCTGATTCACTTAGATAAAAGAAATAATCTCAGATTGCTCATATAATATCAGTCATTTGAGTTATTTAGGTTCATTTCATTTTGTCCAGGATCAGATTGCTAAGTTTTGTTGCTCAATGTGAATAAGCAACTTTGAAAAATATATGCATGGAACTCTTCTTTGTTCATGGGATCATTAATTAGAATGTCTATTGAATTTTTTGCAAGGTTGATACTTTTATGATTTCTGGTCCTATTATGATACAGACTATAAAATTTTATTTTTCTCCCAAAAGCCATGAATTTTTCTTTCTTTCTTTTTTTGGTCTATTTCAACCTCACATAAGTTTATTTCATTTATTTTTTTGGTCAAAATTATGATTTTTTTTTGCAGTGCCTTTTCTGTTACCTTTGTTGCAATAACAAGCTATTGGTTACAATTTTTAAATATATATTATTTTTTAGCATTTCATACATGAACAGAATAATTTTATATTATTTTCACCCCTTATTACCCAATTCTATGTCCTAATTTCCTCCCACTGTCAACCTTTTCCCTGAACTAGCTTCCTTTTTGTTTTCTTTCTTTCTTTTCCCCCCAATCATACAAGCACAATAGGTACCCTGGTCCTCTCCTCTTGTTTTCCTGTGTGTATACTGAGCCTGAGTATATACTGGTTGTCTTTAATTTTCTGTATCTGAGCACTTGCTCAAGCGTGGTTGTATATCAGTGGAAAACCATTGAGGAAAGTACTTCTTTACCATTTGGTCACAGTTTTAAAGGAAGTGTCAACTATTTACTTTGTAGTATTAGTACCAATTCTTCATACAGGGAAAAATAATAAATACATTGTTATGCTTCAAGAAATGTTTGTGATACAGCCTTTACAACTTTGTTAGTCCAAGAAAAGGATGCCGATCATGGTGGCACCTACCTGTAATCTTATAACTCAGGAGGTAGAGGTAGAAAGGTTATGAATTCCAGATAAGCTTAAGCTACTTAGCTAGACTGTACCTTCAACAAAACAGAATAAAACTGAAAATAATATAAGTCTAAGGAAGTGGAATCCTGATTAATAGGCATGACATGCACAAATCTTCATTTAAGTTTGGACCCACCACACCTATCATGGGAGTGGGTGGGGAAGGGTTTATATGACCTGACTCCTTCCTTAGTACTTTATGCAGTTTATAGTTGATGGAGAAGTGAGAGACATTTTATTCATTTGTGTAACCCTTGAAAGGTGGCCTCCAACAAAACCTTCACCTGTGCTCCTTATAGCTAATGAAAGTCTTGGGACACACACATACAAACATAAAAATAGAAGGGGATCATCAGGAGGAGAACAAAAGTGTAATATAGAGTGAATATATATAATGTGATGTCCATTATTATATATAGTTGATACATGTTATTCCAAAGCATTACGAAAGGAAAGGTTAGGAAGATGGCTTGATGGTTAAAGTTTTTGACATACAAGCAAGAGGATCACAGTTCAGATCCCCAGAACCCACATTAATGATTGGTGGCTATGGAGGCCTGCTTAATTCTAATCTTCAAAGGAGAGAGTGGGGAGTCACCCAGAAGCAAGTTGGATAGCAGACTAACCCTATCAAACTCTGGGTTTGATTCAAAACGCTGTCTCAAAAATAATAAGATAGAAAACAATCAAGACTATCTCTCAATATCAGCCTTGGACCGCCACACTAGAAAACCACACTCGTGCACAATGCCCATACATGTGCAGACTTGCATACAACACACAGAAAGAAAATGAGAAAAAAGAAAGAAAAAGTTGCCATATCTTAATCAAGATTACATTAATTAATACATCTTGGGCAAAAGCAGTATTCATGCATTTATAGTTAGAAGTAAAATACTTTTAAGAAATAGAAAAATATAGTGTATTGTGTTTGTTTCCTTAGTCTGGAGCTTTATCAAAGAGTATAAAGCATTAATTCAAACCTGCTTTGTTTAATATATTAACAAACATTTATTTGTCACTTTCTTCATGCTATACAATAGGATTTTATTTTTGAAATTCAAGTGTATCTCTGAGTTGTACACTCATCTGTGAATACTGGGCATAATTAGTCATCAGTGAAATACAGGACTGAGGCTATTCTCTTATTTTTTAAACCCTTCCTACCTTGTGGGTTATTTACTTTGCTTATGCCATATGAATTTGTCTTCTGACCTAACAGATATACTTTGCTGAGAATTTGATTTCCAATTTTCTTCTTCAACTGAGTTTTTCAAAAAATATTTTTAATATTTTCTCCTTGTGCCTAATAATGTCTTATTAAGACTTGGATCATGTATTAACATTAATCATAATAGATTAAAGACTTTTAAGTTTTAATTAGCCACATTCTTTCCTAAAAACTATAAAGACAATGTAGACAGGAAGGACATAAAGTGATTCAATATCTTCAAATGGCTTATAGTAGAGCTACTTTTAGAAACAACTGAAATGTCAGAAATGGGTTGAGAAAATTAAGGACCATTTAGATATAAAGCCCAAGGAGAATATGGCTGTACATTCATTTCTTTGTTTTATCCTTATTGTAGTCAAGTCAACAATACTGGTGTATCAAAGTCCAACCACAGGCCTCTTTCCTACTAAAACATGTGGTGGAGATCAGAAATCCAAGATCCATGAAAGTCTGTACTGTGCTGCAGGAGCCTGGGCTTTAGCTCTAGCATACAGGTGAGCTGATGTGTCCTTGTAAGTCTAAAACTAGCTATCCTAGTTTTGTAGTACCATGGTAAAGTAAAAAACTACTCTTGCTGATCACTGTAACTTGTTATTACTATTCATGTCCCCTTTAGGTCTATTAACCCTTTTATTTTGTAAGGAATCCCCAAGGATAAGTTGTAATAGTTTATGATCTAAATATTTGCCTCTAGGTTTTTAATATATGTCATTCTTTAGCAAAATGATGTTCTTATCCATTTTCATAGAGCCCATTAGTGTTAATCACAGGGATTAAAAAAAACCTGTAGTGATTGAATTTTTGTCTGCCAAGACTTCTTTCCTTCTTGGTTAGTATTTTTTCAACCACAGTTCATTTAGTGTCTATTGTTAAATCTGGCTGTAAGTAAAATGATTATAAAGTAAAAGAAATCATTCCAGTACAGGATTTCTCTTCCCTTTGTTTCATTGTACATAGAAAGTATATACCCTGTCATATAGTCAGTTGTCATACATTTTATATATAATTGGGATTGCTAACTTTATGCATGTTAACTTTCCAAAAGTAGCTTGTGTTTGTATTGTTTACATAATTCCTTTCATTACTCACTTATGTGTTTGATTTTACTAGAAAACTAAATATTGAGATTCATTATGGTAGGCATCTTTAGTATATTTGACCATTACAATCACCGAAAATATTTCCCTACACATTCTGTGTTGAATACAGTACAACTTTATTAAATATGGGAATGAAAATCTTACTTTGCTGGTTATATTATCTATATAGGACCCCCCAAAAAAAACTACATTGGATAATCAAAGAGAAGTATTGAATATGAGACAAATTCATGTTATTTTTGCTATATAAAATAGAAGAAATGATGTGGCAATGTTGAATAACTTTTTCTGACATTTGGTATCGTATGTAATTGTATATGAGATTTACAAGTGCAGACCTTTAGTATATTTAAGAAAATATGGGATAGTTTTTAATCATGTGACAGTGGTCATAAGATATTTCAATTAAGATGAACAAGTCATTTTTGGTATTAGTTTAATTCTCATTTGTTTTGAAAAACTCATCAATCTATACTTAAAGGCAACTTTTGCACAGAAATATGAAAATGTTGTGCTGATGTCCATTATTATGTATAATTAATATATATTATTTAAAAGCTTTAAAGAGGGAGGATTTAGAGATATGGTCCAATGGCTAAAGTATTTGACATGTAAGCAAAAGGGCTAGAATTTGTATCCCTAAAACTTACATTAATGCCTAGTGACTTGCTTAATCCTAACCTTAAATTTCAGCTGTTATTCATTTTTTAAAATATACATGTATGTAGTTAGATAGTCATATAGATGTGTGTATATAAAATATAGTCAATTGACTCAAAGTTAAGACTTGAAAGTATAAACTTTATGCCAAAATGAATTATTTATCCTTGACTGTGTATTTTGATGAGGGCACCCTTAAGTGGAAATATTATTAGCACATGTAAGAAGCAGAAAGTATCTCCCTACCTTAGCTTTTGCTCCTTTTTTTAAAATTATTTAAACCTGCAATGGATTTTTGTTCCCTCCACCCACACATACACATTATCTTATTCCTCATTCTTCCATGGAGAGTCTTCTGCGCAACATTCTTTTTTCCCAGCTAAATGTCCCTTTTTGTATATGTGTCCTATTGAGACTATTATAGATTGCCTGTTTTTGCATATGCCTGGGTACTTGCTGTAGCACAGCCAATATTATGCTTTGGTCATCCATAATTGCTCGAGAGTGGTGGCACTACTACAGGTTCTTCCTTATTCTTTATAACAGGATACTGAGGCTACTTTTGTGTAGGTCCTGTACAAGTAAACGTAGCTGCACCTGTATCTATTGTTTTAGTGGTTATGTACAGAGGGTACTGTTTGAAAGTGTTTCCTCCCGGTAATGTGGTTCTTACATTCTTTCAGTTCCCTGCTCTGTGGTGTTCCCTGAACTTTGAGGTTATTGTGTACCTGATGCTTCAGATGTCCTGTTTATTTCTAGGCAGTCCACAGTCACATACTTATGCCCTTCAATCAATTGTAATTCTCTGTTTTGGCCCTTTTCTACTGAGAAAGGTCTTTTTGGATGAAAGCTGAATAATGTACTAATATATGGACTTAAAGACCAGTGGAACATGGTTTGTTACAATATTTACAGTCATGAGTTCTTTTCTAGGATCTGAGATCTCTCCATTCAGAGACACTCAATTGCTCTTACAGTTACCAGGCATGTGTTTCCTCCTGTTGAGTAGGCCTTACATTAAAAAAAGGATCTATAATTGTTTGCATATCTTTCATGCCACTGTTGCAGTGAAATGCACATCTATCAAGGTGAATCGTGTTGAAGATCAGAAGCGTTGTAATTGTGTAAGACTACTGATGGCTCTTTTCCTTCAGCAGTCCACATACTACTCTCTTGTTTTATAACAGTTAGCTTATAATAAGGGAGTTACTTCCAACTAGCATTCTTCATGTCCAGTGGCCAAAATATTATCTTAAGGAATAGGGTCAGTTTCTGGCCAACAATCAAGAACTTTTATTTTGGGCGTATTTCTAAGACCTCTCTGACCAACAATTCCTACAAAAGTAGCTCACATCTGATAATCTTTTTTGTGTGTTATAATCTGTCTGTTTTGGGGAGAAATCTCTCAAGATAGTTTTTGTTATCTCAAATTCTCCTCCTTTCTATATCCTCCAATAAAGTGTTTACAGTCGAAGTCTTGATGTTTTGTTTTTTAATTGGATTTTGATAGGATATTAATATTGTAGGTTCCATGTGGTTCTGTTGCTAGTATTTATTGTCCTCCTCACACCCTCCTCTTCCTCAGTCTTAAACTGTTCCTTTTATTACAACCTTTTCACCCTTCCTGCCACTTTCATTCTTTTAATTCCTGTCCCCTATCCTCACCCCTATCCTCATTCTTTAGCAACTTCCTAAAAATTTCTTTACTTTAACACACATTCTCATTCACAGAAATCTGGTGATACAAAGCTAGGATCAACATAAAAATATGCTGTATTTTTCTTTCTGTATTTGGGTTAATTCACTCAGTGTAATTTTCTTGAGTTACATCTATTTGACTGAAAATCTCATTCTTCTTAATATCACATTTTTATTACCATTCATTAGTTGATTCAGTTTCCTTGTAAATTATATTACAGTGAACATGGATGTGTAAGTATTCATGTAGTAGGATATCAGGTGTTTTGGTAATATGCTCGGGAAGGTTCCCCCTGTATGTAATTATTTCTCCTGAGTTCCTATCTAGTCTGTGGGGGAAAGTTGATATGTCAGTCATTGTACAGTTCTGGTGAGGATGCATCACATTGCAGTGATTTCCTAGTTGCAGCAGTCCTGCCTTCAGTGGAATGTCTTGGCCAGAGGTGGACCTCCCCAACTTTAGGCTCTTACAATCTTATGTACCCTCAAAATTCCCTAGGCCTTGAGATGGGAAGAGATTTGCTTGGCCTCATTATGGCTGAAAGTTTTAGAGTCACTGGTATTCTGCATTCAGGTTGGTTGCTGTTTTCTATTTCACTGATCTTCCATTGTCTTAGGCTACTTCCTGTGTGGGTGTTGATATATTTTCTTATCTAAAGATAAAATGAGAGGTGTTTAAATGAAAGTTTGCTTTCAGGTGTTTGTGGTTGGTATCAAGGCATCTGATCCTATCTACTATCAATTTTCTCCCCATCCACTATTGCTCAGATTGATTTACAGTGCTGGGTTTGTGTTCTCTGTCACTGAGATGGGGGAGGGGGGAGGAGAAGAAAAGTGGAAGAGGGGTTAGAAGAGATGATTGGTTTTCTGGAGGCTTAACTTCACTCTCCATTGCATCCTATTTTTATTCTTCCCTTAATTTTAAGACTTTTCTTACCTAAAAGGCTTTTTAAAATATTTACCCCTGTTTTGTTTCTACACTTTTAGGATCTTCCTCCATATACAAACACCCCATTGGTATCGGTTCCTTTGTGTTTATAGGTATTGTAATAGTTTCTGTTTGATAACATCAAACTGAAGATTTAATGCTAGGATGCACTTATAATTAGAACATACTTAGTATGATTTCTTCCAGTTCCATCCATTTACTGGCAAATTCCATTAATTTGTTTTTCCTAACAGCTGAATAGTATTTCATAGTATATATTTACCACATTTCCATTAACCATTCATCAACTTTTGGACCTTAGGTTGGTTTAATTTCTTTGCAATTATGAAAAGAACTGCTATGAACATGGTTTTACACAGTGATTATGATACAAGATGCAGTGTTCTTTGTGAATAGTCCCAGGAGTAATATAGCTGGATCATAAAGAATTTCAATTTTTAGCTTTCTTAGGAACCTCCAAATTGATCTCCAAAGAGAATGTATGAGTTTATAATCCCACCAGCAATGCATGAAGGTCCCTTCTACCAACATCCATGCAGCATTTGCTTTGTTTTTGTTTTGGGTCATTGCCATTCTGACTTGATGATATCTCAGTTTTTTTTGTTTTAAGATTTATTTAGAGTTTATAAGAGGAGAGAAAGAACAGAACTCTTGGACTCTAGATGTGGAGTACTATGAGGGTCTAGAACACCCTGGAGAACTCATGGAATCCATGAGGGGCATGGAGCTGGAAAAGAACTCATGGTCAAGTATATTTATACACTTAAGCAAGGAGAGGTGATGGCCTTTCCTCATTGGTTAGTTTATATTGAGGCCCAAACCAGTTGATCTTTCTTGTATGCACCTCAGATAGGGCTTATCTGTAAAGGAGAACTTCTCCATATTCTTTCATTAGCAAAGGGTTGGGGGAAGTGGACCACCTTATCTCTGTGGAGGAGGATTGAAGTCAGTTCCTCCCTGTCAGCAGAAGGAGTTCATCCATTGTAATACTAGCAGTGGGGGATGGCTTTCCAAAACCTTCAGACCCTAGCCTGGTTTACTCCTAAATTTTTTTGAGGACTTGACCACTTAAGGGATAAGGGACAATGACCACTTTGTCTACTTCCTGCTGAGTTGGAGAGAAGGAAGTGTGAGCAGTCAGTGGTCCTCATCTATGAAATGGTCCAGAGGTCTCTACATTTGAAGCTTTATGGATATTAATCTAAGAGATGAAACGGATGAATTAAGCCTGTAAGATCCAAGCCTAAGGATTGAATAATTATAATTTGGAAGGCAGATAGGATAAGCAAAAGGAGCTTAGCAGTCTTGCCGTGAGTGTAGGTAAGAGTTAATAAAGAAAACCAGTTATTGTGCCTGGAATAGTCACTACCTTTATCTGATGTAGAATGGAAGAGCAGCAGGTAATCTACGTAGGGGAGGGGACCTTTCTCCTCTGGCAGCTGTAAATTTCCAAGGTCACATTCTAAGTCCTGTCCATAAATATGTGAATTGTCTGTGAATCATTGAGCAGAACAATCAAAGTTTAGTTCTCCTTTCCTTTCTGGGACCAAATGAATGTAAAAAAAATACATCTTTCAAATTTCAAGTTGTCTTCTGAATTGGTCCTGCTCTAGTTTCTGATTACAGGGGACACTGTTTCCTGACACTGAAAGTTTTGTGGGTCTCTGAGCATTATCTTTGCTGATGAGGCTCTTATGGCCCAACCCTCTAATGGAAACTCCTATAGTCAGAACATGGGCCATATGGAGGCATTTTATGCTTGGGACAGTTTCTTTGGAGGTGCCTAGCCTAGTTGTATTTAAAGCATTTTTTTTTTTCTTTTTCCCTCTCTAAAGGACTTTGAGTTGTCTACTAGGGCATGCCTGTTAATATTGTTATTTTGTCCTATTATACTGTCCCCTTAGGACAATATCAAGCTTTAGATCTCTTTCTTTCGTGGTTCTTTCTCTTTTCTCCCTTTCTGTTTGTAAAATATCAATGAATTTATCTGGGCCCTCTGAGAAACTCCTTAAGTCCTTTTTAATTTGGGCCAGATCTTGTAAGGAAAGGGAACATGACTTGAGTTGACCCAATTGTACCTGGAATCTCTTAAAGAAGACAGACTAATGCTGGGGCCATATTATATGGATTCTGCTTAGTTTCAGGCTGAAGTGAAAGGTCCTGGATAGGCGAGATAAAATTCCTGGTCTGTCTTAGTTTGGGGGAGGAATCTCTACTGGAAGACAAAGTTTTTTCAGAACTACTAGCTGGTACTTTTGACAGAGATCTCCATGGTCTCTTAGAAAAAAGAAAATTTGAATGTAGGGAACTTCCTGACATTTGTTTGCCTTTCAGTAGAATAAATCTAGTTGTAGGATAGTATTATAATTTAAAGATCCTACTGGAGGCCATCTCTCACCATCATCTAAGATGTACTAAGACCATGTTTGAAAACAGATTATTACATGTTGGCTCTTTTTAGGCTAGTAGGATTAAACATGCTCCACTTCTTGAGGATGTATTTGAGGGAACTCCTTTGAGGAATAAAATTGGAGGTTCCCATCTGAAACAGGATATCACGCCTGTCATTAGGTTAGTCCCTGGATGCAGAAAGGGGATATCTTTTCTTAGCTAGGATCTAGGGTGCCTGGATTTGGGGAAAGGTGCATGACTCGGCAAGGCCTTGCCAACCACTATTATCCCGGCAACTGACCACACCCTGGTCAGTGCTGTAACCCTGTGACTGACCATCATCTGGTCAGTGCCATAACCTGGAGATCAACGTGGCCAGCTAATACTGTAAATGTCTGACAGGGGGCCCCCTCTGTCTGTGCTAAAGGGGTATAGGGTCCATGGTCCACCCATGACCAAACTTCCTGTCTAGACACATGTATGGATATCATCCCAGATATGAAACACTTTCATCACTAGGTATTTTCCTCCTTTAACTAGCAAGACCTAAAACTGAAAAGTCTAAAAAAAAAAAGAAATATTCAAGAACTATTGGATACCATCAAGAAACCAAACCTGTATTCATGAAATTGTAGGAAAAAAAAAAAAGACAAGAAAATACTTTGGCTTCATAGGAGGACTTTGGATATGTTCCTTTCTTTTCTATTTTTAGAATAGTTTATGGAGTTTTGGTGGTAATTGTTCTTTAAATATCTGGTAGAATTCTGCACTGAATCCATCTCATGATTACTGCTTCAAGTATGTCCCTTATCATAGGATTCTTTAAATGATTCCATTCTTCCTGGTTTAACTTTGGTGTGTTGTACATGTTTAGAAATTCATCCATTTTGTTGTGATTATTATACTTGTTGATGTATAAATTTTTAAATTCTGATTTTATAATACTTTGAATTTCCCTTATATTTGTTGTGATGGCTCCATTTTCATGTCTAATTTTATTAATTTGAGTTTTCTTTCTTTTGGTTTTGGTTAATTTGGTTAAGGATTTGTCAGTCTTGTTAAGTTTTTCAAAGAGCTAGTTTTTGTTCAGTTGATTCTTTATTTTTTTTTCTTTATCTCAATTTCAGTTATTTCTCCTCTGATCCTGCTAAGCTCTGCATGTATACTTCTCATTTCTCTGCATGTTTGTTCTCATTTCTCTAAAGCTTTTAAACTGCATTGTTACTTTGTTCGCTTGTGATATTTCCATTTCTTTCATATAGGCATTGAGTGCTGTGAATTTTCCTCTTAGGACCACCTTCATTGTATCTCGAAGGTTTCGATATAATGTGTTTACATTATCATTGAGCACTAGGAATTTTTTGTTTTTGCTTCTATCTGGACCCATTTCTTATTCAGTGTCATATTTTAAATCTTCCAAGAGTTTGTGTACTTTCTGTTGTTTGTCTTGTTATGGATGTCCATCTTTATTCCCTACTGGTAAGCTAAAGTACAGTTGGTGATTTTGATTTCCTTGGATTGTAGAGGCTTGCCTTGTGACCCAATATGTGGTCTATTTTGGAGAAGTTATAAGGGCTGCTGAAAAAAAATGTACATTCCTTGATGTTGGGATGGAAAATTAAGTAGATCTCAGGTCCATTTAGTTTATGGTGTGGTTCACTTCCATTGTGTGTATGTTTCGTTTTTGGCCTGTCGACTTGTTTATTGGTGAGAATGGAATGTTAAAATACCCTACAGTTGTCATGTTTGGATTGATTGTGTTGTAGTGTTTGTTTAATGAATGTGGATGTGTCTTTGTTGGAGCATATATGTTTAGAATTATAAATTTTTTTTGATGTACTATTCCTTTGATGAATATCTAGTATCTTCTGCATCTCTTAAGATTTGTTTTGGTTCAAACTCAATTTTGTTGGATGACTACTCCTGCTTGTTTGCTAGTTGCTTTTGTGTGGAGTATCTTCAGAGATTTGCCTGTCTTTCAAAGTGAATGTTTTTTGCAGACAGCTTATTGATGGGTTGTGGCTTTTAATCCATGTTGTTGGTCTGTATCTCTTGATTCAGGAGTTGATCCCATTGATAGTTAAAGTTATAATTGAAATTTTGTTTATACCTGTTATTTTTTTAGTTTATCATTTTTGTGTGTGTTGACAGTTCTCTGCTGCAAATTGTATTGGCATTATTTTTCCCTTTTATCCTCTTGAGTATGTTGATCAATTTTGTCTGTCTTGAGCATATTTTCTAGTATTTTCTGTAAGCCTGGCTTGGTAGACAAGAACAACTTTGTTATTGTTGGAGAATATCCGTGTTTTACCTTGACTGATAATTTGGCTAGAAATAGCATTTGTGATTTTTTCAGGATTGAGGAATGCTTTTTCAAGCTCTTCTGACTTTTATTGTTTCCATTGAGAAGTCAGATATTATTCTAATAGAGTTGCCTTTAAATATGACTTGGTTTTTTCCTTGTAGCTCTCAGAATGTTCTCTTTGTCCTATATCTCAGATGTTATCATTATTTACCTTGTTTTGCTTCTATTTTGGTCATTTCTGGATAGTGTGTGATATGATTGATATGCATCTTGTAGTTGGATGGGTCACGCTTTTCTTTGGTGTGGTAAATTCTCATTTATGATTGAAATATTTGAGCTAGGGTATTTTCTTGTTTTTTTTTTCTAGAATTTTATGAATGTATAGGTTTGGTTTCGTGATGGTATCTAATAGTTCTTGAATTTTTTTAAAGACTTTTCACTTCTTCAATTGAATAATTGTGTTCTGTGAGCTTATCTTCCAGATCTGATATTCTACCTTCTGTTTGATCTATTCTGTGTGTGAAACTCTCTATTGGGTTTTCAATTTCTGTTAGTTTAGCTTTGAATTACAGCTGAATTTTAATTTTACATTTTTTCACCTATTCTAGACTTGTTCTTGTTTCTTCTATTTCCTTTTTCATCTCTGATAATTTGTAAAATTATTATCCTGTTCATAAAAGGTCAAGTGCTTATTTATTACTTCAGTAATGTTTCACTTACTTTCTATGTGTTTGAATATTTTTGTTGTTTCTCTTGTAGACTTGTAGCTTTATTCCATTATTGTTTGACAGAGTACAGAATGTTATCTCAGTTCTCCCATAGTCATTGAATCTTGTTTTGTGGCCTAACGTATGATCTATTTTTGAGAAAGTTTTCATGGGCTACTGAGATGAATGTATATTAATGTATAGATATATATATTAATTGCCCTTTTTCATGATTTCATTCAATTCCAATGTGTGTTTACTTTTTTAATATTTATTTTTCTTGAGAGAGAGAGAGAGAGAGAGAGAGAGTGTGTGTGTGTGTGTGTGTGTGTGTGTGTGTGTGTGTGTGTCAGAGGGCACTGTGTTTCCTTGTGGAGGACCAAGAATCACTTCGGGAATCATCCTTGATTGCTTCTACCTCCTTTTTGCTTAGGTCTGGGATTTCCCTTGCTCAGCCAATCAGGTCCAGAAGTACAGCCACCATTATTTCCCCCTGGCATTTTTACTTCTGACCTGAGATACAAACTCAGATCTTTTCCTTGAGAGGCATAATCTTTACCCCTGAATCATCTCTCCAGATCTTCTATTTTTTGTTTGTTTGCTTAGATAACCTATCAGTTGGTAAAAGTGGGTTATTCAAATGTTTCACTATTCCTTGTTGTCAGTCTGTACCTTTGTGTCCAGTAGTTTGTTTTCTTTGTTTGATGTCTATATATTTAGAATTATAATATCTTAATGAATTACTTCTTTAAGGATTATGAAGCGACCTTTATTTTCTCTGTTGGTTAGTTTTGGTTTGAAGTCTATTTTGGCAGATATTAAAATGGCTATTTTAATGGCTTTTTAATTTTAATAATGGTTTATTTCTTGGTTCCATTAGTTAGAAAACAGTTTTTCACCATTTTAACATGAGGCAGTATCCATTGATGATGTGTATTTTTTTAGTGATAGCAGTAAGCTGGTTATGTTTTCTTATTCAGTCTTCTAGTTTGTGTCTTTTTATTGGTGAGATGAAGTTATCAATATTCATTGCTATTATTAAAATGTTATTATTGGTTAACTTTTGCCATGGTTACTTGTACTGCTCTTAAATTTTTTTTTTGTTCTAGTGTCCTTTTCCCTTTTTGGTCTTTCTACAATTTTTTTTTCTTCACTCTATTCTTTTTCTGCCACTTTTCTTCATTCAGTTGACTTCATTGTCACATGCCTTTTATTTGTTTTATCATGGAATATTTTTATTTCTCCTTCAATTTTTTACAGTGTCTTTCTGGGTATGCAATTCTGAGTTAGCAATTTTTTTCCATATTTGAATTACATTTGTCCTTTGATACATTGGTATCAATGGTTTCCCTCAAGTAATTTATTATTTTTTTCTGGTTTGCTTTCCTTTATGTGACTTACATTGTTGTCCCTCTTGCTACTTGTACCCCTCTGTATTTGGTTTGTGTTTTTAGCGTTTTAACCATAATATGCTATACAGGTGTGTTTTCTGATCCTGTTTGCTTCTTGTGTCTGAATGAGCCTCTTTTGGTCTATATTTGTATGATTTTGTTGGTGGTGTTAGTTATACCTTGGCTTGGATTTCTCCTTATTCTATATTTAGAATTCTTACGTTTGATTTTTCCATGGTATCCTAAATTTCCCGTATATTGTGTTCATGTGTTCATTTGGATTTACCCCTTTTTTTGGTTAAGTAATAGAATTTTAACCTTTATTAAATTCTTGTCTTTGAGTCTCTAATATTCTGTGTTTCATGTGATCCTTTCTATTTCCGATACAATCCACTGAGCTTTTGGCTTCACTACTTGAATTTTCCATCTCCAACTTCAGTTTGCTTTTTTTCCCCAAAATTTTTCAGTTTTTATATTACTTCACTTTTTCTTATTCATTTCACTTCACTTTTCCGCCCTTGGGCTTCTCTTTCTTCTTGTCTAAAGTTCATTCAGAAATTTATTAGTGTCTTGTTTGAATTTTTTGAACTTGTTGTGTATGTTTATGACTATCTCTTTGAGTACAGTGTCTCATATGATCCAATGATTTTTTTATGGAGAAGATTTCCTTAGAGTTAGAAACTTATGGTAAAGAAATATTATATCGATTTCTCATGTTTGTATTTTTTTTTCCATTTTGACCTGGGCATCTTCAGTTAAGCTGTTATGCTTCTGTTATGTGAAGTGCACCTTTTATCTGTGTCTCCCAGGTATGACAGAAGGCTAGACGGCTTCTGAGTCTTTTGGATGGATGAGGGCTATGTTGAAAGGTAGAACTTAAGTGGTGTGGCACCCAATCTTTTGTAGCCTCAATGGTTATTGGAGATTCCAATACATTGGACAGGTGGCTTAAGGTGCCTAAGGTGCCTCACCAGTTCCATTTTTTGGGGGTGTGTGTGGATGGAATGTGTCCCCAAGGGAAGGGGTCATGTCCCAGGTCCAGAGAGGATTGTGTGGATCAATAGGTGTAGTGTGGTCAGGCGGTTGTCTTATTGTGGCCAAAGGGGCTCGCAGTAAGTTAAGGAAAGGTAGAAAGGCATAGTCAGTTGGTTATGTGGTTGGGCAGAGATATTACCCAACTTCTACTTATATAAATTCAATTGTCTGTTATCTAACATAAAGTGATATGTCAAAAATTATCCCAGTTTTAGAATATTGGATTTAAAATATGTGTTGCTTTCTTTTGATACAGAAATATACTTTAAAGTTTCAGTCAAATCTTTGTATGAAATACTATATGCCCTTAAAATGAATTGACTTACTTTATAAAAAGAGGGGATGGAATCTGCACTAGTTTTCACCATAGCTTTTTTTTAAATAAAGCATTTCTACAGTTGTTGGGAAAATGGAATTTCACTGTGACAGAATTAGTAGATGTCCCCAGAACATGGGATTAGCCAGTTAGTTAAATACTTAATTATCAAAAGCTCTGCTCCTTTTTCAAATGCAGCTCCAATTTGCTTCACGAATTATCTCTCTTATTCAGGCGCATTGATGATGACAAGGGAAGAACTCATGAGCTGGAACATTCAGCTATAAAATGTATGAGAGGAATTCTCTACTGCTATATGCGTCAGTCTGATAAGGTAAAACATGGGACCAAGAATTCTCACTTCATTTACAGAATTAATTTAATCAGTGTTGCTATAGCATATTCTGAAGAAGAATGTTATTTAAAGGGGTAAAGCACACCCTGAGATGGCTGTGCAATATAAAACAACTCCTGCCTTCCAAACTAGGAACTTGAAATCCTGAAATTGAATCAATACCATTGTTATATAGACTTGAATTTTGTTTTACATTTGTCCCTTACTTGATAAAAATCCAGCTTCTCACGATTCTAATAATATTTACAGTATTTAACATTGTCATCTTACTTAAGGTAAATGTTGTTATAATTACTTTTGGATATATGAATTGCTCTCACAAAAGAAAACTTCAAAAATTTAATATTCATTTATATGGGATAGTAAGTATAGTTTTGAAAAGCTGGACTTTATAAGATTATATGAAAATTAAAGATAATATTTTTAGTAATATTTTAAACTTTGAAAGTCTGAACAAAGCAAATATGCTGTTTCCTTGACCTACGCACATTTTTGTGTCCCTAACTTCTAATATAGTTCAGCATCCATAATGTATATCAGTGTATTATGAGGTCTCACAATTGCATCAGATGCCTTAGAATACTACACTGCTTAGAAAATAGTCATAGTCGTGTCTATGTTTTATGACAGCAAATGGAGACAAAGCATGAATTGCAATGTAAAATGTACTTGTTAAAAATCTTGCAGAAAATGTGCCACCTTTCCATAGTCTACTGGTATCACACACATGACATTTAATTTCCCCCAGAAATTTATTATGACAACAATAAATATATATCACATCAAGAAACTCAGAGCTCAGTGTTTGTGTGTGTGTGTGTGTGTGTGTGTGTGTGTGTGTGTGTGTGTGTGTGTGTGTGTACTAGAGGGCTTTTGAGTGTGTGTGCCTGTGGAGGCCCAAGTATGATATCAGGAATCATCCTGGATTGTTTTACTTCCTTTGGCGTTGCTCTGGGATTTCCCAGGCTCTGCATGTCAGGCATAGAATTATAATCTATAGATGTGTCTGTCAAGTATTTTTACATGGGATGTAGGGATCAAAACTCAGGTCCTTTTGCTTTTAACACAAAGGATTTAACCCCCAAGTCATTTCCCCAGCCCCAAGCTTAAAATTTTTAATACTCAAAGTTTTGTTAGTAGTTAGTCATGTAGGTAACCTCTTTCTAACACCAAAACTCCAGACTACCAGAAAAAAATTAGGTATGGGCTAAACCACAATGTAGGCATGTGAGGCACTTGTTGAGGGAATAGTGAGAACCTTTACAAGTACTTACATACTGACCAAAGTTTACATTTGTAAATAGTCTTTTCTAAAGTTTTCAGTCTCAGGCATACTATGTTTGGGACCTTCAAGGCAAACTAATACTCAGGCTTTTAATCCTACTAGCTCAGTGATGTTAGACAAATTAATTTCTACATATCTCAATTTTGTTTTTCATCTGTAAAATGTGAGTCCCACTAATACCTGTATCATGTATTGAAATAGTTTATAAAAAGCAAATGTTATCCTAGTACTTATTTTCTCTCTTCCATTTTGACCATGTCCTTCAGATATGTTTCCAATTTTTATATTTTAAACAAGGTTCACATGAATAAATATGAAGGCAGTTTTGATCACTGTTGCAGTTCACCTGCATGGTTGCTGATAAATGACCATCAAACAGCTTAAGGGAACAAGGGATTTGTTTTCTTACTCATATTCCAGTTTGTCTGTAGTCCAGCTTGAGAGGAGAGCATGCACCAACACCAGGCCAAGGAAACTGGCCACACCATCTCTATGTAATGGCTGAGAGAGGGACGATCCTTACTTACCAGACCAGCATGTCTGGCCAAGTATGCACAAGGATGCTGACTCTCTCAGCCAGCTCTGTGTGTTTTATTCCAGGGCCTATCCCACCCACCTGGGCCTTCCCCATCAGCCAGACAATCTCCTGCAGGTTTGCTCTGGGCTTAACCCAACCACTAATTCTCCATGAATGTGCCCAAGAGCTCAAAACCCTCAACTGTGCCTAACTACGAAAATCACTTAGTGTACTGCATATTTTAGTCATATGGATATATTGTTTGAATTCATATTTGAAAATAATTTCTATTTTAAGATTTATATTTGAAGCATAGCTTAAAAGTAATTTATATTGGTCTGGGGAGATGGCTCAGGAGTTAAAGCCTTTACCTTGAAAGCAAAAGGACTCGAATTTAGATCCCCAGATCCCATATAAAAATGCAGAGTGGTTATCATGGTGCTCTGCATTCTGGCCCTAGAAGAGAGAGCCTAAAAAAATCCCAAAGCAAAACAATAAAAAGGTAGAGCAATCCAAGCTGATTCCTGATGTCACCCTTGGATTTATACAGGCATACATACTCAAGTGCCCTCTTGTACATGTACAAAAGAAAAGAAAAAATTTATGCCTTGTCACCAGAATATGGAATTTATTTTTTGGCAGAAAAAGTAAGCTTATTCACTAGATGACAGTAGAGAAATGTAAACAAACCTATTATTTGCTTACTGAGTCAACTTTGTATATCATTATTACAAAGGTGTCTCAGATAGTTCGCATAAGATAGCATGCCATAGATTGACCTCCTAGAATTTTTAAACTGGAATGTCATATTATATTGAAACAAATAAGATAAAATCTACTTTTTTCCTAAATGTGATAGTGCTGTTTATTTTTCAAATATCATTTTATGAATGCCTAAACTCTTTATGAATTCAACTTTTCTTGTTAGGAAACATTTCTAGGATCATGAATTTCATGTATTTGTTAGACAACCTAACAGACTTAACATAGAATTTTTTTTCATAAGAAGGCAATATGTAAGAGCTTAAAGGTCATCTTCCCTTTTTGGCTTGATTAGCCAGTAAGTAATGGCCTTTTTAATTATTATACAATTTTATTAATCATTGAACTTGGCTTGATATAGAACTTGACTGTGACTGAAACTGTTTGAACTCCCTCAAATTATAAATAATTAACATTGCTTTCTATATGAGCTTATGAGTGTAGACAATTAAAATAAATTGTAAGTTATATCATTTTACATATTTGCATATACCACAAAATAACACCATTTGGTATTCATTAGTTAAAATATGTTTTGTAAATTTTATAGTATCTTTGCTATCTTAGCTTTTCTTGATCCCCACATCTTTTTAGATTAGGAAGTGAGAATTATAATTCATATTTGTGGCTGAATGTTTTACATAGATCCATAGCTCAGTGTTTCTTACTGTGTTGTTTTTCTCCTTCCACGGTGAACCATTTTCTTCATGATTATATTATAGTATTGCAGTAGGGAATGTGAATAAATTTTCAAAGTGTGAAATAGTTTTTTGAAATAGTTTATCTTTTCACCTTTCCTTATAATGAAAGCAAAGCCTGTTTGCAGTATTAATTTGTTGTTTGACCTCAAGTCTCTTCATATTTTTCTTTTAAAGCAAAGTCATGACCTAGAAAGTTAAGCTTCTCTACTTTCATTGGTGTGGTGTGGTGTGGTGTGGTGTGGTGTGGTGTGGTGTGGTGTGGTGGTGTGTGTGTGTGTTTGTCTGTGTGACAGAAAGAGAGAGAGAGAGAAAAAGAGAGAGAGATGTTTTCCAGCATTCTAAAAAATAACAGCACTAGCTAAAGCATGTTTTATATTTATTAAGGAATTAGAATGAGTAAATGATTTAATTTATTGGGTGTATTTTATTGTCTTCATATTTCTTTTAATAATTACTCACCAGAATGTTTTACCTCCTAATATTCACAAATCTCTTCTTTTTGCTTTCTTTCCTAATACTCCTTTGAGAAAAGCTTTCTTCTAAGTTGATACAATCTGTCTATGGTAGTTTGAAGGACAGAAAATTTCTTTACAACAGAATAAATGTTGTTGCGCCTCTTTACTTTAAATGCTAAGTAGTTTTTGATATATAAGAAAAATTGAAATTTCATATTTATTCTTCCAAAATATTAATAATAACGTGATGATGATTTTTCTCTAAATGTGTATTTTAAGGATGTATTTTAAGGTTAGATGATAAAATACTCTTTCCCAAATAAATGATTTACTTATGGCAGAAAATGTTTTCGGGAAAAAAAGTGAAATAGAAGTAAAAAAAAAAAAAAGATAGTTTACTTTAGAAAATTTTGTTGTCTTGATCTTTACTTTCCAGATATCAGTTGTCTTATAAAATACTAGTTAATCTGCTCCTTGTTTTTTTTTCTGCTTTCATGACTACTTTTTGTTTCTGTTGACATACAGCATGCCTCATTAATCTTCAAGGCTTAACTGACTTTAAATCTTTTCTCTGAAATTTCAAATTACTTATCTTAACAGCTTTAAAACTCAAAGAATAATTATATAACTTGCCATGTGATCATCTTTAATCATTTAGCAGTTGCTTTTCCCTAGACAAGTAGTTAGAAATGAACTTCCCTGTGGAGTTCTTATGTGTTTTGAAGACAAATGACAAGGATCATTTTGTCAGCTGTAGCTGTAACTTTATTAGCTTGACAAACCCTTATCCTGTTAGATTCCCTATTAAATGTGGACATGTATTTTGTCTCAATTTGTCATATCTTCATATATTAAGCTACAGGAACATTCATTTCTTTGAAATTTTAATCATGGTAGAGTGGGTGAGTTAATTCAATGGGTAAGGCATCTATTTGCATATTTGGTAATATGAGTCCAATACTCAGAAGCCACCATGGTAGAATGAGAGAACCCAGTTCTAAAAAATTGCCCTCTGATCTCCACTATGTGCCATAGCATACATGAACACACCTTATCTCTCTCTTTCTCTTTTTTCTGTCTCTCCCTTCCCTTTGCTCTTAAGTAAATAATGAAAATAAATAATGAAAAAAAGAAAAAAATCATTATACATAATTAAAAAAATAATCATGGCAATAAGTAAGGAATGGTCCCACTGATTTCTGCTTGTGCAGTTTCAAATAGTCACTCTCTCTCTGATATGGAAGCAAGACAGCCACCATCTCTGAGTCAACACCTCATTCCTTATTCACCTTGCAATACACAAGTTACCTCTGTAATTATTCCCTCATTGTCTCTGTCCTGATAGGTTACTAATATGTCCTGAATTTGGTTTTGCTGACTTCAATCATGTGGAATCCTGTCTATATTTGTTTGTAAAGTGCTGTGAGAAGGAAAAGATATATCTAGTCCTAAAATAGAACCTTCTGTCATGATGGAAATGCTCTGTGTTACCATATTGAGCAGATATAGTAGTTACGTGTGGATCTGAAACTCTTGAAATAAAGACAGAAATTGAATTTTTAACTAAATTTTAAGCATATTTTATTTTAATTGTAATTTAATTTAATTACTCACATGCAACAAGTGAGTACCATTTTTGGGCAGGGAAATTTCTACAGGGAGACTCCAAGGAGAACTCTCTTCCTTTCACATCATTTCTGGTTTTTTTTTTTTTTTCTTCAAAACTTTTTTGCTTCAATAGTCTTAAAATAGGAAGACACTTTACAAAAAGTTGTGTAAAAAATAAAATTCCTAAACTGTACATAAAAATGTAATGTTAGAGTATTCATCTCTATTACTATTATATCCATTCTGATACTAAATTTGTTTATGTTCCAACTGAGTATTTTAATTGAATTATGTTCTACCTCAGTAACAATCTGGAGTTAATGTAGCTTTCACAGATTAAAGGCTTTGTCCCACAATACTCACCTTTCAACTAGTGGGTTCTCAGGTTACCCATAAATCTGATTTATCTGCAAATCAGGATTAGCACATGCCTTCCCTATATTCAATAAGTTGTCATAACATTTGGCAGAACAAAAGAAATTTTTTACTATTATCACTTTATTTACAATTAGTAATTATAAAGAATATCACAAGATACAAATAAAGTATAGGGTAAGATCCCAAAAGGTCCTGCATGCAGGAGTTTCTTTGCTTGGACTTCTGAGATGTACTGCCTCCTGAAAGTTCTCATATACCATCATTTAGGGGTCACATGTAGGTTTCGTTATGTTTGCATATAAATAAAATCATTGACCATCTGATCATTTACTCCAGCTACAGGTACTTTTTCCCCTCCCCAGGTAAAGGAGGTATAATTGAATTGAAATTCCCACTGTCAATCCTTCACTTCTTTCCTGTGATAAGCATCCCTATCTTGAAGCTATCTAAGCACATATGGGGAGGTACCTCATTAGCTGTTTCAGGTGTCAAAAACTTAAAAACAACAAAAGTGCTCTTCTCCTTGCTGTCACTGGAACTATAAAGCATAATGTGTATTTAACAATATTACAGGAAGAATAAGAAAATTTAAAAGTCAAAACAGAAATAATCAAATAAACCACCTTGATATGAAATTGATGAAGAGGGACTTGATTTGAATTAGAAGATAGATAAATTTTTCAGATAGGTTTTTAAGCATGGGAAGTTTGAAAAATGGAACTAAGAATGTGATTATATATGATTTCTTAAACAAATGGAACAAAAAGGAACTCAACTACTTATATATTATCACAATTCTTCAAACAGAAAAAGACTCATTGCCGTATGTTTATTTTTGTTGTTCTTCCTGTAATTTCATATATCCAATAATTAGCACAGTATTTGGCACGTGATTACTATCAACATATATTTATGAAGTTTAATTAGACAGACCCAAAGGAAGGTAATTGATTCATTTAGAATCAGAACCTTTGTAATCTTTTTTTTTTTTTTTTTTGAGATTCCAGCTTTTTATTCTTCCCTTTTACATAAAACAAAATAGAAGAAATGATTAAAACTGCCAAGGTAGTTAATTGGTAGAACATATTCATAAGTAAAAAACAGAAAAATCCAGAAAGACAGGCTTATTTACAAGGAAACATGTAAAACTAAGTAGATATCATAAGAAAGATGTGCACAAACATTTGCTAGTTTGCTGTTCTGATGCTGAGAAGCCTGTATGAGGCGTACGTAGTGTCCTTCCCTCGGTGCTTTCTCTGTACACAAAGCGCCATCTTAAATTCTTTTGTCTATTCAGTTGTGCGAGTGTGTGTGTGCGCGCGCGCGCGCGTGCGTGCGTGCTTGCGTGCGTGTGTGTAGAACCACGGGCGAATTCGGGAACCACCATGGACGCCTCCACCTCCTCCTCGTTTACTCTGCCCCAGGATTTGCAGGCTCCGCCCTACCAGGACCAGAAAAGCAGGCCGCCCCCGCTTCCGCTCAGTGTCTATATGTGGGGTCTAGGATCCGAACTCAGGACCTTCCACCAGCAAGGCAGAGGCTTAACCCCTGAGCCGCCTCTCCAGCCCCTGTAATCTTAAATTGTTAACTCAAGCGTATTAACACTAGTGTGTACTTCAAGCTCTTCAGAGACCTAGATCAAAGATCCCTGAGGCTTGTTATTTGAGACCAGCTTTTACAACATATTAAGACGTCCCTCTGATTTTCTGTCTGGGAACCAGGATGGTTGGGGCAGACTCCCTGCTCCTTAGGAGGTGACATTCAATACCAATCAGGATGCAGCCAAGGGTGGTGCAGGAAAAACAAAACTGAAAATAACAAACCATAATTCAGAACACCGAAGACCCTACTTCCTGGAACCAGACTAGCTGAATCTCTCCCCATCCTAAAGCTCAGGGAATCCTGAGCAAGAGGGGGCGGCAAGATTGTAAGAGCTTAAAGATGGAGAGAAACAACGATATGCAAGATATTCCAGTACAAGTTAGGGCTGCAGCAGCGAGAATTGGACTTTGCCTGACCTGCACAATGGCTGACATATCAACAACCCCCTCCCCCAAGTCTAGTATGGATCACAGGGAGAAGGTGCAGGCAGTAGGATCCTTAGAGGCAAGTGATTAACAGACATAGTAGAGTTCCCATATTAACAGGGAGCCCAAGAAGGGACTCCGGGCTTACCTCTCACTAGGGTGGAGGACTCAGAAGGAAGTTTAGTGTTCACACAAAAAGATGCTCCAGGGAATGGGAGGGAGGAAGAGGGAGGCAACTAAAAAGGGAGAGGGAGGGAGGGGGTGAAAGGAAGGGGGGAAGGGGTAGAGTGCAAGGGGAGGATGACTAGGGAGGGGAGGCAGGAGGGAGAGGACTGGGGTACCTATTGAGCTTGTATGATTAGGAAAAAAATTAAATAGAGAAAAAAAGAAAGACATCCCTCTAAAAAAATTTTTAATTAATTAACCTTTTAAGGTTAAATTTTAGAAATAACTTGTAAATAAAATGTGCCCTGAATTGGTTGTATAATGAAAATGTATGTGGAAGGAAAAATGAAAACACATTAACAGTGTTATCCTTAGAGATGGAAATCACTTCCCAGTTTATATATTTACTGTTGTTAGAATATGGTCTGATATACTGTCAAATAAACATTTCAGAGTGTTAGAGTACAATCATTGAAATCCTGTCTTACAAAGTAAACCAGAACTGTTACTTTAAAATCAAGTAAGATGCACTGCTAAAGGCACCAAGATCCTTGGAGGCAAAGGATTGGCAGCCACAGCAGTGTTCCTATACCTAAGGGGAACATGGGAAAGGGTTCAGGGAAAGGCCACTGGGTCCTTGTACGTCATCGGAGAGGAGGGCCCAGAAGAAAATCAGACATGCACAAGAAATGACTCTCTGGGAATTGGGGTGGGAGGCACTGGGGGATGGGGAGGGAGAGGGGTGGGGAGGGGGAGGAGGGGGTACGGGGGGGGGGGGGAGGAGGGAGGGAGGGAACTGGTGTACCTAATAAGTTTGTATGAGCTGAAATAAAATAAATAAATAAATAAATAAAATCAAGTAAGATGCAAAACCTTACAGAAACTATTGGTACTATACCCACTTTCTTCCTGTTATATGTGAACTGAAATGATTGTGAATTATCAACTGTCAATATTTATTATTAATCAGTATGAACTTTGTTCATATCATTTTCTTTAGAAAAGATAACATTTCTGTGTTGTTCATTCTCTTTAGGTATAAGTCCTAACTTTATTAATAAAAAGATTTATGAAACATAACTTACAATCTTAGTTTAAATGAATATGTTAAAGGCAAGCATTTTCAAATTTTATATTTGATGCTAGGTCCAGCAATTCAAGCAAGATCCACGCCCAACAACATGTCTTCACTCTATTTTCAATGTGCACACAGGCGACGAATTACTCTCCTATGAAGAATATGGTCATCTTCAGGTACAGACAGTATATTACACATATACTTCTTAATTTTTGTACATCATGCTGTACTTAATTCTGGTTAAATTTTTAAAGTCAATTTTATAAATTATTTTAATATAAAAATGTAAAATGAATCCTTCCTTCTTTCCTTTCTTTTTGCATGTTGTATATATGGGTATGTGTGTATCAGTGGGCACTATGTGTGCCTGTGGAGGCCCAAGGGTGACTTGGCAATCATCCTAGATTGCTCTATCTCCTTTTTACCTTGCTCTGGAATTTCCCAAGCTCTACTTACCAGGAGCTGAAGTATAGGCCACTACCATTTCCCTCCTTTCTTTTAACTTGAGACCCAGGATTTGAACTAAAGTCTTTCTGTGGGCAAGGCAAAGGCTTAACTCCTGCTCCATTTCTCTAGTCCCTGTGATCTTGTTTGTAAGATACAAATGAAATGTTATACATGTCATTTTATCTGGAATTGATTTTCTTCCTGTTCACTATTGTGTTCTGCTATTACAGTACTTATTAATCATATATTACTTATTAAAATCAAGAGTTTCCAAAGCACACTTAGAGAGAATCTCTGTGGTATATACTAGACAAAAGAAGGTGAACTTTCCTACCTTTGAGTTTTTCCTCTGAAGCATTACTCATGCTACCACAGAGGCCTCATCCCTTACTATATGTGCTCCAAAGGGAGCCAGGGATCCACACATGTAGAGGGACATGAGAGCAGTAGGGACATGGCTGGATTGGTGAAAGGGAGGGGAGAAGAAAAAGGAGGAAATGTGAAAGGATTTAAGAGTACAAACTTATTTTGTTTGCATATCAAAAATTGTTAATAAAAATGTTTTAAAAGGTCAAGAGTTTCCCCTTTGTGTATAAATGCACATGTGCATGCAAGTATAGGCATGTGTACATGTGTCCACATGTGAGTTAGAGGACAACCTCAGGTATTGGCTGCTTGGGCATCCTCCTATTTTGTGTAGAAAGCCCTAATTGCAACAGGAGCAGCCACTCTCCTGTTCTATCTAAGTCTCCTAACCAACCTCCACTTTACTTTTTGTCTCTATGGGTTGCTTATTCACATTTCATTTAACTGTAATCATATGATGTTATAGGGTCTTTTATTTCTGTACTCTTTCAAGAATGTATTAAAAGAAATTTTCCGTAGAGATCTAGCTAATAGCGAAAATAAGAGGGAAGAAAAAAGGAAAGAGGGAAAGGAGAAGCAGGAATTTAGGAGGGAGGGAGACAAGGAACTATCATAAATTCTTCAAATCAAACAAGGTCAGGCATGATCAGGGGTGATATGTGTATAGATATTTGAGGAGGGTTTTAGTAGGGGAAATGTCTCATGTAATATTTTGTGAGAGAAGGTTTCACTACATATGGCTCAGACTGTTAACAACTCACCAGGTAGGAAGACTGCCCTGGAGCTCACAGTAACCCTCTCCCCACTACCTACTGTATTGATGAGATTATAGGTGTGTGTCATCACACCCAGCTGCTTGAATGATTGTTGAGACTAAGTCTCACTGAAGGCTATATCTCAATCAGAAATACTAAGAATTCTAGTAGTGTGGCTCAATCTAGCTATGAAAAAGTTTTACAACTAAGGACATGAAGATTTAGTTTTCTAGTTGGGGGCCAAAAGACCAAAAGCAAGGGAGTGGAGCATTACAAATCCTGAAACTCAAAACTTGGAAGAACCTGAGATTTTATTGTTAAGAAATGGAGAGAATGAAAGTCCTTGCTCTGGCAAAGATAACAAGAATTTGCTTTTCTTCCAACTTTTTGTACCATATCCAGAAATAATGCAGGTATTATTTAGTAAATTTGACAATGAAAATTTTAGAAGACAAATGTTATAGAAATAGTATTATTTGCACATGTAACTATTTCCCTAAGTAAGTATTAACCCATCACAATAACTCTGGAATTTTATAATTTTATATGCCAAGTTGGAATTTTGTTATATATGTTTATATCTTTTTTTATTTCACAATAGAGGGAAGTATTTTTATGTGACAAAATTAGAGCAAATGATTCTCATTCATAGGTAATCTCATAGCATATTTTTGTTCTCTCCTTTAACTTTTTAATGTTGATATTTCTTTTCAGATAAATGCTCTGTCACTCTATCTCCTTTACCTGGTGGAGATGATTTCCTCAGGATTGCAGATTATCTATAACACTGATGAGGTATGATTTCCTAAAGTTCTCTGATATTGAACTTTATCTAGAGTTAACATCTGTTTTTTCTATTCTTAAAACTTTCTCCCCATCCTAAGGCTCAGGGAATCTTGTGGAAGAGGGGGGCGGTAAGATTGTGAAGGGCCTAAAGGTGGGTGGGTCCACTGCCAGCCAGGACATTCTACTTAAGGCAGGGCTGCTGCATCTAGGAACTTATTGCGGTGGTACTTATCCTCACCAGACCTGCACTATGGGTGACATATCAACATTCACTCATAGAGTACTGAGGGATTCAGGAGAAATACTTCTGTTCAGGGGGAACCTTAGTGCTAGACAGGTGAGGGGGAGTGCCCCTATCAGTGGGTCTACTCAAGGAAGGGCCACTTAAGCTGCCACAAAGGCCTGAACCTCTACCAGAGCAGACAACCAGAAGGGAGCCAGGGTACCACACAAGAAGACAGATAAGATGGTGAGAGAGAGAGGGATGAATTGGTGAAGGGAGAAAAGATTAGAAAGAAAGGAGGAAGGAAGGAATAGGGAAATAGAGGGACAGGGATAACTATACTCATGTTTGTAAAACTAGAAAAATAATAATTTAAAAAACTTTTAGCTTCAAAAATGTATTATTCTTTTTTTCTTTTCTTTTTATTTTAATACATTTTATTATTATTTCAGCTCATACAAACTTAATAGGTAGACCAGTTCCCTCCCTCCCTCCTCCTCCCCCCGAACCCCCTGCTCTCCCTCCCCTCACCCCTCCCGCCCCATCCCCCGTGCCTCCCGCCCCAATTCCCAGAGTCCTTACTTGTGCATGCCTGACTCTCCTCTGGGCCTCCTCTCCGATGACGTACAAGGACCCAGTGGCATTTCCCTGACCCCTTCCTGTGTTCCCCTTAAGCTTAGGAACACTACTGTGGCTGTCAATCCCTTGCCTCCAAGGATCTTGGTGCCTTTAGCAGATGCTAGACTTTGTGAGGTCAATAGTGTGTTGGACATTGCGCTGGGCATGCAATGTTCAATTATGATTGCTTTGGCCCTAATTTGTGTGGAGTATCCTGCAAATCATTGCTCCTCCCATCCTTTTGCTCTTAAACTCTTACCGCCCCCTCTTCCGCAAATGTCCCTGAGCTTCAGGATGGGGAGAGATTAGTCTGGCCTAGTTCTAGGTGGTTGATATAGAGTCTCTGAAGTTCTGGATAGTGGTTCTTTGATTTTATTTTGCAGTTTTCTTGCTCCTGCAATGCCCTTCACTCCATTGTGATGGGCACTGTATGTCACCCCCTGGCCAGAGACAGAAAGCTGTTAAACTGGAGTCTTATTATAAGAGCACATTCAAGGGTAGATGTAATACTTATACCCAAAAGTGGAATCGCAGGGTCATATGGCATTTGGCAATGGGAGGGGTCAATCACCCATTTGCAAAATGGTTACTTTTTAATCTGCCGGATTATATGCCCTCCCCTTCTGGTGAGTTCATACCCCCTTAGTTGTAAATGATCAGGAACGAATGGTGAACTTAACTAGGTATCACATTACTTTCTTGCAGTCCTTGATGGAGGCCTATTTTCTCTACTGTAACATGGTCACTTCTCTCCTTGTTTCTGGTGTGGCCCTCCAGCCCCATCCCTCCTGTTCATAATCCTTGCAATTACTGTAGGTAATACATAGATTTACCTATCAGTGTCTGAAGATGGGCTGGTGGGTTTGGTACTAGGAGCCACCTATTAGGGAGTACATACACGCTTAATTTTCTGGGTCTGGGATACTTCACTTAATATAATTGTTTCTAATGACATCCATTTCCCGGCAAATTCCAGTAATTCATCATTTTTGATGGCTGAGTAGTACTCCATTGTATAGATGTACCACAGTTTCCTTATCCACTCATCAACTGTTGGACATTTGGGTTGATTCCATGACTTTGCTATTGTAAACAGTGCTGCTATGAACATGGTCGTGCTTGTGCTATCGAGATGAACCTCTGCTGTATGGGGGGTTATACCCAAAAGTGGAATCGCAGGGTCATATGGCATTTCAATCTTTAATTTCTTTAAGAATCTCCAGATGGCTCGCCAGAGTGGCTGTATGAGCCTGCATTCCCACCAGCAATGTAGGAGAATTCCCCTCTCTCCACATCCTGTCCAGCAGTTGGTGTTGTTTGTATTGTGGATTTTTGCCATCCTGACTGGGGTGAGATGATATCTCAGGGAAGTTTTGATTTGCATTTCCCTGATGGCTAAAGAAGTGGAGCATTTTTTAAGATATTTGTTAGACATTTGAATTTCATCCCTGGTAAAATTTCTTTTAAATTCCAGGGCCCATTTTTTAATTGGGCCATTTGTTTCCTTGATGTTTAGTTTTCTAAATTCTTTGTGCACTCCGGACAGTAGAGCTCTATCAGATATGTGGTTAGTGAAGATTTTCTCGCATTCTGTGGGTTGCCTTTGAGCTCGTGTTACAATCTCTTTATCTGAGCAGAAGCTCTTTAATTTCACAAGATCCCAACTGTTGAGAGTTGGTAGCAGTGACTGTGCCATTGGATGTCTGTTGAGGAAATGTTGGCCTAGCCCAATCAGCTCGAGAGAGTTCAATCAGCTGAGAGAGTTCTCTATCCTTTCAACTATGGTTTTTATAGTCTCTGGCCTTATTTCAAGGTCCTTGATCCATTTGGAATTAAGTGTTGTACATGGTGACAAGTATGGGTCCAGCTTTAATCTTCTGCATGTGGAGATCCAGTTTTGCCAGCACGATTTGTTGAAGATGCTATTCTTTTTCCATTGGATTGTTTGGGCCCCTTTGTCAAAGACCAAATGGCTGTAATTTTGTGGGCTTATATCTGGGTCTTCAATCCTTATCCATTGATCTGTGTGTCTATTTTGGAGCCAGTACCAGGCTGTCTTTATAATTATGGATTTGTAGTATAGACTTAGGTTTGTTATGGTAATACCTCCAGCAGTGTTTTTGTTACTCAGGATTGTCTTTGCTATCCTGGGTCTTTTGTGTCTCCATATGAACTTTGAGATTGTTTGGTCAACTTCTTTGAAGAATTGCTTTGGGATTTTGATTGGTATAGCATTGAATCTGTATATTGCCTTTGGTAGGATGGTCATTTTTACGATGTTGATTCTGCCAATCCAGGAACAAGGGAGGTCTTTCAACCTTCTGGTGTCTTCTGCTATTTCTTTCTTTAGGGTTTTAAAGTTTTCATTGTAAAGGTCTTTTACCTCCTTGGTTAGGTTTATACCAAGGTATTTCATTTTTTTAGGGGCTATAGTAAATGGGATTGTTTCTCTCAAGGCTTTTTCACTTCTTTCATTCTGGGCATATAGGAAGGCCTCTGATTTTTGCACATTTATTTTGTATCCTGCCACCCTGCTGAACTTCTCAATTAGTTCCAGGAGCTTCCTGGTAGAGTTTTTGGGATCACTCAGTATAAGATCATGTCATCTGCAAATAGGAATAGCTTGACTTCTTCCTTGCCGATTTGAATCCCTCTTATGTCCCTTTCTAGTCTTATGGCTTCAGCTAACACTTCAAGTACAATATTGAATAGAAGTGGTGAGAGTGGACAGCCTTGTCTAGTTCCTGATCGAAGTGGGAATGCTTCCAATTGTTCCCCATTGAGCATAATCCTTGCTGGGCTTGTTGTATACAGCTTTTATTATATTGATAAAGGTTCCTTTTAATCCTACAGTCTCTAGTGTTTTGATCATGAAAGGCTGTTGGATTTTGTCAAAGGCTTTTTCTGCATCTATCGAGAGTATCATGTGGTCTTGGACTTTGGACTGGTTTACACGATGAATTTCATTTATTGATTTGCGTATATTGAACCAACCTTGTGTGCCGGGGATGAAGCCTACTTGGTCCCCGTGAATGATCTTTTTGATATGTTTTTGAATCCGATTTGCTAAGACTTTGTTGAGAATCTTTGCATCTGTGTTCATCAGAGAGATCGGCCTATAGTTTTCTTTTTTAAGTGAATCTTTATTAGGTTTTGGGATTAAGACGATATTAGCTTCATAGAAGGAATTTGGTAGTGTTCCTTCCTTTGCTATTTAATGGAACAGTTTAAGGAGTATTGGTGTTATTAACTCCTTAAATGTCTGGTAGAATTCTATGCTGAATCCATCTGGCCCAGGACATTTTTTGGTGGGAAGATTCGAGATTACTTCCTCAATTTCCTTATATGTTATAGGACTATTTAAATAATTCAACACTTCCTGTTTCAATTTAGGTAAGTTGTGTTTACTTAGAAATTCATCCATCTCTTTTGTGTTGTCAAACTTCACAGAATATAAGTTTTTGAAATATGATGTTATAATTCTCTGGATTTCTCTGGTATCAGTAGTGATAATTTCATGTTCATTTCTGATATTGTTAATTTGGGTTTTCTCTCTCCTGCTTTTGGTTAATTTAGCTAGGGGTGTATCAATCTTATTGATTTTTTCAAAGAACCAGCTTTTTGACCGGTTGTTTTTTTCTATCGTTTTCTTAGTCTCGATTTCAGATATTTCTCCCCTTTTGCTAATCTCTCTTCTACTACTTTTGGGATCAGATTGCTCTAGTTTCTCTAAAGCTTTAAGCTGCATTGTTAAGTTGTTTATTTCTGATGTTTCCATTTATTTGATGTAGGCATTAAGAGCTATGAACTTACCTCTTAGAACAGCTTTCATTGTGTCCCAGAGATTTTTGTACGTTGTAATTTTGTTATCATTCACTTTCAGGAAATCTTGAATTTTCTTTTTAATTTCTTCCTGAATCCAGTTCTCATTCATCATCATATTGTTACGTTTCCAGGAGTTAGTGTATTTTCTCTTGTTTGATGTGTTGTGGATGTCCAGATTTAGGCCGTGGTGGTCTGATAGGGCACAGGTTAGAATTTCAACTTTTTTGTATATGTGTAGATTCGTTTTGTGGCCCAGTATGTGATCTATTTTGGAGAAAGTTCCGTGTGCTGCTGAGAAAAATGTGTATTCTGTGGTGCATGGGTGAAAGCTTCGATAGAGATCTGTAAGGTCCATTTCTTTCAGGGTTTGATTAAGTTCCAAAGTGTCTCTGTTAAGCTTTTGACCTGTTGATCTATCCCATGTTGAGAGGGCAGTGTTGAAGTCCCCAAGAATTATCGTTTGGGGGTTGATTTCTTGCTTTAGACACTGTAGGGTTTTCTTAATGAATGTGGAGGGGCCCGTATTGGGCGCATATATGTTCAGTATTGTGAAGTCTTCTTGGTGAATTGTACCTGTGACTAAAATGTACTATCCATCCCTGTCTCTTATAATTTTCTTTGGTTTGAAGTCCACTTTGTCTGATAGCATAATGGCTACCCCTGCCTGTTTTCTGCTTCCATTAGCTTGTAGAATTGTTGACCAGCCTTTTATTTTTAGAGCGTGCCTATCTTTTGTGGTGAGATGGGTTTCCTGCAGGCAGCAGATTGATAGATTGTGATTTTTAATCCAAGTTTGTAATCTGTGTCTCTTGATTGGTGAATTAATTCCATTAACATTTAGTGTTATAATGGAGAAACTATTTTTAATTCCAGACATTTATTATGTTTAGTAGTTTTTATAAGTATATTGCTTCGCTGTTAATGGTGTTATATTTGCCTTCTGTTCTCCTGGATATGCCTGTTTTTTTCTTCAAGCTTGAGTATCATTTCTAGCATTTTTTGAAGGCCTGGTTTGGTGGACATGTATCCCTTCAAGTTGTCTTTGTGCTGGAAGATTTTTCTTTCTCCCTCGATCATGACTGATAGTTTTGCAGGGTAAATCAGTCTGGGTTGACATTTTTGCTCATTCAATACTTGAATATGTCTCTCCAAGATCTTCTTGCTTTTACTGTTTTGACTGAGAAGTCATTTGTTATTTTAATAGGTTTACCTTTAAAAGTGACTTGTTTTTTCTCCCTTGAAGCTCTCAGCACCAGTTCTTTATCTTGAATGTGGAGTGTTTTAACTATTATTTGCCGCGGTGTGCTTCTATTTTGGTCGTATCTGTTTGGGGTGCGGAATGCCTCTTGTATATGTATGGGCCTCTCTTTTTTTATATGAGGAAAGTTTTCCTTGATGATCGTTTGAAAAATTTCCTCAGGGGTGGTATTTTGAGATTTTTGCTCTGGTATTCCATGAATACGCATGTTAGGCTTTTTCAGGGTGTCCCATATCTCTTGGATATTCCTCTCAAGTATCTTTTTGGATTTAACAAGCTCTTCCATTGAGCTGGTTAGTACTCCCACTTTATCTTCAAGGTCTGAAATTCTGTTCTGCTTTGTTAGTTCTGCTGATAAGACTCTCTGTGGAGTTCTGGGTTGAAGATAACTTGTCTTTTAGCTCAGTTTTAAACTCTGCTTGAGTCTGTTTTAACTGCTCTATGCCAGTTTTTGTTTCTTGCACTGTTTTTCTCATCTCCTCCAAATGTCTGTTGTGTTCCTCTTCAAAGCAATTGATTCGATTATGTAATTCCTCCCGGATTTCCTCTTTCATAGTATTGAACATGGTAATGATCATATTTTGAAAGTCGTTATCCTGGGTCAGGCTTTCTTGGCCTTTTTCCGTGGGTTTGTTCTTGTTGGAGTCTAACATTATGGGATTAATTTCTTCAGTGGGAAATTTGTTTACTTGAGTGTTGCTTCTCATGGATTTGCACTTTGACTTTGGCATTGTCGTTTTAACTCTTAAGATCTTTCAATTTCACTAAACTGCATTATTTGGCCTGGGGTTCTTGGGGTGGGCAGGGACAGAGCTTACCTGGGGTTCTGGTGGGCGGGCGCAGGTGGAGCTTACCTAGGTCGCGGGTGAAGGCCCGGCTGCACTGTGCGCGCGTCCCGACCGGCGGAGCGGGGTGGGGAAAGGCAAAAATGTATTATTCTTAAAAATTATATAGCGGCTGGAGAGGTGGCTCAGGGATTAAGCCTCTGCCTTGCAGGCAGAAGGTTCTGAGTTCGGATCGTAGACCCCACGTATAGACGCCAGGGGGAAGCGGGGGCGGCTTGCGTTTCCGGTCCTGGTAGGGCGGAGCCTGTGAATCCCCGAGCAGAGTAGCAGGGAGGAGGTGGAGGCGTCCATGGTGGTTCTCGAATTCGTCCGTGGTTCTACACACACAGACACACACATACCTACATACACATGCACACACACTCACAATTGAATAAATAATAAAAAAATTTAAAATTATATAATCGAATATTGAATTTGGAGTTGTATCAAAAAGTATCTTTTGTGAATAAAATATTTGTTTACATGTTTTAGTGAATTAAATAATGAATTTCATTATATTTGCCATGTATAAGGTATTGTACTTTTATATTTTTCCCTTCCTTTGTTTCTCCTCTCTGCTCCCACTGATTATCTTCCTCCTACCATATGGTCTTTCAATTGTATATGTATATATGTGCCGTATGAGTATACATATGTGTGTGTGTATATATACATACATATATGTATACAGTGAATTCTAGTTTCCATATAAAAGAAAAAGGCGATATAAACTTTCTTCCTGTTATTTTCTATTGTTTCTCACTCTTCTCTCCTTTGTACACCCCATTTTCCCTCCACATAGTCTACCTTGTACTTCTTTTCACAAAAGTACCACAAATTCCAAACTAGCTTCTACAGATGAGAGAAATCACATGATTTATTTCTGATTCCTGCTTATTTGTTTTGATATGATGGCCTTCAGTTCCATCCATTTTTCTTTACAAATCATATGTACAATTTAAAACTAAGCACAGTGTATAACAGGATTAATGGACTTATGTTTTAACTCTATAATCAGATATTCTGAAATGAACGAATATAATTTTTAAGAAAATCTTAGTTACAAAAGTAATCAAATAGCATTTACCCATCTTCTAATAAGCATATGTTTTATGCCATTGCTTTTGTGTAATGTCTAGTTATAGTAATGGTTCATTAGGTAATTCCTTATTTTATTTTACCTACACAGTTTTCAATTTAATAATAATGTCCATTCATTTGGGTGAAAGTCAAACTTGGAATTATTCTTTCATACCTCTGTTAAAATTGCTTCCTAAATATAAAACAAATAAAAGAGGGGTGACTGAAGAAAGTTAGACCAACAGAAACGGCCATTTAGCTTTTCATTTCTTTACAACCACAGATGTTCCAAGGCATGTGGAGAAATATTACAAGTCTCAGTGCAACCCAGTGTGGTAACCATTTACAATAAGTAACAATTAATATTGATTGCAAATGTCGATTGCATGAGGCAAAGTATTAGTGGTAACATTGTCTCCAATAATCTGCTCTTGGTTTGATATTCTTTTTTTATTTCTTGAAATTTATTTTCTGCTGTCTTATCATTTGCTTTAATTAATTTTATATCTTCCTTTTATCATTCATAAATATGGTATTTTAATATTTTACGTTTATTTTGTATGGCTTATATAATGTTAAACAAATTTTAATATCTCGTCTTAAATTTTTCTCATATTTTTTTTCTTGGCCTTTCTAGCAGTTACTCTTCTCTGTTGCTATGAGACAAGACTCAAATTCAAGTAACTTAAAGGAGAAAGGATATTTTATTCAGCTTACAGTTCCAAGGGGAAGATATAGTTCTTCATGGTGGAAAAGGCATGGCTGGCAGGCAGAAGCTAGAGGAAGCTTAAGTTACTGCAGATATCATGGAAGCTCTGAGATGCTTACTGCAAGCTCAACAGCAGACTCACTGAATGAAACAGGGTGGGGCTAATCAGCCTCAAGTTCCACCCCCTGTGACTACCTTCCTCTAGCAAGGCTCTACCTTCCTAAAGGTGCCATGGCCTTCCCAAACACATGAACCTGTGGGGGACGAGTTACATTTCACGACAGCCTTATAGTTTTTATTTTTGTATGCATATGATTGTTACATAGCTAATATCAATAGCTTTTATTCTATGCACTTACAAATAGTAAAATAATGCAATGTGTCATGTTACTCACCATCAACTGCTTAAGTTTGCTTATAATGTGTCCTTGGGCCATAGAGAGTACAAATAAATAGTAATTGAACATACAAGGAATCTTTCAGTAAATAATACTTTTTTTTTTTTTTTAAAGACAGCCTTACTCTGTATCCCAGGCTAAACTGGAATACATGATCTTCTCATTACAATTTACTGAAGACTGGAATATTACTTTGTAATAGAAGTGTATCACAATACCCAATGGAGCTCCTTTTCTCTAGATATTATGTAGAATTTCATTCTTTCCAATATGGTATGACTAGAAACCATTAATTTTTTTTCCCAAATGTATCTTAGATTCTGACATGACAATTTTGTAATTTTATCTATTCTTCCATCCCCTACTCACATTCAAACTTTAGGGAAGTCCAAGGACCCTGAAGATAGGTTCCCACTTGTAACAGTTACTCTTAACTATTGCTGTGAAAGAACACCGGAAGTCAAACAACTTAAGGGAGAAAAGGAGATTTATTCAGCTTACCTTTCCAGAGGGGAGACACAGTCTTTCAAGGCAGAGGCAGCATGGCTGGTGACTGAAGCTGGAAGCAGGCTAAGTCATTGCAAATATCCTTGGAGATTCTCTCTTCTTCCTGGAACTAATACAGAAGTACAGCAGGGAGGCAGATTACAAAATAGACATGCAAAAATCAGTGACCTTCCTTTATACCAAGGATGAAAAAGGTGAAAAAGTCCTAAGAGAAACAATCACATTTACTATATAAAAAAATGAAATACCTTGGTATAAACCTAATCAAAGATGTGAGAGATCTCTATAATGAACACTTTAAAACCCTAAAGAAAGAAATTACAGAAGACACCAGAAGGTGGAAAGACCTCCCATACTCCAGGATCGGCAGAATTAACACTGTAAAAATGACCATCCTACCAAAAGCAATATACAGATTCAATGCTATACCAATCAAAATCCCCAAGCATTTCTCTCAAGACATTGACCAAACAATCTCAAAATTCATGTGGAAGCACAAAAGACCCAGAATAGCAAAAACAATCCTGAGTAACAAAAGCATTGCTGGAGGTATCACCAGACCAAACCTTAATCTATACTACAAACCCATAGTAAAAAAAACCAGCCTGATACTGGCTCCAAAATAAACATGTAAGTCAATGGATAAGGGTTGAAGACCCAGATATAAGCCCACACAATTATAGCCATTTGATCTTTGACAAAGGGGCCCAAAAAATCCAATGGAAAAAGAACAGCATCTTTAACAAATGATGCTGGCAAAACTGGATATTTGCATGCAGAAGATTGAAACTGGACCCGTACTTGTCACAATCCACAAAAATTAGTTCCACATGGATCAAGGACCTCAATATTAAAACCTAGTTGAAAGGGTCACTAGAAGCAACACTCAACAAATGGGACATTATGAAAGTAAAGAGCTTCTGTTGAGCTAAAGAGATTGTAAACTGAGCAAAAAGGCAACCCAGAGAATGGGAGAAAATCTTTACTAACCACATATGTGATAGAGCTCTATTATCCAGAGTGCCAAGAGCTTAAAAAACTAACCACCAAGGAGATAAATAGCCCAATTAAAATGGGTCTCTTCTAAGTCTTCTATGGTTTCTTTTATCTAGTCTTCTACTGGGAAGTTCCAATCAGATCTAGGGAAGTTCCAATCATTTCAAGGGCTGGTCTTTGTGTTGTAAATGTATAATCTCTTCAGGTAGCCTGACAGCTAATCTCAATTAATGTCAGGTATGATCAAATTGACACCCAAGATTAACTGTCACACCATCATTTCTTCCACATTTACTCATAAGTTAAATCTGCTACAGTCTTCCTTCTTCTTATCATTAGATAGTGTTGCACTTAGCAATATATACATACATGGCTGTACATTCATACATTGTGTGCACTTGGGGTATCTGGTAAGATTTTCTTTCTCTTTGCAATCCATCAGCTGTCTTTCTTATTTTTACAAACTGTGGAGCTATATTGTGTTTCATATAAAGAGGCCCACTGTGTTAAGAGTTACACCTTTATTAATATGCTCTGAGCATCCTGATTGCCAGTGTTGGTACTGATACATTGAAATAAGCAATATTTCTCATGGGTACAGACATTAGAGTATCTTAATCTTATGGTGTATTTTATTGCCCATCCAAAATTCAAAAAAAGTAGTACTGTATTACTCTCCTAGCATGGTATTTGCTTTTTCTAGAGTGAAATGATTAATATATGTTAACTCTCTACATAATTTTGAAGTTCACCTAATTTTAGATTTTATTCTTTCTTCTAACAGATAGTGCCTTTATATCTATTAGAGATAAACTAAGTAATAATGTAGTTTGCCTGCATTGTTGCTGATAAGTCCATGACAAAACAGCTTAAGGGAACAGAGCTTTATTCTCTCTTACAGTAGTCTGGTTATAATTCCTTGTCCAGTTTGACAAGTGACTCCACACTAACACCAGAGACTGAAGAAACTGGCCAGAACATATCCACATAATGCCCAAGAGAGGGACAATCTTTTCTTGCCAGACCAGGATGCCAACTTTGTCGACCTTCATGTTATTCATCTGTCCAGGACTAGTCCCAACCACCATGGGATTAGCCTTTCCCATCAACCTGACTATCTCCTACAAGTTTACTATGGGCTTAATACAACTATCAGGTCGACACTTGTATTTAACTGACAGCATTCCAGATTTCATTTCATGACATGCTCCCTAAATAAATTTTTTAAAAATAAACAAAAAAGGAATCATTTAAAAATTTGTCTAGAAGAATTTTTTATTTGAAGTCAAAGCACCCCCAATTTGTATACATTAAAATTTTTTTCTTTATTTATAAACTTCAAATTTCTGACAGAAACCATTTACCCCAAACTAGTAGTTTGAGAATGCTAATGATCTAGAAGGAGTTATATTCACCTGAAATGTTACTTGGAAGGAGTCAATACATGACCAGTCCTATTATGATTCTTTTTTAATGTTTTATTTATTTTATATGTGCGTGCGTGCGTGCATGTGTGTATGAGAGGGCATGCACTGTATATCCCTCTGGAGGTCCAAGGATAACTTCGGGAATCCTTCTGCATTGCTTCTACCTCCTTTTTGCTTCACTCTGGGATTTCCTAAGCTCCACCCACCAGGGTCAAAAGTACAGGCCCCAGACAGCCATTTCCACCTGTTACTTGGGACTTGGGATCTGAACTCAGGACCTTCTGTTTGGGAGACAGAGTCTTAACCCCTGACCCACATGTCCTGCCCTAATTCTTAACTCTCTATATGTCATTATTTGAATATCACAAAATAAGTTAATACTGTAAGGACTCCCAAAGATGAAACCTGGTTTCACTGCTTGTCCAAGAGAACTCTGGAGTCTCCATATATAGTTTGCCATGATGACCTATCTTACTGTGAAAAGTCACAAGGGAAGGCCATCTAGTGGAAAGTGACAGGATCCACAGAAATCACCCAGGCAAATTTCCGGTAGTCTTCTATATTCACATTTAATTCCTCCAAGTATGGAATGCTTTCCAGCATAGTCCTCCTTAGACTGATTGTCCAAGATTTTTATGTAGGGCAAGTCACTTTATTATCTCTGTGTAATCTGTTCCTAATTTCAAACTCTCAGAAGAAAACCAGTTGTTTATTGTACCATGTCTTTACAGAAAAATATTGTTTGAATATAAAGGTTGAACACATTAAACTGGAACTGTGGCTTAATAAGGCATGCCTTAGTCTTGTTTATGAAAGAATGTTTTATCACATATTACTTATTTTAATTTCAATATTTTATAGCTTATGTACATAAATTATAAAATATATTTTAGTTAGTATTCTTTGAGCTTTCAAAATTGGCTAATCAGCAAATAGAGCAGTTAATATTTTTGCTTTTTTGAACTCTGAAAGAAAATTATGTCTGAAGTAGAATTGCAAGCCCCTTGTATAAGAGAGGTGCTAGAGATTTATGAGAATGTCAGTGTTCCTTAGTTATAAACAACCATTGAGAAATGGTATAATTCTACTACAAAGGCACCTTGTTTTTCAGAGGACTTTACATTTCTTCAGGTATTTAGTATATCTGAATACCTTGGTATCTTAGAGTCTTCAAAGGTTTTAGTCTGATTTTGTTGATGCTGTGTCAGTTATGTACATTTGATAATAAAAAGTTAAGACACTATCAATCCATTAAGTGTAATTCTTTGTTTTTCTGACCTGTGTTAAGTATGTATTTTAAAGAAAACTCAAATATTAAGTCATAACTGATGGATTATATCAATATTCAAAGAAGTGTAAACTTAAAAATATGAGTATCTTTTAAAAAATTTGTGTGTGTGTGTGAGAGAGTATGTCTGTGTGTTGTGTAAGCATATCTACATAACTAGTCACATCCATGCAAAGGCCACAGGAGGGTATTGACTGTCATGTTTTATCACTGTCTGCCTCATTCTTTGAGATAGGGTCTCAAGCCCCAGTGATCATCCTATCTTTGCCACCTACAGCACGGTGGTTGCAGGTACTACTTTCTTATGATCAGCTTTTATGTGGTGCTCAAGTCCTTTTGCTTGTGCAGTAAGCACTTGTACCCACTGACACATCTCCTGAGCTTTGGGGTATTTTTTCAAAAAAAAAAAATCTCACTGTAGATCCTCTGATATTTAGCATAGTGTTCTTCATGGTATCCTTCATCAGTGTACACATACACCTGCTGTAATTACTTCCCTTTTGGGTGTTGAATTTAATAATTTGTGGCATCTTTATTTTGATGTGACAAGTTTTTACATGACTTTCCAGGTGTGTGTGTGTGTGTGTGTGTGTGTGTGTGTGTGTGTGTGTGTGTGTGTTGCTTTTTTTTTCAAGAATAAGTCTTGCTAGATAGTACTTGGCTGGCCTGGAACTATCTTACAAAAAAAAATAAATAAAAGGAAAGGAAAAAATGGTTATGTTAATTAGTAGATTTTATCATCTTTTTTAAAAAAAAAAGCCTCCTCCTCCAAGGTATCTTGGTGGTTACGTTTGTATTTGTGAGGCTGTTTGTCTTTCCTAAAATTTTTCTGTGGTTCAGCATTATAATGCATGACCATCAATGGGTTTGTTCAGTTGGCTTGTGCTTACTTAATAACCAAAAGCAGATTTTCTTAAATGCTTTGAACCAGTAAATTTGCTAGCCCTTACAGAAGTCCTTTAGGTGTGTTTGGCAACATACCTCTAAAGTTTTCATAGTCGGTCCACAACTCTGTTAATAGTCCTTACTAAATGTAAACAAGACATTTAACAGCATTTTAGACTATCAGACCTGTGCAACCAAATGGTACTATTTACTGATCTTCAAGAATATAATGGATGATAAGGCCTCAAGAGATGATGCAGTCAGTACAGCACAAGCTTGAGGCCGGAGTTAGGATCCACAGATCTCATGTAAAATGCCAGACTCAATAATGCAAGATCTGTTTACCTACTGGAAATGGGAATAATAGATTACAAAACCTTCCTCAGCTTGCTAATCAGCATTATGCAGCAGTAATAAAGAGACCTAGTCTCAAAATAAAGTGGAAGGGTGAGGAAGACACCCACCTGTGTACAGTAATTCAAGTACCCCCCATAACTTCAGTTAATATCCAGTCCTTTAGTCCAACACTTAAGGTGTCTGCAGTTTTATTAATATAAAATTAATTCTGTTATTAATGATTTTTGTCCTGAATATTTATTCCTATCTTTAATAGTACATTTATTAAATTCTCCAAATTAAGCTCTCACCTTGAAATTGATACCATTTTATTGATATCAAAATCAGACATTAAATTTACATTATGTCTAAATTTCTATCTGATTTTTAACATTAAAGTCAAAGCTTCAAGTATTGATATAAAAATACTTTTGTTTTTTCTCAGGTGTAATTGTAAAATCCTATTAAGAGCCTCTAAAATTATGTTTAATTATGAAACATTAAGTTAATTCATCCTCCCTATTGCTTAGCTATAGTGTCTTAATGAAGAAGTCCCTGTCTTTGTCATATATGGTGTTCAGGAATGACTAGCAGATTGATTTTCTAGTTTCTGTTTGTTAACCCCAAAATGTTAACAAAAGTAACAGTTAATTAAGAATTAGCCATTTTTAAAGTAAATGTAGTCCTTTGATGAGAAATATCAAAAGTTACCAGACTTCTGCTTATGCCAAAGCTGTTATGATCCAACGTTTCATGAACAAGGAGTTTAGGAAAGTGCATCATTTCTTTTCCAGGCTTTGCATAGTTATGCTGTCTGTAGAAATAAAATATGAGCCATGCATATAACTTAAAAATTTTCAGTAACTACATCAAAAGGTGTAATTATTTTTAGAGTATTTATGTTTGGTGTATAGGTAATATAAAAAGTTATTAAGGAAATAGTACCTATTTGCTTATTTTGAACTAACTCTTTAACATCTGATATGTGTAGAGAGATGGCTCCACAAACAGAATGACCTCACATGAAAACTCCAGGCGAAAATGGCAGTGGCCTACAGTTTGGCCCTGAAAGTCAGAGCTGGGGAAACCTTACAGCAAAGCAAAAAGGAGTTAGAGCAGTCCAGGATCATTCCTGAGGTCACTCTTGTACTTCCACAGGCACACACACACATATACTCACACACACACTAGTAGTAATAACAATAAATAAATTTTATTTGGTATTGGTTTCATAGTGAAAGACCATCACATTCTAGTTATAAAGCAAGGACTAAAATGCCCTATGGTTACATCTGTTAAGATGACTTCTTTCTTTACTTTTCACAATGCCCGTTTGCTCTATCTGTCCTTTACTATATAATATATTGAAGATTCATAATGCCAATATACAGGCATCTGGAAATTGCTTTCTCTTAGGTTTACTCCATTTCTTCCCTACTTTGTAAAATCCCAGTTTTTCTTTTCATTGCTCATTGTGTGTATGTGTGTATGTGCATGTTGTTATATGTGGGTGTGATTGCATGCATGTGTGCACGCATACTTGAGTGTGCTTGTATGTGCCATGGAAGCCAGAGGTCAACCTTGCTTTTATGTGTCAAATGTTGCTCATCTTAGTATTTTTGGTTGATTTATTCCTCTATTTTGGTGTTTTGCTGTTGTTTTTGTTGCAGGGTCTCTCAACTGGCATAGTACATTCTCAAATTAGTATAAACTGATTGGCAAGTGAGCTCAATAGATTTGCCAACTGTCCCTCCCCAGAGGTAGAATTCCAAGTGTGCATCTGTACACCTAGACTTTTTGTATAATTGTTTGTGATGAAATTTTTAAGTCATCTCTGATTTTTCTTACTAAAAAAAATGTTTCCTACTTCATGTTTTTTTGCAAAGCCATTTGTGTACTTATCACTAATTTTTTTTGAAGAAATGGGCAAATATTAATAATTTGAACACAACTTTACTGTGTAGGATCAATCCAGTTGCCAGATCCATTACTTGAATCATGATGCTAGCAGTTCCAATTCTTTATGTTGACATTCTCAAATTACTAAGATGTTCTTCCTACTTGAACATATATATCATCCTTCTCTTGTGCTTATGACTATATTGTATTATGGTATTATTTAAGGGGTTTTCGAGTTATGATGTGTCATTGAAAAAGTTAAATATGGGGGCTAGAGAAGTGGCTCAGGGGTTAAGCCTCTCCTTGCAGGCGGAAGGTCCTGAGTTCGGATCCTAGACCCCACGCATAGAGGCCTGGCGGAAGCGGGGGCGGCCTGCATTTCTGGTCCTGGTAGGGTGGAGCCTGTGAAACCAGGGGCAGAGTAAACAAGGAGGAGGTGGAGGCGTCCATGGTGGTTCCCGAATTCGTCCGTGGTTCTACACACACACACTCACATACAACACATACACACACATACATACACATGCACAATTGAATAAATAATAAAAAAAAGAAAAAGTTAAATACGGATACCTTTTGGTGGCCAAAAGTTGTAATACTGTATCATCTAGTAAGTTAAGTATGTTTTGCAGACTTTGGAGTTGATTTCAATATTGAGCAAAACTATATTTATAAATGTTACCATGTAGAAAGCATGTGTGTTTTGCATAGACAACCTTTTAAACTTTCTTCCAATCTGGTCTTTAAATTAAAAAAAAATACCTTTGATGTAATTTTCGTTAATTAAATGAAAATATTTTCTGCACATTCCTACTTTTGAGGTCTTACCACAATACTGTGTAAATTCAGGATAGTGCTACAACTTAGGGAGTTAAAATAATTAAACTTATAGTATATATCAGTATGTTAGTTATAGATTTGTTGTTTTTTCAGGATTGCTTTTGCTAAACTTGTAAGTCACATTAACAATTTCATGTATTTTTATATGTGTTCCATTTTTTTTAACTTTATTTCTTCATTCATTTTTTTTTTTGTGTGTGTGTGTGTGTATGTGCGCACATGTGCATGTGTATCAAAGGGCACATTGGTCCTTGTGGAGGGCCAAGGGTGACTTTGGGAATCATCCTGGATTGCTTCTACCTCCTTCTTAGCTTAGTGCTGGGATTTCCCCGGTTCTGCCCACCAGGGCTGCAAGTTCAGGCCACTGCAATTTCCACCTAGCCTTTTTACATGGGACCTGTGGGATCAGAACTCAGGACCTTCTGCTTGGGAGGCAGAGTCTTAACCCTTGAGCCATCTCTCCAACCCCAGATTTCTTTTAAAAATAGTTTCAGCTTCAGACATTGTAAGATACAAATATTCCTAAAATAAAACAAATGAGAAAACTGATCATTTCATGATATAAACTGGAATAGTTACTTAAAATATATGAAATGTTCACTGCTTACTATGATTTCACCTCTCTGTCTTGGGTGAGAGAAAGAATATAATAGTATTCATTATTCATAATGAAACATTTATTTCTCAACTATATTTACATTTACTAAGTGGGGGATGTTTCTTTTACTTTTTTTTTTTACTCTTATAAGCAAGTTACTTAAATATCAGTGTGTATGCATGTACACACTTAGGTTTTTCAGAGTCCTTTTACTGTTTCATCAAGGAATATTCGTATTTCAGTTTAATGAACTTCAGTTAATGAACAGTTTAATGAACTTCAGATGTCAAAATCAGGTTTCAAGATCTTAACTGCACTTTTGAGAAATCAAGTATAAATCAAATATGAATTGAGGTTCCCTGATACATCCCTAATATTCAGTTAATCTAAGTTGACTCACATAGCTCAAAGCAATATAGTCTATTACAAAAACTACAAATGAAGATCCATATAAAAGGATCAGATAGAGGAAGAAGTAAGAGAAAAGCTTAGAAGTCCTTGGGTTGTTTCCGTCCTGGCACCTTCACATGTTCAGCAACACAGGTGGACTCAAAACCTGGTCTCTTTTAATTTTTATGGAGGCTTCATTGCGTACGCATGTTTGAGGAAATCACTCATCATTGGTGGTTAGCTCAATATTAGATCTCTGTTCCCTCCTTCAGGTTGGGAATTGGAACTAAAGTTTTGAACTTCATAATCCTCATAAACAGAGATAGATAAATCATTTAAAAATTATACTTGGGACATTAAAATGACTTAAATTTTATTTTTGTACTATATGTTAATTACATTCTTATCGAGACTAAACTCGGTATTTAAAAAATATACAGCAAAGAAATCATATTAATGTGATATTCACAAGCATTTCAGCATGTTAAAAAGTAATTTGAAGTCCGAAAACATAGCTCAGTGGGGAGAGTGTTTGTGTAACATGCACAAAGCCCTGTGCAGTGCTGCAAAAACCAGCCTACTGTCCCAGCACTCAGAAGATAGAGATAGGGGCAGGAGGATCAGAAACTGAAGGTCATTTTTAGATATATGGCGTATTCTCAATATATGACTCAAAGTCATTTTTAGCTACATGGAGTATTCATGGTTAGTCTGAAAATAAATGAATAAAGGGGAAAAAAGGAAGGAAAATACTTTCCTTTTTTAAAAAAATTACTTTTTAAAAAAATATATATGGGCTGGAGAGGTGGCTCAGGGATTAAGCCTCTGCCTTGCAGGCGGAAGGTCCTGAGTTTGGATCCTAGACCCCACGTATAGATGCTGGGCAGAAGCAGGTGGGACCTGCATTTCTGGTCCTGGTAGGGTGGAGCCTATGAATCCCAGGGCAGAGTAAACAAGGAGGAGGCAGAGGTGGTCCATGGTGGTTCCCGAATTCGCTGGTGGTTCTACACACACACACACACACACATACATACATACACACACGTGCACACACGCACAGTTGAGTAAGATATATATATATATATATATATATATATTTAGATTAAAAATGGCATATAATTGTTCTTGTCAGTATATGAGCTCTGCTGACGAATCTGTTCTTATGTTTCTGTTTTTTAGGTCTCTTTTATTCAGAACCTTGTATTTTGTGTAGAAAGAGTTTATCGTGTTCCTGACTTTGGTGTATGGGAAAGAGGAAGCAAATATAATAATGGCAGCACAGAACTACATTCAAGGTAATTGTCCATTTCTAAGGATGTTTTGGCGTTGTTTAAATTGTGGAGTCTGAACATGAAATAAAAAAAGAGATGAAAGCATTAGGTTGAATCTGTGGTTTCTCTGTTATTCCAGGACATTTTATTTCTGCCTGAGATGAGAAGTAATGCACTTTCAATTAAAGCTATGCCATCAGCCCCTTAAACATATGCCAAGAGGAGTGAGTCTCTCTTCCTAAGTTTCTGAGATACAGAACCACCTTAGGCCATAGCTTAGCCAATCATATCTTGTTTTCTTTGAATTTACATGATCTGAAATGTCAAGTACATTAAAATATCCAAAAACTAGGTGTATATTCATCACATATAAAATCCTTTACATATTATGGAGGGGATTTTTTACCCTAATGACAGATTCTTATAAACTTCAATAAAATTTAGCATTCTTTGATATGATGTTGAACTGTAACAACAATAGTTAATTAATGAGCAATGTAAGAATTTTCTTTAGTCATTGCTTTGAATGAATAAATAAAAATCTGAAAAAATAAATTGGATATTAAATATAAAACATTTTAAGGCAGATATGTATAAGCTCCAAATATTGTATTTTTAATGAAACCATTCTACTTTTCATTCTTTTCAACTCTTTGAGACCTTATAAGAGAGGACACTGAGGGAAATAATGCTGATTTTATTACAAAAAGAAGAATATAAAGGAAGAAGAGACCAGTTATACTGTGAACATAAAGTGATTCCTATTTTATTGCATCCTAGAAAAAGAATATTGAAAGGATACAGTCAGCCACATTCTGTAACAAATGTATGTCATGAAGAATCTTCTTCAAAGCTCAGAATTGACACCAGAAAATCTCTGTTACATTGATCTGAATTCATGATGCCCAACCTAGCATCATAGTATATACCTTTCTTTATGGTACATTTTTTTTTCTTAGAGTTAGTAAATATGAAACTGGAATTAAAAGTATTCCATTCAGTGGTAGAATCCAAAACAAGGTGAACCTAAAATTAGTTTTCTCCGATTATTAGTATGAAAAAGTAAAATTAACACTGAATTATCAGAATAGAATCTCTTAGACATTGTTTTCCTGTGGAAGTTATTATAAATATTGTAAGTTGTTAAAATGACTTGCATGTGAATATTCAACAGATTATAGTTCCTATTTTATTACCAGATATTTCAGAGAAATAATGTATTTTTTTTCTCTTTTAGTTCTGTTGGTTTAGCAAAAGCAGCTTTAGAAGCAATTAATGGATTCAATCTTTTTGGCAACCAGGTAAAAAAAAAAATTAACTTTTTAAATTTTCTTCTCTTTTTTTATCTTGTTTGTTTGAAAAACTCTCCTTTACTCATCTCTTACAAGTTTCATATTTTATTAGTATTCTTGGCATTATATATTATGCATTCTTTATGTTAGTTCTCATGTTTCAGTTTAATGCACATGAATGTGCATTTCAGACAGAGTAGATATTTTTGCAGTATGTTTAGGTAGAAAATGGGAAGTTTTGATCCTAATTAAACCTTATCAACCTATAATTATGTCTAAAGTTTCATTTTCTTTATAGATAAAAAAGCAAGTCCAATAGATTATCTTAAATTTTCATGAAATCTTAAATTAATTTTGCACAAAAATACCTAGTCATTAACTATGAATTTTATTGTCATGAAGAGAACGAAATATGAGTAAAGGACTATTTTGGATCAATAACAGGCTAATTTTCCTTAATAATTTTTGTTCATTCTTGGAAATGGCAAAACAATATGAAATTTCCAAAAAATAATGTAATTAATGGAAAGCATTAAAATTCTTTGTCAGTGAAGGAACAGTGAAAGAACTGAACTGCAAACACTAGAGTTTCTTAAGAATACTTACAGAAGTCATATATTAAATCAGAAGGATGTAACCACAGTTTGAAAATATACAGGTCTTGCTAGACTGCTTTCTATGGTACACAAGTTGACTGGAGTTGATTGTTCCCAGGCTGGCTGTGACAGAGTTGTAATTAACTCATGTTTTGAAACTCATGTCATTTTCTTTGAGAAACTTGAATCTTAGTACATGTTTTTTATACATTCTATGCACTCTTTTACCTCTATGTATACCCCCATATATACATACAAGTCACCTTTCCAACAGGTCTAGTTTTCTTTCCTTTTTTTTTTTTAATTTTATATTTTCCTAAGGAGACACCACACATAACCATCTTTCCACCTATATAGCATTTCCTTGACAAATGAAAGTAATGATTATTCCAAGGTTCAACTTGACAAACCTTCGAGTTTATTAACTGCAGGAGTGGGGCGAGGATTACTGACAGTAGGATGACTCAAAAGCAGCTACCTCCCTGGAAAACCTCCCCCAGCATGAGTGTGACTTGCAGAAGCTGCATCCCTGTAGCTCTCTGCTGTAGGAATTTTTAGGAGAGTCATTTTAAGGCTTCTGGAATCTTCTGGGGTCCCTCTCCAACAGCTAGACTGTTCTCTGGCCTCTGTTTCCCCAACTTCTTGGCTAGCCTGTTCACTGGTCCTTTCCATATTGCTGCCCCAGAATGTTCTTCACGCTGCCTTGAAGTGCTCCAGGACCTCTTTCTAACTAAACTGCTTGGCTGGCCTCTTCCCCATGACTCGGCCTCGTAAACATCTTTTGTAGGCTTCTTCACTGCTCAGGGTTCAGGTTGAATTGCTGGCTTGGCTGGCAGGCAAGTTCCCCCCCCCCCCAGCTAATGTTTACTACCTTTCTATATTTTGAAGGGCGCTCCCCTCCCAAGCTTGTTATTTTCAGAAATTTTCTGCTGTTGCACAGAAAATATTTCAGTGGCAGTACCACGGATAAAGAAAGGACCCCTTCTTCTAGCCAGTTTTTACTATTCACGATTACTTCAAAGGGTTTGATAACCTGACTTCTTTCCTCATTCATTATATAGAGATACTAGACCCAATCTATGTAGGTTTTGTGTTGGCATTTGCAAGCTGTTCATGAATCCACAATTATTGTCTTGCTTAATAGCCATGACAATAAACTACCTTTCACTTATCTTAATTCCCATACATTAGTGTAATTCTTAGCCTGAACCCAAGAAAATTTTTTCAATGCAAAGTGGTTAATATAGAGAATCACAACTGAACAAAGGGCACACAGGAAGTGACTATGGAGTATTTGACAATAAACAATATATGAAGCTCCCATGTTCCCTGTAATAGTTACTCTTAACTATTGCTGTGAGAGAGCACCCAAAGTCAATCATCTTAAGGGGGAAAGGAGCCATCTTATGGTTCCAGAGGGGAGCTACAGTCTTTCATGGTGGAGGCAGTATGGCTGGCTGGCCAAAGCTGGAGACAGGTGATGTCACACCCATCTGAGAGGCTGAGCACTATCAGACAGACTGCTTGCTGCAAGGGCAGACTTCTGGAGGTAGGGTGGGACTAATCCACCTGAAGGCCCACCCCTTATGACCTCCTTCCTGCAGCAAGGCTCCACTTCTCAAAGGAGCCATGATCTTCCCAAATACATGAGACTATGAGGGACACATTTCAAACCATGACATTCCCCATCCTGAAGTTTAGGTAATAATCGTGGATGGAAGGACCAAAGAATGTGAGAACCAGATTAGAAGGATGAACACCACTAAACAGTATCTAGCCCTAGATATAGAAGTACCTAGTTTTCAAGTGTTTTTCTTTTCCATAGGTAGCTTAACTACAATTATAAAACAAATGAATCCTGATTCTGTTCTGGAAAGTTCCCTTCATCCCCAGATAGAGACCAAAAAAATGTTTTTTTTTCACATACAGGACAGACCCTTTAGAGTCCAGCCCTATTCCCAAAGTCACAACCCACTTTATAGGAGACCTTCACTCCAGGATGGGGAGGGGGTAGGTGAGTTAACAGTTTACATTTTACAACCAAGGTCAATGTGGTCACCATGAATTCCAGAAGTAGACTCCCTCTTATCTCAAAGTTGTGGGAAGTCTTTAGACATCTTAGCACCAAGAGGAGGGTGAACTGACCTTCCTTATTTAACCACTTCTGGCTGGTAACAGTTTGGACCTTTTTTTCAGCATTAATTCTAATTGATATAAATGTATAGCCAGTATGTTTCCTGAGTCAGTCTCTCAATCTTGAGTGCACTGTGGAATCATTTGAAAAATTTGAAAAGCAGTATTTATGTCTCTAGGGTTTTTTTGTTGTTGTTGTTAGATTTATTCCCTGATATTTTGTTTTATGTATTTGTGGCCATAGCATGAGATTATTTCCATAAATTCTATTCATTTTTTAATTAGCATACAAAAAAACAACTGACTTTTATATGTTAATTTCGTGTCCTGCCAATTTCCTGAAAGTTTCATAAGCACTACATCATCTGCAAACTTGGATATTTTGACTGTTTGTATCCTTATTTTCCTTCTCTTATCTTCTTGCTATTATTCAGATTTTTTTTTTTTGGCACAGAAGATATGCAATTTATTTATTTATTTTGCTGTAGAAATACTTTTTTTTTCTTTTTTTCCCCAATCATATAAGCTCAGTAGGTACCCTGGTCCTCTCCCTCCCTCCACCCCTCCTCCCTAGTCCCCCCTTGTCCTCTCCCCCCTTTTCCTTTTCTTTTTGCCTCCTCCCTCCCCTTCTCTCAGTTCTGCTCCCTTCCCCCCTCCAATCCCCTGGAGCATCCTTTTTTTAAAAATTTATATTTATTAATTTTTCCCCAATCATGCAAGATCAATAAGTACCCTGGTCCCCTCCCTCCTTCCACCCCTCCCCAGTCCCTCTTGCCCTCCCCCCTTTTCCCCTTTCTTTCGTCTCCTTCCCTCCCTTCTCCCAATGCCTCCCCCTTCCCCTCCTCCCATTACTTGGAGCATTCTTTTGTGCGAATGCCAAACTTCCCTATGAGTCCTCCACTCTAGTGGGGTATAAGGACTCAGTGGCATAGCCTGGAGACCTTTCTTGGGCTCCCTGTTAGTATGGGAACACTATTATGACCCTTAATCCCTTGCCTCTAAGGATCCCACTGCTTGTGATCCAGCTAGACTTGGGGGTCTTTGACATGTCAGTCATTGTGCAGGTCATGCAAAGTCCGATTATGGCTACTGCAGCCCTAACTTGTGTGGAGTATCTTGCATATCATTGGTCTTCCCATTCTTTAGGCTCTTGTAATCTTGCCACCCCTTCTTCCAAAAGTTTCCCTGAGCCTAGAGTGGGGAGAGATTTGGCTGGTTCCAGGTGATTAATGTAGGGTCATTGGTGTTCTGAATTATGGTTTGTTGTTGATTTTAGTTTTGCCTTTCCTGCACCGCCCTTGGCTCCATCCTGATTAGTACTGAAGGTCACCTCTTAATCAAAGATAAAAGGCTGTTTAAATGAAGTTCTTACTATAAGAGATGACTTAAAGGTAGATGGAATAGGAGTAGGACACCTCAGTGAGGCAGGGGTCAGTGTCCCATTTGCAGGATGGTTACCATCTGTCTGCCAGTCCCTATATCCTCCCTGATTGGTGAGATCAAACCTCTTCAGTCACAGGTGACCAGGAAGGGAAGTGAAAGTGAGCTTCACCAGATGTCTTGATAATTACATGCAGTACTTGACAGTGACTTATTTTCTCTACTGAAACATGATCCCCTCTCTTCTTTTTTTCTGGGGAGGGGCCTCCTTCCCCTTCCCTCCTGTTTATTATCTTTGTGATTACAGTAGATATTACAGAAATTTATCTTTGAGTATGTCATGAGTTTGATACTAGGATCCAGCTATTAGGGAGTACAAATGTTGTCTAATTTTCTGTCAGGGATACTTTACTTAATACAATTTTTTCTAATTCCATCCATTTTCCAGCAAATTTAATTAATTCATCTTTTTGATGGCTGAGTAATATTCCATTGTATAAATATACCACATTTTCCTTATCCATTCATCAGCTGTTGGGCATTTGGGTTGATTCCATGGCTTTGCTGTTGTACATAGTACTGCTATGAACATGGTTGCGCTTGTGTCACTGTAGTGAATTTTTGCAGCATCATATGGCATTTCAATTTTTAACATTTTTAGAAATCACCAGAGGAGTTGTATAAGCCTGCATTCCCACCAGCAATGTAGGAGGGTTCCCTTCTCACCACATCCTCTCTAGTATTTGGTGGTGTTTGTATTGTGGATTTTTGCTATCCTGAGCAGGGTGAGATGATATCTCAGGGAAGTTTTGATTTGCATTTTCCTGATGGCTAAGGATGTGGAACATTTTTAAAAGATATTTGTTAGACATTTCAATTTCCTCCCTGGGAAAAGTTTCTTTTGAATTCTAAGAACCAGCTTTTTGTCTGATTGATTCTTTGTATCCTTTTCCTTATCTCAGTTTCAGATATTTCTCCCATGATTTTGCTAATCTTTCTTCTACTGCTTTTGGGATTAGATTGCTCTTGTGTCTCTAAAGCTTTTAAACTGCATTGTTAAATTATTTATTTGTGATGTTTCCATTTTTTTGATATAGGCCTCAAGAGCTATAAACTTGTCTCTTAGGATGTCTCAGAGATTTTGATATGTTGTATTTTCATTATCGTTCACTTTTAGAAAATCTTGAATTTCCTTTTTGATTTCTTCCTGAACCCAATTCTCACTCAGCATTATAGTGTTAAGTTTCTAGGAGTTAGTGTATTTTCTGTTGTTTGTTGTGTTGTGGATGTCAAGCTTTAGGCCGTGGTGGTCTGATAGGGTACAGGCTAGAATTTCAACTTTGCTGTATATGTGGAGATTCGTTTTGTGGCCCAATATGTGGTCTATTTTGGAGAAAGTTCTGTGTGCTGCTGAGAAAAATGTGTATTCCTTGGTGCTTGGATGGAAAGTTTGATAGAGATCTGTAAGGTCCATTTCAGTAAGGATTTGATTTAGTTTCAATGTGTCTCTATTAAGTTTTTAGCCTATTGATCTATCCCATGTTATGAGGGCAGTATTGAAATACCCGAGTATTATCATTTGGGGACTGATTTCTTGTTTTAGACGGTGTAGCATTTGCTTAATGAATGTGGAGGAGTCCATATTAAGTGAATACATGTTCAGTATTGTGAAGTCCTCCTGCTGAAATTGTACCGGTGACTAAAATGAGTATTCTTCTGTATCGCTTATGATTTTTTTTGGTATGAAGTCCACTTTGTCAGATAGCATAATTGCCTCCCCTGCTTGTTTCCTGGTTCTATTAGCTTGAAGAATTTTTGACCAGCCTTTTACTTTTAGAATGTGCCTATGTTTTGTGGTGAGATGTATTTCCTGAATGTAGCAGATGGATGGGTTGTGATCTCTAATCCATGTTTGTAATCTGTGTCTTTTGTTTGGTGAGTTAATTCCATTGGCATTTAGTGTTATAACGGAGAAGTTACTTTTAATTCCTGACACTTTTTATGTTTACTGGGTTTCATAAGTGTATTATTTAGCTTGTAGGTTGTAGAAGTGTTATACCTCCCTTCTGTTCTCCTGGATATGCTTGTTCTTTTCTTCAGACTTGAGTATCTTTTCTAGCATGTTTTGAAGGCCTGATTTGGTGGTCATATAAGCCTTCAAGTTGTCTTTATGGTGGAAAATTTTTCTTCTACCATCAATCATGACTGATAGTTTTGGTGGGCATATCAGCCTGGGTTGACAAGTTATGCTTATTCAATACTTGAAGTAGTCTCTCCAAGCTCTTCTGGCTTTTATTGTTTCCCTTGGAAAATCATTTGTTATTTTAATAGATTTACCTTTAAAAGTGACTTGTTTTTTTTCTCTTGAAACTCTCAGCACATTTTCTTTGTCTTGTATGTGGAGTGTTTTGACTATTATTTGCTATGGTGAGTTTCTATTTTGATCATATCTGTTTGGGTGCAGAATGCTTCTTGTATGTGGATGGGCCTCTCATTCTTTAGATGTGGAAAATTTTCCTTTATGATAATTTGAAATTTTTCCTCTGGTGTGGTATTTTGGGATTCTTGTTTTGGTATTCCATGAATGCGCATGTTAGACTTTTTTCAAGGTGTCCCATAACTCTTGAATATTCCTCTCGAGTATCTTTTTGACTTTAACAACCTCTTCCATTGAACTGGTTAGTTCTTCCACTTTGTCTTCAAGATCTGATATTCTGTTTTCTGCTTCATTAGTTCTGCTGATAAGACTCTCTGTTGAGTTTTGGGTTGAAGATAACTTGTCATTTAGTTCAATTTTAAACTCTGTTTGACATTGTTTTAACTGCTCTATGCCTATTTTTGTTTTTTCAACGCTTTTCTCCTGTCCTCCAAGTGCCTGTTGTGTTCCTATTCAAAGTGGTTGATGCGGTTTTTTAACTCCTCCCAGATTTCCTCTTTTATGGTATTGATCATAGTAAAGATCAGGCTTTGAATATCATTGTCTTGGGTATGGCTTTCTTGGCTATTTTCCGTGTTTTTTCTGGTTGGACTCTCATTGTGGGATTAATTTTTGGGGTAGGAGATTTGTTGTCTTGGTTTTTGTTTCTCATGTATTTGTGCTGTAACCTGGGCATTTTGTTTTATGTCTTTTTTTCATTTTTTTATTTATTCAATTGTGTGTGTATTTGTGTGCACGCATGTGTGTATATATGTGTGTGCATGTGTGTGTGTAGAACCACGGACCAATTCGGGAACCACCATGGACCGCCTCCACCTCCTTTTTGTTTACTGTGCCCTACCAGGACCAGAAACGCAGGCCACCCCCGCTTCCGCCGGTGTCTATGCGTGGTATCTAGGATCCGAACTCAGGACCTTCTGCCTGCAAGGCAGAGGCGTAACCCCTGGGCTACCTCTCCAGCCCTTTGTTTTATCTTTTATGACCTTCTTTTTGTTTCTGTGTGTTTTTGACTGAACTGAACTAGACAGTATTACTACACTTGAGCAGTTATTACTAGTGTTTGCCTTGTATTAGGGTACGCTTGTCTGGTATTGGTGTTATTTCCTAGATGAACTATTGGATTGTTAGTACATCAATTAAGTCAGGTTTATTAGGGAATGAAGATTAGTATGGTAGTGCACTCTTTAGGTTACTTCCTTGGTGATATGTGAGGGTGAATAGTATAATTCCTGAAGTTGTATGGTCTTTTGGGTGGCTATATGGAAATATTAAACTACAGTGACTAATAATTGAGAGGAAAAAGATGTTAAAAAGGGTTTATTTATCTTTGAGCTGGATGTGAAGATTATCTCCCATGTAATGGGATGATTTTAGAGGACTTCAGATATATGCTGTTTGTCCCCTAGAGGTTTGCTTGGGTTTTTTACTGGACTCTGTTGAATTCAAAGGAGTAGGGAGTCTGTTTTGGTCCAGGTCTGAGGCAGAAGGGCAGAGTGGCTAGTGGAGTGTAGATCACCTGGGACCTGGAGTGTGGCCTAGGGGTCTTCCCCAGTGTCAAAGTAGACTTAGGCTGGTGGGGCACACAGGTGACCTGGGGTCTGAGGCGTAGTATAGGGGCCTTACCTGAGGAGTAGGGAGTCCCCCCTGGTCCGAGTCCAGGGCAGAAGGGTCTCTTTATGACTTTTATCATGTAGGAACATCAGCTTTTTCACAGGCCTTTCCTCAGATTTAGATGATCATGTGATTATTATTCTGCATCCATGATGTGATGAATTACACACATTTATGTTGTAAGACTGTCCTAGAATCTGTGGGATAAAGCCAGCTACATGATGAATTGTATATATTTTATGAGATCTTGAATTGGTCTACAAGTATTTACTGAAACTTATAACTTTATATAACTTGAAACTTTTATCTGTGTGAATTAGGAACATATGTCTGTAGTTTTTATTTTTTCTTTGCTCTATGTGGTTGGGGTATTGGGTTTTATAAAAGGTGTCTAGAAGGGTCCCATTCTTTTATCTGTTTTGGAATAATGAGAGAAAAATTGTTATTAGTTCTTCTTTAACTTTGGCATGCCTATCATATCTGGGGATTTATCCAGTTCTTCTAGTTTTATGGGTTTTTCATTTTTAGGATTATAAGTTTTTGAAGTAGTCCCTAGTGATCCTCCACTTATTGTTTTTTTTTTTTTTTGTAATTTGTAGTAACCTTTCCTTTTGCTTCCGTAATTTTATTAATTTGATTGTTCTTTTTCTTGGGGGGGAGGCTGATTTGCCTGAGGGCTTGTCATCCCCGCCCCCAGAACCAATTCTCTGCTTTATTGTCCTTTTATCTCAATTTCATTAATTTCTGTTCTGACCTTCATTATTCCTTGTCACCTACAGCTTTGGGGTTTGGTTTTCTTTTTATTTCTGTAAGACCCTTAAGTGCATTATTATGTCTTTTGAGATTTTTTTTTAATTTAATCACTCATATAAAAAATCCTCTTAGAATTATCTTTCCTATATCTTAAAATGCTGCTAAATTGCACCTTTATTTTCATTTGTTTCTAGAATGTTTTAAATTCTTCAATGACTCATTAGTCATATTAAGAATAAATTGTTCTAGTTCCATGAATTTGTATAATTTCTGTAGTTTTCATTGCTTTTGATTTCTAGGTCCTTGTTTTAACCATACTATAGTCTAATGAGAGCAAAATATTATTTGCCCATTTTCAAATGATAAGATTTGTGGCTTATAATATTATTTGTTTTGAGTTGGTCTCTGGCTGCTGAAAATATGTGTATTCTGAATTGAGGGACTTTTCTGTCTATATCTATTATATCTGGTAAACCTGTTTTGCCACTTATGTTTAAGGATCTTTCTTTGTCTTTCATCTCTGATACCTTTTTTCTGTTTAGTTTTATTTATTTATTTATTGTTGTTTATTTTTCATGTGTATCCCTATGTGGTTGTGCATGTGTGTACATTTTTATGTATGTGTGTGTATGTGTATGTGTTTTGTGTGTACCAGAGGACATTGTAGTGTGTGTGCCTGTTGATGCCCAAGAGTGACTTTGGGAATCATCCTTGATTGCGCTACCTCCTTTATTGCTTTTTTAGGGTTTCTCAGGTTTTGCCTTCCAGGACTGACAATATATGTCGCTGCTATGTCACTGCCATTTCTAACAGCCATTTTTATTGGTATCTAGGGATCCAAACTCAGGTCCTCTTGCTTTTCAGGTTAGGACAAATGCCAGTTGATCTTCCCAGCCCACATATATACATTTGGAAGCCAGGAATCAGTCTTGAGTACTGTTCTTCAATAGCTGTTCACCTTGTTTTTTTTCAGGTAGGTCTTTCAAGAGGACCTAAGTTTCATCCATTAAGATAAACTGGCTAGCCAGCAAACACCAGGAATTTACCTGTGTCTGCTTCATAGGAGTTACAAGTGTTATACTATTCCTGTTTTTTTATGTGGATGTTGGCATGGAATTCAGGTCTTCGTGCTTACACATTATACAACAAACACATTATCAATTGAGCTATCATCCCAGTTCCAATATTATCTCTTTATGATGTTTTCAACGGTGTTATTTGATTGATTGAATCTTATTTGTAGCACGTTTGCTTGATTTTTATTTCAGAATCTTGGTTTCTTTCCCAGAGTTTTCCTTTTTTAAAAAATTTTTTTCTAAATTGCTGACCTCATCCAGTTGCTAACTTTCTTAATGTAGTTTCTGAATTTTTTCTTATTTCATTGAATAGCTTGAGTCTTCTGTGTTCATTGATCTTTTTTAAAAATAGAACTCTAAAATCTTTGTGAAATTTCTGCTGTCATAGTGTCTTGGGTTTCTAGTATTAAGGGATTCTTTGTTATGTTTGTTCATAAATTGGGAATTATTTGTCCTTCTGTCTTTCTTTTTCTTTTTTTTCTTACATTTTTTTTAATTTTATGTGAGTCTTCCTAGTGAATTGCCTTTCTTTGGATTTATATTTCCCACTTCTATTTTTTTTAATTTTTTTTATTATTTATTCAATTGTGCATGTGAGCGTATGTATGTGTGCGTGCGCACGTGTGTGTGTGTGTGTGTGTGTGTGTGTGTGTGTGTGTGTAGAACCACGGACAAATTCGGGAACCACCATGGACGCCTCCACCTCCTTCTGCCCTAGGATTCACAGGCTCCGCCCTACCAGGACTAGAAGCGCAGGCCGCCCCCGCTTCCGCCTGGCGTCTATACGTGGGATCTGGGATCCGAACTCAGGACCTTCCGCCTGCAAGGCAGAGGCGTAACCCCTGAGCCACCTCTCCAGCCTCCCACTTCTATTTTGAGCAGCTTTATATGCAGTGATTTGATAGTAGTTCTGATGCATGCTTACTTATTTCGCTTTTGTTACCTTAATATTCAGTGACAGTGTCACGTGGGTATTGAATGGGGAAATGTATTTTGTAGTGTTTAGAGCTAAGCATATTAATAATAAAAAATGAAATAGGAGGTTTGAGGATAATAATAAAAAAAAAAAGTAAAAAGGAGGGCCTGCAAGATGACCAGCAGATAAAGGTTCTTACCAAGAAAGTCTGACAACCTGAGTTTAGTTTCCAGAATTTACATGGTGAAATCAAAAAAATTACAGCTTTACAAGTTGTCTGATTTCCACATGCACAAGGAGGTATGAATTCAACCCCAACCAGAGCCCACACTTTCACATGTACACAAGATAAATAAATACTAAAACTCTTTAAAAACACCAGAAGAAATATACAGAAAGTGGGGAAAATAGGGAGTAAAATATGAATGAGAGGTGAAGAATATGTATTAGAAATATGGAATAGTTGCAAAAATAAATAACCATATAAAAAACCATATTTGTCGAGATGCTAGATAAAACCAAACAATTAACCAGTTTACCAAATATAACTAAAATGAAATTGGAGGTTTGAGGGTAGTCAGTATTTCTTCCTAGTTGGAGTAATTTCTCCCTTTTCCTTGGTTGTCTTTTTTAGCAGGTGGCAAAGGTAGGGAGGCTGTGTGGCACTCTCATTGATTCCAACAAGATAAATGATACTTCCTCTTATGGAGATGATGCTGTGTGGGACTTTATTTATTTATTTTTTTGGCATTTTAAACCTTTGATATCCTGTGCCTTCTGAAAGGAATATTTCTATGCTGGCAAATTTTGCCAAGTTCAGCATGCTTCTCATATTCCCATGTAGTTGTACATCTTGGCAGTGGTAGGGCTGCTGCCTTCCTTATCACTTATTCTTGGAGCTTCCAGGCAGTTCCACACTTGGAGCACGGTCTCTTTGGCATTGCCTTGCCTATTGTCCTGCCCATTTCTGTACCTGCGATGTACCCAGCTCTGCTTATGTCTCTGTAGTCTGCTCACCATCTCTTTGGTTTACCGTTCTTGTGACCTACATGTGCAAAAGGGATCAACACCTTTTTCTCAGCTATTGCAGCAGACCTGAACCCATAGGAGCACTAAGCAGCATAGGACAGGCTAGTGTAGATCAGCGCCACTTGGTGGTTGCTACAGATTGCTTCTTCACAGAGTGAGTGTTTCATAGATATCACCTGGACTTCTTTTCTTTCTCACACTTTTCTGCTGTTACTAATTGTTTTCATTGTTTCTACTATTCTCTACCTGTATCTCTGAAAAAAGCAGAGTCTATTCTTTTTATTCTGACTCTTTTCCTCATTGCCTCACCTAAAGGCAACTTATATTTTACCAACTATCTTGGAATCTGTCCTTTCTCTCAAGATTCAATTAGCCTAGACCAACAAAGTATACTCCAACATTTCACCACAATGAAGGTTTTTCTAAGGTCACCCTTCAAAACTGTTCATAGGTTGGGAGGGTTCTTACCGGTGGCACATACAAAGTTAGATGATCCTTGACAACTCCTATCCCATGTCCCAGGCTAATGGAACAAAGTTGAGAAATATCATTAGTAGTATGCATGCCAGTGTTGGCACCAGTAAAGAGCATTAACATTAGCAGTGCCTTGATGTTAGATTAGTCCCTTGGCCTTACAGACCATTTCAAAAGTAATTGTCCTGATCATGGAGTAAATCGGAAAAGGTAGAAAGATTAAAACAGCCTTGAAATTAATGAAATCACTGGGGGTGGGGTTAAGACCCCACCACTGAAATATATGTCCCCATGATAGTGAGCAGATAGAATAATCTTGTGCATTTATTGAAACAAAAACAATTGTATAAACTCAATTGGAGAATAAAAGCGGAACCATTATTTGTAAAGGAGCTCAACAAATACAGTCAGCAATTTATGGCAAATTCGTTAGGATTTTAGGAAGTGAAAGATTAAATCAAATCCAAAATTAATTTATTCCCTAAAGTAACAAAATATTCTTTCACTTGTTGTCTTGAATTGGAGAAATTAAGATACTGACAAATGCACTGGAGAGAAGAGTCTAAAAGGTGGTGATGAAAGAGATTATTCAAGTAATGTGTTCAAAACAATGTGGGTATCAAGTTTCTTTTCAGATTTGCATGTATAAAATTAATGTATCTGGTAATTTAAAATAGCTGAAACACTATGTATGCGCTCTCCTTAATGACTTCCTTAAAGTCTTGCTTCTCAGTGGAAAATAGTTGCCTGTGACCTTGTGAGAGTTTTTCTTTTTTTTTAACTTTCCTGGAAATCTGGAATATAATGCCTAAAGCACAGTGTATTTCTACAAGAGAACAGTCAAACGATAGAGTCCATTTGGTGTTTGACCTCTATGTTAGAATGTAGTAGTCTCATTATGAGACTATTTTTCTTTTAGGCATATGTCTTAAAGGCTGACACAGAAAAATTGAGACCTCAGTAAACACCTAAGAAATTTCATATTTGGGGCCAGAAAATAGTAATTTAGTATTTATTTTTTAATACTCTGTGTGTGTCGGGGAGTACTGTGTTTCCCTGTCGAGAACCAAAAGTGTCCTCAGGAATCATCCTGGATTGCTTTCATCTCCTTTTTGCTTAGTTCTGGAATATCCCAGGCTATACACACCAGGGCCAGAAATGCATGTCGCTGCTTTTTCTGCCTGGCATTTTTATGTGGGACCTGGGATCAGAACTCAGGACCTTGCGCTTGGAATGCAGAGGTTTAACCCCTAAGGCATCTCTCCAGCCTGTAACTTACTATTTCTATTATCAAATGATAAAGAAAGTTGCCAACTTCTCCATTTTCCTTCATTAATATCCTTTTATACATTGTGCATTTACATTAAAGGATGCTCCGGGGATAGGAGGGGGAGGCACTGGGGGATAGGAAATGCGGGGGGAGGGGAGGGGGGAGCATAGGGCGGTGGGAGGTTGGAAGGACGGAAGGGACTGGTGTACCTGTTAAAGTTGTATAAGTGGAAATAAAAAAAGATAAAAATTAAAAATAAATTAAATAAATAAATAGATTGTGCATTTAAAAACTTAATTCCAGACAAACTATTTGACATGCAATTAATTTCATTTATTAATATCCTTTGGGTAAATTATAGCTCCTATCTTTTTATGTATTCATAGGCTCCATTTATTTTCTTGTTTTTTATTCTGTGTAATTGCTTCTGCTTTGATGTTCAACTTCTTATTGTTTTATATATATATATTATGTTATTATTACTATTTTTCTTTTGTCTTTTTGATTTCTTTTTTTTAACATTTTTTTATTATCTCCGCTCATACAAGCTTAATAGGTACACTGGTTCCCTCCCTCCCTCCTCCCCCCCCACCCCCCAATGCCCCCCCTCCCCCAATCCCCGGAGAATCCTTTAGTGTGCATGCCAAACTCTCCTCTGAGTCATCCTCTCCGATAACGTACAAAGATCCAGCGGCATTTCCCTGAACCCTTTCCTTTGTACCCCTTAAGCATGGGAACACTATTTTGGCTGTCAATCTCTTGCCTCCAAGGATCTTGGTGCCTTTAGCAAATGCTAGACTTTGTGGGGTCAATAGTGTGTTGGACATTGCGCAGCGCATGCAAAGTCCAATTATGATTGCTTCAGCCCTAACTTGAGAGGAGTATCTTGCATATCATGGCTCCTCCCATCCTTGTGCTCTTACACTCTTACTGCCCCCTCTTCCGCAAATTTCCCTGAGCTTCAGGATGGGGAGAGATTAGGCTGGCCTAGTTCTAGGTGGTTGATACAGAGTCTCTGAAGTTCTGGATTGTGGTTTGTTGATTTTCTTTTGCGGTTTTGCTGCTCCTGCAATGCCCTTCACTCCATCCTGATGGGTATTGGATGTCACCCCCTGGCCAGAGATAAAAACCTGTTAAACTAGAGTCTTGTTATAAGAGTATATTCAAAGGTAGATGTAATAATAGTAGGAAACCACAGTGAGGGAGGGGTCAATCACCCATTTGCAAAATGGTTACTTATTATCTGCCAGACTATATGCCCTCCCCTTCTGGTGAGATCACACCCCCTCCGTTGTAAATGATCAGGAACAAAAAGTCTGTGATCTTAACCAGATGTCTTCTACCTAAGTCTTAATCATGCATTAATCATAGTGCTTAATTACATATTACCATGCTCATTCTTTTTGTTTCTTAATAATTGTCTTTTTCTGGACTTAGTATCTAGGCCAGTTATGTGGAAAAATAATTCAAGTTCACATTTATTTATTTTGCTCATATCAGAGTGCACAACACTCAGACATCAATAGCTCCCCAACCAGTACAAAGACAGAAGGCTGAGATTTCCAAGTAAAAACTGTTCAGCTTCAATCTTTGAGGAAGCTTTACTTGTTCCCTGTAAATTTATCAATTTACTTGTCAGAGTCAAAGGTTTCTTAAAATGGTGTTCAGAACAAGTAATCATTGTGGTTTAGGAAAGTTAACAGGAAGAATGTACATCTATTGGGTCTAATATTTGGATCTGTTTTCTTAGCTGCTAGGTTTGATATTACAATCCAGGTGATTGATTTTTGAGAGAGTCTTCAATTTGGTGAGATTTGCAAAGTGGTTTATATGTGATAAATCTGGGCGCTTTTTTTTCTCATACTGGAAGCAGTCTTTCTAGTCTGCTTTTATTTTGTGTGTTATAAAATATTTAGCTCTCCAATAAAGTCATGTTTAATTACAACTATGTTATTGAATATGAAATGCACCAGTGCCTAAATGGGAAAATTTTGTTAATGACATACCACATCAAACATACCACATCAATTGACATGTTCTTTTTCAGTTGTTTCTTTCTTTGGTTTGTTTTTATTTGAAAGATAATTTTAAGCATGGGAAATTTTATAATTTAATGTTCAAATAACTTTGTGTGGCCAACTTAAATTTATACCTTTGCTCTATTGAATCTAAGGATTGATATCATTTTCAGTTAAATGAACACAATAATGTTTGTACCTAGTAATTTAATGAGGTAAGACATTTGAAGCCTTAACAGAAGTTTCTGATACATGGTAAATAATAACTTGTGTCGTTATTGTTGCTTCTTGAAATTCTCTTACCTTCATATTTTTTATTTTCAAGTATTTTAAGCATTTTATTTATTTATAAATGAGAGAGAGATTGAGAGATGGAGAGCAGATGGCACATACATTCTATGGCATATGTAGAAATTAAACAATTTTTAGAAAGCAGTTCTCTTCTTCCATCATGTGGTCTCTGAGAATCAAACACACACAGATGTGCTTACCTATTGACCATCTTACCAACCTCCAATATTTTTATATCCATAATTCAAGATTATATCTAAATTGATTAATTCGATGTATTTATACCTCAAATTTATGTATAAGATTTTTATATTTATATTAGCCAAATTGTATCTTCGTTGAAATAAATGTGATTTATTATCTAACAAAGTAATACATTTGATTTATAAGCAAACTAAGAAAGATAGGTAATAACTTTTCATAATATTTTTATTTTATGATTGTTTCAAGAAATTCTGGAAATATCAAAAACATAAGTAAATTGACATTTTTGAGCTAATAATCCCATATGCAGAAAGCATCAGCATTAGAATTTTTATGAAATGTTTTGCAATAAAATGCCAAATGGTTTATAATTCTTTGAAATGTATTTCTTTTTCTGTTGCAGGGCTGTTCTTGGTCAGTTATATTTGTGGATCTTGATGCTCACAATCGCAACAGACAAACGTTGTGCTCATTGTTACCCAGAGAATCAAGATCTCATGTGAGATGCTTTTACGTAAATTAAAATGAATTATCATTTACAGGTTTTGTGCAGTTTTGTCAGCTTTTCCATGTCAGTATTTTACAATGTTAGAGATTATCTAGAAAAAAGAGAAGACACAATGTAGATTGTTCCTTTCTCCTCTGATCTCTGAGGTCTTAGAAAATAAACAGCTGTAGACAAACCCGCTCTGTTCTCTTAATCTTTCATACACATTTCTTACTTGGAGAGGGGTCACGTTTTATCATGGAGCCCAGCAAAGTGATGGTCCATATCTGTAGTCTCAGCTGTTTATTGACTGAGCTGAGAAGAACATCTGTATTCAGGAATTCAAGAGCAGCCTGTGCAGCATAGTGAGGCCTCAGTTCAAAGAAGGTGTGGGGGCGGGACTTGTAGAAGAGAGAGAGAAAGGGTGGAACGCACAATTTATACTTCTTGGAATATATTGTTATTTCATTTGACTCACTTTTTCTTTGTCTGATGAAGTTTTTTGTGTTTATTGTACCTGACTGCACATTTTCCCTGAGATTATTTAGGATATTATTCTTTCAAACCACCCAAATTAAAATTATTTGTTCAAAAATAACTATTCCGTATTAATAATACAAGATTATAATGAAGACAAAGCTCATAAGTATTATCTACTTATTTAATAAATAAATGTTATCCATGTATTCTACCACTAAAATAGACATAAGTTGACCTATTGATATGTGCCTCCATGTATTTTATGCACATACATAAAACTTTTTTATTTTACAGAACTAGAAAAGCAGTTTTCTATGAATAACCTTGTTTCCATATTAATAAATAAAGTGGTATGATATAAATTCTAATAGTTTTTGCAATGTAAATTTCAATGGGTGCTAATTTACTAAATTAAATATTGGACTTTTAGGTTATCTCTTCTACACAGTTATAAGCAAATTGCTAGAGTAAACTAAGTTATGATAATGATATATATAAATTTTTTCTTTTGTGATTTATTTACTTATTTTGTGTATCAGAGGGTACTGTGTGTCTTATGGAGGCCCAAAGGTGATTTTGGGAATCCTCCTTATTGCTCTGTTTCTTCATTGCTTTGCTCTGTAGTTTCCCAAACTCCATTTCCAGGAAGGAAGTACACACTTGTTCCATTTCTTCCTGGCATTTTTACATAAGAACTGGGATCTGACCTCAGGCTTAATCCCTGAGCCATCTCACTAGGTTTATGTGTGATTTCATTAATTAATATTTTTAAATTCCAGACCATTGCTAAACTTTGAACATTCTTTTTATTAATGAATACATTTTGGCTCCTCTGTCAGGTTCATTAAAACATGCCATAGATTGGCTGGAGAGATGGCTCAGGGATTAAGACTCTGCCTGCCAGGTAGTAGGTCCCAAGTTCTAATTCCAGGTCCCAAGTAAAAGAACACCCAGGCAGAAACAGCAGCAGCCTGCACTTCTGGCATTGGTAGGCAGAGCCTGGGAAATCCCAGAGGTAGAAGCAATCCAGGATGATTCCTGAAGTCACCCTTGGTCTTCCACAGAGACACACAGTGTCCTCTGATACAACATAAACACATATACACACACAAAAAGAAGTAAATTAAATTAAAATATACCATAAATCATCTGTGATTTGGAACAGAGCAAGCTTTACTGTCCATTGGATGATAAGCTGTGATTTTCGCTTCCCTGGTTCCTTTTGGATTGTGTTGGTCATACAACTTTAAACATTATTTCTTTTTATTATTAACTCCAGAACACAGATGCTGCCCTGCTCCCATGTATCAGTTATCCTGCTTTTGCTCTGGATGATGAAGTTCTGTTCAACCAGACACTTGATAAAGTGGTCAGAAAATTAAAAGGAAAATATGGATTTAAGCGTTTCTTGAGAGATGGGTATAGAACATCATTAGAAGATCCCAACAGACGCTATTACAAACCAGCTGAAATTAAGGTATCAAAAAATAATTCCATCCTAGCAGTACATGAAAATGGTCAAAAGCACAGATCCAGGAGGCTAGCTTCTTAGATTTCATATCCTGCTATGCCACTTCATAATTGTATAGTTTCAGGCAAGATAATGACTTGGTTTAATGTTATTTATTATGAAATAATAGTTACCAGCTATACTGTAAGATTCTTGTGGAGAAGAGTAAGTATATGTATTATAGTATATATATGAATAAAATTATATATTTTTCCTAGTTCCTATAGAATTTTACAGTGGTACTTGATATCTAATCATAAATATTAGTTCTTCTTATCATGTGGCCCATTTGCTCTTAGTGGTATATACATGTGGATTCACTGAGGGAATATTTTATACTATTTTCAGTCTTTTGTGTTTTTTTTTCTTACTTAGTATTGTTTCTACTTGTGATCTGCTTTTATTCCAATTAGCAAATGGTCTCATTAAAACTAATACTCTTCTTTGTCCTTATTTTGATTTCATTTCGATACTTCTCTTTGAATTATATTCCTCTAAATATTTACTTTGCTTGTGTGCCTGTGTGTGGTGGGGGGTGTACCAGAGGGAACTTCAGTACATGTGCCTGTGGAGGCCCAAGAGTAATATGGAGAATCATCCTGGATTGTTCTGCATTCTTATTGCTTTGCTCTGGTGTTTCCAAGAATTTCAGGCCACCACCATTTCCGTCCAGTGTTTTTATGCGGGATCTGGGAATCCAAACTCAGGTCCTTTTGCTGGTGAGGCAAAGGCTTTAATCCTGAGCCACCTCTCTAGCCCTAAATACTTACTTTTAAAATATTTTTCATTTTAATTACACATGCTTGGGTTCAATCTCAGTTTTGAATCTTCAGTTTAAAAACTGAAAAAAATACCAAGCAAGGAAACAGACAATATATTCACTGTTATACACACACACACACACACACACACACACACACACACACACACATATGCCACTTTTGAACCATCCAGAAAATATAACACCTTCTACCAAATGTAAGCATTCTTGCATGTTACTATAAAGGCTTTACTTTAGTAAACTATATTGAAAATTATTTTTCAGTATATTTTTAGCTTTTCCTCATTTACTGAAGGTATGTAGCAATATCTAAGCCACTTAAGACCTTAAAATTGTTTTATAGTTAACATGAACTTTTGCAGAATAACTATATGTCATTTTTCATGTATTTCATGGTTGACTTTGGAGTATTAGAAACCAAGTTATTGTACAGTTTTGAAATTTTGCAACGTGTTATTATCTGTAGGTTGGCCAAAATTTAAAAAAATCAATTATTTTGAGTGCCTTCAAATGTTTCTTCTGATGAATTCATTTTCTTCGATCTGATTTGACTCATTTAGGTTAAGTTGGACTACCACCTTGCTTACTTGCAAATGAAATCAATCCAGTAAGCTGGACTGCTACATGTGCTGAGTACCACCAGGGAAATTTATAGAGTGTCGATAAATGTCATCCCAAATTCAGCATACTCATGTTGACTCAGTCCTTTTCACTATTATCATTTGATCTAGGCACTCTCCTTTAGCTATTCCAGTTTTTTTTTCTTTTATACTTAAGTTCCGAGGATCTTTACTTTATTTCCTACTAGTAGCCTTTCATTTCTGTGTGACCACCTCCATTACATTTTTCCTTCATTAGCATTTAGCCCCTACTTCTCTTTTCCCATGGAAAGTTCTATCTCTTTTTTCACTGATACACACACACTTAAAAATCCACTACTGAACATTTTCTTCTCCAGTAAACATAAGTCCTTTTTCCTCATTGCCCCACTTCTACTTTACCTGCATTTTGCTTCTCCTAACTTACTTTCTTTTTTTCAGCATAAACATGCTGATGTTCTATATTAAAGAAATAATCAGAAACCTTCCCACAATACTTATTCCTCTCTTTCTCCCTATTTCTGTGTATTGCCAGGTTCTTAAAAGCATGGTCTATGCTTAGTGTTCAGACCTTATGGATTTGTTACTTTGTCCCCATGACAGAAACAAGTTATGTAAGAAAAAATTAATTCTGGCTTAGAATTCAGGGAATATAGTCCATCTAGGCTGGGAAGGCATGTCTTTGGGATTTGTTAGCAGTTCTAGCAGCAGGAAATTCAGATAGCTATGTTAACCTATGTGGTTAACAAACAAAAGAACTACATCTGGAAGCAGAAGTGAACTTGGTTATTTTTCTTATTTAGATATATAGGTGTCAACTATTGGAGGCTAAGCTCTTAGCACATTTCTGAAAAATCAGTAGTTAAGACAAGCCTTGAGAAAGCCTAAAGGAGATTGTATGACTGATGTGGGAATATGCAGCCATAGCAGGTAGGACAAGTCCCTGGACAAGTGGATAAGGTGGTAGGAACTTGTTCGGTAAAGTTAGCATTCTTCAGCGTACTTTGGCAGTCTTGTCTGGCTAGTGGAGTTTGCTCTCCTCTCAGCAATCCTGTGAATATGATCAGTTCCCTGGGCTCCCGTTGTTGGTATGAGCTTTCCTGCCAAGCTTAACTGAGAATTGTAACTGAGAATTTAAGCCACAATAAAGTCCCTTTGTCCCCTAAGCCGTTTGGTGGTGAATTAATCAGCAACATGCAGGCAAGCTGTGACAGTTATTATTCTAAAAGCCCAAGTGGTTCTTCAGAGCCAGTCCTCATCTCTAAAAGTTTTCATCAGAACAGTGATATAAATTGAGGACACCTTGGTTTTCCTTCATCCTTGATTCTTTTTTTTTAATTTTTTTAATTATTTATTCAATTGTGCATGTGTGTGTATGTATGTGCACGTGCATGTATGTATGTGTGTGTGTAGAACCACGGATGAATTCGGGAACCACCATGGACGCCTCCACCTCCTTCTGCCACGGGATTCACAGGCTCCGCCCTACCAGGACCAGAAGCGCAGGCCGCCCCCGCTTCCGCCTGGCGTACTATATATGGGATCTGGGATCCGAACTCAGGACCTTCTGCCTGCAAGGCAGAGACTTAACTCCTGACCCACCTCTCCAGCCCCCATCCTTGATTCTTATAATCTCATTTTTCTCTACAATATTCTCTAGTAACTGTCCTGATTTCAGTCCTTTCCAGTTACTGGGTCATAGTGGATTCTTTTCTGATCTTATTTCTCTGAATATCTCCTAAACATTTGGATGCCTTAACTGAGTTACCTTTCTTGGAACGTTCTCCTTTTGTTGGAATCATATTTTCTTCCTTATTCCCTGTCCTTGTTATCAGTTTCTTGCATATTTGCTTTTTTCCACTAATTCTATGATTGGTTTTAATTTCACCTCTGATTTTCATTCTACCCTATCTTCAGCTATCTACCCTATCTACAGCTATCACTGCTGATTATCTCCATCTCTGACTCATGCAGCTCTCCAAGTGTCATACCCATGTATGCAGTGCCTTTTAGACATCTTCACATAGGTAACCTTGCAGGCTGAATGTATTCAACTCCCTTCTGCCCCAAACGGAGTCAGTCTAGGCTTCTCCTTCCCACTTACCCACCTTTGTCAGTCACAAAAGATGACTGAGTTGGCCTCCTTAAAATATATCCTTTTTTTTTTCTATTATTCCCTGGCTTAAACTAGTGGTTCATAATCTGGAGGATTTATAAATCCCAAAGGACGTTGAATTATACCGTGGATATTTTGTGTTATCCATTAGGTGAATATCAGAAAAGTATTAGGCAAAGATGACCTACTATACGTAGAAAGTCTTATACAATGAATTCTTTGGCCCACAATGGTCATGGAACTGGCATTGAAATACTGAGTATGTCATCTGTGTTCTTTGGGTTATCCTTGTAGACTTCTTGCTATTGATTTATTTTTTGGCCTACAAGTCTTCAATACTGTCAACTACTCAGTCTGTCAAGTAAATATAATGAGAACTCTGATCTTTCTCAGTACTCACCACTGGTTCCTTGTTACTTCTAGATCACAGTTTCTATCTGAGCTGCTGAGTCCTGATTTGGATTCCCTGTTCACTCATTGGGCTTCAGTTTTTGCTTCTAGTTCCTGTGTATTCTGGAAATACTGAGTGGCTGATAACTTCTTTTCACAAGCCTTGTCCTTCATACATATATAGTTTCTACTGTTTCCTCTGTGTGGTGTTTTCTTGATCTATCACCCCATTGAAACTCAAGTATTAGTTGAAATATTTCTTGCCATATAGCTTTTACTGATCCCTCAGTGCAAATACAAATGTTTCATTACCTGTGTTCTTGTACAATTTGTGCTGTGCTTTTGTTGTTTGTTTATGCACTTGACCGACTTCTCTCAAGTGCTGTGTATGCCCCTGAGAGCAGATTGCCTAACTTTTCTCTTCAAAGTTGTGTCTAGATAGTGCTAGGTGTTAATAAGTATTCAGTACACATTTATTTAATGACTGGTGTTGGGTGAATTCAATAAATGAGCACCTGAATAAGAGTCCAACCTTAAGTTATTGCTCTGATAAATTTCTTATATATAGTCTATATATGTTTTTGTTAATAAAAATTTCCATGTTATGCCTTCTGTTTTAGCTATTCGATGGCATTGAATGTGAATTTCCCATATTTTTTCTGTACATGATGATTGATGGTAAGTAAAGCTTTTTCCTGCAATTTAGATATAGAACATAAATCATTTGAGCAATAGCTGAAATGCTGGGGAGATGGCTTACTTAGCCAAATCCTTGCTACACAGTATGACTTATGTTTGATCCCCAGAACCCATGTGTAGTTACAACACTGAGAACTCTGTAATCAACAGGCTCAGTTAGAGAGTCTGTGATACAAAATTTGGTGGAAAACAATTGAGGAAGCCACCCAACTTTGACCTGGCCTCCACACACATGTATGTACAAACATGTCCATACATGCAGACTCTCATACAAGCATACACATATCATAAACTCCCAACACAATAATATACAAACAAAAAACAAAGAATAGCATAAATGAGAGTTCTTTCAGTTATCAAAAGACTGCACTAGAAATGTTCAAAATCTATGTGTGTGTGTGTGCACACATGTGCCTCTGCACAAATGTGGAGGTCAAAAGGCTACCGCGGGTATCATTCCTCATCTTCCACCTATTTAAAGAATTTTTAAAGCTATATTGCAATATTTAAAAATCAATACTGATATATTGTCCCTATTTGCAAGGAAAAGTTTATTATAAAAAAGTCATGAATACTGTAATCATGTTATTAAATGTCTATAATATTTAAGCATAAAAAGTTTTGAATTAATTCTGTATTTCATTCTAAATGATAACATGACTTTCTAAAATCAGTCTCTTAGAAAAATGTCACATATATTTGCGTTACAATTTTCAATACTTTATTCATATATATAAAATTTTGCCGTAATAATTTTAAAAGGTCTAAGAGCTTTTTCTAAGACAACATTTCATGATGCTTATTGTACATAAGCACTATTGAATTTTTTATTTTCCATTTTAGGAGTTTTCAGAGGCAATCCCAAACAAGTACAGGAATATCAAGACCTTTTATCTCCAGTGCTTCATCAGACGACAGAAGGTATATTTTTTAAAAGACTTCTTCCTACCACTATTACTTCATCTTCATTTCAAATATGTAAATAGATCCTTTGTAAAACACAATAATCTAGATTAAATTGAAAAATAAATGATGACTCAAATACAACAAAAAAAATCTGTTAATTTTATTCATATGTTTTACAAAAAGTTCATTAGATGAAATAAGGATAGAGATAAATTTAGGTGATCATGGTTGCAGTAATGTCTAGATTGTTTTCAGATGGGTAGAGCTATTTGCTCTGTCATTTATTGTATAACTCCTTCACTGTGTGTAGTGTTACAATAACATGAAGTATCAAAAAATGCTTTGGGCCAATGTATGCTTCCTTCTAACTCCCAGACTCCCAGAGGGCAACCTAGAAAGGGTCTGCTTTCATCTAAAGGCAGTATCCTTGGGAAAAGTATTCTACACTCTTCTTTGGAGATGTGTCCAGGGCATTTGCATTGTATTTTAATTATTTGCCATTTCACTAACTAAAATGCCATCCTTTCAAAAGTGGATTTAATGTTGTTGAAGTGGTTCAAAATACCCAATCCTATGAGTAAATACATACTGGTTTCAGACGAATACCAACAGGGACCATAAAAGAGCATAACTGACTTTTCTGAATGAATGGATTTTTCTAAAAGAGATTTTAAAGGCAATGTTATAGATATTTTTGGGATTTATAAATATTGATTGAATAGGAATATGTTTTCATGAAAATAGCTTTGACTGAAACATATTTACACAGAAGTTAAAAATTATGGTGTCTAATGAAAATAAATATATGGTTGGTCTTTCTGACATAAAGCATTAATTCACACCATAGATTCCATTCCTATTGCACATAAATTTGAATTATTGGGGCATGGGTCCAGAAATACCTGAGTAAAATATTTCACAATTTGTGCACACCTTTAAATGCTTATAGTGTTAAAGGTTATTAAATATTCATGGAAAATTTGTGTGTGTGTGTGTGTGTGTGTGTGTGTGTGTGTGTGTGTACAAGTTGGCACTTGAGTGTGTGTGCCTGTGGATGCCCAAGGGTGACATCGGGAATTATTCCGAATTGTTCTACCTCATTATTGCTTTGCTCTTGGATTTCTCAGACTCAGTCTTCCAGGGTCAGAATTAAAGGCCATCACTATTTCCACCTGCATTTTTATGCTGAGAATCTGAACTCAGGCTCTTTTGCTTGTGAGGCAAAGGCTTTAATTCCTGAGCTATCTCCCCAGCCCAGTACTCATTTTTTTAAGTGAATATCATTATGTTCTGAATATTTACTGTCTGATTTGAGAAATAATGTAATAGCTTAGTATTTGAAATTTCTGGAATCAGATCTTTTATTAGTATTCAGTGGTAGATCATTGACATGAAAAAGGCAGCTTAATGTACTCTCTTTTTAGACTTCATCATTTTCAGAAAGTGATATTCACTATATTCCTTACATATTATTGAAATGTTCACTTATTTTAGATACACATGTCATAATTGATGCATGAAGAAATAAACAGAATTGTCTAATTTTTATTACCAAATTAAGTTTATCATAGGTTAGTGTTGCAAAAAGTCATCTGTAACATTCTACAAAGAACCTATTCTTTAAATAATAGTTTCCTGCAATCTTTATTTTATAATGTACAGGTGTAAGAAAAGAGGATGATTTTTTTCTTCAATGATTCTGAATGTAGATGATGAGTTTAGTATTTAAATACAGATTTCATTACGCTAAGCAATGACTCAGAACTAGAATTCCTCCCTTAAGATTATATAGTTTCGGGGCTGGAGAGGTGGATCAGGGGTTAAGCCTCTGCCTTGAAGGCAGAAGGTCCTGAGTTCGGATCCTAGACCCCACGTATAGACAGCGGGCGGAAACGGGGGGGGGGGGGCGGCCTGCGTTTCGGTCCTGGTAGGGCGGAGCCTGTGAATCCCGGGACAGAGTAAACAAGCAGGAGGCGGTCCATGGTGGTTCCCGAGTTCGTCCGTGGTTCTACACACACATACATACATACACACACACTTAAACACGCACACACACACACATACATGCACACAATTGAATAAATAATAATAAAAAAGATTATATAGTTTCTTGGGCTGGAGAAATGGCTCAGGGATTAAGATTCAGCCTCAAAAGCAGAAGGTTCTGAGTTCAGATACCAGGTCTCACATAAAAACATCAGATGGAAACCATAGCAGCCTGCACTGCCAACCCTGGTGCACCAAGCTTGGGAAATCCCAAAGGGAAGCAAAATGGAGATAGACTCAATCCAGGGTGATTCCTGAAGTCACCCTTGGTCCTCCAAAAGGACAGACAGTGCCCCGTGAAACACACACACACACACATACACACAAGATTTTATAGTATATCATTTGTAAAGTTTCCACAACTAATTTTTTTGCAGTTTTACAAATATAATGAGTGATTGTTCCTTCCCTCCCCTATTTTCCCCCTTCCTCTCTCTCCATTTATTTTCACACTTTCCCCCCTCTTCACCAATCCATCCCTTTCCCTCCCAACCTTCTGTCTGTCTGCTTGTGGCTCAGGGTTCCCTTAGGTTGTCTGTTCTAGTAGGAGTTCAAGCCTCATGGCAGATTAAGTGGCCCTTCTTTAGGTAGATCCACGGATAGAGGCACTCCTCTTCATCTGTCTGTTCCTAGTCCCTAAGGTTCTTCCTACATGCAATTATTTCCCCTGAGATCCTTGCTAGTCTGTGAAGGAATGTCGATATGTTGATATTCAGCCATTATGCAGGTCTGGTGAGGATAAGTCTTACTGCAGTGAGTTCCTGGGTGCAGCAGCTCTGTCTTGAGATAAAGTTTCCACAAACTAATTCTATAAAAAGTAGCTTATTTGATAAATTCTGTAATTCTAAATATTTGTTTACTGTATATTCATTTATTCACTTAAAAGTGTTCAATGTTGAAGGAGATCTATATATTTTGAGACTCTTCGTGTTTTTCCCCCCATGGGCACATCTTGACTATGTTGTTATATAAAAGAAAGCAACATGCTTTCTAATTAGTTGTGAAGACAAGATACTTTTTTTAAAAGCCATGTATTTTACTGGAAATATCTAAAAGGAATAGTCACATTTTTCTATAACTTATCAAATCTGCTCTGTCTTCCCTCCCGATTTCTAGTCATGGAAGATTCTTAAAAGTAAATTTTGGAAAAGGTACTGTTTTGTTATATTTTGAGTGCTTTTTTTTTTTTTTTTTACATTCTATAGGATATCCTGTTGTACCAAAGTACTATTATGTTCCAGCTGACTTTGTAGAATATGAAAAAAGAAACCCTGGTAGTCAGAGACGGTTTCCTAGCAATTGTGGCCGTGATGGAAAACTATTTCTTTGGGGACAAGCCCTTTATATCATTGCAAAACTTCTAGGTAAGTAGAGAAAATTGGGAACATTTTTTTAACTCTTTAGAAGTAAGTATGTTTGGTGAAATTTTTCCTTAGAGTTTGGTAGTCCTTCATATTGTTAATTCTTTGGGGAGTTGCTCAGTGAGTAAGGATGTATTATGAATATATTTTACTGCATAATGTGGAATGATTGCCATTATGACTGTGTAGAGACATTCAGCTTGAGACTTTTTCTACCAGAAGGCTATGAAAACTCATTTGACTTAGTGAAATTTTAATTACATTTAATAATTTATATTTATTTGTTTATGAGGAAAAGAGTAGGCAAGTGCACTATGCATCATGGCACATAGGTAAAGGTCAGAGAACAACTTTAAGAAGTCAATTCTCTCCTTTCACTACGTGGACTTCCAGGGGTAGAACTCAGGTTGCCAACTATGTGAGCAGGTGCCTTACCTGTTGAGCTCTCTTGCCAGCATGGAAAATTTCTGATTTGCAAAAAGCATATTTAAGCATTGCTCAAATACTTTCCATAAGAATTCGTCATATTTAAAAGTTATCTTTTTTCTAAAATATGCATTTTGACAATTTTTTGCTTAATTAGAGTCTTATGAGACTATTCATTATTCTTCGAGAAATTATTTATTAAGCATCTGCAAGCATACCTGAAGCAGAATACCCATGTGCAAATTTGATAAACACAAAAATTTTGCAGTTTCCTTTATCATTCCTTTGTAAAATTTCAAATGTTAATACCATTCTTTATAAAATTTTAAATATTACTAGCATTTTCAGCTAAAGAGTTATCATTATAATGTCAGGCTCCCTTTATGACGTATTATACAGTAAGCTCTTGGTAAATTCTCTACCCACATTAAAAAAAAAGAAGAAAAAAAAGAAAAAAAATTCTCAGTTGTGTTAGCACTCTGACTGAATATTGCTCTGAAATTGTGGTAAGCATCATGAACCCCTGAATCTTGCAACTTACATGCCTGGAAAATCTGTATGACTACATACTCTCAATTCAAGCTGTAGCTTTGGACCTTGGACCACAACTGTATCAGTTTTTTATGTTAATCCGGAGGAAACACTTTTCTAAAGAATAATAGACGATATACAGATTTGTTTTGTAGTATAAAACCATATAATGATTTCCTGCTAAAACAGATGTTATGTATTTCATTACCAGTCTACCCTAATAATGTGCCATTTGTTATAGTGAATAAGATTTAAAAAAAAAAAAAGTTCTTTAGCTGCTCTTAACTCAGGTATTAACCCCAAGAACCACTAAAATCTATGGATATTCATTAAGAATCTAGACACCATATTTACTAACAAATCTTAAGTATTCACTAAAGGAATCTTAATTGGATATCTGTATGTCAACATTTTGTAATCAGTTAGATGAACTTACTATTTTTACGTAAAAATTGTAGAATAGTAAATCTTAAAGATATTCTGACTTTCACAAATTCAGGTCAATTTTTATTCCACTGAAATTTAGTAAGAATATTACGTTCTGTGTATGTCTAAATGAAAATTATGCAACAAAATAAGTAATTTCAGTTCCATTATTTGCAAAAAAGATATACCATGCTGTTTTTTGAAACATGGCCTGCACACCCACTATGTTTTCAGAAAGTGGTGAAGTTTTTATTTCTTCTTTGTCCTTAGAATACTGACTTCTAGAAAATCAATGTTGTTATATAATAAGTAAATTATAAGGCACATAATATATTTGAAGATATGTGTGATTTGTCTTTAAATGATTATTTATACTTTCAACTGTTACTTAAATTTAAAAGTTTAATCATTGTTCATTTAGGATTGTTCTATAGAAAATAAAGTCTTACCTTTAGGGCTTTTTGCAAAAATAAATAATCCTAAGATTGTAACATTACAAAGTTACTTGAAAAATCATTAAATTTTAACTGAAATCTCTTTTAAGATTCAGAAAATGATTATTTCAAAGTTAATGATAATTTTACTCTAAAATGTTCTAAAACTATTATATAATTTCATGTTCTTACACACATCAGTTACTTAGCTTTAAGGAATATTCCAGATTTCCATTTGTCTTTTTATATACATGTGACTACCTTTTCTTACCATATATATCAGACATTGGCAGAGATGACTATATTTCAGGTTCCGTTAGAAGATTTCAAATCCCTGGTGATTAGAATTTTATATACTTTGAAACACACAATTTTATTAGCAATATCTGCTCAATCTATTTTAGTGTATTCTCACTAATTTTGATGTCCAGAATAAAAGTAGTAAAAATACTTACTTTCTTAGTTAGATATTGTTTAAATTGTCATTTTACTTAAAGAGGTAAAGTCAAGCATAGTGGATGATATTGTAATACCAGCACCTGAAAGGCCAAGGAAGGAGGATTTTCTGCGTTTGTGGCCATTCTGGGCTATAAAGTAAGACCTGAATTCAACACCTCCCCACTGAATTGTTTAATTGATTTTCTTTTAATTTTTTAAATAATGTAACTGACACAGTTACATGATGTTTGTATGGATATGGATACATGTTTGTGTGTATATGCACATGCTTATAAAAGTTTATGTGTACATGTATGTGCAATGTTGAGGAGGCCAGAGGGCAAGCCTTGGTCATTCCTCAGGAGTTGCACACCTTGTTTTCAAAGGCAAAAATTTTTGGCCTAGAGCCCACAAATCACCAGTGAGCAGTGAGCCTTAAGAAATTGGCCTGTTTCTGACTTAGCAGCACTGAATTGCAGGCCTATGCAACCACATAGCTGGTTTACATCAGCTCTAAGGACCAAACTTAAGTTCTATGCTTGTGTGGCCAGCATTTTACCAACTAAGCTATTTCTCTAACCTATATATATATATATATATATATATATATATATATATATATATAGTATATATATATATATATATATATAGTTGCTAATATTTTCCTTTTATATTTAACACAAGTTGCTGTAAAGCCAAGAAAGATTTAAAGGCAGTTATCTTATCCTATAAAGTGACTACCTTTGAAGTTTGGCACTATGTTATAAATGTAGAAGCTCATTGCTCTTTTAGTTATATTCTCATTTTAAATATTCTGTCATTGGCCATCCAGCCTCATCTCTCTTCCTCAGAAAACACAAGCCATTGAACTGGCACAGTAAAGACCTATGTTTCTGCCTCCCGAATGCTAAGAGTCATGTAGATAAAATTCATAAATTGGAGTTACAAAGGGATAACTGCTACCATTAAGCCTATGGTGTAAATTTTTAAGCTTTTTTAAAGAATACTACACATGCTACTGATGAACAAGTTGCTTAAAAACCTTGACCCAAAATTTTGTAACCTGTGATATGATTAGATTGTTGTGAAGATCATATGTGTGAACTGCTAAGCAATATTAAGAACTTAGTAAGCAACTTCTAAATGTTCTTGTCCTTGTACCTTTTTCTACTCTTTATAAGAATTTTAACTTACAAATAATTACTAAAAAGGAGAATTTACAGAATAATTACTAAAAAGTTATTTGGTGTTTTTGTTTCTTAGTTAACATTAATTTTGTGCTTGGAAATTACCCCCAAGTAGAAGTATAATGTAAAAAATATTCCCAAAGATGCAGAAAATTTTGCAATCATTGAATTCATCCGTTTCAGAATTTTCCATGGCCTAAAAGCAGTAACTAAAAACTGTGGCAAAGCTGTAATTTTTAAAATAAAAGGATATGTATACACAGATGCATTTATACAAAATAGCACAGAATCTTTTCCATGTGATCAGTGTGAAACTGAACATCAAAACTGAAGTGAAGATGTTTTATAAGCTAAGTTTAATAAAAAATACAGAAGTGACCCAACTCATTGTAGTAGAGGTTAATTTCACTTTTTAGCATTGTAAATCCATTAATTTATGCATGTGGGAACTAAGATACTTTTATAGAGCTAGAATTGTGTTGGAGAGTATGCTCACTATAAATTTGCATAGTTTGCATTACCAAACGAGTTTATGCAGAGTTGCACGTTCAGTGTATTTGCCTATTGCCATCTCTTCCTAGCATAATGTCCTCCAGGTCCATACAGAAAGCCAGCTACATTTGCTAATGAGTATTATTCAGGTGTATGCTATAAGAGAGTAGATAAATATTGACTTATAACCCTTTAATACCCATCCCAATCCACCATTCAATATAAATAAATATTGGGGTTTTTTTGGCTGTATCACTGGATTTTTTTTAAAAGTTGAAACAATTCTACTGGCTGTTCCAAAAAGTCAACTTTTTTCATTGTTTCTGTAAGCTCCCCACTAGCTTATAGACACCTTCGCCTCCTGCTGCCTCTTCCACAGACTCCAATAGCTCTCTAGTCAGAGTCTTTGATCCCAAGCTTTCTTTTTCACTCACTGCATGGACACCAAACTCGATCACCAATAAGGGTTTGAAGGAGAAGAAGGAAATTGTGGCAGAGGCCAAGAATGAAAGAGACATCCCTGCTAACAAGAATGCTAATGAGAAAAATGGAGAGCAGGAGGCTGACAGTGAGGTAGATGAAGAAGAGGAAGAAGGTGGGAAGGATAAAGAGGAGGAGAAAGAAGGTGATGGTGAAGAGAAAGATGAAGATGAAGATGAGGCGGCTGAAGCAGCTACAGGCAAGCGGGCAGTTGAAGATTATGAGGATGATGATGTCAATATCAAGAAACAGAAGACTCATGAGGATAGCAAAAGAGAAAAAGTTAAAAGAGGCCACCGGGACCTGTTCACCCTCCACTTTCCATCTCAGTCACCTCGAAGTAGGGGGGCAGGCCCTACCAGCCCACAGCGGGCAATGCCACCTGCAGATGACATGTGTTCTCTACATTCCTGACCAAAACCACAATGTGAATTTGCAGCAGAGGAGGAAAAAAGGACCAAAACTTCCAAAACACTGCTTTTTTTTTCTTAAAAATTCTTTAAAAAGAAAATTTATTTATATTTTTAATTTATATTTTATATTTTTGTACATATTATTAGGGGTCAGCCATTTTGAATGATAACAGGTGACCAAACTAGCCTTTGGAGTGTTTTCTGTTCTACTTCTGACTTTACTTGGTTGTATGAGATGGTTGGTTAAAAAGGCCAATGATAAAAGGTTTCTGTTTTTTCCTTTATTTTTGTCTATAAGTTTGACCTGTTTCATGTATGTGTGAAACAATATCCAAAATAAGCCAGAATTTTATTTTACTGAGTTCTAACAAAAAAAGTTGAAACAAGAAACTATCATATGAAAAGTACTTCTATTTATACTATGATTTCTAATTTCAGTTGGTGATATAGCCCTCATGTTGATCAATGCATCTGAATAAAAAAAGTCCCTTCTCTAAAATCTCTAGATCTTTCAAGAACTGTTTCTACCATGATTTGCACATCATTCACTCCATCACCACTACCCCTCACAGCTTCAAACTTCCCCTCACAACCTCATGTGTTTGATTCCTTAGCTGGTGCTAAGGTTTGGGAAGGTCTTGGCACCTTGAAGAGATGCACCTTTACTGGAGCAAGCTGCATCATGGATGGCACGTCTGAAGGCTTTTTGCCTAGGCACTGCATCCTCTCAGTTCCCTCTTGCTCTTGCTTTCTTTGCCTCCTGATAACTGCAATGACCTGAAACCAGCCTCCCATTTCTTTTTTTTTTTCTTTTAAATATTTTTATTAAATAACTTGCTTGGATAATAATTACAAAAGCTTTACACAGTAATTCCAAGTAGTGAAAGACATTTTCTTCTTTACAAAGAAAGACAAAAATATCCTTACGTTTTGCTGCTTTATACACAGAAATGATTTATTTTACATACTAGTCATTTGCAACATTAACCTGTGAAAGTTAAAACATTTCTTCACATGTCCCAATAACTAAGTAAACTATAATGATATGCTTTCATGTTGACCAATATCAAAGAAGAAACTTAGCCACAAAAACTCAAAATAAAGTTTACAAAACAGGCACTTTGAAATCAGGTACTGTGTATCTTTCACAGTTAATGTTGCTTATTTTCAGTTCATTTCAAAGGTAATCAACTAATGAAGATAAAGAATGTTCCTCTACTGAAGAAATACAAACAGGTTTCCATTCCAAACACTGTGGTTATAATACATGCAAGACAGGCCCTAAACAGAAAAATCTTTTGAAAGAAAATGACGAAAACCAAAAAGCAGGCCAGAATAAAAGCATTTAAAAGCATCTGAGTAAGGCCTTTAAAGCAGTGTTTTAAATCCCTTCATTCTCAGACAAGGGGTTGAGTCAGCCTCCCATTTTTGCCTTTAGTCATCATTGCTGTGCAATTCCCACCATAAATGGACTATATCCCCTTCCCAACCATAAATGAAATAAATACCCATTGTTCCACTAAGCTCGTTGTGTCAAAGAATTGACTCACAAGCAAAAAGAAGGTGACTGAAACATAATGTGGAACCAAGATATAGAGTGTTGCTGTGAGACAAAGAGAATTTGGTACCCAAAATTGAAGTATTGTTGAGAGAGTTTGGTACTGAGAAATATGGTTATTACTGAGATGTGTCTATTGTGCCTTTGGAACTATTTTGTGAGAGGATTGTGGAGAACTTTGGAAATTTGAACTAGAAAAGTAATTTTTGTCTTGGAGACAGAGCCTAATAGGCCATCCTAATGAGAGCTTAGAAGAGAGTAGTGCTGAGGACCAGCTTATTATGGTCCAAAAGGGAGCAAATACTGTTTTGGGAACTGGACCAGAGGCAATTCATGTGATGCTTTGGCAAAGAGCTTGGCCACAATTTATCTGTATCTTGAAAGGCTAACTCAAGGAGAATAAAAAGGTAACGGGCTAATATGTTTGGTGGAGGAAATTTCAAGACTTATTGTTGGGGAAGGTTTTTTTTTTGTCAAGGTTCTTGTATTCTGGAGTCAAAGATTGAAACCAAAACACAAATAGAGGATTATGGCAGATTTTATAAAAGGAAAGAAAAGACAGACCTCAAGGACATGGATCCCACAGTAGCAAAACAGCTGAGAACTCATAGACTCCAGACATGGAATCCAAGAGGGGCAAAGCAGCTGGAAAAGAACTCACAGACTCCAAGCATGTTGTCCATAAGGGTAAGGGGAACCAAAGATGCCTGGCAGGATCCAGGGGTATTTACAGGGTTAGGCAGGGAATGCAAAAGTGGCTTTTCCTTTTTGGTTAGCTCCAGTTTCTATAAAACCTGATTGGAGCTTTCGGTCTCCTATATCTCTTTGGTCTGTTCATTTGGGTAACCCAGCCCAGTCAACCTTGTGGCAAACTCCATAACCAACCTGGGTTTTTTGGAGCAACTTAGCTTGTCTTCAATGGAGAATTCATCTCCATATCCTTTTATAAACAAAGGGTTGAGGGAAGTTAGCAACCATATCTCTGTGAAGGATTAGACCCAGTTCCTCCAGATTAGTAAAATGTGTTCCTTAACGATAGTCCCAGAAGTGAGAATGACCTTCCCAGCATGGCTCTGTCCTAAATTGCCTAATTGTGGCATGGCTACTTTTTAGTGCTCCTAATCAGGTCTAGAATAAAAATGGGCAACAAGGCAGAAAAAAGGAAAGTATTTGAAGTTTGATGAAAACAATTTATAGGTAATCTTAAAATGTTACTCCAAGAGAATGCAGGTAGAAAAATTGGAATTATTAAAGATATTAGTCCCTTTAAAGAGTCAAAGTCTACTCTTTATTGGAACAGTAGGAAAGACTCTACCCTAAGAGCAAGGCCTTTAGCAGGTTTGAATCCATAAGAGTGTAAATTCTTTGGAGGAACAAAGCTGAAAGTCAGATTTACAAAGGAGCCTAGCACTCAAGAGGCCCTGTGCTCAATGGTCACAACTGCCAGAAAGAAGGAGAATGAGGAGAAGGAAGAGGAGAAAGAGAACAAAAAGAGAAGGAAAAGGAGGAGAAAGTGAAGGAGGAGAACAACAACAATAACAATAGGAAGAGGAAAAGGAGGAAGAGGAAAAAACTACACAGGCTTGTAAGATGCTCAGTAGTTACTTGCTGCCAAGCCTGGTAACCTGAGTTCACTTCCTAGAATGCACATAGTGGAAGGAGAGAACTAGTTACCAGCAATTGTTCTCTGAGCACATATGCAATCATTTTGCTTCTTTCCCTTTCCTCCACTCTTTCTTGCAATAAAATTTTAAAATGATATTCATATTGTCCATTCCTTCCTTTTGTTGCCAGGTTTTGCATTCAGTTTCTTGTATTCCAAAGTCAAAGATTGAGTCCAGAATGTGTGCAGGCTTAAGGTAGAATTTATTAGAAGGAGAAAAAGGAACTCATGGATACAAGATTCATGAGGGGTAAAGGAGCCAAAGATGGTTGGCAGTGTCAGGGATGTTTATTAACTTGGGCAAGCCTGGGATATGTGGCTTTTCCTTATTTGTTAGTTCTAGTTTCTGTAACCTTGATTTGGTCTTTTTGTCCCCTACATCTGTCTGTTCATATGGAAGTCCAGCTTCTCATGGCTGACCTCATGGCCTGAAACTGTTTCTTTTGAGGAATTTAATTTATCTGTATCTGAGGAGCTCCTCTCCATTTGCATTTTAGGAGCTCATATCCATATTCTTTCATAAACAAAAGGCTGGAAGAAATTGGCAAACTTATCTCAGTGGGGGATTGACAACAACTCCTGCATAATTTTGGTGATAGCTTTCAAAAGACCTTTCCATCAATCTTTCTATACTGTCTGAAGCTGCCTAAAAGAATTATACTAGCTAAAAAAAATCCTAAACTACTTAGAAATTATTCTCTCTCACATTTTAGCCTGGTTTTAAAAAAAATAGTACATGAAAAGTATTTCTTACTTCTCTCCTTCCTTTTCCTCTTCCCCCTCCTCTTTCTTTTCTTCATCTTCTTCTTTCTTTCATTTGTTTATTTGTTTATTGGAACTGCAAACAGGATCACACACACATGCTAAACAATCTATACCTCTAATCCTGAAAGTTTTTTGTTTGTTTGTATAGTTTTTTTAATCATTATTTTTTTATTTTTCTACTCTTAACAAGCATACTGAACATTCATCCCTGCCTCCCTCAATTCCCCTTCAACATCCTCTCCCTTCCTCCCATCAATCCTTCATACTCCTTCCCACCTTCCCATCCACATGCTTCTATGGATCCCAGGGTTCACCCCTCCTATCTATTTTTGTGGAGATTCTGTGACATATCAAGTTAACTCTGTTCAGGTCACCCCACTGATATGGGCACTTCTCTTCACTCATCCAACTTTAGACCCAAAGGTTTCCACTCTATGTTCTTATATTTCTTGAGTTCCTATGTAGTTTATGGGGCATGTTGGCATATCAGTTATTATAATCCATGTCTGGGAAGGAAAAGTCCCACTGCAGTGAGCTCCCAGATGCAGCAGTTCTGCCCTGAAAGGAATGTCTTATCTAACATTCCTGAACATTCCTGCCTTTACAATACCACTGCCCCCTCCCCCACACACACACATGAGGTTCCCAAATCCTTAGAATGGGGAGAGATTATGTTGGCCTGATCCTGGGTGAGTCTTGCTGAGCTGCTGATACTCTGCATCATGACTGGCCATTGCTGTCCACCTCACTGCTCTTCTGCTGCTCTAGGCTGCATTTTGTTATGGTATTAAGTTCCTCTACCTCTGTTGTGAAAGATTTCTAGGCTAAATGTTAAATTTTCTTCCAATCTATGGGTATAGCAATGGCTATTTACAGAGCAGTTTGATATACTGTCTTCCTACCTATTGGTTTACCAGCTGTTTTCCCTATTTATCTATTTCCTTCCCTTTTTTTCAGGTTCTTGTTCTAGTTTACAGTAACAGGGATGAGTACCATTCTGACAAGTGGGTCTTGAGTCCGATCAGAAAGCCATTGGTTGTCTCCTTGACACTCATGCCATTATTACACTGGTGGTCACCTGTTGCCATAATGATTTATATTACAAGTTACAGATCTCATGCTGTTGATGGGACTTGTGATTATTTCTCTCCCCCAGAGCTTTTACAGTATTCCTTGGTTTGGTATAAACTATCCAGCAAGGAGAAAGTCCAGTTATGCACTTCGCCCATGTTCTGTGATCCACAGGTGTTGCATCTTCAGTAATACGGTCTTATTGACAGTTTTTGGAGAGCATCCAAGAGCAATGGCAAAAGCCTATAATGTTTAGGGGTCTTTAAGACCTCTCTGACCAACATTTTATCAAGAAGTGCCACATTCCTATTACTTCAAGTATAATTTTGTACCTGGGTTCTAAGTAGATCAGCTCAGGGCTTTTTCTTTTTTCTCCTGTTTTCCTCACTCTATGCTCCTCTGCTTCATTCTTTAAAAGACATGTTTTGTTTTGTTTTGTTTTACATATTACTAGAATAGGATGTTGCTTTGGAGTTATTTCCCACAATCTAAGGATTTTTCTATAAATCCCTCTGTCCTTCCCGTCTCCCATGTCCCTCCTTTCTCCCATCCCCTCATGCCTCACTATATATTTTTCCCAATTATTTCTTCCCTCACCTAACTTGTCCAGATGTGCTAAATTTCCCCTTTAAAAAGTTTTACCCTAACCATCCCTTCCTTTCTATTCATTGGTCTTTTTTGAATATCTGGCTCTTACAAGGATACCAGTTCTATCATCCACATATAAGAGAAAACATGCAGTGCTTAACTTTCTGTATCTGAGATCCTTCACTCACCACCCTTAAATTTTCCAGTTCCATTCATTTACCAGAAAATTCCATAATCTCATCCTTTTTGATGGCTGAGTAATGTTCCATTGGGTGTATATACCACATTTTCATTATCCATTCCTCTGGTGATAGGCATGTTGGCTGATTTCCATTTTTTTGCTGTTGTGTGAAAGGTTTTTTTTTAAATCTCCCTTTGGTTTCTCAATTGAACCATTGGTTATTGATGAGGGTGTTAATTGAATGTCCATATATTTGTAAATTTCCTCAATCTCTTTGTTACTTTTTTATCCTTTCATTATCTTATAGTAAGAGAATATGCTTTTTTGCTGTTTTAGCCATTTTGTGTTTATTTGGGTTCATTATATAACCCATCACATATTATATCTGGGAGAATGTTTCATGTACTCTGAGAAAAATGATTATTCCACTTTTGCTGAATAAAATGTGTTACAGATATCTCTCTTATGACTTATGGTGTTATAAAACCTTTTCTGTGTTTTGTTGCTTGATAGTATCACTTGCATTTTTATTTTAGCTGATGAGTTAATCAGTCCTAAAGACATTGATCCTGTCCAGCGCTTTGTCCCACTACAAAATCAACGTAACGTGAGCATGAGATACTCCAATCAGGTAAACAAATTTTATTAATAAATTAATAAATATCTACAGATGTTTAAAACCTAATTGAAGAGGAAATTTTATTCCGAATCTGTTTGTCTTGCTTCTCATGAGGGAAAAAGTGTAAGAGTTTTTAATAAGGGACAAGCACTCCATGCCATAGACAAAGAATGAAACACAGTTATTCATTACATGGTTACACAGTGACCCTGACTAATTCTCCAAGGGAGAAAAGGCAGGATCTGAAGGTGGGGCAGGGCTTGTGAGCAGGGTGAAATACAGAGAGGATTGAGTTATCCCCTGTCCCCATGAGGTATGTGTCAAAGCACAGGACTTTACAAGTCCCTGCTGGCCATGGGGGAGGGAGGAGTAATGACCAGTGAGCAGAACTTTTTTTCTGAATGTGGGAGTTGGAGAAAAGCAAGTCTATCAGCAAAAACTTATGATTTGTTTCAATGAAGGACTATTTATTGATGAAACAGATATCAGATAGGCAACAATCTATCCTTCAGGTGAATGTTTCTATTCTCAGTGTGGTTTAATGAATGGTATCAAGTATATTTGAGACACGCACTGTATTTGGCTTACAAGAGGAAAAATGACACATAGAAGGGAGTGGGATCCCTTTGAGAAATCCTATAATTGATGTTCCCTACTGTATCTCTTTGGTAGAACCAGTAACTGATACAGTTTTCTTAGCACCTAGTGACATATTCAGGGAAGGAATAGTTTTTAAATTCTTACTTTTAGGAGCTATAGATTTAGACTGTGTTGTGTCAACAAAATAAGTGTTTGCAGGATCAGTAAGATTAATGTTGACTTTAACAAACCTTTGGCTATTAAATGATACCAGTAATGAGGACTGTTAAGATGAAAATGTTGTAGATTGTAGGAACTGCCTGAGGGGAAAGAAAATGAATCTGAGTGTGTGCCTAGGATTCTAAGCAGTTAACATGCATTTAATTAAAATGTCATGAGCACTTACAAAGGATATGCATGCAAATTAAAGTGCTCCTTTTATTTTTAAAAACATATGCACATTCTCTCTCTCTCTGGCTTTGTGCAGCATCCAGACACACACACACGCACACACACACACACGCACACACACACACACTCCACATGCTAGTTAATGCTTATTTTAATGAAAAAAGGGAGAGCCATCAGCTCATTTGGGTTCTGTCCTGCTATTTCTCTATTAATGGCCATCAACAAACATGCAATTACTCTGGGCTGTTTGAGTGACTTGTAAATAAAATATTAAGATTTTTGTCCTCAAGAACATAAAATCTTCATAGTAATATGAGATGGAATAATTTCACCTGTCTATTAATCACTCTGGGATAATAATTTGGCCTTTTTTTAGACCGTAATATAGTACTATACAAATGTATAATGGGGATATTCAATGGGAGATACTCAATTTAGCTTCAAGAAGTGGTAAAATAAATATCTAAACTTTGTCTTATCCAGTGACTCTGACCCATTTTTAGACTATCATGCATCATTTACATAGCATTTCACATGCTTGACCTAGTTTTCTAGGGTAGCAAAACCTCAAAACCTTTTCTTAGATTTAAGATGTAATGATTGGAGGTGGAGAACTACAGAGGATTTTATAGGTATCTGATTAGCAAAGTCTTCTATTTAAAATATTAATTCATTCTTAACACATAGAAGGCAGGTTGTTGATAATCGTGTGTGTGTGTGAGCATACAATATAATTGCATTTCTTTATCTCCTACTCAAGAAAGATTATTCAAAGTATAAGACTACAAGTATGAATTGTAAAGATTATTTACTCCACATATGTTTTTATATAGGAATTTTTTCTAATATTGCTAAAATGAGTCCATAGCATGCATTCCTCAAGTAGCTGCTTCCTAGGTAATGGAAATATTTTAGGGTGAAGACTAAGGCTTCTCTCTAGCAGCATGATCAGATTATATTTGTGCATATGTGTGTGTGTGTGTGTGTGTGTGTGTGTGTGTGTGTGTGTGTGTAGCTTCTGAAAAGGAAGGATAATGACTTAAAACAGAAAACTGCCAATAGTTAAGATAGAACATTTCCATTGGCAATTTGCTTATGTGGCATATGAAATGATGATGTTATCTTGCCACTTTTTTAACCATTATAAGCAGTCAGTAATACTTGTCATATCCTTGGCCATTACTAGGCTGAATGCAAGTGGACTGTTGAAATATTTGTGTCAGAAAGATCCCTACATATATAACACTTTACTTGAAATGTTGCTTTTTGTGGCCACTGTTTGAATTAGCCATGTTTTAGCTTTTAATGGATCATTAATCACTAGACAATAGGAATTGACTGGGTATTTTAAACTCTGCTAAATGTTGGGAAAGTAAATTCTGTTAAATTCAGATAAGTTCTAAAAAGGAAGAAAATCCTACACTCAAAGGAAGATGTGTTGGAGTTCCTAGGTCTTTTATTGGACTTCACAAGTTAATAGAATCTCACAGAACTCAGAAATTACTATACTTACACGAATTACAGGTTTAAATTAAAAAGAGCTTAAACATATTTAAAAATAACATTCTAATTGACCAATAATAGTGATGATATAATAGAATTTTTATCTATATAAGATGAGGACTCATTTTGGCCATGGGCAACATATAAAATGAGGGTAATAAATTCAATTGAGAAAACATTATTTATATTTCATAATAAAGATGCAAAGTGAGAATTATGACCTTCTATTGTTTTATAGAAGTTCCGTGGACTAAAAAAAAAAAAAAAAGTTCCATGGACTGCTAAGAAGGTGTATTCTTCAGTGTTTAAGTGAAATTTTCTGTGGATATCTGTCTGGTCGATTTGATTTATGGTTCCATTTAATTCCATTGTGTCTGTGTTAAGTTTTTGACCAGGTGACTTGTTATTAGTGAGAGTGATTTATTGAAATCTTCTGTATCATCATGTTTAGGTTGATTTGTAGTTTTATATCTAGTGGCATTTGTTTAATGAATTTGTGTGATCCTGTATTTGATCCACATTTTTATAACTGTCCTCCTGATTACCTTGACAAATATGGAGTGATCGTCTTTATCTCCTATGGTTTGTTTTAGTTCGAAATCTACTTTAAATATTAGAATAGCAATTTTGTGGTATTTGTAGTTGTGTGTTTAACCATCATCTTGACAATGATTTGCTTTCCCTTATAATTCTTGGATGGGTTTATCCTTCTCTTGAGACTTTAGTATTTCATGCATTATCCTTCATAAATCTGGTTTGTTTTTCATATAGAACTTTCACCTACTCTTATATGTAAAGTTTTTCTTTTATATTCACTTATAATCAGTAGTTTTGCTGGAAATCATGGCTTTGTTGGCATCTTTTGTCAAAACTTGAACTATGTCTCTCCAAACCCTTCTGGTTTTTGAGATTGAAAAGTCAGCCATTATTTTCATAATCTTGCCTTTATATTACCATTTGGTCTTTCTTTCAGCTCTCAAAATCTTTTTTGCTTGTTTGTTTGCACATTTAGCATTTTTACTGTCATGTGTTATAGAGAATTTCTTCTATGAGTTTGTCTATTTAGTTTTCTCTATGCTTCTTGCACTTGGATAGGCATCTTTTTCTTTAGTGTGGGGTAATTTTTTACCTGTGATTTTTTTTTTTTTGAGATATGTTCTGTGCCCTTTTTCCTAAGTGTCTTCTCATTCTTCAACTTCCATCATATGTGGTGTTTGTCTTTTCATGTTGCTCCAAAGTTTCTGCATGGTCCATTCATTATTTTTCTGTTGATTGAGTTCTATCATCTTGTGTATGTGTTCTGATATTCTGTCTTCTACTTTATTCTTTTGGTGAGACTTTCTACTAATTTTTATTACACTTGTTAAGCTTTTCATTTTGATACTTATTTCAGTTTGTGTTTTCTTCAGTATTGCTGTCTCTTATTTTAGTTTATTTTCATATCCTTAATTGTCTTTCTCATTTACTTTAGTTGATAGAATTTTTTGTCTACTTTCCAAAATTTATTGTTTTCTTCTTTATATGTTTATCACACTTTGATATATCTTCTTGACCATATTTATGATCGTATAGAATTCATTATTGTGATTGTCGCTCTCTTGACTGTTACCTAATGAATTCAGAGCTAATATTATGGGATTGGTACACTGAGATGGAAACATTGTTTTATGTTTTTATGATGATACCTGGGCATCTGGAGTTGAGTCACTAATTGCTTTCTGCGGTTTATACATGTATCTAGTGGATGTGTGAGTCTCTGTGGTTTTCAGTGCTTTGTCAGATTGACACCTTAGATATTATTTATAGTTCTACCTGAGGTCACTAGGAATTGATTCTTGCATGAGGTGACTGTGTTGAACCTGAAGTGTATGGGCTCAGCTCTAGTTCTGAAATGGTAGCAATAGTGTTTATCATGGGAATTGATGGGAGAAAGCTGAATTGGTAAGTTCTCAGAGCCCTCTGGCTCTAGCAGGATGCAGGTGGTGCTAGGTAGGAGACAGGTAAGTAGTAACCTTTGTCTCCCTTGCCCTGTGCTTTTCTGACTGGTTACCTTTGTTTGTCAGGCTGGCAAACTGTGAAATGCTTTCTTGTGGGGTTAATTAGCTGTGATCTGGAAGCCAGAAATTGTTGGGGGGCAAATTGGGTATGAAATTGTCTTAATGAATATAATTGTAGTATTTTACTGGGAAGAAGAATCCACATTTTTTCTTAAATATGGAAAAGTTTATAATACGGAACCTGCTTCCTCCTGTGTTATTTTATTTTGAGCCAAGATTTCACATAAATGAAGCTGCCATCAAACTGATTTCGAACCTGTTTTTTTTGTCACTACCTGTCCAGTGCTGGAATTACTGGCATATGCCTCTATAACCTGTGTTCTGTTCAGATTTTTATAAATCTATGAGCACTTAAAGGAAAAAAATCATATTGGTTAATCATGTTTTTAAGCATACTTTGTTTAATAGTTTACGAGATAACAATTGGGCCTTTAGAAGCGTCTACTTCCCTGAAAAGTGATTTTCTTCTTTAATCTCCTTGGCTGAAGGTGGTTTTGCCATTGTCCTAGTAAATAAAATTTGAGTATTTCTGTCGAGTTGAGACAGTATTTTACCTTTTTTTTTAAATTTTAATACATTTTATTATTATTTCAGCTCATACAAACTTAATAGGTACACCAGTTCCCTCCCTCCCTCCTCCTCCCCCTGAACCCCCTGCTCCCCCTCCCCTCACCCCTCCCTCCCCATTCCCCAGTGCCTCCCGCCCCAATTCCCAGAGTCCTTTCTTGTGCATGCCTGACTCTCCTCTGGGCCCTCCTCTCTGATGACGTACAAGGACCCAGAGTATTTTACCTTTATGGCCTAATTATGATGAGCAGATCATGTGTGTTGAGTCATCCTTTACAGAATTCAACCTCACATGCAGCAATACCCAAGCTGTGAATCTAAGAAATGGATTTGCACATTTAAAGTGAACTTACCTACTTTGATTGTTTTTGGAGAAAAGGGCTATGGACTCAAGAAATAGTTTCCACTTCAAAAGAACAATTAGCTTTGGAGGCAAATATGAGTGACCATGGTGTGGGGATACTGTTCAGGTTTCTCCAAATTCTATGCTCCAACTTGGTCACAGTTTTAAGAAGTTTTATAGTAACAGAACAAAGAAAATCATTAATCAAGGCTGTCTCTATAAATACATTGGTGAAAGTATCGTGTAGATGGATTACAGCAAAGAAGGAAAATCTCTGCTAATGGCTTCAGCAGCTATCTGATAATGTCCTCAGGCTTTTGGTTGATGGAAGTTAGGGATCTGTTAAATTAATGAAATCCAAATTTTCACCTAATCATCACAAGGTCAAACATACTAGTAGGCAAGGAATAGTTATTAAAGAAGTCAAAGATCCCCAATAAAAATTAGAGTTTATCTGAACCTGCAACATTTCAACCACTCCACAATAATTGAAGTTCTTAACAGTAACCAGCCTTGTAGAAAGTTCAATGTAAGGTGTGGTTTCTTTCTAGGAACTTTATATGTTTATTATTAGTAATAGTATTATTATTATTATTTTGTGTGTGTACAAGAGGGTATTTGACTGTATGTGCCTGCAGAAGTTCAAGAGTGACATCTGTAATCATCCTGAATTATTCTACCTCCTTTGCTTTGCTTTGGGGTTCCTAGACTCCACTGTCAGGGCCAGAATTGAAGGCCACTGCCATATCTGCCTGACATTTTTACATGGGATCTGGCCATCTAAATCATGTCCTTTTGCTTTTGAGGCAAAGATTTTTAACCTCTGAACTACCTCTCTAGACTCTAGGAATTTTCTTTAACAAGGCTAATACTTAGAGATGTTTTTTAGTAATATTATTTTATTTAGTAATTCATTAATCTGTTAATAGGTAGTAATTTATTAATAAGCAGTACTTTTAAAGTTAAAATTATTAAAAGTGAAAGAACTTTATGAAAGTAAAATTAAAACTGAACCAATTCAAATGTATGCCAAAATCCTTTCCTCTAATTATAACTGTATCTTTTTAATTAATTCAGAAAAAGTAAAAGACAGAGAGAGAGAGAGACAGAGGCAGAGAGAGAGAAAGAGAAAGAGACAAAGAGGGGAAGAAGAGGTGTGTTTATATACAATGCACACAGGTAGAGGCCAAAGGACAACTTACTGAAGTAAGTGTCGGCTTCCGCACCGACACCTTCACTAAGTTTGCACGCAGGTGCCTTCCCCCTCACACCCATTATTTGGTATTACTCCTCCAAACTTTTTCCTCCATATTATTCCATTTTGTTATTTGACTTGTTTCATATTGATACCCACTCTTTCTTTTGCTTACTTTACTCTTTACTTACTTTACTTTACTCTTTCTATTTTCATGTTTCCTTGAATCTGAAAATGTGTTTGAGTGTCTCTATCCCTAAAAATGAAAAAAAAAAAAAAAAAAAGTGAGCCAGCGAAATTGCTTGATGGGTACAGGCATCTGTATACAAACCTGGACACCTGAGTTTGATCTTTACAGCATTATTTTTGAAAAGACAAAATGTTTCCTGAATTCTTTTCCTCCTCACTTCCCTTCTTTCTCAGATAAAACATTTTCCTCAACTTACTAGGCTACTTGTACCAACACTCTCGTAAAATAAGTTGCAAAAGGTTATCAATGACTTCATAATTGGTAAATCCATTAATATCTCTTCAAATTTTAGCCTTTTCAGCCTCAAAGATATTCAGCATTTTGTGTTGTCTTGTGCATGCGTGTGTGTGTGTGTGTGTGTATGTGAGAGAGAGAGAGAGAGAAAGAGAGAGAGAGAGTCTTGCTGTATTACTATGTTACATAGGTTGGCGTCAAATTTGTGCAGATGCCTGTACCAATCATTCAATCTCACTGGCCAACATTGCTGGGAGCCTGAGCCACTTGCCCTCTCTAGGGCTTGGCTTCCTCATGCATCTAATGAATTACTAATTTTGTCATGAAAGCACATTTTTAAGCAAACTCCTGGGCCAAATTTCAACATGTGTAACAATTCATAGTTGGGCCTATGACCGAAGTGAAGGTCTGTCACCATCTGGACCTCTCCCACTGCTATGTTTTCCTAAACTATTCACTTCTGTTACTGGAGGATCCACTAGAAACTGAAAGAGCCAGTGTAGACATCTAAAAAAGAAGCCCCCAAACAAGTCTGCTTGCCTTATTTGCTTTTCTTTTTCTTCTGCTTCTTAACTCTGACTACTTCTGTGTACCATACCTTGGTCCAGTATAAGATCGTATTAAATGACCCAGAAACCCTGAGAATAGAATGAATAATTTTTGGAACCTATACTTCATCCATCTGCCTCTACCCTCTCTCACCTTTCTGAATCTTTCCTGAGGCTGATCTTTGCTGCTATACTTGTGTAAATTTCTCATTTGTCCATTCCTTGGTTGCGATTGGATCTTGTGAGAAGTATGAATCAAGGCTCTGCAACCTGGACTCATGCTTTATTGTGTCCAGCAAGAGATAAGATTTTTAGCATTGGATTTCTTTAAGATATATATACATCCAACTATAGTAAATGCTTTAGAAAGAAGTAAAAACTTCTTTTAAATATGAATTTGTTACAACAAAGTGCTTAATTTCTCCTATAAGAAAATTGCAATCATTGAAAGAACTACTAAAAAAATTGCCTGATTTATTCATTTGAGCCTTTGAAACTGAGATTTAGGAATCTTTCACATCCATTTGTTTTCTTTTTAGTTAGAAGTCTCTATATTCATTAAAGTCTCATTTCTCTCTATCCAGCTCTATTCCTAAGCCAGATTTAACTTTTTAATCATGCTTGATATTATCATTCCTCTAATATTCTTATTTAACTTTCCTTTGTTATTGAGGGTTTTTTTTTTTTTTCTGTGTTGCTTTGCCCTGTTGGGAATGTCAGAACAAGATGCCAGTTTGTCTCAGTCAGGTCACACCTGTGTTCAAACTGTATAGAACCCGTTACTTAGCTCCTAAGGACAAAACTGTGAATGCAGTGTCTCCATTAGAATTGAAATTTATAAACCACTTCATTTTTTCAGTAATAAAGTTTTGAGAAAAATGAGCAGAATGAAAAAATGCTGAATGTCAGCAAGATCTACTAATGAAGGCTAATGAGCATAGGCAAGTATAAACTCTCAGAACTGAGGCCACAATGCTTCATATGCACTGCCCTTGAGGCAAGTCTGCCATCAGATGAAACATGGAACATTATTTGTTGGCCTTCCTTTTTTTTTCTTTCCTTCTTTGCCTCCTCTTCTCTTCTTTGGACTTTTTTTCAATAAAAGACAAGTTAACGTAGATTACGTATAGCATGTAGGACATATAAAATGAAACTAATTAGATCAGGATTCAGTACAGTGTTGTAGAAATAAGATTCCTGGTCTTTCCATGCTGTATAATAGAAGAATTCATTTGGGTTTAATTACAAGTCACTAAAAAATTATATCTTATCAACAGTAGATAAGGGGTGTTGATGAGATGGCTCTGTGGGTGAAGGCACTTGTGTTCAATTGCCAGAATCCACATTGTGGTGGAAGGAGAAAACAGATTCCTGCAAGTTGTCTTTCTACTGCAACATTTATCTCCACATGTACACACACACACACACCCCACACACACGCACACAAATGTAAAAAATAACAGATAGAAAATGCATATTCTTGTATGAAAATATTGTCTTGTAGTTATTTTGAAGCCTTATCTTAAGCAGATGGAGAATAGACTATTGGTGGGATTTTACATTATTTTGATCCTCTCCACCAATATATACTTCCCTATAACCTCATGGTTGTTAATTTTACATGTCACCTTGACTACAGACTTCCCAACTATTTGGTAAAAAATTATTCTGAAAGTTTTTATAGGGTGTTTCTGGATGAAAATAACATTTAAATCAATACATTGAATAGACCAGGTTACTTTTTCTAATGTAACAGTCTCCTTCCAGTCAGTTGAAGGTCTAAGTAGAACAAGGCCAAATACTCCTTAGTAAGAAGAGTATTCTCCCAAAATAACATTGTATTTTTTTTCTTGCCCTTGAATTTAAAAGAAACATCACTTTTTCCTGGTTGTGGGCTTTCTCTGCCTTTGGATTGGGGCTATATCATCACTTCTCCTGGTTTTAGTCCTTTGAGATGAGACTCACTGGGGATTCTAGCTCCTGAAGTCCTCTCCTACCAACCATGCACATCATGGAGATTACTAGATTCCACATTTATATGAGCTAATTCCTTATAATGAATTGCTTTCCCCACAGTCTTTCCCAGTATGCCTCACCTTGCTTCTCTCGTGTGTATGTATGTGTGTGTGTGTGTGTGCGCGTGCACACATGTGTGCATGTGTGTTCTATATATGATCTATTTCTCTGTTGAACTCTGTTTAGTACAAAGCACAGTAGCAAGTAGCTCCTAATTTGTAAAATAGATATTATGACAAACACTGTTTTGATTTCAGATGTGATGTAACTACAGCCAGGTTATGTTCTAACTTGAATCACAGACTCTGGGAAAATTACTTAATCTTTTCACTATCAGCTTTCTGATTTTTAAAGTGGGAATTCTTTTGAGTATACACAGCAGAATGCTTAAATAACATAGCATCAGTCTCTCTAGATACTAGTAACTTTGAAAACATTGTAAATTAGACTATGAGACAAATATAAGTAGTAAAATAAGACAAATCTTATCAGTACTCTGTTTTCCTGTAAATAAATTACAAGAGAATGTTTGTGTATCTTCCTGTGTTGTCATCTTAGAAAAAGAGTCACACTTTCCCCTTCTTGCACAGTTCAAATCTGCTGGCTTATTCTGATAGTAGTCTTCTAACCATTCATATAATATAGTGGTAACAATACTTTGAATGAGTTACATTGAGTGTTTGCTCAACTCTTAAAATCAAATAAAACCTGCTGTTTAATGGTACCACTATACAAGCACACCATTTCCAGAAATTATAGAACAAAAGGTTGACTTCCCTGACAATTAAGAATGTGAGATATCATTTATAATTATGAGAAAGCTGTAAAAGGAAATACTAAACAAAATGAATATGAAGACATTTTCTCTGTGCTAATACATGAAAGGAACACCATAGAATGTGAGCATTAAGTAGGAAAATGTGCCAATAATATTCTGTCTTTACTTTAATAATGTGAGGAATAAGAATATACATCCTCATTTGTTTTTATACTCATGAGGCAGTTCTAGAAAGAGTTATAAATATAAACATTTCAATTACTTGGTAGAAGATGAAATGAGAGTTAGGGGAATGATAGTGCAAGAGGAAGAGACATTCACCAAAAAACTGTTTTATAAACTTTAAAATTTGAACTTCATGAGTAAGTTATTATTGAAAAAAAAATAAAAAGTAACAAGGAGGAAAAAAAATCCGAGGGCACATTCATATTGAAATTTGTCTGTGTACCTGTTGAAAACTTATTACATGGTCTTATTTATAGTTCCCAGGTGCAAATCTTCTACTGCTACTACTTTGACCGGATTTGACTAATTTAAATATGCAAATTTAATGTCTTAATTATCATAACTTTAAATTCTGAGCAAGATGAGTTGCAATTTTAATGTAAGATAATACCTTGTTAATAGGTGAGGTATGAAAGGTCCTCTTCCTCTATCTACTTAAAAGTGATTAAGATTTGTAAATTTGTGTTTATTTTTATTACCACAGTGAGAATTTTTAAATACAGCCTTATTTTATTTATAGAAATGAAAATTTGAACCATAATATTTTCAACTACAGGTTGTTGGGCCTTTTTGTGTTATTAACATAATTTGTTATATTCTTCTCTGACATATATAAATGCGTGTACATTTAGTGATGATTGTTTCTGATTGTTAAAAGTATCCTTGCTTATGTTTGCAAAAAAGTGTCATGTAAAATTAATTTTCATGTATTCTAATAGGCAATACTAAAAGAAAGATGCTCTTCTAGATTATCAAATGATTATAAGGTAATGGTGCCCATTCCCATTTTGTAAAAGCAAATATGAGAGGTCCTTCCACCCTGTTAAACATTTTAAATGCTCAATAACCTTTCCACAAAGATGGTCCAAGACAGTTTGTGACTAATGCTCAGTGATCCATGCAGAAAGCACCTGCTTTTGGTAGTGGGGACAGAGAAAACTCTTAACACTCTGATGTTTAGAGGCATATTTGGAGGGCATTGCATGTGGGGGTGTGTGGAGGGTGAGACAGGACATAGATAGATGGAATGAAACAGACAATACACTGATGATGGACAGTGGCTGCAAACTTGAGACAGACACGAATAACTTGTGTTTTATGGTGAAGTAGTCTAATACAAGCAAACAGTGAGAAGTCAGTTGCAGCTAAGTTTTAATGGTCATCTGAAAGTTTGGTTTTATTTGGGAAACATTGGTTTTGGAGTAGAAAATTGATGCCCTAAATATTATAAAGGAATATCTGTTCATTTACCCATCATTTTTCTCTTCATTTATTCGACATATACTTTTGGCTACCTCCTTCATGCAACTCAATGATATAAGAAAAGTAACCGACTAAAAAGTATAAAGGCAGATATGAAGCAGAAAGCCTAGGAAGCTTTTGTAGTGACCCAGAATTTACTGCAGATGCTGAAAAATGTGGCAATTTTGAGCACTTGTACTCCACTGTTAAATGTTTACATACATTATGCACTATCTTCATAACTCATAAGTAGGTGTTGTTTTGTGTGTTTTTGCCGTTTTGGGTATTGACCCAAGGGACTTGAGTACGTTTGCTGGGCAAGCACTCTATCAGTGAGTGATATCCCCAATTCTGAAGTACACTTTTATTATTCCTAGTTTTTTTTTTGAACAGACTATAAATAGAGTATCAGTGAAACTGGAATACTCAGTCCTAATAAGCCCATCAAAATTTTGTCCTACCCCAAGGCTCAGGGAAAGACTGGGTGGTAAGATTGTAAGAGTCCAAAGGTGGGATGAGGTTCTCCTGACCAACACATTCCAGCTACGACAGGGCTGCTGTACCCAGATGGTCACTGTGATTAGAACCCCTACCACCAGATTTACACAATGATTGATGTATCAGTGTCTTCCCAAGGACTAAGTAGGATCTTAAAAGACACTGTTTCTCAGAGACCCTCTCAGGGACAGGTTCTGAATAAGAGAAGAGGAACCTTCTTACTTATGATCCACTGAAGAGCCCATAAAGTTCAACAGAAATCTGAGTCCCTTACCAATACAGGTACCACAAAGGGAGTCCTGAGACACAAGCAAAATGACAGGGGTGGGGGGGGTGGAGAACAAAACTATATGGATGAAGGGAGAGGAGGTTGGGAGAAGGGTGTATGGATGGGGAGGATGGGAAAGGAGAGAAGTGGTAGGGAGAAGGGATCAGTGCAAGGACAGAAACCCAGCATGTTTTTAGTAAAGAAATAAATATTTTTTTAAAAAAAGAACTGACTTTAAAAAGAGTCAAGGGAAAATAATTCTGGAACTTAAGGTAAAGTTGAAAACTAGAAAAGTAGACATGGAATATAATCTGCCGAAGTGAATGAGACTTGTATGAGAAAGAAATGGAAGTTGGGATAAACATTCAACCAGTCATTTAAATATGAGGATCATCTATCTCTAAAGGCAAAGAAATTAATAAAGAAGAATTATAAAGATAGGACATGTAAAAAGGTAAGAATCTCAAGTCTGAAAAATAAAAATAGAGAAAATGCATATATAGTTGCTATTCCTGTGTTATAAGAAAGTAGTAAAAATAGAGAAAATGCATATATAGTTGCTATTCCTGTGTTATAAGAAAGTACCATCAAGTGTTTCACATTAGAAAATGGAAATTTTCTTACAATTCTAGAAGTGTGGAAATCTAGAATTAATGAACTGAGAAATTGAACGTCTGGGTATGGGCCTGCTTTGTTTTTCAAACCCCCATACTCCAATACTCTCACTTCAGGGTTATAACTTCAACATATGATTTTAAGGGTATGAAGACAAACGTTGAGACCATAGTATCAAGGAAGATATTTGTAATAATTTCTTTTTGTAGATGTTGAGAGGAAGTAATCATATGAAGATAGATAATGGTTGGTGTACAGGTTCAAAGGCTGGAAGCCAGCAGGATCCAGGGAAACATGGATTTTAGCAACACCTCCCCAAAATGGAGCATCTGTCCTAGAGTATCTGTAGAAACAACTGAGTACAATTTTGGCAAGAATGCTTTTTTCAATAAGTGTTTTTATATGAAATAACACGCTCAGCAGTTTTCTAAAATAAAGATAAATTCTCTGCAGAGGTGAAAAATTAGAAACTCAAATATCCCTCAGGATAAGCATTCTTTAAATAAAATATGGTTCATCTATATAATGTAACGACCTGAAGGCAATTATTCTTTTTTTTTTTTATTTCTTCCACTCATATGAAGTTGGTAAGTACCCTATTCCCCTCTCTCCCTCCACCCCTTCCTGGATTCCCTTGTTCCCTCTCCTCTTTTCCTTTTCCTTTCCCCCCTCCCTCCCTTTCTCGCAGTGATCCCTCATCCCCCCTCCCCATTCCTGGAGCATCCTTTAGTGTGCATGTCAAACTTCCCTCTGGGTCCTCCTCTCTGATAAGGTGTAAGGACTCAGTGGCATTGCCTAGAGCTCTTTTTTGTGTTCCCCTTTAGTATAGGAACACTATTGTGGCTGTTAATCCCTTGCCTCTAAGGATTGTAGTGCCTGTGATCCATGCTAGACTTTGGGGGTTCAGTGATATATTGGTCATTGCACAGGTCATGCGAAGTCCTATTATGATTACTTCTGCCCTAACCTGTATGGAGTATCTTGCATATCATTGCTCCTCCCCATCTTTAGGCTGTCACAATCTTACTGCCCCCTCTTCCACAAATTTCCCTGAGCTTTAGGATGGGGAGAGATTAGCCTGGCCTGGTTCCAGGTGGTTGATATAGAGTCTCTGATTTTTCTGAATTATGGTTTGTTGATTTTTTTTTCAGTTTTGCTGCTCCTGCACCACCCTTGGCTCCACCCTGATGGGTATTGGATATCCCCCCCTGGCCAGAGATAAAATGCTGTTAAAATAGAGTCTTATTATAAGAGTAGATTCAAAGATAGATGGAATAAGAGTAGGAGACCGCTGTGAGGGGGGGCAGTCTCCCATTTGCAGGATGGTTACCTTCTATCTGTCAGACTCTATGCCCTCCCTTTTTGGTAAGATCATACCCCATCAGACGCAAGTGACCAGTAAGGAGAGCTGTGAGCCCAACCAGTTGTCTCATTACTTACTTGCAGTCCTTGATGGTAGCCTATTTTCTCTGCTGTAGCATGATCCCCTCTCCTTGCTTCTGGTGGGGCCCTTCTTCCCCTTCCCTCCCTGCTTATAATCTTTGCAATTACTGTAGGTATTACAGAGATTTATCTTTGAGCGTGTCACTAAGTGGGTTTGTACTAGGATCCACCTATTAGGGAGTACATACAGCGCTTAATTTTCTGTGTCTGGGATACTTCACTTGATATAATTGTGTCTAATTCCATCCATTTCCCGGCAAATTTCATTAATTCATCATTTTTCATGGCTGAGTAGTATTCCATTGTATAAATGTACCACATTTTCTTTATCTACTCGTCAACTGTTGGGCATTTGGGTTGATTCCATGACTTTGCTATTGTAAACAGTGCTGCTGTGAACATGGTTGTGCTTCTGCCATCGAGTTGAATTTTTGCTGTATGGGGGATTATTCCCAATAGTGGAATAGCAGGGTCATATGGCATTTCAATCTTTAACTTTTTAAAGAATCACCAGATGGCTCACCAGAGTGGTTGTTAAGCCTGGATTCCCACCAGCAATGTAGGAGTGTTCCTTTGTCTCCACATCCCCTCCAGCATTTGGAATTACTTGTGTTGTGGATTTTTGTGAAGGCAATTATTCTATTAAGGGAGATTGCTTTAATAAAATGCCAATGAAAGATTTTTTATGTTATAATAACCAAGCATGTCAAAACTTAACCTGCTATCTACCTCTCCCATTTAACTCTGAACTTCTAAAGTAAACACAGTGTCAAATTCATCTTTCATATTCGTCATGAAGCAGGTTCAAACATGGAGCCTGTGTTCTCTGATTGGAGTACAGATAGAGTTGTATTGGGGCTGGAAGTGAAGACTCCAAAATCATTATAGTACGTGATATATGATTCAGAACTTTCTGGTGTGCTAGATTTTTATATTGTTAAAGATTTCTTCAGGGCTAGCAAGGTTATTCAGTGAGGAGAGAGGTGCTTTGCTACCAAGCCTGGCAATCTGAGTTGATGTTCAGAGCTCACATAGTAGAAAGAAAGAATTAACTCTACAAGTTGTTTCTTTCTTGTTTGTACACGTACACACACATACACAACACACGCGCGCGCGCACACACACATGCTTATAAATAAATAAATGTTAGGGAAAAAAAAAACAGATTTCTTCAGTCATCTAGGGCCTTAACTAAATGTTCAGTATTGCTCAGTATATAATGGCTATTTTACCTCTGAGTACTCTTGTTATACAAATGAAAAGAGCATTATCATTAAATATTCCCATGGTTCAAAAAGAAGATCCATTGGCCTGATAAAGTGCGTATCCTTCTCTATTGATGCTGAAATAATACCTACATTTTAATATATGTTTACTTTTTATTTCAAAATCCCATGGTTGGACTGGAGAGATGGTTCAGGGGATGAGACTTGCCTTGCAAGCAGAGGGACCTAAATTTGGATCCCAAATTCCATGTAAAAATGCCAGGCTGAAATGGTGCCAGGCTGTACCTCCAGCTCTTAAAGGCAGAGCTGCGAAGGCCCAGAGTGAAGCAAAAAAGAAGGTAGAAACAATCCAGAATGATTTCCAAAGTCGCTCGTGGGCCTCCACAAGCACACACACACACACACACACACACGCACACACACACATGCACACATGCACACACTTACCACACACATGCACACATGCAAAAGGAAAAAAAAAAATCTTGGACATTGAAGATAACAGCTCATTCTGATTAATCATCCTTTTTACAAAGTAGTTTTCTAGGTTTCATCAAGTTAATTTTTTTCATATATTGTTAGAAACCTTGAGGAAATGATGAATAATTTTTTCTTGTTTTAAGAAAGACTTCAGTTATGTTTTCAATTTTAATATAATAAAGTGTACTTCTACAAACAAATTATACGTGTGTTGATACTAAGTTGTGCTAAGTTGTTAGATCATAGATTCTCCTTTTTTTTTTAGATCATAGATTCTCTTACACATTCATTTAAATCACATGACAGTCTGCCTATAATGACGTTTTCACAATATTCTGAGAATAATAATTCTTTGATTGTATGATATTTACTGCTAATATATGCATTCTGGTGTTTCTTACCTGCTATTCTACATAAATTTTAGTGGCATGTTGAATACAGTAGAGAAATTGGTTCATAGTAAATCAAATGTTTTACAGCATACCACTGGGAATTCTTGATTCATTAGTATAAAGAAGTTATATTTGATCATTATTTTCAGAGCTTCCTAATTCTATAATTTATTGGTACTTCTCAATGCTCTCTGTTCACAAATATCCAAAGCTCTCCTTGATTAAAGCTATTAAATCCCACAGCTTGCAGTTAATGAACATAATCTTAATTATGTAGTCAACTGGGTAAGCTCATTTGTACCATATAATCTGTATATTACCAATAGAAATATTTTTATATATGGTGCCAAAATTCAATAACAAGAAAGGCAATAACCATATATATGGTTAAGCTATCAAATGAACAACTTTTAACTTACAATCATTTTATGGAACATAAATAAATTGGGCTTTTATTTTTAGTTCCTTCTTTTCTCTTAAGTAGAATGATGGCAAATGACTCAGTCCCCAAACTACTTTTATACATCATTCAAAATAGCCCTAACACTATTCCCTCTAGTGGTGGTGTTCCTTTATTGTCTGTTCCATCAAATTGAGTAGTAGACAGTGGTGAATTAGTAAAGGAAGTCAGCCACTTAGATCCAGCTGGTGTTAATCACTTTACTCAACTACCTAGAGATAATTAATATTGCCTTTCATTCTCATTATAGCTGGTGATGACTAAATGTTTTTCAATATTCTCCCCTCTTTTTTTTTAATTTTTTATTATTATTTATTTAACTGTGCGCATGTGCGTGTGTATGTGCGCGCGCGCGCGCGCGCGCGTGTGTGCGTGTGTGTGCGTGTGTGTGCGTGTGCGTGTGCGTGTGCGTGTGTGTGTGCGTGTGTGTGTGTGTGTGTGTGTGTAGAACCACGGACGAATTCGCGAACCACCATGGACGCCTCCACCTCCTTCTGCCCCGGGATTCACAGGCTCCGCCCTACCAGGCAGGACCAGAAGCGCAGGCCGCCCCCGCTTCCGCCTGGCGTCTATACGTGGGATCTGGGATCCGAACTCAGGATCTTCCGCCTGCAAGGCGGAGGCTTAACCCCTGAGCCACCTCTCCAGCCCTCAATATTCTCCCCTCTTATTTTATATTCCAGGGCCCACTGGAAAATGATTTGGTAGTGCATGTAGCACTTGTTGCAGAAAGCCAACGGTATGAGCTTCAGATGGGCAGCATGTTCTTTTGTGGGAAGGGGAGAAGGACAATTGTGTTATGCCTCTCATGTTAAGAAGATGAGAAGCATATAATTAATTTTGCAGAACTTTTGATGGGGTTTCAAAGAGAGCATTAATATATTTTTCATGTTTAAACATGTTATCTAATTGAAATGAATATCAAAAACTATGACTGAATCCAGTGTTGCCCCAGGGTACAGTTTTGAGAAATTAGTACAAATGTATTACAGAGATTCCTACAATTTGGTACCTAATTTTTTTTACCAACCCGAAAGTTCCCATCTAATCCTTTGGGGAAGAATCCATCAGGATCTCTGGATTTTACGCAGATGGAATATTACTGATACTCTGCTCCAAGATAACATAGTCTGTTCTCTTTTATCTACTTCACTCACCAATTCCTGTAAATGCATTATTTTTTTTAAAAAAAATCTCTCTCTCTCTCTCACTCATTCTCTCTCTCTGTATTTAGCCTTCAAGTTTTTCTCAATACATACGGTATTCAAACTCAAACTCCTCAGCAGGTGGAACCCATTCAGATCTGGCCTCAGCAGGAACTTGTGAAAGTAAGTGTCTGCCACTTTCCCTCTTGTAGAGATAGCAGAGCATAATGACTGGACTTAGTTCACAGACAAGATGCATTCTTGTCTAGTTCTAGTTCTAAAAGGAAATCATTAATCCTAAAGTTGATAATTAAGTTAGTAGTAGGCTATTTATCAGATGTTAACTTTTAAAAAAATGAACAAAATCCCTTGTGTTTGTATGTTATTCATAGATCTCATTGACCTACTCCTACTAAAACCTATTACTAACCTGTGCTAAGTGTTTTACATAATAAATCTGTCTTAATTTTAGTTGTTATATATAGTTATTCTTCATATTTTTATTTGAATTTCTCTTTTATTACCTTAAAAACCTCAGTCCTAAATATTTTTTGATTATCACTGCCTCCCTTTTTTTCCTTTTATTTTTTACATTATGAAGTCGTTCTTGGATCTTTGTTTTGCTAAGTCTCGAAAACTGTACAATAATATCTGAGTTTATCTTTAATAGTTATAATTTCATGCCTATTTGGGAAGACTACCATTTTATTTCATAATTGATTTTAAAAATTCAGAAACAAGCTATTCTATGAGGCCGAAGTATTTATAGTAATATCTCTCAAGCAATCAGTGTTAAAGTATATAAATGATTGTGATCAATGCTTTAGCTACTACTAAAGACTGAAGGCTTACAGAAGCAAGGTGCATGTTATGTTATGTGGGAAAATGTAGGACCCCGTAGTTGTTGATTATCGGGCTGGACTTGCCAGTAGGCAACACAAGCCAGAACCTGGTTAACCGTCAGGTCACAAGCACATGCTCTTAGAGACTCCTTAGAACTCTCTAGAATGTAGAACCCTCCTCTCCCATTCACTCATCACCTAGTAGAGAGCTATGGTTGGAAATATGTTTAGAATAGATGATACTTTTAAATCACACCAAAATGTAAATAATAAAAGATCATTGTGTAGAATGCCCAAAAAGACAGATTTGTGACCACAAACCCAGCTTCCTTATGCACATGTCAAGATGAAAGATTGTTCTTTGATAATGGCTACAGTCTCTGTCTTCCAAACTAACTTCTCTGTGGTATTCATCCTCCAAAATATGATTGCCATAGTACTCTTTTAAACCTGCCCTTTAAAGGCAAGAGTGTCTTCTCAATTTTAGTTGATGCACATATTTTATGCCTACATCTGATCCTTTTTTCTGAAAAGTTGTACCCTATTTCAATCTACTAAAGACAACTAAGGATTTTTATGACATATAACTAATGTTCATGATGTGATGGCTAGTATTTCTGTATTTCTTGGTTATTATGTTACTCTGTATGTTTTGGTGCATTAATTATAAGGGTATATTCCAAAGTAAGGCGAAAATATTTTGTGCCTGGGAATATTCCAGATCTGTCCATTTTAACACTATGATTTTAATTTTGAGATATGGGACATTAAACGTTCTATATTATAGCAACCTATATATATGTACATATTAATATATGTGTATAAAGTGGATATATATTTATATGTATCCTTTAAGAATATGTAACCCTATCTATAAGTGCTTCATCAAGCCCACACAGAAAATTGCATCTCTTTCAATATATACTAAAATGAAGTAGTTGTTAAATACAGATTGTGAGAATACATAAGATCATACATTTTGGTTTAATTATTCATAAAATTCATATAATCAGGAAAAAATCAATGAATATAATTCTGCTTTAGTGAGAAATACCTGAAGTAGAAATCCAGTGGTGGATGTGTGGCCATGAGTTGGTTTTAAACCTTACATAGCCAATTTTTTTTAAGACAAAGTAAGCTTTTATCTCTTTTGAATTTCTTCAGGGATTTGTTTAGGAATAGTTGTACATTCATAGATTCACTACAATATAACATTATCAATTGTTTAGAATGTTTCCAAATGAAACTACAAAAACTTTGTTCTTACAAACTCAATAACTCAAAAGTCTGTCATTCCTTGCCAAGTTTCTAGATTTTAGATGAAATTTCCATGGTGTCTTTTTCTCTGAAATACTGTATTTAGGCCAAGGAAAAGCATGCGATCTTGTATGACACTGATTTATAAACTTATGTCTTACAGGCTTATTTCCACCTGGGTATCAATGAAAAGTTAGGACTGTCTGGAAGGCCGGATAGGCCCATTGGCTGCCTTGGTACATCAAAGGTGCTCATATGATTTCCTTATAGAATAACATTTATCTGGACATAACACATACTGAAATCATATCTGGTCATTGTTTGTCATATTTCATTATGTACCTGAGTAAATTATCTAATTATTATTTGCTACAAGCAAAATTTATTTATTTTGTATTGTGTTACTGAAACTTTGGGAGAATTACCGATTATATCACTGTTGCATTATTTCTTAGCTTTGTAAAATGTATTGTTTATAAATAATATTTACCTACATACAAGCTTTTTCCATCACATTAGAAGTGGTGTAGTTTAAACTTGTCAGCATACTGATTCAAGCAAGAAACTTTATATGGACTATATAAGCTGTTAATTTATTTGCTTATTCAGAAGCGAACATAATAGTAATTTTAATTTTTGTTAGAACTTCTGATACTGTGCTTTTGTATTTTGCATTTATTTGTATTCTGTCTTCTCTTACAGATTTATCGTATTCTAGGAAAGACTGTAGTTTGTTACCCTATCATTTTTGACCTAAGTGATTTCTACATGTCTCAAGATGTTTTACTGCTAATAGATGACATAAAGGTAACTTTTTTTTCTTCTACATTTTATTTTTTTCCCAATCATATGTGCTCAATAGGTACCCCATCCTCTTCCTCCCTCTTCGCTTCCCCAGTCCCTCTCTCCTCCCCTCTCTAGGCCCTCCTTGCACTTCCCCCCTTTTCCCTCCTTTCACCCCTCTCCCCCCTTCCCTTTTTCCAGTTCCTCCCCCTTCCTCCCTCCCATCCCCTGGAGCATATTTTTGTGTGAATGCCAAACCTCCCTCTGAGTCCTCCACCCTAGTGAGGGGTAAGGACTTACCAGCATAGCCCAGAGCCCTTTCTTGGATTGCCCATTAGTATGAAAACTGTTATGTCTGTTAATCCCTTACTTCTAAAGATCCTACTGCCTGAAGCCTTCTCCCCTGTGATGCATGCTAGACTTTGGGGGAGGGTCATTGACATGTCAGCCATTGTGCAGGTCATGCAAAGTCCTGATTATGGCTACTGCAGCCTTAACTTGTGTGAAGCATCTTGCATATCGTTTGTCCTTCCCATCTTTAGGCTCTTACAGTCTTGCTGCCCCCTCTTCCATAAGGTTCCCTGAGCTTTAGGATGGGAAAAGATTTGGCTGGTGTGCTTCCAGGAGATTAATGTAGGGTGACATAAAGGTAGCTTCAGATCACCTTTTACCTGAGAAGAGATGACTTTGTTCACATTGGTTTGTGTCAGATGTTCCTGAGTGCTTATAGCAGTCGTTACACAAAGTAAAATATAAAACTAAAGCAGTAACTTTGTAGAGTTTGGAATGCTGGCAAAATCAGAATAAAATATGTAATCTGTGTTTTGTGAATTGAGTGCTGCTGCTCATTATTCCATCCTAGAAATGAAATGATAAAATAACAGTTTAAAACTATGTTCATAGTACTGACAATTTACCTCTTTTTAAGCAAAAATTAAATTAGCAGAATAATTTGATGAAGAATGTCCAGTAAGATTCAAACTAACCCATAACTCTGAGTTAAAATATCCTTAACTCTGCTTCTATGTATAGAGTTGTTTAGAAATATGTTCATAAATCTAAATCCAGATTACCTTTGATGAAATCCTGACTACATTATTTACCAGCTGTGTTCCTAGAAAAGGGATTTAACTCTTATGTACATACATTTTCTCATCTGTAAACTGGGTAATAAAAAGGCTATTTCTGAGGCATAAATACGTTAACATATGTAAGGTGCTCAAAACAGTACTTGGAATATTGTGAAATGTTATGTGATATTGATAACATTTGTAAGTAGAGGAATGGATAATTTCTTAATTAAAATAAAGAACTCCCTTCAAGTTACTGATGGCTTACATAGATTCAGTTCAATCTCTTCTACCTGTTGTAATATAAATCCATAAAAATTATATGGAGTGCAAGTTAATCTTCTGATGATAGAGCACTGGGATAATGTTTTTCTCCCTACATCCATCTTGAACTGTATTTTTTTAGGAATGAGGGAAAAAGAGAAAAAAAAGACAGAGACAGAGAGCAGGAATGAGAGAAACATGACTTATGTAAGGCTGCCTCTAAGTACAAATGATGCAATTACATTTAAGAACAAAGTTTAAAATAGAAAAGTTTCTACTCCTCTAAGTAGCCTAAATTATCTAGGGTTTAATTGGATGTATTATGATCACAATCATGACAAGTGTTGCTGGCTCTTTGCCTTTCATGGTTAAAGATCCAGATCAGTTCAGATAACTGTTCCATGACATGATATTATTCCTATCTCATTCTTGATAGAATGCATTACAGTTCATTAAGCAATATTGGAAAATGCATGGACGCCCACTTTTCCTTGTTCTCATCCGTGAAGACAACATAAGGTACGTTGCTTAAAGTAAGCTGCATCCGTGACCCATGGCTATTCACATTGAATCTTTGGAAGCAGGTTCTCATGGTATTTTTTAAATAACTTGACATGTTGCAAAGCATTTTGCATGAATAAAAAACAGTATTAGATTGCTAATTTATCATTTTGTCGGTGATAAGCTCATTTTTGTTTGTTTTATTTTCAGAGGTAGTAGGTTCAACCCCATATTAGACATGCTGGCAGCCTTTAAAAAAGGAATGATTGGAGGAGTCAAAGTTCATGTTGATCGTCTACAGGTAGTCTTCTGAATTTCATCAAGTATCTGTTTTCAGATAATTTAATCTGCAATGCACCTGTTTTTTTCAATGAATTTTTAACTATTAGTAGGGGAGGGAGGATGAGAAGAAGGAGGAGAAAGAGATAGAGAATAAGTACATGCATGCCATGGCACGTATGTAAAAGTCAGGACAACTTCTAGAAGTCAGTTTGTTCCTCTACCATGTGGGTGGATGGGGCTTCAGGGATGAAACTCAAGTTGTTAGGTTTGCTCATGTTCTTCAGACCTGCTGAGCACTGTTTCCTGATATTCCTTTTTATTTTTGTCTTAAAGTTTTATTCTATTCTTATCTCCTATTCCTTTTGGCACCGTGGCATTTTATCTAGTTGTATCAGTCAGGTGCTTGAAACATGTAGCTGTTTCCTAAACGGAATTTTAGACTACATTTTTACATTTGAGGAAACACGTCCTTAAGTGAAGAAGTGACTTACTTATAATCTTGGGTTTTGGGGAACAAACTGGTTGCCTCTTGGTCCTGTGCCATTTTATTTGCTTAAATACATCATCCAACAAGGAGAAATCCTTGTTCCATTCGATTATCACAGCATATATGTACAGCTTCTAAAATGAAGCATTATTTTTGGTTCCTTTTTAAACATATTGACTCTACCTTCAACTAAGTTATTAAACACTCTGTTGTTCAACCAAAACAAATTAATTACTATGTCCTGAACTCTGTACAGTTCTGCTTCTCTGTACACATCATTTCCTCTGCTTGGAAAAACTTTTTGTTTTTCAAAATCTCTGGATTTTAAATTTTTAAAAAACTTCAAAGGCCAACCGTATGGTGGCCCAGACTAGAAACGACACTTCTCTTTGCCATTCTTTTACGAACTAAATGTCTCAAATTGCAGTTCACTTTAGATCTGTCTTTTTTTTTGTCCAGTATTTGTGCTCATTCAATATTGAGTCAGAAAGATGAAAAATTATAAAGAGAAGACTACATGGTAGTATTACAAATGATATGTTTACATGCATTCACTAGTGATTATATTTTGTATACTTGATTGATTTTTCACTTAAATTATCTTTTATTTCCCCCACTCTGTTGTTTTCTCTTTTTGTAATGCTTCCTGAGCTTTTTTTTTTTTAAATCTTCCAGCTCCTCTGGTACATTATGTATTTTAGCTGTCATGTTTCAACTTTCCTTTTATAGTAACCCAACATTTTTATACATGATATATTTTGGGTTATTTTTTAAAGATTATTAACCAGAAATTTGTTTTATTTCTTTCTTTTCTGCAGAATCCCTTTGACATTTGTTTTTCTTGATCCTTCATGTCAATGATATTTGTCAAATATCTAGTGATTCTGTTTTATATTTTATTTACTTGATAGACAAAGAAAGAGGAGAGAGAGAGAGAGAGAGAGAGAGAGAGACCATGTGGGCTTCCACATAATCAAACTTAAGAGTCTCCAGGTTTGCAAGCAGGCACCTTACACTGAGCTATCTCACTGTCCCTTGCTGATTCATTCTTTTAACAGTGAAAAAGTTCAAAGATTTTTTTAGCTTTCTATTCATTTTTTAACAGAGAAAGATTTCAAAGCAAAATTTTAATAGTAAAAGAGCTCAAAGACAAAATTCTTGTCTTGATGAATTCCTATATAAGATGTTCTGGTGGCAAAGATTTTAGGTACCAATAGGTGGACATGTTTTCTATGAGCCTCTTCAGTTTCTTCAGAAAATAAACATCTAATCCCTTAAGTAAATGATATATGCTTTACTTTTATTCTTCTTATGTTGCCAAGAGCCTGACCCTGGAAAAGGAACATGAACTCTATCCTTTGGGTGTTTTCCTTGGAAATAGTGCTCTAGACAGAGGAATAGGTATATGATAGGAGGCTGTATTTTTAGTGTTCTCAGTAGTACTTAGTTTCCTCTTTTTGTTGTTTTCTTGGCATAGCCCCCTATTCTGGTAAAAATCCATGAATCCTGTACATAAGATACTCAGATCCTCAGACCATTTCCCTTCATTTCTACAAGATAAGTCCACCAGTAGAGTGGCATTAGAGTTTAAGGTTCTATACTTTAGTCAGATTTTTCTCCCATACAGTTTTCATTGGTTCCAAATTGTTTTACAGTAAACATTTGCCTGTTTTTCATTGACTTTATAAAATAAACATTATTTTAATTCTTAGGATAGAAATATTTAATTAAGCCTGGATCATGACATGTACTCTAAGAAATACTAAGTCAAGACACAAATATCAAGCCTTTGTTTAGAGAGAAAAATCCCAACTCTTCCTCTCTCTCAGAGTCCTTAAGATCTGAAGAGTTAGAATCAAGCCTTTCCATCCTACACAGAGGCCTCTGGCAAATCTGAGTGAAGCCACTGGAGATTTAGACACACTGGCTTGGATCTCCAAATCTGCATTTTACCATTTTAGCCATGCTATTACCCAATTGCCCATATTGTTTCCCATGTTAATTTTTTAAATTCATTGAACATGTTTATAATTGTTCATTTGATTCCATTATCTTATATTTCCCCTAGTTCTCCATGGAGAATATTTCTCAGGGGTTAGTGATCACAAGTAGAGACATACTATCTTGATTTCTCAATATTACTTGTGTTTTATTGGTGATACTAGGTATTTTAAATTGCTGTTTGTGGTTATGATTTATATTGTGAGCCTATTAGGAATGTGTTCTCAAGTAAGATGGGATGTTGTAGGTGACCCCCTAAAGGAGACATGTTTCATAGTGGTGTTATTGCAGTGTGGAGTGGGATAGCATGAGAGCCTGCAGGCTGGACACATGGCAAGGTGTGAAGCAGTAGCTTTGAGTCACTCACCACCATCCAAGGTCCCAAAGTGTGATTTGTATGTGCCTTTTCCCAAAATAACTTGAGTACTTCAATAATTTAATAAATACTCAGTTGTTTTAGTATATGCTTTCAAATAGATATCTTAGGGATAGGAGTTTAAACATTCAGTGGTAGTAATCACAGAGCTAGTAATCACAGAGCCTATAGTACTTAGTCTTTTGTCCCCAGTGCTGAAATAAATAAATAAATAAATAAATAAATAAATAAATAAATAAATAAATAAAACCTGTAATTTTAAGAAAAGAGTCCATCTTGTGTTTTTTATTAATATGGCTCATGTAATTTTGCTTGATATATATATTCTTTTGACAGATGTGTGTATTCTGTTTTATATTGTTGTATGTAGAAATCTGATTTTAGACTTCTCATTTAAGAGATTACTTCAGAGTTGTACTTTTTTCCTCTTTATTCTTTGAATTTTTAAGGGAACTTTTAAGATTATTACAGAAAAGTATGTATATAGAGTATGGCTTGTTTAATATAATAATTTTGCATTATCACTTTCAGACTTTAATATCTGGAGCTGTAGTAGAACAGCTTGACTTCTTACGAATCAGTGACACAGAAAAGTAAGTTCCTTTTAGTGACTTAGTTTTTATATAGTATGTGATTACATTAGAAAAGCAGGATTTCTAAAGTATTTTCTTTTAAATTCCAGGCTCCCAGAATTTAAAAGTTTTGAAGAACTAGAATTTCCCAAACATTCAAAAGTCAAGCGACAAAGTAGTACCCCAGATGCTCCTGAACTGAAACAGCAGCCAGACATCACCACTGCTGACTGGAAAAACAGATCCACTCAGGAAATTCTTCAAAAGCTAAATGTGAGGGAAATGCAATCCCACAGATCCCTAAGAACAGAACTTCCATTCAGGCCCATGTGCTTTTGTGTCCTTAGAGAAGATAGCAGAAGTGGGTGTACTGCTCCATAGCCAGAGAAGCCATGTACAGGTTGTTCTTTGCCCTGAAATTGGCAGGAGTGTATTGAAGAAAGCAGATAAATGGCATGTCCTTAGATAGGAATCTGTTGGGTGAAACATTAAGACACTAAGTCAATAACCATTGCAATAACCCCAGTGTTTGTGTTTAATGATTGGTTTGTCTTTTCTGTCACTAAAGAAATTATTCCTCGGTTTATACTATATTAGATTGTAGCAATCTAATATTGTTTCCTGGAAATGTTCACATTTTTTAAAAAGAGATATGGGTACACTTATTAAAAGGAATGTGACCATACTGGTAGAACTGTAAACATTGTGGATCTTATTGAGACAATACAGATTTGAACATGTGGATTAGATAGTTCTTATTCTTCCAGGCATTATCAATTCTTGTTATTCATCCATATCATGCAGATCTATATGCATGTACAGTATATAATAATCTTAAAGCACATAGTACGATGCCCTGAAATATAATAAGCACTCTTTGTATATCCCTTCCTGTCTTACATCTCATTACTTTAAGTTGATAACAACATAGTCTCCCATTTTCAAATAAGTAAAATCAAGAAACAAGTGCTTAAGTCATTCACCAAGTCTCCTATAGCAGCATAGTATTATTGCTTAAAAATAGGTTCTAGCCATTGCTTATCTTGTTTTTGAAAAATTTGATCAATAAATCTTGACAAACCAAGAAGCCAGCTTATCTATCCTGTCTATCCTGTAAAACAATAAGCCTGTGATGCCATCTTACATTTATTCAATCAGTGATTTTATCTTTTATCAGTTCCATAGTACAGTATTTTCACTCTGCCTCACATGATTTTGTTATTAGTTACCACATATGGTTACTTATTTATTTCATCTCATTTCCTATGCTTACAGGACTGCAATTGTCTGACTGGCCAAACCATCCTACTGGGTATACTGCTCAAAAGAGAGGGCCCTAACTTCATCACAATGGAAGGTAAGAGTACATGACCAACAAAACATTTTCCATAATAAGACCTCTTTAATCTGATCATCTATTAGCTATGCATAAAAATACCTACTGTTAGAAGTTGTTTCCTCTTTCATTAAGTGTTTTTCCCTGGAGTGGAATAGACTGGTATATGAACTCCTAAATGACTTTCATGCAGTGGTGCCTGATTATTTCCTTGTTACTTGATCGGTGATGGAGCCTAGATTCTGCCTGTAACTGTTAACTTCTGATTATGCCATATTTTTTTTAATTTATTTTTCCCCAAGCATACTAGCTCAATACGTACCCTGGTCCTCTCTCTCCCTCTACCCTTCCCCAGTCCCTCTACCCTTCCCCCCTTCTCCTCCCTTTCACCCCCCTCCCTCCTCCTCTCTTAGAATCTTCTCCTTCTCCCCTCCCATCCTCTGGAGCATCCCCCTGTGTGAACGTCAAATTTCCCTCTGAGTCCTCCACTCCAGTGAAATGTAAGGACTCAGTTGCATAGCCCAGAGTCCCCTCCCCCTGCCCCCGTTCCCCCTTAGTTTGGGAACACTATTATGACTATTAATCTCTTGCCTCTAAGGATCCTACTGCCTGTGATCCATGCTAGATCCTGGGGGGTCGTCGACACATCAATCATTGTGCAAGTCATGCAAAGTCCCACTGTGGCCTTAACTTGTGTGGAGCATCTCGTATATCATTGGTCCTCCCCATCTTTAGGCTTTTACAATCTTGTTGCCCCCTCTTCTGCAGGATGAGGAGAGATTTGGCTGGTCTGGTTCCAGGTGATCAATGCAGGGTCTTTGATGTTCTGAACTATGGTTTGGTGTGCCATAGTTTTTTTTTAATTGACATTTATTTTAATTTTTATCTCTTGTAACTTTTAAGAATAATATTGAGTAATCATATCTATAAAAAATAGCTTCTTTTTATGGTCTGCACTAGCTTTTTGGAATGAAACATATCACCTAATTGAACTTTCTCTAAAGATGTTTAATAAAAATAAATTATTTCTAATTACATTTATATCCATTCTTCATGAATGGATGAAACCCACTTATCCACTGAGATACACTTGTATACACTTGTACATACATAAGATACTCTTGTATCTTTGTGGATGAGCAGGTTTTATCTTCAATGCAAAATTCAATTCAGTTCATCACTGTAAGGAATTCTTAAGTTGTTTCATATTTATAGTGTGTAAAAATATAGAATGTATCTCAGGTACTTAATTTCTAAATTTCTAGACATTCAAAGTTTTTGACTCATCTGGGAATGATACTATGTTCAGAGATACATGTTGATTTTGTTACAATTGAAGATTCAGTTAGTGTCCTAAACACAGTGTAATTGACAATATTTACTGTTCTAGTAATGAATTAGAAATATTTATTCAAATGAATTCTGCTTAATTTTTGCATTATCAAATATTTCTCAAGAATGATTAAGACTTAGAGAAAGATTTCAAAAAAAAATCCTTCATGTTTCTTTGTCTTAGAAATAAATATAGGTAGATGGTCTAGGGAGATAGCTCAGAGTTATACAGCCTTTGCCTCACAAGCAAAAGGGCCTGGGTTTCAATCATTAGATCCCAGCTGAAACTGCTGAGTGGAAATGGTAGGCCTTGGAAGGTGAGGCTTGGGAAACCCCAGAGCAAAGCTAAAGGAAATGGAGGAATCCAGGATGATTCCCAATGTCACCCTTGGACCACAGGCACCTACATATAAGTGCCCTCTTGTATACATACACACACACACACACACACACAAAGTATAAGCAGAATCTTATATGAGGCACAGTCATTGACATTTGAACTTTAGCTAAACCAAAAAGAAGTATAATTTTTGTTTATTCAAACTTTATATAAAAGAACTAATGTTTTATTAGCAATCTAGATTTGGAATAATTACATTAATTGTTTTAAATTTTAAAATTTATATAAGCTATTTTATTTTTAAGATGCTGGGAATTATTTGGGGAGTTTCTGTTTATTTTTTATTTATTGCTGGGAATTATTTTAAACTATAGGAAATAATATTAATCCTTTACTTAGATATCTGAAACACTGTAATTTTTGTTTTGTTTTTCTGTTTATTTTTATTTTTGCAGTATTAAGGTTGAATCTAGAGCCTCATGCACACTTGAAAAGTACTTTTTAAAATTGAGCTGTTGCTCTGACTTTTTTTTAGTTTTTATTTGGAAACAGAGCTTCACTACATTATCCACGCTAGCCTTTGGCCAATTGTATAGCTCAAACAAGCCTTGAACTTGAAATTCTTAAACCTTAACCTCCTAAATAGCTAAGAACACAGACGTGTACCACCAGGGTCAGCATTCTATTTATTTGACTTAAGCATTAAAATTAATCAGTTCAGAAAATTAATGAATAGATGCATTGATTTTAGGGAAGCAAAATGAAAATTTAAAAGTGTTTTCTTTTCAGGAGGAATAGATGTTATATATTTAATTGAAATCGTTTTTAACAAAGACTTTATTATCCAATATCTAGGTACAGTTTCTGATCACATTGAAAGAGTATATAGAAGAGCTGGCAGTAAAAAGCTTTGGTTTGTATTGATGTTCTTGTCTTTATGTTGTATTCTTGCGTTATCATATTTGGTAGCTTAAAAAGAACAATCTGGTCTTAAAGATGGTTATTCATCCTAATCCTTTACGTTAAACTTTGAGCTCATGCCATCATGACTACTTACTTTCTAATGAGAACCTTTGCACCAAGATACTAAAGATAAAGGTCCTCACTGTGATGAGATATTATCACATCATCTATTCTTCACCTCATCTACCTAAACATGGTGCTTTAGGCTTTTTTGTTTAAAAAAATTGTTCTGCCATACAAGGAGGCCATGAAGAGAGACCAATGACTCATTTAATTGAGTAAAAAAAATAAAACATAGTTCTTGCATCATATAAGTTAAGTGAGTCATAAAGTTCTTTAAATTCACAATGAGGAGAGTGTACCTTAATATACAACTCTGTATTTTCATGAAATTCTGACAATCTTATTAATAGAATCTAGCAAATGTTGTAAGAGTATATAGTTTTACATGGCCATTATTTAATTAAGTTTCAGATGCTTTCATAAGAAACTCCCTTAACTTCAGTAAGCTTAATGTTTCTAATCTGTAAAAGAAGGCACCTAAACAAAAATGATTTATTAATAGTAGTTCTATTTTTACGGTATAGTTCCTGCCTAGAAGAAATAATAGAATAATTTTATGGATTAAATATCTCAAATTTACACCGTAAATTTTCAGTGCAGTAAGGAATGCAGGCTAATAGATGTTGCTTTTCAGTCAGTATGTTTCAAATACAGTCCATACCTTGCTTTTGGCTAAACAAACCTAGTTTTGCTTCTGCATGATCCTTAGGTCTTACATAAACCATTAAGTAGCACACATTTACAATTCTGACTGTTATGAGAATAAACTCTTGGAAGTTTTATTTGTTCTATTTTCCTTTTTATGGCTTTCTACTGACACCCCAGGCTGGCAGTGCGCTACGGGGCTGCCTTTACCCAGAAATTTTCTTCCTCTATAGCCCCACACATTACTACTTTTCTGGTACATGGGAAACAGGTAACATGCACTGAATTTGGAAACTTGAACGGCTTGAAGTGTGTGGGTTTATTTGCACTCTAAGGGTTAAATGTATCTGTTGGTGTTGGAAAGTATTTGTGTCACTAACTTGCTCAGTTATTGGCTTGATTTTCTAATAGTCCATTTATGTTGAAGTTAAGAAGTGTAAATTTTTCTTATATGCCAGTTTCTGTGGATATCCTGAAATGCAAAAAATGCTAGTTTAAACTTAAATTTTAATTTTACTTTCTTGGTCCAAATATATCTTATGCATTATATTGCATGTGGTATGCTTTGGGGGAGAAATCTGTTCTCTGTGTTACAAAATTTTTTTTTCGTTTTTCAGGAATACAAAAATAATGGTAGGAATTCTTTTTCCCCAATATTCTGGCTTTATCAAGAAAAACAAAATTCAGTACTGTGTGAGTTTTGTTATCTAGATACTCAAAGAAATAAAGTGGTTTTTAGGAATTAGTCACATGCAGTAAATTTTACGAATTTGTGAATTTGTTAATGAAGAATCAAAATATCCTCTTACTTCTTCTTTCCTCCATCCCAATTAAAGGAATAGATAGGTCCCCTTTCACCTTTTTTAAACTGATCTTGGCACCAGTGAAGCCTTTAACACAGTGTGGTGGCAGAGGTGAGTGTGAGAGACCACTCTCTCTAGTTCTGGGTAGCCTTATGGTTTAGAAATTCCAGGGGTTAGTTTCAATAACAGCATAGTAGTTTCCTCCACAAAATTATGTGATGACCAAACTCCGTATATTTTTAAGATTACCAAACTAAGCACCATTTGCAAATGATCTTTTCTATTTGTGAAGATCTGGCCTGCTTTCTTCTTTGCCCCCAGGTCGGTGGTACGCCATGCAGCAAGTCTTTTAAATAAAGTAGTGGACAGCCTGGCCCCATCCATTACTAATGTTTTAGTGCAGGGCAAACAGGTAAGTATTTGCTTTTTAACACTAATTTAGTTACCATCACAAAGATTCCTGAGTAGGCCCCTTAATTTTAACTCTGGCATATCTAGACATCATTGGTCTTTCATGAAGAAATTAATAGTTTCTTAGGCATTTCTTCAAAGTCTCCTGCCCCATGTACAAAAGAACATACATAGTCTTAAAGCTGCAAGAGTATTAATGGACCATCTTATTTTCCTGCTGTACCCACTGTATTTTAGAGCTATAAAGTTCAGCTACCATGCAATACAGCTTCTGGCGCAAAAAATAGGATGATACCTACTAAAGTATTGCAGACAGGTTTGGAATAGTGAATAAAATTAGGTGCAGAGCAAAAGATATGTTTTCATTCTATTCCATCAGAGCTCTGCCTGTCTGCCCGCTCTTTTGAAACACATCAGTGTTAAAGCAAAACTAGAGTCTTCATAGTGGTGCTTCTCTCTAAACTCTTCACTCTCTAAACTGTTTCTCCTCTAGTTTCTTTTCACCCATTAAGGCCCTGTCCATAAAGCCATCTCCGGTTTTCTGTGGTTCTCTCACCACCAGTCTCGTATCAGGCTGATGGCACTTCCCATAATCCCCATTTAGCTGAATATGTGTCTGTCATCTCTTGGAAGGCTGTGAGTCTCTAGGAACTTAGCACTTAGGACATGTTGGGTATATGTCCCAGTATGCCCAGCCAGGACCTAGCTTAGAGTATATATTTGTTAAATGTGGTTGAGTTGATCTGTGCATGTGCTGTTCATTTTGTTTGTGTGTTGTTTATAATCCCTAATTATCTGGTTGATTCATCATTGTTGAAACTATTTGCTTCCTTTCTCTTCTTGGGAAATGCATGTGTTTTATTATGCTTTCCTAACAAGCTAATCTGGGGTTATAGAAAACTTTAGTAACATGAAGTATTTTAACCCTTTTTAATACAGTCAACCGTTTGCTCATAAATCAAGGCTCTTAATTAGAACTGAAATAGTATCATATTGATATCAGCTCTTAGAATGTTGGAATAATGTTATTTACCTTCTCTTGTAATATTGTATAACAATGAATAATTACACTAATAAAAATATCTGAGAAGTTGTTTTCATCTGTATTTATCCAAATTAGCAGGAGATAACTTTTCATCACTCTTTGTCAGCCATGAAGTCATTTCCGTAGTACCTTTCCTTACCAGACACAGCCTCCAGTCAGTCTTGCATTTTTGTTCTGGACCACTGCAACTATGAAAGAAAATTAAACAGGTTTTGAATAAAATTTTTACTTGACTGTAGTCCCTTTGTCTATCTACCTAAATGTAGAGTTAATTCTACCTAAGCGCATTCATAAAGTTTTATATAGTTTAGAGGTCACTGATCTCCATACCCGGAAGGGTAGGCTTGGGTTGGTCATATTCATTCTACAAAGAGTTTGTAGTATGCATTCTGCAACCTTATTCCCACATTCCAGAAACCTGGTGCTGCCCCCAAGCTATGGTTGGACCACTATGCATCAGGTCAGGACCTCTCCTAGGAAAAGAGTCCCTTATTTCACAGGGTAAGCATAGGAAACCTATAGCTTCATCAAAATAGTGATCAGGTGCATATAATTCATTTATTAGCTGCATTTTAGCCCTTCACAAAAAAGGAAATATAGATGGAGTAAGGTTTATATTGACTCATTTATAAAATGCTTCCTAAGCTGTCTTCTTCACATGGTGGTGATATTTTAATAAAAATAATCAAACTTATACTAATTGGGTGATACTGTTGTGTGATACAGTAGTAGTTCTTAGGGTTTTAAGAATTACTTATTTATTTAATTAATTGTTTATAGATAGGGTTTCACTGTGTAGCTCAGGCTAGCCTCAAACTTGTGATCCTCCTGTCTCCTGCTGGAATTTCAGATGTCTGCCACAAGCCCTTTTCACTTTTTACTTTAACCCTTTTGAAAAATTGGGCTGAAAGATTCTGTATTATTCTTCTGCCCTCATCTCTGAAAATGCCCTTGGAGGTACCATTCTTTTTCTGAGTCTTAACAACAGTGATCTGTGCACAGAAGAGAGGGGATGTAGTGATGAAGAGGAAGCAGCGGCTTCAGGCTTCTCAGGGAAAGAGGAAAGATCACAGCATTCTCTTGCCAGTTCTAGTAGAACTTTCTGCCTAGTTTTCTATGTCATTTCGCTTTGGCTTTTTCCTTTTCTAGGCTTGTAGGCAGCCTCATTCATTTTATTCCATAAGTGAACAATCTAGCACCGTGGATTATAAACTCATTCTTAACACTATGCCAGTAAAAATGAAAGCTGCACAAGAACTGTGTGGCATTGCTCCTGCCTTTAGGAAGATCACAGTGTTGTTAAAGAGAATAAGGTTATACTTGAGAAATTTCAAAGTATATCTTCAAATGAATTGTGTAGACTGTGCAATAAAAGACAACTCTTCAGTTTATTGTTTCCTCTGAAGAGTTTTTTAAAACTCAACTTATTCCCCCCAAAAGGAAATAGTTATTTATATCTGCTTGCCTTCACTCTCCTAAGACCTTTCTCTGTATAAATTTTAGATCAGACTCTCAACCATCATGAACTCTAGTGGGAGTCATACTTTGAAAACCACTTTAATAAATATCAAAAATAGTTATTCTCCATAATTCCCTAGCTTATATAGAGTAATTTCAGCTTGAGCCTTGATTTTTTTTTCTTTTATCTTTTAGTAATTAGGAAATTCTTACAGCAAATTCTGTCACTCATAGGTAACTCTGGGTGCCTTTGGACATGAAGAAGAGGTTATCTCTAATCCTTTGTCTCCACGAGTAATTAAGAACATTATCTATTATAAGTGCAATACTCATGATGAGAGGGAAGCCGTCATCCAGCAGGAACTGGTCATCCATATTGGTTGGATCATCTCCAATAACCCTGAGTTATTCAGTGGCATGCTGAAAATACGAATTGGGTAAGTAAATACTTTGCATTTGTATAGAGACTTATTCAAATTTTCCTCTATCAGGTACAGCCTTAACATATAAAGTCATGCTCCAGGTATCTGGTGGGTATTTAGGAAAGTGTCCCTTTCTCCTAAATCATGGAAGCATCATTCAAAGAAATAAATGCCATTAAATAAAAAAGAATCTGTATCTTTCTCAGGTTAGACATAAGGAAGTAATTCTTTTTTTTTTTTTTTTTTTTTTTGGTAAAATAGAACTCTAGGGATTTCAGCAGCTGCATCATAGGCTCCACCCTACTAGGACCGGAAACGCAGGCCGTCCCCGCTTCTGCCTGGCGTCTATACGTGGGGTCTAGAATCTGAACTCAGGACCTTCTGCCTGTAAGGCAGAGGCTTAACCCCTGAGCCACCTCTCCAGCCCCATACATTGGACTTCTTAACCACAGGAGTGTTCGGATTCCCAGTTAAAACACAAGAGTTCATGGAGCAAGGATCTGTCTTGTTGGTAACATTGCCAGCTATTTCCTTTGATGATAAAGTTCCTCACAACACTGAGAAACTCAAGTATAGCCATAGTTTCCCACTGCAACAATGACCTTTCCCGAGATCAGATGATATGAGTTTAACTCACAATAGCCAGATTTCAGATATTCACCATTCTGAAATGCCTTTATGGTGATTCATGGCTGTTTTTATTAGTAAGCACAGATATCTCACACACTCAGGATGCAGTGTCAAATACAAAAGCAAGGCACACAAGGGTTCCCTATCAATGCAGACGGGGGTGGGGGGTGGAGGGGAGGACAACTGGGCTTATTATACTTATATTCCAAGAGCAGGTGTGCAGTCATACATTCCATCCCTCAAATCTCCAGTCAGTCAAGGTCTAGGGAAATCTGTTAACTAGTAGACAAGATGTCATTGTTTTTAAGGAACATTGGGGGAGGGGCGATAACATGCAGTCCAATAACTTACATTTCAAGTGATTTGTAACTGATGGGGGGGAGCAGAAGCTCAGTTTCGAGTATCAGGCTTACCACTTCTGTGTGGGGAAGCTAACTGTTGCAGACGGCCAGCAACTTACAACCTTCCAACTGCATCTCCTCACAAAAAACACTGAAAGAGAATTTCTTAATCATGTTACATTTTTCTGCACTATGTACATGTATTTTTATCTCCGATTTAATCTTTTTGCGTCTTTTTAAAATTTATTTTTTATAGCCTACTGCCCCAGTTGCTCTTTAAATCAGTAGTGCTATTTTCTGTTTTTTTCTGCCAATGCAATTTCTTCAGCTTTTCCTGCTATCACACATTCCTGTGAACAAAATTAACCTGCTCACAGGAATGGTAGTCTGATAGTGATTTGATTTCCTGTCTCATTATTGATTTGTGTGCCAGCTTATATGCTGAAGTAGATCAAGTTCTTGACAGGCCCATTACTGTAAAGACCTCCAATCAACTGTTTTCTACCACAGGTCTGTCAGTTGGAGTTTAGCAGGAGATAACTCCTGGTGATATATGCTATCAGGACTTTTCCATCTCTGTCTTTCAAACTACCAAGACATCTCACAAGCAATTATGATCTAGATGTATCCTGTCCTCTGATGCCCAAGACAGCATCTGTAGTTTACACCTTTGGTGCTAGGAGACCACTGGTGTCAGAGGCGCAAACTATAACATTTTTGGTGCAGTACAAGAAAGAACAAATAACTACAACTCCAACTGCGTTACCATGACTTCGATACTCTTTCAGAAATCTTTATTTGTGGCATATTATAGGAGATTTAAAAAGTCATCTAATAGAGATATCCTATGTTTTCTTGATTAGATCTGGGATAAAACTAAGTCATTGTGCTCCAATTTCTTAACTGGAAACTCAGGTTGCCTCTAATCAAATTGTCACTGTTATCTTATTAGTATGAAGCAAGTCAAAATATCTTGCAAATTTTTAATCTCTTGCTGTACAGTATCTTAGTAATCTTGGTCTGCCATAACAAAATCCCATAGGTAAGGTGCCTTAAATAAAAGAAATATATTTTCTCATAGTCTGGTAGTACAAGGTCTAGGGGTCATGTGATTTGAATTTCTATTAAGGACTCCTTATGGCTTATATTTTCTTGCTATATTCTCACATGGTAGACAGAGAACTTCCCTAAAGTTACTGTAACCTTATCTAAGTCCTAAGTACCTCCCAAAGGCCCTGTCTCCAAATACCATGATACTGAGGCCAGGGTGTCAATATTGAAGGTAGGGCTGATATAATTTAGTGAATAACATGATTTAGTAAAATGTTTACTAGAGAGTCACTTGTTTAACCACAAACAGAAAATCTTTATTATCTTAATATCAAAATGATTGTTTAAAATTGTTTCCTAGGATCAGTACCATTATTTTATGACATTTATTTTATTCTTTGAAAGCTTCATATACAAATAATACAAATACAATGATTTTTTTGTGTGTTCATCTGCTACTACCCACCCTCTCTCCATCCCACCACATACATTTTCCTTTCCAACCAATTTCCCTCCCATTCTCACATTCCCACTTCATGTGTGATCCACTAGATCCCATCCAGAATGCCTGTATTGACAAATGTCTGGGCACCTGTTGGGGCTCAGATGACCCACCAGTGTGCAAAATGTCAAGTAAAGAAGCTCCCCCTCTTCTTTTGTCCAGCGTCAGTCCCAAATAGTCTCTCAGAGTGGTATAGAGTATTCTGAGATTCTCCCTCCTCCATGAGGAAATGTTGATAGCCCAGTCATTGCAGAGGTATAAATGGAAGTAGACATCGCTGTAGTGAGCTCTTGGGTATGGTCATAAACAAAGGAAAATGTCTGGTATCACCACACCCTACCTCTTACATTTTTACTGTCTCCTCTTCTGCAAGATTACCTGAGGCGTGGGACGAGGGGAGGGGGGGATGATTTTGATGTCGTATTTTTGATGGAGTTCTTCATATTCACTTACTTTATGCATTTTGGCCAATTATGGTTCTCTACATTAAACATCTTCCACTGTCAAAGGATGCTTGTTGGTCAAGTGCTAACAGCTTCTCTAACCTATGGGTATGATTAAGTATTTAGGTGTAACTTATTAACAAGTATTTATAATTAACACTAAGAAGTTTATTTGTACCTAGGGCCCATAGTCTTGCCTTCCATGAGTATGCTAGGTTTGCAATAACAAATATATGTTCCGTGCTATGAAATGAAATGGGAACCAGTACCACCTGGACAGTACTGCCAAGCTGTACCACAAGCTCTAGATCACACCTGAATGAATGTACTGATTCTAAAAAAGCACCTGTTTAGGTAGCTACTTTTCAGGCAGGGAAACACTCAGTTTATATTTTCTGTCATAAATAAATGTGGATTTTCACAAGCAGAGCCTTCAGAGGGTGGGGTTCTATCCTCAATATACCTCTCCCGTTGTCCCATTGCAGGGTTAAGTTTTTCTGCAATAATGTTGCCATCAGATACAAAGTAAACTAGCTACACCATATCCATAGGAAGAGATGAGAGGGACATATTTTCTATTTTTCCAGTCTGCCAAATTGCAGATGAATTCTCTTTCCATCTTGTGAACCATCCATGAAATGGTTCCAGCTATTTTAAGCTGGGTCTTCTTACAGCATTACATAATCCTCTATAGGCTTGCTTTAACTAGGCAATTCTTCAACGGTTCATAAAGTTGAGTTAACACCTAAATTTAACCACTACACACTTCTATAGTAAAACTTTAAAACTTTGAAATTGAGGAAGACACTAGAAGATGGAAAGACCCTTATGCTCATGAATCAAAAGAATAGTATTGTGAAAATATCCATCTTACCAAAAGCAATTTGCAAATTCACTGAAATCCCAATCAAAATTCCCATGCCATTCTTCATAGAAATAGAAGATATAATCTAAAAAAATTATATGATAATAGAAAAGACCCCAAGTAGCAAAGGCAATCCTGAACAAGACGAATATTACTGAAGATTTAAAATAAGTTTTTGTAAATAAAAGATGTTTATTACAACTAATTTCAAAAGTAATTTTAAAATCAAAACACCTAATACAACTTTGTTCTTATGGCTCTTATGCTTGTAAACAGTTTGGTTAAAGTACAGTCACTAAAGCTGATGATGAATAAGTCAAGAAATCCTATTTGTGCCAATAATGGCTTACTTCAGTTTTCAACTGATTAAAGAAATATGAAAGTTAAGTCTTATTTTTGTTACATTTGTTACATGTGTAGCTGCCACATATATCAGGAAATATTCAGTTTTTTTCTTATATACAAATACTTCATCTTGTTACCTATTGCTTTGTCAATGAACACATTATAAAAGTATAATGGTAATGGTAATTGGGGTTTTCACATATGTGCTTTGCATGATATGTGTCCACATGTATATGCATGTTTACACATGTATGCACGTGTTCATGTCTGCATATATAAGAGAAGACCCAAATATAAGTCTCAATTGCTTTCTGCTATATTAAGGCAGAGTCTCTTGCCTGAAGTTTGCGAGTCGACTAATCTAGCTAGCCAGCGTGCCCTAGAAATTTTCTGTCTCTGCCTCCTGAATACTGGCCATTGCAACCAGCAGACATCCCTGTCCCGCTTTCATGTGGGCTTTTCAGATCTAATTCTGGTCCTTAGGCTTGCTGGCAAGGACTTTACCTACTAAGTGTTCACCTCAGCCCTATTTATGGTTTCTAACACATTCTTATATCCCATCCTGTGTTGATTAGCTTTCTCTTGCTATAGCAATATTTGAAATAACCAAATTATAGATAAAAATATTGGACTGGAGAGTGGATCAGTGGTTAAAAGCATTTGCTATGTAAGCATGAGGACCTGAGTTCCAATCTCAGCACCCACATAGAAGCCAGGCATGGCCATGCTTAGTGGATATAGACAGATGTATCTTAGGAGCTTAGTGGCCAACCATCCGACCAAAATGGCAAGCATCGGTTTCAGTAAGGGATCCTGTGTGAAAGGAATAAAGTGGAGAGCAATAGAAGACTCTCAACATCCACCTCTGGCATTGTGAATACATGGCTCACCCTCCACGCCCCCACACACACATACATACACACACATATGTACACACACATACATAAATACCACACATACACAGATTAAATAAAAATAAAATTTCAAAGTTAATTGTTTGGATTTGTAGATTTAGAGGATTCAGTCCGTGATCCATTGTCTCCATTCTGATAGGCCTGTGGCAGCAGCACAGCATGGCAGCATCACCAAGCAGAATAATATCCTGGAACTTGAAAAAGAGAGACAAATAGGGTTAGGATATCATAATCCCCTTTGAAGAGTACATGTCCCCATGACCAGCAGACTACCACCTCCCAGGAGTTCCAGCCTTAGGATTAGACCTGTAGCACATCAATTTTGGGAGGACATTTCAGATCTAGCCACTCTGTATTTCTCTTGTGCCCAGCATTTTACAACATGTACTCTGAAGTTAACTAGTAGGCTAATTTTCTGGCATCCAGAAATGACAACTGTGGGAGAAAGTAGGAGAGGAACTCAGAATTGTACTTACCAAGAGGCAATAGAGTTGGGAGCAATCACAACCTGGCCTGAATTAGGAACCAACACCTAATGGGTTGCACCTAGAAATGCTTAATGTTTTTTTCCTTCTGTCTTTTGTGCCAAGACATTAATGTGATTCCATGAGGAAAAAAATCACTGCTGTTTTGCACACTAGCCATGGCAGAAAAAAAGTGGCTTTATAATTTTTAAAACCATTTTTTATCTATGTATACTCAGAATAGTATTGTTGGTTGTCTTTCTAAGAAGTACATCAAGTAAAGATAACGCCGTATCTGGGCAGAGTGGCTCATTCTGTAACACACTACTGTAATTAAGTTACAACTAGTTGTGTCCTCATATTCCAAAAGGTTCTTCTCTTTCCCCACTCATCCCAAATGAAATAACTTACAAAGAGAAATTAATTTTTTTAAAATGCTAGTTATTCTTGCTCTTCCTGGGAAGAGAACATTTATGTAATGTGACATCTCAGCTCATTTGTTAAAATGCATTGTTTACGTTCCATTCATTTTTGGCATGTCTTTGGCAAAAACACATTGCAGCAGCTATTTTTGTATGGTATAATGTTATACTGAATTAATCAGTCTCACTTGGATGGAATCTAAGTACGTAGCTATTATCATGTTTTACAACTAATTGCATGTTCAAGAGCAGCCTTGAGTTTAAGAGTCTGATCATGTCATACTGTCTTGATGGAAGTAATTATATCAACAGTTCTGGGAATTTAAATGTCCTTTTCTTTTTTCCCCCTCAGGATAGGCCAGAGCTGTGAGGGTATTACAGAAAGATGCTCAAGGTTGTTTTATTTTCAGAGTTATTTATTCATGCTTCCTCTGCTGTGTTTCAGGTGGATCATCCATGCCATGGAGTATGAATTACAGATCCGGGGTGGAGACAAGCCAGCCCTAGACTTATATCAGCTATCACCCAGTGAAGTTAAACAGCTTCTGCTGGATATTCTCCAGCCTCAACAGAGTGGAAGGTAATTAGGACCTTTTATTATCTATAGACTACTCTGGAGTTACCAAACATCATGATTTTAACTTAATATGTATGTGAAATTAATAAGATGTTGATAAGCAAATTCAAAATTCAGGCATGATGCATACACCTGTCATCCTAGTCCTCAGAAGGCAAAAACAGGTGAATTGGCTCACATTAGAGGTCTACCTGGTAATGAGTAACAGAGTTACAGAGAAAGAGGCAGTGAGAGAGGGACACAGAAAGAGACACAGAGAGAGACACTGATTCAGTGGAATGTTAGGTAGTATAAACAGAAACTAATTAAATATCTGTTTATTTAATAGTTTTGTGATTTAAATTTTTGTACTTTTTCAGGTATAATTAATAGCATTTTAAAATTTTTACTCTGTACAAAATGTAACAAATACTATTTGGTTAAATTATTTTTCTGAAGCTTTCATCTCTTCCCAACATTGTGGCATAAAGGATTCAGTCTGGCAACGTAATTTAAATATGTTGCCTACTCTGTTTCCCTAAATAGGCTGTAATCATCAGAGCAAATCCTTTGACATACCTAACTTGTGCTAGCCTTAGAATAGAATAAGAACAAAACAAGTATTTGTGAATTGTCTTCCATTTAAGATTTTTTTAAATTCTAGACAAAGTGTTAATATAATTACTTAGAAAAGTATTTATTTAGTGTACTTATGCCTACCATATCCAAGGTGATTGTTTTAGTTTCATTAATAATTGCTGCCACAAATATCTGACCTAAACAATTTGGGCAAAGGAAGGGATTATTCCAGTTCACAATTCCATTTGCAGCCCATCTTAGCAGGAGATTGACAGCAGCAGGAGTTGTGGGCACTGGGCATATATCATATCTACAACAAGAGCAAAGAGCAGTGAGTCGATGCATTCATGCTTATTTGCTTGTTTGTGTTCAGTTATTTCTTGTCCTACCTGTTAGGGAATTGCCTTGTCCTGTAGACTGTATATTCCCACTTCAGTTATGCAATCCCTAACAGGCATGCCTAGAGGACAGTCTTCTTTTGTTGTAATTATCTTTATTCTTTTGGAATATCATACATGAATACAATGAATTTATGCAATTTTTACCCCTTATTAGCCAACCCCATTGCCCCTTCTTTTCATTATACAAATCATCTTCTTCCTGAAGTTTTTTGCATGTGCAGCCCACCGAGTCTCATCTGTGTTGCCTGTACTAGACAGTACCTGAGCACATGCTGGAGTATAATTGATATGTCAATGGGCATGCCACTGAGGAAAGTGCTTCCCTAGTGACTCTGCAGCAACTTGCATTGAACTCTGAATAGTCTGTCAAGGAGGTATGGTGATTCCTAAGATCTTTTACCTTCCATGGTGAATTGTTGATATGCCAAATCTTGTGCAGATCTTGTGGAAGTAGATCCAGCTGCAGTGAGTTCATGGGCACAATAGCCCTGTCATGTCCAGAAGAAGGCAACATGTCTGCCCACCATGTCTCAGTCTCTTATAGTCTTACTATCCCACTGGTTGGGATTTGACAACATTGAAAAAAAAAAAAAAACAGCTCTCCTTCAGCCCAGGAGTCCTTTTAGTAATCTACTCTAAGGACATTTTAAACAGTATAAATATGTGAGTGTATGACATTATTGGTTAAATCATTGCATATAATTGAAAATTGTAGAATTTCTACAACCTAATTGCCCATACATAGTAAATTATTTTAACAAAATATGGTATATCCACACAGCAGAATGAAAAAGTATTTTCTAACATTATTAAGTAAAAACAGTAAAGTACAAACTGTCTGCAGCATATTATTATTATTCTAAGAAAGGGCTATATACAAATATGCATCTGTCCATTTGTGCAGAAGAAATGCAGAAAAGCTAAATGAGAAACTAATGTGATTAATGATCATCATAAAGGATAAGAACAATGTGGGAAAATGGTGGAACAGATACAGTTTTGGACAGTTGAGACAGAGTGAGGCTTTCCCTAAGAATATTTGTGTACCTATGTTGGACTCTTCAATAATAGCAATACTCCATGCACCCAAAACATGAATAATGAGTTAAAAATAGAATTCAGAGGGTAGTAGATGAACCCACCTGTAACAAATAATATCACTACATTGAGGCAAATAAGGAAGAATTAACCAAAATACCTTTGGAAAATATTTATTTGATTAGATACTATAAAGTTAATAAGCAAAAACACATGTAAATATTGTCTCTAGATGTCATAGTTCAAAATGTGTCCCCCACAGACTCATGTGTTTGGGAAGGTCATGGTACCTTTAAGGAGGTGTAGCCTTGTGGGAGGAAGGCAGTTACAGTGGGTGGGTCTTGAAGTGGACTAGTCCCACCCTACTTCTGGGAGTGGTCTGCTCTTGCAGCAGCAGTCTTGCAGCTCTCAGCCTTTATATAGATGTGACCCAAACCTCCTCCAGCTTCTGCCACCAGCCATAGTGCTTCTGCCATGAAAGACTGTATCTCCCCTCCGGAACCATAAGCTGGATAAATCCTTTTTCTCTTAAGTTTCTTGACTTTGGATGTTCTCGCACAGCAACAGATAATACTAACTAGTTCACTAGGTTTGTATATGAATTAGCATTCTTAAATTATTTCATATGTATATTAAGATTGAAAAAAATGAGTAAATATGAATAATTACCAAATTTCCCACCCTTAATGACAATAACTATAAAGAAAGAGAGAAGGTTGGTTGTTGCAGTTGACTTGACAGAATCAGTGAATTCATGGTTTTTACATAGATGTAGAAATGCAGAAATAAGTGTGGATATACATAGATAATCTATATATGACTGACCTCTGTCTACTGTGATGTCCTAAAAGCAGTGCAACTACAACGATGAGCAAACCAAATGCTCTTGCATTCTAAATACTATAGTAACCATTTCATGGAGAAATGGTTGATTCTAGGATAAAGCAGAGAAATGTAAGATATCCTAGAGCCTCATTGTGCAAGAAAACAAGAAGTTTCAGAAAAAGATAAAAGTGACACTGGAGACAACAAAGCCCTCTGTCTCTACCTGGAACAATTTGAGCAAATGTGTACTTGTTCTTTTGTGCAGAAGACATGTACAAATAATGATAGCATTATGTTGTAAATAAATAAATAAATATCCCCAGTCTATACTGATATAAATAGATAAATGTCATAGAATGGCCTCTTCCTTAAGGAATACTCAAATTGAAAGTGTAGGAAAAATGATGGAAACAGAAAATCATAATTAGGAAAATATAAGCAGTACAAGATAAGCTTATATTTAAAAATATGTGTCTGAGTATTCTGTCTTAAACAATAATCAACAAAATTTAATCCCAGATGATTATACTCAAAGATAATTCTTAGTGTTGTCAGAAATGCAAAGAAGAAATAATTCACAGGAAATGAGATAGATAAGATCAGTGGGCTAGGTGAATGGGGGAACCCCTGCCTGCTTCCTGAAACTCTATTTTATACAGGAATATAAATAGGAACTAGGGATCAAGTTGCAAGACCTGTTGAAGAACTGTGATTAATGGAAAAGATAGGAAAAGGAGAGTCTCCCTAGCTTCCAGCACATATTCAGATAACCAGTCTGTGACATCAAAAGAAATCTGCCTTTGTGCAGAATTCCTCATATGATATGAAACCCCTGTGTCAAGTTGGCAATCCTCCAGGTAGCATACTACAGTACAGTAGTTGCAGGCTGGAACCATTTTTAGACAGAAGTAATATGGAATGAAAAGTTGCATAATTTTTTAGTATTACTATTCAAAATACTTACTAATAGCAATGAAAATCAAGTAACTTTACAGAGAAAAACCCACCAGATTCCTCCTTAATCAAATGAATAAGATTAACGTCATAAGTAACGACACTTCAATGTCACGTACTCTTGATATAGTCAATGCATTATAAAGGACCCTACATTACTTTTTATCAATTTTCTTGCCAAAAAATGCATTTTACATGAAACCACCAAAGAAACCCAAATTAAGAAAAATTCCAAGAATGTATAGATTTTGTTTTTTTAACATTTTTTATTATCTCCGCTTATACAAACTTGATAGGTACACTGGTTCCCTCCCTCCCTCCTCCCCCCCACCCGTCTGCTCACCCTCCCCTCACCCCTTCCTCCCCACCCTCAGTGCCTCCGCTCCCCCAATCCCCGGAGAATCCTTTAATGTGCATGCCAAACTCTCCTCTGGGTCCTCCTCTCCTATGACGTACAAGGACCCAGCGGCATTTCCCTGAACCCTTTCCTTTGTTCCCCTTAAGCATAGGAACACTATTTTGGCTGTCAATCCCTTGCCTCCAAGGATCTTGGTGCCTTTAGCAGATGCTAGACTTTGTGAGGTCAATAGTGTGTTGGACATTGCGCAGGGCATGCAAAGTCCAATTATGATTGCTTCGGCCCTAACTTGTGTGGAGTATCTTGCACATCATTGCTTCTCCCATCCTTGTGCTCTTACACTCTTACTGCCCCCTCTTCCGCAAATGTCCCTGAGCTTCAGGATGGGGAGAGATTAGGCTGGCCTAGTTCTAGGTGGTTGATATAGAGTCTCTGAAGTTCTGGATTATGGTTTGTTGATTTTCTTTTGCGGTTTTGCTGCTCCTGCAATGACCTTCACTCCATCCTGCTGGGCACTGTATGTCACCCCCTGGGCAGAGATAAAAAGCTATTAAACTAGAGTCTTGTTATAAGAGTATATTCAAAGGGAGATGTAATAAAAGTAGGAAACCACAGTGAGGGAGGGGGTCAATCACCCATTTGCAAAATGGTTACTTATTATCTGCCAGACTATATGCCCTCCCCTTCTGGTGAGATCACACCCCCTCAGTTGTAAATGATCAGGAACGAAAAGTCTGTGAACTTAACCAGATGTCTCATTACTTACTTGCAGTCCTTGATGGAGGCCTATTTTCTCTGCTGTAACATGGTCCCCTCCCTCCTTGTTTCTGGTGTGGCCCTCCTACCCATCCCTCCTGTTCATACTCTTTGCAATTACTGTATTACAGAGATTTATCGTCAAGTGTCTCTAGGTGGGCTGGGTGGGTTTGGTACTAGGAGCCACCCATTAGGGAGTACATACAATGCTTAATTTTCTCAGTATGGGATACTTCACTCAATATAATTGTTTCTAATGACATCCATTTCCCGGCAAATTCCAGTAATTCATCATTTTTGATGGCTGAGTTGTACTGCATTGTGTAGATGTACCACAGTTTCCTTATCCACTCGTCAACTGTTGGACATTTGGGTTGATTCCATGACTTTTCTATTGTAAACAGTGCTGCTATGAACATGGTCGCACTTGTGCTATCGAGGTGAACCTCTGCTACATGGGGGGTTATTCCCCAAAGTGGAATCGCAGGGTCATATGGCATTTCAATCTTTAATTTCTTTAAGAATCTCCAGACAGCTCGCCAGAGTGGCTGTACGAGACTGCATTCCCACCAGCAATGTAGGAGAGTTCCCCTTTCTCCACATCTTCTCCAGCATTTGTCGTTGTTTGTATTGTGGATTTTTGCCATCCTGACCGGGGTGAGATGATATCTCAGGGAGGTTTTGATTTGCATTTCCCTGATGGCCAAGGAAGTGGAGCATTTTTTAAGATATTTGTTAGACTTTTTAATGTCATCCCTGGTAAAATTTCTTTTAAGTTCCAGGGCCCATTTTTTAATTGGGCCATTAGTTTCCTTGGTGTTTAGTTTTCTAAGTTCTTTGTGCACTCTGGACAGCAGAGCTCTATCAGATGTGTGGTTAGTGAAGATTTTCTCCCATTCTATGGGTTGCTTTTGAGCTCGTGTTACAATCTCTTTATCTGAACAGAAGTTCTTTAATTTCACAAGATCCCAACTGTTGAGAGTTGGTAGCAGTGACTATGCCATTGGACGTCTGTTTAGGAACTGTTGGCCTAGCCCAATCAGCTCGAGGGAGTTCCCTATCCTTTCAACTATGGTTATATTATAGTCTCTGGCCTTAAATCAAGGTCCTTGATCCATTTGGAATTAAGTCTTGTACATGGTGACAAGTATGGGTCCAGCTTTAATTTTCTGCATGTGGAGATCCAGTTTTGCCAGCACCATTTGTTGAAGATGCTGTTCTTTTTCCATTGGATTCTTTGGGCCCCTTTGTCAAAGACCAAATGGCTGTAATTTTGTGGGCTTATATCTGGGTATTCAACTCTTATCCATTGATCTGTGTGGCTATTTTTACAACTATGGATTTGTAGTATAGACTAAGGTTTGGTATGGTGATACCTCCAGCAGTGTTTTTGTTACTCAGGATTGTCTTTGCTATCCTGGGTCTTTTGTGCCTCCATATGAATTTTGAGATTGTTTGGTCAACTTCTTTAAAGAATTGCTTTGGGGTTTTAATTGGTATAGCATTGACTTTGTATATTGCCTTTGGTAGGATGGTCATTTTTACGATGTTGATTCTACCAATCCAGGAACACGGGAGGTCTTTCCACTTTCTGGTGTCTTCTGCAATTTCTTTCTTGAAGGTTTTAAAGTTTTCATTGTAAAGGTCTTTTACCTCCTTGGTTAGGTTTATACCAATGTATTTCATATTTTTAGGGGCTATAGTAAATGGGAATGTTTCTCTCAAGGCTTTTTCACTTCTTTCATTCTGGGCATATAGGAAAGCCACTGATTTTTGCACATTTATTTCGTATCCTGCTACCCTGCTGAACTTCTCAATTAGTTCCAGGAGCTTCCTGGTGGAGTTTTTGGGATCACTCAGGTATATGATCATGTCTTCTGCAAATAGGGATAGCTTGACTTCTTCCTTGCCGATTTGAATCCCTCTTATGTCCCTTTCTTGTCTTATGGCTTCAGCTAAGACTTCAAATACAATATTGAATAGAAGTGGTGACAGTGGACAGCCTTGTCTAGTTCCTGATTGAAGTTTTTCCCCATTGAGTATAATCCTTGCTGTAGGCTTGTTGTATACTGCTTTTATTATATTGATAAAGGTTCCTTCCATTCCTACTGTCTCTAGCTTTTTGATCATAAAAGGCTGTTAGATCTTGTCAAAAGTTTTTTCTGCATCTAACGAGAGTATCATGTGGTCTTGGGCTTTGGACTGGTTTATATTATGAATTATATTTATTGATTTGCATATGTTGAACCAACCTTGTATGCCGGGGATAAAGCCTACTTGGTCCCCGTGAATGATCTTTTTGATATGTTTTTGAACCCGATTTGCTAAGACTTTGTTGAGAATCTTTGCATCTGTGTTCATCAGAGAGATTGGCCTATAGTTTTCTTTTTTAAGTGAGTCTTTATTAGGTTTTGGGATTAAAATGATATTAGCTTCATAGAAGGAATTTGGTAGTGTTCCTTCCATTGCTGTTTGTTGGAACAGTTTAAGGAGTATTGGTGTTATTAACTCCTTAAATGTCTGGTAGAACTCTATACTGAATCCATCCGGTCCAGGACATTTTTTGGTGGGAAGATTCGAGATTACTTCCTCAATTTCCTTATATGTTATAGGACTATTTAAATAATTCACAACTTCCTGATTCAATTTAGGTAGGTTGTGTTTACTTAGAAATTCATCCATCTCTTTTGTGTTGTCATATTTCACAGAGTATAAGTTTTTGAAATATGACGTGTATAGACAATTTCTAAAGTGTCAAAATCATAAAAGCTAAATATACTGAAAAATTATCATAGATTGAAAAGCCTCAGAACCTCAGGGACATGGAAACTAAATGACATGTGGGATCCTGAATAGTGCTTGAACTAAATAATGTCGGTAGATAAATTAATGTTACTGTGTGACTATTGACTTTCTGGTGTCAATAATTATACTACATATGTAACATATGTATATATGTTATACACACGCATATACATATATAGTAAGAAGGGAAAATGAATAAAGAAAATATAGGAATTTTGAGTAATTTGTATGATTTCTATAACTGTAAGGTTTTTCAAAATAAAATGACAAGAAATAAAGTCTTGTGAAATAATTCACCACTTACATTGTGAGTAGTCTCCAATTTCTTTTTATGTTTTAGGTAAATATCTCCTTTCTGTAGTATGAACCATTCCTTCACAAGGCTCTGAAGCATCTCTTTGTTCTCCTTGTTAAAAACAAAGGAAGGAATAGGATTAAAGGTTAAATGCAGATATTCAGTTATTCAGAGTGAAACATCACTAAGGTACCCTTAGGTCTTGTTCACTTTTGAAGCCAATAGTGTAACTTTGAGCTTATTAAACTTCAGCCATCCAAAGAGATTTCACTTAGTTATCTAATTTACCAAATTTCATTAATCCTCTTTTATAAGAACAAAAGTTGTCTTTTGCTGTTCATTGTACCCTTGCATAGCTACTTTCCTGCCAAGGAGTAATCTCCATTATGACACATCCTTCTGGTGAATGATTAACATTTCATTCTGTCATCTGTTTAAGTTCTAGCTATATGCATATAATGTATGTATGCATATAATACGTAGTTTTCATTTTCAGCTTTTACAAGAATATTTTACAAGAATATTACTCTATCAATGTGTGTTCTTTAGAAACAAAGCAAATTTTTCACCTTTGTCAATTTATGGATTTAAACTCAATCTAGAATGTTGGTTCATCACCTTGTTCTGATATAGTCATATGTAAGATTCTGCATCTGGTTCAAATGAAGATTTTATGCCTAAATTTTCATCACTGAGACTTCAGCAATTTTTAAGTAACTTTTATAAAGTTAAATAAATTAAAAAGTTTTATATGCATAATATTTTTTGAACATTCACTTGGTCATTTATTCACCAAATTTTTACTGAGTGTCACTCTAGGAAAGGTGCAATTATATGATTTCCGTGCTTCTCTGGTGCTTCCATTTTATTACATGTGAGAACCACATATACTTATTGTGAAACTGGTTGCTCCTATTTTTTTACTGTATTAAAGTAGAACTGCTTTGTGTATCAGAAAAATCATTTGATCATGTAGTAACTCACTCAGATCTTTAGAGAAGAGTATTTTGTTAAGTTTCTTAAAATCTTACAGGTTTTCTCCCCTGTAGAATCTCAGTTTTCACTTTCAAGTATTTACTAATCTTTTTTACATGTGGCAAACATGCATTATTGAGGAGTTTTTAATTTTATTACTCACACTAATGGAACAATTAATCCATACTGAAAGTCATGCTTTCTACAAGAATAAACTCCATTTTCAATACTGAGATTTTTCTCTTGGTCTGCAGATGTTGGCTTAACAGGCGTCAGATCAATGGGTCTTTGAATAGAACTCCCCCCGGGTTCTACGACCGAGTGTGGCAGATTCTGGAGCGCACACCAGATGGTATCATTGTAGCTGGGAAGCATTTGCCACAGGTAAAGCCCACTGTACTTGTGTCAGGAAGAATGCCTAAAAGAGTAGGAGAATTCTTTCCTTCCCTGCATCACAAATAACTCTTCAGTTTTTAATGTTATAAAAGGATAAAGAAGGGATAAAGAAGGGATATTCAGATACCTGAACTGGTGAAATAGGAGAAAATAAGTCTCCAGGAACCTCTCTTTAAAGGTACCACATGATGAAACTTCTTGCTAAATAAGTGGTCCTTCCCCCTCTTAATTGTAATATAGGGCTTCTTATGATGGCTTTCCTTAAGTGGAGGACTTTCCTACCAAAACAGTGGTGGGCCATTTTGGGGGTCTCAAAAAAAGTGCAAATTAGATCAGCACTAAATAAAGCAAAGTAACCTTATTTGCAGTACTTAGGAATGATATTGAATGTTAGGTCAATGGTGTTTAAATCACTATAAAGAAAAATTTGTATTATATTTATTACTGATGGTCCACATTAATTACTATTCTTTCCTCCATATAGATGGTTTCTGTAGTTATATAAATTGTTCTGCCTCTTTGATGTGATCATTTGATTCATTTAATCCTGATACCTCACTCATTCTGCTTATACAGAAGCAGAAATAGAATACTGTGTGTCTTGTGATGAAACCTTAACCAAATTAATTTTGATTTAGCATTTTTATACAAATAATAGTAATCAAAAATACACCACACTTGTTTTGCTTATGTAAACACAAGAGTGTTTGTGAAGTGATTAACAAGAAATTGATAACATTCTTTTCCTCAAGAAGTAGAACTGTGTGTCTAGGAATCCACTGTGGGCTTCTCACTGAAATTCCCCTAACCCTTTAAAAGTTGAACTATATAAATAATTTCTTACTCCAAAAATGAATTATAAATGTTCTTTATACTACTTACAAGTTTTGGGGTTATTTTATTTGGTTGCCTATGTGGGTGCTGCAGACTTCTTTGGATGCCCTGTGACTGCTGCGTTGAAGAAGCCTGTCTCCGGGGAGCAGAAATAAAGTCTGCTGTTGGCTTTCTCTAGGTCCATTCCTACATGTGTGCACAGCTTGATATGACCACCTGTTATTAGCTCCTATCTCAGCCCCTTCAGTACCTACCATCCTATATATGATTCTGTGATAACCTTGGCTATGTAATTACATTTACTACTATCTTTTGCTAGCAAGCTTAGTAGCCATATCACAGTAAGTATATTGCTTATTTCTATGTTCTACTTGCTTTTCAAGTATTCATTTATTCCTTATAACAATTCTGTGTGAAAAGTACCTTCGTTGTAATTTTTTTTCTTTTTCATCTTTATTTTATCTCTTTTAAATAATTTTTAAGCTAGCATACACAGTAATACGTTTTATCACAATGTTTTCATACATGTACCATTATATTTTGTGGTCCTTAGTTCTCTGCCACTACCCTCCCATGTACCTGTTTTACTACTATACCCGGTGCCCTTTCTTTACCCAGTTAGTCTCATATTTCTTTGCTTTCTTATTGCATGGAATCTATTACCTCTCTTGGCAGTCCATTATCTCTGTTTTCCTGTCCTTTTAGTTCTCTTCCTCCAGGGGAAAGATCAAAAGAACCCATACCTCCTGAGAGACTGATGAGGGTGGAAGTGAAAGATGCCTTCCTTGGTGTTATACTTGCTGATACATAATTCATGCCCAAATAAATACTGAGGCACATGCTATCAAAGGTGAACCAGATGAATGGTGCAAAAAGACAAAGAAATAGGAGTGGGACTAGCAAAGAAGAAGAAAGGTTGTAATAGTAAGAAGAGGGAGGATGGGATTGGGGATTAAGGTATGAAATTATCATGAGTTTACTATATTCATGTATGAAACAAAAAAGAATAATAAAAACTTAAAAAGTATTTAAAACTGAAGGATTAAAGCCTTTGCCTCAAAAGCAAAAGGACCTGAATTTGAATTCCATTTCCCACATAGAAATGTTGGGTGGAAAAAAATGGAAGGCTGCAATACCAGCCCTGGAAGGGGAAGGCGGGAAAATCTGTAAGCAAAACAATAAGGAGGTAGAGCAATCCAGGATGTTACCCTTAGCCCTCCACAGACACATACACTCAAGTACTCTGTAAAACACACACACACACACACACACAGTGCCCTTTACACACACATACACACAAAAGGTATATGAATTAAAAAAAGAAATTTCTTCCTCTCTTTTCATGATTTCCTTTCTAGCTTTGTCATCTACACATAAACACACACATAAATGTACACACATACAAACCTATAAATATGTAATATTAAATCTAGGTTCCATATATGCAAAGAAAATATGCAATAATATCTTTTTGAATCTGCCTTATTTTGCTTAATATAATTATTTCCAGTTTAATACATTTTCCTGCAAATGTCATAATTGTAACTTTCTTTACAACTGCCTAAAATTCAGTAGCATGTTTGCACCACATTTTCTGTAACCATTCATTTGTTGATGAGCATCTTAGCTGATTATATTTCCTAACTATCTGACTAGTGCAACAGCTTTTACTACCAACATTTATTGTCATTTGTTTTCTTGATGATTACCATTCTAACTTAGATGAAATGGGATCTCAAAGCAACTTTAATTTGCATTTTCGTTATGGTTAATGATATTGAACACTTTTTCAAGTACTCAATGACCATTAATACTTATTTTGTTTAAGTTTTCCTTTTCTTTTTTTTATTTTTTCCACTCATACAAACTTGATAGCTACCCCATTCCCCTCCCTCCCTCTACCCCTCTCTGGATCCCCTTGCTCCCTCCCCCTTTTTTCCCATTCTTTCCCCCTTCCCTTCCTTTCTCCTAGTGCCCCTTTCCCCCCATTCCTGGAGCATCCTTTAGTGTGCATGTCAAACTTTTCTCTGGGTCCTCCTCTCTGATGAGGTGTAAGGACTCAGTAGCATTGCTTAGAACTCTTTCTTTTGTTCCCCTTTAGTATAGGAACACTATTGTGACTGTTAATCCCTACTACTAGGGATTCTACTACCTGTGATCCATGCTAGACTTTGGGGGAATCAATGATATGTCAGTCATTGTGCAGGTCATGCAAAGTCCTATTATGGTTACTTCGGCCCTAACTTGCATAGGGTTGTTCCTCCCCATCTTTAGGCTCTCACAATCTTACTGCCCCCCCCTTCCGCAAATTTCCCTGAGCTTTGGGATGGGGAGAGATTAGGCTGGCCTGGTTCCTGGTGATTAATGTGGGGTCTCTGATGTTCTGAATTATGGTTTGTTGCTTTTCTTTTTCTTCCACTTTTGCTGTTCCTGCACCGCCCTTGGCTCCATCCTGATGGGTACTGGATGTCACTTCCTAGCCAGGGATAAAAGGCTGTTAAAATAGTCTTATTATAAGAGTAGATTCAAAAGTAGATGGAATAAGTGGTGATAGGAAGTCAGTCTGCCATTTTCAGGATGGTTACCTTCTATCTGCCAGCCTATATGCCCTCCCCTTCTGGTGAGATCATACCCCATCAGTTGCAAGTGACCAAGAAGGAAAGTCTGTGAGCTTAACCAGATGTCTCATTACTTACTTGCAGCACTTGATGGTGGTCTATTTTCTCTGATGTAGCATGATCCCCCTCTCCTTTTCTCTGGTGGGGCCCTCCTTCCCCTTCCCTCCCGTTTATAATCTTTGCAATTACTGTAGGTATTATAGGGATTTATCTTGGAGTGTGTTACTAAGTGGGTATGGTACTACGATCCACCTATTAGGAAGTACATATGGCGCTTAATTTTCTGTGTCTGGGATACTTCACTCAAAATAATTTTTTCTTATTCCATCCATTTCCTGGCAAATTTCATTAATTCATCATTTTTGATGGCTGAGTAGTATTCCATTGTATAAATGTACCACATTTTCCTTATCCACTCGTCAATTGTTGAGCATTTAGGTTGATTCTATGACTTTGCTATTGTAAACATTGCTGCTGTGAATATGGTCGTGCTTGTGCTATTGAGGTGAATATTTGCTGTATGGGGGATTATTCCCAAAAGTGGAATAGCAGGGTCATGTGGCATTTCAATCTTTAACTTCTTTAAGAATCACCAGACACCTCGCCACAGTGGTTGTATAAGCCTGCATTCCCACCAGCAATGTAAGAGAGTTCCCTCTCTCCACATCCTCTCCAGCATTTGTTGTTGTTTGTATTGTGGATTTTTGCCATCCTGATCGGAGTAAGATGATATCTCAGGGAGTTTTTCATTTGTATTTCCCTAATTGCTTAGGATGTGAAGCATTTTTTAAGATATTTGTTAGACATTTCAATTTCGTCCCTGGTAAAGTTTCTTTTAAGTTCCAAGGCCCATTTTTTAATAGGGCCATTTGTTTCCTTGGAGTTTAGTTTTCTAAGTTCTTTGTGCACTCTGAATAATAGAGCTCTATCAGATATGTGGTTAGTGAAGATTTCCTCCCATTCTGTGGGTTGCCTTTCTGCTCAAGTTACAATCTCTTTATCTGAATAGAAGCTCTTTAATTTCATAAGATCCCATCTGTTGGGTGTTGGTTGTAGTGACTGCTATTGGATTTCTGTTTAGGAAGTGTTGGCCTAATCCAATCAGCTCCAGGGAGTTCCCTCCCCTTCAACTAAGGTTTTTATAGTCTCTGGCCTTATATTGAGGTCCTTGATCCATTTGGAATTAAGTCTTGTACATGGTGACAAGTATGGGTCCAGTTTTAATCTTCTGCATGTGGAGATCCAGTTTTGCCAGCACCATTTGTAGAAGATGCTGTTCTTTTTCCATTGGATTCTTTGGGCCTCTTTGTTAAAGATCAAATGGCTGTAATTTTGTGGGCTTATATCTGAGTCTTCAACCCTTATCCATTGATCTGTATATCTATTTTGGAGCCAGTACCAGGCTGTTTTTATAACTATGGATTTGTAGTCCAGACTAAGGTTTGCTATGGTGATACTCCCGCCGTGTTTTTGTTACTCAGGATTGTTTTTGCTATCCTGGGTCTTTTGTGCCTGTATGAATTTTGAGATTATTTGGTCAGCTTCTTTAAAGAATTGCTTTGGGATTTTAATTGGTATAGCATTGAATTTGTATATTGCCTTTGGTAGGATGGTCATTTTTATATTTGCTCTTTTGTAGTCTTTTCCCACCCATCCCCCCAACTTATATTCCTTTGAATTTGTAGGTATTGTAACTGCTGGGGCGATTCCCCCAGGCACACACTGTGATGGCTCCAGGCCGTCGGGGCGGAGAAAGGGGAATATGTTGCAGGCCCTTTACCCCCACCCAAATCCAGGGGACTCCGGACACAGCAAAGAGTCTGTCAAAGCGACACTCCGTCACTCACTCATTCATTCACTCAGTTACACAGCTCCTGGCTGTAACGACGAAGATAAGTAAAGCCTGACCGCCCGCACCTCCGCCTCTGCCCTCCAGAGACGCGGCCACGGACAGGGAGTTTGTCAAAGCAAGATCTCAGTTTATTGGGGGTAACAAATCAGCTTATATACACAAAGAATCCAAGCGCAAAACAGGCAGCCAATTACTTTGATGGTCAGTAAAGCACATACTCTGCATAAGTCAGACTAAACATAAATCTGTGTTGGCTCTTATAAGCCAATTAGAACTCTCTGTAATGTGATCAGAGTTATGCCTAGGACACTAGCTCCCAGCGCCATCTTTGGTCCCATGTGCTAAGCTATACCCTGCTCATTCCCTCCCAGACTGTTATCCCTGGGCAGGCCCAACAGTAACAGTTTCTGTTTTATTTCAAACTGAATGTTTAAGGCTAGGATCTGCTTGTAAGGGAGAACATACAGCGTCAGTCTTTCTGTGTCTGGGATATTTCATTCAGTATGATTTCTTCCAGTTCCATCCATCTACTGGCAAATTTCATTAGTTCATCTTTCCTGATAACTGAATAGTATTCTGTTGTATGTGTGTACCACATTTTCATTAGCCATTTGTCAACCATTATACATCTAGGTTGGTTTCATTTCTTTGTTATTGTGAAAAGAGCTGCTATGAATATGATTATACACTTGATTCTGTTGCAGTGTTCTGTGGGAGTATTCCCAAGAGTGGTACAGTTGGGTCATATGGAATTTCAATTTTTTCCTTTTTAGGAACCTCCAAATTGATTTCCAAAGGGGATGTTTGAATTTATAATCCCACCAGCAATGCATGAGGGTCGCTTGCTCCCCATGCCATAATATGCTGTTCTTTGTGTTTAGTATCTTAGCCATTCTAACTGGAGTGAAATTTATCTCAGGGTGGTTTTAAGTTGCATTTCCCTAATGACTAGGGAGGTAGAGCATGTTTAAGATATTTGTTAGACATTTGAATTTTGTTCTGAGAGAAGTTTCTTTTCAGTTCTATAGTCCATTTTATAATGGGATTGTTTACTTCCTTGTTATTTAGTTTTCAAAGTTCTTCGTGTACTCTGGATATTAGATGTCTATCAGATGTGTGGCTTAGTAAAGATATTATATCATTCTGTAGGTTGCCTTTTTGTTCACTTAAGTCTCTTTTGCTAATCAAAACCTTTTTAATTTCATATAGTCTCACTTGTTTAGTGTTGGCTTATCCTCTGTACTTTTGGAGTCCTACTGAGGAAATGCTGGCCAAGGCCAATTGATTCAAGGATATTCCCTAATTTTTCTTCTAGGAGTTTTATAGTCTCTGGTCTAACAGTGAGGTCTTCGATCCATTTGACTTTGTTTTCATGCAGGGACACAAAGGTTCAGTTTCATTATTCTGCATGGAGGTATCCAATTTTGCCAGCACCATTTGTTGAAGATGTTGTCCTTTTTCAATTTTTTTTGGCACCTATGTCAAAGATCATTTGACTCTAGGTCAGTGTGCTTATATTTGCATCTTCAATTTTAATCCAATTTTAATTTTAATTAGTCTATATCTCTTTTTCTTTTTGGAGTCAGTTCCGTACTGTTTTTTACTCTGGCTTTATAGTATAATTTAATGTCTCGTATGTTAATACCTCTCACAGAGTTTTTATTACTCCTGCTAGCTGCCATGCCTTCTGCTATGCAATTCTCCCCATAAGTGGAAACGTTAGCTAATGAATTACTCTTTCTTCTTTAAGATACCTGGGTCTTATTATTATTTCTACTAATAGAAAAGTAGTTGCCACAACCATAGCACCTATCATGCCCTGATTTGATTTGGAATTGATTTTCTTTAATTTAGTATGTGAAAAGAGAATGAAAGGCTGCATAATCACTTTTTCAGTGATAGGCAAAGAGTAGAAAGTAGAAAATATTCTTTTAGTTTTGCTTTTTTTCTATTCCTGACAATTCTGCACATAATTTTTTTTTGTTTATTATATGTGGTTTTCTGCTGGCTCACAAAAGACTTGCAACAGAAATTATATAAATTCAATAACAAGTGATTTCCATGCCAAAGTGTAACAGCAAACGTAACTTCTGTGTTAATTCTGAAAACAATATGTATACTGTTTGTTGTTTCAATTTTTTAAATATTGAATTGGCTTATTAATATAGTTTTTCCCTAAAATATAATATAGTAAAGATAACCATTAAAAATGGGTTGCTTGATTTATCAAAGTAGTTAACTGGCTATCTTTAGTAGTTTGCCATATGTAAAATCCAGTCATTGAATTTAAAATGTGCATTGAAATTTTATAGAAATTGAAGAGGATTATTGATTAGAAATGAAATCGTTTCACTAAAAAGAAAGCAGAGATTAACATGTAACATGTTAATATGGAATTATTTTTTCAGCAGCCAACCTTGTCAGATATGACCATGTATGAGATGAATTTTTCTCTCCTTGTTGAAGACATGTTGGGAAATATTGACCAGCCAAAGTACAGACAGATCGTTGTAGAGGTTTGTATGGTAAAATGTAGATCATTGAAAACTTGTCTCTAGTGCCTCACTGAAAACTGAACTAGATAACTGCTTCCAGGCACCAAGAATTCTGTCACCTAATTGTCATCTGCCAGTGGAGTCTTCAAGAAGACAGCCATCTTGATCCAAGTCAGAGTTCACATACAATTCAAACACCTTCATTTCCTCCTTCAGGGTTGAGAAGTTAACAGATAAACCATGCAACTGCACTCTTACCCCACATCCATTAGTGCATTGGCAGAGCCGTAAAAGTAGGGCAAAGAGATTATTTCTATTTATTTTCAGTTTTCTCTAATTTCAGAAATAATGTACCACTATTTAAAGTTTCCCAATAGTTCAGAATATTACAATAAACCAAGCAAAACTTTCCTCGTACCTGTCAGTAAGAGACCATTGCCGCTGCTAGCTTTTTAAAGGGCATCTTTCCAAATATCTGCCTATAATGAAAAAACATGTAACTGCTTACTATGTCACCATTATTTTGTGTAGAGTGCTAAGGTTCACTGGCTTGTACAACATAAATGCACCCGGATGCCCATATGTCACCTTACAATATTGAATAAAAGGGGAGGGTCCACCAAGCAGTGAACTGACACGTAGCCTGTCCTCACTTTGTCTTTCTAAGGTAATATGTTCATCAGACTTCATATTTCTTAAAGGTAAGAATATATCTTGTTAACGAGGAAGTATTAAACTGGTGTCAGCCCTGATCAGCCCAGAGCTGAAGTAAATTCTGGGTAAGATTCAGTTTCATCTCTGACACTCTGGGATATGGAACATTAGCAGCCAATTTTTATTTCCGGAGAGTGGGAGAGTGAAGCAGAGACAAAATTCAGTAAAAGACAAGTTTGTTAGAAGAATAGTACTTTCCCTAGACATGTCCTTAGCCCTCTAAATCTAATCCCGAGCATCTAGGGCATATTTTATCCACTTTCTGAAGAAATTTTCCTTCATAATCACAAAAAAGTTCATATTCTCTTAACTAAAGTCTTACAATGGGTCTGCTAAATTTTCTTTAAATACTATTTTGTATCATTTAGTTGAGAAACAATCAGTAGCTCCCAAGTTGGGGACTAAAAAGTCTGTTTACTTATCAGTGTACAAATATAAACTTCATCAGGAGGCTTATTGAATATGCAGGCACAATATTCGCATGCAAGTTTGTCAATTAAAAAAATAATTATAAGCCTGCGATGATTACTCAGCAGCTACAGTACTTGCTATGCAAGCAGAAGGACTGGGGTTCAAATCCCCAGAGCATCTGTAAAATGCTGGTTGGGTGTGGTAACCTACCCATAATTTCTGTCTCAGAAGGCAGAGACTGAAAATCCCCAGATCAAGCTGGTTAGGAAACTAGTCCTATAGTTCTGAGTTTGACTAAAGACACTGTCTCAAAAAGAATAAGGTAGAGGAGTAATCAAAGATGGCTTCTGGGGCTGGAGAGATGGCTCAGGGGTTAAGACTCTGTTTCACAAGCAGAAGGTCCTGAGTTTGTATCCGAGGTCCCACTTAAAAATACCAGGCAGGTTCCACAGTGGCCTTCACAACTGGCCCTGATGGGCAGAGCCTGGGAAGTCTTAGAGTGAAGCAAGAAGGAAGTACAAGCAATCTAGGATGATTCTCGAAATCACCCTTGGTCCTCCACAGGGATACACAGTACCCCCCTTCTCTCTCTTTCTCTCTCTCTCTCTTAAGTAAATAAAATATTTTATAAAAAAAGATGACTTCTATATTAACCTGGGGATTGCATGTTCACATGCATATGTGCACATACCTACACACATGTGAAAATACATACACACCTCTCAGATACATACATGTGAAGCAAAAAAAGTAAATAAAATGAGTATTACTTCTAGGATTAAATTATAAATGGCTGGACATTAGGTTTCATTAAAGCGTATTAGTTCATAGAGACCAAATAGTATTCATGTCCTAAAAAGATAAAAGTTGAGTGTATTTTTTAAAAAGACATGACTAGCCAATAAGAAACTGTTGCATCATATGCTTGTTTTCTATCAGAAATTAAGGACAGAACAACATTTGATCTGGATCCTATTACCTTTGCTCCTGTTCGCCTCTTTCCTGCCAGGGTTGAGTCCTAAAGACCCAGAAAAAGTTCAGAAACTTTTGTTGAATAGAGTACCTACTATATATACACTCAGAAAAATCTTGTGTGGTGTGTGTGTGTGTGTGTGTGTATGTGTGTGTGTGTGTGTGTGTTTAGGTGTATGCGCAGAGAATAGATGTGTCATTTTTCAAGGCCATAGACATTGTTTTTTTGAGATAAGGTTCCTCACTGTTGTAAAAAGAGCTACACAGACTTGCCAGAGAGCTCTAGGAACCCAACTGCCTCTGAAGACTGTGTCACCATGCCCAGATTTTTTTTTAAACATGGGCTCTGGGAATCAAATTCAAATCCTCATGTTTGCTAAGTAAATGCTTTAAGTGAGCTATTTCCCCTCCCACACACACATACACGGTTACATGTAATGAAATAAATGTTCATTTTATCTGTAGAGCTTATGCTATTAATTTTCAAATTTTGATTTTTATCCATCCATATTTCTTAAGCCTCTTAATATAGAGCATACTGTGAAATGTAGAAGTGTTGCTGTTATACACTTAATAGTTGACTTTCAATGCCTATCTCTCCTAGTTACTGATGGTTGTATCCATTGTGCTGGAAAGAAATCCTGAGCTAGAATTTCAAGACAAAGTAGATCTAGACAGACTGATCAAAGAAGCATTTCATGAATTTCAAAAAGATGAGAGTCGACTAAAAGAAACTGAAAAACAAGTAAGTAGAAAAAACAATCTAATTTTTTTTCATTTTCTCAACTTTTCATAGTATCTCTAATCTCATATCATTTAGCTTACGAAACAGATTTACAGAAGACATGAATAGAATTTTTGAGAAACTAATTACTAGTCAACTATGCTATGAAAGTCTAACAAAAATAATTATAGGGCAAGATAAATTTTCTCTATATGGTGTGCAATTAAAATGTAGTTTACCAGAAAGGATCGACTGATCCCAGAAGACTGTAAAATTAAATCGTGAAGATGAGAAATCCAGAGCAGAGTACATTTGTGCTGTGTGTTGCCTGATGTATTCCCTTCTAGGCTCTCTGTTTAATTTTATGTTCATCTGTGAAAAGGTTCCCTAAGTAAATAAGAATTTCCTGCAAAGACAAGACTACTAAATATGTCTGTCTTTTATTTATATGCTCAGAAGATAAGTTCCCAAAGAACATGAATGCTCATCTCTCCCATGAAAAAAATCTTTCTGGAGATTTATGTTTCCCCAGACTGACGCTGATGGTACGTGTCAACTCTTTACACAACGGAAGTCAAATGACTTGTTTACTATTTTCCTTTGTAGGATGATATGACTTCCTTTTACAACACTCCCCCTCTGGGAAAAAGAGGAACATGCAGTTATTTGACAAAGGTTGTGATGAATTTGCTACTGGAAGGAGAAGTCAAGCCAAACAATGAGGATTCGTGTCTTGTTTGCTAGTGAGGAATGCATAAGAGGAGCTGTTGAGTTGCATTTTCTAGCTCTGTGTTTTTGTGTTGAAGCTTAAACTGAACAAAATTGGTGAAGTGATCATGCTATTGAGGTGCTTACGATATTCTTGCCAGAGTTATTGGATCTTTGTTTGCCATTTGCCAGTCTGATGGTAAGAATTATTTTTAATCAAGTGAAAACCAAGATTTCATGAGTACACCACTATGATAATCTTCACTACATAATAGAAGTAAGGTTTAAAAGTTGAAAAGTCATCGTATGTTTTATGATCACATATTGCACAAAATGAGTTTTTGCTTCATTAGACTGAATTCTTACCTTCTTGCCATTAAAATCGATTTGCCAATTTGTAATGTCTACTAGGTATCAAGAGATATTTAAAGAAGAGTGAACATTTTAAGCATTTATTTTGTGCTAAAAATATGTAAGATGAATATCACGTGCATCACAAAAGCAAAATTAGCCTCTGATATTTGATTTTTCAGAAACTACATTATTAATAATATTACAATGTACAAATCAAGAACTTTTTTACATTGTAACCATGACTGTGGTATTTCTCATAAGCATAAAGGTTGGACTAAAATATAATGTATCTGTACCTTATCAAACACTTTCTTTGAGCTTCTGTTAAATACAGGACTGGGGAAGTGTTCAGAAGTATGTTAAATTGAGGGCTGTTAGCCATGTGAAAATGAAATTAAAAGTCATAAAATTTGTTTCTGAACTAATTAATGTAAGTTTGACAATACTGAACTTAATAATTCTGAATATTTCCATTTCATTGATTTGGACATGGAATTTGATATCAAACTTACCTAAGAAATATTAATAAGAATAGAAAGTAGATATATTTCCTTTCTAGATGTTAAAAAGATAGCCTATTTATTTGTGTTCTAATCCCATAAAGTATAGTTTCTATGACCAATTTTATAGTGTTTAACTTAAGAAATCAAGATTTGTCACATAAAATATGTAACCCAATTCTACTGTCTTTGAAAGATTAAGAAAGGACAGGTGATTTTTATACAACAAGCATCAACTGATGCCATTTAAGTGGATGTGTTAGCACTTGGAAAGAAGGCAATCACATTTCTCATACATTGAGGCACTGTTCCTGAACACTGCTTAGGAGATTGTATATGCTTTAGTTGGCAAATTTGTAAAGAAGAATAATGTCTAACTTTTACAAAATGTCTTAAGGAAAGGGACATTACAGAAAGGGAAATGAGTTACTTGACTCTGTACATGAAAAGAATCGATAAAAAGATGGTCCTGAGTAATGAAACTGGTTTCACACAGCATGAACAATGCAGCCCTGAGAAAGAACAAGTACTGACACTTAATAGATAAGGAAGACAATTTTTAAAAGGGGAAAAAAGACCTTGAAATATTTAATACTTGTTAAAATTCAAAGGAAAATAAACATTTGTATTTTTAAGAATTTAAAGATAATTGATTAGCTGAGCAAAGTTATAGGAAATTACTGTCTTGGTTGAAGTCAAACATTTTCAAACCTATTTTTTGAATGAGCAGTTAGCTTCTTGTTTAGCTTACATATGCAAAATTTTGACATTTTCCTCTGCTACTGAAAGCATTCAAAATCAGCAACATATATATCAAGTTTTTGCTTTATAAAAATATAATTTATTGTTCTGGAAGATATATTGGAATAATTAATAAATTTTGATGTTTACCTCATTTAAAATCATGTCTCCTTCCTTTCTAATTAGAAAAGCAAGGTGAGTAAGAATTAAAATACAGAACCTAGAACACATGAAATTTTGAAGTCTTATTTGGGCTTCAGTATTCAAAACTGTTGCAGTAGAGACTGGATAAAAATATTAGCACATTTATTCAGTCATGAAGAGACCTAAACCTGATTTAAAGTTTCCTGTCAGTGGCAGATACACTATATAAATTTATTGTACAAGCAATGTCTGTTTGAAACTCCTGATTGAATATAAGTTCAACTAAACTTCCAGAACATTATTGTAAGAAGCATGATCTTTTCCTGATTTCCTACCATGTTACTGAAGTCTAAAAAAATCATATTTCAGTCATTAAAAAATCAAAATGTGGGGGCTGGAAAGATGGCTCAAGGGTTAAGCCTCTGCCTTGCAGGCAGAAGGTCCTGAGTTTGGATCCCAGATCCACGTATAGACACCAGGCGGAAGCGGGGGTGGCCTGCATTTCTGGTCCTGGTAGGGCGGAGCCTGTGAATCCCTGAGCGGAGGAAGTAGAGGCGTCCATGGTGGTTCCTGAATTCGTCCATGGTTCTGCACACACACACAGACACACATGCGCGCGCACACATACATACGCACACACCCACAATTGAATAAAAAAAAATCAAAATGTGAAATCATCTTGGTGTCATCTATAATATGCTTGCAGTACTTTATAAATACCAATAAACATTTGTTGAATACCTAAATACACTTAACTTTTCACTCGAGATCTTGAAAAGTGTACTCATAAATACTGTTAAACCCTTCATGAGCTTGCATATTAACTAGATGGCATGTAAAAGTGAAAGATCAACACAATAGCGAACTGTATTATACTTACATGGAATCACCCCCTTTGAATTAAGGAAAGGTTGGAAGTAGCACAGTAGTATGCAGCCAGATCATTAAAGCCCCATCTCAGAAACTAAAAACATGAATGAAAAACGAGAGAGGAGAGATCACCAAAACAGGAACAGCAGAATTGAGACCAAAGAATAATTACCACTTAATCTCAAAAGCTCTGAAAAGCGGGGCAAATACAAAAAGCCACTGGAATTGGTCAGTAGTCCTCATATTATGTCCTACCAAAAGATGAACAGAAGAGACAGATAAGTAGGGAGTCGGCATCCAGTGAGGAAGAGTGGAAAATGTTCTTATTCATTGGAAGTCCTTCCCTGCCAAATATTTAGTATTCCACTTTATTCTTCACATTCTCTCGCAGGGCTACTGCTTCCTCACACTTTAGAAAAGAACCTTTCTGAGCACACTCATCCCTGTAGGCATAAAGCTTAGTAATCACAAAACAAATGGTCCTTTTAAACAGGTGCAGTCCATACCAGGACATACAGCTCAGAGTAAACTGGATTTCCAGCCCCAGTGGAAAAACACCCTCATGTGCCTACCACAAACCTCCCCACAGGAAAAAAAAAAAAAAAAAAAAACTATTGGGAAGTAGGCATTTCTGCCCATAGATAGACAGATGAGTGATCCCAATCACTGTCAATAGTAAAGAGTATGAAAACTAGTAAGCCAGACACACGTCATGTTACCTATAAGGATAGGACTTAGGGTCCGATAGTGGCTGGATTTAATGACTAAATCCTCTTCTCTTTTTTGCTGTTATTTAAAACTGCTGGACCTGAATTTATTTTCCTTAGTCAATTGCATTGCTTCTGTTTCCAAGGATCTATGCAGTTTGGAATGTTCCCAAGAACACTGATTTTTTTCAGTGACAGCGAGACAGACAATGAGGTTGGGGGTGGAGGAATGCTATGGACCTACAGACAGGAACCTGCCCAGAAAGACCCCAACCATCTAGACAACTAACCAATGAGGAAAAGTCACTTTTTCCCAGACCTGTCTAACCCTCTAAATACCCCTGACCCTAGCAGCCGTCTTTGGCTCTTTGCTCCTCATGGACTCGTGTCTGGAATCCATGAGTTCCTTTCTGGCTTTCTCCCACCATTCAAGGCTTTCCATGTCTGGAGCCCATGAGTTCTTCTCGGTTCCCTTGCCCCCAGAGGACTCAATGTCTTTGCGTTCCATTCTTTCTCTCCTCTCAATCCTGCCACGCTCTTCTCCCACTTCAATCCCCAGACACAAGAACACAACATTTTGACGCTTTACATCAGAGGGGTCTTTTGCCCTGCGCGGAATCCATGCCCATGCGCTCCATTCTTTCTCTCTTCTAATAAACTCTGCCTTAATCCTCGACAGTGTATGTTCCAATTTTGATGTGGGTTCTCTGAGGTTTTAAATTTTTTTATTATTATTATTTATTCAACTGTGCGCATGTGCATGTGCGTGTGTGTGTGTGTGTGTGTGTGTGTGTGTGTGTGTGTATGTGTGTGTCTGTGTGTGTGTAGAACCACGGACGAATTCGCGAACCTCCATGGACACCTCCACCTCCTTCTGCCCCGGGATTCACAGGCTCCGCCCGACCAGGACCAGAAGCGCAAGCTGCCCCCGCTTCCGCCCGGCGTCTATACGTGGGATCTGGGATCCGAACTCAGGACCTTCCGCCTGCAAGGCGGAGGCTTAACCCCTGAGCCACCTCTCCAGCCCTCTCTGGGGTTTTATATCTCCAGTTTCTTGTGTTCAAAAGTTGAAGACTGAAACCAGATCACGCTTAGAGAATTCAGGCAGAGTTTATTAGAGGAGAGAAAGAACAAAACTCATGTTCATTAATTCTGTGAGGGGCAAGAGAGCTGCCAGGAACTCCCAACTTCAGGCATGGAATCCATGAGGGGCAAGGGAAATGAGCTCACAGATGCCAGACGTGGAGTACCATGAGGGGTAAGGGAGCTGAAAGGAACTCATGGACTCCAGACATGGAAGCCCCATGAGGAACAAGGGAGCCAAAGATGGCTACCAGGGTCAGGGGTTAGGAAGGCCCAAGAAAAGTGGCTTTTCCTCATAGATAAGTTCCAGTTTTTGCAAACATGATTAGAGATTTTGGTCCCCTATATCTCATGGTCTGTTCATATTTGGGGCCCAGTCCAGTGGACCTTGTGGCAGATCTCATAGTCAAACTGCTTCTTTTGAGGAACTTAGCTTATTTGCAATAGAGAGCTCATCTCCATATCCTTTCACATTAGAACCCACTTTCTCCAAATTAATAGGGTGTGTTCTCCACCCTATTAGTAGTGGGAGATGACCTTCAAAGGCCTTCCTGTTCTAAAACTGCCTAAGTTTCAATCTTCAATTCCAGATAAAAACTACCTAAATTTCAGTCTTCAACTCTCAAACACAAAAACCTGGGGACAAAAAAAAAAACAAAAAAACACTTCCCAAACGACAAGATCACCTTAAAATTATGACTCTAAGCACCAGTCAACCTCATCTCTATACAGTTAGAACATAGAGACGCCTCTCTGTCTTCGAGAGCACCTGTCTGGTACTTAGCATATAGCATGACAGCCATTGGTTAAACTTGGGTATTATGCTTTGTGACTTGCTCTGATCAATCCTCAGACCTCCTCCCAAGGAGGACACTAGAATGTTGATAAGCTGCTGTCATGCCTTTCTTCTGACTAATCTCCAGATGGGAGAACTAAAAGAAGCTATCAAGTAATTGAAGGGTCCAGGGAAAGACTATTTTTCAGTGAATTCTGAAACTCCCTGGTAAAATTTAGACCCTGACAGCTCCAATGAAGAGATCCCTTATCTCTAAAATACTCTTCTTCAGAGTAGGGGACGCTCCCCTACATGCCTGTTATCCCTTCTTGTGCTCCCTGTGGTACTCCAACGAGTTGATCAAATGCTCACAGTCTATAATGTCCATTATGTGGCAGAGGCAGACTTCTTCCTTTCCCTTCCCTTCTCTGACAGCAGATACAGACTCGAGTTGAATTCTAAAAACCTTCTTGAATCAACACACTCAACAAGTAGGTAAGGAAGGTAAGGTAAGAGGGAGTGTCTGGCAGAATCCCTGTTACCACAGACCCAATTGATTTAAGGATAAGAATTAGAACTAAATCAGAAAATTGTTTGTTTACTTAGCCACACTGCCAGGAAACAAAAGATCTTACCTTGGGCCACTCAGCTTTACAGAGTTAATTTAGACTGGACAGGGTAGAGTCCTTTGCTATACTCAGAAAGGTTTCTGTAAATGGCTCTTTGTTTTCTTTCTAGAAGATGGCTTTTGTCCCTTTCCAGCTCTCAAAACAGTTTTTCAGTCTACCTCATGGGCTGAATGTCCCTTCATAGAGGAGACCCTCAGGAACATCTTTCAGAAACTTCATCCTGGCCTTGGAGAATTTAAAGCATAAATTCTCCAGGTGGAATTAGAAAGTCTAAGCATAAAGCCCGTAAGTTCCATTCCATTCATTGACACATAGCATGATTATGTCAACAGGTTCAAGATCAAAGCCCCCAGGTCATCACGGGCTGAGGAGAGGATCCTTTGCCTGCACAAAGGAGAAGTCAGGGGACACCCTGATTTCAGTAGAAAGGGAGCCAAGTATTCCTTGTTCTCTTTGCTGTTTTTACAGATGGCAACTCTTAATCAAAGACTACCCCGTCTCTTCTTTTGGAGTACATAATTAGATATGAATCAGTTCAACCCCACACTCTGTGAAAGAGTTCAAGTGGCATTTTCCTGTTATCAGGCTTTGCCGGACTATTAATTGGGAGATGGGGAAAAATAATTCTCAGAGGGAGCACCAAACACAATACTATAGTACAATTAGATTTGTTCTGTTCAAGAGAGGGCAAATGATCTAAGATCGCTGATGCACAGATTTTGCTTTAAAGATGTACTTGACTTATTTACACCATATGAATCAATTGCTCCTAGTTAGGAAGTTTTAGAGCAGCCATGCTAGCATGGTCTCTAAAGGTCTCTGAAGGTCATCCCCTCCATGAAGGAACACATTGGAGGAACTGGTTCTAATCCTTCACAAATTCTCTGTTTATAAAAGAATGTGGAGATTAGTTCTTCATTGCAGATAAACCCTACCATGAGGCCAGTCATGAGATCAACTGGGTTGGGCCCCAATATGAACAGATCAATGATATGTAGAAGAACAAAAGCTCCAATCAGGTTTGCAGAAACTGGAGTTAACCAATGAGGAAAAGCTGCTCTTCCTGAGGCCTGTCTAACCCTGTAAATAAAACGGACCCTGGCAGCCATCTTTGGGCTCTTTTGTCCCTCATGGGACTCCCTGTCTGGAGTCCATGAGTTCCTTTCATTTCCTTCCCCCTTCATGGATTCCATGCCTGGAGTCTGAGTTCTTGGGGGCTCTCTTGCCCCTTGCAGATTCATGTCTGTGAGTTCCATTCTTTCCTCTAATAAACTCTGCCTTAATCCTCTATGGATGTTCTAGTTTCAGTCTTCAACTCCTGAACACAAGAACATGGACACACAAACACCCCAAAAAGAATCCACAACACTAGCATTAGTTCAACCTCAGAAACTTTTAGCTCCTTTCCTCTAGGGAAAAAAAAAAATTGTCCAATGGGAGAAAAGAGCCTTCATCCCAGGAAGAAAAAATCTACAATTTTCCAGGAGCCCCAATCCAAGAAATAGAGTCTTTCCTATCTGCTTGTTCACTTCACCCAGAGGACTAATACCTCCCCCTAGGACTGGATGTGAAACATGCTCCATCTGTGTCTCCATTTCTCTTTAAAGAATTGAAACAAGTTAAAACCAATTTAGAAAGTTTCTCATAAGTCCCTGATAAGTACACAGAGGTTTCCAGAGACTGGCCCAATCCTGTAATTTAATATGGAAAGAAAACATGTTAATTCTTTCTTAATTAGACTTTGACATCTACAGAAAAGACTGACATTTTTCAGGTAGAGGAGCTACATGGAGATGAGACACACCATATAAATCAAAAGGAATATTTATTTATAGGATAGGGAGAAAGACATTTCCATATTGACAAACATATGGTAGTTACCCTTTATTGACTCCAAATGGAATTATAATTGCCCTTTGGTGAATAGATTCAAAGATATTTCTTCTGTGTATCCTAGAAGAACTAAGGAAAATCCACACCTTTAAATTAGCCCAAAGTTATCTTAAGTAATTTAGGGAGCAGAAGGAACTCTCACAGCTGAGTATGAGAAAAACTCAGTGGTTCTAATATAACACACCAGTATAAATCCTAAGACAAGAGACGATTACTTTAAACCCAATCTTCCTCAGACACTGGAATCTATAGACGATTCCAATAACACCCTACACAGCCTACTTCAAAGTGTTAGTAAAGTATTTTATAATCGAGAACAGGAAGAAATAGGGAGAAAAAACCAGACAAGAGAAGGGCCACCTGCTCTCCAAACTCAAGCAATCAGGACTCAATGCATCATAGCATTAATGTGGATGACAAGACGTTTCAAAAAAGTGTTCCCAGACTGAAAGAGGGACTATAACTTGGGACCTGTCATAACTGAAGTAGAGCTGCTGGAGAGAGGGCTCTCTCCAAGAGCAAAGGCTCAATGGAACAGAACACAAACTTATTTTGCTCCAACAAGAACAAGACATCAGGGGTTCAAAGCTATTCTAAAATGTCTACAGCCAACAACAAATGTCTACATATACCAAGTAATTGTGAGGGCAAAAGAATGAGATGTAAGTTTCTTGATAAATACGGTGCTTCTTTATCCAGTCCTTTGTTCTGACCCTGATACTTTCTCCTCATATACTACTATGGTAGAAGTCTTGGAAAAACTGAGGGTTTCATATTTCATCCATCCCTTAAATTGCAGCTGGAAGAGGCTATTTTTCTTACATGCCTTCCTAATAAAACCAGAGGGCCTTTTCCTTTACTTAGATGTCTGACTTGGAACTATAAATCCTAATTGCCTGAAATGGGATCTCATTCTCTCTCTGACAAAAACAGAAATTTATCCAACAGTAAGCAATCCAGGGACACATTCATATTGGAAGGGCTCTTAAGGGCCACCTTATAAAGTTTATTAAAAAAAAAAAAAACCCTTCCTCATTTCTCTACCAAAGACAATAATACTTTTAGAGCCCTGAGGTATGACAAGGCTATCATGACCAACCTCAAACAAAAGCACTTAATATTTCCTGGTAATAACCTTTGTGGTCCAGACACCTAATGGAATGGAGGCAAATTCAGAACCTAAGACTTGTTAATAAGACTGGTGTTACTAGCAGTCAGGGTCTGGGGAGTGTTTTAAGTTTCTTGGATTGTTATTCAAAAATGAAATAAAAGCCCACACAGATTTGCAAAAGTAGTAAAGAATTTTTTTTTTGCATGTGTAGGTGTGGGTGTGTAAAAGAAGATTTACTCTACCTCCTTACTGCTTTACTCTGGGTTTTTCCAGACTCTCCTTTTGCTTAGGAGGCGAAGATTTAACCCCTTAGCCATCTTTCTAACCCTTGAGAAAACTTTTATTCAAAGCAAAATGATAGTAAAGTTGGTGTCATGGTTTGAATGTAAGTTGTCCCCGCAGGCTCCTGTGGTTGCTTCCTTATTAATGTTTGGGAAGGTCCTGGAACCTTTGGAAGGTGGAGCCTTGCTGGAGGAAGTCATATCACAAGGAGTGGGCCTTGAGGCTAGTTAGCCCCTCTCTGCTTCTGCTAGCAGCCTGCTCTGGAAAGGTGCACCTAACTTTCTGAGCACCCATAATGGATGTGACCTGACTTGCCTTCAGTTTCTGGCAGTCATCCATGCCTTTTTGTCATAATGGACTGTATCCCCCCTGGAATCATTAACCAATTAAATCTCCTTTTCTCCACCTTATACTTGAGTATAAGTGTTCTCTTACAGCAGCAAAAAGAGTAACTGCTATGGTCAGAACACACTGCAAGGAAGCAGCAGGCCACTTTAAAAGGATCCAAGTTGTTACTTGGAGTCACTTTTTATGAGGTCCAAAGGAAGGAGGAACTGGTTGTTAAGAGGCATAGTTTGAGTAAGTCCTCTATTTTGAATGATAGGTTAGGTTATCTGGCCGTTTTTTCTTACTTTACATATATACATTTTCACAATGCATCTGATTTGAATCATATACACAACCAAATACATAATTATAAGCTGGTAAACAGGAGGTCTTTCTCTAAAAGGTTACTTGAGAGTACATTTAGTCTTGCTGCCTTTGTACCCAGTTCAGGTCAGCATAGCCTCCCTATTCTTTTTTACCAAGATGTTTTGGGAATATATTTAAGTAGAAACTGTCTACGTTTGATGGTTACCACAGAAGAAGAAATATATTATCTAGAAAGGGGTTGTCATGTAGCCCAATGCAGGTAGGGGGTCCAGGGTTGCTAGGTGTATTGTTCAGAGAAGGATGTGTAAACATAGTACATACAGATAAAGGATCTAGGCTACCATGCACATTGCCAGAAATTGGGATAGTGCTCTAGTCCAAGCCAAATATTGGTCCTAGGTTCTTAAGCCATTCCTTGGGCTTACTTGCCTCAGTGTTCCCTCTCCATCCTGTAGCCCAAACCCATTTACTCCATTACATCAAGTCTCGGAGGACTGCAGATGACTTACTGTCTTGGGCTTGAAGAATGCCTTTTTCTGTATCCTTTTACATTGTGAGACCCAGTACTTAACTTGCTTTTGAAGACTTCATGACCCAGGCTACCCAGCTAACTGGGACAGTCCTCATCTCTTTAGGCAGGCCTTATCAAGGGACTTGCTCAATTATTCAAACTAGCAAGACAAGGCCCTTCAGTACATGGAATACCTCTTTCTATGCGCCCCCACAAAGGATTATCAGGAAGGAACTAAGGCACTTCTTAATTTTCTGATAGATAGAGAATATAAAGTATCCACAAATAAAGCTCAGCTGTGCCAATGGTTGATTAAAATACTAAGATTGGCAGTCTGTCTTCCCCGCTTTTCCCCACCAAAAGCACCTAAAGAAACTTAGGGGATTTCTGAGAGTTAGAAAATTCCATGGACTTTGGATCTTGAGATATGCGGAAATAGCCTAACCTTTATATCAACTTATAAAAGACTCAGAGAAAGCATAAACCCTAATCTGAAGATCAGAACTCTAGGTCTTCCAAAATTTTGAAAAAGCCTTCCTTAGGGACCTGGATCTAAGTCTCCCGCCTGGCAAAAACATCAATTTTCATGTAAGAGAGAGAAAGGGAATGGCTTTAGAGGGTTACCCTATGGAGGGGACCTACCCAACAGCCCTTTAGGCAGTTGTAGGTAAGAATCAGAGTTCATAGCAGAAGGATGGTCAGCATGCCTCAGTTTACCTGTTGATCATTTCATTTATTTTTCTCATACAAGATGGAAGGATTATTGGAATCCAAATAGTATCTCTGGATAGCTGATAACATCCTCTTAAGGATCCTTAAGAAGAATAAGTCTTTACTCTTGGGGTAGTGGGTGTCCAGCTATTAAATTAAGACCTGCCTTTCCCTTAAATCTACTAATTTCCTTCTCAAGAAAATGAAAATCTTGAACATAAATTGTAAGCAGAGACTGACAGTTTTAAGTGAAAAAAAATTCTAGTGAGTTGGTAGAGAGATGGCTCAGTGATTAAAACACTTATCTGTCAGGTATAGGGACCTGAGTAAAATTGTTGGGTGGGTGTAGCCACCTGCCTGTAATTCTAACCCTGGAAGGCAGAACCTGGGAATCTTCAGAGCAAGTTGGATAGCCACCATAGCCCTAATGGACACTGGGTTTAATAAGAGATTCAGGCTCACAATAGTAAGGTGGAAGAACAATGGATGATGATTCCCAATATCACTCTTGGGCCTCCACAGGCACTTGCACTCAAATGCATGCATGCACATATACCCAACCACATGCACCCATCCACATGCAAAACCACACACAGATATGCATGCCCACTATACACACTTACATGGATTTCTTTACCAATGGAACTCCCTTTGCCAAGCACAGAATCCATCAGGCAGAATATTCTTGTAGTGACCTTTACTGACATTCTACAGAATAGAGCTTTCTCTCAGGGAGCTAGCATACAACTGACAGAGTTGCTTTAGCCAAATCCCTCGAATTAATTAAAAATAAGCAAGTTACCATCTACACAAATTCTAAATGTGCATTTTAGTCTTACACATTGTGCAACAATATATCCTTATAGTTAGTTAGTTAGTTAGTTAGTTAGTTAGTTAGTTAGTTAGTTAGTTAGTTAGTTAGGTTGTTTCATCAAATGTAATGAAGAAATAAACTGCTTTCTGCTATACTTTAACCCAAAGAAGTAGCAGTTGTCCATTATAAAGGACACCAAAACAGAACAGACAAAATTTCTGAAAGAAACAGGTGGGCTGACTTTGCTGCCAAAGAAGTGGCTAAACAAAATGTAACTATGCCCTCAGTCCTGTTTTGGGAACCTCCTTCTCAGTCAAGATACCAGTATTTTTCTGAAGAATTTACAAAGACACATGAAAGGACTTACAGTCTGGTCTTAGGGTAGGCTTAAGGATGATTCACAGAAGACAAATAGAAATTTTTAAACCCCTCAATCAGACCATCCATTTAGTTAGGAACTCTGCAATTGGGAAAGGAAATTACAAAAATCTACCAAATAAATAGGCTTTATGAATAATATTAAAATAAGAAAGGGCCTTAATCTGGGAAAGACTGGCAAATAGATTTCAACCTATATGTCAAAGTCTAGGGCATCAAGATTCCTCCTGGTATGGATAGACAACTTCACCAGCTGGTGGAAGCCTCCCCTTGAAGGATAGAGAAGGTTTCTAGGGTGATTCCAGTTTTGATCCACACAATCATCCAAAGATTCAAATTGCCTCAGAGTATCCAAAGTGATAATGGGATGGACTTCAAGGTCTAGGAGACATAGGGAATACTAAGAGGTCTGGGAACACAATTTAGTATCCTTTGTGCCTGGGGGCACCAATCCTCTAGAAAGGTAGAACAATGTAATGGCTCTTTTTAAAAGGTCTTGAAAAGATAGGCCACACACCAAATAGACACATTAAAGACAGATCTTAAGAGCTGCAAGACAAAAGGAACAAGTCACTATAGAGGTAACTCCATCAAAATAACAACTGACTTCTCAGTATTGATGGTAAAAGCCAAAAGGGCCTATAGAGACACAATAAAAATTCTGAATGAACACAAATGCCAACCCAGATTATTATATCCAAAAAACTGTCAATCATAATAGAAGATGAACGAAAAATATTCCATGACAAAAACTAAAAGACTATATGGCTACCAAGTAGGGCTACAGAGAATACTGAAAGAAATGTGCAAGATGGAAGAGAAGGATATACATATCAAAGAAGGTAAAACAATAAATTATATCAGCACAATGGCTGAATGAGGAAATCAGGTGAACTGCAACAATGAGATTATGGAATTTTCTGATTAAAAAATGGATGCAATTGGAAACTTTAATATTGAGTGAGGTATCTCTGACACGAAAAATTAAGCACCACATGTTCTTTCTTATATGCAGATGACTGAATTGACATCCTTGTCAATGTATTTGAATTGGAAGCACTGTAAGAGCCAGAAAATTTGAAAAAACTTGAGTAGGAAGATAGGAAGGGATGATGTAACAGTTAGCCTGCACAAATCACTATCAAATGGCTTAAGTGAGCAAGGGGTTTATTTTCTCTCATGATTACTTGGTTACAGTTCTCAGTCCAGCTTGACAGGAGAGCTCACACTAATACCAGGGCCGAAGGAACTGGCCACACCATCTCTACATAATGGCTGTGAGAGGGACAATCCTTATTTGCCAGACTGACATGTGTGGCCACGCTGTACACAAGGATGCCAACTTTCTCAACCAGCTCTCTGTATTTTATTCCAGGGCCTAATCCCACCCACCATGGGCTGGACCTTCTTCACCAGCTAGACAATCTGCACTTTTGCTTTGGGCTTAACCCAACAACTAGTTCTCTATAAATTCGCTCAGAGTTCAAACGCTCAACTGTCAAGTTGACACTTGTGCTATAACTATGACAGATGGTTAGTGTAAAACCTTTTAAAGGGGAGATTTAGGATACCAGGATAAAGGAGGGGGTAATAAATGGAAAAAATACATAGCAGGGAATGAGGGAATAGGATATAGGAAAAACATGATAGGATGAGTAGAGGGACTTAAAACCCAAAAATTGTGGGAAGTAACCCTAAAGGAACATCCTATGCTAATAATATGTAAAAAAAAAAAAAAAAGTCTTTTAAAGAAAGGAATAAGAATGAGCAGCCCCTATGCAGAAGAGCTTAGAACGAGGAAAATGGGAGGAAAAAAAGCCTTGAGCTTTTCCACTTAGAACCCAGGGACAAGATTATAGAAATAACAAGAATGTGGCACTTCCTGATAAAATGTTGGTCAAAAAGGTCTTAAAGGTCCCTAAACATTACAGGGTATTGCCATTGCTCTTGGATGCTCTCCAAAAATTGTCAGTGAGACCCTATTACTGAAGATGCAACAAAAATGGATCACAGAACATGGGCAAAATATATCAACCAGAACTAGTCTGTGAACTTTCTCCTTGCTGAATAACTTACACGGTACCAAGTAATACTCTAGAAGCTGCTGGGGAAGAGATATAATCACAAGCCCCATCAAGAGTATGAGAACTGTAAGTTGAAATATAAATCACCAATGGCAACAGATGACCACCTGTGTAATAGCGGCATAAGTATCAAGTAGACAACCAACAGCTTTCTGATTGGATTCAAGACCCACTTGCCAGGAGAGTACACATCCCTGCTAATGTAAACCAGAACAAGAACTTATAAAAGAAAAAGGGAAGGAAAAAAAATCAGTAGGGAAGACAGCCAATAAACCTATAGGTAGGAAGATAGTACATCAAAGTGCTCTGTTGGTAGCTGCCATTATACCCATAGAATGGACACTTACAGTGGAAACCTTTGGATCTAAAGCTGGATTAGTGAAGGGAAATGCACACATCAGTTGGATGGCCTGAAGAGAAGTAACTATACCAAGGAGGCCTTAGCACCCACAGGAGTAGATAGGTCAGAGTGACCCCTGGGGTCCATAGCACACTGGCAGAAGGGTGGGAAGGAATGGGAGGGAATGGTGAAGGGAAGGGAGGAAGGGAAGGAGGGAAGCTGGGATGAATACCCAATATGCCTGTAAAAGTAGATAGATAGATAGATAGATAGATAGATAGATAGATAGATAGATAGATAGATAGATAGATAGATGATAGATAAAAGCTTTTGGAAAGATACCTGAAGACACTAGGTTTTCCTGGAGTTTTTCCTTTGCCCTAGTCTAAATGAGAGCTGTCTTTCCATGCTCTGACTTTAGGTCTGATGAAATGCTTTTCTACCCAATGACTTCTTAATAGGTAAAGACATTGAAGGCCAGTCAAAATGCCGAACACTTCTGGCTCATTTTTAACAGTCTCTTCAGTTTTTTGTTTGTTTGTTTGCTCTGTTTTGTTTTTCCTAGTTTTACAAGCATATTGAGTATTTATACCTGCTTTCCTTCTTCTTCCCAGTCCCCTCCCTTCCCTTCAGCAATGCATCCCACCCTCTTGCCTGTCTGCTTCTAACAGTCTCTGTAAATGTAAATAACTCCAATTACCAGTCTGATTATTATCTGATAGGCCCATTTTTAAAGCCCATTTAGAAGGGACCATACACAAATATTCTTTCTACCCATGTGCTGTAAAAATCCATGGGATCAATTCCTGAGTTCATCAGTTCATCTCGAGCCCTGTACATCAAATCTTTTCCTCTCCACAGATGGCCTAACTTCAGAGGAACCTAATCCTTGCGATTCCCTAATAGACCTGAAATAGTTCTTTAAAAAGACAAACAAATGTGCTGATGCTGTGGGAGTACCACAGAAAAGTGTAGTAAAATTATTGCATAGGCTAATCTTTCTTTTCTAGTCTTCCTAGCTTTTCTCTGCTGTGGGTTTACTTGCTCTATTCTCCAGGAACTTGTTCCTCTCATCTCTACATCCTGACAACACTTGCCCAAACTTGGTTTTACTGTCAGCTTCCTTTATTTAGATGTAGAGAGCTTCTTCTTTTCAGTGAAAGCATCTCCAACATGACAAAAAAAGGAACTTTCCTTTACATGTTCTGGACCTGCTGGCACCTGGTCACTCTGACTACAATTCATCTTTTTTTTAATTATTTATTTTATTTATTCAATTGTGTGTGTGTGTGTGTGTGTGTGTGTGTGTGTGTGTGTGTGTGTGTGCAGAACCACGGGCGAATTTGGGAGCCACCATGGACCGCCTCCACCTCTTCCTTGTTTACTCTGCCCCGGGATTCACAGGCTCCGCCCTACCAGGACCGGAAACAGAGGCCGTCCCCGCTTCCGCCCGACGTCTATACGTGGGGTCTAGGACCCGAACTCAGGACCTCCCACCTACAAAGCAGAGGCTTAATCCCTGAGCCACCTCTCCAGCCCCCCATCTTTTTTTTAATACCCCATAGTCAATGGACTTGCTAACCTTATCCAAACTAACAATTGCTGGATGTCTATGAGAGGACTCATCCAACTTTAACAGAATAGATCTATGAACCTTTCCTTTGACCATTCAGGATTGGCAAATCTCACTGGACAATACTCTATGACCTCTATATGAAATTTTAAAATACTTTATAACAGAGTAGCAAGAAGGTAACACCTATATAACTCACACTGACAATGAACAATGGATAGAAAGGTGAACTGACTTTAGAAGACATCATCTTTTTAATATTCTAATAGAAATGAAACCCAGTTAGTGGCCCTCTCCCTTTGTCATCAAACCCTGCTATTTCTTTGGAACTCCTCAGGAAATTCCAGTCACCAAGGTTCTGGTGGCAATTTGTAGATGCCTCAAATGCCTATGAAAAAATGCTTCGGAAAAGAAACATAACTGTCATTATGATGTGGTGGAACAATAGCCAGCATAATTATGCATGGTCCTTAAATTCTTTTCAAGAACTAATGACTCACTGAGTCCATATGAATTCTGCAGTTTCACTTCTGGGAAGAAGTGAAAGAATTGGTATTCCTGAAAATATCACTGACTTCTAACCCTTGGGATTCTAGTTCTCCACTCTCATTCTGTTCCCTAGGAATTTACTGTGCTAACTACCCCACACTCATTCAACTCTGGATGATTCCCTCTGCATAGATAATTATTTCTAAAGATTTACACCCTCAAGTTTTAGCTTATGGGGCCCCTGAAGCCCTTCAACTTGGACCACTCAAACAGGGAAGTCTGGATCCAAAGCCAGACAGGGGAGAGGTTCCTTACTTCACTTGATCCTGCCAGTTTACTGGAAAGGATGTTGCTCCACAGTAAATGCCTCCATGATGCAGGGGTCCTAAAGACTTCAGATATTCTTTCACAGGCACCGTTCACAATTTAGGCTCTGTCATGGTTTGAATGTCAGTTGTCTCCCCACAGACTCATGTGTTTGAATTCTTAGTTGATATTTGGAAGAGTTGTGGCAGCTTAGGAGATTCAGCCTTGCTGGGGAAAAGCACGTCACAGCAGGGTAGGCCTTGAGGTTGATTACTCTCACCCTGATTGTTGCAGTTTGCAGCTCTCAACCTCCTTGATGGATGTGACTTAAGCTGCCTCAAGCTTTGCTAGCTAGCCATGTCATTTCCATCATGAAGAGTGGTATCTACCTCCTGGAAATGTAAGCTGAATAAATCTCTCTTTTCTCTGTTAAGTTGCTTGAGTCTCAATGATGTCTCAGAGCAACAGAGACGAGTAATCAGTACAGGCTCCTTCTTAAAACAAGTACCGTCTCATAAAGAAATGTTATAGATTTACTCTGTACTCTGCTTTCTCAAGTCCTTCTTTAGAGCCATCTGTGACAGCCTGGTAGCTTCACTATACTTGAACTTTATTACATATCATAAACTTCCTCCATATCCTGTAGTCCACTTGGACTACTTCTACCCAGGCTCAGCAACAAAGTCGCATTACTTGATGTGGTCCTTCGAATTCTGAGGACCTTGAATTTCTCACTCCAGAAGCAGGAGGCATATATTTTCTCCTTACTGAATCCTATTGTTTCTGGGTCAACAATACTAATGCAGTAGAAGATCTAGGAGAAAAATTGTAAAAAGTGCTAGATGATATGTGTAAGACGGCTCAAAGTTCATGACTAGCTTGAACCCCAAATGGAAGAAAGAATTGGATTTGGTCCTTTTCTATCCCCTATTTTACTGATATGAATTTTGTACCTTTAGTCCTTGTTTGTTTAATCTTCTGTTTCACTTTGTCATTTGACTGGAGTCTATTAAACTCTAAATGGTCTTAATCACACAATCTTTTTTTTAACACTTTAAGCATTTTTATACATTTTTATTATTTCCGTTCATACAAACTTAAAAGGTAGAACAGTTCCCTCCCTCCCTCCTCCTCCTCCCGAACCCACTGCTCCCCTTCCCCTCCCTCCCCATCCCTCAGTGCCACCCCCCCCAATTCCCAGAGAGTCCTTTCTTGTGTATGCCTGACTCTGCTCTGGGTCCTCCTCTCCAATGACGTATAAGGACACAGTGGCATTTCCCTGAACCCTTTCTCGTGTTCCCCTTAAGCATAGAAACACTACTGTGGCTGCCAATCCTTTGCCTCCAAGGATCTTGGTGCCTTTAGCAGATGCTAGACTTTGTGAGGTCAATAGTGTGTTGGACATTGCGCAGGGCATACAAAGTCCTATTATGATTGCTTCGGCCCTAACTAGTGTGGAGAATCTTGCAAATTATTGCTACCTCCCATCCTTTTGCTCTTACAATCTTACCACCCCCTCTTCCGCAAATGTCCCTGAGCTTCAGGATGGGGAGGGATTAGGCTGGCCTAGTTCTATGTGGTTGATATACAGTCTCTGAAGTTCTGGATTGTGGTTTGTTGATTTTCTTTTGCAGTTTTGCTGCTCCTGCAATGCCCTTCACTGCATCGTGATGGGCACTGTATGTCACCCCCTGGCCAGAGACAAAAAGCTGTTAAACTGGAGTCTTATTATAATAGCACATTCAAGGGTAGATGTAATAAAAGTAGGAAACCGCAGTGAGGGAGGGGTCAATCACCCATTTGCAAAATGATTACTTTTTATCTGCCAGACTATATGCCCTCCCCTTCTGGTGAGATCATACCCCCTCAGTTGTAAATGATCAGGAACGAATGTCTGTGAACTTAACCAGGTGTCACATTACTTACTTGCATTCCTTGATGGAGGCCTATTTTCTCTGCTGTAACATGGTCCTCTCTCTCCTTGTGTCTGGTGTGGCCCTCCAGCCCCATCCCTCCTGTTCATAATCCTTACAATTACTGTATTACATAGGTTTACCTTTGAGTGTCTCAGTGTGGGCTGGGTGAGCTTTGTACTAGGAGCCACCTATTAGGGAGTACATATGGTGCTTAATTTCCTGGGTTTGGGATACTTCACTTAATATAATTGTTTCTAATGATATCCATTTTCCGGCAAATTTCAGTAATTCATCATTTTTGATGGCTGAGTAGTACTCCATTGTATAGATGTACCACCTTTTCCTTATCCACTCGTCAACTGTTGGACATTTGGGTTGATTCCATGCTTTGCTATTGTAAACAGTGCTGCTATGAACATGGTCGTGCTTGTGCTATCAAGGTAAACCTCTGCGGCATGGGGGGGTTATTCCCAAAAGTGGGATAGCAGGGTCATATGGCATTTCAATCTTTAATTTCTTTAAGAATCTCCAGACGGCTCGGCAGAGTGGCTGTATGAGCCTGCATTCCCACCAGCAATGTAGGAGAGTTCCCTCTCTCCACATCTTCTCCAGCATTTGTTGTTGTTTGTATTGTGGATTTTTGCCATCCTGACCGGGATGAGATGATATCTCAGGGAAGTTTTGATTTGCATTTCCCTGATGGCTAAGGAAGTGGAGCATTTTTTAAGATATTTGTTAGACATTTTAATTTCATCCCTGGTAAAGTTTCTTTGAAGTTCCAAGGCCCATTTTTTAATTGGGCCAGTGTTTTCCTTGGAGTTTAGTTTTCTAAGTTCTTTGTGCACTCTGGACAGTAGAGCTCTGTCAGATATGTGGTTAGTGAAGATTTTCTCCCATTCTGTGGGTTGCCTTTGAGCTCGCGTTACAATCTGTTTATCTGAACAGAAGCTCTTTAATTTCACAAGATCCCAACTGTTGAGAGTTGGTAGCGGTGACTGTGCCATTGGATGTCTGTTGAGGAATTGTTGGCCTAGCCCAATCAGCTCGAAGGAGTTCCCTATCCTTTCAACTGTGGTTTTTATAGTCTCTGGCCTGATATCAAGGTCCTTGATCCATTTGGAATTAAGTCTTGTACATGGTGACAAGTACGGGTCCAGCTTTAATCTTCTGCATGTGGAGATCCAGTTTTGCCAGCACCATTTGTTGAAGATGCTGTTCTTTTTCCATTGGATTCTTTGGGCCCCTTTGTCAAAGATTAAATGGCTGTATTTTTGTGGGCTTATATCTGGGTCTTCAACCCTTATCCATTGATCTGTGTGTCTAAGGTTTGGTATGGTAATACCTCCAGCAGTGTTTTTGTTACTCAGGATTGTCTTTGCTATCCACTGGTCTTTTGTGCGTCCATATGAATTTTGAGATTGTTTGGTCAACTTCTTTGAAGAATTGCTTTGGGATTGTAATTGGTATAGCATTGAATTTGTATATTGCCTTTGGTAGGATGGTCATTTCTACGATGTTGATTCTGCCAATCCAGGAACATGGGAGGTCTTTCTACCTTCTGGTGTCTTCTGCAATTTCTTTCTTTAGGGTTTTAAAGTTTTCATTGTAAAGGTCTTTTACCTCCTTGGTTAGGTTTATACCAAGGTATTTCATTTTTTTAGGGCTATAGTAAATGGGATTGTTTCTCTCAAGGCTTTTTCATCTCTTTCATTCTGGGCATATAGGAAGGCCTCTGATTTTTGCACATTTATTTTGTATCCTGCCACCCTGCTGAACTTCTCAATTAGTTCCAGGAGCTTCCTGGTGGAGTTTTTGGGATCCCTCAGGTATAAGATCATGTCATCTGCAAATAGGGATAGTTTGACTTCTTCCTTGCCGATTTGCATCCCTCTTATGTCCCTTTCTTGTCTTATGGCTTCAGCTAAGACTTCAAGTACAATATTGAATAGAAGTGGTGAGAGTGGACAGCTTTGTCTAATTCCTGATCGAAGTGGGAATGCTTCCAATTGTTCCCCATTGAGCATAATCCTTGCTGTGTTCTTGTTGTATACAGCTTTTATTATATTGATAAAGGTTCCTTCCATTCCTACTGTCTCTAGTGTTTTGATCATAAAAGGCTGTTGGATCTTGTCAAAGGCTTTTTCTGCATGTATCGAGAGTATCATGTGGTCTTGGACTTTGGACTGGTTTACATGATGAATTACATTTATTGATTTTCGTATGTTGAACCAACCTTGTGTGCCGGGGATGAAGCCTCCTTGGTCCCTGTGAATGATCTTTTTGATATGTTTTTGAATCCAATTTGCTAAGACTTTGTTGAGAATCTTTGCGTCTGTGTTCATCAGGGAGATCGGCCTATAGTTTTCTTTTTTAAGTGAATCTTTATTAGGTTTTGGGATTAAAACGATATTAGCTTCTTAGAAGGAATTTGGTAGTGTTCCTTCCTTTGCTATTTGATGGAACAGTTTAAGGAGTATTAGTATTATTAACTGCTTAAATGTCTGGTAGAACTCTGTGCTGAATCCATCTGGTCCAGGACATTTTTTGGTGGGAAGATTCGAGATTACTTCTTCAATTTCCTTATATATTATAGGACTATTTAAATAATTCACAACTTCCTGATTCAATTTAGGTAAGTTGTGTTTACTTAGAAATTCATCCATCTCTTTTGTGTTGTCAAACTTCACAGAGTATAAGTTTTTGAAATATGATGTTATAATTCTCTGGATTTCTTGGGTATCAGTAGTGATAACTCCATGTTTATTTCTGATTTTGTTAATTTGGGTTTTCTCTCTCTTGCTTTTGGCTAATTTAGCTAGGGGTATCAATCTTATTGATTTTTTTCAAAGAACCAGCTTTTTGACTGGTTGATTTTTTCTATCGTTTTCTTAATCTTGATTTCAAATATTTCTCCCCTTATTTTGCTAATCTCCTCTCTTCTACTACTTTTGGGATCAGATTGCTCCAGTTTCTCTAATGCCTTAAGCTGTATCGTTAAGTTATTTATTTCTGATGTTTCCATTTTTTTAATGTAAGCATTAAGAGCTATGAACTTACCTCTTAGGACAGCTTTCATTGTGTCCCAGAGATTTTGGTAAGTTGTATTTTCATTATCATTTGCTTTCAGGAAATCTTGAATTTCCTTTTTAATTTCTTCCTGAATCCAGTTCTCATTCAGCATCATATTGTTAAGTTTCCAGGAGTTAGTGTATTTTCTCTTGTTTGTTGTGTTGTGGATGTCCAGCTTTAGGCCGTGTTGGTCTGACAGGGCACAGGTTAGAATTTCAACTTTTTTGTACATGTGTAGATTCGTTTAGTGGCCCAGTATGTGATCTATTTTGGAGAAAGTTCCGTGTGCTGCTGAGAAAAATGTGTATTCTTTGGTGCGTGGGTGAAAAGTTCGATAGAGATCTGTAAGGTCCATTCCTTTAAGGGTTTGATTAAGGTCCAAAGTGTCTCTGTTAAGCTTTTGACCTGTTGATCTATCCCATGTTGAGAGGGCGGTGTTGAAGTCCCCAAGAATTATCGTTTGGGGGTTGATTTCTTGCTTTAGACGTTGTAGGGTTTTCTTAATGAATGTGAAGGGGCCCGTATTGGATACATATATGTTCAGTATTGTGAAGTCTTCCTGGTAAATTGTACCTGTGACTAAAATGTAGTATCCATCTGTGGCTCTTATGTTAATCACACAATCTGAAGTGGATTTTTCCATCTGACTGCTACCATGGACCATTACAAAGACCTCTAAATGGTGAGCCTGACGACCATCATCTCTCTACACCCTCCTCCTCAGCAAGTAGCTTTAACAGCAATTAAAAATTACCTATTCTGAAGAGAGACCAAAACAGAGGGAAACCAAGGCAAGGAATTGGCTTCAGGCAGACCATAACTATCTGAACAAGCACCCACGAATTCATTCAACAGCTCCATTGAAGTATGCATGTGCAGGAATGTGCACACCATGACAAAATAAATCACCTTGAGTGCTAGGAAGAAGTCAGCCATCCTCTACTTCCTTCAACCTTCTTTCATCCTGCCATTTCTCTCTTTAAAGATTACAAGCTTTGCTGCCTAGACAGTATCAACTCTAAGGACTCTTCTTGACTCTAAATGATGTGAGTTTTTCATTTGCTTTCTAATCAGTGTGCTAGCTGAGCACTCTTTCTCTGAGCCCATGAGACATGATCCCAGGTATAACGGTAATAATTTTAGTAACAGATAGTCAGCTTTATTGGTATATACCACCTCTTTACTCCTTTTTGCCCCAAAGTTATCCTTATTCTCCCCCTATTCCTCAGTGGCATGGTGGAAATTAGAGTAGGATTTTAATCAATTTTCCCTCTATTCAGTTGTTTTTAGTGTTTATGTTGTTTCTTTGCAGTGCTAGGGATAAAACTCAGGATTTTGTATATGATAGGCAAACACTGTTCCCCTGAGGTACTGCCTAGTTCTCATATGAATACTTTTTCTTTATTTTGAAAAGAAATAAGTTTATTAATGAGAAGTAGTTCACTATTGAAAAATAAGGGGGAGCTATAAGAAAAATCATAAAAAATTAAATATCAGTATTTGAATTTCTCTGAAACTATTTGTGCTTTAGTTATTAAGCAAAAAGAAGACTTTTAATGTAGATCATATTATGGAGTATTTGGCTTTACTATGTTAAAAACTTTGAAAAGATTTCATACTCCTTTAAAAAGTAATTTACCACTAGAATGCAATCCTATAAGTTGACACTATTACTCTTCATTTACAAAGTAATTCATTTGCAAAGTTCAACAAGCTCCATAAGGTATTCTTGCTGCACTTTCACATTTTATTAAGGCAAATTTGTGAATATAATTTAATACAATCAAACCTGCCTATGAACTTTCAACATCCTCTTTTTTCTTTACAAATATTACTCTATTGCTTAAATAGGCTTTCCCTTTTTTTTTCCCACGTTTTATTTTTTTTTACAAAGTTTTTTTAAATTTTTTTTAATTCAGGTATGCGTGTGTGCATGTGTGTGCGCACACTCTTGTGTGTGTGTGTGTGTGTGTGTGTGTGTGTGTGTAGAACCATGGGTGAATTCGGGAACCACCATGGATCACCTCTACCTCCTCCTTGTTTACTCTGCCCCAGGATTCACAGGCTCCACCCTACCAGGACCAGAAACGCAGGCCGCCCCCGCTTCTGCCTGGCATCTATACGTGGGGTCTAGGATCCGAACTCAGGACTTTCCATCTGCAAGGCAGAGGCTTAACCCCTGAGCCATCTCTCCAGCCCCCCACATTTTATTTTTTTCCCAATCATATAAGCTCAATAAGTACCCCCGTCCTCTCCCTTCCTCTTTCCCTCCCTAATCCTCCCTTGCACTGTCCCCTTTTTCCCTTCCTTTTACACCCCTCTCTTCTTTTACACTCATCTCCTAGTGCCTCCTGCTTCCTTCCTCCATTCCTCTGGAGCATTCTTTTGTGTGAATGCCAAACCTCCCTCTGAGTCCTCCACCCTAGTGAGGGGTAAGGACTCAGTGGCATAGCCTGGAGCCTTTTCTTGGACTCCTCATTAGTATGGGAACACTATTATGACTGCTAATCCCTTGCCTCTAAGGATCCTTCTTCCTGGAGCCTTCTCCCCTGTGATCCATGCTAGACTTTGGAGGGGTCGTTGACATCGACATTCATTTTTAAAGAAACATATGAAGGACCTATATCTTATTTATGTACACCAGAAGAAATAGCGGTTTGTTTTTTAAAGGATTTTTTTTCACTTACTCTCTGGTGCTGTTCGTCATTTTTAGATCCAATTTTGTTTAACTTCAAGACATCAAGCCTTGTGGAGGTTCCTCTTTTGTGATGTGTTTTATCTGCTAGCTTAGACTTCTGTGCTTTGGAAAGTTTTTTTTTCTTTTTTCTTACTTGATGATGCTGTATTAGAAATTTCAATGGAACATGATATTGTAAGGGATGTTGTAGAGTTAATGGGATGGTGATTCTCCATGAACTGATCTTTATTGTCCTAGTACATTCAAGCAAAGTTTAGGTCATAATGTTTCCAGATTAACTTCCATTGCTTCCTATAAATAAAACTTACGTGTTCTGCCTTATAGTTTAAGATATGGTGGTATTAAAAATCATAGATATAATTGGAGGAGTTAGAGTATATGTTTCTGTCTTTGGAAATCTCTGCTTAAAAAGATTGAATATAACTATTTTCAACTATATTGAAATGAAACAACTTAATTCCTGGAAACTTTCATCTCCTTTGTAAATAGAACATAATGGTTCTAGTTCCTTATCATCCTCCATTGGTACCCGCCAGTATCATGTGCCTCCAAGGCAAACAATATTTGCAACAATGAGGGCAGTACTCTTTTGAGGTCATGCACTCCTTTTCCAAACTTGCTAGGCACAAGGTACCCTCTCTGCAGCAATAGGTTTAGTTTATCCATGATACCTGCTCTCAGAGTATAAAGCCATCTCCTCGGTTACCTCTGAGGAACACGTACTCATAAATTGTGTATTGCTGCCTGAGAGGGAGTGATTGTACTATAAACAGCTAAGACTGGATAAGAAGAGGTTCAGGTTATGGGTAAAATTGAACTGCAAACACATAGTATGAGATAATTTTTGTCACATATGTTCAGTAGTGGAAAGGCAGATTTCCTCTCTCTATGGATTATATTCTAGTTGGGACTGGCAGCATGGGATGATCAGTAGCAACAAAGTCTATGAAGGAAAATAAGGGTGGAGGTGGACATTGAGCCAGAAAACCACACCTCAGAGTATGGCATATTGGCATGCTAACTTCTTTGAACTAAGGTAGAGGGATGGTTTATCTGCCCTTCTGTAACCTACCTCCTCTTTTCAATACGAATAGCCTTAAGGAATTTTCTCAGAAGCTTCTCTATCTTCCTAAATCAGGGTCTCTGGAAGAAAGGTTAGAGCTGGCTCCACCTTTAGTCTTAAACTATTATCTGTTCCTCAAATCCCTTCTTCTCCTCTAAAATATTTTACTCTCCCTCTGAAATTGTCTTTAGCCACACTGCCTTCTTCCTCATAAAGAAGATATTCAAGTTTCAATGACCTGCCCCATCTTAGAGTTTCATACTCTGTATGATAGGCTTTTAATGGATTCTTTATGGTTGTGGGAAACCTCTGGGTATCTTATCAGCAAAATAATCACAATAAATGCAGATGAAAAATATAGAGTTTGACTTAGTACAAAGAAAACATTAAAGAAAACCGTTACCACCATTTAAAAAAATATGATAAATTTTCCTTAAAGAACAAATCTACAGATAAAGAAAACCCATCATGTTTCAGAAAAAAATCAATGAGAATTAGCAACTTTAATATCTTGAAGAAGTTCTTGAAGAACTTGTCACCTGGGAATAAGAAAAAATTTATTCTGGAGTCAAATATGAATGACCATGCCAGAAAACAGGGATTCAGCTTATAATAAATGCCATATTCCAACATTGTAATGGTTGTATGAATTTTTTATAGTAATGAATCAAAAGAAATTTATAAATTTATAAATCAAGACACTTTAAAACATCACGCTTGCTGTTATAGGCCTCAGATGCTATCTGATGGTTTCCTTAGCCATTAGGTTGATGGAAGCTAAAAGACTATTAGTATATTCCAAAATGATAACCCAAGAGTGACAAAATGGATGTTTGGTCATACACACACAGGTAGGGAATGAATGGTCTGAAAAGGACCGAAGACAGCCCAAGGTAATTTGACTCTGGATTTGCAACTTTCCAATTCTCTCAACCACACAGATAATCTAATCAGTCATTCAGCTTTATAGTTTGAAGTTTCCCTTGTTGGCAAAGCATGTGTTTTGTACATGCAGAGACCAAAGTTATTTTACATACCAAGTTGCAGAGAAGGTTCATTCTTAGGATGTGATAAAGCTGAGATCCTGAAAACATCTGGACAGTAAATCAAACTTCAGAGAAGTAGTTGATAAAATCATTAAGGAAGAAATCTTTGGAAAAGTTGAAACAAACTATCATGACCTGGCTTCAACTTTTCTTTTTTTAAATCTTCTATATCTATCATAACATTTACATGTAATGTGTAATATTGTTACTATCCAGGAGTCTGGAATAAGGTCTATTTTTCTCCTGTATGTACAGTTATTTGCACTCCATGAAATATTTTATTTAACATTGGAAGATATGAAATATTTTCTTATCTTTTCATTTTAGATTTTTTATTTTAAAGCTATAGTCATATGTGGAGTGTTTAATTATAATTTAAGGAAAGATTAATCTTTACTATATAAATTATAAAAATTCTAATTTGTGACTAAAAATTCATTTGTTCCATTCTTTTGTTATTATATCTGATTTGAATTTGGGGAACTAATTGAAAAATCATGTATAATATCACTTTAAATTTCCTTCCAACAAAAGTATCTTTTCCCATGTAACAAATATTAGCAATAAATGTAGAAACAAAAGATTAGATTTGTGAGAAATCAGAATTTATGAGTTTTATGGGCATAACCACATTTTATTTTGTAGTCATAAGGGGAAGTGGCACTCAAACAGAAGTTACTTTGTAATAAGCTCACTTTTATTGACAAAACATGAATATTATTTTTAACACCAGCTAATTATACTGGAGGATACTTTAAATACTTATTTAATTAAGAAACATGAACACTTAAAAATAAAACATCATAAATGTTATTGTCTTTGGACACTGAATGTCTTTTATTTAACTTGGATAAAAAGAGGAATCCATGCCTGGCCTGAGCCGGACCACTGCCAGAGATCCTAGCAGGTTCTGCCATGAGCCCAGACACTTCAGTGTGGCCCTTTGAGCACCCTTGGGACCCTAGTTGGCACAGGCCTGAGTCTGGATGAGTGTCTGTTCTTGGGAGTGCCCGTGTGAGCTGTGCTACCTTCTAGTGGCACTCTCTCCTTTTCTCATAATAAAAATCTCAGCGGTAACAACAAACTCTCTACATCTTGGTCTCTGCTCCCCAAATGGACTCTGCTGGACTATAGCAGAGTCAGCCAGTGGAGAATCCTGAGAACATCATAATCCAACACAGCAAAGACCTACCAGCAAACTATAAGTCCACTCACCTTGGTTGCTGCCTCCCACCCCTGCAAAGGAATTCCAGAGAAGAGCACCAGAGACACCAACAGAAAGTCCTAAAAACTCAATATTCAACATAAGACAGTCCTACAACCAAGCTACCAGATAAGTGCCTTCCTACTTCCTGTCCATATTTATAAAATCCCACCCCTTAACCAAGACTTAATAACCTCTAAAATATGTGGACCCTCACTAAACCCTATACCTCTGTCCTGGCTATTTTACACACCTTATCTGGTCACCTTCAAATTTTCCTGATACTTTATCCAAATCTCCCCTACAAAAACTAACCCCCAATCCTATTTCTATCAACAAAAATCAGATCATAAAACCTTTCATCCCCATATAAGCACTAGAACAGGACTCACATGCCTTAAGTCCACTATAGTTACTACATCTACAACAAAAACCCCCAGTGACGACGATGGACTGACTCACAAACAATAACAACCCATCCAAATTCAGAAAAGCAATCCTAGCATATTGAAGGAACTGATGACTATAACTGACAGATGAGAAATAAGCACAATCCAAAGAAATCAACCAAAAAGATGTAATTCAAGAAGCCCAAGTCAATTACACTACAAAATACAAATTACACTAAATACAAATTACACTAAAAAAAAATGGGAAATATGTCCCCTCCACAAATTAACAACCTATTAGCTCCATATCCATGTGAGAATAACCTCTTGGATAAGAGTCAAGAAAAGAACAATCAAGATAATTATCTCAAAAGGGAGGAAATATGTCAAGAATTAGAGAAGGAGTTATGTAAAGAACTAAGGGAAGAACTACTCCCTTCCCCCACTCTACTGCCTGGGACACGCACACGGTCCAGCCAGGCCTCACCGCGCCACCTAGGTAACCTTCGTCCCCGCCCTTCCCCAGAACCCCAGGCAGCCCAAGAGACCCAGCTCCTCCCGCCATCCAGCCGGAGCCGCTGCCCAGTATGTGGGAGGAGGAGGACACCCCTCTGCGCCCAGGCCCCGCCCCAGCTACCCCCAGGTTAAATAGCGCCCCGCCAACGCCCCATCCTCCCTTCCCCCACTCCGCCGCCCAGGACGTGTAAGGTCTAGCCGGGCCTCACGGCGACCTAGGTAAGCTCCGTTCCTGCCGACCCCCAGAACCCTAGATCAAATAATTCAGTTTAGTGAAAAATGCACAGAAATTGAAAGAAAATCTTAAGAGTTAAAACGACAATGCTAAGGTCAAAGTGCAAATCCATGAGAAACAACACTCAAGTAAACAAATCTCCCACTGAAGGAATTAATCCCATAAGGTTAGACTCCAACCAGAACAAACCCACGGAAAATGGCCAAGAAAGCCTGACCCAGGATAACGACCTTAAAAATATGATCATTACCATGTTCAATACTAATGAAAGAGGAAATCCAGGAGGAATTAAATAATTGAATCAATCGCTTTGAAGAGGAACACAACAGACACTTGGAGGAGTTGAGAAAAACAGTGCAAGAAACAAAAACTGGCATAGAGCACTTAAAACAGACTCAAGCAGAGTTTAAAACTGAGCTAAAAGACAAGTTATCTTCAACCCAGAATTCCACAGAGAGTCTTATCAGCAGAACTAAGGAAGCAGAAAACAATTTCAGACCTTGAAGATAAAGTGGGAGTATTAACCAGCTCAATGGAAGAGGTTGTTAAAGCCAAAAAGATACCTGAGAAAAATATCCAAGAGATATGGGACACCCTGAAGAAGCCCAACATGCGTGTTCATGGAATACCAGAGCAAGAATCTCAAAATACCACCCCTGCGGAAATTTTTCAAATGATCATCAAGGAAAACTTTCCTCATCTAAAAAAAGAGAGGCCCATCCATATACAAGAGGCATTCCATACCCCAAACAGATATGACCAAAACAGAAGCTCGCCCCGGCAAATAATAGTTAAAACACTCCACATTCAAGATAAAGAACTGGTGCTGAGAGCTTCAAGGGAGAAAAACCAAGTCACTTACAGTAAAAGCAAGAAGAGCTTGGAGAGACATACTTCAAGTATTGAATGAGCAAAAATGTCAACCCAGGCTGATTTACCCTGCAAAACTATCCATCATGATCAAGGGAGAAAGAAAAATCTTCCAGCACAAAGACAATTTGAAGGGATACATGTCCACCAAACCAGGCCTTCAAAAAATGCTAGAAATGATACTCAAGCTTGAAGAAAAAAACAGGCATATCCAGGAAAACAGAAGGCAAGTATAACACCATTAACAGCGAAGCAATATACTTATAAAAACTACTAAACATAACAAATGTCTGGAATTCAAAATAGTTTCTCCATTATAACACTAAATGTTGATGGAATTAACTCACCGATCAAGAGACACAGATTACAAATTTGGATTAAAAATCACAATCCATCAATCTGCTGCCTGCAGGAAACCCATCTCACCAAAAAAATAAAAGGCTGGTCAACAATTCTACAAGCTAATGGAAGCAGAAAACAGGCAGGGGTAGCCATTATGCTATCAGACAAAGTGGACTTCAAACCAAAGAAAATTATAAGCGACACGGATGGATACTACATTTTAGTCACAGGTACAATTCACCAGGAAGACTTCACAATACTGAACATATATGCACCAATACAGGCCCCTCCACATTCATTAAGAAACCCTACAGCATCTAAAGCAAGAAATCAACCCCCAAACGATAATTCTTGGGGACTTCAACACCGCCCTCTCAACATGGGATAGATCAACAGGTCAAAAGCTTAACAGAGACACTTTGGACCTTAATCAAACCGTTAAAGAAATGGACCTTACAGATCTCTATCGAACTTTTCACCCACGCACCAAAGAATACACATTTTTCTCAGCAGCACACGGAACTTTCTCCAAAATAGATCACATATTGGGCCACAAAACGAATCTACACATGTACAAAAAAGTTGAAATTCTAACCTGTGCCCTATCAGACCACCATGGCCTAAAGCTGGACATCCACAAGACATCAAACAAGAGAAAATACACTAACTCCTGGAAACTTAACAATATGATGCTGAATGAGAACTGGATTCAGGAAGAAATTAAAAAGGAAATTCAAGATTTCCTGAAAGTGAATGATAACGAAAATACAACTTACCAAAATCTCTGGGACACAATGAAAGCTGTTCTAAGAGGTAAGTTCATAGCTCTTAATGCCTACATCAAAAAAATGGAAACATCAGAAAGAAACAACTTAATGCAACTTAAAGCTTTAGAGAAACTAGAGCAATCTGATCTCAAAAGTAGTAGAAGAGAGGAGATTAGCAAAATAAGGGGAGAAATATCTGAAATCGAGATTAAGAAAATGATAGAAAAAATCAACCAGTCAAAAAACTGGTTCTTTGAAAAAATCAATGAGATTGATAGCTAAATTAACCAAAAGCAAGAGAGAGAAAACCCAAATTAACAAAATCAGAAATAAACATGGAGTTATCACTACTGATACCCAAGAAATCCAGAGAATTATAACATCATATTTCAAAAACTTATACTCTGCACAAAAGAGATGGATGAATTTTTAAGTAAACACAACTTACCTAAATTGAATCAGGAAGTTGTGAATTATTTAAATAGTCCTATAACATATAAGGAAATTGAAGAAGTAATCTCGAAACTTCCCAACAAAAAATGTCCTGGACCAGATGGATTCAGCACAGAGTTCTACCAGACATTTAAGGAGTTAATAACACCAATACTCCTTAAACTGTTCCATCAAATAGCAAAGGAAGGAACACTACCAAATTCCTTCTATGAAGCTAATATCGTTTTAATCCCAAAACCTAATAAAGACTCACTTAAAAAAGAAAACTATAGGCCGATCTCTCTGATGAACACAGACACAAAGATTCTCAATAAAGTCTTAGCAAATCGGATTCAAAAACATAACAAAAAGATCATTCACAGGGACCAAGTAGACTTCATCCCCGGCACGCAAGGTTGGTTCAACATACGAAAATCAATAAATGTAATTCATCATGTAAACCAGTCCAAAGTCCAAGACCACATGATACTCTCGATACATGCAGAAAAAGCCTTTGACAAGATCCAACAGCCTTTTATGATCAAAACACTAGAGACAGTAGGAATGGAAGGAACCTTTATCAATATAATAAAAGCTGTATACAACAAGCCCACAGCAAGGATTATGCTCAATGGGGAACAATTGGAAGCATTCCCACTTCGATCAGGAACTAGACAAAGCTGTCCACTCTCACCACTTCTATTCAATATTGTACTTGAAGTCTTAGCTGAAGCCATAAGACAAGAAAGGGACATAAGAGGGATTCAAATCGGCAAGGAAGAAGTCAAGCTATCCCTATTTGCAGATGACATGATCTTATACCTGAGGGATCCCAAAAACTTCACCAGGAAGCTCCTGGAACTAATTGAAAAGTTCAGCAGGGTGGCAGGATACAAAATAAATGTGCAAAAATCAGAGGCCTTCCTATATGCCCAGAATGAAAGAGATGAAAAAGCATTGAGAGAAACAATCCCATTTACTATAGCCCCTAAAAAAATGAAATACCTTGGTATAAACCTAACCAAGGAGGTAAAAGACCTTTACAATGAAAACTTTAAAACCCTAAAGAAAGAAATTGCATAAGATACCAGAAGGTGGAAAGACCTCCCATGTTCCAGATTGGCAGAATCAACATCGTAAAAATGACCATCCTACCAAAGGCAATATACAAATTCAATGCTATACCAATTACAATCCCAAAGCAATTCTTTAAAGAAGTTGACCAATCTCAAAATTCATATGGAGGCACAAAAGACCCAGGATAGCAAAGACAATCCTGAGTAACAAAAACATACCAAACCTTAATCTACACTACAAATCCATAGTTATAAAAACAGCCTGGTACTGGCTCCAAAAGAGACACACAGATCAATGGATAAGGGTTGAAGACCCAGATATAAGCCCACAAAATTACAGCCATTTGGTCTTTGACAAAGGGGCCCAAAGAATCCAATGGAAAAAGAACAGCATCTTCAACAAATGGTGCTGGCAACACTGGATCTCCACATGCAGAAGATTAAAGCTGGACCCATACTTGTCACCGTGTATAAGACTTAATTCTAAATGGATCAAGGACCTTGATATCAGTCCAGAGACTATAAAAACCACAGTTGAAAGGATAGGGAACTCCTTCGAGCTGATTGGGCTAGGCCAACATTTCCTAAGCAGACATCCAATGGCACAGTCACTGCTACCAACTCTCAACAGTTGGGATCTTGTGAAATTAAAGAGCTTCTGTTCAGATAAACAGATTGTAGCACCAGCCCAAAGGCAACCCCCAGGATGGGAGAAAATCTTCACTAACCACACATCTGATAGAACTCTGCTGTCCAGAGTGCACAAAGAACTTAGAAAACTAATCACCAAGGAAACCAATGGCCCAATTAAAAAATGGGCCCTGGAAATTTTACCAGGGATGAAATTAAAATGTCTAACAAATATCTTAAAAAATGCTCCACTTCTTTAGCCATCAGGGAAATGCAAATCAAAACTTCCCTGAGATATCATCTCACCCCGGTCAGGATGGCAAAAATCCACAATACAAACAACAAATGCTGGAGAGGATGTGGGGAGAGGGGAACTCTGCTACATTGCTGGTGGGAATGCAGGCTCATACAGCCACTCTGCCGAGCCGTCTGGAGATTCTTAAAGAATTTAAAGATTGAAATGCCATATGACCCTGCTATTCCACTTTTGGGAATAACCCCCCCATGCCGCAGAGGTTCACCTCGATAGCACAAGCACGACCATGTTCATAGGAGCACTGTTTACAATAGCAAAGCATGGAATCAACCCAAATGTCCAACAGTTGACGAGTGGATAAGGAAAAGGTGGTACATCTATACAATGGAGTACTACTCAGCCATAAAAAATGATGAATTACTGGAATTTGCCGGGAAATGGATGTCATTAGAAACAATTATATTAAGTGAAGTATCCCAGACCCAGAGAATTAAGTGCCGTATGTACTCCCTAAGAGGTGGTTCCTAGTACCAAACCCACCCAGCCCATCTTGAGACACTCATAGATAAATCTATGTATTACCTACAGTAATTGCAAGGATTATGAACAGGAGGGATGGGGCTGGAGGGCCACACCAGAAATAAGGAGAGAAGTGACCATGTTACAGTAGAGAAAATAGGCCTCCATCAAGGAAGGCAAGTAAGTAATGTGACACCTGGTTAAGTTCACAGACGCTCGTTCCTTATCATTTACAACTAAGGGGGTATGATCTCACCAGAAGGGGAGGGCATATAGTCTGGCAGATAAAAAGTAACCATTTTGCAAATGGGTGATTGACCCCTCCCTCACTGAGGTTTTCACTTTTATTACATCTACCCTTGAATGTGCTCTTATAATAAGACTCCAGTTTAACAGTGGATGGAGTGAAGGGCATTGCAGGAGCAGCAAAACTGCAAAAGAAAATCAACAAACCACAATCCAGAACTTCAGAGACTCTATATCAACCACCTAGAACTAGGCCAGCCTAATCTCTCCCCATCCTGAAGCTCAGGGGCATTTACGGAAGAGGGGGCGGTAAGAGTGTAAGAGCAAAAGGATGAGAGGAGCAATGATTTGCCAGATACTCCACACAAGTTAGGGCCGAAGCAATCATAATTGGACTTTTCATGCCCTGCGCAATGTCCAACACACTATTGACCTCACAAAGTCTAGCATCTGCTAAAGGCACCAAGATCCTTGGAGGCAAGGGATTGACAGCCAAAATAGTGTTCTTATGCTTAAGGCAAAAAAGGAAAGGGTTCAGGGAAAGGCCACTGGGTCCTTGTACGTCATCGGAGAGGAGGGCCCAGAGGAGAGTCAGGCATGCACAAGAAAGGACTCTCTGGGAAGTGGGGCGGAAGGCACTGGGGAATGCAGAGGGAGGGGTGAGGGGAGGGAGAGCAGGGGGTTTGGGGGAAGGAGGAGGGAGGGAGGGAACCGGTGTACCTATTAATTTGTATGAGCGGAAATACTAATAAAAAATTTTTAAAAAAAGGGAAGAACTAAAGAGGAAATCTGAAAAGAGATAAATGGGTTGATGAACAAATACACACAATAAAACAATAAGCAAGAAAAGAAAATTAAGAAGACAATAGCGGAACTGTTAAAAAAAACCCACACTGAAATCAAAACCACAGCAAATATAATAATAAACAGTAGAAAGTCTCACAAACTAGAAGGAAAAATATCAGAACTGGAAGATAAGATGTCAAAACTGGACTGGTGATTTCAAAAAAGCAGATCTTTTTTTTAAAAAAAGCATGAAATAAATATACAGTAGTAATGGGATGCAATTTAAGAAACTACATTTACAAATCCTAGGAATCCCAGAGCAAGAAATTCAAGGAAAAACTAGTGAGCATGTTTTCCATGACATAGTAGCTGAAGTTTCTCACACGTAAGAAAGAGATGCCCATCCAAGTGCAAGACAAACACCAAATAGTGAGGACCAGAACAGAAATACTCCCAGCACATAATAGTCAAAGCACTACAAGTATGTACCTAAAGAACAATCTCGTGAGATGCAAGAGAGAAAAAATAAGTCACATATAATAGCAACCCTGTCAAAGTAACAGCTGATTTTGAACAGAAACAATGGGTCAAAAGAGCTTACTTGAAGTTATGAATGATCATAGTTCAAGTTATTAATGATAACAAATTCTAGCCTTATATCCATCAAAAATATCATTTATAATTGAAGATGAAAATCTTCCCATGAAGAAAACATGCTGACTGCAAAAAATTCTAAAAGGAACACTCAATATTGAGAAAACTGTAAGAACACACCAGAGAATTCGGGGTGGGGGGATGGGGGAGGAAGGCAAGGACAATCACTAAGAAAAAAAAATCACAAATATAAATACAACGAAATGACAAGAATTAATAAACATTTCTCAACAAAATTTTAATGTTAATGGACTTAACTCTCCAGTCAAGAGACATAGATTAACAGTGTGAGTTAAAACCACAACCCATTGATTTGCTGCCTCCAAGAAACTCACTTCACCATGAAAGACAGGCACTACTTCAGGATAAAAGGATGGTCAAAGGTACTCTAAGCAAGTGGAACTAGGAAACAACCAGTATTTGCCATTTTAATATCCAACAAAATAGACCACAAACCAAAAAAATTCATGAGAGATAAGAAGGAAATTATGTACTGACTAAAGGAACTAAGTTAAGATCAAGAAGAACTTATAATTCAAAACATATGCACACCCAATATAGGCTCTCCCAAATTCATTAAACATACTCTGAGATGTAAAACAACAAATTAACCCAAACACCATGCTGGTAAAGGATTTCAATATCCCACTTTCATTGTAGGACAGATCAAGAAGTCAAAAACTGAACAGAGACATGCAGGAATTAAATGATATCATAAGACAAATAGACTTAACCACATCTATGGAACTTTCCTTCCAAACAACAAGAACTACACATTTTTTCAGGTGCACATGCAGTTTTCTCCAAAATAGACCATATATTAGGACACAAAACTAGTTTCCACAAATGAAAAAAATTGAAATTAGATGCTGCAGTCTGTCAGACCACCATGGAATGAAGCTAAACATCTATAGCAAGGGAAACAGCAGAGACAACACAAATTCATGGAAACTAAACAACACATTATTGAATGAGGTTATGAAAGAAATAAAAAAGGAAATTAAAAATACCTAGAATGGGAATTTGATCACACAACATATCCAAAAATCTATGGGATCATGAAAACTGTCCTCAGATGAAAATTTATATCAGAAAATAAATTCACAAATAAGCAATTTAACAATATGACTCAAAGCCTTGGAGAAACAAGAGCAGATTGTTTCAAAAAGTACTATATGGGCAGAAATGAACAATCTCAAAGGAGAAATTGAGAAAATGGAAATAAAACTATACAAAGAATCAATGAAGCAAAGAGTTGATTCTTTGAGAAGGTAAACAAGATTGATACATCTTTAGCCAAATTAATGAAAATCCAAATTAATAGAATTATAAATGAAACTATATATCACACCAGATACTGAAGAAATTTAGAGAATTGTAAGTACATATTTCAAAAACCTACAATCCACCGACTGGTCAGTCAAAAAGAAATAGAGGCATTTCTAAACACCTGTAATTTTCCAAAGTTGAATCAAGACAAATTGAATGACCTTAATAGACCCATGTCAAGTATATAATTGAAATACTAATCATAAATTCCAAACAAATAAACAAAAAAAAAAAACCCTCAGGAATGGATGGATCGTACAGAATCTACCAGATATTCAAGAAAGAACTAGCACCACTTAATTCACAATAGCAAAGAAATGAAATCAGTTCAGATGTCCAAAACTGAATGAATGAATAATGAAAATATGGTACATATGAATACTATTCAGTCATCAAGATAAGTAAAAGTTTGAAATTCTCTGGTAAACAGACAAAATTGGAAGATATAATATTGAGTGAAATATCCTAGACATAAAAAGACAAATGCCACATGTTATCCCTTATATGTGGATGCTAATTTTGAACCTACAGAATGATACTCACAAACAGATATTCCTATAATATTCAAAAACTAGGAAGAAACATATGTTTGGGGAAATGGGGGATGGGAAGGACCCTAAAAGAAGGGAGTTAATGGAATATATCCCTGGTACTGTAAACAAAGCTAGATACCCATAGATAGGGAGACTACAGACCCTGGCAGGGAGCTAACTTCTTAGTGTTAGCTATAAATACCATCTAAACATTTATTATTTTCAAAAAAGCACTCTGCACTCAACCATAAAGTACCCATGTGCAATGAAAGAATTCCTAATATACAGAACCACAACTTGCCAAAATAAAATAAATAAAAGTGTCTATGGATGGCAAAGCTCTAACTAGGATATCTAAACCACCTCCTGTCCAAGACTCTGGGAACCTTGTGGGAGAGAAAGGCAGTAAAAATGTAAGAGCCAGACCATGGGGAGATGTAATGTAAGACAGTAGCTGCTATTCGTGTCAGAGATGTTCACTCTAACTCGAAGAAACAATATCTACTTTCACCAGATCTCTATAATCGCTGGCCTAGAAACACTTTGCCATGGCATGGAGTTCACGTCAGGCACAATGCTATTCTGAGGGACTTTTTGGAACTGTTGCTAGATAAGATAGAAGGGACACCTCTATATTCTACAATATACCATCCAGTGGGTCATTTGTGCCATGACAAGCATACAAACACTAATTAATATAGCAAAGAAGATTAAAGAAAAGAAAAATCATTTTGGATGAGAAAGAATTTAGGGTGACAAAATCTTATTTTGTAAATGTAAGTGTAAAAGATTGTTTTAACTAAAAATCAACAGATGAGGGTAGGAAAGAAAGATGAATATGTTGTATAAAGGATGTGAGAATTAAAACTCAAGGAAGATTGCATGAATGTAAATTGATTATAATTAAAAGTTAACTAAAGTTTCCAAAGTCAAAATTAAATATGTCAAAATAAAGCAGAAGCCTGATGGTATTTTTACAGTAAAATTTTCGTAACTATTGATTTGTTTTAGTAAAAATTTGAAAAATACTGGCGTAGATATCAAGAATTTTTATATTCTATCCTTTTTTACTAAAGAAATAATTTAAAATTTGATGATTAAATTTTTCCAAATGCTACATTTGCATGTTTCAACAAAACCTCCATTTGGTAGCTAGCCACTGTCTTAATGATAGCAAAAATCATATTTAAAAGAATTATTTGAGGCTGGGGAGATGTCTCAGAGGTTAATCTCTATCAAATAAACAAGATGATTCATGTACAGATCTCCAGAATCCACATGAATTGCCAGGTGGGTGTGGCACCCCATCTATAATTTTAGTTACTGAAAGTAGAAACTAGGGATTCCCAGAGCAAATTGGCTAGTGAGATTAACCCTCTCAGTCAACTCTGGGTTTATTTCAGGTCCTACTTCAAAAGAATAAGGTAGAAGAATGACTGAGATGATTCATAATATCATCCTTGAACTTCAACACATACATGAACACACTGCTCTTTGCTCTTGACTATGGATGTAATGTGATCATTTCTCTCAAACTTCTTTCACGGAGGCTTCCCTGCCATGATAACAGTCATGATGTACTTCTTCCTGAATTATGACTTCAATAAACCTTTTTTCCCCAAGGTTGCTTGGATCAGGCATTTTTTGGTGCAATGCGTAATGATATGAAATCAGGAATTTGTACTGAGATACTGGGGTCATGGCTGTGATAGATCTAACTACTTGGGTAGATGATGCAGCTGAGAGTCAGGTGCAGGCTATCCTGAGCTGTTAGCAGAACTTGACAACATCATATAAGTAGCAAAGAGCAGTTATGGAGAGTAGCTAAGGACTGCTTGGCAGGGTTGGAGTCATTCTGAGAAGTTCAGAGCGAATATTGTGTGAAATTTCAAAAGTGAAGCTTAAGTACAAGGAAAGACCCCCAGGATACTGAAGATTCCAGGACCATGGGCCATGCACTAGGAAAAGCTTTAAGTATGGACCATATCCAACTTTGAAAGATAGTATGTGTGCTGCAAGAGCAGAGTTGAAGGGGCGGAACAGCCTGGTGTTTTGGAGTACACTTGATTAGGAGACTGAGATGTTTGAAATGTATTTGCCTTGCTCTGATTTGATTACTTCACGCTGTGCACGATTCTTCCATCTTGAATTCCCAAGATTTAGTCTGCACAATTGTATGTTGGAAATATGTAATTTGTTTTTAACTTTATGGGAGTTTACAGGTAAGACACTTTGGACCTTAAAGTTTTGGAACTAAGGACTACAGAAACTTTTAAAGTTAGAGTAAGTACCTTTTATATTACAAAATGAACATAAGACTAGAGACTACAATTCGAGCATTGTGATTTAAGTGATGTGTATGTGTGTCAAGTAGACAAAGGGTGGAGTAGTGATGGTTAGTCTCATGTTAGCTTGATATCTATAGGTATATGCCTATAGGAAATTGTTTCCATTGCTTTAATTTAGGTAGAATTTCCTCTCATTGTAGTTGGAATTGAGTTCTAGGCAGAAGATTCAGAACTGTACAAAATGACATAAATTAGAACACGCAAACATAAATTTCTCTCTGTCTTCGAGTATGTATGTAATGTGACTCAGTCTCTCAAGTTCCTGCCATTGTAGCTTTCCTGCCACAATGGACTTCCACTAGGATTGTCAGGTACTTTGTTGTAACAAGAAGAAGGGAAATTAAAACACAACTATTATTTCCTTATAAAATACTGAGATACTATTAAAAATTTAAGTAAAAGCTATAAGAATCCTCTCAATTAGAGGGGGACACCTGCTATTAAAGGGTCTTTTAAACATGATAATAAAAATTCAGAATTGGCATCAGAATTTCAAAACAGTATATTCCTGGAAAACAGAACATCAAGTGTTTTCATTAATTGGATAAAGACACCAAATACAAGATTCTCTTCAGAATGGAGGAGAAAGATTTACTTTTATATTTCTTGAATCATTTTATATTTAAACACTTTTAATTGTCCAATATTTGAAAATTTGTTTGGTATATTCTTAAATGATATGTTCTTAAATGATAACCCTGATTTAATAAATCTACTGGATGATATCATGTCTATATATTAATCATGTTTCTCACATGAATGTTTTCTTACCCAGGCCTTACTTCAACAACGTTTTAATGTTTATAAATATTCAAGCTTTTTAAAAAAACTTTATTTTTCGTGTGTGTGTGTGTGTGTGTGTGTGTGTATCTGTGTGTATCAGTGGGTATTGATATGTCTATATGACCAAGGGTGATTTTGGAAATCATTCTAAGTTGCTTTTACCTCCTTTTGCTTTGCTCTGGGATTTCCCAGGCTCTGCTCACCAGTGCTGAAAGTGCAGGTCATTGCTGTTTCCACCTGTTTTTTTAAAAGAATATATATATAAATATATATATATTTATTTATTCATTCATTTGCGTGGGTGCATGCGTGCATGCGTGCGTGCGTGCATGTGTGTGTGTGTGTGTGTGTGTGTGTGTGTGTGTGTGTGTATGTGTTCCACCTGACATTTTTATGTGTAACCTGGGATCTCAACTCTGAACCTTGTGCTTGCGAGGGAGGCAGAATCTTAACCTCTGAGCCATTTCTTTTTAAATTGCTTTTTACAAAAGAATTCTGACTACATAATCTTCCAAAAGAGCTCCACTTGATGGGGTGCCCATTTTTTTTTTTAATTCTGTTTTTTCTAGTTCCTACTTACCCCTTCTTTCCTTTGTCCCTTTTTCTCCCATCCTTCTCTTCCCCCTTTGGCCAATTCATTCCACTTGCTCTCACCCTCCTGTCTGCTTGTGTGAATGCAAGGGTTTCCCCCCTGGATTATCTGTTGCAATGGGAGTTCAGGCCTCCTTGTCAAATAAAGTGTCCCTTCCCTGGGCAGACTGACTGACAAGGGCACTCCCCTTCACCTGTACAGTTCCAGCCCCCAAGGTTCCCCCTTTATGCAATCATTTCTCCTGAGATCCTTGCTAGTCCATGGGTGAATGTTGATATGTCAGGCATTGCGAGGGTTGGTGAGGATAAGTCTCATTGCAGAGGGTTTCTGGATTCAGTAGCCCTGCCCTGAGTGGAACCTCTTGGCCAGCAGTGGACTTTCTATCTCTAGGCTCTTACAAACTTACCACCCCCTCTTCCTCAAGATTCTTGAGCCTTAGGATGGGAAGAGATTTTGTTGGCCTTATTCTGGCTGAGCATTTCAGGGTCACCAGTACTCTACATTCTGGTTGGTTGCTCTTGTCTTTTTCATTGATCTTCCATTGCACTAGACTGCTTCTTTTTTGGATGTTGAGATCCTCTCTTATTCAAAGAAAATTAAAAAATGAGAGATGTTTAGAAGGAAACTTACTCTCGGACGTTTGTGGTTAGTATTGAGAAATCTGATTCTGTCTACTGTCAGTTTTCACCTGTTCACTGTTGTTTAGACTGTTTTACAGTGATGGACATATGTTTCCTGTCCTAGAGTCGTGGAGGTTTAGGTAACTAGGTGATTGGTTAGCTGGAGGCTATTCCCACCCTCTACTGTGTCCCTTTCCTGTTCTTTCCTCTCGTTTAAGACTTTTCTTACCTAAAAGTCTTTTAAAATTGTTTACCCCTGTTCTTTTGTTTCTGCTCTGAAAGGCACTGGGGGATGGGAGGGAGGGATGAGGGGAGGGGGAGCAGGAGGGTTGGGGAGAGAAGGAGGGAGGAAGGGAACTGTTGTACCTATTAAGTTTGTATGAGCGGAAATAATAAAAAAAAGTTTCTGTTTGATTCCATTAAGCTGAGGGCTCAATGCTAGGATCCATTTGTCAGGGAGAACATACAGCTTCAGCCTTTCTGTCTGGGATATTTCACTCAGTATCATTTCTTCCACTTCCATCCATCTACTAGCAAATTTCATTAGTTCATCTTTCCTCATTGGCAAATAGTGTTTTATTGTATTTATGTACTGCATTTTCATTAACCATTCCTCAACTGTTGGACATATAGGTTGGCTCCATTTCTTTGCAATTGTGAAAAGGGCTAATATGGACTGGTTGTATACATGTCTCGGATGCAGGATGTAGTATACTTTGGAAATATTCCCAAGAGTAATATAGCTGGATCACATGGAATTTCAATTTTTAAACCTTTTTGGGAACCTCAAATTGATCTCCAAGGGGGATGTATGAGTTTATAATTACACCAGCAATGTGTGAGGGTACCTTGCTCTTACATCCATGCCAGCATATTCTGTACTTTGTGTTTTGGATCTTAGCCATTTTAACTAGAGTGAAATGATATCTCAGGGTGGTTTTAATTAACATTTCCCTAATGACTAGGGAGGTAGAGCATTTTAAGATATTTGTTAGACTTTTGAATTTTGTCTTGTGAGAAGTTTCTTTTCTGTTCTATAGCCCATTTTTTTCATGGGATTATTTGTTTCCTTGGTATTAAGCTTTTGGTGTTCTTTGTGTGCTCTAAATATTAGATCTCTATCAGATGTGTGGTTCATAAAGATATTCTCATATTCTGAAGGTTCCCTTTCTTCTTGCTTAACAGTTTTTTTTTTTTTTTTTTGCTGTTGTTGAGCAAAAGCTGTTATTTTATATAGTCCTACTTGGGCTATTCTCTTTGTCTTTGGAATCAGAGTGAGGAAATGTTGACCAAGACACAATTTGAGGATATTCCTTATTTTCTTTCTTCTAGGAGTTGCATAGTTTCTCATCTAACATTGAGGTCTTTGATTTACTTGGAGTTTATTTTTGTGCAAGGAGACATTCTTCTGCCTGTAGATATCCAATTTTGCCAGCACCATTTGTTGAAGATGATGTCCTTTTTCCATTTTTTTTTGGCACCTATATCAAAGATCAGTTGACTATAGGTCAATGTGCTTATATTTTCATCTTCAATTTTAATTCATTGGTCTATATCTCTTTTTTTGGAACCAGTACTATACTTTTTTATTACTATGGTTTATTAGTATAGTTTAAGGTCTCGTATGGTGATACCTCTTGCATAGTTTTTATTACTCAGATTGTTTTTGCTATCCTCAGTCTTTTATGTTTCCATATGAAATTTAAGATTTTTTTTATTATTTATTCAATTGTTCAGGTATGCGTTTGTGCGCATGTGTATGTGTGTGTGTGTGTGTGTGTGTGTGTGTGTGTGTAGAACCACCATGGACGCCTCCACTTCCTCCTTGTTTACTCTGCCCCGGGATTCACAGGCTCCGCCCTACCAGGACCGGAAACGCAGGCCGCCCCTGCTTCCGCCTGGCGTGGGGTCTAGGATCCGAACTCAGGACCTTCCGTCTGCAAGGTGGAGGCTTAACCCCTGAGCTATCTCTCCAGCCCCCTGAAATTTGAGATTGTTTTATCAATTTCTGTGAAGAATTGGGTTGGAATTTCGATTGGTATTGCATTGAATCTGTATTTTGCTTTTTTTTTAAAAAAAAAAAATTCACTTAACAATGTTAATTCTGCTGATCCAGGGACATGGGAGGTCTTTCCATCTTCTGGTGTCTTCTATAATCTCTTTTATTAGGATTTTAAAGTTTTCATTGTACAGATCTTTCATATCCTTGTTTAGGTTTATTCCAAGGTTCTTCTTTTCATTAGGAGCAATGGTAAATGGTATTGTTTGTTTCAGGGTTTCAGGTCTTTCTTACTTTGTTTATCCTTGGTCTATTGGAAAACCACTGATTTTTGAATGTTAATTTTTTTCCTGTCACTCTACTAAACTGGTCTGTTAGTTCCAGAGTTTTCTGGAAGAATCTCTAGGATCCTTGAAGTATAGGAGCATGTCATCTGCCAAAAGGGGTAACATTATTTCTTCTTTTCCAGTTTGTGCCCCTTTTATCTCCCTTTCTTGTCTTATGGTTTTTGCTAAGTCTTCAAGTAAAATGTTGAATAGATGTGGTGAGAATGGGCAGCCTTGTCTAGTTCCCAATCTGAGTGGAAATGCTTCCAGTTTTTCACCACTTAGGTGGTTTGTTGTATGTGACCTTTATTATGTTGATAAATATTCCTTCAGACCTTATTTTCTCTAGGGTCTTTATCATAAAAGGGTGTTGCATTTTGTCAAAAGCTTTTTCAGCATCGGTTGAGAGAATCATATGGCCTTTGCATGTGTTTATATGGTGAATTATATTTACAGATTTACACATACTTATTCAACTTTATGGTTCTGTAATAAACCCAATATGGTCATAGTGGATGATTTTTTGATATGTTTTTGAATCTGGCCTACAGAATTTTGTTAAGAATTTTTGTGTCTGCATTCATCAATGAAAATGGCTTATAGTTTTCCTTTTTTGTTGTGTCTTTATTTGGTTTTGGGATAAGTGTAATGTTGGCTTTATAGAAGGAATTTGAAAGTGTTCCTTTCTTTTCTATTTTGTGGAATAATTTAAGGAGTATTGGTGTTAATTGTTCTTGGACTATCTCATAGAAATCTGTGTTGAATCCATCTGTTCCTGAGCTTTTCTTTGCAGGGGGATTAATAATTGCTGCTTCAACTTTATCCTTTTTTAATAGGATGGTATAAATAATTCAAATCTTCATGATTTAATTTTGTTGTTATATGTGTTTAAAAATTCGTCCATTTCTTTGTGATTGTCAAACATGGTGATGTATAAATTTTTAAAGTATATCCTTATGATTTTCTGAATTTCTTTGGCATCTGTTATAACAGTTCCATTTTCATCTCTAATTTTATTAATTTGGGTTTTCTTTTTTGGGGGTTTAGTTAATTTGGCAAGGGTTTGTCAATCTTTTTCAGCTTTTCGAAGAACCAACTTTTTGTTTGATTGATTCTTTGTATTATTTGCTTGTACAATTTCAGTTATTTCTCCTGTGATCTTGATAATCTCTGCACATCTACTACTTTGGGGGTTGATTTGTTCTTGTTTCACTAAAGTTTAAAGCTGCATTGTTAGATTGATCACTTCTGACATTTCCTTTTTTTATGTAGGCATTGAGTGCTATGAATTTTCCTCTTAGGTTTCCTTCATCTAATCCCAGGTTTTGCTTTGATGTGTTTCCATAATCATTGAGTTCCAACAATTTTTCAAGTTCCATTTTTACTTCTGTCTGGACCCACTCCTCATTCAGTAGCATAGTGTTAAGTTTCCAAGAATTTGTGTACTTTCTGTTGTTCTCCTTGTTGTGTATGTCCATTTTTATTCACTGGTGGTCAGATACAGTGTAGGTGGTGATTTCTATTTCCTTGTATTTGTAGAGGCTTGTTTTGTGGCCCAATATGTGGTCTATTTTGGAGAACTGCTGAAAAGAATGTATATTCTTTGGTGTTAAGATGAAATGTTTGGTAGATGTCTATTAGATCCATGTGGTTTATGGTTTGCTTTAGTTCCAGTGTATCTCTGTTCAGTTTTTGGGCCATTGATCTGCCTATTGGTAAGAGTGGGGTGTTGAAATCAGGTTTCGGTAGACTTTTTGTTTTATGTGTTGTAGTGTTTGTTTAATGAATGTGAATGTGCCTTTGTATATATGTTTAGAGTTGTGAATTCTTTATGTATTGTTCCTTTGATAAATACACAGTATCTTTCTGTATTTCTTATTTGTTTTTGTTTGAAGTCAATTTTGTCAGATATTAGGATGACTACTCCTGCTTATTTCTTCGTTGCATTTGCTTGGAGTATTTTTGACTATCCTTTGATCCTGAGATTGTGTCTATCTTTCAAAGTGAGGTGTGTTTCTTGGAGGCAGTATATTGATGGGTTTTGGCTTTTAATCCAATCTCTTGACTGGGGAGTTGATCCCATTGATATTTAAAGTTATAATTGAGAAGGTTTTGCTGATTACTGTCACTTTTTTACTTTGTTGTTTTTGTGTATGTTAGCAGTTCTCTGCCTAGTAGTTGTATCAGCATTATTTTTCCTTTTTATATTCTTTTTTTCTTTCTTTTTTTTATTCTTTGACACTTGCATACATAAATGAAATACAATGAATTCATATTGTTTTTTTGTTTTGTTTTTTCTTTTTTCTTTTTTTCACTTTTTAAAATTTTTTTTATTTCTACTCATACAACTTTAACAGGTACACTGGTTCCCTCCCTCCCTCCAACCTCCCACCGCCCTATGTCCCCCTCCCATCCCCCCTCCTTTCCTTCCCCCAGTGTCTCCCCCTCTCATCCCCGGAGCATCCTTTAATGTGCATGCCAGACTCTCCTCTGGGTCCTCCTCTCCGATGAGGTGCAAGGACCCAGTGGCATTTTCCAGAACCCTTTCCTGTGTTCCGTTAAGCATAGGAACACTACTGTGGCTGTCAATCCCTTGCCTCCAAGGATCTTAGTGCCTTTAGCAAATGCTAGAATTTGAGGAGTCAATAGTGTGTTGGACATTGCACAGGGCATGTAAAGTCCAATAATGATTGCTTCAGCCCTAACTTGTGTGGAGTATCTTGCATATCATTCATTGATCCTCCCATCCTTGTGCTTTACAATCTTACATGCCCCCTCTTCTGCAAATTTCCCTGAGCTTCTGGATGGGGAGAGATTAGGCTCGTCTAGTTTCAGGTAGTTGATATAGAGTTTCTGAAGTTCTGGATTATGGTTTGTTGATTTTTTTCCAGTTTTGCTGCTCCTGCAATGCCTTTCACTCCATCCTGATGGGTATTGGATGTCACCCCCTGGCCAGAGATAAAAAGCTATTAAACTAGAGTCTTGTTATAAGAGTATATTCAAAGGTAGATGTAATAAAGGTAGGACACAGCAGTGAGGGAGGGGTCAATCACTCATTTACAAAATGGTTACTTTTTATCTGCCAGACTATATGCCCTTCCCTTCTGGTGAGATCATACCCCCTCAGCTGTAAATGATCAGGAACGAAAGTCTGTGAACTTAACCAGATGTCTCATTACTCATTTGCAGTCCTTGATGGTGGCCTATTTTCTCTGCTGTAACATGGTCTCCTCTCTCCTTTTTTCTGGTGTAGCCCTCCTACCACATCCCTCCTGTTCATATTCCTTGCAATTACTGTAGGTATTACAGAGATTTATCCTTGAGTGTCTTTAGGTGGGTTTGGTACTAGGAGCCACCTATTAGGGAGTACATACAGTGCTTAATTTTCTGGGTCTGGGATACTTCACTTAATATAATTGTTTCTAATAACATCCATTTCCTTTTTATATTCTTGAGTATGTTGATCAATTTTGTCTCTCTTGAGAATTTTTCTAATATTTTTTGTAAGCCTGGTTTGGTAGATAAGAAGGACTTTAGTTTATTTTTGTCAGGAAATATTTTTATTTCTCCTTCAAGCATGACTGATAGTTTGGCCAGAAATAGCAGCCTGGGTTGGTATTTTTATCTTGCTGGTTTAAAGAATGCCTTTCCAAAGTCTTCTGACTTTCACTGTTTCCACTTAGAAGTCAACTGTTATTCTAATAGACTTGCCTTTAAATGTGACTTGGTTTTTATCTCTTACAGCTCTCAAAATGATTTCTTTGTTCTGTATCTGAGATGTTACTACTATGCAACATAGTTTTTGTGCATCTATTTTGGTCATATCCAGGTGATGTGCAATATGCATCTTGTATTTGTATGTGAACCTCTTTCCTTAGGTGTGGGAAGTTCTCATTTGTGATTGACTGAAGGATCTGAGTTCGTTTTTTTGTCCTTGGGTTTCTTGCTCTGGGAGTCCATGATTTTGTAAGTTTGGCTTTTTCATGGTATACCATAGTTTTTGGATATTCCTTTCCATTTATTTTAGAGTTTTCAGCTTCTTTAATTGAATGATCATATTCTGTCAGTTTATTATCCAGATCTGATATTTTATCTTCTACTTGATCTATTCCATGTGTGATACTTTCTGTTGAGCTTCCAATTGCAATTGGTTTTGCTTTGAATTCCAACTGAATTTCTCCTTGATAATTTTTCACTTGTTCTAGTCTTGTTCTTGTTTCCTCTATTTCCCTTTTTCTATCTCATATAATTTTTTATTATTTTCCTGTTCATATAAGGTCATGCATTTACTCATTTCTTCTCTGATATCTTCATGTTCCTTTTGTCACTCTTTATGTTCGTTTTGTAGTTCTTCAATGAAGCTTGTTGATCATATCTATAACATGGTTTTGGAAGACATAATCTTCTGAATTACTTTCCTGAGTGGTATCCATAAGGATGTTAGTATTTTTTGTAGAAGATATGTTTTCTTGGCGCTTAGTGTTTTTTGTGGTTTTATAATGTGACTTGGGGATTTTCCGCAAGTCTTTCTGCTTTATTTGATAGTTGTTCTTGGCTCTTCTAGTCAGATGATACTATCTGACTTTGGCTGTTGTTTGGAAATGTCCTTTTAATTTGGATAGGCTCTATCAGTTGTGTGATATGGCTGTCTCCTGGTTCCACATGCTTTTTACATGGCACTGATGTTAGGGTGTTGGGGCTGGTGGTTCAGGATTTCGCTTGGCATTGCACACTTAGCTGGGCTCTTATGTGGTGGGGGGAGTCCTTTTCTCATGGTGCTGGGCCCTTGGGACAAGTAACTATATTTTATATAAGACTCTTAGAGCCTAAAAAAAATAAACTTATCCTACTAAGAAAAAGGAAGATTATTAACTAGGTCCAAACAGTTAGATCAGTACTTTTCTATTTATATTCAAAATTAATACTATATCAAATTATAATGGTTACTCTTAACTATTGCTGTGAGAGAACACTCAAACTCAAGCAACTTAAGGGAGAAAGGGAGATTTATTCAGCTTACAGTTCCTAAGGAGAGATATGGTCTTTCAAAGCAGAGGCAGCATGGCTGGTTGTCCAAAGCTGGAGGAGGCTATGTACCTGCAAACATCTTGGGGGCTGAGAGCTGTAAGACTCCTTGCTGCAAAAGCAGACTTCTCCCTGAGATAGGGGGGACGAATCCACCTCAAGGCCCACCCTTTGTGACTGCTTTCCTCTACCAAGGCTCCAACTCTCAAGGTGCCATGACCTTGCCAAAACACATGAAACTGTGGAGGACACATTTCAAACCATGACACTGCACTCCTGGTCTCCACAGGCTCATTGCCATCTCATTATGTAAACCATACTCAGTCCAACTTTAAAAGTCTTCATAGACTACATCAGTAGTCCCAACACAGTCCAAAAGTCCAAAATCCAAAGCCTCCTGTAAAATCAAAACACAAGTTATATACTTCCAAGTTATAAACATTCCCATTCCAAAAGAAAGGAATGGGGCTATATCCAGGAAAGGATGGTCCATAACAAGACTGAAAATCAACAGGACAAACTCCAAATCTTGTAGCTCCAAGGCCAACAGGTGAGCCTCTACTTGAAATCATCTCAGTTCCAAAGAGCTTTAGTTCCACCCCTCCAATGCAGCTGCCCGTAGAACATATCGCTCTCAGGCTGACTCCTCCAGGGTATACAGCTCTCCTTGGTAGATGTCCCACATTGTCTTAGGCATCTCTAACATCTTTACTTCTCAATAGCAAACCAGGCTTTAACTCCACAGCACAAACTGCCCTTCTTGGGCCTCTAAACTGCAGACTTTCTGCCACATGCTGCCTGGCTTCCATCATTTTTTGAAATCTTGGAAGAGGACTCCATGATCTCCTCACTTGATGCCTTGATGCCTCTAAAACCAGAACCATGTGGACAACTTTGCCAAGACTGGCCCTCTCGAATCACAGCTGATTCTGCTTTTCTACGCTGACCATGGGAAAAAGCTCTTTCAAACCTGGACAGTTGCTTTATGGAAGAAGTGGATCCCTTGCTTTGGAACTCCACCCTTTAGCTCATTTTTTCCAATAAGATTTGTATTCTTATGGGTGGGAGCCTTCTCTGAGGATCTTGCCCACAAGCTAGGGCCTCTTCTATTATTCAAATTGAGAGCAGGCTTTGATTTACAAATGGAGCTAATCTCTTTACAGCCATTTTGTTCTCTGCTTTCTTTCTAGTTCAGTTCTTTAATTTTGACATTGTATTTTTTATTATTAGATCTTCCAGTTTTTGCTGCTTCTTGCCTGATTTTTTGCTCTTTTTTCATAACTCTGAAGACAACTAAAAAGCAGCCATATCACATTGTCAAAACTACATTGCTTTGAAATTTCCTCTGCCAAGCACTCCAGTTTAACTTTAGGCAAGCTTTCAGGGATAAGGGGAAAGCTTTACTAAACTCTCTGACAACACATGGCTCCATGTGTCACTTGTCCAGTTGCAAACACAGTCTCTGTTCCCCTCTGGACCATCACAAGCTGGGCTTCCATTGCCTGTGTCTCTCACAGCATTGCTCTCCTTGGAACTGTGATGAGAAAGGCCCATTTGGCCCACTGCCAAGATGCAAAGACTGCTGGGTACCAACTTCTCTCAGCTTCACAACAACTTCACGTTGTGGTACCAGATGTTCTTAACCTCACAGCAATACCCCATTACCCAGTACCAATTTCTGCAACAGTTACTCTTTACTATTGCTGTGAGAGAGTACCCAAAGTTAAGCAACTTAAGGGAGGAAGGGAGATTTATTCAGCTTGCAGTTCCAAAGGGGAGATGCAATGGTGGCATAGCTGGTGGTGACATGGCTGGTGGGCCAAAGCTAGAGGAGGCTATGTAACTGCAGACATCTTGGAGACTGAGAGCTACAAGACTGCTTGCTGCAAAAGTAGACTTCTCCCTGAGGTAGGGTGGGACTGATCCACCTCAAGGCCCACCTCTTGTGACTGCCTTCCTCCAGCAAGGTGTCCCAGGACCTTGCCAAACACATGAGACTGTGGAGGACACATTTCAAACCATGACACAAATTAAAGCAAAAATTAATATTATAAAAATTAAATGCTTTAGAATCTGTACAGCTTATACAGAATTATGACAACATTCTTTGGCTATTTCACTGTAGCTATATATACTGTCCCCTGAAATAAGTTAACTCTTGCTCTCAAAATTAAATAAACTGTTTCCTTCATCTGCTTTTATGCTTTTCTATGTTCTTGATTATTTTAATTTATTATATAATTTTAGGTATAATACTGTTATATCACACATGTAAATGTTATGACAATTACAAAGGATGAAAAGAAAAATCAGACCCAGCTTATAGATTATAATAACTAATAAATTGATATGATCTAGAGACTTCTTTCTTGATGGCTTCTAAGTTAATTCTTTCTCCCAAAAACTGCCCTCCTGGCTAGTCAGCCTCATCTATATCAGATCTGAAGAGTAAACTTCCTTGTAGCATGGGGCAATGACATTATTTGCCACATATACAAAATGTGATGTTTGGGAAACAGAACTATAAGCTACAGTTTCTGTGGGTGGAAAAGGTAACATCTATTTATTAGAACTTCAGCAATTAGCTTTAGTAACTGCAGAGAGTTATCATGTTACAGTTCCAGAGCCAAAATAATCTTGGGCTATCCTAACCTTTTATAAAACAGCTAATGTTTGTCTATCACTCTGTGGGAGGTCCCAAGACCTAAACCCGCTCCCTTGAGATAGACATTGGCATATATGACATAGACAGATTCCTCTCATAGAATTTGAATTGACTCCTGAGATCAGATCTGCCTTTTGTTTTCAGGGCCAGCAATGCCAAATCATTCTCTCAGCAGCTTCTTCCCTGTGCATTTGAGACCATGGGAATATGTTAATCTATAGATCACAAGATTATATACATAATCAACTAGGTGTCACTTCTGTTTTTGACTACCTGGAGACATCATATCTATTCCACATAGCAAATAAGTGTCACATCTGCTTTTTCTTGCTAGCCTAGATAAGTTCTACAATAGTGTATGTTTAACATGATCCTATAAAGAATTTGGCTTACTAGTCTGTAAGTGCCCACACTTACAAATCAGTGGGAAGTTCATCAAATGGGATCAGAAACCAGGCTAGGATGGGAGGTGTCTCAGCGAGACAAAATGCCAAGATGATTTTCTTCTTAAATAAATGGGTATATATAGAGGGAAGTTTGACATGCACAATAGAAGATGCTCTAGGGAAGGGGGGGGAGGAAGGGGAAAAGAGGAGAGGGAGCAAGGGGATCCAGGGAAGGGTGTAGGAAGGAGGGGAATGGGGTACCTATCAAGCTTATATGAGTGGAAAAAATAAATAAATATTAAATAAATAAATGGGTGTATATATCCATTTATATATATATGGATGATTGTCAGAGTTTGATATATATATCAATCTAGTGATAATCCATAATTAATAACCATAGAGGAAATAGAAAAGAACAACAAAATCTTGTTGTTCAAGAAGTTGAACAAGAAGTTCAAAATGAATAGCAAGAATACATACAAGGAAATACATAAAGACATTTATGATTTTCTATGTTGTTACTATACTAACACAAATACGTGTTTGTGATTTACAGTGCTCTCAAACAATCAGTAGTTTTGGAGAAGTATGTTTTATTTGTCCAAGGTTGCTATGGAAGCATGCTGTGTCTGTCCAAGGTAAGCTATTGCTAAAAAAAAAAAAAAAAAGAAAGTTGCAAGCCATGTGGTATCACTTCCGGCTTGAAGTTCCATCACAGGGAAAGCAAAGCCTCCTTTTCAGGCCAATGAACAGGAGACAAAGTGTCTCAACTGCTGATCTTGCTGCCCAGTCTGATTGGTTCAAAAGACACCCAGAGGACCTGCATCGACTCTTGCACTGGTCTCTAGTTTTTCTTTTTTTTTTTCCTTTTGAATGCTAGTGTTTGCCATAATAAAGTCAACTCGGATGATTTGGATGAAGGGCATCCTAGCTCCCTCTGACTCATCCTGGTTTTCAAATTCCTATGGCTCCCACTTCTGTCACACATGTATCACCTGGGCTTGTGCTGGTTAGTGGACCCATGTACTTCTGAATGTAGCCTAACAACCTATTGCCAAAAGAGGTCAGAAGCTTTCTTCAGATGGTATCCTCTTATAAAACGTTAAAAGACCTAAATGTCTTTTTAAAAGACATTCTAGCCACACAGAGAAGTGGTGATTGATAGGGGTGTTCTGAGCTGTTCCTCGTTGTGTTATAATTTCTAGATATATTTTTTATACTAGATCTTTTGATGAATGTTTGCCTACTTTTCCCAGGATAAGACAATTCTTTTTTAATGTCATTGCTTAACTTAACTGAGTCTTCTTCTTTTCAATATGATAAATACCTCAAAAGTCTTCATTTTAACTGTTCTTTCCCTCCTTCCCTGTTATGGCTGTTTACATATTTAACTTAGGATGCCTCTAATAAAAATCCTTCATATTAGTAAGAAAGGACCTCTGGCTTACAAGTAAAAAGCTTTGTGCTAATTAATCTCTCTAAACCTTTCTTCTTGATGAGAACTCCAAAACTACTTAATCATGAGCATCTGTGACAACCATATTAAAAAAAACCACTATCTTTGTTCTTTGATGCCTTCCCTATAACCTCCTTTCACTTATCTTAACTACAAAACTATCCTTCAGGGAGTCAATAAAAAAATTAATCTTATAGGTACTACTTCCTCTGCCAGAGTCTACTCTGTTGCTAACTCTTCTATTTTATTCTTGTCCCTCTTCTCAATAAACTTATATGGTTCATTTCTTTCAGAGCTTAGCAAATCCACTTCCAAATGACTTTATAATACATAGCTGATGTCTCCTGATGCATATATCTATATATTAGCTTCTGACCCAGAGACCAACACCTCACTCTTCATCATGAGATTAGATTGGACCATTCTTTTTCTTTTGTCATGTATGTGGGGTACAAGTGTGTGTATGTATGTGTGGGTGTGTCTGTGTGTGTGTGTATTTGTGTGTGTGTAAGAGTGTACATGCCTATGGAGGTCCAAGGGTGTCGCAGTTTGCCTACATGATTGCTGATAAATGACCATCAAATGGCTTAAGGGAACAAGGGGTTTATTTCCTTATGACAGTTTGGTTACTGTTCATAGTCCAGCTTGACAGGAAAGTATGCACCACTACCAGGGCTGAGGGAACTGGCCATACCATCACCACATAATAGCTGAGAGAGGGATGATCCTTACTTGTCAGACTAGCATGTCTGGCCAAATGTACATAAGGATGCCAACTTCCTCAACCAGCTCTCAGTATTTTATTCATCTGCTCGGGCCTAGTCCCACCCACTATGGGCTGAGCCTTCCCCATCAGCTAGACAATCTCCTGCAGGTTTATTCTGGGCTTAACTCAACTAATTCTCCACAAATGTGCCCAAAGTTCAAACCCTCAACAGTCAAGTTGACACCTGTACCTAACTATGACACTTCAGCCCTTGTAAACTTGACACAAAACATAGCACTTTTAAACTGTAACCTTCAATCCTTGTTCCCATAGATATTAAAAGTTATCTTAAAAATATAAATACATTTCATGGGCAAATTTAAAATGTTCTTTCATTAAAACTTCTGTTCCAACATTTTAAAAGTTCAAAGTTTCTTAACCTTAAGAGTCTTAAATCAGAATAAGTTTAATACCTTAAAACAGATGAAACATTAAAACAGAAGGATCTTAAAACAAAAAGAAAACATTAAAAAGATCAAAATCCAGCTAATCAAATACCACATCCTTTACTTCAATGTCCATCTTAGGTTGCTCATCATGTAGTCAATAGCAGTACAAAGATTCTAGGCATTTCCAGTCCCTATTTGCAGCTTGAAGTTGTAAAAGCAGAGTTCTTCTGAACCAGGCTGAATTTCCACTCACAGCCATTCTCAGCATACATGCCATGGTTCTGGCATCTCCAAAAGTACTCTGGGTTCGCCTCTGCAGCTATGAGCTTCACCTGCCACTTGGGACCAAGCTTTTGCCACTTTCCATAAACTCTTCAATAGTACACCAAAACCAGTATCACTAGAGGGACATGGTCAGATTCTGAAATGAGGATGAAATGTAGCTTGGTCCACTTGAGCTATGGCTGTACCAACTTTAGTGTGCTGATGCTAGAAAGCCTCTCTTCTAGGCAGCCAAACTTGCAAAGGGCAAGAAACAGCTTTAACTTGGGCTTTCAGCCCCTGAAGGAATCTGGGTTTTCAAACCACAAACTCGACATACAGTGGCTTTCACATCTTCCACCATCCCAGTGCAAGTCACTAGGTTTTCCTTCACTGATGTTCATTTCTCAATCTTTTTAACAGGTTGAATAAACATTCATTTATGTCTCTTGGGAAAAGTTAATGCAACAATTTAAAATTTATTTTAATACTTTTAACACAAATAATAGCATAGTAATGCTGTGGGTTGGCCATCAGAAATATTCTTGCCTTTTAATAGAGAGTTTGTTTTCAACATTAAGAGTATTTAAAAAATAGAATGCTCCAAATTTAGTTTTTAAGGAAGTTTTTGAAATAAGTTTTTCTGATTTAAAAAATGTACTTTTAATCCAAATTATACTTAGGAGAGAATACTTCTATGAAGGCAATGGAGAGCTTGAATCTTTTTAAACATGAAAACTTGATTCAAGTAAGGTAGGAGACCTAGATAAGCAGACAGTCACCCTCATATATAATTTCACTAAAACTCAGACTAGTATTATCACTATTTCTAGAACACATCAAAGAAAACAACAAATATATTATTTTTAGAGATACTACATATAAAAATTTGGAAAATATAAAAAATGAGGGTAGAAATGTCAGAATGATTTTTAGTTCAGTTATTTGGGGTACTCAAATGTCACTGTTGAAGATGTGTGACGCTACTATTTTCAAAGTTCACATGAATTATTTTTCAGAAGATATTGCCACAACTTTGAGATTGGAAGTAAAACCCTAAGAGCTCATATTCAGAAATTTTTCAGAAAAAGAGGTTCTTAAAAATGCCTAATACACTTACTCCTATTCCATCTACCTTTGACTCTCCTCTTATAGTAAGATCTTCATTTAAACAGCCTTTTATCTTTGGTTAGGAGGTGACCTCCAATACCAAACAGGATGGAGCCAAGGGTGGTGCAGGAACAGCAAAACTGAAAACAACAACAAACCATAATTCAGAACACCAAAGACCCTACATTAATCACCTGGAACCAGACCAGCCAAATCTCTCCCCATCCTAAAGCTCAGAGAAACTTGCAGAAGAGGGGCAGCAAGAGTGTAAGAGCCTAAAGATGGGGAGGAGCAATGACATCCAAGATGCTCCACACAAGTTAGGGCCACAGTAGCCATAGTCTGACTTTGCATGACCTGCACAATGACTGATGTGTTGACCACCGCCCAGGATCTAGCATGGGTCACAGGCACTAGGATCCTTAGAGGCAAGGGATTAATAGTCATAATAGTGTTCCCATATTAAAGGGGAGCCCACGAAAAAGCTCTGGTTTATGCCACTGAGTCCTTACAAGATGGAGGTTTAGCATTCACACAAAAGGATGCTCCAGGGGATGGGAGGGGGGAAGAGGGAGACACTGGGAGAGGGGACGAAGGGGGTGAAAGGAAGGGAAAAATGGGAGAGGGTGCAAGGGGAGCTGGGGAGGGGTAGAGGGAGGGAGAGGACCAGGGTACCTATTGAGCTTGTGTCATAGTTAAGCACAGGTATCAACTTGGCTCTTGAGGGTTTGGGCTCTGGGCACAGTTGTGGAGAGTTGATGATTGAGTTAAGCCCAGAGCAAACCTGAAGGCGATTGTCTAGCTGGTGGGGAAGACTCAGCCCATGGTGGGTGGGACTAGGCCCTGGATAAATCACAGAGAGCTGGTTGAGAGAGTTGACATCCTTCTGTATACTTGGCCAGACATGCTAGTCTGGCAAGTAAGGATTGTCCATCTCTCAGCCGTTATGGTGGCCAGTTCCCTCAACCTGGTGTTGGTGCATGCTCTCCTGTCAAGCTGGACTAAGAACTTTAACCAGAAATCGTAAGAGAATAAACCCCTTGTTCCCTTAAGCCATTTGATGGTCATTTTTCAGCAACCATGCAGGTGGACTGCAACAGCTTGTATGATGGGGAAAAATAAATTTAAAAAAATGCCTAATACAGCCCTTCATCTCCAGACTGAAGGGAGTATTTGAGGTATGTATGTGTGTGTGTGTGTGTTTTTAATGAAGTACTTAGTTTTAGTTCTTAGTCTTCTTGCTTTTCATTACCTGGGAGCTTGCTGTGGAAAGATATCAATTCTGAAGTTTTAATTATTCTGTTGACAAGCCCTTTATAATAATAATACATAATGCTTCCCTTTAACAAAAATGGATCATACAATCCTTCATGAATTTGTTGTTTTCATTGTCATATGTATTTGTTTATGGGGTGTTTGCATGTGTGAATGAGTGTTTGCATGTGGGTAGATGAGAGAAAGAAGATATATATATATATATATATATATATATATATGGAGAGACACACACACACACACACACAGAGTGAGAGAGAGAATATGTGTGTGTGCATGTAGAGAGAGGCCCAAGAGTACTATTGAGAATCATCCTTGAATGCTTTTCCACTTAATGGCTTCCAAGCTGTGATTTCTAATTAAACTCATATCTCTCCAATAGGGATAATCTAACTAGCCATATTATTCTGGCGATTTCCAGTTTCTACTTTCTGCAAATGGAATCACAAGTGGGTCACATGCCCATCTTGCACTTTGCGTGAGATTTGGGGACTTGAACTCTGGGATTTTAGTTAGTATGGCTAGATTAACTAACTCATCTTTCCATATACTTTTGTCCATTTTTATAGGACACCTACCACTCATTTTATGAAGATATGACTAGCATTTATCAAAAGGGGTACATCTTAGATTTAGAAGAACTAATTGGTGTATCCTTTACTAGGGACACCTAATATTTTAGGTAATTTTGGAATATTATATTAATTATTATTTCCAAAATTAGTGTCATTTATTTATTTAACCACCAATCTACAGGACTAAAGAACACATGCACAATGAAAATTTTGTACAACAGACAAAATTTCACAGATTTAGTATTCTTCCATTAAAATAAATTCTACGATTACTATATAACTTAGCATTAATGCTCCAAATAGGAATAATTCTTCTTTTTCATTTTCATGTGTATATATTATGGTGTATATATGTGTGAATATATTCAGGTGCACATGCATGTAAAGACCTAAGTTAATATTGATAATCTTTTGAAGTAAGATCTATCAATCTCGCAAATAGAGTTAGTCTCTTTAATAAGTTTTCTATGGGATCTCTTCTCTGTCTTTCAGGGATGGAATTATACCCAGTGGGCATTTATATGGAGTATGAGGATCCAGTCTCTGACCTTCTTATTTACACACAAACACGTTAACAGCTATGCCATCTCTCCATAATATTCTTACTGCAAAGGTAGTACTAGGAAGGTTTAGCCCAATAAAAAAATGAAAAGTTAGCATACGGATAGAATCTAATCACTGGGCTTTAAGTTTCCCATTCAGCACAAAACAAAATAAACAAAAAAGGATGAAAACCTTATTTTCCATGCAATTTTCTTTGCTAATGTTACTAAGAGCTGATCAATATTTTAAGAAAACCTTATTGTCATGCAATCTTACTGTCATACTTATACCCTCTTTATTTTCACAGCCTTTTATAAAATAAAAATTAATTTTAAAATTAGTTCTTTTTGTGTTTCACATATGAACACAGTGAACTGATATTTTCGCATCTTAATTTCATTTACTTCTCTTTTCCCTACCAGTCTCCCTCCTGTTTTTCTCTTCCTCCTTCTCTTCTTCTTTCTCCTTTTCTTCCTCTACCTCTTCCTCTTATTCTCCTTCTTCTTCTTCCCCTGCTCTTTCTCCTCCTCTTCCTTTTTCTTCTCTTCCTCTTTTTTCTTAATTTTACTTTTTGCATGTGGCCCACTGAGTTTTATTTATCTGAGTTGCCTTTGATGGCATGTGGCATTCTCACAAGCACTGGCTACAGCATTACTCATTTATCTGTGAGCATACCATTGAGGAAAGCATCTCACCCCTCCATCCAGCATTAACCCTCAACAATCTCTCAGAGAAGCATGGCACTCTTGAAACCTTTTCACTTCCATGGTAAACTGCTACTGGACCAAATTCTGTACAGTCTTATAGTACATACACATAGCTGCAGTGAGCTTATGTATGCAGCAGCCCTATCATGCCCGTAAGATACTGTCTGACCACACTGCTGCCCCCCCTTCAACTTCTTACATTCTTACCACCTGCTCTTCTATAATGTTCCCTGAATTTTGTGTAGGGGTGGGAGTTTGGATATACTGTTTAGAAGAGAGCAATCTACAGTCATTTATTTTCTGTACTTTGGCCAGTTGTAATTTTCTGTAATAAGCACCTTCCATCGCAAAGGGAAACTTCTAGGTTGAGTGCTCCTCCAATCTATAAGTATAATGATAAATGCTTAAGAGGTAGTTTGATATAAAAACTTTATATCTAAACCTTCATGGTTTATGCCACCCTTTCATAGTTTTTTTGCCTGGTTTACAGTACCAGGAATGTATTCCTTAATGAAAAATGGACCTTAAATAAAATCAGAAAGCAATTGGTTACCCCTTAGCATTCATGCCACAATTGCGCTGATGGTCCCCTCTTGTCAGGGTGGTTATTATTGCAGCTGGCGACTTCACAGATGGATAAGACTTGCTTTTCTCCCCCAGGAGCTTTCATAGTACTTTGATACTATGAAAGCTGTCCAACAAAGAAGCAGTTTCCAGATCAGTTCCAATTTATTTTATTCCATGACCTATGACCAATGTATGCAGGTTTTTTAGCAATTATTTTGCTAAAAAATAGCATTTTGGGGCTTTTGAGACTTCTGACCAATAACTTATTAAGAGGTATCATATATTGGTTCTGGGAATTTTGTTTAGTTTTCTAAGACTTCCTGTCAGAGCATTTTAAAGCATTTTTTAAAAAATAATAACCTATCTTTCTCTCTCTGTGTTCCTCTTTGTCTGGCATGTCTATTCACTCTTCTTTTTTTTTTTTTTTTTGAAAAAAAGATTTTGATGTTATATAGGAGATTTCTGGTTGTTTGTATCTTACAACCTTAGTGCTATTTGTTATTTCCCCAGCCCATCCTATACTCTATCCTCTCATCTTCCTCCCTGCCTTAAACATTTCTCCCATTATTTCCTTCCCACTTCACCAGCTGTGGCCTTTTTTATCTTCTCCTTCGAGGTCTTCGACCTTATCCCTTTCCCCCCATACCTGCTTAATGGTCCTTTTCAAGTTTCCTGGCTATTTTTCACTTTTTTTTTTTTATAACATAGTCTAATCTAGTTTGTCCTCATCTGTCTTTTTGGAATAGTCATCTTTTACCTTAGTACAAAACTTATTTATGATCTAAAATCCTTTCTAATGTAAAAATATTTTTATTTGACTGTCTTTACCCAAATCATTTTTTACAACTTTTATATTTCTTCCTTTCTTACTTGATGGATCCTTTCTATCCTATTTCTCTTCATAAAATTTAGAAAATATTTTATCCTTCATAAAATAACTATTCAAAATGAAAAGCCTAGGGAACATAAAACAGGTGTTGCAATTCACCTGCATAGTTGCTGATAAATGACCATCACACAGCTTTTTTTTAAATAATTTTTTTATTATTTATTCAATTGTGCATGTGTGTGTATGTATGTGTGCACACGCGAGTGTGTGTATGTGTTTGTGTATAGAACCACGGGTGAATTCGGGAACCACCATGTACCAACACCTTCACCTGTCCTTCTTGTTTACTCTGCCTCAGGATTCACAGGCTCCTCCCTACCAGGGCCAGAAGTGCAGATCGCCCCCCTTCTGCCTGGAGTCTATGTGTGGGATCTGAGATCCGAACTCAGGAACTTCCGCCTGCAAGGCAAAGGCTTAACCCCTGAGCCACTTCTCCAGCCCCTACCATCACATAGCTTAAGGGAACAAAGAGTTTACTTTCTTAGGACAGTCTGGTTACAGTTCTCAGTTCAGCTTGATGGGAGAGCACACATCAACACCAGGGCGGAGGGAACTGGCCACATCATCACTGTATAAGGGCTCAGAGATGGACAATCCTTACTTGCCAGACCAGCATGTCTGGCCAAGTATACAGAAGGATGCCAACTCTCTCAACCAGCTCTCTGTGTTTATCCAAGACCTAATTCCACCCACCATGGGCTGGGTCTTCCCCATCAGCTAGACAATCTCCTTCAGGTTTGCTCTGGACTTAACTCAACCATCAACTCTCTAAAACTGTGCCTAGAACTCAAACCCTCAACAGTCAAGTTGACACCTGTGACACCATGACAACAGGGAACACATAGTTGAGTCAATCTAACAATTATAAATGAAGGAAAAGCTTGGATATATTTCTGTATTTTCTAAACCCATTTAAATTAGCCATTTGTTGAAGATCAAGTCATAACAACCTGCATTGGAAACTTCCTTTGTTAAAAACACAGACTCCTCATTTCTGTGTGCAAGGCAACAAAAGTCTGCAAGGCAGACTTTAGTCATTTCTTTCTCAAGTCTGTGTTTATCTCTTTTTTTGAACCACCTATTTACCTTTGTAGTAAGCATGTTAATCACTTAATAAGTATCTGCTTAAATTACTTTGTCTTTAAAAGTTGAAAACAAGAATGTTAGGTCAGAGATGCTAAGGGAAAGGAATAGAGAGCAATTTTGACCATGTGCAGGGACCACATGGACATCCATTAGTAAAGAGAAACTAACACAAGGGAGAGACTTAAGTTTATTAGAGTTGTGGCACTTAGTGGCCAAGGTAATCACTTTAACCTTAAGATGGGATAGCCTTAGAACAGAAGAGATGGCTTATAGTTAGAGAAGACAAGCAAAGAACCACCATGGACAGCATGGCAGGGGGAAGTTGGAAAGGGGAGAAGAAGGAATTGAGGAAGCTTTTATGGTCTTGGATGTTGCTAAAGAATTGCCAGTAGTTGCACAAAAATCATTCAATGGATCAAATGTCCTCAATGTTAGACCAGACAAAAAAACAATAGGGAATACTCTTAAATTAATTGGCCTTGGCCAACATTTTCTTAATAGTATCCCAAAAGCATAGAGAATAAGTCCAACACTAAACAAGTAGGACTATGTGAAATTTAAAAACCTTTCTCAGCAAAAGAGACTTTTAACTGAGCAAAAAGGCAACCTACAGAATGGGAGAGCATCTTCACTAAGCACACATCCCAAAGAGGTCTAATATCTAGAGTACATAAAGAACGCAATAAATTAAACACAAGGAAGCAAACAACTGTATTAATAAATGGGCTAGAGAACTGAAAAGAAACTTCTCACAAGGCAAAATTCAAATGTCTAACAAGCAATCTTAAAATACGACTACCTCCCTAGTCATTAAGGAAATGCAAATTAAAACCACCCTGAGATATCATGTCACTATAGTCAGAATGGCTATGATCCAAAACACAAATAACAGCAAATGCTGGGGTGGATGCAGGGAGAAGGGGAATCTCATACACTGTTGGTAGAATTGTAAACTCATACAACACATTAGAGATCAATTTAGAGTTTCCTAAAAAAAGATTAAAAATTGAAATTTCATATGACCCAGCTATATCACTCCTAGGTATATTCTCAAAGAACACTGCAGCAGTCACATGTAAAACCGTGTTCATAGGAGCCCTTTTCACAATAGCAAAGAAATGAAACCAACCTATGAATGAATGATTAGTGGAAATGTAGTACATATACACAATGGAATACTATTCAGCTGTCAGGAAAAGTAAACTATGAAATTAACTAGTAGATGGATGGAGCTGGAAGAAATTATACTGAATGAAATATCCCAGATGCAGAAAGACAGATGTATATGTTTTCCTTACAAGTGGATCTTAACATTAACCATACAGTTTGATGTAATCAAACAAAAACTCTTACAACACTGACAATCAAAAGAAAATATCTCAACACCCAAACAAGACACAGCCTATTGGAACCAAAAAGCAGTGAAAGAGACAGCAACAACCAACCAGTGACCCTGAAATGCTCAGTCAAAATTAGGCCAACCAAAACCTCTCCTTATCCCAAAGCTCAGGGAATCTTGCAGAAAAGGGGCAGTAAAATTGCAAGAGTCTGAAGGGGAAGTCTATGGCTGGCCAAATCATTCCACTAAAGACAGGGCTGCTGCATCCAGAGACTTACTACAATGAGACTTATTCTCACCATATCTTCACTATGATTGACATATCAGCCCCATAGACTAGCGATAAACTCAGTAGAAATAATTACATACAGGTGGAATCTTAGGGGCTAAGGCTAGACACGTGAAGGAAAGTACCCCGAAGGCGGAACCACTTAATCTGCACAGAGACCTGAACTCATACTAGTACAGACAACTCAAAGGGAATCCTATGGTTCACACAAGCAGACAAGCAGGAGAGTGATGGATTAGTAAAGGGAGCAAAGAGTGGAAAAGAGAGGAAGAAGGGAGGGAGGAGATCAGAGACATCTACCCATTGTGTTTGTAATTAAGAAGACTAAACATCAATAAAAAATGAAATATTTTTCATAAAGAAAGCATTGCCAGGAGTTGCTAGAGGGTAGGGAGTGAAGACTGTCCAGGCTAGGATTTAGGAGGTGTGGCTGTTCAGGGAATCAACACTTTCTAGATAGGGTGGAGGAACCTTCCCAAAATAGTGGCTCTGGTCCACAACAGAGATTTTTTCTCAAATTATTGTAAAAGGAAGCTGAATCTGAATTCTATTTTTCTACATTTTGCCAAGAGTAGGATTTTAAAAAATTATTTTTTTAAACAATGCAGTATGGTTCTTATCCCTTCATGTAATTGTAAGTTTAATTGTAAGCTTAAAATCATCCTAAAATATATTCACATATATACATGCACATCTTAAAATGGGCATGCCAAGAATAGCAATTTTACTGCACAATATGTTAAAAATTTAAACGAAATGGTCGCAGGTATTTCTGCTCATTATTTTCAGTAATCTTATGAGCAGATTTTTATTCCATGTTATCTCAGACACAAAATGACACACAATTACATAAAAACGTAATCATATATAATGCAACTAGATTAAATCAAAATGTGTTTCTTAGTGAAACAAAATAGGAAGTTCAAAACTTTCTATCCCTGAGATATATAAGAAAGGACTAATGGAAGCAAGAAGATGGAAGGTTCGTTATGCAGACTTAGGTTACTATTGTTCCCTGTTTAAGAGCCCTTCAGCAGAGGTAGAGATAAATTACAAATGGAAAATTTAAATATAGTAACGAATCTTTTCCCTCTCTAGGCCATCTTTTCCTGTTATACTAAGTTCTGTTCTGCTTAGAGATAAAAAAAGGAAAAGGCAAAGTCAAAGGATAGGTGGAGATATGGGTTGAGGAAAAGGAGGGTTTTTTTTTTAGAATTTATCTTCAGTTCTCACATAAGATCTAAAATTACCTTAATTCCTGTTTTAACATCTGCTTCCTCATTTATTTCATAGATGTTTTAGGTGCCCATTTATAATCTTTCTTTTAATTGCCTAGAGCTTGTAGTTCAACAAGCAGTAAACTATTCAGGAACATCAAAGTCTAACTACAAAGGAAAGCTTAATGCAATTTACCTTTAGTTAGATTTTTCCATTTAAAAAAATTAACACAATCTCCAGCTATGAAGCCAGCTGGAGTAAAAAATTACAATTTTTCTCCAAACATTTCTTGAATCTGCTTTTCATTTTATCCCCCAAATCACAAATTTATCTGTACTTGCTTGAGATCTATATTTCACCATCAGATTTTACATACTGCTTTTGGGAGTAGCTCTTTCAGCTCTCACCCACTGTTAGTTGTTGTCACTGTATCTTTGGTTACAGGAATGTGAGAGTAATTAAGGCATTGGTGATCAACTCTTATGTGTGTCTTCCTGATAGAGCCACTAATATCCCTTCTAGTTCAGGAATTGGACATACTTTGTTAAGATTCCCTATGGGACAACCACACTCTGCAGTGTTAAACTGGAGATAACAAGTGCCTCTTATCTCTATGATCTCTATTAGCATTCCTAAACTAAATGCAGCAAAATTGCAATAAACAGGATATAAGGAAAAGTTACAGAAAAACACAAAATTAGATATTAGAAGAGCATCAGGGGATAATGCTAGCAAGCTGATGAATATTTTGAAGCAAACGAAAAAAATAGACCAAATGCTCTAGAAAGCAAACAAAATGAACATCTTAAACCAATTGCTCTGAAAGAATCAAAAGAAGATATCCAAACAAAATAAGATCCAAGCAACTGGCTCAGAATAACACAATGGACCACCTATCAAAACAAGGGAGGTCCAATAGAGTCCCAATAAAGAACTCATTTAACATCTACCTGAAGAGGAACGGCCAGGCAATTGGTTTTCAGGGGCCAGTCCAGGTCCTTGTCACTGATGCAGGTAATTCCTTCAATGAAAGTAGATCTTTCTCGAGGCTCCATGTTTAGGTGCCAGAAACTGTCAATGCAAAAACACAGTTCTCTCCTCAAAGAAATTAAGAGATATTTCATCTTAGAGCCAAATATGATTGAGTGTGGCCAGGAAGCATGGATTCAGATGACCACAAATACCATGTTCCCATGTGAAAATATTTTCATGATGCCTTTATAGTTACACAAAACAAGAAACTCGTAAGTCAAAGCACTTTTAAGATACATTGGTGAAAACATCAGGTAAGCTTGCTATGACAAAGCAGCTGGGAATCTTAACAAAGTATGTCCAATTCCTGAACTAGAAGGGATATTAGTGGCTACTGGTAAGTTGCCCATGCTCCAGTGGACAACCCCACATCATTCCACATGCCCATAGCACTAATGAGATTTAATAGGTTATTTAAAAAGTTAGAAGACATGAAAATGGAAGGAGCTACAAATTGTAGGGTTTGGGGGAAATAGGAAAGGGAATGGAGATAAATATGATCAAGAAATATTGTATATATTCATTTGGTTTTCAAAGACTAAAAAATTATTGTAGAAGGAATAATTTTCATTTGTAACTAAATGCAAATAAACTGAATTTACACATAAAATGGTACTGTTGCAACAGTTGGATATTGACTGCTACATTCTATGGGACTTCATTGAAATATGAGCAGAAATCTGATGTCACTTGCAGCCTTGGCTTACTCCTCACTGATCACCCCTTAGTGCTCTTTCCCATTCCTGCAGTCTGGAATGGCAGCATGGTGAAGGGTTGAAGGTGGCCAAACCACTTTAGTCTTATTAGCTGCAGAGCAAAGTCTACAGCCTCTATAGAGCCCATTCCGTTCTATGCACACTCTCATTGGCAACGAGTCAGGGTACAGTCAACAGACAGAAACTATTTCAGTTACTTAGTAAAAAAGAACTTAAAGAACTGTTTAACCAGATATATAAGGCAGCAAACTGAAAGGGGAGGAGGAATGTGAACCATCACATTTATGTGGGGACAGGGAAACAAAAGTCTGTTTGCTCCAGCAGTTTGAGAGTAAAAGTATCAAATGCAGCAAGTGTTTGAAAATGAGAAGAAAAGCAAACTATCAATCAGACTTCATGAAATTTTAATTTTAACATATTTAATTTTAATTTAACATACTTAATTCCCTTTCCAACAGAATATTTCTTCTGAGACATTTTCTTGAAACCAAATACTATGGTTGCTAAAGAGTCCTCTATTCACTTCAAAATAAGAAAAAGTAGTTTCTTCAATGTTCATTGCAGAAAACATTATAGTGAGTGATGTTACCCAGGTCCAGAAAAGCAAATGTCAACTATCTTGTCTTTCTCATACTGTGAATTGCAACTTTGAATTTTTAGATTTCTGTTTTAAATTAGACTGAATATCTATAGAGGCTAGGGAATAATAAGCCTATCACCAGAGGTGGGGGCAAGTCTGTGAGAAAGGTAGTGAAAGAATACTAGTGCTGCGAAGATTTAAATGGAAAAGAACATGTGAGGTTCAGAGAAAGTTCATTAAAACTAAAAATATAGGAAAATGCCATTTAGAAAGCTACTGTCTTAAAAAACTAAATGAAAGATAAAGTTTTAAAAAATCTAATGGAGATACTTTGCATGGAAGGATAACCTGTTTCAAGATTCCACATTTTTTTTAAACCTCAGTGCCAAGTGTGTGATACCTGTGTATAATCTGTTGGCTAGGAAGACCCTCAAAGTTCTTTAAACAAAAGTCTGTGTATTCAAAATGTGGGTGGCCTTCCTGAACCTGGCCTCATGTGCTCAAACCAGACATGACTTCCCTTGGGCTGGACTCCTTGCACTTTTCCTGTGGGCTCACTCCGCCCCACAGGAGATTGACCTTAACCATGTGGAGCTGAAAGCTCAAGCATAACAGCTGTCTACAGTTCACACTTATTGATCATATATTATTTTATATTATAGTCCAATTTTTTTAAAGGTCACAAAGGTGAGAGAAGGACATGCTGGGGGATGTCCACATGGTGTGGGAGGGGGTATATATTAACAAAATTCATTATTCACATGTATGAAATTATCAAAGTATAAGTGAAAATATTATTGTAGAAAAGGATAGCTATGATAAGACTCTGTTCCTGAAGACACTACACACTTTGGATGCAGCACCCGGATCCATAATGCTGGAACTGAGCTGGAAGCTTCCTCCCTGCTGCCCAGTGTTGATGGTGCTAGATAGTACTATGTAGGCAGCTGGAGAAGAAGAAAGAACAGTCCTATTCAACTGTGGACCCTGCATGCTACATTACCAAACTTCCAGGCAAGATGTATACACTGATACAATGGTGAAATGAATGTTTTAGAGTAATAAACTGCCAATTGAATTTGAGCTATATCCGTGCTAACGAATATATATCCAGTACTATAAACATGGGCAAAACAGCTGGAGAGGCCATATTTCATAGGGGAACTGTCATAGTTAGGTACAGGTGTCTACTTGATAGTTGAGAGTTCAAGCTCTGGACACATTTGCAGAGAATTAGTAGTTGGGTTAAGCCCAGAGTGAACCTACAGGAGATTATCTAGTTGATGGAAACAGCCCAGCTCATAGTAGGTAGAATTAGTCCCTGAGCAGGAGAATAAAATCGAGGGAAATGGCTGAGAAAGTTGATATCCTTCTATCCTTCTGTATATGTGACCAGATATGCTTGCCTGGCAAGTAAGACTCCTCTCTCTCAGCTATATGGTTGTGGCCAGTTCCCTTGGCCCTTGATATTGGTGTGGGCTCTCTTGCTAAGCTGAACAAGGAATTGTAACTGGATTGTCATAAGAGAGAATAAACTTCTTGTTTACTTAAGCTGCTTTGTTGTGAATTTATCAAGAATGCAGAGTAACTGCAACAGGAACTTACCACTGAGTAATGCTAAATGGATGCAGAACCTGCCTATTTTTTAATATTCATGATTATACCATCAGTCTAACATTTAGAAGCTACTTTTACAATGGGTGATTGTTACTGTAAACACTCCTAACTGGTCTCACTGCCAAGAATAAGTGATTTTTGAGTGCTCATCTGCAAAATAGACTTCTATATTACTCCTTCCAAGGTCCAGAGAACATCTTGGAAAAGGAGCCAGAAAGATGATAAGAACAGGAGAATTGAGAGAAGGAATGCTATGAAATGTTGTCTTTCTGTATGTGACTTGATCAGTGCAATCACGAACACACAGCAGCTGTATCTACCTGCTCAAAGCCTGTACAAAAAGTAAGACATGAATGTAAAAGGAGGCTAATTGGGAAGAAGAGGTCTGCAGGAGTGGGTGTGGAGATTTGGAAATAAAGGGGTCTGCAGCAGTGGGTGGGAAGGAGACATGAGAACACATAAGGGGTGATATTCTCTATGTTAAACATAGCACTTAAAATTTAACACCCAAAATAGAAAATAAAAAAGTTAACTTTTTGAAATTACTTTTTGGTCTTTAGAGACCTGACTCAGGCTGAACTTGAATGCACAATCCTACTTCTTCTATCTCCTCCTTAGTGCTTGAATTGCAGTTCTATACCACCACTCCTGGCTTGAAATTCTTTTCTGAATTGAAACCAAAACTGAAATTTCAGAATATGTGTGCTATAATTAAGTTACTGTATATAAGATAGCTAAACCAAATTTTAATATATATTCAACAAGGTATAATAGACATAAACAAATTAAATACTAATCTCAAGAAATTTAAAAGATACAATAAAATACATACAAGGAAAGTAAAGGAATGAAAACAATGTAATGGGACAGAATAATTGAATAGTTGAAAAAACAACAAATACAGGATGTAAGTTTTTCCATTTGCTGTATAAATGTGCTAATTTTATCACATAAATGATTAAGCTAAACTAATTATTATCTGCAGCATCTGGCTTTTTGTGATAACACAAAATCTTCTCTCTTAGCAATTTTTAAGTACATGCATAATACCTTATTAACTATGGTCACCAAGAACTGGCTTCCAATGAAAACCTCAGGCAGTCATGCCACTTGTCAGCCAAATCAAGTACAAATAGACACTGATAACAATTCTCTTTGTCGAGCACACAATATATACTAGGCATTGAGTACTGTATTAGGGTTATCTAGAGTCACAGAATCAACAGAATGAGTATATAAAAAGGGAATTTATTGAGTTGGCTTATGAGATATGGCTGATCCATAGTCCAAAGATGGATTCCAGTAGCTTTTCAGTCAAGTAATCCAGTGGGTGATGGCTGAAGGCTGAAGGATTCCTAGAGTCTCTAGTTGCGTTGAAGACTTGGAGGGTTGGAGAGCTGGAGGGTCGAAGAAAGGAAGAAATGGTGGCAAGAGGGAAGAACATTTTCTAGCGTAGCTTCAGAGAGTCTCTCCTCTTCCCAGTCTCCTGTTCTATGGTTCCTTTCATCTGATCTGCTACTGAGAGTTTCCAATGAGATATAGGGAGGTTTTCATTGGATCTGGGGCTGATCTTTGTATTATGCAGATAATCTCTTCAGGTGGTCTTTGCTGATCTTAGTTAATGCCAGGTATGTCAAGTTGACACTCAGAATGTGTCAAGTTGACACAAGTACTTTATGTATTTTTAACTCTACTTTTTACTTATTTGTGTTTTTGGTTGTTTTTAAGATAGGGACTTGTGTAGACCAGACTGACTCAAACTTGCTATGCTCCTGAAGATGGCCTTGAAATCCTGATCCTCCTGCCTACACCTTCAAGTGCTGAGAATATATGTGTGCACCACTTTTAGCTCTGCTTTTGAGGTCAAAACTATTACTGTTCTTCAAGTCAGATTTTAAAGATGTTTTCCAAAGTCCCACAAATAACAAATAAACATTTGTTATGTTACGTTATAACTTAAAACAGGAAGGCATCACACATTCAAAGGAAAAAAATTAAATACGGTTAAGTTCACAGACGTTCTTTCCTGATCTCACCAGAAGGGGAGGGCATATAGTCTAGCAGATAAAAAGTAATCATTTTGCAAATGGGTGATGGACCCTTCCCTCAGTGAGGTTTCCTACTCTTATTACATCTATCCTTGAATGTGCTATTACAACAAGACTCCAGTTTAACAGCTTTTTGTCTCTGGCCAGGGGGTGACATACAGTGCCCAGCAGAATGGAGTGGAGGGAATTGCAGGAGCAGCAAAACTGCAAAAGAAAATCAACAAACCACAATCCAGAACTTCAGAGACTCTATATCAATCACCTAGAACTAGGCCAGCCTAATCTCTCCCCATCCTGGAGCTCAGGGACATTTGCGGAAGAGGGGGCGGTAAGATTGTAAGAGCAAAAGGATGGGAGGAGCAACGATTTGCAAGATTCTCAACAATAGTTGGGGCCAAAGCAATCATAATGGGACTTTGCATGCCCTGCGCAATGTCCAGTGCACTGTTGCCCTCATAAAGTCTAGCATCTGTTAAGGGCACCGAGACCCCTGGAGGCAAGGGATTGACAGCCATAGTAGTGTTCCTATGCTTAAGGGGAACAAGAGAAAGGGCTTATGGAAATGCCACTGGGTCCTTATATGTCATCGGAGAGGAGGACCCAGTGGAGAGTTAGGCGTACACAATAAAGGACTCTCTGGGAATTGGGGGGGAGGTACTGGGGGAAGGGGAGGGGGAGGAGGGGGTTCGGGGGGAGGAGGGGGGAGGGAGGGAACTGGTAAAAAATTTTAAAATGTATAATTAAATTTTTAATAAAAAAAAAGGAAAAAAAAAAGATGGCCAACCTCCCTATGAAAAGGTTATGGAGCTGAGCTTTCCATATCCAACAAACAACTTCTGTCTCTAGCCCCACATGGGCTTAGGAGCAACTGTGTTGGGCCCCAGTGGGAGCTCACCAATGAGAAAAAGCCAGTGTCCTGGACTTGCTTAGGTGTACAAATATGCCTGGCCCTGGCAGCCATCTTTGGTGGCCTAGCCCTCATGGGACTTGGAGTGCCACGAATTCTTTCTAGCTGCTTGCTTCTCATGGACTCCACACCCGGGGTCCATAAGTTCTCTGGTGCCCTAGCCTCTCATAGCATTGGTGCCACGAGTCCATTTCTAGCTCCATGCCTGCTTCTCAAGGATTCCATGAGTTCTTTCTAGCTGTTGGATTCTCATGAGTTTTTTGGGGCACTTGCCCTTCGTGGCACTCAGATGCTATGAGTCCGTTTCTAGCTCCATGAGTTCTCGGGTGTCCTAGCCCCTCATGGCACTTCACACCTGGAGCCCATGAGTTCCAACCTTTCTCTTCTCTAATAAACGCTACCTTAACTCTCAAAAAAAAATTAAATACGAATAATGCATATTAACATTAGAAAATTTTTCAAGCTTGGAATATGGTAGGATGAAAGATGTTTCATGAAATGGCCTCGTCTATTGTCACTTAGTTCTTTGCCAGTTTACAAAACAGCATTGTTCATCCCTAATGTGTGTAACTTCAGGATAGCAGAATGGACACATGGGGAAGGCTTCCTGAAAGCAGCTGCTAGAAACTTTATAAGCTGTCTCTGAAATACATTTGCCTGGAGCCTGTCCTTTGCAAAATTATTGCAAGAGGCGTTTATAACAGGTCTTGATTTCTTCTTGGTGAAAGTAGTAAAAAGCATTAAATAAATGTGAAAGCCCACAGCACACATGAAGAAATTGGTTAAGTCACTCCTCAACAAGTGCCTCTCACACAGCATTCCTGTATTTAGCATTATCAAGAACACTATTTGAGGTGGATAATGAACTCCTATTAGGGAGGTCACTACAGTGTACCCATTAGGAAAGGTTTAGGGGACAGTTTGACTCAGAACCTGCCTGTCCCTCCAGTGAGGTTGATAGGTCAGAAGGGTTTGTTTTGAGGCCTGAGAATGGGTGACTTAATAATAAACTATTATGCAACATGCATTCCAGGTTGATCAGAATCAGTGCTTTTTTGTTGGTTTGTTTGTTGTCATCTCTTTAGTTTTCTTTAATGTAGCTCCTATTGGCATTTTTACATTTTTTTAAAAAAATTAATTTTCAAAGTAGCAAGTTCCCTTAAGGAATTTTCATGCATATTTAATTTTTTTATTATTTATTCAATTGTGAGTGTATGTGCGTGTATATGTATGTATGTGTGTGTAGAACCACGGATGAATTTGGGAACCACCATGGACCGCATCCACCTCCTCCTTGTTACTCTGCTCCGGGATTCACAGGCTCCGCCCTACCAGGACCGGAAACGCAGGCCGCCCCCGCTTCTGCCTGGCATCTATACCTGGGGTCTAGGATCCGAACTCAGGATCTTCCACCTGCAAGGTAGAGGCTTAACCCCTGAGCCACCTCTCCAGCCCCCATTCATGCATATTTAATTTAATAAACTTGCTCTCATTCTCTTCTTCATCTTTGTACTACCTGTCCCCACTGAAATGGGGGCACCCAGTATCCCCCATCCTCACCTGCCACTTGAATGGCACATGGGTCCTACTACCCTCACTGTTCATCACCTTTCACTGAAAGGAAAGGTTTCTGTGAGTAAATCTGAGAGTAGCATTTGTCTATGGGTGTAAGCATAATAAATTAGAAGGCTGTTTGACACCATGCCAATCTAGCCATGCATCATCAGTAGGTTACTCTGCAGAGTCTAACAGTTCCCCAAAATTTACAGTATTAGAAATGAATTCTCTTCTGTAGAAGAGGACTCAAATCCAACCACAGCGTGCTTTCTTGCTCCCAATAAGTCATACCAGTGGGTATATCTTGCTTTGAAGTTTGGCATTGCACTTGACTTTGTTTCTTTCTTTTTCTTTCTGAGATACAAAGTCTCACTCCATAGCCCACATTGGCCAGTAAAATGTTACTTAGCTTAGGTGAATTCCAAGTGCTAATATTATAGGTCTCATTGACTCATTATCTTTTAAGTGAGTTACGCTAAATTTTTGCAAAAGTCCCTTACCATCTTCAATCCATCTTCCACTTATGCAAATGTGGACACTACTTTTCCTTTGAACATTTTCTTCCACTGCCTTGCGCACAGACACAGGCACACATTCACATGTACATGTATTTTTTACTTTTCCACCCTGTGTCTGTATTTGCCCACTAGAAATTTCCACTGAACTGTCCTACTATCTTTCAGCAAACATCTTTCTTGTACCAAAAGTGTAGCACTTATTTTCTCCTGATAGAGACAAGCTTATATTCTGACTTTGAGGTGTCCTGTCTGTGGCAGCACTGTGATTCTGTGATCTACAGTCCTGTGATCGACAAGCTTCAGCAGCTTCCAATTCCCGTCACCTTACTTCTGTGATTAGACTCCACTGTCTTCCTATAATTCCCACCATCAAGACCTAACCTGCCCTGCTGCTCTGTAACTGCTCATTTGATGTCTAACTTTAACTGGGAGAAAGTTCCTTGGTAGGTAGTGGGGTATTCTCACTTGTTTGTCTAAGTATCTGTGATGATGAAACTGTAAGTGGAACAAAGAAAGAAGGTAAAGTAGGGCTTGGCTGACAGCTTAGAGGCCTACTGTTCTGGGAGGAGATGAAAGAATCCATGTTATAGTTTCAATCTGAAATGTCCCCCAAAGTCTAACATTTTGAAGACTTGTTTCCCAAGAGGATGGCACTATTTGGGGAGGCTGTTGCATCTTTAAGTGGTGAGATTTTGCTGGAAGAATTTGATTGATAGAGGTGTGTGTTTACAGGTTATACCTGGCCCTGGTTTCTGTCACCTTTTCTGTTTCCTGGTCAGGTGTGATACTGACAGTCTCTAACACTATGCCACTGTGAAGGTATGGATCCAGCATACTTCATCTCCATGGATGGACTGAAACCATGGAACAAAATCAATCTTTCCTCCCTTTGTTGTGATGTGTGTGATAGTTAATCCTGGGTGTCAACTTGACACACCTGGTAGTAACTAAGAGCAGATGAGACCACACCTGGCAAGACAGCTGAGACCACCTGAAGAGATTATACCAGCCCTAGATCGCATCAGAACCTCCATGGATCTCATAGGAACTTCCCAGTAATGGGCCACAAAAAAGCCACAGACAGAATTCAGAGTGAAGAGGAGAGATTTTCCAGGAATGCTCCAGCTATGTGGATATCTGCTGTGACTTAGCCTGCCTGTCTGCCAGTTTTAGCCACGCCGTCTCTGCTGTGTATCTTCCCTCTGGAACTGTAAGTTGAATAAATCTTCCTTTCTCCCATAAGTTGTGCTTTCTCTCATAAGTAAGTGCTCTCTCACAGCAATAGTAAAGAGTAACCATTACAATGTGAAATTAACTAATATACTGCAGAAACTTGCTAGGGCCCATTGCTCAGATTTTGGTTACCAACCTGCCTGGAACTCCTTGCCTGGTCTATCAGGAACTTGGACTCCATTTCTTCTAAACTCTCTGCAAGATGTATCTCATTTAGACTTATCACCAATTCTGTGAAGAAGGTAGTTCAATTGCTCCCATTTTACAAATGAGGAAACTGAGTAACTAAGAAGTCAGCAGACTATGTAAGACCAGTGGCAGAGCTGGGGTTGAAAACAAGTCTGCATGATTTCTTATCTGGGCTTTCAACTTCACTAATTTGCTTAACCTTCTTAACTATCTGGTTTTGGTTTATTTTAAAGCCGCATATATCTTCCATTTTTTCCTCCTCAGCTTCTGCTCCATCGTATCTTTACTCCCTTGCTTTCAACAGAGTTCATCAGACTCATAAAAGATATAGCTCTTATCAGGCTTCAGGAGGTTTGGCTATCTTCTCTTCTGAATTGTTTCGTATAAGTCTTCCCAAGACCACAGTTTGCAGGAACACAGTGCATTTGACTGGCAGAAGCAGCTCCTGTAAGCATCTGCCCTTATCTAGGGACTAATGTAATTAGTATAGACAGTCTCAACTGGACATAAATTCAAGGCCAAAGTGGGCTACGTGTTGAATCCCTGGTTCAGAATATGTGCTTCTTTGCCACAGTCAGGAGTATTTGGGACAGGGGTTTTCTAAGAAGTACCTCTACTCTGATCATGGAGATTAGCCACAGGTTAAAACCCCAAGAAGACTGAAGAATAGTAGGCAGGCCTCAGAAAGATCGATCACTGTGCTCATTCTGAGTGGTTCTTTTGAATCTAGAGATCCAGTGCCAGAGCACACTTTTTTGGGAACAGTGCTTTTATTTTTCATTAGGCACTGTAGCACCTTACTTACTTGTCCTACTTGGACCCCATCAGCAAGAAGTGGGAGCTAGACTGAGTGTCCTACTGTGTTAAGCAAGAAAATGATATATCTTGGGGAAACTGGGTTCCTGAAGAAAATTGTAATCACATTGCACAATGGCTTTTCACTATTGGTAATTGATGCAAATTAATATACTGATTCTCCCTCTAACTTAGAACCTAAATATCCTTCTGGATCTCTGTGCTTTTCCTGGGTTTCTCTAGGAGAATGAGATAGAGGATGAGCAAATCATTTTCTGTCACTGAGGAGAAATATCCCACCTCTTAATATGATATTTGTCTTCTGCCCTCCTTGATAGTACTCAAGCCTCACTATTCTTCAGTCTGCTGAAGCAGAATGGAATGTCTGTAAATACTTTGTTCATTTTGATCATTTGTGAATCCACTGACATATCTGATCCACTGGCATATGCATCATTTATAAGATCAATGTTTCCTTTAGATGAAGTAGAAAACTTCTGAAGCCAGACCTGAATAAAGGCTAACTAACTGAGTATCTGCATCCAGTAAGCTCCAAAGTGTTGAGCATGTAGCAGAAGCTAAATAAATACTTGCTGACTAATTTTTTTAACTGAGTGAACAATAAATAACATGACTAGAGATTTGCCCAAGGGTATATATAATTGAAAATCATATCTAAAATTAGGAAAAGGACTAACAGCTGTTTTCCTAGTTTTATATATGACTGAAGCAAGAAGAATTCAGTATACCTATACATATTTATGTCATCTAGAAAATGGAAGAAAAAATTGTAAACTTGACATTTATGAGAACAGCTGATAAATGACTTTAGTCACTTGAAAGCAAAAAGCTGAAAATTCCAACTCTGCTTTGTAAAAATAGTTTTTGAGACACTATCTGAAGCTAGAAGGTTTTACACAAATTAACAATACAGGTGATTTTTCAACTTCTATTGAACAGGGAAGTAAATAACTAGAACGAGCAGAGTCAGCAGTTGGCTAAGCAGTTCTTCTAGATGCATCAAGGACGGTATCATTAATTCTCTGCTGCAGAGGTATGAGGCGGTATCAACACAGTCTTCTCTTGGTACCCTACAGGAGTTTAGTTGGCAGTCATTTGGTTTATACACATGGTACCAGCGAAATTTCTTTTAGATTCTTTAACTAAGAAAAGACCCAAGCAGCAATATGCAGTAATAGTTGGCAAAGACACCAGCTTGCTTTACCATAAGCTGGAGGAAATATGTACATTCTTTCCTCAACAGAGACCCTGCATGAGGAAGATAGTGGCCACCGAGGCCACCTCAGACAATCACTGTGAAGCAAAATGGAACAAAAAATGAGAAAATACACAGAAAAGTATCATACTAATTTGGCATATGCCATAAAATTATTGAAGTTTGCTTGCTAGTATATAGCATGTCTACATGATTGTTATCTTGTTACATGGTTTTTAGTTTCATGTTTACATTGCTGTAATAAATACTTGATGCAAACAGTTTAAGGGAGCTCAGGATTTATCTATGCTTAGAATTTCAGGTTACAGTCCAGTATGTCAGGAGAGTTACCAGTGGACACAGAGAGAACTGGCCACCATGTTCTCAGGAAAAGCTGAGAAAGGCACATGGACCAAAGCATACCTTCTAGCTTCCCAATCTGCCAAATTTCCATCTCCCTCTCTATCCACTCTATTACCTTCCCAGGGAATGGTCCCACATCAATCAGACAGTCTTTTTCAAAGGCTTGCCTTAACCAAATAATTCTTCCATAGGTTGTATCTAAAGGCTTAGCTACTGATTTTCAAGTTGACCCCTGTCAGATTCCACATTTTGTCAACATGACACACAAACACTTTACTTTTATACAATAGCCTTCCACCTCTTGTTTCCATAGATATCCATCTAATAATATAAAATACATTAAGGCCATTTTTAGAAGTTCCAATAGTCTGTGTATTGAAATTCCATAATCTACTTTTGAAATGTTCATAGTCATTAATATTCCAAATATTTTAAAATTCCAAAGTTTCTTAATTGTGAATTCCAGTGAAATAAAAATGTAAGTTATATATTTCAACCACATATAGTAATACAAAATAAACATAATTATTTTAAAATGGAAAAAATCAGGATACAAGAAAATATCAAATCAAAATCAAAGATAAGCAAATCAAAAGAGACTAAAGTATGGCAAGGTAAATAACTCACCTTGTAGCTGAATGTCTATCATTTGCCATTTGTTATGTAGTAAAATCTGGTCCAAAATGCTGAGCAATGTATTACTCTTAGCACACACTTCTGTCTAGATCAAATCTAATCCATGCTTATAGAGTTCCTTGCACATGTTGCATGGTTCTCTAACATCCAGAAATTTCCATTATAACTCCATGCTTCGATTTCCTTTGCAGGAACTCTGACCCTGCTGCACAGTGCCAGGCCTTAGTTTCTCTCCAAGAACCCCTCAAATCTTGCATTAAAGCTAGTATGACCTAGACAACAATCCCAAGTTTCACTATGAAGTTAAGAGGCAGCTTGGTCTATCAGGACTACAGTTTTTTTTTCTCCCACATTTTTTTTCCTAATCATACAAGTTCAAGTTACCCTGTCCTCTCCCTCCTCCCTCCCAGTTGTTCCTCCTTGTACTCTCCCCCTTTATACCCTTCCTTTCATCCTCCTCCCTTCCTCCCTCTCTTCCAGTGCCTCCCCCTTCCTCCCTCCTATCCCCTGGAACATTCTTTTATGTGAATGCCAAACCTCCCTCTGAGTCCTCCATCCTAGTAAGTGGTAAGAACTCAGTGGCATAGCCCAGAGTCCCTTCTTGGGCTCCCCATTAGTATGGAAACTCTATTATGACTGTTAATCCCTTGCCTCTAAAGATTTTACTGCCTGAAGCCTTCTCTCTTGTGATCCATGCTAGACTTTGAGGGGTCATTGACATGTCAGCTATTGTGCAGGTCTGGCAAAATCCAATTCTGACTGCTGCCATCCTAACTATCAGGACTACAATTTTATACAATTCTGTGTGCTGTCCCCAAGAACTACTTCTCTAGGCAATTACTTTGAAAGAACAGGAAAAACACTTTAGCTTATTCTTTCTTCACAAAATGAGCTTTTATACATGTAATTTTTGTTGGTGTGGGGTTCTTGTGAGAGACTACGTGAGAACCTACAAGCCCCTCTTCTCGAATGCTTTTCCAATTGTCAGAATGAAGAATTTACAACTTACCTAGGAATCCCAGATAAGCCTGAGCAGAATCAGGCACCTGGGAGATCAAACACCCCCTTCCAGAGAGGCAACCAGATGGCCAGGAAGTCAGATAACCTTTGACCTGGCCTTGGAAAACCTGTAGACCCCTCGGTGCCAGTCCCTTCCCTCCCAGAGCAGAGTGCCATTAGTCACCATAATTCACAGGGGTTGGGAAAGCTATGTGCAGATTCCCCAGGCGACTTCAGTGGGTTTCTTTAAGACTTTGCACTTAGGGCATAACAGTTCTGTTCCCTCTGTCTGCTGTCTATATTCTCCTTGTCTAAAACTTCGGACTCCCCCATCAAAGAAATCCATCCATTATCTTCAAATTCAACTTCACCAAAGTAGTTGTTCCCCTGAATAAGCTCACAAACTGGGCCTGCACTGTTCATATGTCTCTTGGCATTACCATTCTCCAAATCCCCATCAAGCTCTACTCAAGCATTTTTCTTGATTAGACTTTCAAAATCTTCTACATTTGTCCAGCAAAACAATACGAAACAGAACAAAAGTAAAAAAGCCATCAAATTCATCATCAATGATAACTTCACTTTTTCTGGTATAAAATTTGTCTGATTTTCACATTTCTATAATAATGCATGACTCAAGCAATTAGGGGTTCTAGAATTTGTTCATGCTCACACTTCTGAATTGCAGTTTATCATCATGGCAGGAAAGTGATATCAACATCAGAAAAAGAAGGAACAGAAATCCATTCTGGGATGGTTCTCCCCATATCAATTAAATAATCTTCTACAATCTTGCTCAAAGGTTTGCCTTCACTAAACAGTTCTTTATACGAATGTGCAAGCTCAGTTCTCAATTGTCAAATTGACTTCTAAAACTGTCACATACAGCACACATAAAAAGTTTTGAGCACATACAGCATTGTGGTGGTATAAATATGGAGTCTGAGTGAGCTGTATTAACAGCAATATGAATAGTAGTAGCTAATGACATTTGGCTTGTGACAATATGTGCTGACAGTTGAACTGTACTCATTTCATGGATGATCCATTGAGAAAAGGTGAACTGGCAGATACTGGGTCAATCACTGTGGGGATAGCAGATGTAGATGGAAATATGTAATAAAACTCAAGAGGAATCAGAACCCCTGGTAGTTTTCCATGTTGTGCCCCACTAAATTCTCCTGGAAATCCAGGAAACCAATGCTCGTATCTAAATTTTTTTGGGCTATCTGCTCTTACGTGTTACTAGAGGTTTTTTCTGGATTCATGTAAAGTATGGTTACAGGAAACCAAATGAGACAGGAAATAATTAAAGCTACTGACATTCCAGTAAAATATTCTGTCCTGTGCTCAATATTGGTTTTGGCAGATAGAAGCTGTGATGGAACAAGTATTCAAGTGAACCTTTCTCATAAGCAACTCACAGATAGACCCAAACACCCTATGCCTGTCAGTGAGGGATGCAAATACGTCCTTGTCTTTGTAGACACTGCCACAGGCTTCTCTTACAAGCATTTCTATATAGCAAAACAGGTGAGGCTCCATAAAGAGTGTTATCCAGTTTATTACTATATATGGGTTCCCCCAGGGAATTGACAATGACAGAAACAATCACTTCAAAAATACTGATATGTCTAACTGGGCTGAAGGCAACAAAGTACACTGGTACTCTCACTTACCTTAAAATTAAAAGAAAGAATAGGTTACTAAAACAATCAAAAAGTTGAAAAATAGGAAATACTTTGCATGGGTGGAAAAGAGCATTTCTAGAAGCTGTAAAACTTTTGAAAGAAAATCCAAGTACCAGCAGTGGGTTCCTTCTCTGTGAGTTGTTGGCCTGAGGCCCCAGAAACCCACAGAGTGATCAAACCATTGCTATTGCTGTCAACTATATACAGAATTAGATGGTAAGATCCTGTTGCTGAAAACATCATATGCTTTGGATGCAGGATATAAAGAAATAAATCGTGCATTGAATTGGACCCTCTTTCCATAATGATTAGCTTTTACAGTGTCAGAATATTCTTTCTCAGTTGCCAACATTGCATGCTACATTATCAAAATTAGCCTGGTTTAGAGCAGGCATGCTGGGATGGTCTCTGAAGGTCTTTGAAAATCCCAAAAGCCATCCCCCATTGCTAAAAACACCCTGGAGGAACACCCTCTGTTGATAGGGAGGAGGAACTGACTTTCATCCTCAACAGAGATAAGGTGGCCAACTTCCCGAACTCTTTGCTTATGAAAGGATATGGAGATGAATTCTCCATATCAGATAAAGCGAATCCATCAGAAGAAAGAACTTGACCATGAGCCCAACCAAAAGATTAACTGGATTGGGCCTCAAGGTGAATAGACCAATGAGATGTAGAGGACCAAAAAGCTCCAATTAGGTTTGCAAAAACTGGAGAAAAGCCATCTGTCCTCAGAGCTTAACCAAATGCACAAATACAACTGACCCTGCCAGCCATCTTTGGCTCCTGCCTCTCATGGCACTCCACGTCTGGAGTCCCTGAGTTCTATTCTTTCTCTCCTCTAATAAAACTGCTTTAATCCCCTACACGCATTCTGATTTCAATCTTCTGACCCAGAACGCAAGATCCTAGGCACATACAGACTCCTAGAGAGTGACCCTGCAATAAAAAAGGGGTAAAGTTTGGGTTGCTTTGGGGCCTTTGGCTTGGCCATGGTGTCCCTAGCCTCCGATTTCCTGTTCCTCCTTGCCTTAGCCTGTACCCAATTACTGGTCGGAATGGATGCCATGGTCCTGTCCTGCCCCTTTCCTGTTCTTGTCTTGCTTGGGTCCTGAATTGTTTTGTAGGTGGGATCTGAACCTTGAATCCTAAAAGAATTAGCCATCTTTGCTGACATAGTGACCACTGCTTCCTGTTCTAATTCTCCACTCTGTTTGCAATAGTTAATCAATCACATCCTTGATGGTTTGGAAGGCTGCAAAAGCACTCTGCAAATTTAGTCTCATGCTCGCAGGTGCTCCCTTCAAAATAATCTTCCTCATCTCTGGTGTAAAGGTGCCTCCCAGGGTGTGGCTACTACGAGCCCATGTTGGTTTACCCATGGAGTATACCATGTACATAAGGCCTAGTTTTCTAGCCACTTCTGTGCGTTGATCAAATGTATGCCATTGGGCACCTGCCTCTAGCTGCATCAAATCTAGAGTAGGGAAAGCCTGTCGCCATGCATGGGCTACCCACCTGAGAATTGATCTTGTCTCATTTGGATAGTCCTCTATGTCTTCTTCTAAAGCCTGATGCATGTGGGGGTCTTTTATAATCCCAGTCAAGCTTCTCATTTCTGCTGAGGAGGTTTCAATTGTATCTGCTCCTTTTTCCCAGAGCCTTAATAAAAATGAAGCATCTGACATGCCCTTTTGAGCAAAATCTTGTCTCATCTGTTGTATTTCTTGTCGGCAACGTCTCTGACTTCCTCCCTAGTCTCAGTTAAATTTAGTCCAGGTGGTATTCTAAAACCAGCTCTTAGACTCCTAGATCCTGAACACGGAGTTGAAGTCAGTGTGGTAGTGCTACTGGTTCTTCTGCTTCCTTCTTAAAAGGGTTATTATTGCCCCATTTGTGGCTATCAATGCATTTTTCTCACTAGTCCTTTCCCCTTACACCTATCTAAGTCTACATCCTTCAGGTCTTTCACAAGGATAGCCCACACTTTTCCCTGTGGGGCCCTTTCTGGATGGGTTCTACTATTTCAGGGGTTGTCAATGGCACTCTGATGGTCACATTCCTTATATTTGCCTCGCTTTTTGAGAATTTTCCTGACAGAATCCCAGGGTCTAGGGGGCTCCTTGACTTTCTTTTTCCTTTTGAACCAAGACACTTTATGGCCCAATTTTATTTCCTTTTTCCCCAGACTTATGCCAATACTTTGCAGCAGAATTGATGCTTTTAAAGTATAGCTAGACGTTTCACCAAGATGTTTCCCATCCAGTGCTTTGGCTGGATAAGGCACCTTTATGTGACTTGACCAAATTTGTGAGGCCTCTCATTCACCCCTGAGTCTTAGGTACTTCTCACATCACCGCGCCTCTTGGCCAGGTCAAGGCTGGATAAGTTTGCCAGTTCCCCCAACTGGGCTTCAGTCAGAATTGCCTTGTGGCAGTTCCTCCCTTACTTCCTGGGTGTGTTTCCCGTTTTGTTTTCAAGATTCAATTTCATCTGTATGCCTCAAAAAGTTCCAGGTAATTTAGGTAAATCAAAATCAGCAGCTCGTACAAAATTATGAAAGCAGGAAAGAGCATTTCATTATATTTGCTAGCAAAAGATTCTCCCTCTATCCTGCCGACTACTACAGCTGTCCCAAGCATGTAAGCGGGCACACGCATACCTTCAGAACTGAGTAGGCGGGGCTGATTGGAGTTTCAAGGCAGTTCAGTACTTTGGGGGGGGGGCGAGAGGGGCAGTCCAGGGTAGCTGAGAGAGCAGATCACGTGGGAGCAGAAGAGTCCCGGCGTGGAGGTCATTTTACTCCTCTGGGCCTCAGCTGTCGTGGGTCATGGGTCTGGAATACCCGGCTCTGCATCGAATACGCTCGCAGGCCAGCTGCACAGCATGTCCCAAGTAGCGGTGGGAAGTCAGATCCGAACTCTCTCAGGTCCTCATTTTTATCCCCCTTTGGCCTAGGCATGTGCCACTTCATTTCAACCAATCACATCACTCAGAGAATACATCACTCAGAGAACTCAGAGCACACATGTGTTCACATTGATAAAGTTACAAGCTGGGGTGGGGGGGTCACAAGCTCAGGTTGCCATGGTTACAATCAATGCAAAGGCACTTCACACACTCATGTGTTTATCTCTACAAGCTTCATAGCACACACAAAGTTGTCTTACTTCAACTTCTCTATCCCTGTGCTATGCTTCCCCTGCACTCTCCACAATCACAACAATTTTGTTCACGTTCTAGCCATTCATATTCTTGTATGGTTTGTTCACCACACCTAGTCTCCCTTTTTCTTTTTTTCTCTCTGTCTTCTGTTTATACAAAGTGTGTATATAATATGTGTACCCCATCTGGCTCCTGGTTTTTACCAGAACTAGAACCTTCTAGCTAGAGTAATATTAATAAACCATCTTTTTTTGATTTGTATTCACATCCAAGGCTTCTGTTTCTGGCAGGCAGTCACCTCACAGCATGCTGGTGAAATTGGGGGCATGACTATTGGGTATAGCCAACAGCTTTCTGACTGGATTTAATCCCCAATCCATAGAAGAAAATTCATGTCCAGTACTACAAGTCAGAACAACAATCTGTGTCTGGGGAGGTTATGGCCCCCATTAGTAAGCACTTTCTTTTTGTTGTTGTTGTTTTTGTTGCATAGATGTGATACACCTGTCAACTGCCTTCCAATGCTTTGTGCTTAAATCCATAAATCATTGTTGCTGTCATTTGACTGATTATAGAAGAAAACTTCCTTTTTAAAATGGATAATATGACACAGAGACTCATAACCACTGCTGAAAGTCCTGAGAACAAGTATTGATTAATGTGGCACAGTGGCTTAATGATTAGTTATAGATAGACATCTAGATTACACTCTCAAAGTTTTAGGGAACATTACAGAAGAAGGGGCAGAAAGAATGTAAGAAGTAATGGAAGGGGCAGGGTATTGTGTAGCTATTTTCTCTAAATCAAAACATTCCTTCCTAGAGGGTGGAGGAAAAGTTATGAGACTATGGAAATAATAAATCTGGAAAGTTCAAGAAAGCAGAAATTTACAAAATTAACAAGGAGCCTCCCCAAGGATATAGAAAGAGTAAATGTTGGCTCAAGAAAGAAGACTTTCCTCTGAGCAGCTGAGCTTCCTAGAGGACACCCTTTGACCTGTAGAGATGCCTATAAATTGTGCGTGGAGCTCCAGGGATACATCGTTCATGAGCCATAACCCATCTTGGGGTGGGCTTTTTGGTAATACAGTTGCTTTTGGGTTATGTATACTTCTGCAACTGACTCCTCATCCATACCTCTTTAAGTAATGCCTACAAACTCCTTGGTTTCCCAAGTAGGTGTTATTTGATAGTCATGGATGCACTATCTGGGATGAATAGGTATTTATTTGAATCTTCCTAGGAAAAATTAGCACAACAGTTGGCCTGTCTCTTTGGCTTGGCCACTTACTGTTATAGACAGAATACCAGAGGTATTCTATAAATTAAATGAGTAGAGACAGAAGCTGAATTATCTGTCCCCCATCACTAATGCTTTGCAGAAGTGTAAAGCTGAACTTGGGAGCAAACACATGAATAAATGGTGCTTTGATGTGTGAAACATAAACTGAGGCTTCAATTGTATTAGGAAAAAATATGTAGGGGCCAGCAAGAAAATTCAGTGGGTAAAATTCCTCCTTGCAAACCCGGTGACCTGAGTTTTATCCCTGGAAGTCTATATGATAGAAGGAGACAAAATTCACTTCCAAAAGATGTCCTCTGACTTTTATTACACCATTTTCTCCCCTCTCTTTGTCTCTTTTTCTCTCTCTCTTTTTCTTTTTCTCAAATAAGTAACTAAATATAATATTTAAAAATATTTAGTTAGCTCCAAAAACTGACAGTAAAACCCTATTACTGAAGATACAACACACATAGATAATAGGACATGTTAAAAAAAAACTGGAAATTGTCTGGAAGCTTCCTTCTTAGTGGGAAAACTTGCATAGTATCAGAAATTGCAAGCTACTAAGAAAGCAGTCAAAAATCTCATCAATCCATCAAAGCTGCAATAATATTCACCTTGGCAAGAAGTGACCATCCATGTAATAGTGGCATGAATGTCCAGGGGGCAACCAGCAGCTTTCAAATTAGATTTAAGACCCAATTTTCAGTAGGGATCACATTTCTGGCATTGTAAACTAGAATAAGAAAGGAGATAACATACGTCTTAGGAAGAATGCAAGCTATCAAGGTTTGTGTTGCATTAAATTTCCATTTTTAAATTTTTCTAGCTTTATATATTGGTGTGCGCATGCATGTGTGTGTGCGCGTGCATGTGTGTGTGTGTGTGTGTATCAGAGGGCACTATGTATCTCTATGGAGAACCAAGAGTGACTTTGGGAATCATCCTGGATTGCTTCTAACTCCTTTTTGCTTTGCTCTGGGATTTTCCAGGCTCCATCCACCAGGGCTTGACGTACAGACCACCACCATTTCCATCTGGCACGTGGGACCTGAACTCAGAATCTTCTGCTTATGAGGCAGAGTCACAACCCATGAGCCATTTCTCAAGGCTCCAACTGCCTTTTAAACAACTTCATTATACTCATAGATTGAAAGAGTACTTATCACTCAACCTAGAAGTCTCCTTTTGCAACAGAAGGTGTTTATTACATAAAATTGCAATTGGCCAAGGTAGAATATAGAAGTAACTTCAGACTGCTCATTCCTAAACAGAACTTCTGAAACACACACACCCATCCAAGGATCAGGGAACATTGAGGAAGAGGGAGAGGTAAGATTGTAAGAATCTGGGGCAGAAGTATGGCCAGACATTATCTTCTTCTGGACATGATGGGGCTCTTATATACATGTAGCCATGTGTATTTCCACAACACCTGCATAGGAATTGTCCTATTAACATTTCACTATGGAAGGGAAAAGATATCAAGAGACCCCTCACCTCCCCAAGAGACTGGAAGATGCCTTCCTCAATGGTATACCCACTGATACGTGATTCGTGTTTCAGTAAATACTCAGACATGTCATCAGTATGGTCTATGCTATATTTTGTGTTTTTACAATGTAACTTGGGTATTTTGTATAAGGTCTTTTCTTTCTTCTTTTGGTGTAAGTTTTTGACTTCTTAGATAGGTTTGCCCAATTTAGACAGCTGTTGTAACACTTTCCCTGGATAAGGATGGGATGATGTATTGCTTGGTGCTGTTTTATATATGTGGTTGCTGAAGTACCCTTTTTTAAAAAAACATTATTTTTTTATTATGCTCTGTGTGTGTGTGTGTGTGTGTGTGTGTGTGTTTGTGTGTGTGTGTGTGTGTGTGTATCAGAGGGTACTGTGTGTCCATGTGGAGGAACAAGAATGACTTTGGTAATCATCCTGGATTGCTTCTACCTCTTTTTTGCTCTGTTCTGGGATTTCCCAGGCTCTGACTACAAGGGCCAAAAAGCACAGGCTGCCTGGTATTTTTACATGGGACCTGGAATCTGAATTCAGGACCTTCTGCCTGCAAAGCAAAGTCATAACTCCTGAGCCATGTCGCCAGCCCATATCCTTGAAGTGTGTCAATCCAGCCTGGTTTTGGGATGAAAGAGTTAATGGTTTTGTTTTAGCTGAGAGTTTTAAGATTGGGTGTCAGGTTTGGGATGAGGTTTGACTTAACTATGAGAATAGACCTAAAAGGATAGTGTGGGTATATTAGCCAGGAATAGGAGTAGGGGGATTAGAGTTAAGTGGGGAATGGCAGCTTTTAGGGATTATTAGGAATAAGTGAAGGTGAATGACTAAGACTCTGTAGGGGTGTGTGTGTATGGTATGTGTGTGTGTGAGAGAGAAAGAGAGAGAAAGAAAGAGAGACAGACAGAGAGAGAGACAGAGAGAGAGACAGAGAGAGAGAGAGAGACGTGGCTTGCGTGAACTGTTTGGAAGTCATAGGTTCGGTGACCATCACCTGAGAATAAATGGAAAATAAAATGAGCTCCTTATCTTTTGGTTGGGTGGTAAATCTGTCTTGTGTTGAATAGTGAGATTCTTGGGGTCCTCAGTTGTATGTAGTTAATCTGAAGCCTTGGTTTCTTTGGTGTCCAATAGATCCCTGGGGATTTTTGTTAATGATTATTGGGGGGGGGGGAGTAGGTTAGCGAGGTTGGGTGGGTATTGAAGGCTGCTGGTTTGTGGCCTCGTGTTGAAGCCTACAGCTGCTTGGCCAACTATGCCACAACCCTTCATTCACTTGAAGTATTGGTGGGTCCCAGACAACATGACCCTGGTCCTTTCTCCAGAAACACCTCCTTGTATTCAGTGACCCTCATCATCCTTCCCTCACAATGTAGTGACTTCTCCCTGGTGCTTCTGAGTTACTCCTGGAGCAAGGAGTGTTGGCAGTTTCCACCGGCATCTTCCCCAGCCAGCATGTTAGTGTGTCAGCAGTGTGGCTTAACTCACCATCATAAGACCTTTGTCCCAGCATGCTTTGCATGAGTCTTTGTGTGCACCCACAATTCTTTACGTGGTTCACTTTCAGTTCTCAGCCTCAAAGGGGTTTTGTTTGAGAGTGTTTATTTAGGGAGTCCCTGAAGCCAGCTGCCTGGCTGATTTCTGCATTTCCTATGGTTGCAGCTTGGCTTCACTATATAAATCAACTGAGAGATGTTTTCTACCTGAAAGCTATGTGTGAAAATGACCTCTAGCTTCATATTTGCAGTCCCTGAAACAGTCTTCTGCTGTTCTTGATGTAGTCCTATTGTTTCTGTAGTCTCTTTTAAACATTCAAAATAAGCAACAAAAAAAATTTTAATAGATGAAAACTCAGGCTAACCTAATGGATATGATCTTGGAATCTCCATGATTACCCACTTAAAAATCAAAGTATTATATTCTGTGTGCTTTAAAACTCTTTAAGCAACAGAAAACTAATTTTCCAAAGATACAGTTCAAAAGCTTTTTCCTTTTTAAGCAATATTTGTTATTCACTTACCTGAGAGAGAGAGACAAGGGAGGGAGAGAGATACAGAAACAGAGAGAAGACACACACATGCATATCATAGTGTGTGGGTGTAGATCAGAAGATAGATTTGAAATGTTAGTTCTCTCCTTTCAGTATATGGGCACCTAAGAATTGAACTCAGGTCTCCAAGTTTGCACGCAGATGCCTTAGTCACTAAATTATCCCCTCAAATTCTTTCCTTAGTTTCTCCAATTCACCACCAAACTATTGCCTGGCTCCCTCCTTCTCAGTTTAGCTGCTGTGAAACTGTTATTTCATAGGAAATCTTTTAAGAAGCACTCTAAGACAGAGAGCTCCTCATTCTCTCAGACAGGTGGAAGGAATATTCACAGTTGTAACTCAGTAAAGGACAAGTGATCAGCTCTTTAAAGAATTACAGATTTGGGAAAGAGGCAAATTCTCACTCAGGCAGCTTAAAACTTTCAAATTCTAAAATTTCAGTAACAATCTTCAAAGTACTTCTCACTGCTTCATTGAAAATAAGTCAAAAAAAAAAAAATCAACTGAACTGACCATAAAGCTAAAGGGCAAACTGATGGCCATAAATATAATTTAGTTCTTTCTTTCTGGCTAAAAGCAGAGATCAACTAAAAGACAAACTCATAGTAATACTTTGAATAGTTACCACCTATTTAAAATACTCAATCTGCAATTTGGATCACATGGAAGATACATTAACTGACTACAATGTAAAACCAAGAGAGAAAGAACAGGGTTGATTAGTTTTCCTTTAATCAACTTAAGGTACAATGTAGTTTTCATACCCAAGGTTAACATTACTCTGATCAGAACACAGTTTTCATGCCTACCTCAATAAAGCTTCAATGCACAAACACCTGAGATGAGATAACCAGTTCTTTGTCATCTTTGTTTATCTGCCTTGCTGCTTCTAAGAAGGGATAGGGTCCTTTTCCTGAGCTCTGGTTTCATTCAAAGCGCTCTTAATGTTTGTTCTCCTTTTGTTTCTTTATCTATGAAGGTGCTTTAACCTTAAATCATGACACCCTAAGACTAAGCATCTAAGATTAAGCACCAAAACTAAGACTAAGCACCTAAGACTAAGGTGCTTTCCCCATTCTGTGGTAACACTTAAATGATCTTTTAAAATAATCAAAATGTTCAAAATTGATTGTAGTAGTAACTAAACAAGTCCATAAGTTCATGAAAAGTCCCTAAATTTAAAATTCTAACATGAACGAATTGCATGGCATTTGAAACAGATTTCAATAAAGCTGTCTCTAAAAGAAAAAAAAAAAAACAGAGAAAAACTTTCACTAGGATGGAAATTCTAGAAGTGTCAAGGATACCTATCTTGTTTTTTACTGATTATCTAGCATCCAACATAGCATCTTGCACATGGTGTTTGCTTGCTTACATGTTGAATGTTGATGAAGATGAGTAAGTAAAAGCAAAATCTGCCTTACCAAGTTGATCTGGTCTTGCAAATTTTTCTTTTTTCTTAGATTTGGGTTAAGTCATTGTTTTTGTTTACTTTACATTGCTATTTGGATGTGTTTAAAATTGATTGAACAATTCTCTCTCTCTCTCTCTCTCTCTCTCTCTAGGTACACATGGAAATTGTAGAAAAACTGTTTTCTCTTTCCACTATATACATTCAAGGAATCTCACTCAGGTAATCAGGGCTTATGCAGCAAGTGGTTGAGCTCTATTTGGATGCCTTTTGTTTAAATGGTGTTGGTCCTCTGTCATAAGGTAGTTGATTATTAATTAAATTGTTAATAAAATCCAGGCCCATTAGAACCTTGAATTTTCATTCTGAAAGCACTTGTAGTACAAGGCTAAATTTGTACTAGCAGACAAAGTCCAAAGATAACAGGCATCACTGTCTCCATATTAAGGAAATGATCAGGGAGCTGCACATACCTGTGCCCTACAGAACAATTACCTGCAGTCCCTAGGAAAGACAATGAATAGGACAAGGGGAATCTGAATTATTTTGTCATTATCATGATTACTTTACATTTTATGGGCAGTTTCTTTGTTATTCATCTCAACTGACCATACACATCTGCATCCTTATTTATCATCTGCCCCTATTTATTTTAGGATTGCCCTAAGGGGAATGATTATACAAAAAATAATGCAAAAATTATGCAAAAAATAAAACATAGCTCTTACTTCACAGGGATAGGATATAATTTATTCTGGAACTAAACATGAGTGTGATCATGACCCGGGAATACAGATTTAGGTTACTCCAAATTCTATGTTCCCATGTGTTAACAGTTTCATAAAGCTTTTATAGTAACAGAACAAATCAATTTCTTCCTGGTGGAATCATCAAGTAGATGTATATAGTGTATAGTAGCTTGCGGCTGAGTAAGAGGAAAAAAAAGTTTTTAGGAAAGGAAAAGCTGGCAAAACCATCGCAGTAGAAAACACTCCAGGGTTGTGTCATCAAAGTCTGTTATCCATCATGATCCAGGTCTGATTTTTTAAAATATTTTATGTTCATTTGAGAGACAAAGAGACGGAGGAGGAAGAATGAACACACGCATGCTTCTGTGTGTGTCGGTCAGAGGACAACATTTGGAAGTCATTTCTTTCCTCTCATGTGGACTTGGGATATAATATGCATTATATGCAGACGATTTTGCACAGGTGCCTTATTATTCACTGAGCCATCTTACTGACCCTGATTTTTTAACCCTTGCATTTGACATACATTGATATATGATATATAATTGGAAAATTACACCTAAGTTAAAATAATCAAGAACACTGTCTGGGAAGAGGATTGTAGTCTCCCGCCTTGCTTCTTAAGGACAATAACTTCTTGTTTGCAAAGTTAATAGACTTTACAACAGACTTTAGTCCTGGATGGGCCAGGGCTTCAAGGGACAAAATGTATTTGATGGAACAGTTTAAGGAGTATTGGTGTTATTAACTCCTTAAATGTCTGGTAGAACTCTGTGCTGAATCCATCTGGTCCAGGACATTTTTTGATGGGAAGATTCGAGATTACTTCTTCAATTTCCTTATATGTTATAGGACTATTTAAATAATTCACAACTTCCTGATTCAATTTAGGTAAGTTGTGTTTACTTAGAAATTCATCCATCTCTTTTGTGTTGTCAAACTTCACAGAGTATAAGTTTTTGAAATATGATGTTATAATTCTCTGGATTTCTTGGGTATCAGTAGTGATTACTCCATGTTCATTTCTAATTTTGTTAATTTGGGTTTTCTCTCTCTTGCTTTTGGTTAGTTTAGCTAGGGGTGTATCAATCTTATTGATTTTTTTCAAAGAACCAGCTTTTTGACTGGTTGATTTTTTCTATCGTTTTCTTAGTCTCGATTTCAGATATTTCTCCCCTTATTTTGCTAATCTCCTCTCTTCTACTACTTTTGGGATCAGATTGCTCTAGTTTCTCTAAGGCTTTAAGCTGGATTGTTAAGTTGTTTTTTTCTGATGTTTCCATTTTTTTGATGTAGGCATTAAGAGCTATGAACTTACCTCTTAGAACAGCTTTCATTGTGTCCCAGAGATTTTGGTAAGTTGTAATTTCGTTACATTCACTTTCAGGAAATCTTGAATTTCCTTTTTAATTTCTTCCTGAATCCAGTTCTCATTCAGCATCATATTGTTAAGTTTCCAGGAGTTAGTGTATTTTCTCTTGTTTGTTGTGTTGTGGATGTCCAGCTTTAGGCCATGGTGGTCTGACAGGGCACAGGTTAGAATTTCAACTCTTTTGTACATGTGTAGATTCATTTTGTGGCCCAATATGTGATCTATTTTGGAGAAAGTTCCGTGTGCTGCTGAGAAAAATGTGTATTCTTTGGTGCGTGGGTGAAAAGTTCGATCGATATCTGTAAGGTCCATTTCTTTCAGGGTTTGATTAAGTTCCAAAGTGTCTCTGTTAAGCTTTTGACCTTTTGATCTATCCCATGTTGAGAGGGCGGTGTTGAAGTCCCCAAGAATTATTGTTTGGGGGTTGATTTCTTGCTTTAGATGCTGTAGGGTTTTCTTAATGAATGTGGAGGGGCCCGTATTGGGTGCATATATGTTCAGTATTGTGAAGTCTTCCTGATGAATTGTACCTGTGACTAAAATGTAGTATCCATCCGTGTCTCTTATAATTTTCTTTGGTTTGAAGTCCACTTTTTCTGATATCATAATGGCTACCCCTGCCTGTTTTCTGTTTCCATTTGCTTGTAGAATTGTTGACCAGCCTTTTATTTTTAGGGCATGCCTATCTTTTGTGGTGAGATGGGTTTCCTGCAGGCAGCAGATTGATGGATTGTGATTTTTAATCCAAATTTGTAATCTGTGTCTCTTGATCAGTGAGTTAATTTCATTAACATTTAGTGTTATAATTGTGAAACTATTATTGAATTCCAGACATTTATTATGTTTAGTAGCTTTTATAAGTATATTGCTTCGCTTTTAATGGTGTTATACTTGCCTTCTGTTCTCCTGGATATGCCTGTTTTTTTCTTCACGCTTGAGTATCATTTCTAGCATTTTTTGAAGGCCTGGTTTGGTGGACATGTATCCCTTCAAGTTGTCTTTGTGCTAGAAGATTTTTCTTTCTCCCTCAATCATGACGGATAGTTTTGCAGGGTAAATCAGCCTAGGTTGACATTTTTGCTCATTCAATACTTGAAGTATGTCTCTCCAAGCTCTTCTTGCTTTTACTGTTTCGACTGAGAAGTCATTTGTTATTTTAATAGGTTTACCTTTAAAAGTGACTTGTTTTTTCTCCCTTGAAGCTCTCAGCACCAGTTCTTTATCTTGAATGTGGAGTGTTTTAACTAGTATTTGCCGTGGCGAGCTTCTGTTTTGGTCGTATCTGTTTGGGGTGCGGAATGCCTCTTGTATATGGATGGGCCTGTCTTTTTTTAGATGAGGAAAGTTTTCCTTGATGATCGTTTGAAAAATTTCCTCAGGGGTGGTATTTTGAGATTCTTGCTCTGGTATTCCATGAATACGCATGTTAGGCTTCTTCAGGGTGTCCCATATCTCCTGGATATTTCTCTCAAGCATCTTTTTGGCTTTAACAACCTCTTCCATTGAGCTGGTTAATACTCCCACTTTATCCTCAAGGTCTGAAATTCTGTTTTCTGCTTCGTTTAGTTCTGTTGATAAGACTCTCTGTGGAGTTCTGGGTTGAAGATAACTTGTCTTGTAGCTCAGTTTTAAACTCTGCTTGATTCTGTTTTAAGTGCTCTATGCCAGTTTTTGTTTCTTGCACTTTTTTTCAACTCCTCCAAGTGTCTGTTGTGTTCCTCTTCAAAGCGATGGATTCGATTATGTAATTCCTCCCGGATTTCCTCTTTCATAGTATTGAACATGGTAATGATCATATTTTGAAAGTCGTTATCCTGGGTCAGGATTTCTTGGCCTTTTTCCGCGGGTTTGTTCTGGTTGGAGTCTAACATTATGGGATTAATTCCTTCAGTGGGAGATTTGTTTACTTGAGTGTTGTTTCTCATGGATTTGCACTTTGATTTTGGCATTGTCGTTTTAACTCCTAAGCTCTTCTTTCAATTTCTGTGAGTTTTTCACTAAACTGAATTATCTGGGGTGGGCAGGGACGGAGTTTACCTAGGTGGAGGTGAGGCCCGGCTGGACCGCGTGCCACCCGGGTGGAGAAGTGGGGGAAAGGTAGGATGGGGCGTTGGCAGGGCGCTATTTAACCTGGGGGAGCTAGGGTGGGCCCGGGCGCAGAGGGGGTGTCCTCCTCCATCGCCCTGCCCGGCTCCGGCCGGATGGCGGGAGGAACTGGGTACCTTGGGCTGCCTGGGATTCTGGGGGTGGGCGGGGTCGGAGCTTACCTAGGTCGCGGTGAGGCCGGGCTGGACCACGCGCGCATCCCGGGAGGTGGAGTGGGGGAAGGGAGGATGGGGCGTCGGCGGGGCACGGGACAAAATGTATTAACCTGTTTCCAGAATGCTGGGAAAGGGCTGAGAGTTGCTTTCCTCCCTGTCTGTATGTGTTTCTAAGAAAATCTGATGTGTTTTTTTTTTAATTTTTTAATTTATTCAATTGTGCATGTGTGCGTATGTATGTGTGCGTGCGAGTGTGTGTCTGTGTGTGTGTAGAACCACGGACGAATTTGGGAACCACCATGGACGCCTCCGCTTCCTCCGCCCCAGGATTCACAGGTTCGGCCCTACGAGGGCCAGAAATGCAGGCCGCCCCTGCTTCCGCCTGGCGTCTATACATGGGATGTGGGATACGAACTCAGGACCTTCTGCCTGAAGGCAGAGGCTTAATCCCTGAGCCACCTCTCCAGCCCCTGATGTGTTTTTTTAACCTTGAGCAAATCCAACTGTCTCCTTACTATACTGATAGGAAATTCATGCATGCTTTATTTTGTTTCAACATTGCATCCTGTATGAACTCAACGTAAATTCTACATTGAGTTGTCCTAATAAAAGTCTCTTGGAGTGCTGATAGGCATTTTGAGCAGTGTTAGCTTGGAATACCCAGATTAATATCAGTTTCTTGGCATGCTGGTCAATCTGTGGAGGGCATCAACAGATGATACCAATCATTTTAGAGGCAGATAAGGTTATCTCCACTATGTACAAGTTGACGTTCTACTGACTTTGGACGAACAGACCTGGATTTAACAAGACAAGCTGGACCAGCCATTTGAAGATGTTTTTGAAGCAATGAGGCACCATTTCCACTGGAAATCTTCAGTACTCCCCAGATTATGGAAATCACCTGACTTTCATGAACATCTATCCCCACATTAAAGACAATTCCAACTCCTGTGGAACATTACCTACAGAAAAACCAGTCTACAATTGACCCAGATATAAGCCCACAAAATTACAGCCATTTGGTCTTTGACAAAGGGGCCCAAAAAATCCAATGGAAAAAGAACAGTATCTTCAACAAATGGTGTTGACAAAACTGGATCTCCACATGCAGCAGATTAAAACTGGACCCGTACTTGTCACCATGTACAAGACTTAATTCCAAATGGATCAAGGACCTTGATATCAGGCCAGAGACTATAAAAACCATAGGTGAAAGGGTAGGGAACTCCCTCGAGCTGATTGAGCTAGGCCAACAGTTCCTAAACAGACATCCAATAGCCCAGTCACTGTTACCAACTCTCAACAGTTGGGATCTGGTGAAAGTAAAGAGCTTCTGTTCAGATAAAGAGATTATAACAGGAGCTCCAAGGCAACCCACAGAATGGGAGAAAATCTTCACTAACCACATATCTGATAGAGCTCTATTATCCAGAGTGCACAAAGAACTTAGAAAACTAAACACTAAGAAACAAATGGCCCAATTAAAAAATGGGCCTGGCATATAGTTTGGCAGATAAAAAGTAACCATTTTGCAAATGGGTGATTGACCCCTCCCTCACTGAGGTTTCCTACTTTTATTACATCTACCCTTGAAGGTGCTTTTATAATAAGACTCCAGTTTAACAGCTTTTTGTCTCTGGCCAGGGGGTGACATACAGTGCCCAGCAGGATGGAGTGAAGGGCATTGCAGGAGCAGCAAAACTGCAAAAGAAAATCAACAAACCACAATCCAGAACTTCAGAGACTCTATATCAACCACATAGAACTAGGCCAGACTAATCTCTCCCCATTCTGAAGCTCAGGGACATTTGCGGAAGAGGGGGCGGTAAGAGTGTAAGAGCAAAAGGATGGGAGGAGCAATGATTTGCAAGATACTCCACACAAGTTAGGGCCAAAGCAATCATAATTGGACTTTGCATGCCCTGTGCAATGTCCAACACACTATTGACCTCATAAAGTCTAGCATCTGCTAAAGGCACCAAGATCCTTGGAGGCAAGGGATTGACAGCCACAGTATTGTTCTTATGCTTAAGGGGAACACGGGAAAGGGTTCAGGGAAATACCACTGGGTCCTTGTACGTCATCGGAGAGGAGGGCCCAGAGGAGAATCAGGCATGCACAAGAAAGGACTCTCTGGGAATTGGAGTGGGAGGCATTGAGGGATGGGGAGGGAGAGGGGAGGGGAAGGGGAGCAGGGGGTTCGGGAAGAGGAGGAGGGAGGGAGGGAACTGGTATACCTATTAAGTTTGTATGAGCAGAAATAATAACAAAAAATGTAAAAAAAAAAATGGGCCCTGGAACTTAAAAGAAACTTTACCAGGGATGAAATTAAAATGTCTAACAAATATCTTAAAAAATGCTCCACATCTTTAGTCATCAGGGAAATGCAAATCAAAACTTCCCTGAGATATCATCTCATCCTGGTCAGGATGGCAAAAATCCACAATACAAACAACAACAAATGCTGGAGAGGATGTGGAGAGAGGGGAACTCTCCTACATTGCTGGTGGGAATGCAGACTTATACAGCCACTCTGGTGAGCCATCTGGAGATTCTTAAAGAAATTAAAGATTGAAATGCCATATGATCCTGCGATTCCACTTTTGGGAATAACCCCCCATACAGCAGAGGTTCACCTCGATAGCACAAGCACGACCATGTTCATAGCAGCACTGTTTACAATAGCAAAGACATGGAATCAACCCAAATGTCCAACAGTTGACGAGTGGATAAGGAAACTGTGGTACATCTCTGCAATGGAGTTCTACTCAGCCATCAAAAATGATGAATTACTGGAATTTGCCGGGAAATGGATGGAATTAGAAACAATTATATTGAGTGAAATATCCCAGACACAGAAAATTAAGTGCTGTATGTACTCCCTAATAGATGGCTCCTAGTACAAAACCCACTTAGAGACACTCAAAGATAAATCTCTGTAATAACTACAGTAATTGCTAAGATTATGAACAGGAGGGATGGGGAAGAAGGGCCACACCAGTAACAAGGAGAGAGGGGACCATGTTACAGCAGAGAAAATAGGCCACCATCAAGGACTGCAAATGAGTAATGAGACATCTGGTTAAGTTCACAGACTTTCCTTCCTGATCATTTACAACTGATGAGGTATGATCTTACCAGAAGGGGAGGGCGTATAGTCTGACAGATAGAAAGTAACCATTTTGCAGATGGGTGATTGACTCCTCCCTTGCCACAGTTTCCTACTTTTATTACATCTACCTTTGAATATACTCTTATAACAAGACTCTAATTTAACAGTTTTTTATCTCTGGCCAGGGATTGACATCCAATACCCATCAGGGTGGAGCCAAGGGCATTGCAGGAGCAGCAAAACTGAAAAAAAAATCAACAAACCATAATCCAGAACATCAGAGACTCTATATCAATCATCTGGAACTAGGCCAGCCTAATCTCTCCCCATCTTGAAGCTCAGGGAAATTTGCAGAAGAGGGGGCGGTAAGATTGTAAGAGCACAAGGATGGGAGGAGCAATGATATGCAAGATACTCCACACAAGTTGGGGCCGAAGCAATCATATTTGGACTTTACATGCCCTGTGCAATGTCCAACACACTATTGACCTCACAAAGTCTAGCATTTGCTAAAGGCACTAGGATCCTGGGAGGCAAGGGATTGACAGCCACAGTAGTGTTCCTATGCTTAACAGGAACACAGGAAAGGGTTCTGGGAAATGCCACTGGATCCTTGCATCTCATTGGAGAGGAGGACCCAGAGGAGAGTTTGGCATGCACATTAAAGGATGCTCCGTGGATGGGAGGGGGAGGCACTGGAGGATGGGGAGTGAAGGGGGAGGGGAGGGGGGCACAGGGGGATAGGGGGTTGGAGGGAGGGGGGGACTGGTGTACCTGTTAAGTTTGTATGAGTGGAAATAATAAATAATTAAATAAATAAATAGAAAAAGAAAAATTTACTAAGTTTAACAAAAGCTTTAATTTATCAAAACTGATATTGGCAAAATAAGAAAATATTACACATGAAAAAAAAAAGAAAAACCAGTCTACAATTGAAAAACTGTCATGAGCAGTACTGTAGACTTATATTTAGAAGAAAATATTTGTCAGTTTCTGTAGAACATCTTGACCTTTTCCAGCAAAAAGGAGGACGAGGCAACAGGAAACGGTAGCTGTTAGAATGCCTTTATGAATCTTTGTGTGGTCTTGAGATGGAGTTTTGTATTCGATGGGCTGAAAAATACAAAGACATCCTTCAGTATATATACTTGAACTTGAACTTGAGGTGGGGGATAAAAGGCAATTAGAAGGTCATGAATAACTAGAAAATGACCAGAGACCTTAGGAATGTTCCGAGGACTGGAGAGATCATCAACATCTGAGACAAGGGATTTATCAGTTCAGTGGCATCCTTCAAAGGCCCTTTCCATTTTTCTTCCTGGGAAATGGCAACAGTATGTTCAGTGTGACCAAAAACATCTCAGTTTAAACAATTGGAATATAAACTACTATACAAATAACGTGAGCTGAACTACCCCAGTTGCTAATTGTACTCAGGTATTGCTTACCTTCCTGACATCAGGAAACCCCAAGATTCAGTATTTTTGTAAAGCAAGCACAGCTACCCTCTATAGTTACAGGTTTCACAGTCATGGATTCAACCACTGGTGGATCAAAAATGTTAGAAAAAGAATGTGTCTATATTGAATATGTGTAGAGTTCTAGTCATCACTTCCTTTTTTTATTTATTCAATTGTGCGTGTGCATGTGTGTGTGTGTGTGTGTGTGTGTATGTGTAGAACCATGGGCGAATTCCGGAACTACCATGGACGCCTCCACCTCTTCCTTGTTTCCTCTGCCCCGAGATTCACAGGCTCCGCCCTACCAGGACCGGAAACGCCGGCAGCCCCCGCTTCTGCCCAGCGCCTATATGTGGGGTCTAGGATCCAAACTCAAGACCTTCTGCCTGCAAGGCAGAGGCTTAACCCCTGAGTCATCACTTCCTAAATATTATGACCACTTTCTTTCATTCTTTGACAGTTTCATACATGTATACAATGAATTTAAGTCATGTCATCCCATATTGTGTGACCATCCCTTTTACTTGTTCTATTGAAAATATTCTCAGTCAATCAATCTCCTTCCAACTTTCATGTCTTTTTAAGTTGTGTGTAGGCCATTTACTTTCATCAGGGTTTCCAGGACTATACACTAATTTAAAATCTTTCCTGTTTCATACTTATATGACAAGTCAACTTAGCATATATTTAATAATTTTATAAAACATCTTTTATAAACAATGGCTGCATTAGATATATAATTATTAAAAAGATATTTATGACTTTAAAAATTATAGACTTTTTTATTGTTTATTTTTAATGTTACCCAGTCTAGTAGGAGTTTGATGATATTTTATTGTGGTTTTAATTTGCATTTTTCTGATTACAGATGTTGAACATTTTCATACATCTATTAACATTTGTGTCTTAAGAAATATTTGTTCAAATTCTCCACCCATTTTTGAATGGGGATTATAACAGTTATTCTTCTCTGTTGCTGTGAGATACCACTCAAACTTAAGCAACTTAAGGGAGAAAAAGGAGATTTATTCAATTTACAGTTCTCAGAGGGGAGATATAGTTCATTATGGCAGAAAAGGCAGAGTTTGCTGGAGAAGCTAGAGGTGGCCTAAGTCATATCCATCAAGGAGGCTGAGAGCTACAAAACTGTCAGCTGCAAGAGCAAACTAACTAAAGCTAGGTGGGGCTAACCAACCTCAAGACCCACCCCTTCTAAGTGCCTTTCTCCAGCAAGGCTCTACTTCCTAAAGTTGCCATGACCTTTCCAAACATATGAACCTCTGGGGAGAAGTCCTATTTTAAGCCATGACAGGGATATTTGTTTTCTTGCTATTATTACTTTGAATTCTTCCATTTTTTTTTCAATTTGTTGAGACAGAATCTTACTCTGTAACCCAGACTGGTTTCAAACTCAACGCGAACCCCCTGCTTTGGCCTCCCCGTTTCTGGAATTGCACATGTGAGACATCATGTCAAGATTAGTATCTGTGAGATTAGCTCCTTATCCACTTCATGATCAGAAAATATTTTATTTCAACATGGGTCTCCTCTCCTCTTTCTCCTCAGTCTTTTGCTGTGTAGAACTTTTTTGTTTTGATGAAATCCCATTTGCTTTCTTTTTCTTTCATCATTTGTGTTTTGAAGCCATATTGAGAAAATCTCTGATTAGACCATTGGAACTTTACCTCTGTTTTCTTCTAGTAATCTTATAATCTGGAGGTTCTTGTGCTTAAATCTTTAATTCATTTTGAATTGATTTTTGTATACAAGTGCTGAAATAGGACTCCATTTTCATTGTATGAAACTAATGTTTACTCGATGTAAATGTGTTTCATACAATGTGAAATTGGGTGTCAATTTTATTGGCTTAAAATATCCAATTTTTATAAGAATTTAATTTCAGCTATTTGGAAGTGTGAGACAATTGGATTGCAAACTCAAGACCTGCTTGGTTCATGGAGTGAGTTCAAGGCAACTTAGTGAGGTTGGAAAATGCTTAGAAGATTAAAGAAACCACTTGAACGCATCTGCTGTAGCAATTCCAGAAACAATTAGTAGATGCCACTGACTCAATTGCTTGAGTCACCCCTTGATGGATTCATAACATGATGGCATCATCAATAGGTAGTCAAAGGTAGAAGATTGGCCCAGTTGGAGGAGGTGGGTCTCTGGGGGTAGGTTTTTACTTTGGGGTCCACCATGAAAAAGTTTCTGTCATATACATTTATCACCATGATGCTATACATCACAGGGTCCAGAAAAATGGAAACATGACCCCTTGGCTTTAATTCTCTGAAATTCTAATCCAAAATTCCTTAAACTATTTGTCAGGCATTTTGTTACTCTGAAAAATAACTAAATCATGTATGTAGATATGCACTGAATTCAGTATCATTTGCTGAAAAGACTGTTGCTTCTCCATTGAACTTTCTTGTCATCTTTGTTAAAAATAAGCTTATCCTTTCTGTTTCTCTGATAAATATTCTCAAAAAAGTGACTTAGGAGTGACTTACAGTTCTAGCGGGATAGAATGTATCATAGCAGGAGAAGCATTGTGGCATGAGTACAAGGCTAATTTCTGATATTGGACTGGCAGTCAGAAAACAGAAATAGAGGGACAAGAATCAAATCTCAGGGCTAGTCCTCCATTTCTAGGTAAGTTCTTCCTACAGTAATGATCTACCTCTTAAAGGTTCCACAACGTCCCCAGCTAGGGATCAAGTGTTTAAACATATGAGGCTATGGGGGATGTTTTACATTCAAACCACAGTAATCATACTATGTGGCATAACCCAGAATCAGAAAGATAACAGTCACATGTGGACTCTAGATTTGTTTATGACATGAAAGCAAACATAGGACTCTTTGGAGACCTGGAAAGATCCCAATGGTAGTGAGAAAGGGGAACAAGAGAGTGAAATGAGTAGGTGAATATCAGTGAGGTGTATGATACATGCTTGTATGAAATGCAATAATTTCCATCATTTTTACAATGATCATATGTTAATCATAAAAAGAAAGAATATCAACTGATCTAAAAAAGAAAAAAAAGAATCCTGTTTGGCCTAATGAAGCTAAGGTAGCATGTGAAGGAAAGAGTCATTTTAATCAATTGAGACTTTTGTATATTCTTAAAAAATCAGTTGAATAAATCTTACCCCCGTATATGTCATCTAGGAAATATTTTATTCCTTTTGTAAGATTGCTTTCACAGTTATATCCTTATGTTGGACTAGCTAGCTTTAATTTGGGGGAAAGATTGGTTTTTAATATCTAAATTATTATAACTCTTTGTTGTGGTTAACTTGATCTGTTTCATGATCTTTGTATTGTACTGTTGCAGTTAGTCTGCACAGTTGCTGATAAAATCGCCATCAAACAAACTTAAGGGAACAAAGTTTATTTTCTCTTATAATTGTCTGGTTACAGTTCTTAGTCCAGCTTGACAGGAGAGTTGCACGATCACCAAAGGGCTGAGGGAACTGGCCACACCATATCTATGTAATAGCTGAGAGAGGTTCAATTCTTGCTTGCCAGACCAGTATGTCTTGTCAAGTATACAGAAGAATGCCCCCTTTCTCAAACAATTCCCTCCATTTTATTCATCTGCCTGGGGACTAATCCCAGCTACCATGGGCTGGGTCTTCCCCATCCATTAGAAAATCTCCTGCAGGTTTGCCCTGGGCTTAATTCTACTACTAATTCTCTCCAAATGTGCCCAGAATTCAAACCCTCAACTGTCAAGTTGACACCTGCATCTAACTATGACATGTACCATGGAAAAATAAATAGAAACAGGTAACAATACAGTATTTGTTTAGATTTCCACTGAACAAAATCATCACATTCTCATGTGTCAAGTATTATGAATTGCAGCAATAGAAACAAGAATTCAGACTTGTTAGAATTTAATAAGCATTGTAGGCACAACCAATTTTTTATTGTAATAGTCAGAGAGGGAAATGAAATAAGAGTAGGAGTCACTATAATATTTTCATTTTCTTTTTATTAGCAAAACGTGAATAAATAATTATTCTTGATAATTTTATTATAAGACTACTTAAATGTATATTTAATAAAATGCTTGGCTCTTACATTATAAAACACCATGAATGTTGTTGTTATTAGAGATTGATATCTTCTATATAATTTGGATAAGAAGCACTTACCCATCAAATCTTTGGCTATCTCTAACAAGAGTAAGTGGAGTTAAAGTTATTTTATGTTCGTCAGATATCTGAGTATACGATGGGGCTTACCTAGCATTTAATTTGTTGCATCTCAACATTTCAAATATCAGCACAAACTATAATCCAATTGTTTGGGCACGGTTAATAATTTTTAAATAGACATTTTCTGCCACTTAAAAAACTAGAATTTTTCCAAGTATCACTGAATAATAAAAACAATTTTAAATTAATTTTTATTGTTCTACTTTTACAAGCATATTGAGTAGTCATCCCTGCTTCCCTTCGTCCCCCTTCCTCCCATCCTATCCCTTGAGAACAATTTTATAAAAATAAAAACTTTTCTTTAGAAAAAAAAGAACACATGTTGCAGTTATTCTGCATGTTGCCAATCAATTCACAAACAAACAACTTAAGGGGGAATAAGGAGTTTTATCCTCTCTTATGATTGTATAATTATAGTTCTTAATTCAGGTTGTCAGGAGAGTCCACACCAATACCAGAGGCCAAAGGAACTGACCATATCATATTCACTGCTGAAAGAAGGGCGATATTTACTCATCAGACAAACAAATCTGGCCAAGTATGTGGAGGGATTCCAACTTCTTTAACCAGCTGCTCACAACTAGTCCAACCCACCATGGGCTGGGCCCTCCCATCATTTAGATAATCTTCTTCAGGTTTGCTCTGGGCTTAACTCAACTGTGTCCAGAACTCCAGCCTTAGATAAGTTGAATGAACAGCTATCAAGTTTTCTCCCTCTCTTGCCACAAACTGTAACAAAAAAAAAAATCATACTAAATCTAATCAAAGTTTGGCAGCTGACACATATAGCTTAGTTGGCCAAGAAAACAATGTAAGTTAGAATTTATCAGTTTAACACAGTGAGCGAGAAACACATACTGTGCAAGAATGCCTGTCTACTGAGAGCACCTGGGATCAGACGACCAAGCCAGCTCTATGCAGGCATAGCAGTTCCATGGGGAGCTGAGATTGGGAGAAGCCAAGCACCATGGGTCTGCTGAAAAAATTTCCTTATGTTTAGTTTGAGCACACAGGCATGGGCTCCTACCAGCAGAACTCCATGGGGAGCTATGGTCCCCAGGGGGGTCAGTATGGCCCTCAAGGTGAGTGTACTTTCCAAATAGAAGTGTAGAGGTTGAAGGAGAAAACAGTTCGTGGTCTTTCTGCCATCACCTGGGTTATAAGAACAGGTTGTCTTTATTTCCTAAAGTGTACCTAACCCAGGCCCTAAAGGCTAGCAGGGCTGGGTTCCATCTTGTCTTCACTTAACTCTGTCTCCATGAAAAAGTCTTTTAATTTCTTTGAACCCCTAGTTTGCCTATGAAGTGGTCATAATGCATGTCTATGTAGAAATAACTTCATAGATGGTAGCTATTGATTATTACAATTTTTAATTAGGTAATTTGTAATAGAGTAGATATAAGTATGACAATATGGAACTGAGTTCAAGTGAATAGGGGTCTGGGTAAGTGAACAGTCAACATAGCATGTTTATGAAAGGGCATAATATCCTCTTCACTTGTAATTTCACTAAAAAAAAGTTGACATATTTATCATTCAGGAACGTGCCAAATAAAAGTCCAGCTATCTTATAGTTCTTATAATATCTACATATATTTAGAAATATTGAGTCATGTGGGGATCAGTTCTTGATATGTTTGAGTACTATCTAGATTTCTGAAATCCACATGGATGTGTTCTTAGAAGTTGACATGAGTTTGAGTTCAGAAATACAAATCCAAAAATTCACATCCTGAAGTTCTGTAGCACTGGAAATGAGTAGAAGTACTCGATGTAGTCTTTTTCTTCCAAACAGAAGGGAATCTTTGATATGGTGTCTTTTTGCTCCCCATTGATGAAATCATCTGATTTTCTTCACTTTCTGGGAGATCACTGTGGCAAGATTATAACCAATCATGAAGATTTTTAGTTATCACATTTTAAAGTTCCCTTATACTAATGTATAGTCTTTTTTAATATAAATGGCTGTTTTTACTTATTTTTTAATATAATGCCAAGTACTTATGTATATAAGGAGTTTATAGATATTTTTCAAAAGCAGTAGATCTTAGAAGCCATAACTTTAGCTGTTTATGAGAATATTAGTATTATTTATTTCCTTTGTCAAATTTAATAAGTAGATTTAAATGTTTATACTTATCAGATCAGAATAATTTGCAAAAATACAATTTTTTCTATTGCTAAGGTAGTGGCTACCCAACAAGTGAAGATTTTCCCTAATGGGAAAGCATATAATCTTAATGCTATTATAAAATCTAATTACAGGTTTCAAATGTCTCATTTAGTAAAAGAGAGGTGGCTCAGGGGTTAAGCCTCTGCCTTGCAGGCGGAAGGTCCTGAGTTCGGATCCCAGATCCCACGAATAGACGCCAGGCGGAAACGGGGGCGGCCTGCGTTTCCGGTCCTGGTAGGGCGGAGCCTGTGAATCCTGGGGAAGAAGGAGGTGGAGGCGTCCATGGTGGTTCGCGAATTCGTCCGTGGTTCTACACATACACAGACACACACACACACACAGACACACACACGTGCGCGCACATGCGCACAGTTGAATAAATAAAAAAAATTAAAAAAAAAAAGATAAACCAAAATCCTTGTTTTTCTAAGGCAGTTTTTTTTTGGTATGTGTTAAGCATTGTCAAGAGCAAAGCAATATTTAAGGAAATCTTATTTTAAGTAGAGAGTTAGGCATAATTTTTATCTTAAATTACTGAATTTTGATTTCAAAGATGTTAATAATCTTTAGTTATGGCCAACTTAGTTATAATCATGTCATCTTTTCTAACTTTCACAATATTTTTTTGCTGCATACTTTAATTTTTTTAATTATTATTATTTATTCAACTGTGCACATGTGCGCTCGTGTGTGTGTGTGTGTGTGTGTGTGTATGTGTGTGTCTGTGTAGAACCACGGACGAATTTGCGAACCACCATGGACGCCTCCACCTCCTTCTGCCCAGGGATTCACAGGCTCCGCCTTACCAAGACCAGAAGCACAGGCCGCCCCCGCTTCCGCCTGGCTTCTATACGTGGGATCTGGGATCCGAACTCAGGACCTTCCGCCTGCAAGGCGGACGCTTAACCCCTGAGCCACCTCTCCAGCCCCTGCTGCATACTTTAATCATGTACTTTTGTACTCCTTTATTTATATTTTAGGAATAAGCTTTATATTGCCATACAAAGTCATTTTCTTTTATTTCAAAGCATCTGCCCTTTTTAAACAGTTCTTTATCAAAGATACACTTTATAACTCTTATGTCTTTTTTTAGATTGAGGTTATCTTCTTGCTTTAAAAACATTACAAAATATTTCATTTTAATAAGATAATTATATTTAAAGTGAAATCTCAGGAAGGTGCCTCTAAAACATGAGAGTGTGTATATTGGATCTTAAATTATAAATAGGTATAATTACAAATAAATACAGATAAAACATTTCATAGCTTTACATTTTTTAATAAGTTAAAAAACTATTTGTCAAAGACTTAAGCCTACTATACATCTAGAAATTGTATTTCATATTTCATTTTTTTATTTGGGTCTGCAAAACAATGAAAAGGCAGATACAAACCAGACATTTCTGGTTTGCTTTTTTCTTTTATTCTATGTCACCTATTTACCTTTCTAATAAAGATGTTACTCATTTAAACATATTTTTTTTTTCTTATGGCGGTGACCTGCACTTCTGGCCCTGGCGGGCAGAACCTGGGAAATTCCATAGTGAAGCAAAAAGAAGGTAGAAGCGATCCAGGATGATTTCTGAAGTTACCCTTGGTCCTTCACGGGGATGCACAGTGCCCTCTGATACACACACATGCACACACACACAAGAAGTTGTGACACTGTCATTTAAACATATTTTTACCTAATTATTCTACCCTTTCTTTAAAACTAAAATCAGAGATGATTTATTATGACATATATTTTAAAAATGAAATAATATATATGATTTAATAGAACACATTCAGATTACTTGTAAACCTGAAGCAATTGTTGCAAGTGTTAAAAGTTTTTCTTTTATTTAATTTTTTAAAAGTTATTTATTTACAAACTAGGTTAATTTCTTTGCCCTGACCCCATCCTGACCCACTTTCCTTCTTTCCCACCTTTCCCATTCACATACTTTTTAAAAAAATTTTTTATTATTTATTATTTATTCAATTGTGTGTGTATGCATGTATGTGTATGTGTATGTGTATGTATGTGTGTGTAGAACCACGGGCGAATTCAGGAACCACCATGGACCGCCTCCACCTCCTCCTTGTTTACTTTGCCCAGGGATTCACAGGCTCCACCCTACCAGGACCAGAAACGCAGGCTGCCCCCGCTTCTGCCTGGCGTCTATACGTGGGGTCTAGGATCCGAACTCAGGACCTTCCGCCTGCAAGGCGGAGGCTTAACCCCTGAGCCACCTCTCCAGCCTCCCCATTCACATACTTTTATGTCCTTCCCTTCATCCATCCTGCTCTATCCCATGCCCCACTTGTCCCTCTGCTTGTGTGTATCATAGGACTCCCTTTGGGGTGTCTTTGTTGGTATGGGAGTCAGATTTCTGATGAACTTTATGTGGTTCTTTAGTGGGTAAAGTCATAAAAGAAGAGGTTCCTCTTCTCTTGTCCAGAATCTGCCCCTGAGATAGTCTCTGCAAGCAGCTGTTTCTTCCAACATCCTAGTTACTCCTTGGGGGAATGTTGAAAAGTCAGTCATTGTGTATATCTGGTGATAGAATTCTTGTCACAGTGACCTTCTAGGTATAATAGCCCAGTCTTGGGTGGAGTTTATTGATTAGTAATACCTCATCCCACTTTTAGGCTCTCAAAATCTTACAGCCCCCTCTTCTCAAGGTCCCTGAGCCTTGGTGTGGGATGATTTTGAAGGGGTCTGAGTTTTCCATGTTTGCTAATAATCTCTACTCTGGCCTGATGTGGTTTTGTGCCTCACTAGCCTTTTATTAAAATAGGGAGCAACTTGATTGAGCTTTGAGAGCTTTTCTTATCTAAAGGTTAAAAAAAGGAGTGTTTAGATGGTGCTATATTACCAATTTTTTATAGTTAACACTAGGGTATCTCTTCCTCTCCATTTACTTCTCTTCTACTGTTATTTGGATAGATTTACACTATTAGGCATGATTTCGCTGACATTGAGGGGATAAGTACCCATTCAGAGAGTAATTGTTTTCCTGTGGGTCTTACATAGATTCTTCTTACTAGAGCTATAGTGGTTTACAGTGTTCACTACTGTAAACCCTTGATCTCTCTTTTTCCACTGAGCCACTTGCCTCTTTTCTTTCTTCCTTTACCTGTTATTAAGATCTATCACTTGCTTCCCTTCACATATGGGCCTTTCTTTCATAGTGGCCATATTTATCTATTTCCCTGTGTTCCTTTGTATCCAGTCTTTGGCTGTCTTTTCTCCTATTCCCCAAGTTATGTTCCTATGCAACTATAGTGGATATTACAGAAACTTCCCCTTAAGTATATCATTTTGAAGACTTAATACTAGGTTCCACTTATAAGGGAGAACATGCAGCCTCTGTCTTTCTGTGTCTGGAATACTTCACTCAGTGTAACTTCTACCTTCATCCATTACCAGTAAACTTCAATAATTCATTTTTCTTCCTAGCCGAATAGTATTCCATTATGTTTATGTACCACATTTTCATTACTGTAGGGCATTTAGGTTAATTCCATGACTTTGCTACTGTGAATAGAGCTGCAGTGGACATGGATGTACATGTATCTGTAAAGTAAGATGAAGAATCCTTTGGAAATATTCCCAGAAGTGGTATAGCTGGGTCTATAGCCTTTCAATTTTTAACTTTTTAAGGACCCACCATACTGATCTCCAGAATGATTGTACAAGTTTGCATTCCTGCTAGCAATGTATGAGGGTTACCTTCTCCCCTCATCTTCTCCAGCTCTATATGTTCTCTTGTTGCTGTATATGTTTTGGATTTTATCCATTCTGGCCGGGATGAGGTGATATCTCAGGGTGGCTTTCATTTGCATTTCCCTAATGGCTGGGAAGGAGGAACATTTTTAAAGGTATTTGTTAGACAGTTTAATTTAGTGAAATTTAGTGAAAAAAATTTTAAGCTCCAAAGCTTATTATTTAATTTGGGCTGTTTACCTCATTGGTGTTTCATTTTTTTAGTTCTTTGCATACTTTGGATATTAGTGTGGGTAGTAAAGATATTTTCCCATTTCGTGGGTTGTCTTTTTGCTTGATTAGCAATATCTTTTGTTGAATAGAAACTAAGTAGTTTCATGAAATGCCACTTGTTGAATATTGGTCCTATTTCCTGTGGAAACTAAGTAGTTTCATGAAATGCCACTTGTTGAGTATTGGTCCTATTTCCTGTGTATTTGGGGTTCTGTTTAGAAAATGTTGGCCTGGCCAATCAATTCTAGGGAATTCTTCTAGGTATTTTGTAGTCTCTGGTCTAATATTAAGGTCTTTAATCATTTAGAGTTGATTTTTATGCAGAGTGACAGGTAAGGTCCAGTTTCATTCTTTTGCATGTAGATATCCACTTTTGCCAGCACCATTTATTGAAGATGCTGTCCTTTTTTCAATGGTTTCTCTGGGCACCTATGTCCAAAATCTGTAGGTATATGAGCTTACATCTGGGTCTTCAATTCTTACTCATTGATCTATGTGTCTATTTTGGAGCCAGTACCATGCTGTTGTCATGACTATGGATTTGTAGTATAGATTAAGGACTGGTATGGTGATACCTACAGAAGGGTTTTTATTATTCAGGATTATTTTTTGCTGTCCTGGGCCTTTTGTGCTTCCATATGAATTTTGAGATTATTTTGTCAATTTCTGTGAAGAATTGCCTTGGAATTTTGATTGGTATTGTATTGAATCTGTATATTGCTTTTGGTAGGATGATCACTGTTTTGATGTTAATTCTACCAATCCAGTAGCAGAAGAGGTCTTTCCACCTTCTGGTGTCTTCTGACATTTCTTTTTTTAGGGTTTTAAAGTTCTCATTGTGTAGTCTTTCACATTTTTGGTTAGATTTTTATCAAGATATTTCATTTTTTAGGGGCTCTGGTAAATGAAGTTGTTTATCTTAGGACTTTCTCACTTTTTTCATCCTTGGTGTATAAGAAAGCCACTGATTTTTGGATGTTAATTTTATAACCTGAAACTCTACTGAGCTTATTAGTTCCAGGAGGTTCCTGGTGGAGCTTCTGAGGTCTCTCAAGTATAGCATCATGTCATCTGCAAGTTCCTGATGGAGTTTTTGAGGTTTCTCAAGTATACCATCATGTCATCTGCAAATAAGGATATCTTAACTTCTTTTCCTATTGTATTGTTTTTATCTCATTCTCTTGTCTTGTGGCTCTAGCTAACACTTCAAATACAATACTGAACAGAAGTGATGAGAGTGGACAGCCTTGCCTAGTTCCTGATCAAAGTTGTAATGCTTCAAATTTTTCACCACTTAGAATGATCCTTGCTGTAGGTTTATTGTATAGAGACTTTATTATGTTGATATAAGTTCCTTCCATTTTTATTGTTTCCAGGGCTTTTATCATAAAGGGGTATTGGATTTTGACTGTATCTATTGAGAAGATCATGTGATTTTAGTCCTCTCATTTGTTTATATAATTAATTACATTTATTGATTTGTGAATGTTGAACCATCTTTGTGTGTCTGAAATAAATCCTACCTGGTCATAGTGAATGATCTTTTTTTAAAATATGTTTTTGAGTCCAGTTTGCTAAAATTTTGACGAAGATCTTTGCATCTGTGTTCATCCGTAAGATTGGCCTATAGTTTTCTTTTTTATTGTATCTTTATTTGGTTTTGGGATCAGTGCAATATTAACTTCCTAGAAAGAGTTTGGAAGTGTTCCTTCCTTTGCTATTTTGTGAAGATTTAAGGAATAGTGGTTTTAGTTGTTCTTTAAATGTCTGGTAGAACTCTGTACATGTTCATCTGGTCCTGGACTTTTTTGGTGGGAAGATTTATAATTACTTCTCTAAATTTTTCACTTGATATGACTATTTAAATAATTCAATTCATCCCAATTAAATTTTGGTAAGTTGAGTGTACTTAAAATTTCATCAATTTGTCAAATTTTGTGGAGCAAAACTTTGTGAAGTATGACCTTCCAATTCTCTGAATATCTTTGGTTATCAATTATGATAATTCTGTTTTCATCTATAATTTTATAAATTTGGGTTTTCTCTTTTGATTTTGGTTAATTTGGCTAAGAGTTTATCAATCTTGTTGGTTTTTTCAAAGAATCAGGTCTTTGGTTAATTCTTTGTGTCTTTTTCTTTATCACAATTTCAGCTATTCTCCCCTGGTTTTACTAATCTCTGCTCATCTACTGCCTTTGAGATTGGATTTTTCTTACTTTTTCTATAGCTTTAGACTGCATTGTTAAGTTATTTACTTGTGATGTTTCCAATTTTTTTTTGGTCAACCATGGAATTTATTGTGTGCAGTTAAATTGAGTATGTGTGAAGGTTTTGTTGCTTGTACGAGTGTAGGGAGGTGGGGTCAGGCAGCAAAGCTAGCACAGCAAATACAGCACAAGTGTGTTTTGTGAACAATTCTTCAGCAGCACAGGGCTCCAGCCACAGGTGCCATCCAGAGGGTGAGTTTTTGCCACAACAGGTGGGTAGGTAGGTCCATGGAGGTCAAAAGGCACTCAGTTGTATCAGGTTTCATCCAGCAGCACAAAAACCTATTCTCATACCTTGGGCAGAGTGTATGTTTGGGGCTCCACATGGTGACCCTGTCCTTTCTGATGCCTTATTTTATTAAAGTTTTGACGTTTCATTTCTTCAATAGAGATGAGGAAGAGAACAATTCTCAGGTCTCCCTTGAACTCCATTCAAGGTGTGGGTGATTGACAGCAGTCAAACATGGCACATGTGCTTCGCTTGGATTTCCACTCTCACCGAGTGTGTGTGTGCGCGTGTTTTGACTGAGAAACTCATCATAAGCTGTAATATAACCTTCTTCCTAAAACATGTTTGAGTCCCATTAGCAACCAGGAAAGTGAAACTAACTCAGTCACAGAAGAGAGGAGTGCTATTTCCCATTTTTTGATGTAGGCATTAAGTGCTATAAATTTTCCTCTTAGGATAACCTTTATCATGTCCCAGAGATTTTGATGTGCTGTATTTTCAGTATCATTCACGTCTAGAAGTATTTGAATTTCCATTTTGACTTCTGCCTGAACCCATTCTTCATTCAGTATCATGGTGTTTAGTTTACAAGAGTTTGTGTATTTTGTCATTTACCTTGTTGTGGATGTCCAGCTTTATTCCATTATGGTCAGATAAAGTACAGGATGTAATTTCAACTTTCCTGTATACATGGAGGCTTGCTTTGTGGCCCAATATGTGATCTATTTTGGAGAAAGTTTCATGGGTTGCTGAAAATAATGTGTATTCTTTGGTGTTAGGATGGGAAATTCAGTCGCGGTGGTCAGATCCATTTGGGTTATTGTTTGATTCAGTTCCAGTGTGTTTCTGGTCAATTTTTGATCTGTTGACCAACCATTGGTGAGATTGGGATGTTGAAATCCATACTATTATCATGTTTACATTGAGTTGTTTTTGATGTTATAGTGTTTGTTTAATGAATGTGGATGAGCCTATATTGGTGTGTACATGATCAGAATTTTGAAGTCTTCTTGATGGATTATTCCTTTGACTGAAATGTAGTGTCCTTTTGTGTCTCTTATGATTTGTTTTGGTTTAAACTCTATTTTGTTGTATATTCATATTGTTACTTCTGTTTGTTTCCTTGTTATATTAACTTGGAGTACCTTTGACCAGTCTTTTGCTCTGAGATTGTGCCTTTCTTTTGTGGGGAGATGTATCTCTTGAATGCAGCAGATTGATGGGTTGTGATTTTTAATCCATGTTTGTAGCCTATGTTTCTTGATTGGAAAGTTAAGTCCCTTGATGTTCAGAGTTATAACTGAGAAATGTTTGCCAATTCCTGTCATTTTCTGAGTTTTTAAATTTTTATATGTATATTTCTTTGTTTAGTAGTTGTGTTGGCATTATATTCCCTTCTATCCTTTTGGGTATGTTTGTCCTTTTCTTTGAACTTAAGTATGTTTTTTTGTTACCTTCTGTAGGTCTGGTTTGATGTTCATGGAGGCCTCCAGTTTATCCTTATGGTGGAAAATCTTCCATTCACCCTTAATCATGACTGATAGTTTTGATGGATGTAGCAGCTTGGGTTAGCATTTGTGATCATTCATAACTTGAACTACATCTCTCCAAACTTTTCTGACTTTTACTCTTTCCATTGAAAACTCAGCTGTTATTCTAATAGGCTTAAATGTAACTTAGTTTTTCTCTCGAGGCTTTCAAAACATTCTCTTTGTCTTGTATCTGTAGTGTTTTGACTATTATTTACCTGCCATAGTGAATTTCTATGTTGGTAATATTTGATTGTTACGTGACATGTCCCTTTTACTTGAATCAAAATCTCTTTTTTTCTTAGATGTGGAAAATTTTCATTTATGATCATGATACCATAGCGATAGGAAAATATTATTTATGATAGTGTGAAAAATCTCTTCTGGTAAGGTTATATTTTTTAGTTCCTCCTTCTGGAATTCCATGAATGTGCTGGTTTGGCTTCTTCAAGGTGTCCCAATATTATTATATATTAAATATATGAATATTAAATATTCCTCTCAAGTATTTTGTTTTGCTTTTTTGGCTTCTTTAATTGAACAATTTTATTCTGCCATCTTATTTTCTAGTTCTGATATTCTCTTTTCTGCTTCATCAGTTCTGTTGCTGAGACTCTGTTGAGTTTTGGAATGTGTTTAGCTTGTTTTTAATTTCAAGTTTAATCTCATGAGATTTTTTTTCAACTGCTCTGATTAGTTCTGTTTCTTCAGCTGCCTTTTTCATCTTATTCAGGTGCCTACTATTTTCCTGTTCATATTGCTTATGCAATTATTTACCTCCTCTTGTATTGCTTCAATCATATTAATAATCAAGCTTTGAAAATCATTATCTTGATTTTTTATTTCTTGTCTGTTATCCAAGAAGCTATTCTGGTTGGAATCTATCATTATGGGTTGATTTTTTTTTTTGTGGATTTTTTTTGTCCTGGTTTTTGTTGTATTTTGTGGATTTACTGTGTGACTTGTGCATTTTGTGTTTGGTCTCAAGTTTCTTTCTTTGCTATTTGTTTCTCACTCTTTTGAGTCCTACAGACTTTCCACACTTGGACAGTTGTTGCCACTGCTTGCGTGGGTATGAAGGGAGTCAATCTGGGATTTCTTGGTGCTGTTTTGTGGGTAAGGTTATTTTAGTGCCCAAGGAATGTGTAGCCCAGCTCTCATTAAAGGGAGTGTCAGGGTCTAGTTTTAGCCGAGAGGTTTAATATTGGGTGTCAGGGTTTGCTAGGTAAAGATCTGGATTAAGTATCAGGATAGTTTTAAGAAGATAAAAGAGGACAGGTATAGTAGTTAAAGATTGGAGAGTGAGTGGGATATGTAAGCTTTCACATTGTTAGGGGTATGAGAGGGTAAATGGCTAAGACCCTGAAGGGGTGGATGTATGGGACTTTGTGTACACTGTATAGAAATCTTTAGCTGTGGTAGGTATAGATTGAGATTAAAAGGAAAATAAAATCGATTGCTTATCTTAAAGTTACTTGCAACAATTCTCTTCTGTTGAATGGTGAGATTCTTGAAGTCCTCAGTTGTGGTGTTGGTCCTTTGGTCCCCAGCCTGTGGTTTCTGTGGCATCTATTAAATTCTTGGAGGATATTTCAATGATTATCCAGGGATGGGGGAGGAAGCCAGAGGAAGGCTTGGATTAGTTAGGTAGTGAAGGGGCTGAGTGAGGTTAGATGAGAGATGGAAGCTGCTGGCACATGAACCTTTTGGTGGGGCTGTGGTAGAAGCCAGATCTAGGCAGGAGAGGAGTATGGAGTCCACAAGTTTGCTTGCTTGCTTGCTTGCTTATTTATTTATTTGTTTATTTATTTATTTATTATTTATATTTTTTGCCACATGAAGGACAATTTTTATTTATGTCAGGAAATTCAGCAGTGTACGTCTAACCCAGCTTGGTGGCCTGGTAGCTAGCTCCTTGGCTTGGCTTTCTCCATCTTTGCAATTGGAGCCACAGAGTTGGGACCCGGAACGTTTTCTCCCCAGTGAAGATGGATGTCGTCAGATCTGTCGATGAAGTTGGTCCTGATGACCTCCACCAGCTTGGCCAGTGCTCCTTTGTCCTCTGAGTTGACTTGGGTGAAGGCAACATACCTCCGTACACCTCTTCCTGTGGACTAGTTGCCCCAGCCCGACCTTTCCCATGACGATGCAGTAAGGGACCCCCATCTTGCTGCACAGAGCAGGCAGGAAAACTATCAGCTCCATAGGGTCTACATCGTGTGCGATCAACACCAGCTGAGCCTTCTTGTTCTCCACCAAGGTAGTGACGATGTTGACTTCTGCGCGCAGGATGGGTGGTCTCTTAGTGGGGATGTCCCCTTTGCCAGCAGCTTTCTTCTTAGCACGGGTCAGCAGCCTCTGCTTCTTCTATTGCTTTGTCTTTGGCCTGTGCTTATGGGCAAGTTTGAGCAGCTGGTAGCTGTCTGGTTTTCCAAGTCCTGGATGAATTTGGTTTATTTCAGGAGCCATTTTTAGTGGCTTATGAAGGATAGCCCTCTCGTGTTACAACCGCATGTAGCAAGGCCATTTGACAAATCAAGCGAGGTCCCTTTTGGATTGGATTCCTTATCCAGTGCCAAACTTCTTTGGTGTAGTCTCCAACAGTGGGTTCACTACCTTTTTGGCCTCCAACTTCTTTATCATGGCAGGCAGGGGCCGGGGCCGCTTTCTGCTTTCTCTTCTTTCAGCACCTTAAATTGCACCAAGGAGACAAAGAAAGGGAAATTATGGGTAATATGTAAGCATCCCAGCACTCGCAAGATCTCACAAGCCCTCCTTTGAAGAGTGCACAGGTCTTTCTTTAGATGGGGTTGAGTGGAAGATGGACCCAGGTGGAAGAGAATTAAAAGGTTTTTAAAATGATCATTTTTTATCCTTCATTCCAAAATTGTTAGAGCCGTATTTAAGATAAGAACTTGAAAGACATTTTTAATAGGCAGTAATCATCAAACATATCATAAAAATACTTCTTTCTATTCACATCACAATCATTTTTTGCTAAACAATTTAATCATCTGCTTTTGTACTCCTCTACTTATATTTTGAAACAAATTTTACAATTATACATATGCACACCTAACTTTCTTAAAATTAAACATACCACTCAAGAATTTTTAAAAAGGTATATAAATGAAGTGGCCATAGATTTTGCTACTCACTTTTTGTTAGGACATGAATCCATAAATAAAGTACACGAAAACAATAACTTTGAACATATATACCACAGAATGAACTTGTAAGTAAAATGAAGTGGAACGTTTACATCTTTATATTTTTTTTAATTTTTTTTTTATTTATTCAATTGTGCATATGTGCATATGTATGTGTGCACGCATGTGTATGTGTGTGTGTGTGTGTGTGTAGAACCACGGACGAATTCGGGAACTACCATGGACGCCTCCACCTCCTTCTGCCCCGGGATTCACAGGCTCCGCCCTACCAGGACCAGAAGCGCAGGCCGCCCCCGCTTCCGCCTGGCGTCTATACGTGGGATCTGGGATCCGAACTCAGGATATTCTGCCTGCAAGGCAGAGGCGGAACCCCTGAGCCACCTCTCCAGCCCCTACATCTTTATATTTTTAAGAATTGCCTAGTGAAATAAAAAGATCAAAAAAGTAAAGCTGGTTATGCAGAATTAGATTACTATATTTCCTTATGTAAGAGTTAATCAGCAGAGACAGTTGCCTTCACAAGTTAGAATTTCTAATATGGTATGAGATCTCTTTTCTCTGTAGCTTTTATCTTAAAACAGGCCACAGTTTTTTCCTTTGATTTCGAATTTGCCTCTGCTTGAAGATAAAGGAAAAAGAGCAAAGTCAAAGAAGGATAGATGAGAATAGATGGCTAAGAATAGTTATATTTCTTAGGATTTATTTTTAATTCAGACATAACCTGTAACGTTTTCTTATCAAATTCCTATTTGTTTTTAACAACTCAATTTGATTAAATGTAGTTTCTCAAGCTCTTATTAATTTCTGTAAATTCCAATTTCACCATTCAGTTTTGTGGATGCTTTTAAATTTATAATTTTTTTAAAAAAGATTTATTGTCTAGGGCTTTTAGTTAAGCAAACACAAAACAGCACCATTTAAATATATTAATTGTTCCCTATTGAGGGAAATGTGTAGCCAGGTTATCTTTAATTAGATTTTTTTTCTTTAAAAATATTTGAAAGATGAAGTAATGTAGTTATCAAACACAATTTAGAATACCAAATATCTATTCTTCTCCAAACATTTCTTTTTTCTTTCAATTAGATATTAAGGTATGACCAGAGAAAAAGATGGACTGCTTTGTGAATTAACTGACTGAATGAATGGTCAAGAGTCAAAATGTTTTAGAAGTCTGAAAACAACAAATAAACAAAGAAACAAAAACCTGATTGGTTGTAAACTACAATGCTTTCAAAAGCAAACAAATGGATCCCTTAAACCAGATGCTTTGAAAGCAAACTGAAAATGGTATCCAACAAGAATATCCTAAAAACCAGGCCAGGACGCGTACCACACAAATGATGACTGAGTCCCAGAAAGAACTGGCAAACATACACCTTAGCAAGTTGGGGACCAGTGGTTTGTTCTGTGTGGACTGCCCCCCGCCCTTGCATGCTAAAAAATGGTTTTGTTTGGTGGCCACAACTCAATGACATAATAAAGCACAGCTCTCACCTCAAAAGGTGTAAGAAATCATGTAGTGTGGAGCCAAACATACTGAAAATATTGATTTAGGCTTCTCTAAATTCCATATATCAATGTGTTAATGAAAAGTTTTTATAGTAACAGCGCAAAAAAGTCATCACTTTTCAAATACTCTGGTGGCAACACCACATGGTAGGACACAGCATAGCAGGGAAGTTTTGCTACACGCTTTCAGATGTTAGCTGATGAAATTCTTAGTTTTATTGATGGGAATTAGGGGATTTCTTCATGCAGTACAAGAATTGTTAGGTTCTACACAGAAGTAGGTGATAAATGGCTATTTAGAGAACGAAAATAGCCCAAGATAATTTGGCTCTAGAGCTATGACATTCTAACTCTCCCTCATCATGAATAGGCTAATCATATGATCAGCCTTGTAGCTATAACATCTCTCCAGAAACTTTTTCTCATGGATCAAGAAACAACCAAGATGTTTGATCCTATTTGGCAGCATCCTGTGCTACTTTCAATTCTGGATCAATGAAATCGCATGCAGCTAGAAGGTTCAAAGAGCACTCTGGGTAGAAAGCTGCCTTATATGCACTGTATCCTGTCTGTATGGGAGGCAACCAAGGGAAATATTTAAATAAACAGATAAGAAGATAGGTAGGTCCGAGGAGGGTACAGTTGTACTTCCTCTTATGGAAGACTCCTCTCCAAAGCAGTGACATCACCATGACTCTGAAATCATTTATTGAGCACAGATTCAGACACTGCGTGCTGCATGTCTGACTCCTTACTGGTAGGCACCTTACTGCAGAAGTCAATTTTGCTTTGCCTATGCCCTTTTGATTATGTGCTCATTCTTGAGACCTCAGACTCATTCCTAACTACAGCTGAGGCCAAGAAAAATGGGGGTTTGTGAAGCTTCTAAGCTAAGTTCCAGAACCACTATTTCTTGGCAAACTGTGTCCCTTAGCTGCCCCAAGTAGCCACTTCAATTTCAATCTGAGACAAGCAGTAAGAAAAGGCAACTGAGGATTGGAGAGATGACTCTGCTGGTGAAAGCAACTGTGTAGAAACCTGATAGCTTGATGTGCAGCCCATATGTTTCTTCTCTTTTTGTCTCTCTCCTCAAAATAAGTATTTTTATAAAAGAAAAGCCTGCTGAAATCTATTACTTTTTTGTTACTTATTTAGCCAGTCACTTCCATCTTTGCCAATTCATTGTGACAACTTATATTGGATTTTTGAAACCCAAGTGCCAATTCTTTTTAATGAACAGTCTCTGGTTGGAATTAAAATTACTTGACCACATTTGCAAAGTTAGCTGTCTATCTTTAAAACTACTGTCCAAGACTACTGGTGCCTGAAGCTATCCTATTCTCCCCTACCTTCCTATCACAGTACATATAGGTCCTTATTAGTTACTAAAGGACCTGTTCTCAAAGTTCTTAGGAAGCATTTGTCATAGTCTTTAGAGACAGGTAATTGCCCATTATCTAACATCATCTACTTTTGGAATCTGGTCAAGAGATCATTTACATAGTGAACTAAATTATGTATTCTCTCTCTCTCTCTCTGTGTATGTGTGTGTGTGTGTGTGTGTGTGTGTGTGTGTGTGTGTGTGTGTGTGTGTCTGTCTCTGTGGGTTTAATGTGTACTGGAGGGCAATAGAGTATATGTGAATGTGGGTGTACAAAAGTGACTTTCAGAAATCATCCTGGATTGCTCCATCTCCTTATTGCTTTGCTTTGTCATTTCCCAATATTCACCTTCGAAGGCCAAAAGTGCAATGGGTCTCTTCTGCCATTTCAGCCTGACATTTTTTTTCATGGGATCTGGGTTCTGCTTCTGAAGCAGACTTTAACACTTGAGCCATCTCCCTAGTCATATATGTATGATACCATATATATATGACATTGGAGAATTTCTAATTTCTAAAGGTATTGTTCTTTTGTAGGAGAGGAATGAAATTCCGATGCTTAAAAAATAGTACTGCCTAACCATCGTGAAGAGCTCCCATGATGCTCACACTCAAATCTTTATGTCTGCTTTAAGTGATTTCTGTCTGGGTCGATGATGTATGTGGGAGGTAGAAATAACTTCATGGCTAATTTTGATTTTACTGATTCTTTGTTTACTTGAGATTTAAACTCCTAAGAGGGTTTTCTGATAAGCTAATGCTGAAATATAACACATTTTTTCTTCAGTAACATCTTGACAGCTAGAACTCAGGTGATAAGAATGAAGCAGGGGGAAGAAACCAATATTTTAGTATTTTTTTCCTTCTAATAGATGGATGATGTGGGGTACAGGACAAGATTTGAATGAAACCCAAGAATGAGTAATAGGACTGATTATTTTCAAGGCTGTTCTGCATTTTAAAAAGTTAACCATCAAAGTGCTTTCACGATAACCCTTCAATGAGTAAGATTTCATATTTTTTCAGAGAACCAGCAAGTGTTTCTGGGAGGCTACCTTTCAGCTCTGGATTGGAGGTAGACACAAGAAGGAAGGATGAGGACCGGATGACAGACCAGCAGAAAGCATCCCTTTGTTTTCATTTTCTGGAGGTATTTTGTCAATAGAGTCAAAAAACGGCTCTCCCCTGGTGACGGTTCTCTTTTCCACCTAAAGAAAGCAAGAGGCACCTTTGCTGGTGTTTGAGAACTTCTAAGATATCTTCCCAACATTCTCTCAAATGTTCACTGCTGGACACTGTTGCACACGTTCCACTGTAGCAGCCTTTTCCCCGGAAGCCACCTTCTCTCCATGCTTGCAGCATCACTGAACCATGTTCTCATGAATTCCTCCTCTTCCTCCTTTCACTTTTATTGTCTTTTCTCCATCCTCGTACCTTGACTATAGCAAGTACCTCTTTCCCCCCAGCTTTTTAAGCCTGGTTTTGCATTTCTGGTCCAGGACATGCTAAAAGTAGTATATCCAATCAACTTCGTCTTTGGCCTAGGAACATTTTTGACTCTCCATGGTTTACAAAATGAAGTTCATACTCCTGTTGTTCTGAGGAAAATTTCAAAGCTGTACCCTATAGCTCTCTACTGATGAGAAGGCCACATATCCTGTCTGGTACAGAGAATGAGCAAAGGTGTTGTAGAAGGGCATGGGCATAGACATGTGGCAGAATCAGAGGGTTTGCTTCATGTTTCATGCAACAGCTCACGTTTGTTCAAATATCAGTTTGAATGAGCATCTTTTAGTCTTTCATTTATTTCTATTCATTTATTTCCAAATGAATTATGGGAAGATACAGAAGCAGACAAACACATTACATTCTTTGACACTGTTGATAATGCCTCTCTGTAAAAGAGGGGAAATAATACTCAGTTCAGTGGCTTGCTGTGTGGTAACGTAATGCCAGAGTTTCCTCAGGATTGCTGCTGCCTTATCTCTGTCCTCATCTCTCTGTGACATTTCTTCCATGTCTGCCTGCTCGGCAGTGCACAGGAAGGCTCCTTGCAGCATTTGAAACTCTTATTTCTCTGCCAGAAGCCAACACTGAAGTAAAATTTCAACCTAGTCTCCAGGACTTGCCTTGCTTTTCAAGTCTTTGAGAAAGGAGACTCCCAATTGCTCAGATACATTCCAGCAATAATTAACATCTGAATAACAAAAAAGGATGAGAGGACCCTCATCCTCATTTCCCATTTCCCAGGTGTGGGTTTGTTCGTTTACTTGTTTATGTTTCGGTGAACATGAACAGCGCACATCAACACCATCTCTTTGGCAAAAGCCCTAGGTGACTACCTTAGAACACTCCTAGGGGTTTTTACAACAGTTGAAAGATGAAAATGTGCCTGAGCTTCATGATGGCTAAATGGGTGCTAACCTGGCTGTGAGTATTTGAGGAAAGGAGCTGTGACTGGTATAGCCTGTCTTTCCTAAGCATCTGGTGGCCTTGCTTCCATTCTTTAATGCCTTTCATCCATGTCAATATAGAGCTTAGAACATGGAACAGCAATACTGAGAAAGTTCTACTCCACTAGCTCTATTATGTTTCCAGATAGAATTAGAAAGCTCCATTGCTCCATGTCCAATTACCTGTGTTCCACAGAGGCTTTGAGATCTGAGTTGATCTCTTTCCTCTTCACATTTGTGGCTAGGTCAAATTTCTTTTACCTTTCAATAGTAAGTCGTTTTGTTTACTTCTGGTAGTTCTCTTCTAACTTTTTCAAAAACCATACCTACTTCTCCTGGAATGGGAGATTTATGTACCATACCAACAGGGTAGTGATTTCTGTGGTAGTTTGCTGTGGGTGCTGTCTCTTCTGGAGGTCCCTTCAAGAGGAAACAAACACATGCATCTCTCCTACTTTCGTGCCCTCCTCGTTTCTGCTCTATAAGCACAAATGGTCTGTAAATAGCCACAGCTGGCTGGTTTTCTCTCCTCCACTGGTTTCTTAGGGAATATAAAACTTGTACTGCAGCAACTTAATTCCATCTTGCTTCCCAGTCAGATCTGCCAGATGGCTGGCTCTAAGAACCAGTATATTGAAACACAGGGGTCTTTCACAATGCATCCCACATTAGAAATTTATCTGATTCAGAGGTACAGTGTAAAGAGCAGTCTTTATCAAGACGAAAGTCATAACTCACTAGGACTCCCTGCTTCTGATGGGCTCCATATCCTGCCTTTAGCACCAACCTCTCCACAAGTATAGCTTTTTCTCTGTTATGAAACTAATAAACCAGATTTTCTACTAGATTCATACTATCTAGTTGACTTTGGGTGGTAATTTCAGTTTAATTAATCCTTTTTCACCATTATGGCAAAAGGTTATCCAGTTACTTCCTAAGTTTACTTATTGAAAGCACTCAAGATATCTCAGGAAGAGACTGAAAGGAAAATCTAAGTAAAATAGTTAACTAACAATGCCAAGCATTCTTTTCATTGGGTCTAATACTGTTCGTGAATTATCACTTCATCTCACAGCAACTTTGGAGAGAGCACCTCTACCTTAGAGGTGACAAGCAAAGTTTAGTGGCTTTGAGATGCCTTTGTCAATGTCATGAAGACAGAAAGTAATAACACTAGCAATAGCAATAAAGTTCAAGCTGGTCTGCTTCCAGAATTTGTACTCCTGACCATATTTTGCTATCTCTGAAAAAAAAAAGTATGGAATCTAGACTTCTTTTCACAAGTTTTTCTTCCTTCCTTCCTTCCTTCCTTCCTTCCTTCCTTCCTTCCTTCCTTCCTTCCTTCCTTCCTTCCTTCCTTCTTTCCTTCCCTCCTTCCTTCCCTCCTTCCTTTCTTTTTTTTTTTTCTTTCTTGAAAGGAATCTTTCTTGATTCCTCCTCTTTCTCCTCCTCCTTCTTTGGAGACAAGTTCCCATGCAGCCAAGTCTAGTCTCAAACTTGCTATGCAGTGAAGGGTGATCTTGAGCTGTGTAACCTCCTGCCTCCACTTTCCAAGTGTTGAGATCACAGGCAAACTCCACTATGCCCAACCCCTCTAACCTAAGGTGTCAATGTGCTGTGGCAAAGATGAAATGAGATCATGTGTACTAAATGATTTAGGTGGGTTGAGTAGCCTTGTTTACACTTCTTAAGGAGGGTTTACACATAGACACTGGCTCTTACTTACAAAGAGACATTTGATGCACATCTGCCAAAAGCTACAGGTCATGTGATCAACATAAAGCCTATCCTTGCTGATAAACAACATAGTAAGTGACATGAGTTGTTAACTCTGAAAAATTTATGATTTTGTAGCCAAGGTGAGGCCCCAGACCAGCCTACAGGAATAGAAATAGTGAAGGAGTCAGCTGCAGCATAGTAACAGTGGGCTGCAGCATTACTGCTGAGTTGCACCTCCAGTCTTTAAGACCTCACAGATTAAGGACTCTGTTTCATTCATATTCATTACATATCGGAAAGAGAATAGAATCCTATTGAAATCTCCTCCTCAGTTTGACTTTTTTCCTAGTTTCCTAGGGTCTAGATTCTAGAGATGCTTGACAAATTCTTCAACAGTATCTGGATATTTAATATATTTTAGTGAGTGTAATTAGATACCACATGCCAGAGTGTTTAAGTTGATTGCAGCATGGCTTGCTGGATAAAGTCAAAGGACAGGCTTATTTTAATAATTATTTTAATAATGCAAGGGGCATTCACCATCTTTACTATTTGAATGAGAGTGCTGCATTTGCATGTAAATCCCACTGAGGCTTCTCCTGTGGTTATGTCCTACTGACTGTAGTAGTAACCTGTTCCCAAAGTAATCAGGGATATTCACTGCATGGAATTAAAGATCTCTGGATAAATTTTAAATCAGTTTGCTTCCTTCCAGTCCTCACTGTTCTCCCTGATCATTTAATTTGTGCCTATCTGAATATATAACTAATTTCACTGCTAGGTTAGTCGGAGTCTAATTAATTCAAGAAGAAGGAAGATATCCTAAAAAACACACATATTCCTATTTCAGATGTAAATTACTTACATTACTCAGCATTTTGGGAAATAGTTTTCTTTAATTTTTCAAAACAGTCACTCAGAAAATCTTGGAAGAAAAGAGAGTCATAAGATACAAGCATGGGTAGAGAGTAAGCAAGTGCTTATTTTATCATTGTAGTAGTTATTTTTTCAGATGGCAGTTTGTAGAAAGCTTTCTAAGAATTCTAAGAACAAGGCCTTGCCACAAGATGCTTTTGTGTTTCTAATTTCTATGGATAGGATGCTGCTGTCTCACTGCTTACAAATGGAACCATTTTCTTCTCTTAGAACTTACCTGTCCCAGGTGTTTTTTAGCCCAAGATAATTCAAGGAAATAACAACAATGATTATTATGTTCTCTCTCCTTGAGACTCCACAGAGTCAGAGATGGTTTAATGAGATAAAAACAGCATTCTCTCTCTCTCTCTCTCTCTCTCTCTCTCTCTCTCTCTCTCTCCAGAGAATAAACGAGTCAGATCATACTTCTAAAAAGTAAACCTAATAGTTGGTATCTTCGATCTCTTAACTGATTTCTCTTTTCCCTTTTTTACGTTTGTATGTGTATGGTGCATGCATGTGTGTATGCATATTTATACACATGGATAAATGCATGTGTGTGCACATATGGAAGCCCAAGGTTGATCTTGAGGACAATCCTTGATTGCTCCTTACTTTTTTTGAGATAGGGTCTGTAATCAAACCCAGAACTCACTGATAGGGCTGATAGGGTAGTCTGGCTAGCCAGTTCTGAGGATTTCTTATTTTTATCTTCTGATTAGAATTATATTTAGGTGAGCCACTGCATCCAACTTGCACTTTATAGTGGACTCAGGGATATGAACTCTGGTCATTTTGCTTGCACAGCAAATGTTTTAATTGCTGAGTCATCTCCCGGCCCATCATCGATTTCTTGACTTTTCCATGGCTTCCTTTCTTTCTTTCTTTTTTTTTTAACATTTTTTATTATCTCCGCTCACACAAACTTAATAGGTACACCGGTTCCCTCCCTCCCTCCTCCTCCCCCCCCACCCCTCTGCTCACCCTCCCCTCACCCCTCCCTCCCCACCCCCAAGTGCCTCCCCTCCCTCAATCCCTGGAGAATCCTTTAATGTGCATGCCAAACTCTCCTCTGGGCCCTCCTGTCTGATGACGTACAAGGACCCAGTGGCATTTCCCTGAACCCTTTCCTTTGTACCCCTTAAGCATAGGAACACTATTTTGGCTGTCAATCCCTTGCCTCCAAGGATCTTGGTGCTTTTAGCAAATGCTAGACTTTGTGGGGTCAATAGTGTGTTGGACATTGCGCAGGACATGCAAAGTCCAATTATGATTGCTTCGGCCCTAACTTGTGTGGAATATCTTACATATCATTGCTCCTCCCATCCTTGTGCTCTTACACTCTTACCTCCCCCTCTTCTGCAAATTTCCCTGAGCTTCAGGATGGGGAGAGATTAGGCTGGTCCATGGCCTCCTTTCATTTTCTTGGCTCACAGAAAAACAAATCTAGTAATTTTGGGACCATTGACCATCTTAAACTCACCTCTCAAATGTATTGATCTCTACTCCACTGTCTCTGATGTGCCCTCAAGGCCCCTTTACCTCTGGAAAAGTGGTAACCAAGCAGAAGGTGACATCTTTATCTCTGTGCGTAGGACAGACAACAATGTGATTGGTTCCTTGGCAACTTCCTTTGTTAGTTATTTTATTTACATGGAAATTAGCTTTGTTTTCATGTGAGCAATCCTAACTTCTCCATATGACTTTTGCTAATCTTTGGACTGGTTTGTCATGTTATAACCAACTTCCTAAGAAGCCATGAATAGCCACAAGGTTATGTAAATGACTCTGTCCCTTTGTGTGGTTCTGTGCCCTTTTTTTAGCAAACCCAACTCAGCTATGAAAGCAAGGAAGAGTTTGCCAAATTCCAAGCTTCATCTTTTTTATTATTATATTTATTTATTTTTCCCCAATCATAGAAGCTTAATAAGTACCCCAGTCCCCTCCTTCCCTCCACTCCTCCCCAGTCCCCTTGCACCCTCCCCCCCTTTTCCACTTTCTTTCAACCCCTCCCTTCCCTTCTCCCAGTACCTTCCCCTTTCCCCCCTCCTATCCCCTGGAGCATCCTTTTGTGTCCAACCTTCATCTTGATGAGAGCTATAGGAAGAATAATTTCTTCCTCAAAGAGCTAATTGGTCAGGAATAAGACAATCCTGAGTTTGTAATGCCTGTGCTATCTCTTAAATGCTGACTTCTTTTTTTCCCTTTTGTCATTTGAGCTAAATGTTTAAGTGATATTCAGAAATATCAGCACCACTGAAAGCAGTTTCTTATAAAACAATTAAATACTCTTAAGAAATTTGAAGAAAACACTAAGACATATAATTATAACTTACAAAATCATATCAGATCATAACAATTATTATTTAAGGAATCCTCACAAGTCACTATGAGAAAACACAAGAAATATTTATTTTAATTTCTAGTGCCAAATACTTCAGTCCAAAATCAGTTGGCTTCACTGCTTTGAACTTGTGGTGAGACAGAGCATCAATGGTTGCAGTACATCATGAAGCAAAACTTCTCAATGGTGACCAAAAGGTTAAAATAGGGCAGTAGACAGACCAGGGTACCAACATCTCCTTAAATCTAATGTCTTTCCCCTAGGCCTATCCCATAGTCTCTACCATCTCCAAATACCACAGACCAGGAACCAAGTCTTTAGCATGTGGAATTAAAATGACACTGGGATGCAAATAGAAAGGCATTAGGAATGGTTAGGAAGCAGTTGTCCTTAGAAGTACCCCTAAAAATGCACCACTTTCAAATAATATTCTCCATGTTTGCTTAACTCTGTGGTCTATCATGGTAGGACAAAATTAACACGAGAACTGAATCATGACTTTCACACATGTACATAATATATGTTTATCATATTCACACTATTACTCTGTCTTATTTCCTCTCTCAATGATCCCATTTCTCTAAACAAGATTTATCACGCTGGGAGAATTTTAAGTAAATACACAGATACAAATAAAAGGCTTGCCTTAGTTGCTGGAATGTCACAGAAGTGGTAAAAGAGATGAGTAAACACCAGAATTTTTCCTTCACTCTAATTTTAGGTGTCATTTGTTTTAGGGTTCAACCTTGGTTACTTTGCTATTTTTACTCTCTCTCCTCATTTGGGCACATTTACAAAGGACTAGGATCTTCACATGCCTGAGATAATTTAAGATGCACCTCTTGATTCGCCTTAGGCATTTGGAAAGTTTATACTGTGTAACTAAATTTGAGGGGGGGGGACTGTAGTAGTTGACATCTGTGCTCAATATTTTCTTATGGCAAGTCCTGTCTTCTAGTTTAGAAATATCAACATTCAAAGAACTTTTGAAATACTCTTCCCTCTTTTTGGCCATTTATCACCTGGCATTTATGGACCTACAGATTGTAACTCCTGTGAAAACGTTGAGATCTTCTATCTAGGTTTCATTTACGTGAGTACTGAGACAAGTAAGATCAAATGAATTTCTAGGAATCTTATTTGAGTAGCAATGGGAAGCAGTGGTTGCTATGATAGACCAGTAGTTATTGATACTCACTGCACATCAAGATCATCCAGGGAGCATTAAAAAAACTTCAAGCCACACCTCAATCACATTTGAGACATATTAGGAACAGAATCTCTGCAAGAGAACCATGGATTAGTATTTCTTAAAGCTCCTTATGTAATTTCAATATACAATATTAATCTATAACAAATGAATTAAACAAGCATTTTTTCATCTTTAGTATGCTAACAAATGAACTGGAGAATCTTGTTAAAATACAGATTTGGATTCATCTGGTCTGATGTGGCCTTGGGATTCCGCACCTGGTGGTCCTTAGACCATCTACAAGGTTCAAAACCAGAGATCTTAGACTGGGATGCAGCTTAGTGGTAGAATTCTTGCATAGTATGACTGAAAGCTCTGGGTTCCTTCCCCAGCAGGTATATGAGAGAGAGAACGAGAGAGAAAGAGAGAGAGAGAGAGAGAGAGAGAGAGAGAGAGAGAGAGAGAGAGAGAGAGTTTACAGGTTAGCATTCCTGAGGAGGCAGTTGGTTTACTACATTTTTTCTTTTTTTTCAGTGTTGAGAATTAAACTAGAGTATCACACAAGCTAGACAAGCACTCTTTCACCAAGTAGCACTACTCCTGGCCCCTTACTGTATTTTCTTACATATAGCCTAGGCTGCCCTCAAGCTCACTGAGTAGTTGAAGCCAACACTGATCTTTTAATTCTCCTGTCTCAGTTTCCTTAGTGCTAGGATCATAGTGTTACACCAGGCTGGCAGCCTCCTACTGTATTTTAAAACCTGATTTAAGCCAAAAATTTAAAATCGATAGTTATCTCAAAATTCATGTCAAGTATTCATATTTAAAAAAAGAAAAGGGAAAGTTCATACAATCACATTTCTGCATTCCACATAAACCAGATCTGCAGAGTGACTGCTCTGTGTATGAAGCAGGGGAAGCAATTCACTGAGGAAGTTCTAAAGTAGATTTTTTGTTTATAAAGCACTTATAATAAATGCCTTTATTATAAGTTATCTTTGATTTTCTATCCACACTGGTGTGTCTACATGCAACACAAAAGTGTTGTGTACATCAGCAAAAAAAAAAGATAAGACCCAAGAAATAAAAAAGGTAAAAAGAAGAGAGAAAGAATAATAATTACTTAAAACTTAGTTATGTACATTATTAAGGACCTGTTGGTTTCATCAGAGGCCTCTGTGAGTTATTTTAAAGGAAGAAATATGTGAGGAGGACCAGCATATAGCTATGGTTCTTGGGCCCATGATACAACTCAGGGCTTAGAGAAGAACAGATCAGGACTGGTTATGAGCACATAAAACCCTTTCCTTGTCTTCATCTCACTTCTCTCCCCACATCAACCTTGCTCTGGCTATTCTATAGTCTAGGCAGAGTATGTGGCTACCAGAAGTCCTCTGGCTTACACAACAGGGATCTTGCCCCATGTGGTCCCAATCTATAGTTTTGGGAAAAGATCATGATGACAGACTAGGTAGAGAGGTAATCTCTTGAGTTGGGATACTACTTGAAATGTTTCCTCTGTTCTGAGGAGCATGGGAGTTTAGCTCCAACCCACCCTGGAGACAGAGGCAGGGAAGAGACAAATTTCTCAGACTTTTTGGTTCATGAGGCATCTTTGCCTTTGAAGAAGGAAAATGTTCAATTAAAGACTCAATTGTTTTTCAATAATAGTAATAATACCTTAAGGTAGGGCAAGGGCAGTAGTGACTGGCTGCACTGATTTCTTTCCTCTCCAAAATACAATGCACAGTGTGAAAATTACATAAAGACATCAACTTCTGACAGCGATCTACAGGCAAATTTCTGTATTGTGACACTGTGTGGGTGGCATTAACTAGATAACCCACGGGAATTGTCTCTGAACGTGGAGTCAGGGCAGCATAGCCAATGCTACAGTGAACAGAGATGCTGCAGCTGAATTTCAATATGAAGCTAAGTTAAAAGTGAAGATGGGCAAAGAGAAGCACAAAAGGTTAGCCAGCCAGGATACCGAAGAGGAGAGCCCATAAGTGTGTGTCTAATTCCCTATAATGAGGTCTAGGATAATCTGTCACAAAAAAGAACCCATTAGCTCCCATTGTTTTTAAAGAGAAGAGATAAAATATTTAATATGTGCCATCTTAGAGTATGCCTTTTTGTATTTTAAATGATAACCTCAAAGAAACAGCTATGCTGTGCAAGAGATCATGTTATTCAGTTTCCCGTTGAAAAATTCAATTGGGAACAGCACAGATGTTGCATATTCAAATGATGATGAGATGAGAGCAGGTCTGAGGATAAGAGGAGCTGAAGTGCTTTACGTAAGACCTTGAGAATGCCCTACCTGATCCTAGAACTCACCTGTCTGACTTTGACTAAGATGTTTAATATCGCACAGGGCCAAATGCTGAGTCTACCCTGTAATTAAAAATATGCCCCAGAGCTTTACCTTGAGAGCTGAAAATGTGATTATATTAAAATTACAGTGAGTCCTTGGGATCCAGACAAGTGGTCCTAGAATGTGAGACCAAGAGAACGACTGTCTTGCACACAGAGGAAATATCAAATAACCATTTTTCTAAGAGTGACATTTCAGCTAAGCTTATAAGAGGCCTTCAAGTTTATTTGTTCATTTTTCTCTGAATCTATTTAATCCACAAGTACTGGTACAGTCTTACAAATAATTCCAGAATAGTTGAGATTCTTTTCAAGATCTAGTGGGTTCACATGAAAATAGGCGAAGAAACTTCTTGGCTTTTTTTCTCCTACTCATTACATGATTTGAATCTAAAATGTCCCCATAGGCTCATATTTTGAGCATGACTTTCCCAGCTTGAAGTGCTATTTGGAAGGCTCTGGAGTCTGTAGCAGGTGGAGCCTGACTGGCAGAAGTTGGTCAATAGTTGAAGGTTGCACCTGCCCCTGGTTCTGACCTCACTCTCAGTCACACATGAAAAGCCTCTGTCTCTGCTTCATACTCTACATCTGTGGATGAAGCCACTTCAATCTGTCTTCTCTGTGATGAGGGAATGGATTTTCTCTGAAACTATGAGCTTAAGTAAACCTTCCTTGCTCCAGATGGTTCTGTAAGAGAAGCTAATATATGCCCTTTCCTTACTCTTTCTTCCTGTGGAATCAGGTTCAAGGACAAATTCATAGAAATATAAGGTAAGAATATAGGAATTTAATGTTTTTTAATTGTGTAATGGCTTTTATCTGTAGAGAAAGCTATTTGGAAACCCAAATTTTTGCCAAAGTAAAACTAGAAAGACTATAGTACTGCCTTTTATTATTTGGGTTGACTTCTTTCTTCTAGTCAAAATTTGAAGTATTGCTTTGTCTTAAATACTACTTCCCAATGGGCCATTCTTTCAGTTATGCTGATTGTACTAACATTGGCAGTGCATATCTTCTGACTGTTCCTGGTGGGGGAGTACAATACAGCCTACAATTTCTACTTTATCTACCTTTCCCTGGAAGAAGCTGTGAAATATATTCTGCGAGATCAAGAGGAAGAATAAGATACCGGAATTACATTCACTCTTCATTAATAACTCTTAAAATGTTCATAAACTTCATTTTAAATTCATGACATAGTAATGTTTTTAAAAATGAATCTGAAAAGATTTGCTTTATGCAAAAGTTGAAGTATATCGATATTACATGTTCTTCCCCCCCACACACACACATGAAAACTGAAGTAGGGATAAACAAAAAAATGATGCAAATAATAAAATATCTTTAGACAAATGTGACTGGATAGACATTGTGAAGCAAGAGAGAAAGAACAAAGACAAAATTCTTGAACTAGAACGGGTTTGATGGAAATAGAGCTGAGAGTAGGTAAAGATTTGGGTCCAACAAAATATTCCAGAAATCTTATGAATATGAAGTCATTTGTGGAGAGGAAGTGAAGCTAATAGAAATTTTAAAGATCTTACTTGTGTTTTGTATGTAAAATGTTCCCTACAAGCTCATGTGTTTGTACACTTGGTCCTCATCTGCAGTGATGTTTGGGAACAAAGCAGAAGCTTTAGAAGTTGGAGTCTTGTTGCAGGAAGTTTATCACTGGGGGCAGGCCTTGAAATTTGATAAGCAATGTGAGTCCCCCACCTTCTACTCCTGTTGCCTTACCTTCTCTGCCATGGTGGTGTCTATACTATCTTACTGGACCTGTAAGCCAAAATGAACTTCTTATCTTTTAGGCTACTTTGGTCAGAGTATTTGGTCAGAGTATTCACAGCAGCACATTATAACTTAGAAATAACTCTACTGTGATCATGCAGAAACCAAATGTGTTTAATCCTCCCATATATTAAAAAATCTTTTGACAAAATTTAACACCCCTTTATGATTAAAAACCCTGGAGACAACAGAGTTGGAAGAACCCTAGATCAACATAATAAAGACCATATCCAACAATAGCAAAAAAAAAATCCTTGATACATTATCACTTGATCAGGAACTGCACAAGACTGTACAATCTCATCACTTCTATTTAATATTGTACTTGAAGTCTTAGCTAGAGTCATAAGTCAGGAGAAAGAGATAAAAGGGATACATATAGGAAAAGAAGAAATCAAGGTATTCCTTGCAAATGATACAATTCTATGCCTGAGAGACTTTAAAGTTTCTAGCAAGAAACTACTAGACCTAATAAACTTGCTCGGTAAAGTGACAGGCTATAAAATTAACATCCAAAAATTAGTGGCTTTTCTAAACACCAAAAATGAAAAAAATAAGAAAGAACTGAGAAAAACAATACCATTTACAACAGCTCAAAAAAAAAAAAAACCTTCAAATAAACCTAACTAAATATGTGGAAACCTGTAAAATGAAAATTTTAAAACACTAAAAAAGAAATTATAAAAGATATCAGATGATGGAAAGACCTCTATGCTTATTGATTGGTAGAATAAACATACAAATGACCATCCACTAAAGGCAATATACAGATTCAACACAATCCCAATCAAAATTACAATGCAATGCTTCTCAGAAAATGATTTAAAAAATCTTAAAATTCATGTGGAAGCACAAAAGGCCCTGGATATGAGTTGTAATCCTGAGTTGTAAAAACTCAGCTAGAGGCATTATCATTCCTGATTTCAAACTGTGCTAAAGAGCCACAGTTACATAGACAGCATGGTATTGGTTCAGATACAGAGACATTGACCAATGGATTAAAACTGAGGACCCAGCTATAAGGTCATGCACCTACAGTGAACTGATTTTTGACATGGGTGAAAAAAAATACCCATGGGAGACAGGACAACATCTTCAACAAATGGTGCTGGGAAAACTAGATATATACTTCCAGAAAAGTGAAACTAAACCCTTGTTTTTCATCCTGCATGAAAATTAACTCTAAGTGGATCAAAGATCTCAATGTTAGACTGGAGGCTATAAAACACCTAGAAGAAAAAATACATATATACTCAAGTAATTGATGTAGGTAGTGATTTTTCTGGATAGAAGCCCTATTGCACAGAAAATAAGACCAACACTCAACAAGTAGGATTTAATGAAATTTAAAAACTTCTGTTCAGCTAAAGATACTGCTAAATGAGCAAAAAGGCAACCCACAGAATGGAACAAAATCTTTGCTAGCCACATATCTGATAGAGGATGAATATCTAGAGTATATAAAGAGCTAAATCATTAAATATCAAAGAAACAAACAACCTAATTAAAAATGGGTATTAGGAACTAAAAAGAAACATCACAGAAGGAAATTCAAATCTCTAACATGTATCTCAAAAATGTTATACCTTCCTAGCCATTAGGAAAATTCAAATTAAATAGCTGTTTATCTGAGATATCGTATTATCCCAGTCAGAATGTCTAAAATAAAAAACACAAATAGCAACAAATGCTGGTGAGCATGGGGGTGAGGGAAGATATCTCTTAGTCATTGTTGGTAAGAATGTAAACTTAACAGCCTCTCTGGAGATCAGTGTGGAGGTTTTGCAAAGAGCTAAAAATTGAACTGCCACACAACCTAGCTGTGCCACTTCCTGGGAGTATTCCTAAAAGAAGTTAAATCTTATTACAGAGATACTTACACATCCCTGTTTATTGCAGTTCATGACAAGATGTCGATGGGCCCAATCTTGTTCAGACCTTGTATAGATGCTATGAGTTCAAGAGTGCCATAACTATATACCTGGAAGTCAATATTGTAAAATACTCCTCTAAATACTTTCTTTTTTACTTTGTTTCTCATTTATTTTTGTAATGTGCTGGTTGTCTTGTACACGTTTGAATTCATCAAATTTCCTTCTGTTATTGATTTCTAATGTATTCAAGCATGATAAGAAAAGTGCTTTTTATGTTTTCAATCTCTTTAAACTGACTGATAATTGCTTTATTCTATCTGGGATATTCCATGCTCATTAGAAAGGTTTGTGCATTCTACTGTCATTAGTAAAATCATTGTATAGACATTTGTTAGGCTAATTCATTTATAATGTGTTCAAGCCTTCCATTTCCTTGTTTCACTTGTTAGTTTCTCTATGCATTATTGAAAATGGAATTTTGATATTTTCAGCAATTATCATAGCACTGCTTCCCCCCACCTCTCATCCATTGTCTTTCACCCTCTTTGAGTCTTGTGTTTTCCAACTTGTGGTTAACTATCTTTATGATAGTTTTGTCTTCTTTGTAGACTGACCTAGCATTACAAAGTGTTCATATTTGCTTCTAATAGCATTTTATCTTAAACTCTACTTTGTTACAGCCATTCCAGCTCTACCATAGCTATTATCTTCATGAGATAGATCAAGGGTAGTTTATTCAACATAATTGTGATCAGAGTACTTCAGATTTTGTGATGTTTGTATCAATATGATTAGATACCTTCAATAGCACTCAAGTTTAGATACAACAAATTATGCCTACTTCTTCACTGTTTGTTTCATGTGTAACACACACATCCACAAAGACAATTTTATACTATACTCTTAGTACACCTTTGCATTGACTGATACCTGAAGTCAGGCATAGAATTTTACACTTGTGGTTTCACATCATTTCTAAAAAGTTTTTGGATCTTGCAACATTTTGAATTTTGGATTACTGGTAAACACAATTACATCTATGGCGGTTTGCCTGCATGGTGGCTGATAAATTCATGACCAAACAGCTTAAGGGGGAACAAGAAGGTTTTATTTTCTCTTATATTCTTTGACATAGTCATTTGTCCAGCATGGTAGGAAAACTCATTCCAATGTCAGAAGCAGAGGGAACTGGCCACACTTGCCAGACAAGTGTGTCTGGCCAAGCATGCAAAAGAATGCTAACTTACTTAACCAACTTCCCCCATTTTATGTACCTGGCTAGTGATTAGTCCCGTCCACTCACCATGGTCTGGACTTTCCCTGTCAATTAGACAATCTCCTGCAGGCTTGCTTAGGGCTTAACTCAACTACTAATTCTTTAAATATACTCAGAACTCAACCTTCAATTGACAAGTTGAAGTACATATCTACCACATTTTTGAATGTAAAGTGAACATCACATATAGGATCAATCATATTTTAACCCATTATGTCAATCCCTATCTTTACTAGAGAGTTTAGTGCATTCAATTTCGATATAAATACTGATGTGGAAGATGTTATGTCTGCTGCTATGTTATTTGTACTCTTTATGACAAGTCTTTTTTTTTTTGTTTTTTATTTCTTCCACTACTGATTTCTTTATATTGGGTTCAAGATAAAGTTTAGTGAATTAATTAAATTCCTTTTATTTCTTTTACTATATATCTTTGGATTATTTTGCCATGAAAATTACCATTACCACATTAATTTATAATAGACATTAATTCCAACTTAACTTCAATAATACAGATAAACTTTGCTCCTATTCCCCTGTTGTGTTTCTTTCAAATTATGTCATTACACATATTGTAACCACCATCTTAAGCTTATAATTATTGCTTCTTGTAATTATATCTTAAATTAGATAGGAACAGAAGTAGCTACTAAAAAATGCTACGTTTAGCATGCTATCTATATTTAACTTTACTGGCATTATTTTATCATGAAATTTGAATTGCTATTTAGCTTTCTTTCATTCCAACAGGAAGAATTTCCTTCTATATCTTTCATGTCAAGTCTATTAGTAACTGATACTCTCAACTTTTGTTTATCTGTCAGTATCCAGATTTTTAAAAATTAATTAACTTTTTAGTTTTGCAAGCACACTTAGTACTAATCCCTTGTTCCTTTCATTCCCTCTCCCTCCCATCCCCCAACTTTCCCCTCATCAATCCATTCCACTCCCTTCCACCCTCCTGCCTGGCCATTTCTATGGATCCCAGGTTTCCTTCTGGCTTGTCTACTCTTTGTCTAGAATTTTTTAAAAGACAGTTTTGAAGAATATTGAATTCTTGGTTCATAAGTTTTGTTTATCTATCACTTTCAATGTGTCCTTGCATTGTTCACTGTGTTAATCGCTTTTTAATTTGTGTTGTTACTACTCTGACAAATTCCTGAGAGAAACAACTTCAAGGAAGGAAAGATACATTTGGGATCAATTTGGGATCATGGTTTCAGAGATTCAGGGCAAGGGCAAAGTAGAGACTTCACGGGGGAAGAACATGATAGAAAAGAGCTGCTTGCCTTACAGCAGGTAAAAAGCAGAGAGAAATGACCAGGAAGAAGGGGCAGAGGACAAAATATATCCTATAAAGGCACTACATCTATTAAGCTCACCCCACCTCCTCACATATCCATCATGTCCCAATAATGCTATCAAATTATGAATCCATCAACAGATTCATTCATTTGTGAAATCACAACTCTCATGATCCAATTGTTTCCTAATAGCTCTATCTCTAAATGTTGTGTTGGCAACCCAGCCTTTAATACATTAGCTTTTTAAGGGAGATTTTGTATTAAACCAGAACACCTACTTGAGTTTCCAAGGAAAAATGAACTGCTGATTTTAATGAGTATATCTGTTCTTGAAGAGTTGTTCTACTCTTGCTGCTTTCAATGTTTTTGTTTTTTGATTATTGGCTTTTAATTATTTAACTATCTTGTGTTTAAATGTAGATCAGCCTTAATTAAATTTAGGAGATTTTTCTCTAGTATTTCTTTAAATATTGCTTCTGCCCCATCCACCTTCCATCCTCTTGAGACACTATACTTGTGTTGCTAAACTTGGTAAAGTCCACACACAGTTCTTTGAGGCTTTATTCATTTTTTCTACTTTGTTTTTTTCTTCCTATTTTTCAAATGAACAACTTCAATTTTATACCTCTCCACTCTTTGATTTTGTCTTCTTCTTATATTAATATTATTTCTTATATTGAGCCTATCCTATGGATTTTTAAATTTCAGTTATACTTTGAACACCAGCTTTTTTATCTGGTACATTTTCATAATTTTTATGTATTGATAATTTCAGGTGATCTACTACTCCTTTGATTCCTTCTATTTTTCTAGACATAGTGTTTTGTTTGTTTTATTCCTTGAACATATTTAAAATAGCTGATTTAAAGTTTGGCCTAGAAAAATCCAATGTCTAGACTTCCTTATGAACAGTTTCTATTGGGTTCTTGTGTATTGATTATCTACTTTTTTGCATATAGCATAATTTTTGTTGAAAATTGGATGTTTCAAATTTATATGATATCTCTGTAAAATGAGATTCTCTTTTCTACCCAGGATTTGCTATTGCTGCTTATTATAGTTTTTTAATTACTTTGCTGATTTTTTTCATCCAATTATCTTCAATGCCTTCTTTAAAATTGAAACTATACAAATAAAAAAGTACACATAAATTAGTCTATTAAGGATAGAAAGTGCAATATTAGAAAGAGAACTGCCCTATTGTGCACATACAAAGGGATTAAAGACCTTTATGAATTAAAATTTGTCCAAAGTCTCCAAATTTAAAATAGATACATGCCAACAAAGAATTAAACCCTGATTAAATAGTTTTATAAGAAAGCTTCAGTGTGTGAATGTTTGTGTATCCTTACTCATGAGTTTCTAGACTTAACAACTTGAATGTTAAGCAACAGGATTCATAAGTGAATAATGATATCTCCATTAAATGGGCTAATATGAAGGCCAGCTGTCAAAAAGATGGAGCTCTATGTCCAATAAAATCTCACTTACAAGATAAAATGAAAAAGTACAAACCTCCACACAGTGTGTACAACATCCAGATTGTGCTAAAATTGGAAATTAAAACTAGTTTGTCATAACTCTGTCCACAGATATTTATGCCAAGACCTTGTAATTGTAGCTAAGGTCAAAAAATTAAGAGTTAGAATTCGAGAAGAAAATATGATTGTTGTATTTGTCCTTTTTAAACTTTTTTTGGTAATTACTAATTGTAATTACTTTGTGACAACGTATTCATTACAAATGTCTAAACAGGCATCCATTATAATTGTTAGATAGTGAAATCCTCATTATTTGTGTCTGACCAGCTATCTAAAACTCATCAATTTTTTTCTTTTATGAAAGGTAGTAGAAATCCCAAAGAACAGCAGAGCAAAGGATAGACTAATTAGACTTAAAAATGACTAATTAGAGTTCTATTTGCTAATCTAGTACTGTAATTCTAGTACTAGAACTTCCCAAGTAGCCAGAAGGAAGGTGAGGAAGAGGTGAGGCTGCTGGAAACTCAAAGGGAGATGACACACTTGAAAGAAGACAACTGCTGAGATGGGAGAGGAAACAAAAAGTTTTGGGCTGAGCTGGTGAACAGGCAGTCCTCAGGAGGATGAATCAGGGTGTCCAGGCACCCTGTGGGGTGGGGTGGGGGGATCAACAACTAGGAGGTTTCTTGACACCCAAGTCCTTTTTAATATCTTCAGGTTTTTTAGACAGATTCAGCATGTCAAGCAAAACTCATTTTGTTTGCATATGAAACATTCTCAATTAAAAAAAAAAATGCCAGGCAGGCATGGAAGTTAGCCTGTAATTTGTACCCCAAGATGTGCCTTGTAAAATATGCTCCATGGTTCTGAGCCAGATACATTCCAACTATGTTGCCCAAAATAAATCCAAGTAGGCGCTGGAGCATGGGTCGGTGGGGAGGACAAGGAGGGTGAATCTCCTTTTCAACTTTTCAAAACTTTTTCATGTAGTAACCTTTTAAAATCTTAAACACACACATGCATGTATAAAATATAACAGGTCTGGAGAGAAAACTCCGTGGTTAAAGTGCTTATGGCACAAACAAAAGACATGGAGTTAGGATCCCCAGATCCCACATAAAAAATGCCAGGCAGATACTATAAATCTGCCCAAATAGCAGTGGAAGGGGAGAAAATGGACACTAGACTGGAACAGCTATCTTAGTGTTAATTATAAATATTTGATAGCAAGCTATCAACTATAAACACTTCTATACTCCGAGATAAGAAAAACTTTCAATATTAAACCAAGATGCATCCTATTGCAATGGAATAATAGGGAGCCAGAAAAGCACAACTGGTTAGAGTGCAGAGTATTGGCAATCCTGGAATGCTCAGCCCTAATCAGTCCATCAAAATTTCTCTCTTTCTCTCGGCTCAAGAAACCTTGCAGAAGAGAGGGCAGTAAGATTGTAAGATTGGGGAGGTACACTGCTGCTCAGAACACTCCAGTCATGGCAGGCCTGCTACATCCAAGAGCTCATGGCAATAGATCTACTACCACCAGATTTATACAATAGCTGATGTAACAACATTCTCCATGGACCAGTGCAAATCTCAGGAGAAACAACTACACCCAGAATCTTTGGGTAGGAGCTGAACAAAAGCAAGGGAACTTTCCCACTTGAGAGTTGGCCCACTGAACGGCTGCTTATACTACCACAGAGATATGGTACCTTATTAGTACAGGAGCTCCATAGTGAGCCCTATGATCCACACATACAGAGGGCTGTGAGAGTGGGAGAAATATGGCTGGACTGGGGAAGGAGAAAAGAGTGGTGGTAGTGGTGGGGGGGAGGATGGGACATAAACTCATTTTGTTTGCATATGAAACATTATTAATTGAAAAAAAAAAAGCTAGGCAGGCATGGAAATCAGGCTGTAATTTGTGCCCCAAAAGGTGGGACCTCGGAATTAAAATAGCAAGCTGGCTAGTCAAACTAGCCATACTGGTTCACTCTGGGTTTAGAGACCCACACTTAAAAGAGTAGAGTTGTGTAGATCACACATGCAAAGAAATGCAAAAGTAGAGATAAAGACTGGCTGAAGAGTGTAACATATGAAGTGGGATAGAATGGGAAATGGGAATCTGTAGCAAGGGTGAAATACATGGATTCATTATATTCATATATGAAAGTGTCAAAAACTATGAAGTGGGATGAAAGGGGATGATATTGGGTAGTAAGAATAAATTCATTGTATTTATGTATGAAGATGTCAAAGAATAAACAAAAAGAATTTATACAAAATAGTAAGATTAAAGAGCAAGATAGAATGATTCTGAACATCACCCTGAGCCCTCATGCATGTATGAAATTATCAAAGAGCAAAATTCATCAATAAATAAATATGAGAAAAAAGATAGAATTTTGACAAATAAGATAGTTGCATCATTAAACGAAATTTAACATGGACTTAAGATAACAAAATGGACACGAGTATAAGGTAGTCTGTAAGAGTAGGGACATTTTTCATGTGCATGCTCCCCTGTACACACTTGTGACCATCTATATGCAGAACACATAAAAATACATCATCCCCACTGCAAATAATTATAATTGTATCTAATATAGAAAATACAAAATCTTTTGGTCTTTTCTATGGCTTACTTTGAAGATCCAACAAAGTATTCATGCATATAATAAGACATAAAGAGAAGAATCAATCATAATCATTTGCAGACATTTCTGCAACAATAGTTTATGAACAGAAAAGAGACATAAACTTTATAGCCATATGGTGGTTGAGATAGCAACTCATAGCCAGACAAGTTTATGAATGCAACCTTCATTCATGCTTTCTCAGAAAGTTCAGTTGTAGAAATACTTGGTAAAAACATGTTTATGTTTTGTGATTATATTGAATGAAGTCTGGTATCATCATTGATACCTAATGCTTAAATAGCATTTACTGTTTTAAATATGGTACTGGAAGCAGATAAACTCTCAAATACAGAAAAGTGATCAGGCTGAAATGAGACTCACATGACAGAAAACATATAAAGATTTGTAAGCAAAGGATTGGTGTGTTACAGACAATAAGTTGTACATTGTAATTCAGCATCCCTAATTTTACAATATTACCACAAAGTCGCATGCCTTTTGTTGTGAGTCTGTAGTAAATTCTGCTTAATGATGCAGCTATCTTGTCAAAAATCCTCTTTTCCTCTCATTTTTTCTTTGTTGACAATTTTTTCCCTTTGACAATTTCATAATGTGTATAATACATTGTGATTGCTTTCCACTCTATCTTTTCTTATCACCATTTATCAACCTTTCTCCTGCCAGTACTCCTTTCCATTAATTCTTCCTCCCACATTCATGCCCTTTGTGATTACTATCTCTTGGAGCTTAAAATTTTTCAATATTTACTTGCTCATTTTTTGACAGAGAGAGAATGAGAGAGAGGAGAGAGAGAAAGAGAGAGAGAGAGAGAGAGAGAGAGAGAGAGAGAGCATGCATATATGCCGTAGCCCAGAATGAAGATCAGGGGAAAACTTTCAGAGGTTCTCTCCTTCCACCACTTAGGCTTCTGGAGATTGAAGTTAGGTCACCAGGTTTGTGAGCAGGCACCTTTCACTCTGAGCTATCTCACCAGCCCACAACTGGATATTTTTATTTCCTTCCATGAATCTGTTAGTTGCCCATTGTTCATGAGTACTTTGTAGGTTCCCATTGGTTTCTCCTCAGTTAATAGCTGACCATTGACCAGCTAGGTTCATTGTGGGCTTCTTGTTAGTAATTATTTGTGCCGTTGGCTCACAGTTGCCATGACCATATTGTTTTAACAGGATGGCATTTTCTAAACCTTCCCTCTATCTTATTCTTTCTGCCCTCTCTTCTGCAAAGATCCCTGAGTGTTTACTGGTAGTATATTTTTTGCTGGAATTTATTTCTTAACTTTCTCTTATTCCCAGCATCTTGTGCTATCATGGTTCTCTGCATTCTTCTCTGGTCACTGCAATGAGAAGGTGAGGACAGTCTTAGTATTCTTTCTGCTCCCTTTTCTGTGATATTTTCTGAACTCGAATGGAAGAGCATTAGATGTCTCAGTGAAGGGCAGGTGTTCCACAGTCATTTCTTCTCTTCTAACCAATATCAATCACATAAATAAGCTTTTGAGATGAAGGCTGAGAGCTGCATAAATCAATGAGTTTAAAGATAGAAATTTAGAAGGCAGTTCGATATGTCCATTTAGCAGAACAAAAGTAAAAGTTTCTCTCCTTGGGTTTATGACTTTCTCATCCAAGGGTTCTTGTGTGTGGTTTACAATGCAGGCATGTCTTCTCTTCTGTGGAAAAGGCCGTAAATCCAATGGAAGAGTAGTCAGTTACCCCTATAACATTTATGTCAGTATTTCACTGATGGGCACATCTGCCAGCTAGTTCTTACTGCAGCTCACAAAATTAATAGCTGTGTAAAACTGGACAGCTTTTTGTCCCCCAAGCAGCCATCATAGTACTTTCTTATTCTATCAAAATAAGGAGGCTTCCAGCTCAATTCCAGCATGATTTTTCCATATCCTGTGACCAAAGTATATGAAGTCTTTAGCAATCAGATCTTAATATCAGGCTCTGATGGGCAACTAAAAGTAATGGCAATAACCTATATTGATTTGTGTGCTTTGAGGGTCTCTCTAACCAAGAGCTTATATGGAAGTTTCCCACACCTGGTATGAGAGTGTTATTTAATCACCTATAAGTTCTTAGAGATGAATCTCAAGGCAGTTTTTGCTATCCCTTTTCTCACCCTTTCTCTGTGTAGGTTACCTCAGTTCTAAACCTTTATTAAATTTTAGAAATATGGTAACAGTTTAGTAGGATCTATTCAGCTTTATCATGCATAATGCTATTTATCCTTTACTAGTCTTTTCTACCTTATCTCTCATTCCTTTCTCACTTAAACTTTTTCTCCAGATTCCTCTTTCTATCTTTATACTGCCTGCACCTACTAACGCTATTCATCTAAAGTCTCCCCCTCAATTTCTTAAAGCAAAGCTTATCTTTGTCATATGAAAAGGAATTTGATCACATGTATCCTTGATCTAATTCTTGTATATAAAACTTCATGTGATTCAACTGAATTTTTTGTATGCATATGTGATTAAAAGTTAAAGTTGGTCATGAAAGGAAATTTTAGATCTTAAAGAGAAAAGACACAAGAAGTAAAATTTAAAATTTGGGAATGTGGCCAATAAAATTAAATGAATGAGAAGATGGAGTTAATGAAAGTTTCAATGAATTAGAAAGAAGAAAAAAGATAAATCCAGAAATTAGTTTCTTTGAAAAAGCCCATAATTTTCAAGCCTAACTGAGACAATAAAGAGCAAAATAGGCAAATTAGTACATGAATGGCTATATCCATTTAAAAATTACAAATGGTAATTGTAATGACATTCAGACTTCAAACCTTAAACAAAAAGATTCTTCTTAGAAATTTAAAAAACACTAAATATTATCTGGAAATTAGAATTGTTGACTGATCAAATAGTGATTGGAAGTCTAAAACTTTCTTTAAGTTTTATCCTAGATAATGTCAGGATGGTTGAGATGAGTTTATTCCTTAGAGAATAAATCATTTGCTGCTTTTCAAATACTTTAGAGCATGAAAAGTGCAAACCCTTCATGCCCACTTCATAAAATTAGTGTAATTTTAACTCCAATTCACAGCAATTTTTGCAAAAAAATTGGTATAAACAAATATTACTTCAAAATAAGGAAACATTTTTTGGACTCTTTCTAAAATTTTTATATCAAAGTTATAAATAAATATGATTTATTCAAGAAGGCAAGGTAAACATTGTAATCTATTAATATAATTCATAATAATAATGCAATAAAAGAGAAAACCCTATTAGTATATTTATAAAATATAACTGATAAAATTCTGTAGCTGTTAAAATTGCTGATAGAATACTAAGAGAAAATTAATAGGGCTATGACTATAAATCATTGTTCAAAAATACCAACAACAAAGATGAGCTTAAGCCAAAATAAAACAATTATTATAGTTCTCTGGGACCATAGCTAAGTTCCAAAAAAGTAAGTGTTATAAAAAGACTAAGTTCCCAGATGTCCCCAAAATACTGTAAGTTTTCATCACTGCTCGTGGATACCCACTTGAACCTGATGCTAAGCTAAGATCCTCTTTTGAAGATACCACACTTAGAACACAGGACAAGGAGAAATGAAGCTGGAACTGTGCTGGAAGTTTCCTCCTTGCTGGCTAGCTTTCATATTACTGGAAGGTGCAGAGCCAGCTGCTGGAGGAGAAAAATTGTCAATACTCTAATGCAGCAGTGAATTCTGAGAGCTATAATAGGAACCAGTCTAGCAAGATGTGCCCTTTGTTGCAATAGTGGCTTGAATGATACAAGGGTAACCAATCACATCATTTAGTTTTAAAGCCGGCTCTTCACAAGAGAACTATTTCCAGTACTATAAACCTGGCTTAGATTTTGTGGAAGGGGAGGCCATAGACTGTAGGGGAGAACAAATTGCTCTTTTGCTGTATGGACATGATATCAAGTTGTCTTCTAAATACATACTTTATACCTATAGATTAATACAGTTCGTAGCAGTCATCAGAAGCTATTATTTTTTGAAATGGATGAAAGTTAATACAGAAACTCACAACTAGCCATAGTGCAGAGAATAAGTGACTGTAGAGTCCTTGGACCAAAATGAGACATCTATATTGTCTTGCTCCAGATCTCAGCAAACACTGTAAAAAAGGGGGAAGAAAAGAATGTAAGAGCCAGAAGATTAGAAAAAGTACCTCTAAGCATTGTCCTGTGAACATGATATGGCTCTTGTATCTATAAACTCACTAGAGATAGGCTTATATGCATAACGCTTGCACACAACTGTGCCAGTCAATACTTCCTCACAGAAGGGGAAGACCTCATGAGGCTCTACCTCTCCCTGAGGGCCGACTGAAGTTTAGTGGTGGCTGAGTGAAAGGAATCTACTTTCTTCAGGGGTATACACACTGAAAAATTGCCTATGCTCCAGCAAGTACCTAGGCATATTCTAATGCAAGTAAAGCTTATGAAACTTAGTCGAACACACACACACACACACACACACACACACACACACACCACACACACAAAAGTAGGAGGGATATTGACTGGAAAGAAAGATTTCAGTGTAATACTGGATGAGATCATGTAAAATGAAATTTATTTTATATATGTATGAAACTATCAATCTGGTCACTCTGGTCACTCTGTTGCCTCTCTTGTTTGAAGTCTCTGTGCATACAATCCTGTCATGGTGCTTTGTCCAGGCAGTGACACAGCCAGAGTGGCCTCACCTAAGGTGAAATCAGTACATCTGATGATTCCCGAACCATGAGTTAAGTAAACCTCCTTCCTGTCTTTATAAAATACTTTGATGCTTTGAGCATTTTATTTAAAGCAACAAAAATAGACAAAGACAATGTCCTCTATTCTATTGAAAATATATAAAATTTGATAATAAGGGAAGAATAATTTCCTCAAAGTATGAGACATAAAACATAAGCAGAAAGAGTCTAGTGGGGATTCAGCCACTTACTTGGAGAGAGCAAGCTAAGACACACTGAGGTCAGAACCTGTTTCTGTGGCTTTGAACAGTGTGCACAGTAGCTGTGTAGTGCACATGACTAGGCCTGTTTTTAATCTAGCCCACGGAACTAGAAAATTGATTTTTGGCTATGATCAACACTGAAGAATATGTGGGAAGGTGTTCCGTGTGCCCATATCAGACTTCTGAGTCTAGATGTAAAAGACTCAAAGCAGTTATGATGAAGATAGACTCTCTGAATTATGGAACTAGAGTTCCTGCTCAAGAAACAGCAGTGGAATTTTAATCCCACCCAAGACAAAGTAAAGAGACAAGCATTTCCACAGAAATGAGATATATTTAGCATTTGTAATATACCAGATAGAATCCCAAATTATCTAACATGCAAAGACTAAGAAAATGCCTGAGTGTGTTGGTATGGGCACATGGTTCCAATACCTGGAGGCTGAGGCAGCAGACTACAGGTTAAAGGTCAGCCTGGCTTAGAACAAGACCTTGATGCAATAACCTAAAACCAAACCAAGCTACAGCAATAAAAAGAACTAAGAAAATGGAACATCGTCTCGGGCAAGTATGACTATTCTAACTTCAGTTAAATAAAGCAGAATAGGCTTTCAATGATAGAAAAAGAAACATAAGTCAAGAGATAGAATTTTTCTAGCATTGAAAAATGCAATATTTGAAATTAAAAATGCAATAGAGCGATTAAAATTCTAGATATGGCATAGGACAGCCAACTGGATTTGAAGACAATGATTAACATATAAAATGAGAAAAAGAGAAAATAAAGATTGGAAGAAGGAAAATTGTGTTTGGATGTTATATTTTTGAATATATTTCATGTACTCACATATTATACTTCTTGGGCTACTTGAGCAGATGAAACAGTTACTTTTCACTCTGTTTTTATTATCAGTGTCATTTCTGGGTCAGTGTGATTGACTTTTCTTGTTATGTGTTATATGTAACCTATTTTGCAAACTTCATAATTTTTGAATGAGTACCAGACTTCATTAAATTTTCTTCGTAGGTCCTGTACACTATTGTAACCCTACATACAATTGAGTCACGTTTTTGGTATGTGGTTGTTGCTTGTACACTTGGTCCTATCTGGCCTTATTTAGACTTCATTTTAGACTTTGATTTAGACATTTGGTCTAGAACAAAAAATTTCTATTGAGAACAAAACTCTTTTGAATGTTATACCTTTTCTTATGATTGTGAGGATTTTCTACTCTAAATGGTGTGAGCAGACACTATTATGACCTATTGCAAGATTTTTTTTTGCTTCTAGTCTCTTTAATAGTTCTATAGCCATGAAGTAAATGGTTCTGAGGTTCTGATAGATCATTAGAGTTGTTTCTTTGAAGCTTCCTCTCCTTCAGTACCCTATCCTATGTATTCCAGCTCTCCTCTTTCATCCCCATTTTAGCTCCTCTAATGTACGAGAGAATTGTCTTGTGCCTGGATTGCCTTTCTCTGTTCCATGGCTGGAAATTCTCTTCAAGCCATACCTAGGGCAACTGCATGATTCCCTATTTGTGTCCTGTCTTTCAGAAATCCCTCACTGTCCTTAACCTAGTGTCCAATGTCTCAAGAATTTTGTTTCTGGGAAGAAGGAAAATCTGTTCATTGATATCCCCTTAGAAACAATATGCATTTCATTTTGAAATCAGCATCTGGATGTTCTAGTATGTAGTGGATAATAATTAATGGGCTTGTTGAGAAAGGTAGTCGCCTCAATCTTTAATAGCAAGAATAATTTTGAAAGACTCATACTATCTAATTAATGACTTACTATAGCAATCAGTTGCCACAAAGGCAGTAATATTGGAATAGTGGAAATAGACCACAAGGGAGCATGAGAAAATATTTTATAATAATGAAACTCTTCCATATCTTGATTATAACTACTTAACTTCATATAATAATCACAATTTAAGTTTGAAAAATTGGGTCATTCTATTTTATATATAATACCTTGATTTTAAAAAAGGGAGAATAAAATAGTGAAAAATGCAATTAGCCAACATGCCCATCAACAGAGGAATGGATAATAAAAATGTGGTACATATACACAATGGAATATTACTCAGCCATCAGAAAGGATGAGATTATGAATTTTTGGTAAGTGGATGGAACAAGAAACTTTAATATTGAGTGATGCATTTCTGACACAGAAAGTTAAGCACTATCCTTGTCAATGTATTTGGATTGGCAACACTTGTAAAATCCAGAAAATTCAAAAAAGATCTGAGGAGAAAAGTGGGAATTGTTGCTTGTAGTGAAAACTTTTAAAGAGAAGATTCAGGATACCAAGACAAGAGGAAGGAAGGGAATGAATACATAGTGGGAAATGAGGGGATGGAGATAGGAGGAACATGGGAAATAGAGAGAACAGAGGGACTTAAAACCCAAATATTGTGGGAAGTAACCCCAAAGGAACATCCTATGTTAGTAATATGTAAAAAAAAAAAAAGTATTTTAAAGAAAGGAATAAGAATGAACAACCACTATGCAGAGGAGCTTAGAGTGAGGAAAACAGGGGGAAAAAGCCTTGAGCTGATCCATTTAGAACCCAGGGACAAAATTATACAAGAAGTAACAGGAATGTGGCACTTTCTGATAAAATGTTAGTCAGAGAGGTCTTAAAGGCCCCCAAACATTATAAGCTTTTGCCATTGCTCTTCACGACTCTCTAAAAACTGTCAGCGAGACCCTATTACTGAAGATACAACACAAATGGATCACAGCAAAATATATCAACCTGAACTTGGTCTGTGGACTTCCTTCTTGCTGGAGAGCTTACACAGTACCAAGGAATATTGTAAAAGCTGCTGTGGAAGAGAAATAATCACTAGCCCCAACAATGGCATGAGATCTGTAAGTTGCAAATATAAATCACCATGTCAATAGGTGACCACCAGTGTAATAGTGGCATGTGTATCAAGGAGACAACCAACAGCTTTCTGAGTGGATTCAAGGGATTGTCAGAAGGGTACACATTGCTGTTAATGTAAACTAGAACAAGAACCTATAAGAGAAAAATAGGAAAGACAGCCAATAAATCTATAGATAGGAAGACAGTACATTGAAGTGTTCTGTTGGTAACTGTCATTATACCTATAGAATGGACACTTACAGTAGAAACCTTTGGGTTTAAAGCTGGATTAGTGAAGGGAAATGCACTATCAGTGGGGTGACCTGAAGAGAAGTACCTTGATATACCAAAGAGGCCTGAGCACTCACAGGAGTAGACAGGTCAGAGTGAACCCTGGGGTCCATAGAAGCACACAGGCAGAAGGGTGGGTGGGAGTGGGAGAGAATGGTGAAGGGAAGGGAGGGGATCAAAAGGAAGGGGAGTGAGGGAAGCTGGGATAAATACCCAATATGCTTGTAAAAGGGAAAATAGACTTTATATGCCTAAGTATAAAAAACTGAAGAAAACCTTGAGAATTGCTTAACTAAATAAAAAAAACAGATGATTTATCTGTAACCTCAGTTACTTTGGAGACTAAAACAAAAGGATTGTAAATTCAAGTCCTGTTGGGGCAATTTTCTCAAAATGAAAAGTGAAAAAGAGCCAGAGTTCTTGCTGAGGAATAGCAAGGCCCTGTTTTGAATCTCTGATATTGAAAAGAAATAAGAAACAAAAGGAAAAGAAGGAAGGGAAGGAGAAAGAAGCAAGTTAACTATAGAAGGAATGATAATAACTTTTGTGAGAATAGAAAAAGCTATTAAAGTTAAAATAAATCAAGAAAAAAATCATGTAGTGCAAATAACAGATTTAAGCTGCCCCCATATTCAAAGTCTGTCTCTAAACTGACAAAAAAGTATATAAGACTGATGAATAATGACTAAGAGAGCAAATTTAAATGGCCAAAATATATGAAAATATGATTAAATTCATTAGTACTCAAGAGAATGCAAATTTACAAGCAGCAATAGTCTAGTTAACATTTATTACAAAAGCTGCAATACTTAGCACTCTAGGAATTAAAAAGAAATACAGGTATTTTTGGAGTTGAACTGAATTGTTAAAGATAAGTTCAAGCATTCACACTAAAGGATGCTTCAGGGATTGGGGGGGGGAAGAGGGGAGCACTGAGAGAAAGGGAAGGGGGTTGAAAGGAAGGGGAAAAGGAGGAGGGACCATGGGGGTGCAGGGAAGAGTGGAGGAGGGAGGGGACCGGGGTCTCTATTAAGATTGTATGAGTGGAAAAAATAATTTAAAAAATGATAAGTTCAAGGCAAAAGGACTTAAGGAAACAAGGGGTTTTATTTTCTTTTATGATAGTCTGGTTATAGTTCTTAATTCAGCTTGACAGAAGAGTCCAAACCAATACTAGGGGTGAAGGGAACTGACCACACCATATCCATTTATCTACAAGACTGTTAAGAGAAGGATAATCATCATTTGCCAAAACAGCATGACTGGACAAGTATTTCAAAGGATGTTGACTTCCTTAACTAGTTCTCTCCATTCTATACACCTACCTGGGGACTAGCCACATCTACAATGGGCTGGGCTTCCCCATCAATCAGACAATCTCTTGCAGGCTTGTTCTGGGGTTAACTCAACTAACAATTCTTCACAGTTGTGCCCAAAGCTCCAATCTTTAACTGTTAAGTGGACATGTATCTAACTATGGCAAATATCTCCCTGGTAGAAAGGTGCAGTGTCAAGGTCTTTGCCCAAAGTAATCCATGAAAACTAAAATCCCATACTCTATCATTGGGTATTATCAGGCCTCAATAAGAATACCAATAGAAATTAAAGCAGATACATCAATACATTAAAATTTTTATTGCAGCATTATTTCTAATAGCTCAAAACCAAACAATAGTGAATGCCCATGAAGAGGCTCAGGGGTTAAGCCTCTGCTTACAAGCAGAAGGACCTGAGTTCAGATCCCAGATTCCATGTAAAATTGCTGGGTAGAATTGGTGGTGGCCTGCACTTCTATTCTTGGAGGGCATGATGAGCCTGGGAAACTCCAGAGTAAAGCAAAGAGGAGGTAAAAGCAATCCAGGATGTTTCTCTGTTGTCATCCTGGGCCTCTGCAGGCATACACAGTTCTATCTTATACACACAGTCCTTGAAACACACACACACAAACACACACACACACACACACACACACACACACACACACACACGAGGTAAGTGTTGGTGGAGTAAATTCCACTGTATATATGCACCATTTCATGTAAAATAAGCAGAATTATGGTAGGTGGCTTTGTTCTACCATTTATTGTGGAATAAGAATTTAAAGATGTAGAAAGACTCTAAAATAGTCTCTGTTTTATGGCATAAAGACTAAAACCAAAATATGTATATCTATATTTTTACTTGTATAATAGTATGAGCATGAAGGGAAAACTTTGGGAAGATGCATACTGGATTTTTTTCAACTTTTTATCAAAGTAGCTTTGTTGTATGGATTAAGCTATGTAAAAATAAAAGTAGGATCAACAAATGGACCAAGCCATGAATAAGTCTGAATTGGAAATACTATACTTATACCAAAACAGTATACTTATACCATAAGTATTGCATTAGGGCAGTTAAATACCAACTTCCCAAACTGTGGAAACTTCCCAAACTGAATGTGAGAGTCATAAAAAAAATTGGCAATCTTCTATGATGAACAACCCATTCAAAATTAAGTGTTTAATGAAGCCACAGTATTCTGGCAGCCCTAGTCTGTATTGCAGTATGAGTTCTCTAAATATACACCATGCATCCATCCCACTCAGAGACAAATAATACCGCTTCAAATCTCAAAACTTCATTTTGAGACTATAGTAGATTATAAATTGTAGCATTTTTAATGTACATACAAAACTTCCCTGCTTTATATTAAAACATAATGGTTTAATCATAGAAAGCAAAGACAATATTTTTCTGCCATCATTCCTTAGCATGTAAATATAAAATTAGCATATTTTTGGATTTTACTGTGTTAGAATATTTGATCTTAAAAATTTTCCTTTGACTTGCTGACTTGAGCTTCAAAAGAAATCATTACATTAATTTTGATTTGGGATTAAAACAGAATTTCCAACAATTTATGAAATGACTCAATATACTTCTGCCATTTTGTACTATATATTTTTGTGAAGTTGCATTCATAGCATTGAAAATTATAAAATCTATTAATCTACTCTGAAAAAGATTGCAGACTCTGTGATTCCTATAGTTTCAAAAATGCAGCCAAAATTTAATTTTTTATATAAAAATAAAAGGCACACCCATCTCATTAGTAGGCAAATTTCTTTTGCCTGTAATAAATGTTAAAATTATATATATCCACAAAATAATTATTTTAGAGTAACTTATATATATTATATATAAAATGCTTGATTTATATAGCTATATAAATTGTGTCACATAGAAATTTCTCAAAAAGGTCATGAGTAGAAAAAGCTTCATAACCCTTGAGTTAGATAACTCTGCACAACCCAATATATCAATGTTAATACTAAAAACACTATTTCTAGTTCATGCAAACTGCAAGAGTCTGGAAGATATTTTCAGGGATGACTTTCTCCCTAAATTTTCCTTTTGATAGTATAGAATCTCCCTATCAACATGTGTATTCATAATTGCTGCAGTGGAGGAAGAGAAGACATAGGAGTTGTTTACCAAAGTCAAGTTTTTCCTCAGAAGTTGATGCATGTCTTGTCTTTTCATCTTTTTTTTTATTAAAATCAAAGCATATGGCCATATAGAAGTTTTAAAGATTTAGGGAAATCTGTTCTTCTGATATTATTCTAGAAGAGGCAGGAAATGCTGGTGAGGAACAATCCATGTATACTATTAAATTTATACATAATTATGTATTTATATATTTAATATGAAACTTAAATATTCTGTTATGAGATACTTTATAAATGTATAGTATAAACCCATTATGAAGTTATTTATATAAAGGAACTATACTTTGAGTGACTTTTTGTTGTATTGTTTTTGCATTTTGTTTAGAGATTTTTAGAATGGGGTTGCATTAACCTTGAAGCCACAATCCTTCTGCCTCAACTTTTCAAGTGCTGAGATTACAGGTGTATGCCACCATGCCTGATCTTTTAAACAATTATTTATAGTCAAGTAGCATCAATCTTTTCTCTTTTTTAAATTTTTTATTATTATTTCCACTCATACAAACTTGGTAGGTACACTGGTTCCCTCCCTCCCTCCTCCTCCCCCTGACCCCCCTGCTCCCCTCCCCTCACCCCTCCCTCTCCATCCCCCAGTGCCTCCCCCCCTATCCCCGGAGAATCCTTTAATGTGCATCCCAGGCTCTCCTCTGGGCCCTCCTCTTCGATGACGTATAAGGACCCAGTGGCATTTCCCTGAACCCTTTCCTGTGTTCCCCTTAAGCATAGGAACACTACTGTGGCTGTCAATCCCTTGCCTCCAAGGATCTTGGTGCCTTTAGCAAATGCTAGACTTTGTGGGGTCAATAGTGTGCTGGACATTGTGCAGGTCATGCAAAGTCCAATTATGATTGCTTCGGCCCTAACTTGTGTGGAGTATTTTGCATATCATTACTCCTCCCATCCTTGTGCTCCTACAATCTTACCTCCCCCTCTTCTGCAAATTTACCTGAGCTTCAGGATGGGGAGAAATCGATTAGGCTGGCCTAGTTCTAGGTGGTCGATATAGAGTCTCTGAAGTTCTGGATTGTGGTTTGTTGATTTTCTTTTGCAGTTTTGCTGCTCCTGCAATGCCCTTCACTTCATCCTGATGGGCATTGTATGTCACCCCCTGGCCAGAGACAAAAAGTTGTTAAACTGGAGTCTTGTTATAAGAGCACATTCAAAGGTATATGCAATGAAAGTGGAAACCACAGTGAGGGAGGGGTCAATCACCCATTTGCAAAATGGTTACTTTTTATCTAAGTAGCATCAATCTTAAGAAATAAATAATAATATAATTTGAATGACAAAAATGTGATTTTGTCAATTATAGCAGATTGGTTGGAATTATAAAGATTGATAAATTTCATTGCTGATGAAAATGTGGCAAAGAGAAATATTCATATGTTCTTGGTATGAGAATTAATTTGTACATTTCTAAAGATAAACAAGCTGAAGACACCAAAATATAACTTCTTGTCTCAGTTATTCTTCTCTGTTGCTGTGAAACATGAACTCAAGCAACTTCAAGGGAGGAAAAGAAGATTTATTTGGTTTACCTTTCCAAAGGGTAGATATAATCTATAATGATGGAAAAGGCATGGCAGGCAGCAGAAGCTGGAGGAGACTTAGATCACTGCATACACAATGGAGGCTGAGAGCAAACAACTACAGATTTGAGAGCAGAGCTACTAGCAGAAGAAAGGTGGCACTAACCAAGCTCAAGGCCCAACCCCTGTGATGTGCCTTCCTTCAGCAAAGCACTACCTCCTAAAGTGGCCACAACCTTTCCAAATATCAACTAAAGATTCAAACACATGATCCTGTAGGGGGCAGCTCGTACAAACCATGACACTTCAGTTCTCTTCTGGCTAAGAAGCATGATGTAAGAATTCACCCTTGGGAAGAAAATAAGATACATATAGAATATAAGAAGAAACATTCAACTATCGCATGACAAAATATCAAGTTATTTAAAAATGTATCTGCTAGGGATCAGTTAATTACCATACGGTAAATGCACATAACAGAACACCATGGGGTCCTCTGGAAGATAATGGAATTTAATTTAGCATTAAAAACAGTTCAAAACATGTGTCATGATTATCATCATTGTTGCAAGCAATATTAGATCTTATGGTTTAGAACAACTCTTTTATTCTTGTTTGGCTTCTAGAGTTCAGGTATGCACATCTCGTCTGGATAATTGGTTCTTGACCCACAGGGAAATGAGCTGAAGCTAAAGAATCTACTTCCTATACAGTTTGTTCATCTGTCTGATGCCTCTGCATTTTGATCTCTTTGTTTCTGAAAAGGAGTACTTCTAGGTCTTCTTTGGCTTCCTCACAGCATAACATTCCCTAGGTAGTTAGTTCTACTCCTAATGTGGTGGCTGTGTTCCAAGAAGCAGCAAGTGGAAGTTACCAAACCTAAGAGTTTTGCCCAGCACTACCATATCATATCTGCTGTATTCTTTTGATGGAAGCAATCCAAAAATGTGCTTATATTCAAAGAGATGGAGAAATAACACATTGTAGGAGATTGGTAAGTACAACTGTGGAACAGCTTGCAGGTTATGGAATTTGTTATGATTTCTTTGGAAGTTTCAGTCTGCACAGTATCACATGACTTGACCTATATAAATATTCATAATTTTTGTACTTCAAATCTAGAAAAAAACTTTGAAATAAGATGTGTCTCTAGGACATCAACTGTGGGGTGTAACATTACCTTTTATTTGGGTATTATTAGTGTCTTCTTATTTGTAGTAAACATGAATTGCTTTTATAACCTACAAAATTCTTAAAGTCACAATTTTATATTGGAAACAGATTATTAAAAATAGCATTTTCATAGAATTTGCAGTACTCAGAGCACACATTAAAACACATGTCATCACCCCTCCTCCTGTGGAATATTTCAGAAGGAACCTCTACATTTAAGTTTCTATATTTGCAGATGATGTAGGAGTGACAGCTTCTGAGCAAAACTGAATTTGAGTAACGGATTTAAATAATAGAAACCACTGTTCAGGCTAAAAGCAATGCAGTCCCCACTCAGATGAAAGATGGGGACAATAAAATATAGCACACGAAATCCAACAGTTGCCTGAAAAGCTTCAAAGAGGCAGGTCTGAGTTAAGTTTTTTGCAGTCAGAAAAATGATCTCAGTTTTTTTGGGGGGAGGGGGAGCATCTGTCTGGTTCCCACTCTATCTTCAGCAGCTGCATCCTTGTAGCTGTCACTTATCACAATAACAGCAAATGTGTACATTGCAGGATTTTTCATTGCTTTCGCCCATCTTCTCAAACATGCCCAGAAGTCATATGCTGGAATTGCATTGACACAATCATCCCCATGGAAACAGAGCCTGGTGTAATAAACATGGCATTATGACTTCTCAGCAGGAGGATGCAGATAGAATTTTGGCACTCGATGTTTAAGATTTATTCAAAAAAGCAAATGTCTTGTAGAATAACTCCAAGGCAAGGAAAAAAATCAAGGAAGGGAAGAAATAACATTAATTTCTTCTACAAAATACATATTTTTTTACTTTGTATGTGTGCTTGTGTGTGTGTGTGTGTGTGTGTGTGTGTGTGTGTATGTGAACATATGTGCCTATGGTGTGTATGTGGGGGTCAAAGGACAGCCTATGGGAGATGATTCTCTTATTTCACCACTGAGCCATCTCACCATTCCTAATATTCATTTCTCAAATATTGTTTCTAAGGATTTATTTACCTCTGGCAGACTCAATTCTTTTTCTTTGTATTGCATGATATGCCCTCAGTCTTGTCTGTTCAGAATGTATTCAAGAAAGAAAAATTGAGACCCACAGAAACAAACAGATGTTTAAATCACATAGCACATCAGAGATATCTAAATCACTTTAGCACATCAGTGCCTCTGAGGCCTTCTCCTGTTTGAATTGCCTTCTCTGAGTTTTATTTTAGAACATAGTGTGGTCACTCAGAACATTGCTTGGACTCTGTGCTATGTTTAAATATTGTAATGGTTACTCTTAACTATTGCTGTGAGAGAGCACCCAAAGTCAAACAATTTAAGGGAGAAAAGGAGATTTATTCAGCTTTCAGTTCCAGAGGGGAGATACAGTCTTTCAAAGTGGAGGCGGTATGGCTGGCTGGCCAAAGCTGGAGGAAGCTACGTCACTGTAGACATCTTGGAGGCTGAGAGCTGCAAGTCTACTTGCCTCAAAGGCAGACTTCTCCTGGAGGTAGGGTGGGACTCATCCACCTCAAGGCCCACCCCTTGTGACTACCTTCCTCCAGCAAGGCTCCACCTCCTCAAGGTGCCATAACCTTGCCAAATACATGAGACTATAGGGGACACATTTCAAACTGTGACAGATATGATTTGAGCATGTTCTTCACAACAGTGCATTCTAGAAATTTGGTCTTCATTGGTGAGAACAGCTGTAGGAGATGGCAGAAGTCTTAAGAGATGGAGTCTAGGGGATTAGGATGCTGGGAGCATTGCCTTCAGTAGAGTTCTCTCAGGACTCTGAAGTTTGTTCTCATGAGAGTGAGCTGTTACAAAAACAGCAAACTTGCTTCCTAAATTTATCTGACTTCCACATGTAATCTTTCTTGCATTTGGTATAACCATGAGATTCTCACTAGACACCAAACAGATGGGTTTTGGGCTTCTAGCTGCTAAATTAATGATCTAAACCATCCTCTTTCCTTTACAAAATACCAGTCCTAGCCATTCTTCTATAGTAATAGAAAATGGACCAAGATACTATTCTATTTAGATATCTTTCTCCTTATCGCCAAATAAAAGTATTTCAAACAAAATGTTTCTTTTTCTCTCTCTCATAGTAAGGTATTATTTTTCTCTTCTGTCTCTACAGTATTTCCCTGACTGGAGAGCACAGTGTATCACCCACTACATATGTATTCTACATAATATAAGCAGAGGACAACTCTCCATCTTTAAGATGGTAATATCAAAATTGCTTATGATTATACTCTCTTGGAAAGACTTTTTAATTTACCTGGTTTCAAAAGAAGCTAATTAATCATGTATTCAACAAAGTGGGTGATCTACTATTATATGAAAAAAAGAAGACCAGATCTGACAGACTGTGCATCTTTCTCATACCAGTGTTTGGTGGACTTGGCAGCTAATTTCAGTTCATACCTCTCATAGTTGAAGACTAACTATAGAATTTTTTTATTTACCAAGGGCATTTAAAATTGTAGCAACTCTATTGTGATAGGGATCACTGAAATAACAGATAGACTATACCAGACATGAGACGAAAAAGTAAACTATCCATTTGAATATATATTAAGGTTTGAACAGAGATTTTCTAATTCAGTGACTGTAAGAACCAATGCATTTATTTATGTATTTATTTATGTATTATTTATGTATTTATTATGTATTTATTTATTTATTTATTTATTTATATCTAATAGTCCAAGATTTATGTCTAAGGTTGGTGAAGCATTGCTAACTATGGAAGATGGTGTAGCTAGCACTAAGGATACCTGTAAGATAGAAGAGCCTCCAACTGTTTCACTAAAAGATGAAAAAGAGGAGGAGAGAGTAAGGAAAGGAAGAAAGATAAGTCAGAGAATGATTTTCTAGTCATATGAGCTTGGGCTTTGAGTATGCTCCTCAGTAAGTTATTGGAAGGATCATGACACCTCTTTGTGTATCTGGATTTACCCTCCACCAAGATTGTTCACAGTGCAATATTGGTCAGGAGTTTCTCTCAAGGTTCTTCTGGATCCAGAACTGTTCTTTGATGTTTTTGCTATGCAGCATCACCCCACCTTCTCTTCAGTGGTTAAAACTAGCAAAACCATTTGTCGGTTATCTATCCAGTGGCATAAAAGAACTCAAAATAATCATGTGAAATTTTCCACTTTTGGCTCAATGTAAAATAAACATTATAATTTCTGTTAGCAAATTTTTTCTCTTGAATACCGAAACTTCTAAATGAATGCAGTTCAAAGTTACAGAGATGGGGAGAAAATTTTCTAGTCTATTTTCTGACCAGTGCAAACATACTGAATTCTGGAATTTCTCTGAGAATTAGTACTGATTCACAGCTAAGATAATTTCTGGTCCAAGTATTTGCATGCCTTTAATGGCCACTCATCTTGGTTCCATTGACCATGACAAGAAAGACTATTTCAGGTATACATTTGTGTAATCTTAACATACATATTCCAAGTTTACCTGCTTCCTTCCTCTTCTCTCCCATTCCTGAAGTGACGCATCTGGCAACAGGTTTGGGCTTAGAGTAGTAAGATGTATCTTTATCATAACAACTTAAATAAGTCTTATTTTGCATGCCCATGGCATCACACAAATGAATAGTACCACTAAATTCATTGCTTTGGCCTGAGAGGTCCAATGGATAATTAATATCCAGCACATATTTCTCCTGTTGCTAATATGGGTTCTACTGTTCACTAAAGAAACTCTCCTTAGGTGCTGCCATTTGTCTCCTATCACCTTTCTGAATCAATTGCCCGAAAGGGACCGATTCAATACGTTTTCAAAAGTAAACATATTCTTCTGCCAGAAATTCAAAGTTCATTGAATATTTGAAAATTAAGCACTTGTAATTCATCTTATTAACAGTAAAAAAGAAAAACACATGGCAATGTGTTTTTACACAATAAATGTATAAAAACCATTTGAAAAAAACCAGTGTAGAGTTGCAATTAGAAATTAAAAACCAACCCAGTCACCAAATTTATAATAGATGGACTTGTCTTGACATAATATAACTACAAGAACAATATACTTAACAATAAACTAAATGCTTTCTTTGTGAGATAATAAAAGAAGCTGCTGATTCTCATCACTTCTATTGAATATTTTGTCAGATATCTTGTCTAGCAAAAAAAAGCAAGAAAGAGACATAGCCAATATCGAGGAAACATATAAAACAGATTGCTGAATACGGTAACATACGCCTCCAGTCCCAGTATTTGGGAGACCAAGGCAGGAAGATTACAGGATCAAGACCTATTTACGGTAGATAGTGAGATTCTGTCTCAAAAAAAAAAAAGTGTGTGTGTGTGTGTGTGTGTGTGTGTGTGTGTGTGCATGCACACGCATGTGTGTATGCACTCCTGCACACTTCTGTGGAGATTTAAGGGTGACATAAAGAATCATCCTGGATTACTTTACCTACTTATTACTTTGCTTTGGGGTTGCCCAGGCTTTGCTCTCTGGGGTTGGAATTAAAGGCTGCTACCATATATATATGTACCCAGAATTTTTACATGTGATCTGGAGATCAGAACTTTTGCTTGTGAGGCAAAGACTTTAAACCCTGAAATATATCTCTCAACCCTCAAAAAATTTTTAAAAGTCAATTTTTATTATTGGCACATAGCATGATTCTAAGGAATGTATGGAGATGTAGTATAACAAACAAGCAAGTTTCACAAAGTTACAGAGTACAAAAATCACATAAAAATTATTTGAATACTTATAATAATTAATCAATTGAATTTGAGTCTGAAAATCAGTGACACCTAAAATTCACATCGAAATACATGAAATGACATGTCCTCTGAAAATAATAGAAGAGTAAGTAAGATAAGTTGTTATGCCATGATCATGAATTGGAAGACTTAATATTTTCAGGATGTGAATTCTTCCCAAAATGTATGCATTTGCTATATAGCAGCTTCCTCCAAATTGGAACTTTCCATGGACAGTGAATCATTGTCTCAAGAAGATTCTGAAACTCATGAGATCCACTGAGCCCTTTTATAAGGTGAAAGAAACTGTCAGCTGCTGCCAAGGGACCCTCTGATGTGTCGAGATGCCTGCAAGTTTTGTAGAGAGCTCCACCAATGCATCTTTTTGGGTCATCTATTTGGGGATGGGCTTCTCCTCGATGTAGCTGCCTTTAAGTCATCCCTGCTCCCTCAAGTAAACACCATTTACACTCTTGAAGTAACTCCAATAGACTCATTAGTTAACCAAAATGGACTTTGGTGATTCATTACTTTGGCCTATCATTGATATTCCTTCTGGGGTGAATAGAAGTTTGTTGGCATCTCTCCAGGAAAAGTATTATAATAGCATTTTTAGGAGGTAGAAACTGACAATGCTTTTTAAATTTATGTCAAAATGAAAAGGAATTAAGATAATTAGAGTTGTTCTGAAGTAAAAGAACAAAGACTTCACTACCTGATTTCTAGAATTGTTAAAATCTTTTCAAGTATCATTTGTTGTTGTTTTTTTTTTTCTTCCAGTTTTGCTGTTTTTGCACTGCCCTTGGCTCCATCCTGATGGGTATTGGATGTCACCTCCTAGCCAAAGAGAAAAGGCTGTTAAAATAGAGTCTTATTGTAAGAGTAGATTCAAAGGTAGATGGAATAAGAGTAGGAGACTACTGTGGGGTGGGGGGGTGAGTCTCCCATTTGCAGGATGGTTAACTTCTATTCTGTCAGACTCTATGCCCTCCCTGTCTGGTGAGATCAAACCCCTCAGTTGCAAGTGACCAGGAAAGAAAGTCTGTGAGCTTAATCAGATGTCTCACGACTTGCAGTACTTGATGGTGGCCTGTTTTCTCTGCTGTAGCATGATCCCCTCTCTCCTTGTTTTTGGGGGGCCCTCCTTCTCCTTCCTGCCTGTTTATAATCATTGCAACTACTGTAGGTTTTACAGAGATTTATCTCTGAGTGTATCACCAAGTGGGTTTGGTACTAGGATCCACCTATTAGGGAATACATACGGCACTTAATTTTCTGTGTCTGGGATACTTCACTCAAAATAATTGTTTCTAATTCCATTCATTTCCTGGAAAATTCCATTAATTCATCATTTTTGATGGCTGAGTAGTATTCCATTGTATAAATGTAACACATTTTCCTTATCCACTTGTCAACTGTTGGACATTTGGGCTAATTCCATGACTTTGCTATGGTAAATAGTGCTGGTATAAACATAGTCATGCTTGTGCTATCGAGGTGAATTTTTGCTGTATGGGGGATTATTCCCAAAAGTGTTATAGCAGGGTCATATGGCATTTCAATCTTTAATTTCTTTAAGAATCACCAGACGGCTCACCAGAGTGGTTGTATGAGCCTACACTCCCACCAGCAATGTAGGAGAGTTTCCCTCTCTCCACATCCTCTCCAGCATTTGTTGTTGTTTGTATTGTGGATTTTTGCCATCCTGACCGGGGTGAGATGATATCTAAGGGAAGTTTTGATTTGCATTTCCCTGATGGCTAAGGATGTGGAGCATTTTTCAAGATATTTGTTAGACATTTTAATCATCCCTGGTAAAGTTTCTTTTAAATTCCAGGGCCTATTTTTTAATTGGCTCATTTGTTTTCTTGGTGTTTAGTTTTCTAAGTTCTTTGTGCACTCTGGATAATAGAGCTCTATCAGATATGTGGTTAGTGAAGATTTTCTCCCATTCTGTGAGTTGCCTTTGTGTTTGAGTTACAATCTCTTTATCTGAACAGAAGCTCTTTAATTTCACAAGATCCCATCTGTTGAGTGTTGGTTCTAGTGACTGTGCTATTGGATGTCCGTTTAGGAACTGTTGGCCTAACCCAATCAGCTGGAGGGAGTTCCCTACTCTTTCAACTATGGTTTTTATAGTCTCTGGCCTTATATTGAGGTCCTTGATCCATTTGAAATTAATTCTTGTACATGGGGACAAGTACAGGTCCAGTTTTAATCTTCTGCATGTGGAGATCCAGTTTTGCCAGCACCATTAGTTGAAGATGCTGTTCTTTTTCCACTGGATTTTTTGGGTCTCCTTGTCAAAGATCAAATGGCTGTAGTTGTGTGGGCTTTTACCTGGGTCTTCAACCCTTATCCATTGATCCGTGTGTCTATTTTGGAGCCAATACCAGGCTGTTTTTACAACTATAGATTTGTAGTATAGACTAAGGTTCGGTATGGTGATATCTCCCACTGTGTTTTTGTTACTTAGGATTGTTTTTGCGATCCTGGGTCTTTTGTGCCTCCATATGAATTTTGAGATTGTTTGGTCAACTTCTTTAAAGAATTGCTTTGGGATTTTAATTGGTATAGCATTGAATCTGTATATTGCCTTTGGTAGGATGGTCATTTTTATGATGTTGATTCTGCCAATTCAGGAACATGGGAGGTCTTTCCACCTTCTGGTGTCTTCTGCTATTTCTTTCTTTAGGGATTTAAAGTCTTCATTATAGATGTCTCTTATTTCTTTGGTTAGGTTTATACCAAGGTATTTCATTTTTTTAGGGGCTATAGTAAATGGGATTGTTTCTCTCAGGGCTTTTTCACTTCTTTCATTCTGGGCATATTGGAAGGCCTCTGATTTTTGCACATTTATTTTGTATCCTGACACCCTGCTGAACTTCTCAATTAGTTCCAGGAGCTTCCTGGTGGAGTTTTTGGGATCACTCAGGTATAAGATCATGTCATCTGCAAATAGAGTTAGCTTGACTTCTTCCTTGCCAATTTGAATCCCTTTTATGTCCCTTTCTTGTCTTATGGCTTCAGCTAAGACTTCAAGTACAATATTGACTAGAAGTGGTGAGAGTGGACAGCCTTGTCTAGTTCCTGATCGAAGTGGGAATGCTTCAAGTTTTTCCTCATTGAGTATAATCCTTGCTGTTGGCTTGTTGTATATAGTTTTTATTATAATGATAAAGGTTCCTTCCATTCCAACCTTCTCTAGGGTTTTGATCATAAAGGGCTGTTGGATCTTGTCAAAAGCTTTTTCTGCATCTATCGAGAGTATCGTGTGGTCTTGAACTTTGGACTGGTTTATATGGTGAATTACATCTATTGATTTGCATATGTTGAACCAACCTTGTGTGCTTGGGAGAAAGCCTACTTGATCCCCATGGATGATCTTTTTGATATGTTTTTGAATCCGATTTGCTAAGACTTCGTTGAGAATCTTTGCATCTGTGTTCATCAGAGAGATTAGCCTATAGTTGTTTTTTTAATGTATCTTCATTAGGTTTTGGGATTAAGATGATATTAGCTTCATAGAAGGAATTTGGTAGTGTTCCTTCCTTTGCTATTTGATGGAACAGTTTAAAGAGTATTGGTGTTATTAGCTCTTTAAATGTCTGGTAGAACTCTGTGCTGAATCCATCTGGTCCAGGACATTTTTTGGTGGGAAGATTTGAGATTACTTCCTTAATTTCCTCACATGTTATAGGACTATTTAAATAATTCACCACTTCCTGATTCAATTTAGGTAAGTTGTGTTTACTTAGGAATTCATTCATCTCTTTTGTGTTGTCATATTTCACCGAGTATAAGTTTTTGAAATATGACGTTATAATTCTCTGGTTTCTTGGGTATCAGTAGTGATAACTCCATTTTCATTTTGTTAATTTGGGCTTTCTCTCTCCTGCTTTTGGTTAATTTAGCTAGGGGTGTGTCAATCTTATTGATTTTTTCAAAGAACCAGCTTTTTGACTGGTTGATTTCCTGTATTGTTTTCCTAATCTCGATTTCAGATATTTCTCCCCTTATTTTGCTAATCTCCTCCCTTCTACTGCTTTTCGGATCAGATTGCTCTACTGTCTCTAAAGCTTTAAGCTGCATTGTTAAATTATGTATTTCTGATGTTTCCATTTTTTTGATGTAGGCATTAAGAGCTATGAACTTACCTCTTAGAACAGCTTTCATTGAGTCCCAGAGATTTTGGTAAGTTGTATTTTCATTATTGTTCACTTTCAGGACATCTTGAATTTCCTTTGTAATTTGTTCCTGAATCCAATTTTCATTCAGCATCACAGTGTTAAGTTTCCAGGAGTTAGTGTATTTTCTCTTGTTTGATGTGTTGTGGATGTCCAGCTTTAGGCTGTGGTGGTCTGATAAGGTACAGGCTAGAATTTCAACTTTCCTGTATATGTGGAGATTCGTTTTGTGTCCCAACACGTGATCTATTTTGGAGAAAGTTCTGTGTGCTGCTGAGAATAATGTGTATTCTTTGGTGCGTGGATAAAAAGTTTGATAGAGATCTGTAAGTTCCATTTCTTTAAGGGTGTGATTAAGCTCCAAAGTGTCTCTGTTAAGTTTTTTACCTGTTGATCTATCCCATGTTCAGAGGGCAGTATTGAAATCCCCAAGAATTATCATTTTGGGATTGATTTCTTGCTTTAGACGTTTTAGGGCTTGCTTAATGAATGTGGGCGGGGGCCTGTATTGGGTGCATATATGTTCAATATTGTGAAGTCTTCCTTGTGAATTGTACCTGTGACTAAAATGTAGTATCCATCTGTGTCTCTTATGATTTTTTTTGGTTTGAAGTCCACTTTGTCTGATAGCATGATGGCTACCCCTGCCTGTTTTCTGCTTCCATTAGCTTGCAGAATTTTTGACCAGCCTTTTATTTTTAGGATTTGCCTATCTTTTGTGGTGAGATGGGTTTCCTGCAGGCAGCAGATTGATGGGCTGTGATTTTTAATCCAAGTTTGTAATCTGTGTCTCTTGATTGGTAAGTTAATTCCATTAACATTTAATGTTATAATGGAGAAAGTATTTTTAATTCTGGATATTTATTATGTTTAGTGGCTTTTGTAAGTGTATTGTTTTGCTTTTAGGTTTTGGTGGTATTTTACTTGCCTTCTGTTCTCCTGGATATGCCTGCTTTTTTCTTCAAGCTTGCGTATCATTTCTCGCATTTTTTGAAGGCCTGGTTTGGTGGACATGTATCCCTTCATGTTGTCTTTGTGCTGGAAAATTTTTCTTTCTCCCTCAATCATGACGGATAGTTTTGTGGGGTATATCAGCTTGGGTTGACATTTTTGCTCATTCAATACTTGAAGTATGTCTCTCCAAGCTCTTCTTGCTTTTACTGTTTCCATTAAGAATTCATTTGTTGGGGCTGGAGAGGTGGCTCAGGGGTTAAGCCTCTGCCTTGCAGGCAGGTCCTGAGTTCGGATCCTAGACCCGACGTATAGACGCTGGGTGGAAGTGGGGGTGGCCTGTGTTTCTGGTCCTGGTAGGGCGGAGCCTGTGAATCCCAGGGCAGAGTAAACAAGGAGGAGGTGGAGGCAGTCCATGGTGGTTCCCGAATTCGCCCATGGTTCTACACACTTACACACACACACACACACACACACGCACAATTTAATAAATAAAAAAAATAAAAAAGAAGTCATTTGTTATTTTAATAGATTTACCTTTAAAAGTGACTTGTTTTTTTTCCCTTGAAGCTCTCAGCACCATTTCTTTATCTTGAATGTGGAGTGTTTTAACTATTATTTGCTGTGGCGAATTTCTATTTTGGTCATATCTGTTTGGGGTGTGGAATGCCTCTTGTATATGGATGGGGCTCTCTTATTTTAGATGAGGAAAGTTTTCCTTGATGATCATTTGAAAAATTTCCTCAGGGGTGGTATTTTGGGATTCTTGTTCTGGTATTCCATGAATACGCATGTTAGGCTTCTTCAGGGTGTCCCATAACTCTTGAATATTTCTCTCAAGTATCTTTTTGGCTTTAACAACCTCTTCCATTGAGCTGGTTAGTACTCCCACTTTATCTTCAAGGTCTGAAATTCTATTTTATGCTTTGTTAGTTCTGCTGATAAGACTCTCTGTTGAGTTCTTGATTGAAGATAACTTGTCTTTTAGTTCAGTTTTAAACTCTGTTTGAGTCTTTTAACTGCTTTATGCCTGTTTTTGTTTCTTCAACTGTTTTTCTCAACTCCTCCAAGTGTCTGTTGTGTTCCTCTTCAAAGTGATTGATGCAGTTATTTAATTCTTCCCGGATTTCCTCTTTCATAGTATTGAACATGGTAATGATCATGTTTTGAAAGTCCTTATCCTGGGTCAGGCTTTCTTGGCTATTTTCCGTGGGTTTGTTCTAGTTAGCATCTATCATTATTCGATTAATTTCTTCAGTGGGAGATTTGTTTTCTTGGGTTTTGTTTCTCATGTATTTGCACTTTGACTTTGGCATTGTCGTTTTAACTCTTAAGACCTTTCAATTTCTGTGCGTTTATTCACTGAACTGAATTATTTGGCTTGGAGCAGTTCCTGCTCCAGCTGGCTGATGGGAGGAGCTGGGTCCAGTGGGCTGCCTGGGGTTTGGGGGTGGGCGGGGGAGTTTACCTAGGTCGCCCGATTCCAGGCTGGACTGTGCATGGGTCCTAGGCTGGTGGGGAAAGGGAGGAGGTGGTGGCCTGGCGGTATTTAACCTGGGGAGCTGGGACGTGGCCCAGGGGTCCTCCCAGGCCTGGCTTAGCGCTGGCTTCGGGTGGCTGGTAGGAGGAGCTGGGTCCAGTGGGCTGCCTGGGGGTTGGGGGTGAGTGGGGGGAGCTTATCTAGGTTGCAGTGGGTCCTGGCTGGACTGAGTGCGTCCCAGGTGGGTGGGGAAAGGGCAACTGTTTAATTTTATGGGTACTTGCATAAGTTTTCAAACTTGCAGACAACTTAGAAAAGGTATTTTCAAATGCGAATACCTTAGAAAAGATAGTATGTATGAAAGCATTCGTTAAATTTGGTATCAAAAATTATGTTATAAGGACAAAATAGCACAACTACAAATTCTGTTTTCTTAACATAAACTTTTTATAGTTATAATTCATATATAGTTTACTGCAAAAGCTAGTCATGTGATGTATATGTAACAGCAAAACCAACCAAAATCATTTATCAATAATGAGTTTATTAAGCAATGTGTGGAAGTAACAGAAATAATATTCCCTGAAAAAAGGAGGATGTTTCTAGAGTCAATCAAATGAATTGAAAAAATTTTGGAAAACATAATCAAAAAAAGTTTGGAAAATAGAGTCACTACTTTAAATTTAGTTTCTAGTTCAGTGGGTGAGGAACCTGCTCACAAACCTGGAGACTTGAGTTCAACACCCAAAAAATCCCACTGACTTCTGAAAGTTGTCCTCTGACCTCTACTCGTGCACCATGTCATGTATGCATGTGTCCTCCTCTCTTAAATAAGCAAATATAAATTATAAGTACCAAGGACCTATTTAAAAATTGAATTTTTTGCTTGGGTGATACATGATGACACTGATGCCACAAATATGGCTCAACTTGCCATTTTATTAGTGATATTGATAATGAATCTATGTCATCCAAAGGAATGGCTTGCTTAATGTACTAATGCACTCCCTTTAGTGCACTTAAGAGATTAATGTGAAGCAAAAAATAAATACATGAAATTTATTTTCTTTGTTCATTGTCAATATATATGACTTCATTTCTAACAGTTTCTGGTGATAGTAGGTGAAAGTGAGGAATTTGTAAAAATAGAAAGCAATATAATTGCTGCTCAAAGCTGAGGTTTCATGTAGTATCATATACATATGTGCAGAAAGTTCATGTTTGACTGTACAGAAAGCTTGTATCTCAATAAAATGAAACAAAGTAAAGCAAAACAAAATAGTAAATAGATATACCACACACAAAAAAACTATAGTTAGTATTGTACTCAATGTTAAAAGATTGAGAGATTTTATTTAAATTCAAGAATACACAAGGATATCTGCTTTCTCCACATCTTCTAAGGATAGTATAGAAATCCTGCAAAAATTAATCATTAGGACAAAGGGGGCATAGATCCAAACTTAGAAGAAGAACTAAAATTTTCTGATCTTACTTACAGAAAATCCTAAAGATTCTGTAAAATAGCTTACCAGAACTAAAGAATAATTCAACAAAAACTAGATTCAAAAATCAACACGTTAAAATTGGTTGTTCTCTCTCTAGTAATAATGAGGCCTGATTCTGCTCAGCTTCTGAAACCAAATAAGAAGTTAGAAATTTCCTCCTTCCTTCCTTCCACTCTTTCTCTTTTCTTCCTTCTTTTCTTTTTTATGTACTGGAGACTGAACTTAAAGTCTTATGCATGTTGGACAAGTGCTCTGATCTATGTATCTAGTACTAAGGAAATTAATAAAATATTCCATTTATAACAGTATCGAAAATAAATTTTAGGAATAAACCTAATCATTGAGTAGAGGAACTTTTCAACCAAAAACTACAAAACATTTATGAAAAAAGACATGATAAATGAAAGGACATCAATTGTTCATGAAAATTTCACATTTTTAGGATAACAGTATTTGGGCCTAAAAGGTTTGTGTGCAGTCCTGGCACCTAAGTTTTATCCCCCAAAGCCCACATGGTAGAAGAATTTTAAAAAGTTATCGTTTGAGCTTTATTCATGTACCATAGCATGCATGTGCATATTTGTTCTTTCTCTCTCTTTCTCTCTTTTCCTCTTTCTGTTTCTGTCTCTCTCTCTCTCTCAAAACAAATAAATAATTATAGCAATCCATTGATTCAGCATAATCTCTATCAAAATTTAATGATATATTTTATTTCTTTATTTATAAAAGAGAAAATTAACATAGAATTTTAAGTGACTGACAAATAACTAAGACAATCTTTAAAAAATAGTTTTCATGGCTTTGAAATATATTACAACTGAGTATAATGGTATGTACCTACCATTTCAGTTTTTGGGAAGCTGAGGCAGGAAGATCTCGAGTTTGAAGCCATCCTGGGGTACATAATGTCTTACTCTGTCCCCCTAAAAATCCAAAATAAAACAACATATTGCAAGTCTACAGTAATCAGATCAGTGTACTAGTATAAAGACAAATAGACCAAAGGAATGGAATAGTGGGCCTAGAAATAAACCAAGTGTGCATTCAAGTATCATTCACAAGAGCTTCAAAAAACTCATTGGGAAGCAGTCTAACAAATGCAGTCTGGAAAAGTTGATATCCATATATGACATCCATATACAGTAGAAAAAATTGGACCCTTATTTAGACAAGATACAGAATGTCTAATTGGATTAAAAACTAAAATTGTACAACCATAGCATTCATGGAAGAAAATATGGGGAAAGCTTCATAATATTGGATTTGATGATAATTTCTTGATATAATACCGAAAGTGTGGGCAACAGCACTAAAAAATAGACAAAAGGGACTATTTCAAACTAAAACTCTTCTTTAAAAGATACACTCAATTGTAAAAAGATAGCCTAGCTAGAGCCATAAGGCAAGAGAAGGAAATAAAAGAAATACAGATAGGTAAGGAAGAAATCAAAGTATCCCTATTTGTAGATGATATGATTCTATACTTGAGAGATCCACATGACTCCACCAAGAAATTACTTGAATTAATAAACAATTTCAGTAAAGTGGAAGGCTACAAAATCAACATAAAAAATCAGTAGCCTTCCTAGCCTATACTAGAGACAAAAACGCTGATAAAGAAACAAGAGAATCAATCCCATTTACCATAGCTACAAAGAAAATAAAATACCTTGGAATAAATTTAACCAAGGAAATAAAAGATCTATACAATGGAAATTACAAAACACTGCTGAAAGAAATTAAAGAAGATACTAGAAGGTGGAAAGATCTTCCTTGCTCATGGATTGGTAGGATCAATATTGTGAAAATGTCCATCTTACTCAAAGCAATATATATATATATATATATATATATATATATATATATATATATATATATATATATTCAGTGCAATTTCAATTTAAATTCCAATTCAATTCTTCACAGAACTGGAAAAAACAATCTCAAAATTCATATGGAAGAACAAAAAAGCCATGATTATCCAAAACAATTTGGGGCAATAAGAAGACTCCTGGAGGTATCACCATACCAGATTTCAAACTGTATTCCAGTTGGTGCTCAGGATCCAAACATAAGTTTCTTCATGTTTGCTCAGCAACTACTTTGCTTACAGAACAATCTTCTTAACCCTATAGAAAAAATAAATTTTTAAATAGACCTAGAGACAGGAAGAAATTATGACTAAACGGGTGGCCAGATACTGGGAAATATCTCCATCTTCAAGATTCCAGGAATCCTCCCCCTTTCCAGGTCCCAGGGAGATAATTCCAGAAAAGTACGTGCAGCTACGCCAGTTACTGCAAAAGCCTTCGCGCCGTTTATTTGTAACCCATCAAATTAAAGTTAAGTGTTTTAGCCAATCATTTTGTAACATTACAAAGCCACCCTACAAAAAGGGTATAAAAGGTGTGTGCCTCTTGAACTTGGGGTCGTCTCTCCCCCTCGTGAGTGGAGCAACCCCAGTGCGCTGGAATTAAAATCCTCTTGCTTTTGCATGGAACCCGTGTTTGTGAGTATTCTGTGGGGGTCTGCTTCCTGGCGTAGGGCCGTTGGGTCTTACAACCCCTCTGTAATCCAATAAATTTATATACCTATATTCATAGCAGCAGCAGCACATAACTCAGAAGTGAAAGTAACTAAAATGTTCCTTGGTAAACAAATGTGATCACACACACACACACACACACACACACACACACACACACACACACATACTCAAGCAATCCTGCTTAGAAGTGGAAAATATTCTGTTATACCACTGCATGGATAACCATTTAGCAAACAGATGGTTAGCACGGGTCTGGTGGTCATTCTGACAGTGTAGGTTCCATTGGTTTCAGCTAGCTCTTGAAGAGGAACTCTGATCTACATGTATTGTCTCTGAGATTGACATGATTATGAAAGGGTTGCTCAAGCGAACACTAGGTAAAGGGCCCTAATGAAAAATATCCTTGTTAGTTGGGTGAGCAGATCACACATGACAAATCAATTCCAACATCCCTGGCTTGTCTGTGAGTTTCTTCTTCCAAATTGTGTGAATGAGCTTCCTGTGTTTACAATATATTCAGTTCAGATCTTCATTTAGTTCAGTCCTGTTAAATCAAATAAGCAAACAGAAGCATAGTGAGCTGAATCTGGACCAGTGAATCCAGTGTCTGAACATGGAATCACATCAGTAGGTGTACTTGGAAATAAAATTGCTTCTGGCTTCTGTACTGCGACCTGTAGAAGTCATTTCATGTATTTCCTCAGGTTGTTCTTGAGAAGCCTGAAAGTCTTGCAGTCATTTCTAGTGTTATGGTTGCTTCCTTCTGACTTGACTTTGAGTTTTATCTAACTTTGTGGTTGGGAGTTAAGTTTAAGACAATGGAAGATGTTGGAAATGGGACAGAAGGAGAATTAATGTCTCTTGCAGTGTAACTCCTCAGTGAGGTTGCTGTGAGTTCCTCAACAAAGGCAGAATCATAATCTCCATAGCTACCTTTGCTGCAGAGCCATTATCTGTGGAGTTCAAGAGCTCAGAATACTCAAAGGCAAACTGACTCCTTAAACATCAACAACTGAATTCACAAAGCTACATTTTTCTTCATTCAGTGCCTCAATTTTGAAAGAATGCGTTGGAAAATATGAATTTAGCAGCTTCTGGGCTAGGCTTATTTTATTTTTTATCTATTTTACACTTACTTAATTTACTTAAGAAAGAGAAATAGACAGACAGACAGAAAATATCTGCATGTCATTGTGTAGGTAGAGGTCAGAGATCAATTTTCCTTTCACTATATAGGCTTCTGGGAATCTAACGCAGGTTGCCAGGTTTGTGAGCCTTATCCACTGAGCTATTTCATTTGCCCATTATTTTTTATTCTTTTAGGGTTTCATACAGGAATACAGTGAATTTATATCTGCATACTTTAATTCCCAGTCCCATCTCCCCTTTTTTTCCCATTCCAACCTTTCATTCCAACCTTTCTTCTGCTGTTTTCACGTCCTTTTTCATATGTGACTCATTGAGTTTCATCTAGGTTTCCCTTGATGAAATGTGCCTGAGCCTTTCACATAATGTGAATCATATATCAGTAGTATACCATTGGGTCAGATTTGTAATCATTATTTTATTTATGTCCACCCTGTGGAAACACAAAATTCTATTCTTTTGTCGCAGTATAAAAATTTGCTGATTCTTCTGTTGTGCCTTGAACTGAATATGTATAATCTCTTCCTTTTAATTCATTAATGCAGTGATGAATACTTCACATTTTTCATATGCCTACAATGTCATATCCAGTCAACCATTCTAATCTCCTAAAACTTGATTTCAATAGGTTTTCAATCCAAGTTACCACATAAACCTTACCATTGGATTTCAGGATTCCTTACTAGACACAGTAAACTGATGGCTATTAAGTCTTCACTGACTTTAGGCCCAACCACACTAGCCAAGGTCCAACCACACTAGCCAAGTGCATGAATTCATTATCCTGAGGACTATATAGTAACTGCCATTGTTGGTGAAATTCTTAGGTGTTCATTAGAGGTAAGGTTCCAGTTAAAGTGTGATGGGTAAGAATAACCATTTTAACAAAGGAAATTAAATTAAGTTTTGTCTCTGATGAGTAGCTTCTTTGACTATCCAATTTTGATGTCTTTTCTGACTATGTGTGGATTCAAACTCAATCTCTTGTTACTCCTCTTCTAAGTAGACTAAGCAGCAGATGGTGTTAAGGTGGTTGTGCAGCCACCTGCTGCACTGACTGGGTGTCAGTCCAGGTACAGTACAAACACCAGCTGACTCTGGGACTTTAGGTGTTCATTTGATTTACATATTGTGCTAATAGAATAGGTCTTGAGTGTTTTTGTTTTATATTTAGTTAAATGAGGTTTGTTTTCCAGTCTGGTATATCCCTGCAGTATCTTCTGCTATGGTTTGGGTGAGTGTTTCCCTAAAGACTTTTCCCTGGAGTGGTACAATAGGAAGTGAGAGCCTACTGAGAAGTTCCCTAGTCTCTCTCAGTCCTGGATTCAGATGCCAGCACTTTGCTGTACATATGCTACTCCAGAGAGGCCCACAGCTGTAGTGCCTCCTGATCTTGGGCTGGAATATCCAGAACCATATGCTACAAGACTCCTTCCTCTTTACATTAGTGGCTCTAGGTATTTCATTTCATAGATTTGAAGCTAATACCACTTCATCTGGCTTGCATCTTGCATTTGTGCCTCTGTGATCTGTGTGGGCATGTGACCCTGACTACTCTTATGCATTTGTTATTAATGTTTTGAGGATAAACATCGATGAAGCGCCTTACTTTCCAAAATTTGCACTGATACCTTCATTGAAATAACTTCTAAGTGCCCCTAGTAGGCAGAGACTAGAGGTCCTTCATGATCTTCTCCTTGTCTAAGCTGGTACACACTAAACCATGGCATCGGCACATGAGAGCTGCCATGCCTAAGTTCCCATGCTCAGGCTCTGAAAGGGGCTCATATGAGAGATCAAAGACTTGAACTGATGGTGTCACAATTTATTTCCCCAAGGACCTGGAAAAGAACTTCTGTCCTTAGAAAGGGCAACCACTACTGAGATGTTTCTCAGAATTTTTTTTTATTTTAATACATTTTTTATTATTATTTCAGCTCATACAAACTTAATAGGTACACCAGTTCCCTCCCTCCCTCCTCCTCCCCCCGAAATCCCTGCTCTTCCTCCCCTCACCCCTCCCGTCCCATCCCCCCATGCCTCCCACCCCAAATCCCAGAGTCCTTTCTTGTGTATGCCTGACTCTCCTCTGGGCCCTCCTCTCCGATGACGTACAAGGACCCAGTGGCATTTCCTTGAACCCTTTCCCGTGTTCCCCTTAAGCATAGGAACACTACTGTGGCTGTCAATCCCTTGCCTCCAAGGATCTTGGTGCCTTTAGCAGATGCTTGACTTTGTGAGGTCAATAGTGTGTTGGACATTGCGCCGGGCATGCAATGTCCAATTATGATTGCTTCGGCCCTAACTTGTGTGGAGTTTCTTGCAAATCATTGCTCCTCCCATCCTTTTGCACTTACACTCTTACCGCCCCCTCTTCTGCAAATGTCCCTGAGCTTCAGGATGGGGAGAGATTAGGCTTGCCTAGTTCTAGGTGGTTGATATAGAGTCTCTGAAGTTCTGGATAGTGGTTCGTTGATTTTCTTTTGCAGTTTTGTTGCTCCTGCAATGCCCTTCATTCCATCGTGATGGGCACTGTATGTCACCCCCTGGCCAGAGACAGAAAGCTGTTAACCTGGAGTCTTATTATAAGAGCACATTCAAGGGTAGATGTAATACTTATACCCAAAAGTGGAATGGCACGGTCATATGGCATTTGGAAATGGGAGGGGTCAATCACCCATTTGCAAAATGGTGACTTTTTAATCTGCCGGACTATATGCCCTCCCCTTCTGGTGAGTTCATACCCCCTTAGTTGTAAATGATCAGGAATGAATTGTGAACTTAACTAGGTGTCACATTACTTGCTTGCAGTCCTTGATGGAGGCCTATTTTCTCTACTGTAACATGGTCACTTCTCTCCTTGTTTCTGGTGTGGCCCCATCCCTCCTGTTCATAATCCTTGCAATTACTGTAGGTAATACATAGATTTACCTATGAGTGTCTCTAGGTGGGCTGGGTGGGTTTGGTACTAGGAGCCACCTATTAGGGAGTACATATGGCGCTTAATTTTCTGGGTCTGGGATACTTCACTTAATATAATTGTTTCTAATGACATCCATTTCCCGGCAAATTCCAGTAATTCATCATTTTTGATGGCTGAGTAGTACTCCATTGTATAGATGTACCACAGTTTCCTTATCCACTCGTCAACTGTTGGACATTTGGGTTGATTCCATGTCTTTGCTATTGTAAACAGTGCTGCTGTGAACATAGTTGTGCTTGTGCTATCGAGGTGAACCTCTGCTGTATGGGGGGTTATTCCCAAAAGTGGAATCGCAGGGTCATATGGCATTTCAATCTTTAATTTCTTTAAGAATCTCCAGATGGCTCGCCAGAGTGGCTGTATGAGCCTGCACTCCCACCAGCAATGTAGGAAAGTTCCCCTCTCTCCACATCCTCTCCAGCATTTGTTGTTGTTTGTATTGTGGATTTTTGCCATCCTGACCGGGGTGAGATGATATCTCAGGAAAGTTTTGATTTGCATTTCCCTGATGGCTAAAGTAGTGGAGCATTTTTTAAGATATATGTCAGACATTTTAATTTCATCCCTAGTAAAGTTTCTTTTAAGTTCCAGGGCCTATTTTTTAATTGGGACATTGGTTTCCTTGGTGTTTAGTTTCCTAAGTTCTTTGTGCACTCTGGACAGTAGAGCTCTGTCAGATATGTGGTTAATGAAGATTTTCTCCCATTCTGTGGGTTGCCTTTGAGCTCGTGTTACAACCTCTTTATCTGAACAGAAGCTCTTTAATTTCACAAGATCCCAACTGTTGAGAGTTGGTAGCAGTGACTGTGCCATTGGATGTCTGTTGAGGAAATGTTGGCCTAGCCCAATCAGCTCGAGGGAGTTCCCTATCCTTTCAACTATGGTTTTTATAGTCTCTGGCCTGATATCAAGGTCCTTGATCCATTTGGAATTAAGTCTCGTACATGGTGACAAGTACGGGTCCAGCTTTAATCTTCTGCATGTGGAGATCCAGTTTTGCCAGCACCATTTGTTGAAGATGCTGTTCTTTTTCCATTGGATTCTTTGGGCCCCTTTGTCAAAGACCAAATGGCTGTAATTTTGTGGGCTTATATCTGGGTCTTCAATCCTTATCCGTTGATCTGTGTGTCTATTTTGGATCCAGTACCAGGCTGTTTTTATAACTATGGATTTGTAATATAGACTAAGGTTCGGTATGGTAATACCTCCAGCAGTGTTTTTGTTACTCAGGATTGTCTTTGCTATCCTGGGTCTTTTGTGCCTCCATATGAATTTTGAGATTGTTTCGTCAACTTCTTTAAAGAATTGCTTTGGGATTTTAATTGGTATAGCATTGAACCTGTATATTGCCTTTGGTAGGATGGTCATTTTTACGATGTTGATTCTGCCAATTCAGGAACATTGGAGGTCTTTCCACCTTCTGGTGTCTTCTGCAATTTCTTTCTTTAGGGATTTAAAGTCTTCATTATAGAGGTCTTTTACGTCCTTGGTTAGGTTTATACCAAGGTATTTCATTTTTTTAGGGGCTATAGTAAATGGGATTGTTTCTCTCAAGGCTTTTTCACTTCTTTCATTCTGGGCATATAGGAAGGCCTCTGATTTTTGCACATTTATTTTGTATCCTGCCACCCTGCTGAACTTCTCAATTAGTTCCAGGAGCTTCCTGGTGGAGTTTTTGGGATCCCTCAGGTATAAGATCATGTCATCTGCAAATAGGGATAGCTTGACTTCTTCCTTGCCGATTTGAATCCCTCTTATGTCCCTTTCTTGTCTTATGGCTTCAGCTAAGATTTCAAGTACAATATTGAATAGAAGTGGTGAGAGTGGACAGCCTTGTCTAGTTCCTGATCAAAGTGGGAATGCTTCCAATTGTTCCCCATTGAGCATAATCCTTGCTGTGGGCTTGTTGTATACAGCTTTTATTATATTGATAAAGGTTCCTTCCATTCCTACTGTCTCTAGCGTTTTGATCATAAAGGGCTGTTGGATCTTGTCAAAAGCTTTTCCTTCATCTATCGAGAGTATCATGTGGTCTTGGACTTTGGACTGGTTTTACATGATGAATTACATTTATTGATTTGCGTATGTTGAACCAACCTTGTGTGCCAGGGATGAAGCTTACTTGGTCCCCGTGAATAATCTTTTTAATATGTTTTTGAATCCGATTTGCTAAGACTTTGTTGAGAATCTTTGCCTCTGTGTTCATCAGGGAGATCGGCCTATAGTTTTCTTTTTTAAGTGAGTCTTTATTAGATTTTGGGATTAAAAGGATATTAGCTTCATAGAGGGAATTTGGTAGTGTTCCTTCCTTTGCTATTTGATGGAACAGTTTAAGGAGTATTGGTGTTATTAACTCCTTAAATGTCTGGTACAACTCTGTGCTGAATCCATCTGGTCCAGGACATTTTTTGGTGGGAATATTCAAGATTACTTCCTCAATTTCCCTATATGTTATAGGACTATTTAAATAATTCACAACTTCCTGATTCAATTTAGGTAAGTTGTGTTTACTTAGAAATTCATCCATCTCTTTTGTGTTGTCAAACTTCATAGAGTATAAGTTTTTGAAATATGATGTTATAATTCTCTGGATTTCTCGGGTATCAGTAGTGATAACTCCATGTTCATTTCTGATTTTGTTAATTTGGATTTTCTCTCTCCTGCTTTTGGTTAATTTAGCTAGGGGTGTATCAATCTTATTGATTTTTTCAAAGAATCAGCTTTTTGACTGGTTGATTTTCTGTATCATTTTCCTAATCTTGATTTCAGATATTTCTCCCCTTATTTTGCTAATCTCCTCTCTTCTACTACTTTTGGGATCAGATTGCTCTAGTTTCTCTAAAGCTTTAAGCTGCATTGTTAAGTTGTTTCTTTCTGATGTTTCCATTTTTTTGATGTAGGCATTAAGAGCTATGAACTTACCTCTTAGAACAGCTTTCATTGTGTCCCAGAGATTTTGGTAAGTTGTATTTTCATTATCATTCACTTTCAGGAAATCTTGAATTTCCTTTTTAATTTCTTCCTGAATCCAGTTCTCATTCAACATCATATTGTTAAGTTTCCAGGAGTTAGTGTATTTTCTCTTGTTTGATGTGTTGTGGATGTCCAGCTTTATGCCGTGGTGGTCTGATAGGACACAGGTTAGAATTTCAACTTTTTTGTATATGTGTAGATTCGTTTTGTGGCCCAATATGTGATCTATTTTGGAGAAAGTTCCATGTGCTACTGAGAAAAATGTGTATTCTTTGGTGCGTGGGTGAAAAGTTCGATAGAGATTTGTAAGGTCCATTTCTTTCAGGGTTTGATTAAGTTCCAAAGTGTCTCTGTTAAGCTTTTGACCTGTTGATCTATCCCATGTGGAGAGGGCGGTTTTGAAGTCCCTAAGAATTATCGTTTGGGGGTTGATTTCTTGCTTTAGACGCTGTAGGGTTTTCTTAATGAATGTGGAGGAGCCCGTATTGGGTGCATGTATGTTCAGTATTGTGAAGTCTTCCTGGTGAATTGTACCTGTGACTAAAATGTAGTATCCATCTGTGTCTCTTATAATTTTCTTTGGTTTGAAGTCCACTTTGTCTGATAGTATAATGGCTACCCCTGCCTGTTTTCTGCTTCCATTTGCTTGTAGAATTGTTGACCAGCCTTTTATTTTTGAGCGTGCCTATCTTTTGTGGTGAGATGGGTTTCCTGCAGGCAGCAGATTGATGGATTGTGATTTTTAATCCAAATTTGTAATCTGTGTCTCTTGATCGGTCAATTAATTCCATTAACATTTAGTGTTATAATGGAGAAACTATTTTTAATTCCAGACATTTATTATGTTTAGTAGTTTTTGTAAGTATATTGCTTCGCTTTTAATGGTTTTATACTTGCCTTCTGTTCTCCTGGATATGCCTGTTTTTTTCTTCACGTTTGAGTATCATTTCTAGCATTTTTTGAAGGCCTGGTTTGTTGGACATGTATCCCTTCAAGTTGTCTTTGTGCTTGAAGATTTTTCTTTCTCCCTTGATCATGACGGATAGTTTTGCAGAGTAAATCAGCCTGGGTTGACATTTTTGCTCATTCAATACTTGAAGTATGTCTCTCCAAGCTCTTCTTGCTTTTACTGTTTCGACTGAGAAGTCATTTGTTATTTTAATAGGTTTACCTTTAAAAGTGACTTGTTTTTTCTCCCTTGAAGCTCTCAGCACCAGTTCTTTATCTTGAATGTGGAGTGTTTTAAGTATTATTTGCTGTGGCGTGCTTCTGTTTTGGTCGTATCTGTTTGGGGCGCGGAATGCCTCTTGTATATGGATGGGCCTCTCTTTTTTTAGATGAGGAAAGGTTTCCTTGATGATCGTTTGAAAAATTTCCTCAGGGGTGGTATTTTGAGATTCTTGCTCTGGTATTCCATGAACACGCATGTTGGGCTTCTTCAGGGTGTCCCATATCTCTTGGATATTTTTCTCAGGTATCTTTTTGGCTTTAACAACCTCTTCCATTGAGCTGGCTAGTACTCCCACTTTATCTTCAACGTCTGAAATTCTGTTTTCTGCTTTGTTAATTCTGTTGATAAGACTCTCTGTGGAGTTCTGGGTTGAAGATAACTTGTCTTGTAGCTCAGTTTTAAACTCTGCTTCATTCTGTTTTAACTGCTGTATGCCAGTTTTTGTTTCTTGCACTGTTTTTCTCAACTCCTCCAAATGTCTGTTGTGTTCCTCTTCAAAGCGACTGATTCGATTATGTAATTCCTCCCGGATTTCCTCTTTCATAGTATTGAACATGGTAATGATCATATTTTGAAAGTCGTTATCCTGGGTCAGGCTTTCTTGGCCTTTTTCCGTGGGTTTGTTCTGGTTGGAGTCTAACATTATGGGATTAATTTCTTCAGTGGGAAATTTGTTTACTTGAGTGTTGCTTCTCATGGATTTGCACTTTGACTTTGGCATTGTCGGTTTAACTCTTAAGATCTTTCAATTTCGCTAAACTGAATTATTTGGCCTGGGGTTCTGGGGGTGGGCAGGGACGGAGCTTACCTAGGTCGCGGATGAGGCCCGGCTGGACCCCGTGCGCGACCCGGCAGGCGGAGCAGAGTGGGGAAGGGAGGATGGGGGCGTCGGCGTGGAGCTATTTAACCCGAGGGCAGCTGGGGCGGGGCCCGGGCCCAGGGGGAGGTCCTCCTCGTCCCTCGGCCCTGCGCGGGGCTCCGGCTCGATGGTGGGGTAGGAGCTGGGTCCCTTTGGGCTGACCTGGGGTTCTGGTGGGCGGGCGTGGGCGGAGCTTACCTAGAGTCGCGGGTTGAGGCCCGGCTGAACCGCGCGCGTGCGTCCCGATGGCGGGGGCGGGGGGGGGGGGGGTTGGGTTCTCAAAATTTTTGAGAAACAACATTTCACAAGATCAAGAAACTTGTTCAGTGCTTGACTACCTGATCTCAAAACTTAAAATGACACTGTGTACTTTCTGAGTAGAACTCAAGAAGGAATGGCAAGAACCATCAAATGGGACTATGCCAAATTCAAAAGCTTCTGTGTAACTCACAAAAAAGTTATTAGAATGAAAAGACAGTATGCATAATAAGGAATAACCGTTGCCAGCTATTTGACTGACAGGGTATTAATATTCAGACTATTTATAAAAACTCAAAAGTTAAACACCAGGAGAATAAGAAATCCAATTAATAAATGAACAAGTAAAATATTGGTATTTTTTCAGAAGAAAAAGGACAAATGACCAATAAACAAATGAAAAAATGCTCTCTCATCTAAGTTAGAATGGCTTAAAATTTCTATCTCATCCAAGTTAGAATGGCTTAAAATCAATAAAACACAAAATAATTAACTGTGGTGGGGATATAGAGGAAAAGGACCCTCACAGTCTGTTGGCAGGAATGTAAATCAGTACAACATCATGAAAATCAGTATTGAGGCTCTTTAAAAAACTAAATGGAATTACCATGTGATTCAGCTATACCACTCTGAAGTATATACCCAAAGAAATGAAGTCAGCTTCCTGCATGCCCATGTTCATCGTAGCATTATTCACATCAGCCAAATGGTGGAAGCATTCTAGGCGTCCATCAGCAGGTGAATGAATGCATATAGAAAATGTGGAGCTTCATTCAGCCATAAACAATAAAGTCATGTCATTTGTAGGGAAATGGTTGGAAGAAGAGATTATGAATTGGAACAAGGCAAACTCAACATGAAAAATGTTACCATATTCTCATCTCATATTTAGAATCTAGGGAAAAGAGATATAAAAGTAAAAGTCAGACTATTGGGGAAAAGAAGGGACTGAGGGTGTGGGGATAAGGATGGCAATGATGGATCAAAGTGCATTCCGTGCACAAGTGGAAGCATGCCCACAAGGGTATGTTTGATATAAATAATACATAGTAATAAAAGATTTAAAGGAAAGGAGAGTGTGATGTGTGTTATGAGTGTGTGTACATAGTTGCTTGGGTGTATGTGTATGAGCATGTGTGGGTGCATCTGTGTGGAGGCCAGAGGACAATCCTGGGTATCATTTTTCTCAGACTCTATCTGCTTTGTTTTGTGAGACAAGGTCTCTCACTAGTGCCTTGAGTTTGCTGATTATACTAGGCTGATTGGCCAGTGAGTTCCAATGATTCCTGCTCCCTCTTTGCCTTGCTATCAATAGCAAGCACCACCATCTTCAGTGTTTTTATGTAGGTCCTGGGGATTTGAATCTTAAGTCCTTGTGCTTGCACAGCAAACATTTTTGCTAATTGATCTATCCATCCACCCTGTGATGTGTAATTTTGTCAAATGATTGGATTTATGATGCCTAAGAGATTGGTAAAACACACCTCTATGAGTGTCTGAGATGGAGTCTCCAGAAAAAATTATGTCATATGGACTCTACCCTTGGTGTTCTTACAATATGATTGGGAGGTGGTGGAAGGTGCAAAGGGTGAAAGGTAGGAGGTGGGGCTTCATTAAAGGAAACAAGTCACCAAGGACATGTCTCTGCAGAATACATATCTTGTTCCTGGCCCATCATATAACTTCCTGCTTCCTGTATTTCATGATGTGACCTGCCCTGCTCTACCACAAGCAGGTTGGTCTGAAGAAGTCAAGTAAAGAAAATCTTTCTTCCTTTAAATTTTTGTCAGTGCTTTGTCACAGTATTCAGAAAAGTAAATAATATAAAAAAAATTTTAAAAATAATTGTTGCCTGGGGAAGTTTTTTTGGACGTTCTCTCTGGGGGAGAGTGGGCAATGAGAATCATCCCACAATAAACTGGTTCATCAAGAGATTTCAGCCCCATTCCCTCATTATCAACAATAGCTAGTGTTTGCCTGGAAAAACTGGTAAAGGCAGATCTGTTCCTGTGGGTCAGGTTGATTTGACTCTCAAGTTCTGATCTGTGGTGTGGAGAGTTGCTGAATGTGGAGGTCCAGGCTCCTTCTTCTCAGGGTGGATCACATCTAGCTCTAGAGGTAGGTGTGAAGAAGGCAAGTGGTCAATGAGCTCCTCTTACCTCCAACAGTGATGCAAACTCCCTGAGACTCTATCTGATCTTCAACAGCCACTTGCTTGGAACAATGCAGCAACTCAACTCTGACCCTACACTCAGGTCAGTAGCCTCAGAAGTTCCCTGAGAGAGCTCAGAAGAGACTCAAGTCAGAGCAAGAAGCTGACCTTTCCCCTGGACTTTCCCACTGAATATGTGACAATCATTGACTCTCACTCAGTTACTGATTAGGTTGACTTAGTACATTGTTCACCAAAGCCTGTTTTCTGAAACTCAATGAAGAAGTGAGTAAATCTAGGTTAGATTTACCAAGCCTTCCATGGGCCATATCTGCTTAAAAGAAGGAACACTTTCTGGTGATTTTTTTTATACACTTCTGTGTGTGTGTGTGTGTGTACACCAGAAGAAACTTAAGTGTGAATGTGCTTGTGACGGCCCAAGGGTGACATAGGGAGCCATCCTGAATTGCTTTATCTTCTTATTTTTGGCTCTAGGGTTCCCCGGGCTCTACCTTCCAGGACCAGAAGTACAGGCTGCTTCCATATCTGCCAAACATTTTTACATGGGATCTGGGAGTCCAAACTCAGGTCCTTTTCCTTTCAAGACAAAGATTTTAACTTCCGGATCATCTTCCTCGCCCACCTTCTCTGGTTTTACACAGAGGCCTTTGGTAGCAGTCCCTGCTTGGGGCTTGGTAATGGGTCAGTGACACAATGAGAACAGCCTGGACATTTTAATCCTTTCCAGATTCTCATCTAAAATGTAGAATAATAACATCTACATATTAAGAATTTTGTCACGTTTTCTGTGTGTTGCTTCACAAACCAGCACCTATGCCGATCAGCTGTTAGATTATTCTTGCTGGTAATAAGTTTATGGTGGTGGGTCTGTTCTCTCTTATAGTTTTGGATGCCTTGAGGGAGCTGCCTGTTTTGGTAGCTCTTTCCACTTAATTCAACATCCTTTGGAGAAGTGCTTAAGTCTTCATTCTTCTTGGAGAAATTCTTAACTCTTCATTCTTCTTTTAGGATGAAGCTCCCTGCTTTCCTGAGAACACCTGGGCACCTTACAGCCAGATGCATCTGGCTGCATGCGTGGATTCACACACCCTGGTACTTAGCACATGCCATGTCCTCAGGGTATAATGCCCTCAAGACTTTCCCTGTACATTAAGTGTCTGTCATCTTTAATCTCTCTGATCTCTGTCTTCTCCCTCAAGTCCCTGAGATCTTCAGACTTCTCAGCTTAAGTCATTCATCAAAAATCCTCCAGCTGCTTGCTCTTGCAAACCACTCCTCCAGGAAATGTCCTCAGATAGCTCAGTGAGTATCATGCGGAGAAGCAGCCCATGCATGAGCCCAGCTCCTTCTTGCCCTCCCTCATACTTTGGGAGGAAACCACCTTCTGTGAAGCATGATCAACTGGGTTGGGAAAAGAAGGGAACTCCTAAGGTCCTTCCTGATTACTGTGTAAGTCATGAGTCTCTAAAGCTCCAAGCAGGGTCAAACAACCATCATCATGCACTGCAGAATTCATATTCTTATTGAAATTATGAGGACATTGCAAGGTCATGTGAGTATAGCAAAATGGGGAGCAAGCCTTGGGTCCTTTCCAGATAAGAAGCATTGCTAGAGAGGTTCTTCAGTACTCAGAGGAAGACCCTTCTTCAACAGTGTGCTTTGATTTTTTTTCTTCTGTACCATCCCCTGCCAATTGTACTTTCATAAAGCAAGACCACTTTGTCCAAAATGTGATTGTTTAACAAGTCAACAGAAAAAGTCATGGAGAAGGCTGGTGGGTGGGGTGTTCTGACTTTCTCTATAGCCTTCACGGTCCTGTTTTGCCTGTGGCTAAACACTCTCCACATGCTGGAAACAGCATCATGGGCTGTCTGGTATCTTGGTGCGTCTCTGTAAGTGGGTCTGACTCCCACTGACCTTACCTCATCCAGAATTTTAATTAGCTCTAAGATTTTGATGCTTAGAAATGTCTGGTTTCTCTGCAAATCATCACAGAACCAAGAGCTTAATAATTGGCTTTAGAGTTCAAGCTCACAGGTGATGCTATTTGAAGAAGACAAATTGTTCTCATCCCTGTGAATACAAGGAGAGCACCTTATTCCAGACCCAGGACAGGTACAAAATTTACGTCATTCAGATTGCTTATATACAGGTTGGATTTTTTTTTCATTCTTTAAGAAATTACAATAAAATGTTAATTTACTGTTACATTGTAATAAGATGTTAACTGAGATTGAGATCTCCAAATGGAAAAGGCCATCTTTTGCTTTAAAGTGTTGAATAGATCTTTAATATAAGATGGGAGAAGGCTTTTATTGAAAAGGAATTTAAATTTCTTTTCAGTTAAGGAATTCTGAACATTTACACATGAAATTCAGCTGCAGCATATCCAGATATAAATAATACATTGAAATTTTTGTGTAGTTAAGCATTACAGGAGTCAGACAAGTCTGCAAGCATTTGCATTTAATTCTGTTTTTTTTAAGTGTGTTAACTAAAAATAATATAATTTCAGGCATGTGAAGTAGTAAGAAAGTTTGCAATAGAAAATGTTCCTTTTAACTCAGTCCTGTGTCTTGAACAATGCATGGGATTAATGTATAGGGAAAGGCCAACCCAGGTTGTGTAGGAAGTAGAAGGCTGTCCTGAATTATAAAGTAGGACTTCGGTACTGATTTTCAGACATGATCAATTCTGTTTCACTGGGATCTTTATAGAGTCAACTCTCCATTTGCTTAGACAATGTTGGGAAACATTCCTGCAGTTGGATGTTGGCCAAAGGCAGGAGGTGAGAGAAAGACAAAGATGAAGGACTCAGTTCTTTTATGTATCCATTCTCCCACCCCCCAAATAGTCATCAGATTGCTTCTTTCCTTCAGGGATGGCAATTCTGAGCAGGCATCCAACACAACAACTCTTTGGTGATTGTATTCATTTGTCTAATTACCATAACATTATAGACTGCATAGCTTAAATAATGGAATTTTATTTTGTCCCGTTCTGGAGGTCGAGAAATTGGTCCATGTACTAGAACATATAGTATCTGTTGAGGACCTATTTTCTACTGTGTCCCCAAGTGGTAAAAAGACTAACAGCAGTTTGGTATGTCTTTTAGAAGAGCACAAACTCTGAGCAGGCACAGTGGTGCACTCCAGTCATCTTAGCACTTGAGAAGTGGAGGCAGGAGAATTAGGAGTTCAAGGTCATCCTCATTGCATTTCCAGTTTGAGGCCAGCCTGGGCTACACGAGACTCTATCTCAAAAGAAAACACACACACTGAGGGGAGAGAGGGAGGGAGAGAGACAAAGAGAGAGAGAGAGAGAGAGAGAGAGAGAGAGAGAGAGAGAACCCACAGAAAACAAAAGAGCACTAATGTTAATCATCACATAATCAAATACTCAAGATTTCACCTCCCAATTACATCAGTTTCAACATATGTATTTTGGGGATTCAAGCATAGCAGATGCTTTTGGTTGTCATGAGTATATGCTAAGAGTGGAATTTCTGGATCATGTGGTACCTATCTTCAACCACTTTTATACTCATTTGACAGATGAGAAAGTGGAGGCACCGTGTGACTTAGTCAATTGGCAAACAGCTAGCAAACAGCAGAACTGTGACCCAAGCCCACGTTAGTTTATCCAGAATCCATACCATGAACCCAGCCATCTGGACATGAAGCTTTGCTAAACTTTGAAAGACAGGAAGTTACTGATGACCAAAAAGCAAAATTTGGTAGACATTTTAAGTCCTAGAAGTAGCAAGAGAATTTTTTTTTGTATTTACACAAATATGATGTTTGGCAGTGTAAATTGATAAGAGATGTTTGTTGTAGACAATCTTACTGTGATGTGAGACTCTGACTGGACCAACTTTAGGGAGAAAAGGCTATTTACTTTTCTTATGGTTCCAGAGGGAGTGTAGTCATTTATGGCAGGAATCACATAGCAGAAGGTATGGCTGAAGGCAAGAAGTAGGAGGAGGTCATTTCAGGCCACCACAGCTATCAGGAAGCAGGGAGAATCAGGGTGAGAGGAAACAGGGCCTGGTTATAAACCTAACGGCCCACCCCTTATGGCATACTTTCCGCCAGCAAGACTCAACCTTCTAAAGGCACCATACGTTGCCAAATATTAACATCAACTAAGGATTCAAAAGCGCGAGACTGGGATGTGGGGAAAACTCATATTCAAACTATGACAAAGTTGAAGAAACAAGATCCCAAAAGATTCCACAAACCATGTACAGGACCTAAGAGCAAAAAGACTTTAAGTAAAATAGTAAGTATAAAAAAACATACTGTATATAAAACTAAAGTGAAACTTGCAATCCAAATGAAAAGGCAAGCACACTGTGTCTTGCAGCCACAAAACACTGGGTTAATACATTTGTTGTGAAAAAGGACCCTGAAGCTGCTCATGAAAATATTTAAGCTGAACAGGATAAATGGGCAAAAGACAGGAACAGATGATTCACAAAATAAGAAATGCAAAGTAGAAAACAAATGTGGAAAAATGTTCAACTTCCAGTATAATCAAAGATATGCAAATTTAAACAACAGTTAGAAAAACCATTCTTTACCTAATGATTACCAAATGTTTGTAAAAATTATAATAGCTCATTGTGGACTGAGCTGAAATATAAGCTTGGTATGGTTCAAATCCCAGATGCCAAGTACTTCTGTAATTTTGTAATTCTAATTCTGATAATTTCCTCAGACTCCATGTCTATATGTTGTTTAAAAAAAATCAGAAACCAGCCTGTTGAGGGTGTAGGTGGCCAATTTCAAAACATCATATATGGTATCAGGAGTGTTCCTCTGATCATGACTTCTCATAATTGCCAAAATTATCTACCCCAAACTGACCCATCTCTTCATTCTAACCAGATTGTAATCCAAGCAGAAAATCCCAGATGGCCCAGCAAGTAAAAACCCTTGCCATACCAGCCTGATAACTTGAGTTCGATCCTTGGAATCCACATTAAAAAGCGAGATTCAGTGGCGTGAATTTGAAATCCCAGCACCCCTACAGTGAGATTGGAGGCAGATACACGGGTATCTTGGAATACACAGAGAGGCAGATCCATGCCTCATTAAGGTGGAAGGTGAGAGATAACCCTTGAAAGTTGTTCTCTGACTTCCACATGTTCACACAAACACATATTACACATACACACATAGTAAAATCCCACACTCATCATACATACATATACATACAAACATACACATAAACAATAATACTAGGTAAAAAATTTAAAATAAAGATCCCAGATTTATCCTTTTCTGTCATTTAACATTTCCCCTAAATTTGTCAGTTACTTCTGAGAAAGTTTTTTGAAAACATTCTCTTCCCTTCTGCTTGCCATTGACTGTAACCACTCCTTATTTTCTTGTCTTTCAATTGTTTTTAGAGACTTCTAACATGTTCATCTTAAACTCGAGAGTTTCCTAAATCTAACTCAAATAATTCTGGATCTTCAACTTCTCCTGTGCACAAGATTGCCTAGAGTATTGCGTTGGATTCAGGTATCAACTTCACTATTGCAGACTGTTTGAGGCACAGCTGTGAAGAATCAATGGTTGGAGCAGGCCCCTGAACAAACCTGTAAGTGCTTGTTTGATTGATGTAGAAAACCCAGCCCATAGTGGATGGTGCTTTCCAGTGGTGGACTAGATAGAAGGAAGTGCAAGGAGGAGGGACTTGTTCTTCCCTTATCCTTTGTCAACTTGCTGTTGAGTTCACTTTGCGAGCATCATTGCCTTCTTTGTTGCTGCTGCCACTACTGCCTCTATCCTTGGCTGACTCAGAGCCAGACCCTTTTGGCCTTGCCGCTGCTCCCACTGCTTTTGGAGCTGGTCTCCTAGGCCAGCTATGTTGGAGTCCAGCTGTAGTTCACTACCAATGTCAGAACCCAGTGAGATAGAGGCTCAAGACATTCTCAGGATTCTTCAGTATATATATACACTGATTGATTGATTCTGTTGTTCTAGAGAGCCCTGACTAATACAAATATCTACCTTCTATCTGTCTACATCTCCATCTGGAATTCTTAGTTTACTTCTTGTTGTTGTTGTTGTTTTCTTTTTGAGACAGTGTCTCATGCACCCCTGCCTAACCTCAAACTTGCTATGTGTCCAAGGAAGACTTTGAACTTCTGCTTCTCTAAGCTCCAGTTCCCAAGTTAGAATTACAGTTATTTGCACCATGCCTGGTTATACAGTGGTAGGGAAAGAACCCAAGGCTTCTTGCATTCTATGAAAGCGCTGTGCTAACTTATTTCACTTTTAAAATCTAGGATCAAGCATCTGTTTGTCAAAAGAGCCTCCTTTGGTCCTCTCTAGAAATTGGTCATGCCTTTCTTTTGGTTCTCAAAAGGTCTTGTTTTGACATTTATCACTAGTCTTGCCACAGTATTTTGAGATTTGTTTTTACTGTTTCATCTAATGGACTGTGATTTCTTCAGGAAGGGGTAGTGTCTTGATCATTTTGGAAAGTCCCACACATAATTCAGTGCCAAAAATGTTAAGAGTCTTTAAGCCCTACTGGATAAAAGAAAAAGGAGAGGCAAATATCAGATACATTCCACAACAGGACTTTGCCATCTCATTGGAAGCTGACATAATGTGGACAGAAGGGTTTGTAGAAATTCAGTTTGATATTTTGGTCCTTCTGTGGGATAACTTTTAAGAGAATGTTTGGGGTTGGAGAGGTGGCTCAGGGGTTAAGACTGTGCTTTGCAAACAGAAGGGCCTGAGTTTGGATCCCAGGTCCCACATACAAATGCCAGGAGGAAATGGCAACAGCCTTTACTTTCAGCCCTAGTGGGCGGAGCCTGGGAAATCCCAGAGTGAAGCAAAAAGGAGGTAGAAGCGATGATTCCCTAAGTCACCCTTGGTCCTCCACAGGGACATACAGTGCCCTCTGATAACACACACACACGCCACACATGCACACACACATACACACACACACACACACACACACACACACACACACATACACAAATAAATTTAAAAAAAGGATGTCTAAAGAACTTTCAGAGCATCTAAGAATACACCCATGTATAATTTCAGCACTCAGGAAGCTGAAGCAGGAAGATCTTCAATTAAAGCCCAACTTGGACTAAAATAGTAAGACTCTGCTTAAAAAAAAAAAACAACAAAAACATATGACCACCAGATTTTCTTCTAAAGGACTATCCCGATTTTTAATGGAAAGATGACCTTGACAAGCTGAGTGAGAGAGATGAAAGTCCATTTGCCCCAGCATGGTAAAAAGTTGCAATTTGGGAATATAAAACACGTTTAAGGTTTTTAATTCATTGCTCAGGTTGCCAAATGTTTGGAACAGCAAAGGCTGAGATGATCAGATGTAAAACCACTGTGCTGATTGCCCTGAACGGATCCTTTCTAACAAATTTCTGCCCTTGCTTTGCTCATGTGGATGACTATGGCTTTGCATTCGAAAGAAGACAAACATCTGAAGGAGGGTGTTGGAAGCTATTATTAGAAGATAACTTCCTTCCTCTCTTTCCTCTTTAGAATTTACTTTGGTTCCTGTGTCGTGAGTTCTTCTTGTGTTTAAGTCCTCATTTTCAATCCTCAGTCCTAACAGACTTCATTTTTTCTAGTAGTCTTTGCACCTTCTATGTCTTTAACCCATACTAATCTTCATATTGCATAATTCCCCACATTCATACATATATTATAGAATTTTTTTTTAAATTGTAAGCTCACTTGGAGGCAACATTGCAATCAAGGGTTAGATTGACTGTTAGAAGAAATCCTTTTCTAAGTTGAATAATCAGTCATCTGCTTAATCAAAGGAGTGGGCATTAGCATCAGTTTTTAGCTACTTATCCCATTGAAAAACTGCCATCTTGCCGTCTCCAAAGAATTAGATGTGCATTCCAATTCAATTTGTCAATTAATTCAGAGCAAGATTTTTCCCAAAAAGTACTACTCTTCATTCTGTTGGAGAGTCACATGGATATTTAAAACAATTTAGAAATATCTGTCCCATCTGTAATTTTTAGCAGAAGAGCATTTTTTTTTTTGCCAAAATCTGTTTCCAAAATTTCAACACTTCTAGAAAAAATATTGTTCATTGAATCATGGCCGATTCATCTTTGAAACATTAGCACCTAGCATAATTATGTACATATTGTAAATACTCAATGGTTATGATATTGAATTAAATACCATCATGTTCCTATAGCTTGGAGGGTTATTCAGGACCTCACAGGAATCATTTAGATAAATTCCAATACATTTCCAAGTATGGTAATGCTTTTCCCATGTATTTTTACAGCCAACTTTCTAAGTATGGAAATTGCCCAAAATCTAACTCTTAATAGGAAGGGGAGTATGGAATCAAGAGTTTGAATTTAGGACTGTTTGCATCTAAAGTTGATAGTCTGTCATTCGCACTAGTTTTCACTATCTTAATGCAGTTTTCTGGGCCCTTTTATGCCTCCAGGTTCTTGTGTTTGGAAGTTGAAGACTGAAACCAGAAGATGTGTAGAGGCTTAAGGCAGAGTTTATTAGAGGAGAGAAAGAATGGAACTCACAGACATTGAAGCCACAAGGGCCAAGAAAGCCAGCCACCAAGAACTGACAGACTCCAGGCATGGAATTCATGAGGGGCAAGAGAAAATGTGAGCTTAAAAGGAACTCATGGATTCCAAAAGTAGAATCCATGAGGAGCAAGGGAGCCAAAGATGACTGCCAGGATCAGGGGTATTTAGAGGGTTAGGCAGGCCTGGGGGTGGGAGGAGAGTAGCTTTTCCTCATTGGTTAGCTTCAATCTCTGCAAACCTAATTGGAGTTTTTGGTCCTTTACATCTCATTAGTCTGTTCATATTGGGCCCCCGACCCAGCTGATCTTGTGGCTGACCTTTTGATAGAGTTTATCTACAATGGAAAGCTAATCCCCATATCCTTTCATAATCAGAGGATTGGGGAAGTTGGGGACCTTATCACTGTGAAGGATTAGAGTCAGTTCCTCTAGATTAATAAGGTGTGTTCCTTCAGGGTAATCCCAGCAGTGGGGGATGACCTTCAAAGACCTTCAAAGACCCAGCATGGCTGCTCTAAAACTGATCTTGGTACTTGTTTATCCTTGGATGCACATATAATCTTGCTATTGGAAACGCTTCTACCTGCATTTCAGAGTCCTCATTCTGATATCCAATACTTTCATAGGCTATCTGAATGGAAATTGGTAACATAGTTTAATTAGTAGATTCCAATTAAGATGCTACCTTCATTGAAAGTGTTTGCATTTTAAATGAAGAACCTGGAAGAGGGAGCATTTAAATTACCAAAGTAGGTCAGTTAACAGATCATTGTTTTAGTTTCTCTCCTATTGCTGTGGTAAAACAATCTGATGAAAGCAACTTAAGGAAAAGGGCCTATTCCGACTAACACTTGGAGGTTATAGTCCATTGTTGCAGGGGAAGTCACAGTGGCAGGAATTTGAGCAGCTAGTCTCACTACATCCACAGTGAAGAAGCAGAGAGAAATGGATAGATAAATGTTAGTACCCAGCTCACTTTCTTATTTTTATTCAGTCTAACCCCACTGTGGATAGGTCTTCCTGCTAATCTTATCAAGATAATCTTCCACAGGAATGCTCAGAAGTCCTGCTGTAGTTTGATTCTACTTTGTGTCAGGTGAACAATAGTTTATGTCTTAAAACACTCCATTTCTGGGGCAATTCATCTCCTTGCCTCTGGTTCTGGGCCTCTGGATGGAGCCGACTGAAGTCTGAGGACTGAGACGTGTGTTCCCTGCAGAAAAGAGAGGGTGTAAATAGAATTGCTTAATTCTAGAGGCTGTATTGTACTGTGGTACTCTTCTTTGAATCATGCATATTGAAGCAATGAACTAACTAGCTTTCAGTCACTTTGAGAAACCAGGAAGGAAAGTTCTACTTACTACTGCTGAGAAAAGAAGTTGACGTGTGCAACCCGTTCTGTCTAGTAATGTAATTCCTTGCACCTCATACTCATGTGCAAAGTGCGATAGCTACCTAACCTCACCACAGATAGAAGGGGCAGGTAAATTCTTATAGGAGGGTATTTCATTGTTTGCATGGATTAACTAATCACTCTTCAACCACCTTAAAGAAATAATGTGCTCTTGGGTTAATTGGTACACTTTCATGAAGCTGGTTTTAAACTTCTTGCCTCTCATTTGGCTCTGGTGGGACATGTTTTTCAATTCAACTGAGCAGCCTGCTGTTCATAGTACTGAAACCATTTTTCTTTCAGCAAGCAATTGAGCGGAAATAATGTTTCTGCAGCCTTTCTCGTCTTTGATGCAATGGGGAGATTTATTGGTTTCAAAACTCTTTTCACACATGTCGTATACTTTCCCTAAGAGTTTTCAGAGCACATAGGGAAGTTGTACTGTCTTTTTTCCTTTTATAGATTAAAAATCCTTGGTTCATTTCTATACAGTTCTTTTCAGAATTTCTCTCCTTCCTATAAATGTCTCTTAACATGGTTTTAAACCTATGTAAACAAAGTGGAAAGTTTTAGAAAAATAAGTACATGATTAGTAAAAGGAAAACATTTCATGCCTGTACAGTCATATAGAGCTACAATTAACATTTGAATAAATACCTCTATGTAAGGATAGATTCCTTATAGAAGGTTCATAATATGACTACATAATAGGCATGCTTATAGTTTTTATCTAAAAGATTGCTTATGCTTTTTCTGTTATTAAATATAATAAATTTAAATAAGTAAGCTATAAATATTATAAATTTAAATAGCATTTAAAGATAGGAATAGCACGTACCTACGGTTTGTACCATGATTTTTGATAAATTGTGTTGGTCATTTAGATATTTTTATTGTCTGTAACTACAAGCAATACTGCAGTAAACACTCCTACGGTTGAACTTTGTGCCTATTCTTCTTTATTGTAGAGAATACTTGGAATTTGAATTGCTGAATTGAATTTAATTGAATTGAATTTAAATTCACATGATTTAACATTTTTTTGATCCATAGATCATTTTGCATTCTCACCAGCAGCCCATTTTCATCTACACTCATACTTTAAGTATTACTATTTTAGAAAAGTATTATTACTTTAAAAATCATTTTGTGGCCAAAACTGGTATATCCCTGTTTTAATTTATTTTTTTATATAACTAGTGAGTTTAGATACTTTTCCAAGTACTTTCTTCTTATGATCTTTGCCTATTTTTCTGACTTGAGAGTAGAAGTCCTCTTATGCTAAATCCATGTTCTTTCCTCCTCAGGCTTGTAGTGCTATCCTAAATCAAGTTGTTGAATCAATGTCTACATTGGTGTGTTACTTACACATAGTCTTATTCAATTCCCATGCATCTTGAGAGATAGATAGAGCAAACTCATGGAGTCTGTATTTATTACAGAGGAACTCAAGGCATATTGAAGTTGAGGGTCTAACCCAAGATCATAGACTGACAGCTAAACCGTGGTCCATTTTGTATCAGGATCCCTCAGAAGTTTTCTAGGAAAGCAATCTGATAAGCTAATCACACTGATGTTTAATGATGCTCATAACTTATTATCTTTTCCAGAGTTATTTGCATTTAAATAGAGGAGCCTGAGGCAATTACTACTTAATGTGCCCTGTCAAACCAGGGAAAAGAACTATTTTGGGGTCGAGAGTCTGCTTACCTCTTAAATCACACTGTGGAGGCACACCTGTTTCATTTGAGACTGATCTTGGTACTTCTCAATATAGGATGACTTAAAGACCAGTATAACAATCTAAATATGCACAGTATAAAGCAAAAAGCAGAAAGAGCAGAGGCAATTCCCTTTTTATTTTTTCTACCTTTCTCATTTTTGTGTTCTCTGCTCAGAAACTTGTTTTTCTATTTTCTTCACAGAATTACTCAGAACCATGATTCCCTTTTTTGCTGATGTTAATGAGTTCCTAAGCACCTCTCTGAACTGTTCTCTAAAAACTCAGAGAACAATTGGTTAGCTAGAAAGCTCCAGAACAATGAACATGGTTAGCTGTTCCCTATGTACCCCTTATCTGATGTGATAAATTCATTCTTCAGTTTCTCACAGCTCTCCTGGCCCACAATTTTATGGGGCTAGACTGAGTGTGGACATACAGGCAGGATGTCTCTGAACAGCACTTTTTTTTTTGAGGGGGGGTGCCATTTTTTCATCATTGTGCTGAATGATGAAGGTGTGTCAAATATCTCCAGTTCACATTCTCCTCATAGGGGGTGCTTCTACTGCCATTATTGCTTTGTTTTCTCCCTGACACACAGGGACACACCTGTGTTGTTACTTAAGTGTTTATGTTGCAATCGTTTTTTGGCCTTGCACAATTTTATACAGATATAATATCATATGCTCTCCAGATCTTCTACAGTCCTCCTTCTCATCCTGCAAAGCCCTTTCTTCTATTCAACAGGTCCCCTCATGGTTTTGCTGTGTGTCGCCCACTGTATTCAATGAGAGTTGTGGCCTTTAGCTTCCTATAGCTCCACAAGGATGACAGGGCCTTTTAAGGCCCTCCACCATCTATAATGGGATGTCAATGTGCCAAGTTTGTACAGATAATCATAACTTCTGTGAATAGCCAGGTCACGTCCAGAAGACTGTGTTTGCTGTACTCCTTACTATATTCTCATCCTCTTTCTCTTATATTCTTTCTACTCCTTCTTCTGTGATATTCTCTGAGCCATAAAAGGAGTGACATGAGTGACATAAATGTCTCCTTTAGAATAAACTTTCAACAGTCACTTATTCTTAGAATATTGATCAGTTATGAATCTTTCTGACAACCATTCACACTGCAATAAGAAGTTTCTCTGACCCAGGTAGAAAGTAGTGCTAATCTATGAGTATAAACATATGGGTATAATAATATTTAGGAAAAAAGTTGATGCTATGTTCATTTAGTAAAATAGTAGTAAAATATAGGAATTATGAATTCCCCAGCCATGGGCTTCTGACCAGTGTCATAGGCTCATATATTTAAGTCCTTATTTGCTGTTAATGTTTGGGAAGGTTGTAGCAACCTTAGGAAGGGGAGTTTTGCTGGAGAAGGGAAGGTCAAAGGAGGCTTTGTAGCCTAGCCCTTCTTCCTTGAAGTTTCTTTTGTTCTCTCTGTCCCCATGATGCTTGTAGTGACCTAAATCAGGCCCTTCCAGCTTCTGCCTTCAGCCACCACTTCTGCTATAAGAATGTCATAGTGGACTATATCCCCTCTGAAACCATAAGCCAAATCAGTCTCCCTTTCTTCCATGTGTTTGAGCATTCTCTCATACCAGCAGAAAAAATATCTTCTACAACCAGGTTTTCAATTCTCTTCTGTGGAATGGGCCTCAAATCCATTCAGAAAGTATTTGTTTGTCCCCATGACAGTCATATCACCATTGTATTAGCCAAGTGCATCTTTTCCTTATGGGTCAGTATTGTATAGTTCACAAGGTTCACAACTGGATAAGAGAGTTGATGAGCCCCCTCCCCCGACCCAGCAACCTGCATAGCACCTCCCAGCATTAGGAAATCTAGTCATCAGTTTCAAAACCAGTTCTAGCTTGACTTCTCTATGTCTTACAATCAAAGCATGTGATATCTGAAGCAGTAAATCTTCGTCATCTAGTTCTGGTGGGCAACCAAGAAGTTTGTAATATTTATGTGTGACTGTTTTTGCAGAATTTTTTGCAGTTTTTTGATGGTGTACTTTAATAACCATGAAAAAGAACCACTTATTTTAGTGACTGTTTTAGTGCTCTGACTATATTTCCTCTTCCTAGTTTTATATCAATTTTTGAAATTTTTTCTTTAGGTACTTATTGGAATTACTAATAATGCAGTGATATTAGGAATCCTGGAGCTTCATGTAAATAGGTACAGTTCAAGCATTATGAAATTTTTTCTCTTGTAAAAAAATAAGAAGAATGGACATACAATTAACTTGACGATTGTGAGATGGAAAAGTCAATCACAGATAGATCCACGGTTGGATTATCTCAAAGTAGATTGACCATATAAAAGTAAGGAAGGATGCTAGAAATGATACTCAAGCTTGAAGAAAAAAAACCAGGCATATCCGGGAGAACAGAAGGGAAGTATAACACGATTAAAAGCGAAGCAATATACTTACAAAGACTACTAAACATAATAAATGTCTGGAATTAAAAATAGTTTCTTCATTATAACACTAAATGTTAATGGAATTAACTCACCAATCAAGAGACACAGATTACAAATTTGGATTAAAAAATCACAATCCATCAATCTGCTGCCTACAGGAAACCCATCTCACCACAAAAGATAGGCACGCCCTAAAAATAAAAGGCTGGTCAACAATTCTACAAGCTAATGGAAGCAGAAAACAGGCAGGGTAGCCATTATGCTATTGGACAAAGTGGACTTCAAACCAAAAAAAATCATAAAAGAGACACGGATGGATACTACATTTTAGTCACAGGTACAATTCACCAGGAAGACTTCACAATACTAAACATATATGCACCCAATACAGCCCCTCCCACATTCATTAAGCAAACCCTACAACGTCTAAAGCGAGAAATCAATACCAAAACGATAATTCTTGGGGATTTCAACACTGCCCTCTGAACATGGGATAGATCTACAGGTAAAAAACTTAACAGAGACACTTTGGAGCTTAACCAAACCCTTACTGAAAGGGACCTTACAGATCTCTATCATACTTTTCATCCACACACCAAAGAATACACATTTTTTCTCAGCAGCACATGGAACTTTCTCCAAAATAGATCACATATTGGGCCATAAAACGAATCTCCACATATACAGGAATGTTGAAATTGTAGCCTGCATCTTATCAGACCACCACGGCTTAAAGCTTGACATCCACAACACAACAAGCAACAGAAAATACACTAACTCCTGGAAACTTAACACTATGATGCTGAATGAGAATTGGATTCATGAAGAAATTACAAAGGAAATTCAAGATTTCCTGAAAGTGAACAATAATGAAAATACAACTTACCAAAATCTCTGGGACACAATGAAAGCTGTCTTAAGAGGTAAGTTCATAGCTCTTAATGCCTACATCAAAAAAATGGAAACATCAGAAATAAATAAATTAACAATGCAGCTAAAAGCTTTAGAGACACTAGAGCAATCTGATCCCAAAAGTAGTAGAAGAGAAGAGATTAGCAAAATAAGGGGAGAAATATCTGAAATCGAGATTAGGAAAACGATAGAAAAAAGTAAGGAAGGACTGAGAATGGTCTCAGATCTCCAAGGTAAGATAATTAGGTGGCATCATAATTACTAATTAACAACTCCCATGTATTTGTATGTGTACGTATAAAGCAGCAGGTTGGTTGACATCAGTTAGTGTCAGTATTAACTCATTCTGGAACTTTTCACAATTTAGATTTTTTTTAATTCCCCAAATGTTAATGACAATCCCTTCCTTATAAACTAAGCATATTGAAAACAAGGTTAAATGGATGGATTTTGAGAAGATGGTTCCGTGCCAATGCCAATAATTTTTGTTTCCTTCTACTTATTGGAGAAAATGGGTTTTTGCAAGGATCCAAAATGCAAGATCACTAAGATATCAAGATACATAGCTGTGAGGCCCTCATGTATCTTTGAAGAAAACCTTTTTCAGAAGCTAGAATGGCAGGTGCTAAAAAAAAAATCAGTGTTTGAATCACATCTCCTTTTTTTTTTTCAAATAAGAAAGAAGCTCCTTATGGCTGTGGCGATGCATGCCTGTAATCCTGGCACTTGGAGATGGAGGAGAAAGATTGCTATTAGGGGTGAGGCTAGTCTAGATTACATGGTAAGTTCCAGTCAGTTGGGACTACAGAGTGAGACTCAATCTAAAAGACAAATTAGAAATACAGATAAGAAGTGAACTTGTATAGTCTGCCCTGGAGAAAGGTATATGCCCCAGCTACAGGATTTGGTTCCTTAGGGTTTCAGAGTGCCTCACATCTGAGATGTGGTGGCAAAACTAACCATGAGCAGGCAGGACATTAGTCTCATGACTGCAGCTGTCCCTGTTGGAACCAGAACTATACTTTCCATTCATCTTGTCAGAAACAATGTGTTATTTTGGTAACTCTTTATTTCCCACACTACAGCTTCCCATGTAATTATTGAGTGCAATTAGGTACACCATGCTGTATAATTACTCAGCTGTCTGTGTGTTTGGAAGCTATGAAAATAAATGATCATGGAAGTGCATGGTGAAAAGCTATCCAAAGAGTAAGCCCAGCTTTCTGCTTACCTGACACTGTGTCAGAATCAGACAAAACAAAATTTAAACATTTTTTTCTTTCTATCTGCTGTATACATGAAAGAAATTTTTTCCTTGTCATTTCAGCTAAAGTTTGTTATTCTCGCTTTGTGAAAACATTCAAATAAAACTTCATGACACAAAAATGAAGTGATGGATAGACCAAGTCCAAAGAAATCTGGCTTAGCTAACCAGAACACAGGCTAGCTGCCTTTACCCCTGCTTCAGATCCATTCTTTTGGAGAAAAGAAAAAAAATAACAGAACATACTGAAGTGGAAGAAAGGGCTTTTTAGAATTTTTTTTGACTGCAAATGACAGAAACTCAATCACAGTGAGCTTAATCAAAGAATTGAATTTATTGGGTATAAACTAGACTGTCTCAGAGATAAAAATGAACTGTACAAACACACGAAACTCAAAGACTAGAACTGACGATTTGATGATAGCAAGGCCTTATATTTCTCTATCCATTTCATTTTTGTTCTTCTCTCAACCTTGGCTTCAATTTTTTTGTATAGTGTATATTGTCTCCGTATGGCAAGCTATGCTTATCGCTACTGGAAACTCTGTGATCCCATCTCTGCATCTTCTAATAAAGGGAAAGGTGAGTCCTCTGTACTTATTTCTATTTAGAAAATTAAAGGCAATACTGTAACTTAGACCGGTTTTAATCCTGACTCCCCCTTTTGTAGTCTTGAGGGGTAGGTAAAGTGTTAAGATTAGTTCACATGAGTCATATGCCAACCCCACATAGGGAACCAGGTTGTAATTAGAAGAAGCTAAGCAGATGATAAAGGTGCCCAGAGTATGCAAGTGCGACTTTACACAAACTCAAAAAGCACAGGGCCCAAGGGTATACTGAGGGAGAATTTTTATGCAGAATCTTAGAATTCGGGTTTCTGTTCAGAACTGGTAATTTTCTCTCATTGGCTAAGACCCACCATTCTCTAGTAAGGTGATGTTCAAATGCATGAGAATTTCCTGTAGAAATCAGTATTAAACCCTAGGTGGAGTGGCAAGACATGCTGCTGCTGAGGACACCTGAAACCTCAGGGAGCTGTATGAGTTGTTCATTCACTGAAGCCAAGAAAGACAGAGATGCAAAAAAAGAATGTGAATTATTTTCCTCTGATAGACATCTCAGAGATAGAAGGACTCATATCTTACCTACTCCCTGCCTTCCACAAAGATAGTTTTTAAAAAATTTATTTATTAAAAATTATTTATTATTTGACAATTTATTTTATATTATTTTTTCTACAATTATACAAGCTCAATAGGTATCCTGGTCCTTCCCGTCTTCCACCCCCCATCCCCTTATACTCTCCCTCCTCCCCCCCAGTTCCCCCCAGCATCCTCTTGTGTGAATGCTAAACCTCCCTCTGAGTCTTCCATCTTAGTGAGGTGTAAGGATTCAGTGGCATAACCCAGAGCCCTTTCTTGGGCTTTCCACTAGCATGGGAACACCACTATGACTGTTAATCCTTTGCCTTTAGGGACCCCACTGCCTGTGATCCATGCTAGACCCTGGGGGTTTGTTGACAAGTCAGCATCGTGTAGGTCATGGAAAGTCCGATTATGGCTACTGTAGCCCTAACTTGTGTGGAGTATCTTGCATATCGTTGGTCCTTCCCATCTTTAGGCTCTTACAATCTTGCTACCCCCTCTTCTGCAAGGTTCCCTGAGCTTTAGGATGAGGAGAGATATGGTTGGTCTGGTTCCAGGTGATTAATGTAGGGTCTTTGGTGTTCTGAATTATGGTTTGTTGTTGATTTCAGTCTTGCTGTTCCTGCACCGCCCTCCACTCCATCCTGATTGGTATTGAAGGTCACTTCCTAATCAAAGATGAAAGGTTGTTTAAATAAAGATCTCACTATAAGAGGAGATTCAAAGGTAGATGGAACATAAGTAGGACACCACAATCGGGAGGGGGGATTCAGTGTCCTATTTGCAGGATGGTTACCATCTACTTGCCAGACCCCGTATCCTCCCTGACTGGTGAGATCAAACCTCCTCAGTCGCAAGTGACCAGGAAGGGAAGTGAGAGTGAGTTTCACCAGATGTCTTGCTACTTACATGCAGTACTTGATGGTGACACATTTTCTTTACTGAATCATGATCACCTCTCTCCTTCCTTTTCCCTCCTGTTTATAATTTCTGTGATTACAATAGATATTATAGTGATTTATCTTTGAAGATGTCATTAAGTGGGTTTGGTACTAGGATCCACCTATTAGGGAGTATATACAGTGTCTAATTTTCTGTGTCTGGGATACTTCACTCAATAAATTTTTTTTCTAATTCCATCCATTTCCTGGAAAATTTCATTAATTCATCTTTTTTGATGGCTGAGTAGTATTCCATTGTATAAATGTACCACATTTTCCTTATCCATCCTATTATTTGACAATTTTATGCTATATACAACGTATTTTGATCATGTCCAACCCACTTTCCTTCCAATTTCCCCAGACACCTCCCCAACAAGGTTACCTCTCCCCTTACTATCTTCTTTATTTTTTAAAAACCTGCTGAGTCCCATTATTGCTGCCCACATGCATGGGTTTGGGGGCATCTACTGAAGCACAGACAACTTACCAGTGGCCATACCTCTGAAGGAAAATGGCTTCCCTTTCTCCAGCAGCCATCAGGTGTTACTAGTTCCTCAGCTGTTGACGCCTCATGAACACTTTCTGCATTCATAATGACTGGTTGGATCTTGGGGAGGTCTTATGAAGGTAACATGCTGCTCTGAGTTCATTAGTGCTCCAGGAGAAATTTCACACTCTTCAGTCCCTGGCTGTTACATTCTTTTTGCCCCTCTTCCACAATGATCCCTAATCTTGGATGGACAGGGTTGGTAAAGATTTTGTCTCATCCAGAGTGAGTCCTTAAAAGTCACTTATTCTAAGTTCTTTGACCAGTCATTTTGTCTCAGAATTAACCACTACCCACTGAAGAAAGAAGCTTCTATGATAGGGTTGAGAGCAGCACTAACTTATGACTAGAAACATAACTATTAAAAAGGCAGTTTGACAAACCCATTAGGCAAAATAACAGTAATAGTTTTACTCCAGGGCATATGATCTTCCTATTTATGGGCTTTTAATCAAGTTTACAGTGCTGAGCATGAATCTTGCCTCAGGTTCAATGGAAAAGCCATTATATTTCCCATCGTCATAATGCTATTGCATTTGCGGGCATATCTTGCCTAGTAAGTTTGTATTACAGCACAAAGGGTCCAGTGCTGAGTAAGACCAGTGATGACTCTTCCCCCAAGGAGGCTGCATAGCACTTTCTGCCACTGTGAAAGCTAACCAGCAAGGAGAAAGCTTCCCAGTCAGTTCCAGCTTGATTTCTCTGTATCCTGCAACAAAGTGTATGGTGTCTTTAGCAATACCAAATATCATTTTCTGCAAGAAGTTGTATATCTTTTTCCAGAGAGATGAAAATACATTCTTAACTATCTCAGGTTTTTTTGTTGCTCTAATATACCTGACCAAACAACATAGAGGATAATGTATTTTTATTCATGCCCATAATTCAGGGAGTTGCCATGGCAGGAGAATTACCAGAAAAGCAGAGGGAACTTGTCATTCCATATCCAAAGTCAAGAGCAAAGCACGACAAGGGACAATACTGTGTACTTGCTTTCTGACTTACCCTCCTGCTCAGGGCATGGGTCTGCCCACAATGGGAAGATCTTCTCACTTCAACTGAAGCATGAATATGATTTCCTACAGTCTTGCCTAGAGACCTACTTTAAATTAATCTCCAGGAATGTACCCCCAGTCTGCGCCCCAAGTATTAAGCTGCAGCTGAAACTTGCTAGCACACTTAAAAATACTGTATTTCTGAAAGCAGTCACAACCCAGCATTAGAATTCAGGTTGATTCTGTTGGACCATGCATCAAATTTCATATTGTTTACATTAATTGATGATCATTCTCTGTGTCTCAACCCATATTCACCAGAAATCAAAACCTTCCATCAAAACCAACCATGCATGCTCCCTCTAGGGAGAAAACTCTCAGGGACTGGGGAAATTAGGTAGAAGAAAGAGGGCCCATTTTATGTAAGATTCTCTGGTTGAGCAAAAGAAATTCCTTTGTACCAGATTCATTTCTCATTGGCCAAATGTTTGACTTGTGGGGATGAATCCCTTGTACTTCAGATTGTGCAACTTGGGTGTTCATACCTTAGGATCAAATGCCAACATCCTAGGATAAGAGACTGGGCATGGTTGGTGCAGGACTGAAACACCAGGTTGTACCTGAATGAGACTGAGCCTGATTCTGTTGTAGGGTGCCAGCCAGGAATGAAACTCCCGATACAAATGCCTCTGACCAGAGGATCCTGGCTCACTGGTCACAACCAGTAATGAACTAGAAGCCCTGAAAGATGGGTTGCACATGTAATTATGTGTACCTTGTTTGAACAAAAAGGAGGGAATCCCTTTCTAACAATCGTTTATCTAAAGAATGTGACAGTCCTCCTGGGAAGAATTTGTTAAGGAAAGGCAGCAGAAACTAAGTACTGAGATAATCAGATGCCATGAGAACTGATGTTTGCTGTGGGCCGAAACCATTGTGTTAAGCCTTGAACTTCCATCCTTTGTGAGCTTCCTCACATCAGTCTCTTATCTTAGTCCCAGTGGAAGGGAGGCTTCCTATAGTATAGGCTTTTATTAATATTCCTTCATATTTCAATTCAAGTTGAGTTGTTTATCAGCAAGTTTAGCTGAGAAGGCAGAATTTTCAAATGGGAGCCTCCACTTCTTTCAGAATCAGAATTTCAAAACTAAGAGAGGTCTTTGAGATATTTCTCATATGAACAAATTAAAACCTGGAGAGCCCTGTATATATCTTGTATCCAACCACACCAATTAACAACAGAACCTACAACACGCCTGTTCTTAACTCCATGATTTCTCAAACATGAGACCCCCTATCGTGAACATTTATGAAAAAATGTCCCACGTATCTTATGGGGTGAAAAACAAGTCAACACCTAAATATTTATGTGCTAATTAATGGTCCAATCTCAGGGAATAGGAATGTCTGTCAGAATCTATTGATTCTCTTTTTTTGAGGCCATGCATTATTAGCAACTTGTGATGTGTTGATAGGAGAGATGAAAGCCAGGGTGACAGTCTGAGGAGGAGGTGCCCCCATCAGAAACAGAAGAGAGAGGCATGACTCTAGGAAGGCTAATAGAAAATATTGCGACGCTTGTTTTTGTGCTTAATCTTCTATGTGCTTGTCTGCTGCCTTGGTAGCTTTGTGCCACAGCAGCATGTGTCTGCCTTAGCCTTTGTTTGCATTGAGTATCTTCAGAATAGAACCTGTGGAATCTCGCTTCCTCCCAAAAAAAGAGTATCACAGAAGAAGACATTTAATGGGTAGTCAGTAAACATAAGTATCCTTTCATTTTTATTACCTTAGTGACTTTTGGCTGGAGACATCAAATTCAAAACCTTCTTGAAATATTTGAAGATGATTAAGCTTCTTAAAGTCAAGACTAAAAACTACAGTTAGGTAGCTTTGTCATTTACAGTTGCAGTTTTGACAAGTGTGCCTGAGATCAGGGCCAATGGAGACTCAGCATTCTCTCAGATAATGGACACTTTTTCTTCTTTGCTATTCATAATATTGTCTGCATTTAAACCTCACCTAATTAGTGCAGCACTTGTTTTCCTCTGGTAAATTTCTCTTTCTCCTACTAATAAGCAAAAAGCATTCTAAAATTTTCCCTCTCCCAACTATACACATTATGACAAAAATATTTTTCAAGCACCTGTCAAACATTATTCACATTTTCTGTAGAGAAAAAGGGAAGAAAGGGCTAAGCAATTTATTCAAGGCGAGAGATGGCATATGTTAGAATTTGGAATCCAAGCTTCATTGGTTAGATATCGTCTGGCTCTAAGCACCATCATGCCTCCTTGCAGCCTTGAGAAATGGTGTTTGTGCCTCAGCATCTTGTATTTCTCATCTGTAATATGTGGGTTTAGACAAATTGCATGTGTACCTCAAAGGCAATTTCTAAGGATAAAATAAATGGGCAAATCTGAAAGTGTGTTAAAAAGAGCTAGAGAGCACGAGGAAAACAAAGGAACGAGCTTCTTTCCTCTTTTGTCATTTTGTCGATTTGTTTCTAGCCAGATTCTTGTGTATCATTTGTGCGATTTCACCGACGGATCCTCATTCCTCCCATAAGAGAAATACCGCATTCTGCAAAAACACATGTAAGTACATCTCTCTCTCTTTAATTTTTAGAACTCTGTGATGTAGGTGAAACAGTGTGATGCTCAGAATTAATTGCCAACCTGACACTTAGTAGGAAATTCTGAGGGCACAACTGAAAAGGATTCACCAGATTAAGTTCAGTCTTTGGGCATGCCTATGAGGGATTGTACTGATTGCATTAACTGATGTAGGAAGACCCAGTCTAAAAATGTGTGGAACTATTCCCTAGGCAGAGGGTCCAGAACTGTATAAAATGAAGAAAGTGGAGCACTAGCAAACATGCAGTCACTGATTCATCACTCTCTACCCTTGCTATGGATGGGATATAACCAGCTGCTTCAAACTCTTGTCACTGTAACTTCTCTGTGGTGATGGGCTGTAACCTGGAGTTGTGAGTCAATGAAACTCTTCCTCCCTCAAGTTTACTTGGGCCAGATATTTTTGCTGCATTAATATGTAATGAAACTAAAACAGAAAGGAACGATGTTCTTTTATTTCTGCAGAAACTAAGTCTATTGTGGGCTTTTAAAGCCCAAAATTGGTGAATGAGCTACTTAACACTGCATGGTAAATTGGTACCAAGCTGAGTTCTCTGCTGGCTTTGTGTCACACAATACAGCATCTTTGAAGTCGATGTAAATTTCTGTTTTTATGTTGTTACTGTGCATATATGTGTGGAAGTGTTCATATAAGCATATGCACATGTGTGCAGGCAAGCATGGATAAGTCTCTGTGTGCATATGGAGGAGACCAAACGTCAATCATCATCACATATCTCTAATCAAGCATTTCTCCATGTTACTTTTTGAGACAGAGTCTCTCACTGAACCTAGGGCTCACCAACTTGTCTATGTTTGCTGGCTATCAAACTCCAGGGATCCTCCTGTCTGTGCCTTTCCAGTGCTGACATTGCAGGCACATACATTATGCCCATTTTTATATATTTTTCACATGCATATATGTTCAGATTCTCATATTTTATAGCAAACACTTTAATAACTAAAGTATCTCCTGAGGTCATTGTTGTTTTGAGAGAGGGTCTCAATCTGTAGCCCATGTTGGCTTCAGCTTCTAGGGTGTTGAGAATACAGATGTGCACCAACATTTCTGGTGTCAAAACTAAGCTGCAATATAAGAAAATCTTGAGACTGTTGTGTGATTTGTCCTGGGTGGGCCTATAGGAGCTTGATGGGACAAAATTCTGGAAATTCTGGTCAGCTCTTCATTATTCCTTTACTCTAAGCCACCAGACACCTTCCAGAAGCACTTTTTTTCTCTCATCCCTCCATTTTCTTTCTTAGCATCAAGTTCAGAATGAACATGTCCAGAAAGGAAGGAGGACTGCAATGTTATGTTGCTTTGAAATACGTTCTTGTTTTGTTTATTGTCTCTATAGTTTGCAATACTTTTTAACTGTACTTATGTTACACAAATTGTTGAACAGTTTATAAGGTGCCCAGAGGACTTAAAAATGGCAAAGAGTACCTGGAAATGTGTGGCTTTCATGAGTTAAAAATTGTTAAAATGGAATAATGATAATATAGGAGTTCTTTAAATCAGGGGCCAGTACACTGTTTTTTAAAGGGTCAGAGTAGAAAATATCTTAAGTTTTGTAGCACATATGAACTCTATCCCATTTTCATCTATGCCATTGTAGAGGAAAACAGCAATAGGAAACATGCACATTGGTAAAACATGTCTGCATTTCATTAAAACTTTATTTACAAAACAGTGGCAGGCCAGATTTAGCCCAAAGGATAAAATTTTCTAATTCTGCTTGATTTTGTCTGGTATATGCTCACGTTTTCCATGTACAGCATTAAAACATCTGTGCATGAAGTTTTATGTGGTAATTTCTATAAAAATATATTCTACATGCCTAGCTCAGAGCTAATAGTCATTCAACGACAGTAAGTAGTTGTTAGTAAGAGTAACTACTTTCATATGAATAAACCTGAATGTTTAGTAATGATTTTTATGTCTTAGAGACAATAGGTAGTCTCTCTGCAAAGTTTGGGCCAAAAAAAAGCCAAAAAATTAAACGAAAAAGCTCATTTTGCCTGAATTATTTAAAATGCCTAGCAAGACTAGGGAGTTGGGTGTAAAATCTGGCAGATTAGTTCTTTTTACTTTCCAAAGTTAATAATCAGCCGATTTCAGCCACATGCTCTATGCTGTGCCCCAGGCAGGCAGGTGCGATTTAGGGAACAGGGGTCTGGCCCACACATGCACAGGTGTGTTGGGCTGTTGCTCTCCTCCCTGGGGTTTGCTTTTAGACAGCCGTTTTCTCTGAGACTCACCAGGCCAATTCTCTTTTCTCTGCTTCTATCACTTCTGTTTCCATGGAAATGAACACCTGCTCAGGCAAAAGAAAGTAATTGAAGTTTTAAAACAGTGATTATTGGATTCTCTTTTAATGTCTATGAAAATCACAGTTAGTGATCAAGGACCACTGTTTAGATCATGATTTTTTTCTCCTGAGGTAGGGTGCCAGACTTTATGCGGCAGTCATTAGCTACAGAAACAGGCTGATAGCAGTACCTTCCTCCTAGGACAGCATGTCGTAAAGAATATAATCTTTTCTGTCAAACATATTGGAGACTGTATGTCTCTTTTCCTTTCTATGTCCTTGGTGTGACTAATATTACCCACATGTGATCTGTTTCCTAATATTTTGATTGTAGCTCATACCCTGTATTAGTCATGGTTCACTAGAGGAACAAAATGGATAGAATGGATGTATGCATGTATGCATATACATGAATGAATGAATGAGTGAGAATGTATTAGATTAACTTACAAGCAGCTGGTCAGTTCTTGAGTTGAATATCTCAGCAATCACAGTCTGCTATTGAAGACCAAAGGATAACTGAAAAGTCTTGCAGCTGTTCCAATCAGTTGTGAAGACTGAAGGATTCAATCACGGTGGGAGGCTGAAGAGGCTGGGCTCCCACATCGGAGAGCAGCAGTGCGACTAAAGAAGCTGGGCTCCTACAGCAGCCAAGAACAGCAGCAGCAGCAGCAGTAGGGAAGAAAGGAGAAAGGCAGCAGCAGACCAATAACAGACTGGACACAGCAAGTCCACACAGGGCACTTCCTTCTATCCAGTCCACCACTGGAAAGCACCACCCACTATGGGCTGCATCTTCCATATCAATTAAACAATCACCTGCAAGCCTGTTCCAGGGCTTGCCCCAACCATCGATTCTTCACAGATGTGCCCCAAACTCAGTCTGCAACAGTCAGGTTGACACCTAAATCCAAATATCATACACCATTGTTGGCATTCCTTTGTAAGTCTCATAGCTGTAACATTCCCTGGTTCTGATGTCCCCTGTTTTCTAACTCACACCCTCTCTCCTCTCTTGTCAAACTCCAGTCCAAGCACTGAGTTTCATGACAAAATGCTTTCTCTTTTTAATTAGGCAATGGGGTAAAGATTGTGCGGTTGAATCTCAGCCATTGATAAACAGCCAAGTTTCTTACAGCATTAAGGATCAAAGGTGAAGGCCAGTGAAACAATGTGTGCTTGCTCTCTAGCATTTTGATAAGTGTAACAGTAAAATTCCCTTGTTAAGTAAGACACCTTCATTAGAGTTGTGTTCTCTTAAATTGTGACCCTGACTTTATTTTCAACAATGTGGACTAAGTGAGGCTATAAATGAAAAACTACTTAGCCCAGGACTTGACACTGGCAAAGCCTCCAGATAAGTAAAGACAGTCAGTGAATTATAGAATTGTGTGCAGGTATTAAAATAGTGTTATAGAGAAAGACTAATGACAGGTAAAATGCTTCCATTAACAAGGTAAGTAGTATGACTGCCTCTCCTTGAGTCCAGTCATACTCAATGGCTACATTTCTATGCAGGTCATTTACAGGGGCTGCTTCTCATTCCTGTCAGTTCAGTGCTCAGAAGTGGACACTATAGCTATATCATATTTCTCTGGCCCTGAGGGAAACCTTTAGAACATGGATATGGTTCTGAGTTAGGTCCAGGATCCAAGAAGACCAAGTCCAGGACCTATGTATGGCCTTTTAATGGGTCATTTACATGTTATGCATTCTTTCTGCCCATGCTGTATTTGTTTCAGATAGTTAGTGATTGTTCTGTAGGAAAGTCCTGTCTTTTCTGTCATTAGTTTCTTTCAAAAATTAATTGTGATGCCTCTAGAACATTCTGCTTCATATCATTCTCCCGCCACAGTCTTTCAGTAGACTGTGCTTTTACTTCTGATGAGTTGACTATAACTCCTGGGTTTGAGATCTCAGTGGAATGATTTACAGAGCTCAGGAATGCATCATACTTGTGGCTACAATTTTATTAGTGAGGATATACACAGTGTGACCATTCTGATATGAATGAATGTATAGTAGATACTTATGCTTTTCCCTTTGGCTGTCAGACTATTGAAAAAATAGTCCCCAAGAAAATGGAGCTTGTGACCCTGGCTTCCCTAGGAACTTCATATTGGGAGAACAAAGGACTAAAGCCCTGGAAGAAGCCAGAGAGGAGCTTTCTATGTACTTCAGGATGGTCTTGAACTCTCCCATCTTCCTGATTCAACCTCCAGAATGCTAGAGTTTCAGGTATGTACTCTTGTTGCAGGGGGGAGGGAGAGGTTAAGTTCTTGTATTCAGGAGTTGAGGGTTGAAGCCAAAACATGAGTAGAGGATTGAGGCAGAGTTTATTAGAGGGGAGAAAGAATGGAACTCACAGATATGGATTCTGCTAGGGGTAAGAGAACCATCTGATAGACCACACCATCTTTTTGTGTCCAGGGATTGAAGCAGGAGAGTGGCATAAGAAGATTAGGGAGAGAAAGAAAATAACTCACAGACATAAAGTGAGCCAGAAAAGAACTAATGGACTCAGACATGGAATCAATGAGGGATGAGAGAAAGCTGGAAAAGGAACTCAAGGATTCCAGATGTGGAATCCATAAGGAACAAGGGAGTAGAAAGAACTCATGGACTCCATGAAGGGCCAGGAAGCCAGAAAGGAACTCATGGATTCCAAATGTGGACTCTGAGGAATGAGGAGCCAAGAAGAACTCACGACTCCAGACATGGAAGAGCCATGAAGAGCCAGGAAGCCAGAAAGAACTCGTGGAGTCCAGATGTGGAATCTGTGAGCAGCATGGGAACCAAAAATGGCTACCAGGATCAGGAGTATTCAGAGGTTAGGCAGGTCCTGGAAGAGTGACTTTTCATTATTGCTTTTCTCCAGTTTCTGCAAGTCTCCTTGGAGCTTTTGTTCCCCTAAACATCATTGGTCTGTTTATATTTGGACCCAACCCAGTTGATCTTATGGCAAACCTCATGGTTGAGCTGTTTCTTAGCTTCTGCAATGGAGATCTTATTTCAATATCCTTTCATGAACAAAAGGTTCAGGGAGGTTGGGACTTTATCTCTGTGGAGGAATAGACTCTGTTCCTCCAGATTAATAGGGTGTGTTCCTTCAGGGTAATCCCAGGTGTAGGGGATGACCTTTAAAGATCTTCAAAGACTATCAAAGGCCTTCCAGCGTAGCTGTCCCTAAAACCGCCTAAACCTGATACCTTGCAAGCAGACACCTTTGTTTATCGAGTAGACTTTTGTGATTTCCCAAGAATGAAGTGTCATTGAATGTTGATGCAGAACTCCCCAAAGCCTCCAGTTTCATTTGCTGTTGAGGATACTTTTCCAATGTTATGAAATGATTTTTCAGGAAGTGATAAGAATTGAGAAAGAGGAAGAGAAGGAGAGGAAAGGAGAGGTGAGAGAGAGAGAAAGAGAGAGAGAGGATAAGAATGAGAGATCATGCAGTCTTCAAAGTTATGATTCATTTCCTGAATGTGCTGCTGCCTGAATTATTTCACAATATTTCCAACAGGTACTAATCAGCTTTTACAGAACATCTATATTATTCGAGAGGTGGCCTAACTATATGTCCAGAGTGTGACCTGTGAGAATGTTTCTTCACATTGATCTTATGGTTTCCCAAATTTTCTGTCTGATGGTTGTAACTCTGGTTCTTAGGCCCCATAAAAGAAAGGTCTTGGCAAAAATCCACAATACAAATAACACCAAATGCTGGAGAGGATGTGGAGAGAAGGGAACTCTCCTACATTGCTGATGGGAAGGCAGGCTTATACAATGATTCTGGCGAGCCATCTGGTGATTCTTTAAAAAGTTAAAGATTGAAATGCCATATGACCCTGCTATACCACTTTTGGGAATAATCCCCCATACAGCAAAAATTTACCTCGATAGCACAAGCACGACCATGCTCATAGCAGCACTGTTTACAATAAAAAAAGTCATGGAATCAACCCAAATGCCCAACAGTTGATGAGTGGATAAGAAAAATGTGGTACATTTATACAATGGAATACTACTCAGCCATCAAAAATGATGAATTAATGCAATTTGCTGGGAAATGGATGGAATTAGAAAAAATTATTTTGAGTGAAGTATCCCAGACACAGAAATTTAAGTGCTAATAGGTAGATCCTAGTACCAAACCCACTTAGTGACACACTCAAAGATAAATTTCTGTAATACCTACAGTAATTGCAAAGATTATAAGCAGGGAGGGAAGGGGAAGGAGGGCCACGCCAGAAACAAGGAGAGAGGGGATCATGCTACAGCAGAGAAAATAGGTCACCATCAAGGACTGCAAGTAAGTAATGAGACATCTGGTTGGACTCGCAGATTTTCCTTATTGGTCACTTGCAACTGAGGGGGTTTGATCTCACCAGACAGGGAGGGCATAGAGTCTGGCAGATAAAAGGTTACCATCCTGCAAATGGGAGACTGACACTCCCCCCTCACAGTGGTCTCCTACACTTATTCCATCTGCCTTTGAATCTACTCATAATAAGACTCCATTTTAATAGCCTTTTATCTCTGGCCAGGGGGTGACATCCAATACCTATCAGGATGGAGTCAAGGGTGGTGCAGGAGCAGCAAAACTGAAAAAAAAAATCAACAAACCATAATTCAGAAAATCAGTGACTCTACATCAACTACCTGGAACTAGGCCAGCCTAATCTCTCCCCATCCTAAAGCTCAGGGAAATTTGCGGAAGAGGGGGCGGTAAGATTGTAAGAGCACAAGGATGGGAAGGAGCAACGATATGCAAGATACTCCATACAAGTTAGAGCCGACATAATCATCATAGGACTTTGCATGACCTGCACAATGACCAAAATATCATTGAACCCCCATAGTCTAGCATGGATCACAGGCACTATGATCCTTAGAGGCAAGGGATTAACAGCCACAATAGTGTTACTATACTAAAGGGGAACATAAGAAAGTGCTCTAGTGCATTGCACCGAGTCCTTACACCTCATCAGAGAGGAGGACCCAGAGGGAAGTTTGACATGCACACTAAAGAATGCTCCAGAATGGGGGGGGGGAGGTCACTGGGAGAAAGGGAGGGAGAGGGGAAAGGAAGGAGAAAAAAGGGGAAGGAGCAAAAGGGTCCAGGAAGGAGTGAAGGGAGGGAGGGGAATGGGGTACTTATTAACTTTGTATGAGTGGAAGAAGTAAAAAAAAAAGGCTTTGGATGGGACATATTCTTTCAAAGATATGCAGACAGGAGTCTTGAGATCCTGTGAGTGTTTCAGTTCTAGAAATAAGGGAAATGAGGCACAGCTGCACTCTGTTACACTTGGCAGCCTGAGGAGAACTAGGAATCTCTACTCAAGCCAAACAGGGATCTGTGTCTTCAACGCAGAAAAGATTTTCAGGAATAGATGGTGTGAAACAGAGATGAGGTTTAATAAGGATATTTTAAAGTAGAGTCTGAGCATGCAGGTCAGGAGAAAGAAGTGTTTATGAAGAAGACACATCTTAGGAAATGGTCACGGGTATATCAAAGAACAGGTATCCTTTGTTGTCTTTATGAGAGTCATGTGTTGAATGTTAATAGGTTTTAAAGTTGCTTTCTTCAAAAGGTTGTTAAAGAATAAATGAAATCACAGGGTAATATCTGAGGGTACCTGTTAGAGTTACAATTGATAAGATCTCAGGGACGCAGGCAGGAAGGACATTTCTACTACAAACAGAGTTAAGGGTCTTGTTTGGAATTCCCAGAAAGTTCAAGACCAAGGAATGAAGACCTACTCAAGGTTATATACATACAGGCCTTAAGCCTGGCTCATTCCTGCTTTATCTGTATATAAGAGAAATGTTATTTTCTATGTGGGTGACCTTTGCAGTAAAATGTTGATTATGCTAGAATTCAACCAGACTCCAAGTGGGAGTTCCTTTCCTTCCTATGTCTCTATAATTTTCCCTTTCTATCCTACCTCAGTGGTGGCTACAAGTTTGTCTCTTTAGTTGTTAATCTGGGAATTTTACCATCTCAAACTCTTACTGTCATGGGGGTATCCAACAAGCAGTACGTCAATCCTTTCGACTTCCGGTGGGCTTCGGTTGGCAGATTGAGGTTCTGAAAAATCAATGGCTGCCAGAGTCATCCCAAGCCACTGTCACTCATAATCATGAAGGATGCCAAATGAAGACAATGGAGGGGAGCAAATCAATATTCATTAGGAAGCAGAAAAGAAACAGCTCCCTATAGCAGGGAGGGGCTTGAGCCAGTTCTCCAAAATGGTGTCTATGGTACATCCTTTTTATGCATGGGAGATGTGTCTGATTGGCTTAAGTCACCTACTGACTCAGATCATACCCAGTTTGTCAATTTGAATGTGAGTGTGTTAGTTTCATCATCTTGCTGATGAATGAATATAGGATTCAAACGACTGAAGGGATCAAGAGGTAATTCCAATTTTTGATAAACAATAACTAGCTGTTTCAGTGTATCAAGTAAATGTTATGCTAGTGCCCCCTCACTTCATTTTCTAGTCCCTCAATCCCTTGCCATAGACTACTTCAAAGATGAGTCCACTGGGTTTCAGAGAGCTTAGGTAACCTCTTTAAAGTGCCTTTCAAAGAGGCTTGTTTCGAGTTTTGGATCTTAACTCCAAAACCTATATTCTTGTCAGCTGTTGTAGCTTGAATATAAAATGTCTGCCAAAACACCATATATTTAAACACTTGCTCCTCAGTTAATAGCACTGTATGGGAATGTCGTGGAGTCCTTAGGAGGTAGAGCTTTGCTGGAGGAAGTACATCACTGGAAGTTTGTATACCTCAGACCTACTTCCTTTTCTTTCTCTCTGCTTCCTCAGTGTGGATGCAATGTGAACCAGCTTCTTACTTCTGCTGTCATGCCTTCCCTTCCTTGGCACGATGGACTCTATCCTTCTAGACCTATAAGCTAAAATAGCCCCTCTCGTTACAGTAAGCTGCTTTCGTTAGGATATTTTATCGCAGTACAGTGTAAAGTAATTAAAGCAATTGTTAACGCCATATCACTGTGTCCCACTTTGTCCATAATGATACAGATGAGTTGTTTATAAGTTTTACCTGAAGAGTCTTTTGTCTTAGGTCTTCCTAGGCGCCACTTGGCTCCTGTCATATAGAGTAGGAACAAAGCTGTTTGGGTATCTGAGGTCCTGGGGTGAGGTGGTAATAGCAGCAAAGGGGGAAAAGGGCAAAAATATAAATGGTCCTTGGAACCAGAATCTAATTATATGATTGATGACTTCAGAGTCTATTTTTCTAATCTAGACAACGTTCTGGTAAATGTGCCACTCCTAGGTATATTACTAGCTGGAGGTCACCTCAGAAATGCTTTTACAGATGATTAGTGCCACCAAAAATTTTGGCCTGAAATTGCCTCACAGATTAGAAACTGGCCAGGGTCACAGTAATTCAATAAGTGAAGGTTCCACTGGGTGGAAGATGACAAATATCTTTCACACTGAAAGACTCATAACTGTCATAAGGAAAGGAAGGTTTGGGGAATCTCATCAGAAAAAATGAGCCAGGGTTTTGCCCATTTCCTTGCCCTTAAGACCTTTATGAGACATCTAATTTCACTTGTTCAAGATGCCCAAGTTAGTAGAAAATGCACAGTTCTTGCCCTGCAAATTTTCTTCCATAAATTCATCTGGGCCATACATAGTGGGAGTCTAGACATAATCACCTATGATTTCTGCCTTAGAAAGAGATTTATGTGAAAGATGGATTCACGAATAACATAATACAAGGCAAGACATTCATTGAGTGACCCAAGAGAAAAGTAAATGATATTGTATGCAAAAGAAAGAGTGGTCATTTCTTTTTGTTGATATCAAGGAAGACAGTGGCATGTTCATCTGGAAATCACAAACTGGAGGCCACCATCTAAATCTAATCCATACATTATAGGAAGATGAAATATATGCTCTTAGAAAAGAGCATTGGACAAGCATAGAAATTATAGTGAAACCTCTTTGCTCCAGGTTTGTTATAATAGAGAGAGATTAGAATAAATGAGATATTAAATTTATAATATAATTTAGAATATAAGACGCTTATTGTGTAAAGGTACATGCTACTAAGCCCGACAACCTGAGTTCAATCCCCAGAATCTATATGGTGGAGGGAAAGAATTAACTCTTGCAAGTTGTCCTTTGAACTTCACCCATGTGTGTACCCATATATCTCCATAAACACATAAACAAACAAACAAGCATAATATGGGCCAGGACTAACTAGATGACAGAGAACTTTTCTGAAAAACTTGAATTTCCCTTCTTATTGAGCATGTGTCATAAAGAGATCCTCAAACGCTACAATGGTCTTGTAAAGACAAATGTGCCATTCAAAAACACTCAACAGTGATATCTGGTGACAATATTACATGCTAAAATGAATTGTCATTATGGAACTGGAGAGATGCTAAGAAGATTAGTATATGAACATTTGTGTGTTTGTATGGGGGTGGACCGAGTGATAAACAAGATATCTTAATAGAAGACTATTCTGTGAAAACTTCCTCTTCAATAAAATCCATGGATAAAGATCTCCAAAGAAGCCAGCTTAGGGTCATGGGTCCACTGATATAAATAATACCTACTATCTTGCTGTTTTGCTCAACCATCTAGTCTCTTGCTCACTCTGTTGTAGATGCTGCAGGTTATAAGAACTCCTCCTTTAATTACACTTTACTTTTATTCCGTATGTCAATTATTGGTTCAAGAGCAGTTTTCCAGAAGCTCTGTCCTATTATGTTGGTTAAATCATTTGTGCTGATTCCATCACAGTTGAATGTACATGTGGTACTACAAATTCTCCTGACACTCAGCCCTGCTTTAGACCTCAACTTATTCCAGTAATCTTTTCTCTTTTTCATCTTATCTCCATCAGACACAGATCCTAGTGATCTCCTTATCATCCTGCCTGAAGAAATGGCAGGCTTATGTCTCCGTTCTAGACTCAGGGCAAAAACATCTAAATGCAAAGCATTATTGATAAAACCTTAGTTGCATTTCCAGAGTATGTTGATACTATTGAACCAGAGTCAAGAAATCTAGATTTCAGCCCCAACTTTGTTGTGATGTTGTGTGGAGGACAACATCACAACATGGCTAGGTGCCCAGCACTGATTTTCCTCTCCCAAGCAACATCTAATCTTTCTCAGCCCTGAGATTTTGATGAACTAATCCTAGCTCCATCTCTAGGCTGACGCCTTATTTTATTTCAACCAATTTGCATCTCTTATTCCAGAGCTACAGTGATGGATTCAGAGATGAGAAAGATACCCTTCAATGAGGCAGAAAAATTATAGCTATCAACATTAACTTCCAGAGTTTTGGTTAAACTATTGGTGGGAAAAGTGTTCTGAGGAGGAAGCATAGTTCTGAAATGTTTTAGACCCATTTTGGTTCTACAACATAGGAGATAGAGGGAAAATGTCAATATCATCACTGGGGCTTCAAATCTGGTATAAGTCAAAAGTAACTGTGTCTCTAAAGTATTACATGAACTAGGAGTAAATTACATGGACCAATATAAATTCACTTTTTATACAAGCTATTTTGATTGAGACAAATTTCTTGCCACCAGTCATCTGAACAGAGTGGCATTTGTTCAGTTATTTTCCTTATTAGAGCTAAACTACTGAGATACATTTCAGGTTTGAAATCCAGGGACTGAGTTTTGCTTCAGGTTTCTTTATCGCATACCTTTCTGTTTTGCCTGACTAATGTAGATGGATTTCCATAGGCAGCAAGAACAGAGAGGGAGACCAGAAGAAATTAAGCAAGGCCACAAACCTGTTTTCTAGTGGTAAAACAGCTGGGTATAGTTGAAGATCTAGAGATAGGTGACTTGATATCTGATAGTAATAAATGCAAAAGTAATCAAACACCTGTCCTGTATTGGGGTACATATGCCTACTCCTCTCCCTACTCTGTGCCTATAAAGCAAACTCTTCTCACCCTCATTTAGGCACCTTCCCTTCAATTATGACTGTGAGTTCCTTGAGCATAAAGGCTGTGTCTTAAATGACTCAGCTCTTCCACAGTGCCGGCATGGTGCTCTCTCTGCTCACAGAGAGTTGAATCTCAAGTGGCAGAACAAGGTGAGTAATGACTTTAAGTTAGGAAAGAACATGACCAGCTCTGACTAAAAGAGAGTGGATGACTGCAGTGACAACTCAGGTAGGAACAAGAGAAAATGAGGTTACATGTCAAGGGAATCTCAGATGCCCAGACAAAATGTTCACACAATTCAACACTTTTGTTGATAGGATTAAACAATAAGGCAAAGGGCACATTCTTACAACTCAAATACACAGTCTCTTTAGTATTAGAGGCCGATGACAGATCATTTGGCAATGACAAATTGGTGTGAGCTGAAAATGCACTTTGTTCTGGAAAAAGTTTGAAAAGTTTCTCCATCTTGCTTTGGGCAACCTTCCAAGAATAATCAGTTACCTTTCTGCTCTGGACCCACTCAGACCAGGAGGACTTCCTGCTCCTCAGATAAGGCCCCTAGACCATGCCCCAGACCCCAGGTCATCTGCGCACTCAACCAGCAGCCAGTCTGCCTTTCCCACACTGAGGAAGGCCCCTAGGCATTGTCCCAGGTTCGGGGTGATCTGCATGCCCACTAGCCACTCTGCCTTTCTGTCCTGGACACTCCTGGACCAGGGCAGACTCCCTGCTCCTCAGAATTCAACAAGTCCAGAGAAAACCCAAGCAAAGCTCCAGGACAAACACCATTCATCTGAAGTCCTCTAAAATCATCCTATCACATGGGCGAGAATCTTCACATCCAGCTCAAAGATAAGTAAACCCTTTTCACCATCCTGTTCCTCTCACTTATTAGTTACTGTAGTTAAACATTTCCATATAGCCACCTAAAAACCCATTCAACTCCAGGGATTATACCTTTCACCTTCACATATCACCAAGGAAGTAAACCTAAAAAGTGCACTACCATAATAATCTTCGTTCCCTGTCTACTAAACCTGACTTAATTGATGTACTAACAATCCAGTAGCCTCATCTAGGAAGTAACACAAATACCAGACAAGTGTACCCAACTCCAAGGCAAACACTAGTAATAACTGCTCAAGTGTAGTAATACTGTCTAATTCAGTTCGATCAAAAACACACAGAAACAAAAAGAAGGTCATAAAGGATTAAAAAAATACCCAGGTCACAGTACAAATGTATGAGAAACAAAAACCAAGATGACAAATCTCTTACTGAAAGAATTAACCACATAATGATAGAGTCCAACCACAAAAATCTCACAGAAAATAGTCAAGAAAGCTATACCCAAGATAATGATTTTCAAAGCCTGATTTTTACTATGATCAAAACAATGAAAGAGGAAATCTGGGAGGAGTTAAATAACTGAATCAACCACTTTGAACAGGAACACAACAGACACTTGGGGGGAGATGAAAAAAACATTTGAAGAAACAACAACAAAAAAGGCATGGGCAGTTAAAACAATCCCAAGCGGAGGTTAAAATTGAACTAAAAGACAAGTTATCTTCAACCCAGAACTCAACAGAGAATCTTATTAACAGAACTAATAAAGCAGAAGACAAAGTGGAAGAACTAACCAGTACAATCAAAGAGGTTAAAGCCAAAAAGATACTTGAGAGGAATATTCAAGAATTATGGGACACCTTGAAGAAGCCTAACATGTGCATTCATGGAATACCAGAACAAGAATCTGAAAATACCACACCCAAAGAAAAATTTCAAATTATCATAAAGGAAAACTTTCCACATTTAAAGAGAGACCCATTGAGGGGTTGGAGAGGTGGCTCAGGGGTTAAGCCTCCGCCTTGCAGGCGGAAGGTCCTGAATTCGGATTCTAGACCCCACGTATAGCCGGGCGGAAGCGGGGGCGGCCTGCGCTTCTGGTCCTGGTAGGGCGGAGCCTGTGAATCCCGGGACAGAGGAGGTGGAGGCGGCCATGGTGGTTCCCAAATTCGCCCGTGGTCCTACACACACGTACACACACACAGACACACACACACGCATGCGCACATACATACACACATGTGCACAGTTGAATAAATATTAAAAAAAATCTAAAAAAAAAGAGAGAGACTCATTGAAATACAAGAAGTATTTTGCACCTGAAACAGATATGACCAAAATAGAAACTCTCTCACCATAGCAAATAATAGTCAAAACACTATACATACAAGACAAAGAAAATGTGCTAAGAGCTTCAAGAGAAAAAAAACAGTCACTTTTATTTTATTTTATTTCCACTCATACAAACTTAACAACTACACCTGTCCCCTCCCTCCCTCCACCCCCCATCCCCATCCCCTCCCCCTTCCCTCCCCATCCCTTAATGTCTCCCCCTCCCATCCCCAGAGCATCCTTTAATGTGCATGCCAAACTCTCCTCTGGGTCCTCCTCTCCAATGAGGAAAACAGTCACTTTTAAAGGTAAATCTATTAAAATAATGAATGAGTTTCAATGGAAATGGTAAAAAGGAGAAGAGCTTAGAGAGACATACTTCAAATATTGAATGAGTACAAATGCCAACCGAGACTGATATGCCCAGCAAAACTATGAGTCATGATCGAGGGTGAAAGAAAAATTTTCCACCATAAAGACAACTTGAAGGTTTACATGTGGCTGAAAAAAATACTCAAGCTTGAAGAAAAGAACAACATATCCAAGAGGACAGAAGGGAAGTATAAAACACCACTACAACCTACAAGCTAAATAAAACACTTATGAAAGCCACTAAACACAAAAAATCAGGAATTAAAAGTAATCTCTCTATTGTAACATGAAATATCAATGAATTAACTTACCAATCAAAAGACACAGGTTACAAACATGGATTAGAAATCACAACCCATCCATCTGCTGCCTTCAGGAAACATATCTCACCATAAAAGATAGGCACATTCTAAAAGTAAAAGGATGGTCAAAAATTCTTCAGGCTAATAAAACCACAAAACAAGCAGGGATAGTAATTATGTTATCTGACAAAGTGAACTTCAAACCAAAGAAAATAGTATAATTCACCAGGAAGACTTCACAATACAGAGCATATATGTACCTAATATAGGCTCCTTCACATTTATTAAGCAAATGCTACAATTTATAAAACAAGAAATCAACCCCAAAATGATAATGCTTGGGGATTTCAATACTACCCTCTCAACATGGGAGAGATTGACAGGTCAAAAACTTAACAGAGCCACATTGGAACTAAATCAAACCCTTAAGGAAATGGACCTTACAGATCTCTATTGAACTTTCCATCCAAGCACCAAGGAATGCACATTTTTCTCAGTATCCCACAGAACTTTCTCCAAAATAGACTACATATTGGGCCACAAAACAAATCTCCACATATACAGGAAAGTTGAAATTCTAGCCTGTACCCTATCAGACCACCATGGTCTAAAGCTTGACTTTCACAACACAACAAACAGCAGAAAATACACTAACTCTTGGAAATTAAGCATTATGATGCTCAATGAGAACTGGGCTCAGGAAGAAATCATAAGGGAAATTCAAAATTTCCTAGAAGTAAATGATAATGAAAATACAACATATCAAAATCTCTGGGACACAATGAAAGTCATCCTAAGAGGTAAGTTTATAGCTCTTAATGCCTATATCAAAAAATAGATGGGCTGGAGAGGTGGCTCAGGGGTTAAGCCTCCACCTTGCAGGTGGAAGGTCCTGAGTTCGGATCCCAGATCCCACGTATAGACGGATCCCAGATCCCACGTATAGACGCCAGGTGGAAGCGGGGGCGGCCTGCGCTTCTGGTCCTGGTAGGGCGGAGCCTGTGAATCCCGGGGCAAAAGGAGGTGGAGGCGTCCATGGTGGTTCGCGAATTCGTCCATGGTTCTACACACACACACACACACACACACACACACACACAGACAGACACAGACACACACGTGCACGCACATGTGCACAGTTGAATAAATAATAATAAAAATTTAAAAAAAATAGAAACATCACAAATAAATAATTTAATACTGCAGCTTAAAGCTTTAGAGAAACAAGACCAATCCAATTCCAAAAGCAGTAGAAGAGAGGACATTAGCAAAATCAGGGGAGAAATATCCTAAATTGAGATAAGTAAAACAATACAAAGAATCAACCAGTCAAAAAGCTGGTTCTTTGAAAAAATCAATAAGATTGATACATACCCTAGCTAAATTAACCAAAATCAAGAGAGAAAAAATCCAAATTAACAAAATTAGAAATGAAAATGGAGTTATCACTACTGATGCCCAGGAAATTCAGAGAATTATAAGGTCATATTTCAAAAACCTATAGTCCATGAAATTCGATAACACAAAAGAAATAAATGACTTCCTGAGTAAGCACAACTTACCTAAATTGAATCAGGAAGTTTTGAATTATCTAAATAGTCCTATAACATATGAGGAAATAGATGAAGTAATCTTGAATCTTCCCACCAAAACATGCCCTGGACCAGACAGATTCAACACAGAGTTCTACCAGACATTTAAGGAACAATTAACACCAATACTCCTTAAACTGTTCCATCAAATTGCAAAGGAAGGAACACTTCCAGATTTTATGAAGCTAATATCATACTAATCCCAAAACTCAATAAAGATACATTTATAAAAGAAAACTACAGTCCAATCTCTTTGATGAAGACAGATGAAAAGATTCTCAACAAAATCTTAGCAGATCGGATCAAAAACATATCAAAAAGATCATTCACTGTGATCAGGTAGACTTTATCCCAGGCACACAAGGTTTGTTCAACATATGCAAATCAATAAATGTAATCCATCCTATAAACTAATTCAAAGTCCAAGACAACATGATACTCTCCATAGATGCAGAAAAAGCTTTTGACCAGACCTAAGATCTTTTTATGATCAAATCCTAGAAACAGTTGGAATGGAAGGAACCTTTATCAACATAATAAAAGCTGTGTACAACAAGCCAATAGCAAGGATTATACTCAATGGGGAAAAACTTGAAGCATTCCTGCTTCGATCAGGAACTAGACAAGGCTATCCACTCTCACCACTTCTATTCAATATTGTACTAGAAGTCTTAGCTGGAGCCATAAGACAAGAGAGGGAGATATAAGGGATTGAAATTGGCAAGGAAGAAGTCAAGATATTTCTATGTGCAGACAACATGGTCATATACTGAGTGATCCTAAAAACTCTACCAGGAAACTCCTGGAACTAATATAGACGTTCAGCAAGGTGGCAGGTTACAAAATAAATGTGCAAAAATCAGTGTCCCTCTATATATCAAGGATGAAAAAAATGAAAAAGTCCTAAGAGAAACAGTCTCATTTACTATAGCCCCTAAAAAAATGAAATACCTTGGTATAAACCAAACCAAAGAAGTAAGAGACCTTCATAGTGAAAACTTTTAAACCCTAAAGAAAGAAATTACAGAAGACACCAGAAGGTGGAAAGACCTCCCATGTTCCTGGATTGGCAGAATCAGCATCATAAAAATGACCATGTTACCAAAAGCAATATAAGTTTGGCAATTTCTAAAAAAGTTAAAGATTGAAATGCCATATGACCCTACTATACCAATTCTGGGAATAATCTCCCATAAAGCAAAAATTCACTACAGTGACACAAGCACAACCATGTTCATAGCAGAACTATTTACAATAGGCAAAGCCATGGAATCAACCCAAATGTTCAACAGTTGATGAGTGAATAAGGAAAATGTAGTACATTTATACAATGGAATACTACTCAGCCATCAAAAAAGATGAATTAATGAAATTTGCTGGGAAATGGATAGAATTAGAAAAAATTGTATTGAGTGAAGTATCCCAGACACAGAAAGTTACACACCATATGTACTCCCTAATAGGTGGATCCTAATACCAAACCCACTTAATAACATATTTGAAAATGAATTTCTGTAACACCTAATATAATCGTGGAGATTGTGAATGGGAGGGAAGAAGGTGGGCCCCCCAGAATAAGGGAGAGAGGAGATCATGCTACAGCAGAGACAATAAGCCACCATCAAGTACTGCAAGTAAGTAGTGAGACATCTGGTTAAGCTCACAGACTTTCCTTCATAGTCACTTGCAACATGAGGGGGTTTGATCTCACCAGTCAGAGAAGGTATAGAGTCTGGCAGATAGATGGTAACACAGGGGAGAAGGCTCCAGGCAGTAGGATTCTTAGAGGCAAGGGATTAACAATCAATAGTGTTCCCATACTAACAGGGAGCCCAAGAAAGGGCTCCAGGTATGCCACTGAGTCCTTACACCTCATTAGGGTGGAGGACTCAGAGGGAGGTTTGGCATTCACACAAAATGTTCTAGGGGATGGGAGGGGAGAAGGGAAGGGAATGGGGTGAAAGGAAGGAGAAAACGGGGGAGAGTATAAAGGGGGACTGGGGAGGGGAGGTGGGAGGGAGAGGACCAGGGTACCTATTGAGCTTATATGATTGGGGGAAAGAAAAAGAATAATCAGTTAAATTTCTTAGTCTCATTCTCCATAGGTGTAAACAATCAAGGTGTTGGTTTTAGTAAAAGAAACAAATTCAAGTAGTTACTAGGGACACGGACTCAAAGCAAGCATAATCTGTTTTGCAACCCCCACTGAACATGCACACACACATACACACATACATATTGTATTAGTTAGGGTTCTCTAGAGTCACGGAATTCACAGAATGAATATATATATATTCATATATATGAATATATATAGGAAATTTATTGAGTTGGCTTACAGATATGGCCGAGGTAGTCCAGTGAAGCCTGCCAGTAGCCAAGATAGTTCCAATGATGGCTGCCAATAGCTAGCTGCTCAGTTTGGTAGTCAAGTGGGTGATGGCTGAAGGCTGGAGAACTCCTAGTCTTAGTCTAGTCGAAGGCTAGAAGGTCGAAGAAACCGGGTGCCTGGAAGGAAGAACGATTCCTAGCACAGCTGCAAGAAGGGCTCTGTTCTCCTTGGTGGCTCCTTTTTGTATGATGCAGTACTGGGAGGATTCTATGAGAGCTTTGGAGGTTCTGATAGGATCTGGGGCGGGTATAACCCTTTCAAGTAGTTTCAGTTGATCCTTTCCAGAGGTGGTCTCAGTCCAGCTTAGTTAATACCGGGTGTGTCAAGTTGACACCCAGACTTAACTATCACACATATATACACACATACAAGAATCTATACATATACACACACATGTATACATCTACAGATACATCAACACTCATACATACATGCATACACAAACATAAACATACACTGTCATGGTTGGGCACAGGTATCAACTTGATAGTTGAGGGTTTGAGCTCTGGACACATTTGTGGAGATTGGTGGTTGAGTTGGGCCCAGAACATGCCTGCAGGAGATTGTCTAGCTGATGAGGAAGGCCTATCCAATGGTGGGTGGGATTAGGCTCTGGAATAAAATATGGAGAGTTGGTTGAGAGAGTTGGCATCCTTTTGTACAATTGGCCAGACATGTAAGGATTGTCTTTTTCTCAGCCATTATATAGAGATGGTGTGGCCAGTTCCCTTGCCCTGGTGTTGGTGCGTGCTCTCCTGTCAAGCTGGACTAAGAACTGTAACCAGTAATCATAAGAGAAAATAAATCTCTTGTTCCCTTAAGCTGTTTGATGGTCATTTATCAGCAATCATGCATCTCTTCTTATTGAATCTCTTCTTATTCATCTTATTCTACAAATAAACTCATTTTAACTTTCTCAAGCCTAGTCATGAGAGTAGTCTATATTTTTTGAAATGACTTCAAACTTATATAACTTAGTGTTAAAATAAACTTAAAATTGAAAAAACACCACAAAATTCCTTTTCCCCCTTAACCTACTTAAAAATATGTTGCAATATGATGTCCCCTTTCCTTTGCATATTGGAGCTGTCAGGAAAACTGCAACACTACAATGATATTTAACAAGTTATTATGGACACATGACTACCACCTGCAATCCAGACTTGATGCTGGGTGTTCATGCAACACTTCGGGATGTTCTCATGTACTCTGTAGAAGACATAGTGTAGGTTCCAATTGTACTTGATTATGAATACTCGGTCAAGTTGTACTTGACACTATCAAGTTGTGTCCATTTGGTCTTCAGTCTGTGACAGTGCTCTCTTTCCATGACTTTTCTGAACTTGACATTTTTGAAAATTGATAAAATGCCTATCACAATTTGGTTGTATTTGTTGTAACGTCATGAGTGAGTAGACCATATATACATCTTTGGCAGGGTCATCCTAGAAGAGATACAATGTGCCTCTCAGAATGTGCCTGATTTTGACTTAGAAATTTTGATCATTTATTTTAAAGTGGTTTTACCTGGCTTTATAAAAAACTTCATCTTTCCTTTTTAGCTGACATTGTCCTTTTTCAAGGGAAGGAATGATACTCTCAGACTATATAAATACTCTATTTCTTCTGAACTTTCACTATTTTAATTTATATCGGCATGTAATTATGGATCATGATTTTAACCAGTTAGTGATTATCTGTCACTATGATATATTTTGATGTTTATATTAGTTTAGATTTGATTAGTGTGGGCCCTCATGCTAGGTTCTTTTCTTATGACTCACCAAATTTTTAGCGCAACTTTACTTTCCAGAATAAAATCTAGGCTTTCCTTGTACTTAATTTATATCTTAGACATGTTTGTTAATATTAGATTTTCACTGCACAGGCGTTCTTGGTAGACAATCTAGTCAACCTATATTTACATCACTATTGATCTTGGTATCTTCACATACTGAAAACCCTAAGTTCACACCAATACCATCAGTCCGTTATAATTCTCTTCACTTCCATATTTGTAAATCTCTTCCCTCTTGTCAGTGGCACAGCAATTACTTAGTATATATCTGGCCCTCGGTTCCATTCCCCACACTGCGAGACCCACACTGGATTGCTGCCTTGCCTATGCGTCACCCTACTTACACATCTGATTTGATGTCCGTGCTGGTTTATACCCTGTCTATGGATGGATATGCTCTGTACCTGCTGGAGCAAGTACTCCACATCAAACTGTTACCTACAAACCACAAGACAGTGTCTTCATCCTTTTAGGTCTCCAACATGCTGACTTGAGGGGTCTCAGCTGTGTGTGTCCTTATCTCCACTGGACTGTAACATCCTGTGCTGTACTATCCCTTCCACAATTTCTTCACCATCCTTCTGAGGCCGGAACACTTGCCTTCCATGCTTGTAGGAATGTCTTGAGTGGCTTTTTGTTTCGTGCCATGTCAAAAAAGAAATCTATGAGCGTGTTGAGAAGAATGCTTGAAGTCCATTCCAGGACATTCCTCAGCAGAAGGCCTCTCTTGTAAGTATTTCTGTTTCTCTCAACTTTCAAGCTTTCCTATTGTAAACCATATTTTTCAAGCTTACCACCGTGTGACTTCTTGCAGACCTGATGTCCTATACTTGACCAAATGTAACTCATGCTTCCCAAATATGCTTCACACTGCTTTTCTTCTTTCTACTCTAAGGACATCATTTCTTCCATATCCAACATCTGTCTTCTTTATAGTCTTGGCTCAAATGCTCCCTGTCTGTCAACACTCTTTTCATGCCACACACCTCAAATTCAAATACAATTTTAAAAATTAGTTCATTTAATGATCATGTTCTTATAAATTTAAATTAAACTGTTTTCAAAATAAATCTTCTGAGATTCAGTATGTCCTCTACAGGTAATCAGTTTCATTCTCGGAACTGAGATATTTTTTTAATGCTTCAGTTTCATCCCATGTTATAAGAATAGTCATCATATCAAAACAAGCTACAGTTGACCTACTCCTTTGCTGTTTCTATTTGCTTTTCAGTTAGATAAAGATCAAATCTTATTTCTTTAAAATTAAAATTTGCACCTTCTGAGCATTTGGATGAAAGCATAGATTTCACTCTCACTCTTAACTAACAGGAACTTATTGTCACTAGCTTCATATTTAAGCCACCAAGACTGTATAGCACAGGGTATCACACAAGTATGGCAAAGTTTCATCTGGCCATTTCTCTAATTTTTATCACTTAGATCCTGCCAGTTTAGGATTACAAAATTCACAGAAAATGTCGATACCTTGTCCTTTGATAGTATTTTAAAATAAAAGTAGCTTCAAATACTTGTCCTGATCTTCACATGCAAATCCCCAGAAACTGGCTAGGTTTTCCACTGGTATCTGGGCCAACTCTACAATCAATAAAATATGCTTCCAGCATAGAAATCTGGAATGTAGTATTTTTCACCTTTCTAATATAACTTTTCTTCCTGTTTGAAATTTCGGAGGAGTTGCTTTTCTTGGAGAAATTAATTCAGGACTCAACGAAGCAGACTGTGGTGCAGTGAACATCATCCCGGGTATAGCTCAGGAGTTCCAATTAGGTCACTGTAGCTCCAGACTCTCCTGCAAGGCCAGCTCCATGATGAGTTGCTCAGACTGATTCCAGTTTTTTTTTTTTTATTTCCACTCATACAAACTTAACAGGTACACCGGTCCCTTCCATCCCTCCAACCCCCCACCCTCCCACCCCTCTGTACCCCCTCCCCTCCCCCTTCATTCCCCATCTCCCAGTGCCTCCCCCTCCCATCCCCTGAGCATCCTTTAATGTGCATGCCAAACTCTCCTCTGAGTTCTCCTCTCCGATGACGTGCAAGGACCTAATGGCATTTCCCAGAACCCTTTCCTGTGTTCCCTTTAGGCATAGGAACACTACTGTGGCTGTCAATCCATTGCCTCCCAGGATCCTAGTGCCTTTAGCAAATGCTAGACTTTGTGGGGTCAAAAGTGTGTTGGACATTGCGCAGGGCATGCAAAGTCCAAATATGATTGCTCCAGCTCTAACTTGTGTGGAGTATCTTGCATATCATCACTCCTCCCATCCTTGTGCTCTTACAATCTTACCACTCCCTCTTCTGCAAATTTCCCTGAGCTTCAGGATGGGGAGAGATTAGGCTGGCTTAGTTCTAGGTGGTTGATATAGAGTCTCTGAAGTTCTGGATTATGGTTTGTTGATTTATTTTTTTCAGTTTTGCTGCTCCTGCAATGCCCTTCACTCCATCCTGATGGGTATTGGATATCACTCCCTGGCTAGAAATAAAAACCTGTGAAATTAGAATCTTGTTATAAGAGTATATTCAAAGGAAGATGTAATAAAAGTAGGAAACTGTGGTGAGGGAGGGGTCAATCACCCATTTGTGAAATGGTTACTTTCTATCTGCCAGACTATACGCCCTCCCCTTCTGATAAGATCATATCCCATCAGTTGTAGATGATCAGGAAGGAAAGTCTGTGAACTTAACGAGATGTCTCATTACTTACTTGTAGTCCTTGATGGTGGCCTATCTCCTCTGCTGTAAGATGGTCCCCTATCTCCTTGTTACTGGTGTATCCCTCCTTCCCCATCCCTCCTGTTCATAATCTTTGCAATTATTGTAGGTATTACAGAGATTTATCTTTGAGTGTCTCTAAGTGGGTTTGGTACTAGGAGCCACCTATTAGGAAGTACATATGGTGCTTAATTTTCTGTGTCTGGGATACTTCACTCAGTATAATTTTTTCTAATTTCATTCACTTCCCAGCAAATTCCATTAATTCATCATTTTTGACAGCTGACTAGTACTCCATTGTATAGATGTACCACCTTTTCCTTATCCACTCGTCAACTGTTGCACATTTGGGTTGATTCCATGACTTTGCTATTGTAAACAGTGCTGCTATGAACATGGTTGTGCTTGTGCTATCCAGGTGAATTTTTGCTGTAAGGGGGGGGGGGGTTATTCCCAAAAGTGGAATAGCAGGGTCAATCTTTAATTTCTTTAAGAATCTCCAGACGGCTCGCCAGAGTGGTTGTATGAGCCTGCACTCCCACCAGCAATGTAGGAGAGTTCCCCTCTCTCCACATCCTCTCCAGCATTTGTCGTTGTTTATATTGTGGATTTTTGCCATCCTGACCGGGGTGAGATGATATCTCAGGGAAGTTTTGATTTGCATTTCTCTGATGGCTAAGAATGTAGAACATTTTAAGATATTTGTTAGACATTTTAATTTCATCCCTGGTAAAACTTCTTTTAAGTTCCAGGGCCCATTTTTTAATTGGGCCATTGGTTTCCTTGGTGTTTAGTTTTCTAAGTTCTTTGTGCACTCTGGATAATAGAGCTCTATCAGATATGTGGTTAGTGAAGATTTTCTCCCATTCTGTGGGTTGCCTTTGACCTCGTGTTACATCTCTTTATCTGAACAGAAGCTCTTTAATTTCACAAGATCCCAACTGTTGAGAGTTGGTAGCAGTGACTGGGCCATTGGATGTCTATTTAGGAACTGTTGGTTTAGCCCAATCATTTCGAGGGAGTTCCCTACCCTTTCAACTATGGTTTTTATAGTCTCTGGCCTTATATCAAGGTCCTTGACCCATTTGGAATTAAGTCTTGTACATGGTGACAAGTACAGGTCCAGCTTTAATCTTCTGCATGTGGAGATCCAGTTTTGCCAGCACCATTTGTTGAAGATGCTGTTCCTTTTCCATTGGATTTTTTGGGCCCCTTTGTCAAAGACCAAATGGCTGTAATTTTGTGGGCTTATATCTGGGTCTTCAACCTTTATCCATTGATCTGTGTGTCTATTTTGGAGCCAGTACCAGGCTGTTTTTATAACTATGGATTTGAAGTATAGACTAAGATTTGGTATGGTGATAACTCCAGCAGTGTTTTTGTTACTCAGGATTGTCTTTGCCATCCTGGGTCTTTTGTGCCTCCATATGAATTTTGAGATTGTTTGGTCAACTTCTTTAAAGAATTGCTTTGGGATTTTAATTGGTATAGCATTGAATTTGTATATTGCCTTTGGTAGGATGGTCATTTTTACAATGTTGATTCTGCCAATCCAGGAACATGAAAGGTCTTTCCACCTTCTGGTGTCTTCTGCAATTTCTTTCTTGAGGGTTTTAAAATTTTCATTGTAAAGGTCTTTTACCTCCTTGGTTAGGTTTATACTAAGGTATTTCATTTTTTTAGGGGCTACACTAAATGGGATTGTTTCTCTCAAGGATTTTTCACTTCTTTCATTCTGGGCATATAGGAAGGCCACTGATTTTTGTACATTTATTTTGTGTCCTGCCACCCTGCTGAACTTCTCAATTAGTTCCAGGAGCTTCCTGGTGGAGTTTTTGGGATCCCTCATGTATAAGATCATGTCATCTGCAAATAGGGATAGCTTAACTTCTTCCTTGCTGATTTGAATCCTTCTTATGTCCCTTTTTTGTCTTATGGCTTCAGCTAAGACTTCAAGTACAATATTGAATAGAAGTGGTGAAAGTGGATAGTCTTATCTAGTTCCTGATCAAATGCTTTAAGCTTTTCCCCATTGAGTATAATTCTTGCTGTGGGCTTGTTGTATACAGCTTTTATTATATTGATAAAGGTTCCTTCCATTCCTACTGTCTCTAGCATTTTGATCATAAAAGGCTGTTGGATCTTTTTTTTTTAACATTTTTATTATTATTTCTGCTCATACAAACTTAATAGGTACACCAGTTCCCTCCCTCCCTCCTCCTCCCCCTGAACCCTCTGTTCTCCCTCCCCTCACCCCTCCCTCTCCATCCCCCATTGCATCTCTCCCCCAATTCCCAGAGAGTCCTCTAATGTGCATGCCAGACTCTCCTCTGGGCCTTTCCTCTCCGATGACGTACAAGGACCCAGTGGCATTTCCCTGAACGCTTTCCCGTGTTCTCCTTAAGCATAGGAACACTACTGTGGCTGTCAATCCCTTGCCTCCAAGGATCTTGGTGCCTTTACACTGTTGGATCTTGCCAAAAGCTTTTTCTGCATCTATCGAGAGTATCATGTGGTCTTGGACTTTGGACTGGTTTACATGATGAATTACATTTATTGATTTGCATATGTTGAACCTTGTGTGCCGGGGATGAAGCCTACTTGGTCCCCATGAATGATCTTTTTGATATGTTTTTGAATCCGATTTGTTAAGACTTTGTTGAGAATCTTTGCATCTGTGTTCATCAGAGAGATCAGCCTATAGTTTTCTTTTTTAAGTGAATCTTATTAGGTTTTGGGATTAAAACGATATTAACTTCATAGAAGGAATTTGACAGTGTTCCTTCCTTTGCTATTTGATGGAACAGTTTAAGGAGTGTTGGTGTTATTAACTGCTTAAATGTCTGGTAGAATTCTGTGCTGAATCCATCTGGCCCAGGACATTTTTTGGTGGGAAGATTCGAGATTACTTCTTCAATTTCCTTATATGTTATAGGACTATTTAAATAATTCACAACTTCCTGATTCAATTTAGGTAAGTTGTGTTTACTTAGAAATTCATCCATCTCTTTTGTGTTGTCAAACTTCATAGAGTATAAGTTTTTGAAATATGATGTTATAATTCTCTGGATTTCTTGGGTATCAGTAGTGATAACTCCATGTTCATTTCTAATTTTGTTAATTTGGATTTTCTCTCTCTTGCTTTTGGTTAATTTAGCTAGGGGTGTATCAATCTTATTGATTTTTTCAAAGAACCAGCTTTTTGACTGGTTGATTTTCTGTATCATTTTCCTAATCTCGATTTCAGATATTTCTCCCCTTATTTTGCTAATCTCCTCCCTTCTACTGCTATTGGGATCAGATTGCTCCAGTTTCTCTAAAGCTTTAAGCTGCATTGTTAAGTTGTTTCTTTCTGATGTTTCCATTTTTTTGATGTAGGCATTTAGAGCTATGAACTTACCTCCTAGAAAAGCTTTCATTGTGTCCCAGAGATTTTGGTAAGTTGTACTTTCATTATCATTCGCTTTCAGGAAATCTTGAATTTCCTTTTTAATTTCTTCCTGAATCCAATTCTCATTCAGCATCATAGTATTAAGTTTCCAGGAGTTAGTGTATGTTATGTTGTTTGTCTTGTTGTGGATGTCCAGCTTTAGGCCATGGTGGTCTGATAGGACACAGGCCAGAATTTCAACTTTCCTATATATGTGGAGATTCATTTTGTGGCCCAATATGTGATCTATTTTGGAGAAAGTTCCGTGTGCTGCTGAGAAAAATGTGCATTCTTTGGTGCGTGGGTAAAAAGTTTGATAGAGATCTGTAAGGTCCATTTCTTTAAGGGTTTGATTAAGTTCCAAAGTGTCTCTGTTAAGCTTTTGACCTGTTGATCTATCCCATGTTGAGAGAGTGGTGTTGAAATCCCCAAGAATTATCGTTTGGGATTGATTTCTTGCTTAGATGCTGTACGATTTTCTTAGTGAATGTGGAGGGGCCCGTATTGGGTGCATATATGTTCAGTATTGTGAAGTCTTCCTGGTGAATTGTACCTGTGACTAAAATGTAGTATCCATCTGTGTCTCTTATGATTTTTTTTGATTTGAAGTCCACTTGGTCTGACAGGGGTCTTGCCTACCCCTGCCTGTTTCCTGGTTCCATTAGCTTGCAGAATTTTGGACCAGCCTTTCATTTTTAGGATGTGCCTATCTTTTGTGGTGAGATGAGCTTCCTGAAGGCAGAAGATTGATGGGTTGTGGTTTTTAATCCAAGTTTGTAATCTGTGTCTCTTAATCGGCGAGTTAATACCATTGACATTTAATGTTATAATGGAGAAATTATTTTTAATTCTGGACATTTTTTACGTTTAGTGAATTTTGTAAGCTTATTGTTTGACATTTATGTTTTGGTGGTATTATACTTCCCTTCTGTCCTCCTGGATATGCTTGTTCTTTTCTTCAAGTTTGTGTATCATTTCTAGCATTTTTTGAAGGCCTGGTTTGGTAGACATGTATCTCTTCAAGTTGTCTTTGTGCTGGAAAATTTTTCTTTCTCCCTCGATCATGACAGATAGTTTTGCCAGGTATATCAGTCTGGGTTGGCATTTTTGCTCATTTAATACTTGAAATATGTCTCTCCAAGCTCTTCTTGCTTTTACTGTTTCCATTGAGAAGTCATTTGTTATTTTAATAGGTTTGCCTTTAAAAGTGAGTTGCTTTTTTTCTCTTGAAGCTCTCAGCACCTTTTCTTTGTCTTGAATGTGGAGTGTTTTGACTATTATTTGCTGTGGCGATTTTCTATTTTGGTCATATCTGTTTGGAGTGCGAAATGCCTCTTGTATTTGGATGGGCCTCTTATTCTTCAGTTGAGGGAAGTTTTCATTCATGATAATTTGAAAAATTTCCTCAGGTGTGGTATTTTGGAATTCTTGCTCTGGTATTCCATGAATGCGCATGTTAGGCTTCTTCAGGGTGTCCCATATCTCTTGAATGTTCCTCAAGTATCTTTTTGGTTTTAACAATCTCTTCCATTGAGCTGGTTAATTTTTCCACTTTGTCTTCAAGATCTGAAATTCTATTTTCTGCATCATTAGTTCTACTGATAAGACTCTCTGTTGAGCTTTGGGTTGTAGATAACTTGTCTTTTAGTTCAATTTTAAACTCTGCCTGAGACTGTTTTAACTGCTCTATGCCTATTTTTGTTTCTTGAACTGTTTTTCTCAACTCCTCCAAGTGCCTGTTGTGTTCCTGTTCAAAGTGGTTGATGGGGTTGTTTAACTCCTCTTGGATTTCCTCTTTCATAGTATTCATCATGGTAATGATCATACTTTGAAAGTGGTTGTCTTGGGTCTGGCTTTCTTGGCTGTTTTCTGGAATTTGTTCTGGTTGGAATCCATCATTAAGGGGTTAATTCTTTTGGTAGGAGATTGGTCTTCTTGGGTTTTGTTTCTCATGGATCTGCACTTTGACTTGGGCATTGTTGTTTTGTCTTCTAGGGCTTTTCAGTTTCTGTGTGTTTTTGACTGAACTGATTTCATTGGTATTACTACACTTGGGCAGTTATTACTAGTGCTTGCCTTGGAGGTATAGTTTGTCTTTTGTTATTGTTATTTCCTAGTTGAGGCTATAAGGCTGTTAGTACATCAGTTAAATGAGGTTAGGGGGTGAATATTAGCATGGTAGTGCACTTTTATGATTTAGTATCTTGGTGATATATATGAGAGTGAGTGGTGTACTCCCTGGAGTTGTATATGTTTTGGGGATGGCTGTATGGAAAAGTTAATCTACAGTGATTAATATTAGAAAGGAACAGTAAGGTGAAAAAAGGAGGTTTACTTATCTTTGGGCTGGATGTGAAGAATCTCTCCCATGTGACAGGATGATTGTAGAGGTCTTCAGATGTATGGCCTTTGACCCTTAGAACTTTGCTTGAGTTTCCTTTGGACTCTATTGAATTCTGAGTAGCAGTGTGTCTTCCGTGGAGCCATGTGTGTGGAGCCAGAGAGGCAGAGGGGCTGATGTTGATGGCAGAATTCTTCACCTGGGACCCGGGACTTGGCTTAGTGGTCCACCCAAGCTCCAGGGATGGAGGAATGTGATCAAGTTGGGCGGACAGGCCGGAGGGAGGAAGCAAGGAGCTGGAGCCCGGGGCGTGGTCCAGGCTAAACCGAAGGCAGCCTGGTTGCCGCTGGGACAAGGGGCAACCTGGGGGTCTGGATGGACTCACCTGGGGATGGCGGACTGGGAAGCGCGGTCGGGTGGACAGGGCGGGCGGGAGGAAGCCAGTTTGGTTTGTTAAGTGCTGCCTTGCACTTAGTACTACACATAATAATTCTTTGTGGCATCTCTGCGTACAGAAGTTCCTTTGTTTATAATGTATCAATCTATGATGTTTTTACAACTTTATGCTAACATAAAAGTGATACACTACCTAGTTCTAGGAAATGTACTTCAAATTTTGATTTTTGATCCATTTTGCAGGATAGCAAAATCCTGGTGACGCTGGGCAATAGCAGCAAACTGCAGCTCCCTGTCAGCCATGAGACCATGTAGTACAGCACTAATCGGTAAGGTTTGGGAAGTTGGTGTATGACACAACTTCCTTACTTTTATTTTCAACTTACCATGCTTTTACTGTGATGCAACCTCAATAAATTGAGAACAATCTATATAAATACATGGAAAGATAACCAGTATCAAGGCTCTTTAGGTTTTCCTGAACCTAAATAAAATATTAATACACTTTACTACAATTATAGAAAAGAAGTGATAATAGCAACTTCTGGCAAAGATATGAAACAAAGTGTGTATATTTATGAGTATTCATATTACATACATATATGCATATTTTCATTTAAGAAAGAAATGGGACAAGGAGGAAGAAAGATATGAGAGGCAGAAATAAATATAGTAAAATTTTCCTTTTGCCATGTGCAATTGTGAGCTTTGACAAATGCCTGTAATCGTGTAACCAATATAATGCTTTCACAGACTTGTTATAACCATAGCTTAGCAACTACTGACTGACCTGTTTGGTCATACAAGTGAAACAATGCACATGACCTCGTGAATCCTATAGTTTTGTTTTATTCAGTTAGCATAATGAATTTGAAACTGATCCATATGCTTGTGGTAATCAATTATTATTGTTTTTATTGATGAGGTATAAAGGATTAATCATTTTTTAGTCATGCTTTTACCTATTGAAGGACTTTGGGTTATTTCAAGTTTTTTATGATTATGAATACTATCAGTATGTAAGTATTCATGTATAGGCTTTTATGTAATCATGGATTTTAATTTCACTAGGGTGAGTATCTAGAAGAAACATAATTGGCCATATGGTAGGTGATGCTTCACAGACCAGTTATTTTCCAAATCAGTTAAGCTGTTTCTGATTTCTTTTCCTTTTTTAGAAAAGCTTTCATTTTATTTTTTTTCAAACTTTAGAGGGCACCATGTGTCCCTGTGGAAACCCAAGGGTGACTTCGGGATCATTCAGGATTGCTTCTATCTCCTTTTTGCTTTGCTCTGGGATTTCCCAGGCTTTGCCCACCAGGACTGAAAGTGCAGGCCGCTGTTGTTTTCCACCTGGCATTTTTACGTGGCACATGGAGTCCGAACTCAAGACTTCTGCTTGGGAGACAGAGTCTTAACCCCTGAGTCACCTTTCCAGCCCAATTTTCTTTTCTTTAACCTGGTCAGAACTTACTCTAAAGAAATTTTAGTAAGTGTATAATGGTATCTTGTCCTTGTTTTTATTTGCATTTCTCTAATGTTATAGGAATCAATCTTTTCATATGTTTACTTGCAATCAGTTTCTCTTTTTGATGAAAAAATCTTTCAAACATTTTTTGTGCTCTATGTTTTTTTGAGGTTTATTTCTAATATTGAGTTCTTTAAATTCTAAAAATTATTTATTGGCTTTATTACATTATACCAGTATCATCTAAAGGCTACTTATTTCGCATATATTTTTTCTTAGTCAATGGCTTATTTTTTCTCTTTTCTTCAATGTTTATTGGATACAAAGCCTAAAAGATAAAATTTATCATCTGAAATGATTGTTCTTTTTTAAATTAAAAATATATGAGGGTTAATTACAAATTTGATGGATTAAACTTCTTCATTTTAAGCAATATATAATCTTTGGTGAAATGTATATACATAAGAAAGAGAGGAATAAGGGAAAGACATTAGTGTAACAGTGCCAAAATCTAAAAGGGTCCATTAAGTCTCTCCCTAGGATGTTTATAGGGAATTCAGGCTTGTAAACAAAGCAATGCCTGAAGGCCATATCATTAAGTATATAAGGAACTTCAGTAGCTCTTAGTCCTTGCTAAGGAGTGACCCAGGAGTTAGAAAGGAAGTGAGGTAAAGACTGGAGGTGTAGTGGGTGTGGTTCCCACAGGACCAGACATTCCTAACTGTGCTCCTATCCAATAGAGCTAAATTATTCCATCATTCCTCCCTTCTATTTGATGAAGATATTTGATGCTCTAGGGAGAAGGGGTAATGAGCAATTTTGGCTGCTTCATGTGAATGGAGGCAGGAAGAAGAGTCTGAAGAATGTCTAGAGAGTCCAAGAGTCCGAGACAGATGGAATTCTGTTGAACCACCATCTGGAATCTTATCTAGTTTATTCTAGAGGAGAGGAAGTGAATAAGAAGGCTAAGTAAGCAATATCCAAATATAAGGAGTATCGTAACAAATGCCATGCACCAGGAAGTAGGAAGAAGCCACATGAGCTTGCTGACTACCTGATTTATTCCATCTAGTGACATTCTTTTTATATTTGTTTATATGCCATATTCTAAAAGCATTAACAGATTTCATCATTTTTTATTACCTTTGAGGCTGCATAACAAACTTCAAAATTTTGTGTGTGTATGTCAGTACATACATGTATGTAGAAATCACAGGTCAATTTTAGGTGTCATTCCTCAAATACGGTCCACCTTGTCTTTTGACTTGCCAGGTGTCTGGGTCCATGAACCAGCAAGAACCTGAACTACATGCAGGAAACAGGAGTGGGAGTGGTAGGAATTAAAAACCAGGTTCTGGGTTAGAGGGAGCTGGAATGCCCTGCATCATCCAAGCTGATTTTATCTGTAGCAAATACTGGTATATATAGGAAAAACCCCAGAAACCAGCAGGCTTAAGTTTTTACAGGATCATGTTAAATATACACATTGTAAAACTTATCTAAGCTAGCAAGAAAAAGTAGAAGTGACACCTACATGCTATGTGGGACAGACAGGATATCTCCAGTTAGAGCAAAAAGCAGGTGTGACACACAGTTGCTAAAAGGGAATGAACAATGAAAGACTCAAAGTAGAGTTAGCTGATTATTGTGACTATGTACATAATCTTGTGATCCATAGATTAGCATATTTAATGATCTCAAAGTGTACAGGGAAGAAACTGCAGGGAGAAAGTCTTAACATTGCAGGTCTGAGAAGAACAAAAGCAAATATGGTTGAGGAGGCAAATCAAACTCTCATGGAGAGGAATCTGCCTGCAACTGTGTCCCAGATGCTAATGCATCATTCTCAAGAGAGCAGGTTTTAGGCCTTGGAGCCCCAGTATTGGGCTAAGCTGATGAGCCCCAAGTATTTGCCTATCTTTGTTTGTGCAGAGTTAGGATTACAAGTGCACTCTACTTCACCCAACTTTTTCATATGGACTCTGAAATCATTTGGGTCTCAAGTACATTACCTACCAAGCCATCTCTCCAGCTCCATAAGTACTTAAAATTTATAGTTCATTCGTGGTATACTTATATATGTGGGTGTATATTTATAAGAAACATAAAAATCCATGTTTGGACCTTTTTTGAGATAAGAGCTTCACTTTGTTGCTCAGTCCGAACTTAAATTTCTGAGCTTAATCAATCTTATTGCTTCAGCCTCTTGAGTAGCCTAGACTAAAACACCCTTGTGAGACTCCAGACTCCAGGTGTACAACAATGTAGTTGGCAAATTCTTATGCTTTTTCAAGGGAAAAATGTTCACTTTCTCATGATGCTTAAATGCATGAAACATATTTGCATATCCATTGTGATTTGATAGGAAAGATAGATTCAGAAGTATTAGGTCAGCTATCACAGCTACCTGTATTACTTGAGCCGTTTAGGTGGAGATTTGGTACATGCTTTGAGTTACTAGTCCCTTCTCTGTCAAATGTGATGTTCCTAATTAGAAGAGGGCATCAACAGAGTCCCTATATATAGTTATTCTTTAGCATTTACTTTTTCTTTTTTAAAATGGATTGTGGCCTAGAGCTTTTATACTAGACTTAAGTACATCAAGTGGCTGAAAAGTTTGTGGATTGGTTTTTCCTTTGGAGACCGAGTCTGTATGTGCTATGTTGTCCACATCCTCCTGCCTCAGCCTCACAATTGAATTTTAGAATGGTATAATCATCAGTTATGCTGTCTGTGACCTCTTCTCAGCCCACACAGCAGTAGTTTATCGAAACATCCTAAACTATCTTCAGTTTCTTTAACATGGCTATGACACAATGGCTAGGTCAGCATGTACATATCTGCATAGGTGTACAAGTAAGAGGTTCCATTTAGCACATTTATTCCTGTTAGTTGGGTAGTTTAGCTTGAAACTACTTTTACTGAGTTGGAAACATTGAATTATTCCCAGCTTCACTTAAATAGTATTTACTTTGAAAAGGCACTTTGCTTTTGCCTCTGGCATATCATTATATTCATTGTGATGCTAAATATACAGAATGTTGATAAGGTCTTTATAATGGAAGAATTATGATAAATTTCTTCTGAGAATACTCAATATGTAAGCAGTCAAAAGATAAATGTTTTCAGGACAATACCAGATAGTAGAGGATGCCACAGAGAAGAGTGTTTGAAGATATCTGTTCTCCTCTAGAGATTGCCCAGCAGGCTGGATAGTGAGCTCAAGAAGCTCCACATCCTCTGTCACAGCACTCCTTGCTGCAGGATGATGTACAGCGAGTACAGTCAGGATCCAGCATACAACTTGTAAAGCAAGTCATCCTTCTAACTGTACGGAGGACAAATGTTCCAACTTTAGATGCTTGTTGCCATTGTATGGCGCGCTGGTTTGGGCAAGACACTTAGGGAGGCTTTGGATATCCCTCCATCGCTTTACACTTTTTTTGTTTTTAGTCACAAAGAAGATCAAATTTCAAATAAATCTGTTTGTCCCAAATCCTGTAAGTATTAGTAAAATGAAAAAATCTAAAAAAAACAAACAAACACTTCTTTCTTAAGCTCTAGTATCACCCCCTCTATCATGGCACTTACGCAAAGGGAAATGAAGCATGATTGTTCCTTTTAACAAAACCTTCGAAAAGCAGCAGTTTTAAATATTCATGAAATCAAATGTATCAAATATTTCTCTTATAGGTAATATTTTTGGTAGCATATAAAAATATTTTCAACCTGAAACCACCAAAACTTGTCCTATAATTTCTTCTAACAGTTTAATAATTTTTGGTTTTATGATTTTCCTCATAGCCCAATCTTTACATTTGTGTATATGTTGCAAATTGGTTTTTAAATTTTTTTGATGTTGTAAACAAAATACTTGGGAGACACAATGGAAGGAGCAAATGTTTATTTTCTCATGTTTCAGAGATTTTATTCCATGGTCATTTGGTCGTATCTGTTGGGTAAGAGAAGGACAAGACATTGTGGCAAAGTAGGCAGAGTGGGACAAAATATCTCACTTCCTGGAGCCAGGAAACAGAGACAGGAAGAGAATCAGGATAATAGACTTTTGCAACACACTCCCATCACCTACTTTCTCCACTAGCCCCACATCATAAAATCTCCGCCACCTATCAACTGTCCACTCAAATTCTGAACCTATCCATGGATTAGGCCTGAATCCTCATGATCCAATCACCTCTTACCATCTGGGGCCAAACCTTCAACATATGATTGCTTTTAGAGGGAGGGACACTTCATCTTTAAACCATAGCATATAAATAAAAATTAGTCTCATTCACATGTAAGTTCAGTTGTTGGCCGCTTACTGAAATGATTTCTCCTTTGAAGTCTTTACCTCTGGGAAAAAATCAATTGATAAGGATAATGTCTACAAGAAGAAACTAGAAAGCTCATAGTCTACATTCAGTTACACTGAAATAATGGTAATATATGGATGAAGCTATCTTTATGGTGAGTCTAGAAACAGGTTGTTGAGAAAGTGTACAATCCAGCCAAGCAAACGAGGCAAGAAAACATGGTCCTCCCTATCCCCAACAGGGTGGAATGCAGCATCATTTAGAGGAAATCTTCCAGAGAGGCCTGTTTTCTCCTTTGGGACTTAAGAAAGGGAGAGGGAGAGAGAGAGAAAGAAGAGAGAGAGAGAGAGAGAATAGTAGCCAACCTGTGTCTTGTTTGGGAACTATCTGATATGAACTTTGAAGCCTCTCTGAAAGAGCAATTGCCAACCCTTGACAAAGAAGCATGCTTTCGGTGTCAGATGATTAATACAGAGAATCACAACTGATCAAAGAACAAGTGTTCGTGGAGTCTAGTTCTAAACAGTGCCTCAAGGAACTTTGCAGAAGATGGAGTTGTAAGAATGTAAAAGGTTGAAGGCAGAGTGCCAGTGCTGCTAGACATATCCTTTGGTCATGATAGGGCTGTTGCACCCATTCACTGTGGTGATATCTACTTTCACAAGAACTGTACAAGATTTAGTCTATCAATACTTCATCATGGAAAGGAGATTTCATGGGCTGCTATACCTCCCCAAGAGAATATTGAAAGTTATTGTTAGTTAGACAGAAGGAGAGGAGTTTCTTAATTCGATAATTTACCTACCTGGGGTCCATAGACGTACACAGGCAGGAAGGTGGGAGGGAATAGGATGGGTTGATGAAGGAAAGGGAATGGGAGGGAGGGAGAGGGATAGAGGGAAGCAGAGATTAGTACTCAATATGCTTGTAAAATTAGAAAAAAGAATAATTTACTTACTGGTAGGCCATCGATGTATCCAGAAGGAAATCAGGCACTTTTTAGTTCAGGCATCCCAAATGAAACACAGAGTCACACATGAAAAAAATAATAAAAAAGGAAGGAGACTGGATGGAAAGGAGAAAGTATGAAGTGAGACAGGAGAGGGGGATTGGGAAGTTAAAGGATAAAACCACGTATAAAAAAGAAATTTTGGTCCTGAAAAATACAATAAATGAATTAAAAAATTCACTAGAAGGGTTTAGTACTATACGTGATCAAACAGAAGAATCAGTGAATTTGAGACTAAGTCACTTGAATTACAGTCAATAGACTAGTGTAAGAAAGAATGAAGAAAAGTGAAGAGAATCTGTAGATTTTCAGGATACTAGCTTGCAGACTAATTAGCCATTATTAGAGGCCTAAAAGGAGAAGAGAGAGAAAGAGGGAAAATTACTGAAAAGTAATGGCTGAGAGTCCTCAAGTTTGAAGAAACAAAGGAAACCAAATCACTGGCTGCACAAACTCCAACTAAGATAAACCTAGAGTGACTTTCACAGGCACAGTAAAATCAAATTATTGAAATTAAAAGAGGAATTGGGGAAAGGTCTCAGCAGTTAAAATCCTTGCTGCACAACCCCAAAAAACAGAGTTCAAAGTCACAGATCCCTTGTAAAGCTTCAGGCAGGTGAGGTAGCCCACCTGTGATTCTTGCCCCAGATAGTGGAACCTGGGAATCTCAAAGCAATCTGGCTAACCAGATTTGCCCTACAGACGAACTCTAGGTTTAATGGGAAGACCAGCCTCGAAAGAATTAACTGGAAGAGCAACTAAGAATAATTCCCATTATCAACCTAAAGCTTCAACATGCACTTGGTAAGGTTGCCAGTGGATTTCCCAGTAGGAACAGCAGGCCAAAAAATAATGAGAAGTCATAATCAAATGTTTGGAACAAAAGACTGACAGCAAGGACAATCAATATATCAAATCTGTTCTTCAAAATTGAGGGAAACAAGACTTTTCTTAATAAACAAAAGCCAAGGGAATATATTCCTACTAAGAATTGCCCTACAAAAGAAAGAAAGAGAGAGAGAAAGAGAGAGAGAGAGAGAAAAGGAAGGAAGGAAAGGAAGGAAGGAAGGAAGGAAGGAAGGAAGGAAGGAAGGAAGGAAGGAAGGAAGGAAGGAAGAGAAAGAAAGAAAGAAAGAAAGAAAGAAAGAAAGGAAGGAAGGAAGGAAGGAAGGAAGGAAGGAAGGAAGGAAGGAAGAAAGAAAGAAAGAAAGAAAGAAAGAAAGAAAGAAAGAAAGAAAGAAAAAGAAAAAGAAAAGAAAGCCTTCACAATTGAAACCAAAGACTAAGAGGAAACAATGTGAAGCCATATGAAACTAGAAAGTTCTCTAGAAAAGGTAAATACACAGGCAGATATAGACATATATTTCATTTCTGCACAAATGTACTTTTAATACTTTGTTTAGGATCTAAAGACAAGTGTGAAAAATAACTATTCATACTTAATAAATTAGAAGAAGGAAACTATTTCATAAAGTCATGTATGAAAATTTCACAACAAACATTATATATCATAAGAAAGGACTGAAAACTTTTCCTCCAATATCAGGATCAGGGCCAAAATACCCATTTTCACCATTTCTGCTCAACACAGCTGTGGAATTTTCAACCCAAATAGTAGGCAACAAAAAGAAATGAAAAGCATCCAAACTAAAAAGAAAGAAAAAAGTCTCTGCTTGTAGATAATCTGATCTACACATAGAAAATGCTTTTGAAATGATAAGCAAATTCATCACTGTGGCAGGATACGAAGTAATGCATGAAAACTTGATATACTTCCATACACTAACAGTGAACAATATGAAAGAAAATTGTAAGAATAATTCTATCTGCAATAGTACAACAAGAAAAATATTAAGAATTAGCAAAAGAGGCAAAAGATACAATGAAAACTATAAAACATTGCTGAAAGAAATTAAACAAGGTCTCAATTAAATACATCCTATGTTTATGTATTGGAATGCTAATATTATTTAGAAGGGAATGCTATCTTCAAACGACATGCAGATTCAGTGTAATCTCTATTGAAGTCTCAAGACATTTTATGCAGAAATACAAAGTTCATCTTGAAAGTCACAGGATATTATTATTAGAGGACCTCTGAATGGCCAAGAGAATCTTAGTAAAGAACACAGCTTATTATAGTTTGGATCTGGAAAATTTTTCAAAGGTTCATATGTTTGAGGATTGGTTTTATCTGCTGGTACTATTAGAAGTTGGTAGAAAGTCTGGTAGAAATTAGGATACTGGAGGCATGCTTTCAAAGGGTATATTGAAACCTTGGCTCCTTGTCCTCTGCCTTCTGTCTGCCTCCTGCTTGCCATGAGAATGAATTACTTTGTCCCACAACACTACTTGCCTCGCTACTGTTAAAGAAGCAAAAGAGGTAAGTGACCATGAACAGAAACTTGAAGTTGAACTAAACTCACTTTTCACTCCTTTTAAGTTATCTTGGGTATTTTGCAACAGTGATGCACAGGCAGAAGACTTACACCTCCTGTGATAACTAGATATAGGTGTCAATCCACCCAGGCATGGTGACTACTTAAGGAACATCTGTTCCCTGAACAGAGAAGGTACAGAGATAATCATTAGGTTAACCCTGGAGTCCAACAAACAACAAACTCTGCAGGACAGACCATCACCAAGATGAGACAATTATCCATGAAAAGGAGACTATAATGTAGGTAGCACTATTTTTTGTAACTAGCAGTTAAGAGCTAACAATTTATTGGACCATCTTGCAAGACTGGAGCTGAGACAGTGATGGGAGGGACCATACCTGGACCAGGCTGCCTAATTATTCACTCCTCTTGATCTGTGCTCCAATTCACACTCTTAAGCTTAAACTCATATTAGTAACTTAAGCTCATATTACTACCACAAAGTCACTGGACTCTATTTGTTTTTCTTTGTAACATATTGATTTAACCTCCTTTCTCTGATTTCTAACTGTTGCTTGTGTCTTTAATTGTCTTAATCAGGACTAGTGTCTGAGCCTAGTCTGCTGGGACTCCCAGAGCTAAGACTTCTGTACTAAAACTATAGCGATGATACTAAAGAAAATTTGACCCATTGGTCTAAGCCCAGCCAAAGTGCTATGTTGAAGACTTCATTCCTAAAAGCCTTCATCACTACTCATCTGTGTTTTTCCAGTTCTTTGTACAGAATATGCCATTATAATTAGCATCTTGGTTTTAGCTTGTGTCTTAAAAACGAGTCTTTTGTTGGCATACTTACTCATAGTATCTATCAAAAATGTCTGCTAATGACCTGCACAATGACTGACATGTCAACAATCCCCCAAAGTCTAGCATGGATCACAGGCACTAGGATCCTTAGAGGCAAGGGATTAACAGTTATAATAGTGTTCCCATACTGAAGGGGAGCCCAAGAAAGTGCTCTGGGAAATACCACTGAGTCCTTACATCTCACTAGAGTGGAGGACTCAGAGGGAAGTTTGACATTTGCACAAAAGGATGCTCCAGGGAATGGGAGGGGAGAAGGAGGGGAGCACTGGGAGAAAAGGAGGAAGGGGTGTAAGGAATGGGAAAAGGGGGAGAAGGTACAAGGGGGACTGGGAAGGGGTGGAGGGAGGGAGGGGACCAGGGTATCTATTAAGCTTGTATGAATGGGAAAACATAAGTAAATATAATAATGCAGTGCAGATGTGCAGAAAATGGAACTGAGATGAATCCTTCAATCAGATTTGGTGAGGCCAGAGTGTGACATGCTTGTAGCAGCTCACAGGATGGCCTAAGGTAGCACCTGGATGAATCTATTTACTTTCACATGTTCTAGAAAAACTATGACTCAAGTTTGTGATGCCATAGGCCTCATTGATTTTCATGAAGCAAAATAAAAAAATCTGTGAGTGTAAATCAATGAAAATGGAGAAATTGTATTATAGGTGGCACATGGGCAGAACAAATGCCAGAAAATGGAAAAACACTGGGGTACTCTGGCCACATCTTTGAATGAAAGTATATTTCCAAGATGTTCAACATAGAATATTTTCAATAATTCCTTTTTGGTTTGAGTCTTCACTTACTGAAAGGATGGACAAGTTGGCAAGAGGAAATACAAGCATCCTTAACCGTATCTTTACCTGTCTTGCAAGATGCTGGCTCTGGTTTTGTCTCAAAAAAGACTGATGAGCCATTCTTGCAGAGCCCATCAGCGCCTTCCTTTCACAGCCAAGCTCATCAGCATTTCTGGTGATTGTGCATTGTGGTATCTGCAAACAAGTGATATGTATTCTGTGAGCCTCTTTCTCAGGATGTTTGTAAGATATGTGTTAAAAAATGTGGTTTGCTCCCAATTCATGAAATGGAAGCATTCTTAAAAATGTTATTTATGCCTAAAGCCAACCTTTCAGAATGGAATGGTGGGGGCAGGTGACAACCAGGCAGAAGGCGAGGGAAGGAAGGTTGAGATGAGGACAGGTGGAAATGGTGCTTTATATATTATAGAAGATTCTTTGCAATGCAAGAGGATTAATCATAGCATTCCCTTTAAACAGAAAGTTTCATGCATTTTAAGAGGATTTGATTTATAAGAAACTTTTTCAAAAGCACAGCTGTTGGGCAAAGCAAGCTATTTACACTGACTTGAAATCCATTTCATGAGCCACGAGTCTGAGGTGTCAGGGGGAGTGATGAAACTCTCTCACTTTTAATTGACGAGTGATATTGACTAGTGTAGTTAGGAGTCCAGGTATTGGGCCCCAGCCAGGGTGTTACTGTAGTAAATATGCTTGAATGTGCTGAGTGCTTGAGTATTGATTCATTTATGTTCTCGCAGCAGTTGCTGTGAAGGGCTTTGTGCTTTGCAGCTTTAGAGCCAAGCTGCCTTTCAGAGAAGTGCGTGTTAGAATGTACCAGGTTGTACTGCATGAATCATCCAGATCAATGGCCTCTGGTGAGGGTGCTTGGCTCACACATCGCTGCAAGGCACAGACTCCAAGACATCTGTGGAGGGGAAGGATACGGTGGTGAGGAGGGCACACAAATGCAGAACCTTGTCCTGGGAGATAGAAACACACTATGGAGGGAAAGGGAAGAGTAATTAAGATACAGGATAGAACACATGTAATGTGAAAGTATAATCAGGGAGTAGATACTGAGAATGGGAAGGTTTAAATAAGAATGGAGGTTGGGAGAGAGGGCACAGGTGAGTATAGGAAGAAGGTGTAATTAAAAAGAAGCATCATGAAAAAGACATGTAGAATCAATTTTGTGACCTTGTTTAAAAATATATAAGCCAAAAATAGTTTGAATAGAAGAATCCTGTATGAATAGATAATACTGCAGAAGTCATAGATTATTAAACAAAAACCCAGTGACAGTTATGAAATATATCTTTATGAGTTGTTGACCAGGGAAGCCCCAGAGACCCTCAAAATAATACATGCTTATTTCCAGTTCCCTATTGCTGAAGACACCATACGCTTTAGTCCAAGGGCATACAGAAATCAAACCAGAATTGATCTGGAAGCTTCCTCCATGTTGATTAACTCTCATAGTACCAGAGGGTACCATGCAGTCACTTGGGAAGAAAAGTCACCAACAGTCTTATCCAGTTATGAAGCATATGAACTACACCAAACCTGCCTGGCGAGATGTGCCCACTGTTTCAATGGTAGCATATCTATTAGGGGAGCAACCAATCATTTTGCTACTGTATTCATGCCTGGTACTCTAAACTTGATCAAAAAGCTCATGGCTGGGGAGGAGCCTACTGCTATTGCTTCCTGAAAGGATTTGTTGTTAAATTATCTTATAAATGTTTATGTTATATATTAGTGAGGTTCTCAGTCTGCAATAGAGAAGCTTTTTTAAATTTATTTTTTCTACTTTTACAAGCATATTGAGTATTTATCTCAACCTCTCTTCCTTCCTCTATCCCTTCCCTTTCCTACAGTATTCCCTCTCCTTCCCTCCCACCCTTCCACCACATGCCTCAATGAACCTCAGAGTTCACGCTGGCTTATTTATTTTTGTGGGGGTTCAGGCCTCCACAGGTAGCAAGTTACCTTTCTTTGGACCACCCATTGATGTGTGCATTGCCCTTTACTCATCCAGCTTTAGACCTAACGGTTTCCACTGTGAGTTCCAATTCTATGGGCTAGAGAAGCTTTTTGTAATAGGTTATGGTTAATGCAGAAACTCAATTCTTCAAGCTGCAAAGAAGTGACTTTTGAATACTTGGCTCTAAACAGGACATCTATATCACTTCTGTCACAGTTTGAATGTGAGTCCCTCTCCTTAGGGCTCATGTATTTGATTCCTTAGCTGGTGTTAATGTTTGAGAAGGTTGGAGCACCTTTAAGAGGTACAGCCTTGCTGGAGGAAGGCATGTCGTAGGGAGGAGGATTTGAGGTCTGGCACGCTAGATCTGTTTCTCCTTTGGTATTCTTGCTTTCTCCAAACCAATTTTTGTCTACAGCATGCTTTATGCTATGAAATTTTCACCATACTAGTCTATAGCCTCTGTAAAACTATATATATTAAAAAACTGTGTATACACACACACACACATATATATACATATGTATATATATATATATATATATTCCAAATAAATGTCTCTTCTTCCCTAAATTACTTGAGTCTGAGTATTTTCTCACAGTACCATAAGAAGAGTAGTTATACACTTCCCAGGCTAAAGGAACAGCATGAAAGAGGGGGCAGAAAAGATGTAAGATCTGGAAGATGGGGAGGGAGGAAGGGCGCATTTCTTCTGGACATGACATGGTGGCTACACTAGTAAATTCACAGCAGTTTTGATTTACTATATGAGAACTGCATAAAATGAGGCTTGTCAACATCTAATTATGAATAGAGGAAGAGTTTATGAGATTATTGGCAGTTAATGGTTGCTGAAAGTGGGAGTGTCATTGCATCAATAATATAGCCATTGATAAGTTGTCCATGTTCCAGTAAATAACACTCAGCCATGCTCAAACAGACAACCTTAATTAAATTCAATAGGAAAAGCAACAACATGAAGCAGAAGAAAGCTTTTTTGGAAGAAGAGTTGCAGTGAGAGAGAAAGAGAGATGAAAAAGGTAATGGGGTAGAACATGAAACGACCAGAATTCATTATATACATGTATGAAACTGTCAAAAAAAGAAAAAAAATCATGCCTTAAGGTTTCTTTGGGGATGGTATTTGAAGCCCCTTCAGTTAGCTGCTTATGGGTGCCTCTCTCCCAGTTGTCCCATTCCTGGAGAGCTTTTGTCTTGGAGAAATTTCACAGGAGCCTGTGATCCTTAACCACTTCCCATTTCCCTTACTTCCTGCCTCAGTGGCATAGTAGCAGAGCGTCAAGGTAGAAACTTCCAAAAAGACAGCTATCACACTGCTGAATTTCAGATCCCCACTTGGAAAAGAAAACAAAAGGTCTCCATAGTCTGAAGGACCCACTCTCAACACTCTTTCTGGGACTCCATTCATTTAACCACAGGCCGGAGGACCCATTTTGAACATTGTCTATGGGATTTCATTTTCATGAGGGCCCAAAACAGGGTATTACATGTGAAAAAGAGTTATTTGTCTCTAAGTGTAAGATATGAAAAATTGCCAGGTGTTACAAACAGTCAGAAAGAGAAGTAAAAATTTTATGGAAATCATAGTTTGCATCATTATGGGTCAAAACTCATGAAGACTGACATTAACTTGACTATGATTTAAGGAAGAAAGCGGAACAGATGTCCTTTGCTTGTGTTTAGCCAGCAGACTGGGCGACTGCTTAAAGACACCTGCTCCCACGTGTTGGCTCTGTAATTTGCCTCCACCCAATGGGAAGAAACCTAAAATTAATTTTGAGTTTTTCTGGACTCTCTTCTTTCCCCCAGGAAATGTACAGTGGAATTTTGTCCATCAGACCAAGAGAGAACAAGAGAAACGACCATGCCAGAAGGGATACTGGTCAGACCTCTTTGGATGGATCCAAGGTTCCATTGCTTGTTGTCATAGAGCAAGATGCTCCTGGTGTACTTTGCCACCACTGGGAAGAGATCATGGTCAATCTTCAGTTAATTTTAAGCTGACTCATGGTTACTTATCCCCATTTTATAGCAAGCACCTGAGAAATGCTTAGAAAATCAATATAAAAACAGAATTTGTGAGACTAAGAGGACTTTTGAGATTTGCCCAACCAGGAATTTTACCACTGTGTAACAGTTAACGCTTAATTGTTGCTGTGAGAGAACACCTAAAGTCAAACAACTTAAGGGAGAAAGGGAGATTTATTCAGTTTACAGTTCCAGAGGGGAGAAACAGTCTTTCACGGCAGAGGTAACATGGCTGGTAACATTAGCTGGAGGCAGCTAAGTCACCACCAACATCCTGGAGTCTCTCTTCCAAGTCTTCTGTTCTATGGTTCCTTTTATCTGGTTTGCTATTGGGAGGTTCCAATCAGATCTAAAGCTGGTCTTTGTATTGTAAATATATTGATCCAGATAATCTCTTCAGGTGGTCTCACAGCTGATCTTAGCTAATGTCAGGTACGGTCAAGTTGACACCTAAGATTAACTTATCCCACACTGCTATTCTGCTATAGCTGCCTCGTCGCATTTCAGCCCTCTGTCCACCTTGTCACATGTCAAATATATTTGCACTATAGCACTCTTAGAAGATGAACATTTTTATTAATCATTTGAAATAGGCCATACAATTTCAATGTTGACTTTTATAATCATGAAACTTGAATAAGAGGAGGAAAGTTTGAGAAGCTTAAAGCAACATGCATGACTGGATGTCTAATAAATACTCATTGGGAATAGTGGTGACAGGCACGATTTTGTTTGTTGAAGCCATGGGGATACAAAATAACCTGGGGCTTCACTTTGGGGAAATGTTGACTTAATTGTACTGTATCACTATCTTTTTTTTTTAAGAAGAAAACTTTATTTCTGGACACTCTAATTAATAAAATGCAATGAATCTGTGTTTTATCACCCCTTATTGCCCATTACCATCCCCTTTCCTCTCCAGTCAGTCTCCCTTGTTATCATAGTGCGATACTGGTATCAGCTTGGCAACTGAAGACTCTGAACTCTGGACACCGTTATAAGAAATTAGTAATTGAGTTAAACACTAAGTAAGCCTGCAGGAGACTGTCTACTTGATGAGGGAAGGCCCAGCCCATGATGGGTGAGACTAGTCGTTGGGCAGGTAAATAAGGTGGAGGGAACCAGTTGAGGAAGTTGGCATCCTTCTGCATATTTGGCCATACATGCTGGTCTAGCAAGTGAGGATTGTCCCTCTGAGCAGTCCTGTGGATATGGTGTGGCCATTTCCCTCAGCCCTTGGTGCTGGTGTAGACTCTTGCCAAGTTGGACAAGAAACTGTACCTAGACAATCATAAGCCAGGATAAAACTGCTGGTATGCTTAAGGCATTTGTTCATGAATTTATTGGCAACATAAAGAGTAACTGCTATTCTCCTACTTTCAGGTTGATTTTGTGCATGTGTGACCTACTAGAATTCATCTGGGATGTCTGCAATGGCAATTGCCCGAGTACTCACTGGACCATGGATAACCCATCATCAGTGGTAACTCCTTAGGTAAAGTGGTTCCCTTTCTCCTTTCTGGCATTAACCTTCAATAGTCTCTTGGGAAGGTGTATTTCTTGAGATCTTCGGTCATTGCTCTCTTAATACAGCTCTGTGGATCACCATGGATTTGTTACTTGGCTTAGCCCATCTCTACATGTGGTCAAATTCTTTAGTCTTCACAGCACAGATGCATACTTTCTAAGAACACAATTGTACACACACACACACATACAAGCTTACATTCTGGTGAATGTGGCTAGAATGTTATGGAATAGGATTTGAAAGGAACTAATAATTTGAAACAGTAGCATGGAATACAACAATCTCTCACCTGCTCTGACTTCAAATGCTTTTTATACTTTAAGGGCCCATTTCAGGGAAGTGGAAAGAAAAATCCCACTCTTTGCTGTTATGAGTCAAGGCAGATAAGCAAAGCAGTTTCAGAACTAAGGGACATAAAAGATATCAAGCTAAGTTAGTGGTATCCATAGTAACTACAGAGCCCGATGGTGTTAATGACCCTGTTTTCAGAGCTCGGCTGCTCTCCTTTGGAAGCAGGAAGAAGTCCCATCTTAGCTCCTTTTTTAAATTTTTGTGACTTTCTTGGTTGATGCCTGTGTCATAGGAAAGTACCGGTCCATTCTTGCTGGATAATTCATCAGGGCCTGTTCAGAGGCACAAGATAGCACTGAATGGGAGTTGGCTGACTGTGAGGGGTTTCTGTCAGTCTTTTTTATTTTTCAATATTATACACTTAATTATATAATATTTATTTATTAAATATTATATATAACACTGCATGTAATATTGTATATATGTATATATATATATAATATCAGTTTGCCCTTCAGATAACTTAAAAATATCAGGTTTCATATTTTTTATTTGACATTTGATGATCAACAAAGACTTTAAAATAGGAAATTCTTACTTTCTGACCCTGACCATTTTTTCCTGAATTTGTTTTTCTTTTTTTTTAATTTTTTTATTATTATTTCCGCTCATACAAACTTAATAGGTACACGGGTTCCCTCTCTCCCTCCTCCTCCCTCCGACCCCCCTGCTCCCCCTTCCTTCAACCCCTCCCTCCCTATCCCCCAGTGCCTCCCCCCCCCAATCCCCGGAGCATCCTTTAATGTGCATGCCAGACTCTCCTCTGGGCCCTCCTCTCCGATGACATACAAGGACCCAGTGGCATTTTCCTGAACCCTTTCCTGTGTTCCCTTTAAGCATAGGAACACTACTGTGACTGTCAATACCTTGCCTCCAAGGATCTTGATGCCTTTAGCAAATGCTAGACTTTGTGTCCAATAGTGTGTTGGACATTGCTCAGGGCATGTAAAGTCCAATTATGATTGCTTCAGCCCTAACTTGTGTAGAGTATCTTGCGTATCATTGCTCCTCCCATCCTTGTGCTCTTACAATCTTACCGCCCTCTCTTCCGCAAATTTCCCTGAGCTTCAGGATGGGGAGAGATTAGGCTGGCCTAGTTCTAGGTGGTTGATATAGAGTCTCTGAAGTTCTGGATTATGGTTTGTTGATTTTCTTTTGCAGTTTTGCTGCTCCTGCAATGCCCTTCACTCCATTCTGATGGGCATTATATGTCACCTCCTAGCCAGAGACAAAAAGCTGTTAAACTAGAGTCTTGTTATAAGAGCCCATTCAAAGGTTTCTGTCAGTCTTTAGGGTTCTTTGTGAGACACAGAGCAGGGATTGCTATAGATAACCCTGTTCTAACAGTTCAAAATAAATATTCCTTCTTTGTTTAATCACAAGGTCAAGTTTGCTGGGCACTTCCTCCACCTTTCTTTTCTGCCATTTCTGTCCATAATGTCTGAATGATCTGAGTGGTTAAAACCACATCACAGCCACACAACACTTAGTTCTCCTGTCTGTGCCTCAGTTTCTTCATTTTAAAATGATAAGGATAATAAATGGGTAAAAGAATTTGTATCTAGTGTTCACAACTTACAGTCATCATTACCTACTTTATTATTTTATTTTACTTCATGGATTTTTGAGACCAAGTTTCACTCTAGTCCAGATTGCCTTGGAAATTCCACTGTAGCCCAGACTTGGTCCCCAACTCTTTTTTTTCTCCCACATTTTTTTCCCAATCATACAAGCTCAATAGGTACCCCAGTCCTCTCCCTTCTCCCTACCCATGAACCCTTTGCACTTTCCCCCCTTTTCCCCTTCCTTCCCCCCCCACACCCCTTTCACTCCTTTTCCTTTGCCCAGTGCCTCTCCCTTCCTCCCTCCCATCTCCTAGCGCACCCTTTTGTGTGAACACCAAACCTTCCTCTGAGTCCTCCACTCTAATGAGGGTTCAGGACTCAGTGGCATAGCCTGGAGCCCCTTCTTGGGCTCCCTGTTAGTATGAGAACTCTATTACGTTTGTTAATCCCTTGCCTCTAAGAATCCTACTGCCTGGAGCCTTCTTCCCTGTGATCCATGCTAGACTTTGGGGGGTTGTTGACATGTGAGCCATTGTGCAGGTAATGCAAACTCCGATTATGGCTACTGCAGCCCTAACTTGTGTGAAGTATCTTACATATTGTTGGTCTTCCCCATCTTTAGGCTCTTACAATCTTACCGCCCCCTCTTCTGCAAGGTTCCCTGAACTTTAGGATAGGGAGAGATTTGGTTGGTTTGGTTCCAGGTGATTAATGTAGGGTCTTTGGTGTTCTGAATTATTATAACAGTTTTCAGTTTTGCTTTTCCTGCACCACCCTTGGCTCCATCCTGATTGGTACTGAAGGTTACCTCCTAACCAAAGATAAAAGGCTGTTTAAATGAAGATTTTAATATAAGAGGAGACTCAAAGGTAGATGGAATAGGAATAAGACACAGCAGTGAGGGGGGATCATTTGCAGGATGGTTTCCATTTATCTGCCAGTCCCTATACCCTCCTTGATTGTTGAGATCAAACCTTTTCAGTTGCAGGTAACCAGGAAGGGAAATAAGAGGGAGCTTCACCAGATGTCTGATTACTTATTTGCAGTACTTGATGGTGGCCTATTTTCTCTGCTGTAGCATGATCCCCCTCTCCTTTTTTTTTCTGGGCGGGACCCTCCTTCCTCTTCCCTCCTGTTTATAATCTTTGTGATTACAGTAGGTATTACAGAGATTTACCTTTGAATATGTCATTAAGTGGGTTTGGAACTAGGATCCACTTATTAGGGAGTACATACGGTGTCTTAACTTTCTGTGTCTGGGATACTTCACTCAATATAATTTTTTCTAATTCTATCTATTTCCTGGCAAATTTCATTAATTCATCTTTTTTGATGGTTCGTAGTATTCCATTTGATAAATGTACCACATTTTCATTATCCATTCATCAACTGTTGGGCATTTGGGTTGATTCCATGACTTTGCCATTGTAAATGAACAATGGTTGTGCTTGTGTCACTGTAGTGAATTTTTGCTTTATGGGAGATTATTCCCAGAAGTGGTATAGTAGGGTCATATGGCATTTCAATCTTTAATTTTTTTAGAAATCGCCATATTGATCACCAGAGTGGTTGTATAAACCTGCTTCTCACCAGCAATGTATGAAAGTTCCCTTCTCTCCATATCATGTCCAGCATTTGGTGTTGTTTGTATTGTGTATTTTTGCCATCATGTTGCAGTTAGCCTGCATGGTTGCTGATAAATGACCATCAAACAGCTTAAGGGTATGGTCCAGTTACAGTTCTCAGTCAAGCTTGACAGGAGAGCATGCACCAACACCAGGGTCAAGGGAACTGGCCACACCATCTCTACCCAACAGCTGAGAAAGGGACAATTCTTACTTCCCAGACCAGCATGTCTAGCCAAGTATACAGAAGGATGCCAACTCTCTCAACCAGCTCTCTGTGATTTATTCCAGGGCCTAATCCCACCCACCATAGGCTGGGCCTTCCCCGTCAGCTAGACAATTTCCTTCAGGTTCACTCTGGGCTCAACTCAATTACTAATTCTCCACAAATGTGCCCAGAGCTGTCAAGTTGACACCTGTGCCCAACTATGACACTGGCGTGAGATATCTCAGAAAAGTTTTGATTTGCATTTCCCTGATTGTTAAGGATGTGGAGCATTTTTAAAGATATTTGTTAGACATTTCACTTTTGTGCCCTGGAAAAGTTTCTTTTGAGTTCCAAGGCCCACTTTTTTTTTTAATTGGGCCATTTATCTCCTTGGTGTTTAGTTTTCTAAGTTCTTTGTGCACTCTGGATAATAGAGCTCTATCAGATATGTGGTTAGTGAAGATTTTCTCCCATTCTGTGGTTTGCCTTTTTGCTCAGTTTACAATCTCTTTATCTGAACAGAAGCTCTTTAATTTCATAAGATCCCATTTGTTGAATGTTGGTTCTAGTGATTGTGCTATTGCATTTCTATTTAGGAAATGTTGGCCTAGCCCAATCAGCTGGAGGGAGTTCCCTACCTTTTCAATTAGGGTTTTTATAAATCTAAACTCCCAACTCTTAATCCTGGCTCTACTTCCCAAGTGCTGAAGTTCAGGTGGGTGCCATTGTACCCATGTCAGAGGAAAGTACCAGTCTATTCCTGCTGGATAATTCATTAGGGCCTGTCAGAGGCACAGGACAACACTGAGTGGGAGTTGGCAGCATGGCTTCACAGTAGATTCGCGTGTGCCTGGGGCCAGTGGTCTCTGCTAGTAGTGGGTGAGACTGATTCAGAAAGATGAGAGAGAATCCAGCAGGAAACAGCTCAAGTCTATATAGGCTTCTCCCCAATTCCATTCCAGCCTACAGTCCCATCTTCCACCCCCAACCTTCCCTCCACCTAGGCAAATGACTCTTCACCCTGTCCTGTTCCCAAAACCAGTCCTTTTGGGTCATCTGTAACTCTTTGCTTTCTCAACCAAGTGCTGTTAGCAATTAATTATTTAAATCAATGGGAACTGGTCTCTGATAAGTATTGAACAAAGCTCCAGGAATATGGCTTGTCCATTAGTTAAACTTTGGAAATGTCTTTGCCTCTCTAAAGTGGCAAAAGAGAGACAGAAAAGGAAAAGACAAATAATGTGCATAGAATTGTTAGTATTTCTGACCCAAACCCACCAGAAGCATGAGAGTCCCAGCACGTTGCAATATGGGAGATACAACCCTATTTCTGGTAGTCTTTGGCCAGAGGCCATTGACAATGTAAGAAGATAATGTTAGAGAAAAAGCAAAGCATGCAAAGGAGGGGGCAATTAGAAATATTGTGGGGGACACTTTTCAAGTGTACTTTTCAGTGTATAGCTGCAAGGTAAAACCTGGGCAAAGATATGCACTCAGATATTGAGATGAGAGGAGGGACCTTGTGGCACAGGTATCATTCTGAGGGAAAGTGAACTGTCTAGAACAATGATGCCAGGGCCAGGATGACTGTAGTCAGCCCCAGTAGGCTGGTGGCTACTCATCCAATATGAACAGAGGCAACATAGGTAAGGGGAGTACTCTCCTTTGGAGGGTGCTAAGCAGTGTGTGATGTCATCTGATTGAATGTGATTGAAAAACTGGAGGGGGCTAAAGGACCCTTTGTAGGAGATTTCATAAACCTTCCCATTTCTGTCCATCACCTTTTACCACACTTAACTACCCAGTAATCGGAATGAAATATACCCTCCATCGACACAGTGTTGGAGGCCTGCCTGACCTGGCCTGCTTCTGAGTCTCCTCCCTTCTATGTCTCCTTTCATGTCTCTGCTTTCTTCTTGGTTCAGATTGATCCAGTCTCACTAATATGTACTATTTTGTGAACCTCATGTTAAGATGGCATCTCCTGCCAGGGCACCCATTTCTAGAATTGTTGCCTACTGATAGCTGCTATCCTAAAGCCCCTTGAAATCTGCTCTATGTATGTGGTTACTTTTTTCCACTTCCACAACCCTGGCACACATATGTGTATGTGCATACACACACATACACATACACACACATACACACACCACACACACACACACACACACACATCCTCTCTTGATAACTGCCAGCAATCTGGAAAGATACCTCCTTCTTTTCAGTGTATAGCTGTATCAAACATGGTACCTGAGGTGTCACAGATATTTGCTAATATTTTAAATAACATCCTGGAAGATTTGTAATTATCCCCACTATACAGAGGATGAGGTGGAACTAAGAGGCCTTTTCCAGGTTCATTAGTCATTAAGCTCTCCAAACTTCACTTGGCAAAGCTGGGATAATCAGACATCCTTCAAAGGGTTCTTCCTGCATCATTCTCTATGCCCTTCACTCACCTTGGCAAACTTTCCTCTGCTATTACACTTTAACAATAAAAATTCAATTTATGGACTAAGAAGTTGGCTCAGTGGCTAAAGTCTTGCCTCACAAGAAAAAAGAACTGAGTTCAGACCTTGCATAAAAATGTCCAGTGGGTGTGGCAGTTTGCCTGTAATTCTAGCCCTAGAAGGCAGAGTCTGGGAATCTCCCAGGGACAAGCTGGTTAGCCTAATGGCATGTTCCATGTTTAATTAGACACCTGAGCCCATAGTAATAAAGTGAAAGACCAATCGAGGACATTTCCCAATGGGGCTCCACAAGCACACACTCAAATGTACTCATGTACATACACCTATCCACATGCAAACACATACATACCCACATGCACATCATATATATATATAAATATATATGATAAATATATTTTTTAAATTCATTTCACAAATAAACCTGATTTGCATACTTCACGTCCCACTGAGCCTTTAAGCATGACTTGAATATGACCTCTTCCATTATGTCAGGTTTGTGATGTGAGTTGTCCTCCACAGGCTCATATACTTAAATTTTTAGTCATTTGGAAAGGTAATGACACCTTTCAGAGGCGGAGCCTTACTAGAGGATGTGGGTCTTGGGGTTGGTTAGCTCTGCCCTGCTTCAGTTAGTTTGCTCTGAAGTTTACAGTTTTTCAGTTCTTAGCTTCACCCTCCTTGATGGACATAACTTAGGCCACCTCCAGCTACTGCCAGCCAGCCATGCCATGAAGGATCATACTTCCCCTCTGGAATGGTAAGTTGAACAAATCACCCTTTCCCCCTTAAGTTGTTTGAGCCTTAGTGTTGTCTTAACAGCAACAGAAAAGACTAACTGAGTCAGATGGAAACTTCCTGATTTTTTTCATCCTCATCAAGGGAAAGAAACCCTTTTCTGCTTTGTCTACTGTCTCATTTGCACTCTTTAATGTGGGCCTCTCTCTGCTGAGCAGAAAAATTCAATAAATAAAGCTTACTGGGCAACAGGCAGTGCAGGGCACTCTGACTGAGTGGAAGGTACATATCCCACTGGCACTCTCAGTTCTCACTGTGGGGTTGGGGTTCAATACTACTACCTTTCATATGTTTGGGAGGAGCCAGAAACATGTCTTTGATTGAGGAATTTGCTGTTACTATTGTAAATAGGCCCATTTTATTCTATTTTATTTTATTTAAAAAAAATACCACATGGGGGTTGTAGAGATGGTTCAGGGGTTAAGACTCTGCCTCACAGACAGAAGGTCCTGAGTTTGGATCCCAGGTCCCACTTAAAAAACGTGAGGCACAGCTGGAGGTATTACCATACCAAACCTAAGTCTATACTACAAATCCATAGTTATAAAGACAGCCTGGGTACTGGCTCCAAAATAGACACACAGATCAATGGATAAGGATTGAAGACCCAGATATAAGCCCACAAAGTTACAGCCATTTGGTCTTTGACAAAGGGGCCCAAAGAATTCAATGGAAAAAGAACAGCATCTTCAACAAATGGTGCTGGCAAAACTGGATCTCCACATGCAGAAGATTAAAGCTGGACCCGTACTTGTCACCATGTACAAGACTTAATTCCAAATGGATCAAGGACCTTGATATCAGGCCAGAGACTTTAAAAACCATAGTTGAAAGGATAGGGAACTCCCTCGAGCTGATTGGGCTAGGCCAACACTTCCTAAACAGACATCCAATGGCACAATCACTGCTACCAACTCTCAACAGTTGGGATTTTGTGAAATTAAAGAGCTTCTGTTCAGATAAAGAGATTGTCACACGAGCTCAAAGGCAACCCACAGAATGGGAGAAAATCTTCACTAACCACATATCTGACAGAGCTCTACTGTCCAGAGTGCACAAAGAACTTAGAAAATTAAACTCCAAGGAAAACACTGGCCCAATGAAATTAAAATGTCTAACAATTATCTTAAAAAATGCTCCACTTCCTTCGCCATCAGGGAAATGCAAATCAAAACTTCCCTGAGATATCATCTCACCCCGGTCAGGATGGCAAAAATCCACAATACAAACAACGACAAATGCTGGAGAGGATGTGGAGAGAGGGGAACTCTCCTACATTGTTGGTGGGAATGCAGGCTCATACAGCCACTCTTGCGAGCCGTCTGGAGATTCTTAAAGAAATTAAAGATTGAAATGCCGTATGACCCTGCTATCCCACTTTTGGGAATAACCCCCCATGCAGCAGAGGTTCGCCTCGATAGCACAAGCTCGACCATGTTCATAGCAGCACTGTTTACAATAGCAAAGTCATGGAATCAACCCAAATGTGCAACAGTTGACGAGTGGATAAGGAAAAGGTGGTACATCTATACAATGGAGTACTACTCAGCCATCAAAAATGATGAATTACTGGAATTTGCTGGGAAATGGATGTCATTAGAAAGAATTATATTAAGTGAAGTATCCCAAACCCATAAAATTAAGCGCCGTATGTACTCCCTAATAGGTGGCTCCTAGTACCAAACTCACCCAGCCCACATTGAGACACTCAAAAGTAAACCTATGTAACACAGTAATTGCAAGGATTATGAACAAGAGAGATGGGTTAGGAGGGCCACACCAGAAACAAGGAGAGAGGAGACCACGTTACAGCAGAGAAAATAGGCCTCCATCAAGGTCTGCAAGTAAGCAATGAGAAACCTGGTTAAGTTCACAGACGTTCTTTCCTGATCTCACCAGAAGGGGAGGGCATATAGTCTAGCAGATAAAAAGTAATCATTTTGCAAATGGGTGATGGACCCCTCCCTCAGTGAGGTTTCCTACTCTTATTACATCTACCCTTGAATGTGCTATTACAACAAGACTCCAGTTTAACAGCTTTTTGTCTCTGGCCAGGGGGTGACATACAGTGCCCAGCAGAATGGAGTGAAGGGAATTGCAGGAGCAGCAAAACTGCAAAAGAAAATCAACAAACCACAATCCAGAACTTCAGAGACTCTATATCAATCACATAGACTAGGCCAGCCTAATCTCTCCCCATCCTGGAGCTCAGGGACATTTGCGGAAGAGGGGGCGGTAAGATTGTAAGAGCAAAAGGATGGGAGGAGCAGATTCTCAACAATAGTTGGGGCCAAAGCAATCATAATGGGACTTTGCATGCCCTGCGCAATGTCCAGTGCACTGTTGCCCTCATAAAGTCTAGCATCTGTTAAGGGCACCGAGACCCCTGGAGGCAAGGGATTGACAGCCATAGTAGTGATCTTATGCTTAAGGGGAACAAGAGAAAGGGCTTATGGAAATGCCACTGGGTCCTTATATGTCATCGGAGAGGAGGACCCAGTGGAGAGTTAGGCGTACACAATAAAGGACTCGCTGGGAATTGGGGGGGAGGCACTGGGAGAAGGGGAGGGGGAGGAGGGGGGAGGGAGGGAACTGGTAAAAAATTTTAAAATGTATAATTAAATTTAAAAAAAAAAGAAAAAAAAAAAACAAAAACGTGAGGCAGAAATGGCAGTGGCCTGCACTTTTGCCCTGGTGGGCAGAGTTTGGAAAATTTCAGAGCCAAGCAAAAAGAAGATAGAAGCAATTCAGGATGATTCCTGAGATCACCCTTGGCCCTTCACAGGAATATATGGTGCACACACACACACACACACACACACACACACACACACACACACACACAATAAATAAATAAATAGAAATGACAAAGGTGCAACAAGGTTTGATGGTCAGTTGCCACCCAGACGTCTCATTGTATGTGTCCTTGCCCGCCGTCCACTGCTGATTTTTGATCAGCACACAGGGTTTCAAAAGCTATGAGTCTAAATCAGCCCTTCTTCCTCATCTCCAGTACTCCAGTGTCTTCTGAACCAGCTTTTCAATTTCTACCCATTGGGCCTTCTTTTCACAACACCCAGGACTCTGTCAATGGAGCTAAAACAAGCTCCTGTTTGATCAACCACTCAGGCCCAGCTGGCCAAGCACAGGAATGGGATTAGCTAGGATTGGGAATAGTGTAGGGAGATGAAAGGAGTGCACACCAGAACCCTTCTTCTCTTCGAGCTCTTGGCAGGAAGTCCATGGTTCAGGTTTATTTTGACAGGGCAGGAAACAAGTCTGGATCTGTTGAAAGCCATCAAAACACTCATGAGGAACCCAGTTGTTGAGGCAGGTTATTCTTGGCATCCAAGGAAAAAAGAGAGAGGTGGTCTGGCTCAGGGACTGAGATCTCATCAACACAAGAATGACCTTCACAGAACTCCAAAGACAACAGCAACCAGTATCACCCAGCACTTTGTCTGGCGTAAAACCAGGATTCTCCCAACTTGTCATCCACACCGGCACTAATTATGTACTCAGAGTGGCCTGATGCTGTGCCTGAGATACACATAGGCTGTGGGGTGAGAGTGAGCCAACTTGCTTGTTTTAGAACAGATCCCTGACTGATGACGACTAGTGCTGATGAGGAAGAAAAGAAAGATCCTCAAAGTATACCCACTGATCTATGATACTTGCTGGAATGAATCATGTCAGGCATATGCCATCAAAGACAAACTAGATGAAACATGGCCACACAAGTAAAAGACTTGAAAACAGGAGGAAGTCTGATAGGGGCGATGAAAGTTCTAAGATGAAAAAGGAAGAGGGATGAAATTGGGGACTAGGTGGTGAAAATATAATAAATTCACTATATTCATGTATTTAACACTAAATATATATATATGTACATTCGGTGGATTGTACACATATTGATATATTTATTTATTTATTGTGTGTGCATGCATGTGTGTATCAGAGTGCACTGTGTGTCCCTGTGGAAGACCAAGGGTGACTTTGGGAATGATCCTGGATTGCTTCTACCTCCTTCTTGCTTTTGCTCTGGGATTTCTCAGGCTCTGCCCACCAAGGTCAGAGTGCAGGCCACCACAATTTCTGCCTGGCGTTTTTATGTGGGACCTGGGATCCGAACTTAGGACTCGTGCTTGTGAGACAGAGTTTTAACCCCTGATCCATCTCTCCAGCTCGTATATGTGTCCTGAAGCTTGTTGTTGACATCATTGGCATTTCTTTCCAAATCCCCCTGCTGTTGTCAAATAAGGGTAAGTGATGTTACTGACAACCTGGTTTCCATCCACTCAGAAAAATACCCATGTCTGCATGAAGAGTGGTGGTATGTGTAGACCATCTTATTACACACTGTTTACCTCCTAAATGCAGCCAGAAACATGTTTAATAAAAGTCAGGGAGATGAGATTCACAACATTCCAAAGTCACTTTCTAATCTGGTTCCCCCCCTTCAGAGGAGCAGCACCTCCTCTTTTCTCTACAACCTGAAGACAAGTGATACGTAAATCACATGGATACCTGCATCTTGGAGAAGGGACTAGAAGAGTCCTCATGGTGTCTCTACCAATTCTACCCCTTGTCCTTGATCTCCTGGCACTTCAAAAAAGACCATAATGGGGAAATTGAGATATAAATTTAAGGAAACTTGTAATGATCATATTCCTGCTCACATGGGAGAGGGAATTGAACCACAGAGCAAAACAGGTTACTACTTCCCAATTTTATGCCTTCTCACAAGAGAACATCCTGGGTAGAACAGCATATTCTACTTGTCTTGGATTTTCAAGAGGTTATGCATTATATGTGTTCTATTCTATGTCTGTCTCGGTCTTCCCTAATCCTGCCCCACTGAGGATGGCGATTAGACTTAGAGGCTCTTACATGTGCTTCACCACCGGAACTACTCCCCTACTCCTAGATAGTCATTATTGATGAAAAAGAAATGTCTTCCATTTCTGCCCACAAATACCTTGGTGCTATGGGCCGTCTTGCAGTTCATACATGGAAGTCTTAGCCTTTGCTATCTCAGAATGTGACTGTATTTAGAAGTCGAGTTTTAAAAGAAGAAAGTAAATTAAAATGAAGTGATTATAGTGGATCCTAATCAAATGTAACTGATGGTCTGTACAAGAAAAGGAAACTTACACACATAGAAGATAGAGAAACTGTGAGGGCACTTGGAAGAAAATGGTCGTGGTGATAGGAAATCTTGTCAAACTGAGCTGACAAATTCTTAGCAGACTAGTGAAGCATACCGCTGGGTGTGTCTGTAAAGGTGTACCAGAGATAATTACATCATGTAAGTTCTGAATGGTTTAATCTAAAATGTGGACAGACTATTGGGAGGTGGTAGAACTGTGGAAAATGGAGACTGGCTAGAGGAAGTAAGTCACTGAAGTGTGTCGTAGGAGGTTACATATTGCCAGAGCTGCTTCTTGTTCTTTCTTTCTCCATCCTTCCTTTCTCCTTCCCTCCCTCCCTCTTTGTCCCTTATAATGTGAGCTATTCTGCTTGGCCACACCTTCCCTATAATGGTGATCTGAAACCTTTGAAATTAAGCAAAACAAAAAAAGTTCTTTCCCTTGAACTTGCCTTTGGCAGGTGTTTGTATCTAACACAGCTATGTACAAACCTAAGGAGAAGGGTATCAAAAGAAACCAATCTTGTTCCCACTTTGATTTCAGACTTCAAGTATCCAGAATTGTGGGAAAATTAATTTCCACTGTTTAAGCCACCTGCCCTGTGATGTTTTGTTATGACACCTCTAGAAAAGTAATACAGCTGATTTAAGGGTTAAAGATCCTTTTACTCAAACTCTAAAGTTTAACTGTGCTGTCTTTTCTTGTCAGAGATGGTAAGAAATGCTAAAAAGTTCAAATGTAGCGCTAAAATGAATAAAATGTGTCCATCATATCCAGTTGAGCTGGAAAGATGAGAAAGGAAGGGCAACGAGTTATTAGTAGGCATTTGTGCCTCCATGTTTTGCAAATGTTTTAAGATAATTTTATCTTAATAGCCTAGTTGAAGAAAATATTTATAGATATTCCCCCAAGTGGGCAAACCTAGGGGACAGCTTTGGCAGTGTTTGGACATCTCTGCAGCTCCACGGTAATGCTAAATTTTTTTTTCCAACCATCACCTCATCCACTTTTCTTTAGGTAATATTTGCCAAAATTCTTTCTCCTGAACTAAATGATTTAGTGTTTGGGAAGCTGGCCAATTAAATGTGGCTCCAAGAATGTATTTAACCTTGAAAAAGCTTTCATTTTAAACAGAAATGCAGCTCTAGAGCAACATGCAAGTTTTTGCTCTGGGAAATGCTGCACTGGTCTATACTCTGTTCATTTATTCAAGGATTTATTGAGTTTGTACCTTGACCCAGATGTTGTGTCTGGTGAGCAGTATTCAGTGCCAGCCAAGAATTTGAGTAAGGTTGTCCTCTGTTTTCTCTGTGCCACACAGACATAAATAGTTGAATTATTGTAATTGAGTATATCTCATAGTGGGGAAAAGGAAGACAACTAGATGGACCACGATAATCTGCAGTGACAGATATTATGATAATAGAGATCATCACAGGGTCTAGAAGATGGAAGTAGGAAGTGACGTCTGAAATAATTACACAACTGGTAAGAGTGGACAAGGAGGAATCAACAACCAGGCTGTTCAGAGAATGTGGTTTAGGGTAAGAGGCTGAGTATGGCATTGCTTAGTAAATCCTAACCCATTGTGGTTGGTGAGAGTCTCTTTGTGTTTAAGGTCAAGTCTGAATTTCCAGCAACATGCTGCATGTATCTAGGGAAGTGGCAGATGCATTTGAGTAAGACTGTCTGCTGTTTTCTCTGTGCCACAATGATCATAAATAGTTGCATTATTATAATTGAGTTTATCTCAGAAAGAAGTGCTTTTCCAAGATGAATTTGGAACTGAATTTCATTGTCTCACTTAGTAAGATTCTTAAACAAGGATTTTCCTAGTCAAGGAACAGCCTGTGGTTGAGAATTCTTCTTGTTTTCTTCTTTTCTGTGCCAGAGGCAGATTCCTATGAAAGTGTGCTCGCAAAAGAAAATGGACATTTTCTGCCTAACTTAGAAGCTGTGAGTCTTATTCCTAACATTCAAAAAGAACCATGCACAGCTGGGGTCCCAAAACCAGCCCGAGAATCTCCAAAAGCATCCAAGGGTGAGGTGCCGGTTGTTAATATTAATAGGCTGCAGCCAGCCCTCCAGGGGCATTTTCAAAGTGCTCATTTTCCTGCTCCTTTTTCCTCCCCTGCCCTCATCAATTTTTTTTTAAAGTTTGGACTGCTTAAATCAAATATAGTAAAAGTAAATCTGTTTCAAGAAGACAGTTTGCACTTCTCAAGTCTTTCAAGTCCACCAGTGCAAATTTTAGAATTTCTTTTCTTTGCTTTTTTCTTGGGAAGAATCTGGGTGTGAGGGGCTTAGAGAGCCAGAAAATGAGTCTATGCCTTCAGAGAGCACAGCAGGACTTTGACCACTTTGACCACAACATTCTTTTGAAAGATAGTGACTTCATAGATTGAGGCATACATTTGCTGGGAATGTCACATTAGAAGTACAAGACAATCTCAGGCTATATATCCAAAAGAACCCACGTTTAAGCATACAGTGGAAATCCTGGTACACCCACTTTTACTGTGACACTACACACTATAGATAAACTATGGAGCCAGCCTAGATGTCCAGGTGAGTAGATAAAGAAACTATGATATACACACAGATGTAAACACATGTATATTGTACTTCAATCAGCTTATAAGAACAAAATTATGTCATTTGAATGAATAGATAGAAGTAGAGTTTATGCAACAGAACCTAGCCTCAGAAAGACAAAACATCAGGTCTTCTGTTATCTGCAAAACTATGTTTTAAAAAATTATGAAAGCTTAAGCAGAATAAGAAGGGGAACAGTGAAAGGGATAAGGAGGGTAAGAGAGGATAATGGTGCGATACAATAAATATATATATTATATATGCATGAAAAAAGAAATATGAGAAGAATATTTGTCATTAAGACCTTGACATTTATGAGAATACTATGCTTGAATTCTTTTTTCTATATTAAATAGATAAAATTTAAAGGACATTAAAATATATAAATGGATGTTAAAAACAAAATTTGTTAAGGATTTTAAATATACATATAATAACAGTAGTTAAGAAAGTTAAAAGGGGGGCTGGAGAGGTGGCTCAGGGGTTAAGCCTCTGCCTTGCAGGCGGAAGGTCCTGAGTTCGGGTCCTAGACCCCACGTATAGACGCCGGGTGGAAGCCGGGGGTGGCCTGCGCTTCTGGTCCTGGTAGGGCGGAGCCTGTGAATCCCGGGGCAGAGTAAACGAGGAGGTGGAGGCGTCCATGGTGATTCCCGAATTCGCCCGTGGTTCTACACACACACACACACACACACACACATCACACACTAACAATTGAATAAATAATAAAAAAAGTTAAAAAAAAAAAGTTAAAAGGTTAAAAAGAAAAGCCAGAATATATTTGGAAAAATTGAGATTTCTGTAGAATATAGTTATTGACTGATATCAAACTTCTATGAACATTTAATTTCTTGGATGATAATCTCACAGTTTTTATTTAATAAAAATATTAGACATTTATTTTGAACTGTGGTTTGCAGATGGATGTGTACCTAGAGAATACACTAAGTGGGTTATTAGTTCTGATATGAATTTAGTGTTGTGGTCAAATCAAAAGTCTCAAATAAAAACTACTGGTGAGGGGTTGGAGAGGTGGCTCAGGGGTTAAGCCTCTGCCTTGCAGGCGGAAGGTCCTGAGTTCAGATCCTAGACCCCACTATAGACACCGGGCAGAAGCGGGGGTGGCCTGCGTTTCTGGTCCTGGTAGGGCGGAGCCTGTGAATCCCCGGGCAGTGTAAACAAGGAGGAGGTGGAGGCAGTTCATGGTGATTCCCGAATTCGTCTGTGGTTCTACACACACACACACATACATACACACACGCGCACACACACACGCATACACACACAATTGAATAAAAAAAATTTAAAAAAAGAATTGAAAGAAATAAAATTAAAAAAAAAACTACTGGTGAGTATATGATTAACACCAATTAGAAAACATTAAAAGGAAAGGATATCATGTATCACAGATGCAATAAAATAAAATGTAAAATTGCATGTAAAAGCAGCACTGGAATTTACTGATGGGTATAAAATGAGATCTAAGGAAATGCAGGTACATACACAATTTTAATATATCTAACATTTAGTCATCCCAATTAACTAAAAATTTCCAGTGATAAAACACTAATTAAACCATAATAAAGAATAGTGGCATACGCTTGTAATCCCAGCTCTCAGGATTCTGAGGCAAGAAAAGGGAGTTTGCAGCTTAAACAGAGCCACAAAGTGAAACTTTTTCTCCTAATAAAGATAGTAATCACAATAGGAAGCCTAAAATACTTTATTTCATCTGTGAAAGAGAAAAATATTAGAAAGCAGCCGAATTAAAAAGAATGAAAAAGAAGTGACATATAAGATTACTAAATTAATATATAAGCTTTTCTTAATGAATGATAATTAAAACACTAAAAGGCAAAGCCAATAGAAGATGACCAAAATGTATTTAGAAGGAAATGCATAGCTTTCAGTGCACACACTAGAAATTGAGAAACATTGAAAAGTAATGAATTCTGTTGCTGTTTGAATATTCCTGTTGAAACCCATGTTGATGTGGGAGGTGCCAAGGCCTAACCTGCTCCCTCAAGTTACATTGACATATTCTGATATAGAACAGACAGGTTTCTCTCTTTGATTGACAATTTGAGCCACCTCCTCAGATCTACCTTTTGTTCTCGAGACTGGTGATGCTGAGACAGTCTCCCTCCAAATTCTCCCTGTGCATTTGAGACCATTAAATATGTTACTCTGTGGATCACAAGATTATATACATAGTCATAATAACCAGATAACTCCGCCTGGAGATATTCATTGTCTGTCCCTATATAGCAACCAGGTTTCATATCTGCCTTTTACTCTACCTGCAGATACCATGCCTGGTCCCAGACAGATGTCACTTCTGCTTTTTCTTGCTAGCCTAGATAAGCTTTACAATGCATATGTTTAACACAATCCTGCAAAGAATTTGACCTGCTGGTCTCTGGGTTTTTCATTTATATAATGTTGTTTGCTGCAAATAAAACCAGCTTGGATGATGAAGAACATCCTTGCTCCCTCTGACCCAAAGCCTGATTAGTTTCTACTGCTCCCATTCCAGTTTCCCACATGTAGTTTGGGTTCATGCTGGTTCATGGACCTGGACATGTTGAAGTGTAAGTTCTGATGTGGTGGTGTTCATAGGTGAGATTTTTGGGAGGAGAGTAGATCATAAAGAGATAATCCTCATGAAACGATTACTGTTGGTTTCAAAGGGATGAGTTATTCATTTCAAGAGTGGGCTGTTAGCAATGTGAATCAAGTGCCTCTTGGGCATTTTCTTGTTCCTGCCCTCACTCATGTTCTCTATCACCATTAGACAATTTTTTTCTAATTTTAACATGAGCCCCTCACCAAATGCTCACCATGTTCTCAAACTTTCCAACTTCTCCAACTCTGTGATAAGTAAGTCTTCATTCTTTATAAATTACCTAGTCTGTGTAATTCAGCAAGAGTGACATAAAATAAATGAAGAAACTTATCCTTATTCCTTTACATAGAAAGCTGGAAAATGCAATAAAACAAAGCAAAGTAAAAAGACTGCATAAAGTAATTAAAGTTAATTTCTATTCATGAAACAAAAGCAAACTAATAATTAAAATGAAATTAACTTCAGTTTAATAAAATATTTGAGAACAATAATAATGAAAGAAATTAAAAGGTGATCAAAGATGTAATAACTCCTAGAGCATACCTGGTCCTGCTGATTTAGTAAATTCTTTCTAAACCATTAAGGAATCAATGAATTTCATGCTATAAGCCTATATGCATACACTTACATGTACATGTTAAGAAACCGGATGTAGAAGTATTTAATCTATTTTACAAGTTTTGTTGACAGAAAAATCCTTTCACATAATGTTCCTTAATATTGATGTACATTGTTTTATTGCATTTTATTTTACTGTGTTTCAAAGATATATATTTTATACAAATTGAAGATTTGTGATACCCTAGTTTTAATCAATTTTCTAATAACACATGCTTACCTCACATTTTTGTGTCAGATTTTGGTAATTTTCATAACAAATTTCTCTCTATCTCTCTCTTTCTGTGCGTGTGTGTGTGTGTGTGTGTGTGTGTGTGTGTATGAATGCATATTTTTGCATGCATGTATGCCTGCATGTATGCCTGCATGTATGTGGAGATCTGGGGTGATATCTGGGATCATCTTTATTCTTTTTTCTACTTTATTATTTTGAGGCTGGGTTTCTAAACCCTAAACTCACTGGTAGAGCTAAATCTAACTAATCTGTGGATTAAAAGTCTCTACCTTCTGAGGATAGATGGAATTGCAGGCAGGCTACTATACACACTACCATTTTTAGTGGGATCTGGGAATCAATTTCTGGTTTTATTGCCTGTGCAGCCAGCATGTAAACTACTCAGCCATCTTCCCAGACTTTGCAATAAATATTTGATGTTACTGCTGTAATTTGTGTGGAGAACAACAAATTATGACTATAGAAGGCATCCATGGCAACTTACTTAATTAATGTTGTGCATATTCTGCCTGCCCCATGGTGGATTGTTCCCTTGCCTTTCTTTGTATCATAGTGCCTGGGATACAGCATTATTGAAATGGCCAGCAAATAACCTTCTCATAAATTTAATATTGCAGTGAAGGAAAGAGTCTCACCTCTCTCACTTTGAATCAAAAGCTAGAAATGATTACACTTAGTGAGGAAGGCATGCTAAAAGTCAAGACAGCCTGAAAGCAAGACCTCTTGCACTAGTTAGCCTCAATGTGAATGCAAAGAAAAAGCTCTTGGAATAAATTAACAGTGCCATTTCATGAATGCATGCATGACTGGAAAACAAAAAAAGGCCTTAATGTCTATATGAAGAATTTTTAGTTGTCTGGAGAGAACAGAGAGGGCCCACAGCATTTCTTAAGTAGACACCGACTGTGGAGCAAGCCCTGAGTCTTTTCTGATGAACATTTTGAGGCTACTTGAAGGTCAGTTCATTAAATTGTAGGAAATATGCTTCATGACATCAAAGCAGATGTTGAAGATGGAGAAGTCTCAGCAAGCTGTCCAGAAGATGTAGCTGAGATAACTGACAGAGATAGGCACTTCAGAGAGCAGATTCAGAATGAAAGTGAAACAGACTTCCATATCTAGAGAAGAGAAGTCAAGCCCAGCTTCAAAATTCAAAAATGAATGTCTTGTTCAGGGCTCAAGACTTGAAGTGAAAATCAATGCCCAATTATATGGATTGGGGAAAGGTCCTCAGTAGTTAGAACACTTGCTGTGCAAGCAAAAAAACCAGAATCTAGGTCCCAAATCCCACATAAAAATGCTGGATGGATATGGTACCTGCCTGTAATTCCAGACTTTCAGCCTCACAAAATGGAGACTGGGACTCCCCAGAGCAATAGTCTGACACTCTGTAGGCAAGTACTGGACTTAATTAGAAACCCTGTCTCAAAGCAAATACAGTGGAAGAGCGATCAAGAATGGTTTTTAACATCAACCTCCACTTAATGCCTACATCAAAAAAAAAAAATAGAATCACAAATAATAACTAACAACGCAGCTTAAAGCTTTAGAGAAACAAGAGCAATCCAATTCCAAAAGCAGTAGAAGAGAGGAGATCAGCAAAATCAGGGGAGAAATGTCCAAAGTTGAGTTAAGGAGACAATATAGAGAATCAACCAGTCAAAAAGCTGCTTCTTTGAAAAAAATCAATAATATTGATACACCCCTAGCTAAATTAACCAAAAACAAGAGAGAGAAAATCCAAATTAACAAAATTAGAAATGAAAATGGAATTATCACTACTGATACCCAAGAAATTCAGAGAATTATAAGATCATATTTCAAAAACTTATACTCTGTGAAATTTGATAACACAAAAGAAATGGATGAATTCAAAAGTAAACACAACTTACTGAAATTGAATCAGGAAGTTTTGAATTATTTAAATAATCCTAACTATTGAAGAAATAAATGAAGTAATCTCGAATCTTCCCACCAAAAAATGTCCTGGACCAGAAGGATTCAGCACAGAATTCTACCAGACATTGAAGGAACAAATAACACCAATATTCCTTAAACTGTTCCATCAAATAGCAAAGGAAGAAACACTACCAAATTCTTTCTATGAAGCTAATATCATCTTAATCCCAAAAACTAATAAAGATATACTTAAAAAAGAAAACTGTAGACCAACCTCTTTAATGAACACAGATGCAAGATTCTCAACAAAGTCTTAGCAAATCAGATTCAAAAACATATCAAAAAGATCATTCATAGTGCTGAAGTAGGCTTTATCCCAGGCACACAACGTTGGTTCAACATATGCAAATCAATAAATGTAATTCACCATATAAACCAGTCCAAAATTCAATACCGATAGATACAGAAAAAGCTTTTGACAAGATCCAACAGCCTTTTATGATCAAAACCCTAGAGACAGTTGGAATGGAAGGAACCTTTATCAATATAATAAAAGCTGTATACAACAAGCCAACAGCAAGAATTATACTCAATGGGGAAAAACTTGAAGCATTCCCACTTCAATCAGTAACTAGACAAAGCTTTCCACTCTCACCACTTCCATTTAATATTGTACTAGAAGTCTTAGCTGGAGCCATAAGACAAGAAAGGGAGATAAAATGGATTCAAATTAGCAAGGAAGAAATCAAGTTATCTCTATTTGCAGATAGCATGATCTTATACCTGAGTGATCCCAAAAACTCCACCAGGAAACTCCTGGAACTAATAGAGAAGTTCAGCAGGGTGGCAGGATACAAAATATATGTACAAAAATCAGTGACCTTCCTATATGCCCAGAACGAAAGAAGTGAAAAAGCCCTGAAAGAAACAATCCCATTTACTATAGTCCCTAAAAAAAAAGAAATACCTTGGTATAAACCTAACCAAGAAGATAAAAGACCTTTACAATGAAAACTTTAAAACCCTAAAGAAAGAAATTACAGAAGATACCAAAAGGTGGAAAGATCTCCCATGTTCCTGGATTGGCAGAATCAATATCATAAAAATGACCATCTTACCAAAGGCAATATACAGATTCAATGCTATACCAATCAATATCCCAAAGCGATTCTTTAAAGAAATTGATCAAACAATCTCACAATTCATATGGAGGCACAAAACACCCAGGATAGCGAAAACAATCCTGAGTAACAGAAACATACCAAACCTTAATCTGTACTACAAATCCATAGTTATAAAAACAGTTTGGTACTGGCTCCAAAATAGACACACAGATCAATGGATAAGGGTTGAAGACCCAGATATAAGCCCACACAATTACAGCCATTTGATCTTTGACAAAGGGGCTCAAAAAGTCCAATGGAAAAAGAACAGCATCTTCAACAAATGGTGCTGGCAAAACTGGATATCCACATGCAGAAGATTAAAACTGGACCTGTATTTGTCACCATGTACAAGACTTAATTCCAAATGGATCAAGGACCTCAATATAAGGCCAGACACTATAAAAACCTTAGTTGAAAGGATAAGGAACTCCCTCGAGCTGATTGGGCTAGGCCAACAGTTCCTAAATGGAAATCCAATAGCACAGTCACTAAACTAACACTCAACAGATGAAATCTTATGAAATTAAAGAGCTTCTGTTCAGATAAAGAGATTGTAACTGGAGTACAAAGGTAACACAAAAATGGGAGAAAATGTTCACTAACTACATATCTGATAGAGCTCTATTATCCAGAGTGCACAAAGAACTTAGAACACTAAACACCAAGGAAACAAATGGGCCAATTAAAAAGTGGGCCTTGGAACTCAAAAGAAACTTTACCAGGGACGAAATTGAAATGTCTAACAAATATCTTAAAAATGCTCCACATCCTTAGCCATCAGGGAAGTGTAAATCAAAACCTCCCTGAGATATCATCTCACCCTGGTCAGGAGAGCAAAAATCCACAATCCATAATACAAACAACGCCAAATGCTGGAGAGGATGTGACGAGAAAGGAAACTCTCCTACATTGCTGGTGGGAATGCAGGCTTATACAACCACTCTGGTGAGCAGTCTGGCGATTCTTAAAAAAGTTAAAGATTGAAATGCCATATGACCCTGCTATTCCATTTCTGGGAATAATCCCCCATTCAACAAAAATTCATCTCAATGGCACAAGCATGACCATGTTCATAGCAAGCACTATTTACAATAGCAGTCATGAAATCAACCCAAATGCCCAACAGTTGACGAGTGAATAAGGAAAATGTGATACAATGGAATACTACTCAGCCATCAAAAAAGATGAATTAATGAAATTTGCCGGGAAATGGATGGAATTAGAAAAAATTATATTGAGTGAAGTTGCCCAGACACAGAATTAAGTGCCATATGTACTCCCTAATAGGTGGATCCTAGTACCAAACCCACTTAGTGACACACTCAAAGATAAATCTCTGTAATACCTACAGTAATTGCAAAGATTATAAACAGGAGGGAAGGGGAAGGAGGGCCCCCCAGAAACAAGGAGAGAGGGTATCATGCTACAGCAGAGAAAATAGGCCACCATCAACTACTGCAAGTGAGTAGTGAGACATCTGGTTAAGCTCACAGACTTTCTTTCCTGGTCACTTGCAACTGAGGGGGTTTGATCTCACCAGACAGGAAGGGCATAGAGTCTGGCAGATAGATAGATGGTAACCATCCTGCAAATGGGAGACTGACCCCCACCCCCCTCCCCACTACGGTCTCCTACTCTTATTCCATCTACCTTTGAATCTACTCTTACAGTAAGACTCTATTTTAACAGCCTTTTATCTCTGGCTAGGAGGTGACATCCAATAGCCATCAGGATGGAGCCAAGGGCGGTGTAGGAACAGCAAACCATAATCTTCAGAACATCAGAGACCCTACATTAATCACCTGGAACCAGAGCAGCCTACTCTCTCCCCATCCTAAAACTCAGGAAAATTTGCGAAAGAGGGGGCAATAAGATTGTAAGAGCCTAAAGATGGGAAGGAGTAATGATATGCAAGATACTCCACACAAGTTAGGGCTGAAGTAATCATAATAGGACTTTACAAGACCTTTGCAATGACCGACATATCATTTACCCCCCCAAAGTCTACCATGGATCAACAGGCATTAGGATCCTTAGAGGCAAGGGATTAACTGGCCAACAATAGTAGTTCCTATACTAAAGGAGAACACAAGAAAGGGCTCTAGGCAATTCTACTGAGTCCTTACACCTCATCAGAGAGGAGGACCCAGAGGGACGTTTGATATGCACACTAAAGGATGCTCCAGGCAGGGGTGGGAGGAGGGGGCACTGGGAGAAAGAGAGGGAGGGGGGAAAGGAAAGGGAAAAGAGGGGAGGGAGCAAGGGGACCCAGGGAGGGGTGGAGGGAAGGAGGGGACTGGGGTACCTATTAAGTTTGTATGAGTGGAATAAATAAATAAATAAATAAATAAATAAATAAATAAATAAATAAATAAATAAATAGCAGAGAAAATAGGCTACCATCAAGGACTGCAAGTAAGTAATGAGACATCTGGTTAAAGTTCACAGACTTTCCTTCCTGATCATATGCAGCTGATAGGGTATGATCTCACCAGAAGGGGAGGGCATATAGGCTATCTGATAGAAAGTAACCATTTTGCAAATGGGTGATTGACCCCTCTCACACTGGGGTCTCCTACTTTTATTCCATCTACCTTTGAATATACTCTTATAACAAGACTCTAATTTAACAGATTTTTATCTCTGGCCAGAGGGTGACTTCCAATACCCATCAGGATGGAGCCAAGGGCATTGCAGGAGCAGCAAATCCGGAAAAAAAAATCAACAAACCATAATTCAGAACATCAGAGACTCTATATCAACCACTTGGAACTGAGCCGACCTAATCTCTCCCCATCCTGAAGCTCAAGGGAAATTTGCGGAAGAGGGGACGGAAAGATTGTAAGAGCACAAGGATGGGAAGAGTAATGATATGCAAGATATTCCACACAAGTTAGGGCCAAAGCAATCATAATAGGACTTTGCATGACCTGGGCTATGTCCAACACATTATTGACCCCACAAAGTCTAGCATCCTTGGAGGCTAGGGACTGACAGTCACAGTAGTGTTCATAAGCTTAAGGGGAACACAGGAAAGGGTTCTGGGAAATGCCCCTGGGTCCTTGCACCTCATCGGAGAGGAAGACCCAGAGGAGAGTTTGGCTTGCACAGTAAAGGATGCTCCAGGGATTGAGGGGGGGGAGGCACTGGGGAATAGGGAGGGAGGGGAGAGGGAAGGGGGAGCAGGGGAATTGGGGGGGAAGTGGAGGGAGGGAGAGGACTGGTGTACCTGTTAAGTTTGTATGAGCGGAAATAATAAAAAAATAACCAAAATTTATTTGTTTGTGTAATATTTCATTACAAGATATAAACTATATCATCTGAAGCCAAATGAATAAATAAATAAATCAAAAGAAAAACTACGTGAGCAAATATATATTATATATATCAGCCTCCAGCCTTCACATACACACAAACACATATGTATATTCATACCCGCACACACGTGTATCCACACACGTGAGTATACATACACACATGAATGTACCCTCCCATACATACGTATGAAGAAAGCAAACTCCCCAAAATCTCAGAGCCTGAAGAATCTTACTAATGTTGTTTAAATATGTTTATAACATAGTTTTCTGAATGTTTTAGACTCACTGGCTACAAAAAGTGATTCGATGAAAAATGTTACTGCTAGCTGACCTGGTTACCAAAAACTTTGATGGAGATGTACAGCCAGGTTACTGTTTTAGTGCCTGCTCACACAGCAACCACTCAGCAACACAAAGCAGTCATTCTGCCTTTCAAGAGTTCTTAAGAAAGATAGTTTTACCTAATCTTTGCAATTTATTTATTGTGACTATAAATGAATGAAGAAATTTATTTTTAACACAGAAAAGTAAAAAGGCAACAAAATAAATCAAAGAAAGTAAAATGTAGAAAAAGTTAACAGAAATTAATTTTTATTAGTAAAATAGAAAACAAACTGTGCTGACTAAAGAGAAAAATTACCTTGGATTTAATAGAAATGCCATAGATAGTGATTCTTCTGATGAATCTGGACAGAGCAAATTAGAATGCTTCTAGAAAGGATTTATCATTCCAGATGCTATCAGAACATTCTTAATTCATGAATGAAAGCTAAACTAATATGAGCAGGATTTTGGAAGGAGTCGATTCCATCTTTCATGGATAACTTTGAGGAGCTAAAGCCTTCAGTCAACAAATTCACTGCAAATATGATGGAAACAACACAAGAATTAAAATTAGAGGTGGGGCCTAAGAGATAGAGATGTAGTTCGGTTGGTAGAGTACTTACCTAGCATTTACGAAGCTCTGAACTTAATACCACACCATACAAACCAGGGATGGTGGTATCATATCTTGGGAGGTGGAGGCAAGAAGATCTGGAGTTCAACATAGCAATGTCAAAGCCAGCCCTGCCAAATGTGACTGAATTGGTGCAACCTACAAATAGAACTTAAATGGATAAAAAGTTATGCTTATGAATGAGCAAAGAAGTTACTTTAAGATGGGCTCCTTCTGGTGAGGATATTGTAACAGTTTTGCAATGAAAATAGAGAATTCAGAAACTTTATAATAATTGAAATATTATTAAATGGTATTGTATATTACAGAGAAATCTATTCTAAAAGGAAAAGTCAGCTAATAGGACAAGTTCATTGTCTTATGAAATAGTCAGTTATCCCAACCTGCATCTGGCACTATTTTGATCAGTTAGTTGTCATCAACTGTAATGCAAGACTCCTCATCAGCAAAATAACTGGTTTGCTGAAGAGTTAGGTGATTGATGTCATCTTTAGCAATTAAGTATTTTAATATTAAGAATATATACTTTTAGGAGCTAGGAGATGACTAAGCAGACGAGGAGGTTGCCACTCAAGCATTCCTAACTTCACCACCTACATAAGATAAATTGGGTGAACTTGGCTGCTAACTGTAACCATGTGTTGAGGAAATAGAGACAAAGGATTCCTGACCAGCTAGACTAGCCATATCTGTGAGCTATGGGATTATGGAGAGAGTATGCCTCAGCAAGTAATGCAATGTTATTTTCTGGCCTCCACCTGAACATGCACACATGTACATATGAACACACACACACACACACACACACACACACACACACACACACAGGAATATGTACTTCTTAAGACAATATTACAAAATGAACAGACTCTAATATAATGTGAGCCAAACATCTGTTTATACTGGAAAACTAAAAATCTCTTATGATCCACTTTACTGTGATTTAAAATTCATTTTGGTTGGCTGAAACCAATCTGCAATATCTCCAAGGTGTGTCCATTACAAAGAAAGATGTTAAGTCAGTATCACTAATGAACATAGATGCACAGAGCCCAAGTTTGAAGCATTAGCTGGGATAAATCAACACAAAAATGAAGACAAAACCCATCTCTCTATGAAATTAAGTCTGAAATTATGCTTCATGATCAAGTATTTTTTGAAAATATCTTGGAATATCTTTTTTATTTTAAATTTTTTATTTGTGTGTGTGCATGTGTGTGTGTGCACATGCACAGGTGTGTATAGAAGCATGAGCAAATATTGCATGAAAGCTAGCAATTGTTGTCAGATGTCTTCTTCAGTTGGTCTCTAGTTTATTTTTTGTAGCAGAGTCTCTTACAAGACCTGGAGATTACCAGTTGGGGCTAGGCCAACTGACCGGCAAGCTCCAGGGACACATCTGTCTTTGCCGTCTCACACTGGACATACAAACACATGCTTTCACACTGGGATTTTTACATGGGTGCCAGGGATTTGAAATCAGGTCTCATGTTTGCACAGAAAGTACTTTCTCTTTGTCCCTAGAATAGCACATTATTGATTGATTAAAATAAATAATAGGGTACATTTCAAAAAATTCATGAATAAATACAAATTATAAGATCAATACTCATTTATAAATTAACAGTAGAAAAATAGAAATTCCTCAGATAAAATGTATACCTAATGGTGATGTGTCATATTTCCAATAAATCAGGAACAGAGTAATTATGTCTACTGACATTATAACCACTTTTGTAGTGGAATAAAGTGTGAAAACTTGAAAGCAAATTTGAGAAATAAGGTGGATTGGGCAAAATGTGTTGGGTAGGGGTTAAGGGGATGTATTAATCAGGGTTCCCTGAGGAACAGATCTGTAGAATATAGTATATATAAATAAGTTTATTAAATTAACTTACAATAAAAACAGTGTCCTTCAAAGTAGCCACACGTAGTTACTTTGACCGCAAAGTAGCTCTTGATTCAAATGTCCCACAAAGCCAAAAGACCCCAAGAAGGTCTGAAGCCTTTACTTCACCGGAGGGTCAAAGATGCTGGGTTCCAACGTCGTCGGTGAAAAACAGCTGGGCTCGGATGTCGGCCATGAATAGCAATCAGCAAGGCCTGGAGACCAGGCTCCAAAGGCAATGGGACCAGCAGCAACATGATGGAAAAGGTGAAGCTCCAAGTCAGCCAAGGACAGAGGCAGCAGCAGCAGCCACAAAGAAGGCAATGAAGCTCTAAAAGAGAACGATGCTGGAAGAGTGGACTCCACAGCAAGTCAACACAAGATAAGGGAAGAGCAAGTCTCTCCTCTTTGCACCTACTATTATCTGGTCTACCACTGAAAAGTACTACCCACTATGGGCTGGGTCTTCCACAGCAATCAGTCAAGCACCTGCAGACTTGTTCAGGGGCCATGCCAACTATTAACCCTCCACAGCTGCACCCAAACAGTCTGCAACTGTCTAGTTGACACCAAAGTGTAACCATAACAGGGAGAGAGATAAGCTACTTTAAGATGGGGTCAAGCCTTCCAGCCAAGGAACCTGGGGATTTTCAGAGTTAAGAACACAGTGAAGTCTGAAGGGAATAAAACTATAAACTTGTGTGGATTTTCAGAGTCCTGCTGAAATGGCAATTGAAGAAGCTGCTAGGACTTGGGAGATGTCTGAGTTGTGATGGGGCAGCTAGCCCCAAGACAACAAAAATGAAATAGGAGGAGTTGAAATGGCCCAGAGCAGGTGACCAATTCCCCACGGTCACATTCCTGCTCGAGTAAACACCACATCTGGCCCAAGCCTCCCAACTCCTTTCCTGATCTCTGTACATTCACTTCTGCAGTCCGGGTCTCCCATCTTCAGTTCTCAGCCCCCTGTTCTACTTTCTCTCGATTGTCTCTTGCCTGTCTTTCAGACTTATCAACACTTCTTTCTCCACCCAACACCAGGAAGCATGATTCTCACCTTTGTATTCTCTGTACTGGGTGAGCAGTCACCCACACAAAGTCAGGTTTCTGCCGCAAACAATTGTCAGATCTGCCAACTCTCAAAGGTTCACAGAAACATATACTGTGTTTGTATACTCACATATTGGTGCATTAGCTGGGGTAGCTGTGCTTTCTTTAGACTGCAGTGCACCAAGTCTGTCTGTCACATGTCTCCTTGTCAGATGTGCTGTCATCATTGAAGATGGCAGAAGTACAGCAGGACAATGCAGGATAGGACATAAGAACTCAAAGTGTCTGCTTTGCCATGGAACTTCAAATTCCATTGCCCAAAGCAAGGCATGTCACCAAGGTGGAGGGGAGGGAAACATCCCTTACAGCAGAAATCCCTAAGACCCACCTGTGAACAAAGACACAAGGGCAACATAATTTTCCACACTGCTGTCAACTTGGTGGCATTGCCTATTTCCTGGTCTTTCCACAAAGTTTTGGTAGCTTTTGGGCAGACTCTCAGCATCTTACTGATGATTGCAACTTAAGTCTGACGACAGTGTTGGCTCTACTGTAATAACCATGAGCAGCTACTGAAGAAAAGCTAGATACAAAGACTCCCAGGTCCAAGGCAGAAGAGTGTTTCAGTGAAGAGGCAGGTGATCAACCCTCGAGAGACGCCAAAACTGGAAAGTGGTTTTTTAAAGTGAGTTAGCAACAAGCTCCTTGTGAACCTGAAATAGTGAAAATCCAGAACCATTTACTGTAATCACCAATAGATATACCAGCCACAATGACATATCACGTTATCCCAATAAGAATGATCAATATAAAAAAGATTAAAGACAGTGAGTGCTGGTGAGGATGTGGAGAAAAGGATGTGTTTGTGCATGACTGGGGGAATGTAAACCAATGCAGCCTTCATAGAAACCACAGAAAAATTTCTCAAAAGTATAAAAAAATCAGTGTCCAGTGGGATGACTCAGTCAGTAAAGTGCTTGTCATGCAAACATGAACATCTGGCTTTGACTTCCAGAATCCAGTTGTTTTTTGTTTGTTTTGTTTTTTAAAACAAAAAGCTGGGTGTGGTGGCACACACTCATACTTCAACTCTGGGAATGCAAAAATAGGGAGATTCCCTAGGGCTGTTGGAGAGTCAACTTTGCCTAATTGAGCACCAGGCCAGCAAGACCTCCTGTCTCAAACGACAACATTAACAACAAAACAAATCAACGTGAACTGAACTCAGTACCTGAACTGAACTCAGCTCTTCACATGCATGTGCACACACATGATCAGATACACACACACACACACACACACACACAAAACAATGCATATAAATCAGAACTACTAATGATCTAGCAATCCTACAACTTGATATATATCTAAAGGAAATGAGATCAAAATGTCACTCCCATGTTCCCTACAACCCTGATCATTGCAACCCTCTTCACAACAGCCACGAAACAGAAATAACCCAAGTGTCCATCAACCGATGAGTTGGCAAAGAAAATGCTTTGCATATACATAAAAGATTAGCATTTGGTCATCAGAAAGAGTGGGATCCTACAATTTGTGACAACAGGAGAGAACTGGATATCATTATGTTAAGTGAAATGAACCAGGCACAAAAACACAAATGCTACATAATCTCATTCATATGTAGAATCCAAAAAGTTGATCTCACAGAAGCTGAGAAAAAGGCAGTGGCCATAGCTATAGAGACCATAGCTGGATCAAGGAAGGAAGAGAGGGGAGGCTGAATAATATCTAAGTTACAGTTAGATAGGAGCAAGAAGACAATTTCATTTTTCAAAAAAATATAAGAAAGTGTTTTGAAAATGTTCATCATACAGAAAGATAAGTATTTGAGGAGAACAATACATTGTGTATACTATACAACATTTACATATATCGAAACATTACATCTCTCCACGAGTGTATAATTTACTGTTTTTTAAAGAATCAGCTAAAATTAATTCAAATAAAAACCATTGTAATAAAAGCAAAATGATTTTATTGAGTTCTAGAAGGATGGTACTGCAAGTGAGATAAGCAAGTATCCTAAGTATTAAGTCTTCTTGATTTAATCAGAGATGCTGAGTAGAAATATGAAATAAGAAGTGACTTTCTTCCCTGCAACTTAAAATAGAGTTCTTTTAGCCTCGAATCATCGCACATATTGTCAGCAGAATGCATTTGCAGCTCCAGAGAAAGCAGGATAAAGCATTGTGGAGAGTGCAAGGGAAATGCCTAAGGGGGCACTAGCAAGCTGGTGGAGTAATCTGGAAGGCTTCATAAAGCAGGCTAGGGTTGAGCTCTGAAACAATGATCAAGGGACAAAGTATTTTGAGTAGGGAAGACATAGAGACGTTAACAGTGGCTCTCTAGGACCATGCTAGTTTGACTTGACTAAAGGGCAGAGTTTGTCTGGCACACAAACTCATAAAGGGTCCTCACCCCTTCCTTTTCTCCATGCCTGCTACCAACCCTTCTCGTCAGTGATTTTGACTCTACCATCTTCTTTGGTTGTAACTTGTGACTCCACTCTGTCCTTGGTCCTGAGGTGGGAGGCACACCAAACAAGCTATAGCTTCTCATGTGACTTGTTCTATTTAATGGTTACTCTATAACTATTGCTGTGAGAGAACACCCAAAGTCAAGTAACTTAAGGGAGAAAAGGAAATTATTCATCTTATGGTTCCAGAGGGGAGAAACAGTCTTTCGTGGAGGAGACGACATGGCTGGTGGCTGAAACTGGAGGCAGGCTAAGTCACTGCAAACATCCAGTAGGTTAGTGGGTGATGGCTGAAGGCTGGAGGATTTGTGGAGAGTCTCTCTTCTTCTCAGTCTCCTGTTCTGTGGTTCATTTTACATGGTCCGGTACTGGGAGGTTCCAATGAGGTCTAGGGAGGTTCCAATCCGATCTAGGTCTGGTCTTTGTATTGTAAATGTATCGATCTCTTCAGGTGGTCTCAGCTGATGCCAGGTACGTCAAGTTGACACCCAGGATTAACTATTACATTCTAGGACTTGATGAGTCTGGAGCCTGCGTCGTTCCCACTGACTTTTTTGACTTGGTGGATTGGGTCAGTACAGGAAGTCTCAAATTGCTAACATGTCATGATTTTTGCCATTGCTGTGTCTATTACACACTATTGCTTACAATGGATGGAACAAAATTAACTCACTTTAAAAATATTTTACTGAGGGAGAGGGAAAAGGAGAGAGAGAGAGAGAGAGAGAGAGAACATGCATGTGTACATACTACCACCACAGACATGTGGAAGTGAGAGGACCACTTTGCAAATGTCATTTCTAGCAGGCTCAGGGGATTTAACGCAGATTACAAGGTTTAGTCATAAGTGTCCTTAACTATTAAGCTATCTCACTGGTCCCTCAACTCACTTTTTTTTAAGGTGTAACTATAGTGACTTTGAAAAAATCTTTTGTATCAGTATTATAGATGTCAAACAAGCACCAGTTGCTATAAACATGAATTAATACTTCACAGTAAATGCACAACTGTCAAAATGATGTTTTCTAGGTACCTTGGAATATATCTATTCCATTTCAGAAAAACAGTAGTCTAGAGAAATTAAACAGAGAATTTTACAACCTCAGAGCTAAGAAGGACCCTTTGTGTCTTGATCATGGTTCAAGAACTTTTTCTCCCACCAGGAATGCCCTGTGTCATTTTCTTGCTTGTGCATTCCTTGGCTGAAATTATTCATACAGTAGCAGAAAGCAGGCATGCGATGACTGCATCCCTTCCTGGACATTCCTTTGCTTCTTATGGAAATCAAGCTCCTTTGAAATCCAGCCTGGGCACCCCTCTGCTGCTCCTTTCTTCTCTTTCGCACCATGCTTGCTTGCCCTCTTCCACAGGGACACAATGTAAGTGCCCTTCACCTGCCCCATCGGCAGCTGTGGGGAGGCAGAAACAAGCAGGGTAGGGAGGGCTGTGGGGAACCTGCTTTGCTTTATGATACCAGTGCACTCCTACATTGGATACCTCATCAAACATTGAGGTCCTTGTGTGATGAGGGATGCACATCACCCCCATGAGCCACCAGCTTCCTGTCAGGGGCACATCAGCCTGGGTCTCTGCTCCCTTTGATGCCAGCTATTGTGAACAGACTGTTGTTTCTCTCTGCGTGAACATTCATTCCCCACTCCATCTTTTCCTTTCCCTTTCTCCTGCACACAAAAGCTCAGCACAGAGTTATTATGTGAGCCCAACACTGCTTCTCTAGCTCAGGTACCTCTTAAAAAACAACGCAAATATCAGCTGGGCTGATGCCGTCTCTGTGGCACCTTTCTAAGTTCCTTTAGAGTTTTGTAGAGCTCTAAATCATGTCCAGCCCCATGCTCAAGTGTAGCAGCCACACAGAACCTTTGAAAATCTACTGGATCAGTTAATACCCATACACGGGCAGGCTTTGCGGCAAGTACACACTGCTCCACAGGAAGCAGGAGCCCAACCCAGTCCAGCCACTTCCTCCACATCTATTTGTAATTTTCAATTTCTTTCTATTATAAGAAACTGTTTGGTTCTGTCTTGTTGGTCTTTGTTTTGGATTTCATGTAGAGCAGGCTGGCCTCAATCTCACTATGTAATCAAGAATGACCTTGAACTTCTGGTCCTTCTATCTTCCACCTGAGTACTGAGACTCCAAGTGTGATCATGTCTGCTTTATGAGGTTTTGAAAATCAAGTGCAGAACCTCATATGGGGTGAGTCTGAGGCGCGCCATGTACTTGGGGAACTCCTGGTCTCATTCATGCACCTCATTCATTTGCAGCCCCACAAGGAACAGTCTTCACTCCAGAGCTCCTAGTGGGTGGCAAAGACCACATGCAGAATAGCACGAGGCCCCTGCAGAAGAGAGCAGGGCACTTGCCAAGCACCGAAAAGCCCTCCCCGAGAGTCTGAGCAGTTTCCTTAATGAAAAAGTTTTGAAAATTGGTTGAAATCCCCTTCTCCAGACTTCCAAGTGCCAGCAAGTGATTTTGTGTGATGGGTAAAGAAATGTTTATGCAAATCGAATCCTGATTTGGTGCAAAAAAAAAATAAGTTGACTGTTTTGAATGTGTTCATTTTTATTTGAGGGTTTTGTTTGCGCATTAGCTGCACACAATGTGATTTACATCATTGGCCTCACCCTGTCTTATTTGCCTTAATGTAATTGTCTGTTCAGATCCACTGATGGTGAAAATTGCATTTGTCCTTATCACTGAAGAGTCTAAAATGAGAAGTTCAAAGAAGGCCGAGGTTTTAAATTCAGGAAAAGTATGTTTATTTTTTTTAGCTCCTTTGAATAGTTTTATCCCCTGAAATAGGATAATCTCTTTGCAGAGCACCAAAATGAATGGCTTACTTTGACCCCTAATCAGAGAAGTTGCTTTGAAAAAAAAAAGTGGGTGGATTCAGAACATCCCTGTCAGTTCAACAGTGTTCTTGGATAACCTTGGAAGATTGGGGATTTTCCGAGAAGTCATCAGTGTGCACTTTGTCCTGAATACAAAGGTGCTCAGAGTTTTTTCTTCACCAGTGCTGGTCCCATACATTAGGAGGATGTATAGGATGTTAGGAACCATGTGTAGAATGTGTGGGAAGACACAGGAGAGGTGTGAAGATGGGAAGGGAAGCTTTCACATGTGAAATGTTCCTACTCAGTTAAGGTTTGACAATAAAAGTCCACATTACAGGGCTTCTTACATTTATTTTATATAGTATATAGGATGTTCAGTTTCACGCCCTCTTGCAACATTCTTTACTCTAGCTTCACATGCAGTTATGTTATCAGGTGAGTAGACCACTCTCAGAGTTGGCCTGTATTGTTGCCAATAACTCTGCAACCAAATGGCTCAAGGGAACAAGATATTTATTTTAGCTTATAATAGTCTGGTTACAGTTCTTAATATAGATTGGCATAAGAGCCCAATCAACACAAGGGACTAAAGGAACTGGTCACATCATATCCACATAACGGCTGAGAGAGAGACAATCCTTACTTGCTGGACTAGCGTGTCTGTCTAAGAATACAGGATGCCCTTTTTCTCAACCAGTTACCTCCATCTTATTCACCTGCTCGGAGACTAGCCCCACCCACCATGGGCTGGGTTTTCCCCATCAACTAGACAGTCTCCTGTAGGTTTGCTCATGACTTAACTCAACTACTGATTCTCTGCAAATGTGCCTAGAACTCAAACCCTCAATCATCGAGTTGACACCTGTATCTAACTATGACAACCACATGAAATAAAAACAGATTGACATCCACTGCACCAAGCAGGGTGATCCAGAGTCTACCCTCCTGGACCGTGTCTTGTTGATGGCATCAACAGCCTTCTGAAGCAGATTCTGCTGGGGTTTGAAGCAGATAGATAATTGCAGAGATCTTAGAAACCATGTCAGGAGTTCCCAAAGTACATGGTGTACCTCAAGCTCACCCAAGAGATTATCTGCAAATATAGTGAAATGATTACAAAATGTACCTGGAAGAGGAGCTTGAACACATGTGCACCCATGGTCAACTTTGGTTAAAAACTCTACCTCAACTTCAGTAAGATGGCTTAGTGGGTAAAGGCATCTGTGCATAACCCTGGAAGCCTAAATTCAATCCACAGAGCCTTCATGGTGGAAGGAACAACTTCTGAAGAGTTATCTTTGCTTTCCACATAGCTGACCTGCACTGTATTTCAAAAGAAGATGGATAAATAGACATGATCAATTCATACTGTATAGAAATGTCAATAAATTTTATTAATATGTACAATTAATATGTGCTAACAAGTAAAAACAATCGAAGCACCTAGGAAGCTACTTTGAAGACAGTGCTTATGTTGTGCTTATGTACTGTAATCCTAAAGACATTCATCAAAAATGTGCCAAATGAATTGACAAACCATGAGTAAAGCCATGTCTGTGAGTCATTGTGGGGAGTGCTTTGGACTAGGCCCCAGAATGCCTCTCTGCTTCCTTTCATCAGCTGAACAATCCCTGACATGTCTTCTTTTCTCTTAATAAATGAAGAATGGTTGAGATAACACTTTCTGAACCTCACACAAGTGCAGGGCTGCAAGTTTTGATTTAGATGACGCAAAACTAATTCATGTGTGGGGAGGGAGCAAGGGCATGTAGGTATACATGTTTACATATATGTGGGCACATTTGCGTGTATAGTTATACATACATAGACACTTATGTGGTGGCCTGACATTGATGCCAGGTATCTTCTTTGATACCTTTCCACTCTTATTATTGAGGGAAGGTCTCTCAACGGGACCCAGAGCTTACCAATCAGCTAAGCTAGCCAGCCAGCTTGTCCTGGGGATTCCCTGTCTTTGCCCCTGAGATACTGGGATTGCAGGCAGTCACTACTTCTGCCCAGTTTTACATGGATTCTACAGGTCTGAATTCCAGTCCTCACACTTGCAAGACAAGTATCTTATCCAATGAACCATCTCACTAGTCTCCAGTGCTAAATTTTAAGGCAAAACATTTTGCTTCGCTGTTGAATATAAACATTTATAATCATGAATCTTTTTTTTAGTGTGTGTGTGTGTGTGTGTGTGTGTGTGTGTGTGTGTGTGTGAAAGAGAGAGAGAGAGAGAGAGAGAGAACACATAGAGGCCCCAAGGATTGAGCTACCTCCTCTTTGCTTTTGCCCCAGAGTTTCCCAGGCTCTGCCTTCTAGGTCTGAAAGTGTAGACAAGTATAGGCTAGCATTTTTACATGGAATCCCAGATTTGAACTCAGGACCTTCTGCTTGTAAGACAAAGGCTTAACCCTTGAGTCAACTCTCCAGCCCCAGTCGTGAGTCTTTCTGTCTCTACCCGAGAAACAGTTATCTGACCCAGGTTTAACTTCCCAGCTAAGCATGGGATGTGCTACCTAATCACTTCTTCCTTCAGAAGGTAGAGTTGTTTCTCCTCACCTGTGAGAGACAAAAAGACAGATGAGGACAGTGATAAGCATGCCTTAGTGTGAAGTCTTCTACATGCATGGATTTATCTGACCTTGGTGGACCAGGTGGTCAGGGGTATGATTCTCGGATCTAGGTAGTGACATACCTAGTTCGTACCAAGCTGAAGCAGTTGCTCAACTTTCCAGTGTGAGTTGGGTTTCCCTCCATCGGAAGGGAACCTGCCAGTCTTCCTTAGCCCTAGCAACTAGAACTGTGCCTGGCATGGAGCAGGTACCAGTAATTATCCACTGAATGACTGACTGAATAAGTGAGCGAGTCTGTCTCTCCCTCTGACTAGGGCCTCTGTGGAAGTTAAAAGTGGAGAATCACTTTTATTGCCAAAGTCATTTTCGGAACTCACACTGCTCTGTTAAATCAATCTTTAGAATGTTGTTAAAGAGACCATGAGAACAGAATTCCCTAGTGTGAGAGTTGTTAGAGCAGTATCAGCTAACGATTGCCATCTACCCAGAGAAACGCCAACGTCTGGAGAGTGGTCAAAAAGAGGAGGAAACATCATTGCTCCAAAAACCCCAGAGGAGCTGGGTCCCTCCTGTGAGGGCGCCAAGTGGAAGATCATTTTCCATTGGTTGTCTTGGTGTAAAAGATGGCATCAAGTCTTAGAACTCGTGTCATGCCTCTCAGCAGGGGAAATTTTAGCCACGTACTCTAATGTATGTTAGATAAAGAGCTTGTGAGGTGACAGATGGAAAACTCCTTAAAGAAAGGAGTGAATGATGCGGTGATGCACACTTGTGATACTAGAGCACAGAAGGCTAAAGCAGGCAAATTATGAATTCCACTTGGGCTACATAATGAGACCCTGTTTAAAAAATAATAAATACATTAATTCTATTAAAAGAAAAAGGAGCAAATGTAAGTGTTGTCACATTAATGCCTCCCCTGCCAGAAGCTATAAACAGAAATAAACATATGGTTATTGTATTTTTACATTTTTCAGTTGGCTACTAACATATTTGAAAACCTAGATAGTTCAAACAGAATTTGGATTTCAGTTTTGCTTGAGCACTGGGACCACATGCTTGCATGGGCGACAACTGCGAGCGACAGGTGGCTGCTGCAGTTTCTCACTGACAGGCCAATGTCTTTCTCAGTTTCCTGTGTCCATGGTAGTCACTGATGGTGTCTAGTTGTTTCTCCTGGGCCCACGGTCCCCATGGACACCAGCTAGATGCCTAATGGCTTCAGCCTGAAATCACCCATGCTTTTTACCTATTGTGCTTTCTCTGGCTGCCTGAGCACTCAGTGTACAGCACTGAATGGGCCAGAGATTCAAGGAAGCACTCCTGGGAAGCAGCCCCACAAAGAGAGAATGGCGTCTTTGGGTAAGTGCTAACTAAGGTGAAGTCCAAGTGGTGTTCAGGAAGTCAGCAGGCCAAACTCCATGTTTCCCTTCTTATATCTCATTCTGGCACTGCCTCTCAAATATGCAATACACATTTAAAATTTGTCTTAGGACAATATTTGTTTCCAGTGAAACACAACCTAAGACATCCCAACCCTTGATTACCTCCTGAGAAGAGAACAGAAGAAAGGACTTTAGGCTTACTTGACCTGCCTGTCATTTCCCAATCAGGATCCTCCAGCACTACTTCCTGGTGAGGCTCAGGGAGGGTAGAGACAAATCGCCAATCTCAGAGCGCCAATCGCCCTGGGATTCCTGAGTGGCATGTGGTGGCCTGTAGACTCTAGGCTCTTCTTCATTTAGGACCCTCAGTCATCACACTGAACAGTGTCCTTTGGCAAGCTCTCGGCCTCTCATGGCTCAGCACGGACTCTGAGAAAGACAGTGAGAAAGTGATCTGCTTAAACTAGTTCATGAAGTATGGAATGACTTCCTCTTCTGCCTTCTTCTCCTTCTTCTTCATTTTCTCTTTCTCTTTGTCTTTCTTTTCTCCCCTTCCTTCTCCTTCTCCTTTTTCTTCCTCTTCCTGTTCCTCCTTCTCCTCCTGTTTCTGTTTTTTTGTTTGTTTGTTTTGACACATGGTCTCAGTTCTATCCCAGGCTGGTCAGGAACGCACTATGCAGCCTGTGTAGTCCAGACTGACCTTGAAGTTGGGATATTCTTGCCTCCTGCTCCCACGTGCTGGGATTGAAGAGATTTCAAGAGTCTGTATCACACCTATCCCCACAGTCCCCTCGTTTGGCTAAAGACTCCAACTCCTGTTAAGGGATCACTTCTTATTCAGTCTCTTTCATGCAGGAGTGGGATTATGGCTCTACTTCATAGTGCCAGAATTATCTGAAAGGCTTTTGGCCTGTGCTGTGGGGTGGCTTGACACAAAGAATAGATGTAGAATGTCATAGTTAAGCACAGGTGTCATCTTGACAGTTGAGGGTTTGAACTCTGGGGCACATTTGTGGAGAATTAGTAGTTGAGTTAAGCCCAGAGCAAACCTGCAGTAGGTTGTCTAGCTGATGGGGAAGGTCCAGCCTATGGAGGGTGGGACTAGGCCCTGGAATAAATCACGGGAAGCTGGTTGAGAAAGTCAGCATCCTTCTGTTCACTTGGCCAGACATGCTGGTCTGGCAAGTAAGGATTGTCTGTCTCTCAGTCGTTATGTGGTGATGGTGTGGCCAGTTCCCTCATGTTGGTACGTGCTCTCCTGTCAAGCTGGACTGAGAACTGTAACCAGGAATCGTAAGAGAGAATAAACCCTTGTTCCCTTAAGCCATTTGATGGTTATTTATCAGCAACCATGCAGGTGGACTGCAACATAGACGTACCACACTTCAAATTTTAGGCATATACCTTGGTTATGAGAATTTAGGTGGTAGACTAGCCAGAAGACCCTATTTACATAGATCTGAGTTCATTGAAAGTGCCCAGTAAATATAAATAGCATTTACATTTTGATAAAATATTAATTGGTTGAAAAAAATAATGGGAGCGCACACATTTACTTACACAAACTATCTGAGCACCTTTAGGTCCTGCAGTAAGTTTGAGTCAGTTACCTTCCCTCCAGCTTTCTCGTCATGTGTTAACTGCTATGTGCACCATTGTGGACTGTGCCATTGCAACATAGCAGGTCACCTCCTTCATTAAGGACTTCCTCTTGCTAAGATCTCTGGCCTGGATCCAGTGGAACAAACTGCTGCTACAAGTGCCGTCTGCCAATGGACATACCACAGACAAAGGCATGGCAGGTCCCACCCTCTGTGACTGCTGGGGCAGGGTATGCTGACCTTTTCCCATGGCAACTGGCCAACACCATGCATTACTTCCCCCACTAAGATTTCAGTCTCCCCTTCAAGGACAAATACAAGCAGGTGGTCCTCCTCATGGTTCTGGAAGCAAAGGTAATGTGTACAGTCCACTTGCTATAATCACTACACCTTATCTAGCAGCGATGTTGGTGAATTCAGAACAAAGTTCAGAGGCTTAGGAGACTCTGAGGAGATCACCAAGTTAAGAACTCTATACAAGACATCAGTCCATACGGAAGGCCCATCGGCTGCACTGAATCTGGTCAAAAATATTCTCTCCCACCTTCAAACACCAACACAAACAGGGTGACAACCGGCTCTCCTCTCCCTTCTATACAGGGAGTTTTCAGCTGGAATAAAGTCCTGGTGGGAGAAACTGGAATGTGGGTTGTGGAGAGATTTGCAAAGATGAGGCACGAGGCCTATTGAGAGCACGTGGCTCAATACCCTTGTGCTGCTGAGCCAAAGGAAATCGGTGAATCCATTTCCTAAGCAGAAAGTAGAGCCTAGAGAATTGTGTAGAATATGCAACATTCCCTCACCACGGGCATCTCAGAAATTCCAGTCATCAGTGTCCTGACCAGATCATGTTTGGTGGGAACTTGGAAGGTTCCTGTAAAAAGAGTCCTTGTGACCAGGTTTGATGGTGGGCACCTTAATTCTATGTACTGATGAGGGGCCAGAATCATGATGTCCCTATCTGCCTAAAAGTGAGGCAGCTCCACTATCTGGATACTGTTAGGCTTAAGTTGTGTTTGAAAATGTATTAAAGACAAAAATGGTATTTTCTATTGGTACTTAAGCACTAACTCTTCTTTCATGCAAGTATTTGTAGTTTTGCCTTATGTTGGTCATTCTTATGCAAAAAAAAAAAAAAATAGAACAGCACTCCCCCCCAAAAAAATCCTGAGTTTTTTTGTTGTTATTTCTGTTCTATTCCCACCCCCTTATGCGCACTGAGTGCAGATGAGTGTGTGTACAATTCACGACCCATTGAACATGCTTCTTGAAGCACAGCTGAGTGAGTTCCCTGCCAGGAACGTATGTGTGGCCAACCAGGAATTGAGGCTTCAAATAATATTTAATTTCATTTCTCCCGAAATATTATTGAATTCCATTCTCAGCAACTTTTCTTTCTGACTCACTCTTTTTGAGGCAGTTCAAGTGGAAAAAGAAATAGCTTAGATGCAAGTAAAAGAATCTCATTCAATAACAACAACAAAAAAAAACTTTCCACTGAATACAAAGATGAGATGGTTTTGGTCTTCCATGTACATTACTTAGCATAACGATTATCCAGCATGCCTTTAAAAAAAAAACTTAGAGACTGCTTCATCCATGCCTCTCAGGAAAACATTTTTAGCTCTGTGGATCATGAATTTGTTCATTCATCTAGTGATTATCGGGTTTATGAGCCCCCTTAGGTAAGAGATCTCACCTTTATTGGCCTCTTCAATGAGCAATGTTCTGTAACTATTACATAAATTTATTCAGGGAAAGGTAGTGTTCTTGTCTTTGGGTCTTCAGTAGCCCAACTCGATGCCCTGGCAACAGACTCCCTTCCTGTGACCCGTGAGCTGACATGGATTCTCACCTTGAGCATCTGTCTTGTTTCATTCCTTTTTTTCTTTTTTTATCTTAATGGGATTTCTATATGATATCAGACTCAGACTCTGATGCTCAGTTCCTATGTGGCTTTGAATATTTTGCTTAACTTCTCTCTAGTTTGCTCTCCTCATCTAGCTAAAGAAGATAATCTGAGTATTACTTACAAAGCTGTGATGAGGGATGAATGAATTAACACAAGCAATATATTAAGGACACATGAAATACTAAATACATATTTTTTAATTTTTTATTATTATTATTATTTATTCAACTGTGCACATGTGCGTATGTATGTATGTGCACGCGCCTGTGTGTGTGTCTGTGTGTCTGTGTATGTGTAGAACCACGGACGAATTCGCGAACCACCATGGACGCCTCCACCTCCTTCTGCCCCGGGATTCACAGGCTCCGCCCTACCAGGACCAGAAGCGCAGGCCGCCCCCGCTTCCGCCGGGCGTCTATACGTGGGATCTGGGATCCAAATTCAGGACCTTCCGCCTGCAAGGCGGAGGCTTAACCCCTGAGCCACCTCTCCAGCCCAAAATACTAAATACATATTAAATACCCCACATATCAACTCTTCTTCTTCTTCCTCTTCATCACTGAAGTCAGTAGTTTCTCTAGAAGCTGCCAAGGAGATTGTCCTACATATTTGTACCTTTACAAAACACTCTTCTATAGCCACACTACAAAAAGCAGACTGACTCCTTAGTTTGCTCCTCCCATGAAAGATACAGTCTAATATTTACATCATAGTGGTGAGAGGTTGGTTGAGTTGATACCCTTTCTCTCTCTCTTTCTGTCTCTCACATACACATGCACTCACCCTGTACACACATGCATGAAACCAAAAAGATTTCTTGCTTTCAACTTCACTCTTTAAGGAGAATTAAAGGCACAAAAAATCCCATAAATGAATTTCCCTATTCCTTAAAGAAATATAGATTGCCTTCTGTGTGCCCTGCATTTATTCTAGTCTTGAGTGACAGCGAATATACTGGCAAGGTTCTCACCCCATCTGTTCTTATGGCAGGCGACTGTTGACAAGCGTGGTAATAAGTGCGGAAGATAAAGCAGGACAAGGAAAAAGCAAGGGCGCCCATGATAGGAAAAGTGTTGCTAAAATGGCTAGAATGGAATACCTCTCTTTCTGAGGTGACACTGAGCAAATGTCTGATCCGGGAAATAGCTGGGCCACTAGGGCAAGGCCTTCTAAGCAAACACAAAGGCTCCAAAGCAGGCACGATCCACTCAGCATTATGACATCCCTTCTTTTCACCGTATTTCCTCAATATTCTCTACCATCATGGAAATAGACATTCTCAAAGGCACAATGTCAAGGAAAGATAGGCCACAGAAAATCCAGGGTGTAAACAGTCGAGAGACTTGAAGTCATTAACGAAACGCCTAAGATGGCCAAATCTGGAGATAATCGAACTTCCTAGTGAGCCCCTTCTTTGTTCTGATCTTCTTTTGAGCTCTTCCTTAGAGAGCTGTCGGTTCTAGTCTTCTAAAACTGCTGAGATAGCACAACAGCTAATTAAATTACCACACGTTACTGTTTGCAAGACTAAAGCCAAAGGAGTGATTTGTTATTATCCTCTTGAAGAACAATCCATGGGCAAAATATTACTAGGTTTGATTTTTTTTTCAAAAAAGCTAGAAGTGAAACTATTTAATTAAGATTGTGTCCAAGCATGGTTCCATGTCCCCCTTTGGCTCTTTTCATTTCAAATGAAAGAGTTCCTGTTGGAAAACTGCAATGAAATTGGCTTGTCTTCATTATTGCCGAAGTTAAAAAGTAAAGTTTTGTTTTATCACCACACTGTCAGTCCATATTGCAAGTTTCCTGCAAGCTCCTTTAGGCAGGGAAGATGCAGTTAAAATGTACACAGAAAGATGTATTTGAACATTACTCTATGCCAAGAATCTCAAGGATATCCATGGTCTTGTGACTCTGGGAATACCTTTTTACTCTACTCAATTTATTCATTCACTCGTTTTGTATTAATATTAATCTAGCCCTCATTTATATAGATACTGCACTAGGGGTTGAATGCATAATTTAAAAAATCCAAAGTTTATAAATATTCTTGCTGAAAACCCTTAAATAATGAAAGGCGGTCAGCTCATTTCATTTTCTGCTTCTGGGGACCAGCTTCTATCCTCACCACACCTATAGCTTCTCAGGGTAGGTCAGCTACTGGAGGCCTCCCTGAGTTCTCCAGTCCTTGGGTTTCCTTTCTTTTCTATCTCTTGGAACAATCTTTACCATATCATTTTATATCTCATTAAATGAATATTGTCACTTATATATTGTCTAATTTCCAAATAGGACTGCAGCTGTTTGAGTGCATGGGGCCCTCTATCATTGTTACTAAATATGCACCGTAATTGTATTTTCTATTCAGAAGGCAACCAGTTTAATTGGAAATGGACAAACATACTGGTAATGTTCCTCAGATGATTTGATCTGACTTTAAAAATTTGTTCATAGGCTGGTAAAGCAGTAAGGTAGCTGATGACCTGAGTTCAATCCCTCGACTCATGGTGGAAAGAAAGGACTGACTTTTGAAGTTGTCCTCTGATCTCCACCCATGTGTCACGGTATGTATGTATACATTCTCTCTCTCTCCATAAAATGAAATAATATTTTAAGAGTAAAAAGACGTGTTTCAAACCCACATTCATCATTGTATCCAGCATCTGTTCCAACTACTCACTGTCATTCATGCCTCGCTCCATCTAGCCACCATATATCTGTCATGCACAGCTCTGACCATCGACCATTACTCATTTTTTTCTCCCGTACTTGCTTTCTCTTGCTCTCATTCTCACTGTCACTCTATCTTGCCTAGGCTACACTAAACTCCTACACTCCGGATACCTTCCTGCCTTAGCCTCCAGAGCAATTAGAAGTACAGAGATGTGCTATTATATCTGGTGAAGACTATGATTTTTCAATTCTTTTATTCCATCAGTAATTGCTATAGTTTGGCTAAATCTTCCCCCATAGGCCCATGTTGAAGGCTTAATTCCCCAACCTATGTTGCCACTGGGAGGTGATCAAACCTTGAAGAGGTAGGGCCTAGTGGAAGTAAAGGGGTCACTCTAGACATGACTTTGGAGAGGATATTGAGATTCTAGAGACTTCCCAATTGCCACAAGGCATCTTTCTCTTCAGTCCCCCCACATCTAAGTGATATGTACAAATGACCATGGATCTCTGAAGCATAAATCCAAACAAACCTTCATTTTAAGTTATCAATGACAGGAAGCTCCCTGACATACTAATATCAATTACTACATCAAATGTGTCGGGAGATGATCAATAAAGTAGCATCAGAAATGGATCAGGTACTGATGACTGGTCTTGGCATTGCGATCTTTCCTCACCTGAATCTCCTGCTCTTAGAAGGCAGAGTCATCTTAACAACTCCTAGGCGGCAGAAATCCTGTACCATTTAGACTGAAAATTACTAGTGTCTACTTCTTAATGGTTAGTAGTCAAAGCACATCAATAATTTAAGCCACTTAATTTGCTTTCCAGGTTATGCTTAGAAGCAAACCATTTATGCTAACATAATTGTTACATTAAAAATGGTGCTAATTTAAGCTTTCTAAGAATACAAATGTACGGCTCATAACTGTTCTGTTATCGCTAGTCACACACAAAAGAACACAACACAAAGTAGGTATTTTGTCTCTTGGCAACAAAAAGAGCTTGAAAGAACACAGGATGGCACATCAGTACCTCGTTAGGAAAATGCCAGCCAAATGGAGAGTATCCTTAAAAATGTCAGTGATGGAAAATGGCGGAGAGACAGGCAAAAGAGTAAAGAAGGTGGGGGGAAACAAAGAGAGGTACGTGGTTGGTATATGGCCAGGAAAACGAGAAGCAGCAGACAAAGGAAGGCTTAAAGAAGAGAGCAGCAGCCTACATCTGTAGAGGGTGACGTGGGGCTCTGGCTGCGGGGAGCTGCGGCCCAACTGAGTAGTGGCTCTCTCCTCTCTCTCTCTCTTTCTCTCCCTTCCTTATAGCAAACAGCATGCCACCCATGGCAGCCCCATGTAAAGCCTGGAGCACCCTTACCTACTTCAAAAAAGCCTGGGTAGCCGACAAGCTGCACAAATGCAAGGTGCCTGGAAGTGCCCAGAAAGAGGGTGGCTGGCACAGAATGCCTCAGTGACACCAGCCATCACCGCGCACCTTCGTCCACTTGCTTTTCAGAAAGAGAATCCTCTCCACATGCTCCTTTCTCATGTGAGAGTAGAAAGAAACTCTGGGCGGCATATGAGATCACAAGCCAAAAGTTTTTCATGTGTTTTCTCTGTTATTCATGTCCCAAATATTTGTTTTGTTTTTCATATCCTATTTGTTTTGCAGCTGCTGTTTGAAAGAAAGCCAATTTCATTCTTTTTATTTTTTATTTTATTGTGTGTGTGTGTGTGCGTGTACATGTATATGCAATCAATTATACAAGAGGGCAGTTGAGTGCATATCCCTGTGGAGGCCCAGAGTGACATCCAGAGTCATCCTGGATTATTCTACCTCCTTATTGCTTTGTTGTAGGGTTTCCCAGTCTCTGCCTTCCAGGGTGGGAATATCAGGTCACTGCCATTTCCGTTGAACATTTTTGCGTGGGACCTGAGGATCAGAAGCACAGGTCCTTTTGCTTGTGAGGCAAAGGCTTTAACCTCTAAGCCCTCATGCCAGCCCCCATCTGGTGCGCAGTGTGTCTATGAATGCACATGGGTGACCACGTGTTTCTGTGCATATAGGCAGAGGCCAGAGGAGGATGTCAGTGTCTTCCTCTATTGCTTTCACCTTATTCCCTCAAGGCAGAATCTCTCCCTGAACCTGTTTAGGTTGGCCAGACACCTCCTGAAGTCCTCCTGTGCCCTCCTGCAACTCTGTGGTTACAGAAATGTGCTGCAGTTGTGCCTGGCTTTCGCGTGGGTGCTGGGGCTTCAAGCTGAGGGTCTCATGCTTGCAGAGCAGATGTTCTCACCCCCTGAGCCATGTCCCCGGCTCCCAATATCTTCTCTTGTTGCAATATTTACCAGTATCGTAGTCCCTGACAAAACTTGGGGTCTTTGTTGCTGCTGCTGTTTGTTTGTTTATTTGTTTGTTTGTTTGTTTGTTTATTTGTTTGTGACATGGTCTCACTAGGTAGCCCAAGCAGGCCTTGAACTTGTAGTCCTCTTACCTTGGCATCCATTGTGCTGGGAGTACACACCTGTAGTAGAGTCCATCCTGATAATTTCTTCTATATCCAAAAAGCCTCAACATCTTTATCTACCTGGTGCTAGCCTCGCTTGTTCTCAGCATTTAGCTGGTCTCTCCAGGTTGACACCTGCCACCTTTTGCTTAACTATTTTCCAGCCTAGGAGATTAACGTCTTTGCATCTGTCTGTGGAAGCTGTGAATTTTGCTTTTCACATGAATGCCCGCCCCCACGTTAGCGATGAGATATTGATTTTTTTTTTCTCCTTGTCATTTAACATTCTCATAGACACCCTGGCAGACCAATTACAAATGATTGCAAAAGTGCTTTGGTGCATCTGAGAGTGTTTTTGACTGAGAAAAAAAAATACAGACCATGAAAATTCTGCTCCTTTCAATGGGCTCTCTTAATGCCACAGTCTCTCCTAATGAGCCTTTCAGGCCTCGCTGAAAACCTTGCTCTTCTTTCACCCTGGGAGCCACAGAGTGGCCTCCTAGACAGGACTGCTCCTCTCCTAACCTACCTGCAAGGGCTGATGTGGATTCTTTCCTGCCTGGAGACCCACCTTCGGGCCTCCTCCTCCACTGCAAGTGAGCTCTGCCCAAGCGGCACTTGTTCTGAAATCAAACTGGATGTTTATTTGTAGGAAAGGAACCCATGAGCAGATTCTCTTCTTCTGACCCCATCTGCCAAGCCCAGCAATTCATGGGCTTTCCAGGGCAAAAGTCAAGAGATGCAGAGCAAAGCTATTGTGTATTTCAAGGTTATTTATTAGTCCTTGGCTTGCAAGTCCAGTCGGTTTTCCACCTGGGGTATTGCCTTACTCAGCCTGCAATTTAGAGATGCAGATATGTCAAGGTGATTTTCCTTTCTCCAGTGACAGCATTCCCACGAAGGGAGGAGGACAGTTTGGTGTGCTAATGACTGCTTCTCATGTCAGAGACATGGACGTGTAACTGTTACCAGGTTCCCCTAAGTCTTACCAAGAGTCTGTCTCCCTGCGGACGTATCCTTAATGACTTCCTTTGAAGATCCTTCTTCCTATCCAATCATCTCTCAGAACTGCAGAACCGCTGTATCTAGACACCCCTTGCGGGTTTAGAATGTCCCGCATCAATACGTCATTGTAGGTTAATGGAGGGTAAGGGGTTGGTAACCAGATGTTCCCTAGAAGTCCCCTGCTCCCCACTCATGGTTCTGCCTGCCTGTGCCTGGATCATGCTAGTCTTCCTCAGGTCTCCCACATCCCTATATTCTGTCCTTTTCAGAGTCCTGAGAAAGTTGCTATTCTTTTTGTTGCTATGGTAGTGCTAGGGATCAAATCCCTGCATTTGCCCACCATAAATAAGTGTTCTGTCACTGATTTAGACTTCCCAGCCTTTGGATTTTTAAAAATGGGGGGGGGGGAGATGAACACACATGCCATGGTGTCCACATGTAGCCAGAGGACAGTTTGCAGGAGGAGGAGTCAGTTCTCCAGCCCACCTTGTTGCAGCAGGCTCTTTCTTGTTTCTGCATAGCACATTCAAGCTGGCTGGCCCATGTGCTACTGAGGACTGCTTCTATCTCCGCCTCTCAGCTCACCATAGAATACTGAGATATCAGTTGCATTTCACAGCATCTAGCTTTCTATGTGGTTTAGGGTTCTCACAGTCGGCGCTGGCCTCAAAGCGACTATCTAGCTGATGAACTTGAATATCTGATCTTCCTGCCTCAATCTCCCACGTGTCAGGATGCCAGGCATATGCTATTGTGTTCAGCCAGTTCTTGCTTTTTTTTTTTTTCCTAAGACAAGCTCTCTATCTGTAGAATAGATTGGACTTAAATTGGCTGTCCTCCTGCTTCAGCCTCCAAGTACTGACTGACTATATGGCAGCAACCATGCCCGGGGTCCTCTTCCTTATCTGTGTATGTGCCAGACTGGACAACTCTCAGAATTTTCCATGTGTTTCTGTCAGGACCTTGTCCACTGGTCCAGTTTTGTGTAAAAGTCTGTTTCCTGAACCCCTAGGAGGCATGTGAAGTTCCAGTGTGGTACCATGTATATGTTCACCTGAAACAGACTTTGTGCTTTCATTTCACCCTCAAACACAGATGGAAAAAAAGAGCCCTTCCATGTGAGCTTGGGGGTACGAGAAGAAGAAAGAGCAGAACCCCTTTACAGCTTTGCATCTTGACATGATGTATGGGTGGGAACAGCCATTAGCAGTAAACTCAGAACTCAGCTGAATTTTAATGGATGTCATTTCTAATAGGCCTTTGCACTAAAGAGCAAGCTGATTGTTTCAAAGCTGAAGTGTACAAGTGCAGAGCTGAAGATAATTCAAAGCATCAAATGGAGTAAAAATTGAAGTACTGAAAAGCAATCATGTTTTTCCCTGGAATGGTATTACCCAAAATAGAGTGCAGATCTGAACAACTTTTTTTTTTTTCATTCGCTTTTTGATTTTAAAAGTCCTCTGACTATATCTACCCCTACCACTCAGATCCAAGCACCAGGTATCTCAGAAATCTGGCAGAATTTGAACTGAGTCTAATGTATTCGTGAAGAAGATAGTCAGTGGTCAATAACCGCATGCTGGGGACTATGAAAGCATTTCAGAGTCATGCGAGACCCAGTTTCTATATTCTGACTTACAAATCTGTTATTTACATGCTCCACAAATTTGGACAAGATATTTACTTTCTCTAGCTCTTACACGCTGCTAATCTCTTAAGATGCTTTTGAAGTTTAAGTGGAAATCAGATCATGGCAAGTCTTTAACTTATTACCCTCCAAAGGGTTGTTAGGAAAGTTGGAGGAGGTGAAGTCCTTAGCACAAATCTTGCCTTGTTTCTGTCCACCCTCATATTGTTATAAGCCGCCATCTTTCCTTCGCCAGCTTCCCACCACAGGTCTATGTACTGCTGCTCCCTGTTTGGGATACTTTTTCCAAGTTGTCAGCAAGCCTTTGTCCACCTCAGTTCTGTTTCCAGGACAACTTCTGCAAAGAACCACACCTGCTCTCCTGCGTAAAGTGCCTGCATCATTATAAATGATTTCTCTTCCTACCTGCGGTTCCCATCCAGTGTTAGGCAGTATGCTTTTTTGCCTCCTATCTATCCTCCTTTTGAACTGGAGAACCATGACAACAGATTCTTTCACTTCTAACTTACCAGTTCTAGAAGCAGTGTTTGACCTTCAAATAATTGCTGAATAGGAAAGTAATAAAGAAATAAATAGTGAAAGTTTCTTTTTCCCATGCTTGGTGTACAGAAAAAAACTCAATAAATGTTAATTCTGTCTTCCCCATTCTCAGCAAAGAGCTTAAACTTTAGAGTTGAAGATAAGATGGCGTGAGATTCTGTTTATTTATTTCTTGGGTTTAGGTGAGCCACTTAGATCTTTCTACATCCCAATAACTATACTCTACAGAGCCTAACAGAAAGTAAATCCTCATTTTATGTTTTAATCAATTTGTTCCACATAAAGTATGTCTGGGGTGATAAGAGTAAATATTAGAAAAAAACAAAACCACTAGAACAATTCATGGAATTTACTTACCAGTTTCTATCCTTTCCAAAACCATTCGCCTTGAAAGAGGAAGCCAGCAAGAAAGTAAGAACCATATAGAATCTGCAGGGGTGAACATCAGGATTAATTGGATTAAGTTTCCTGTAATGAACCCTGCCATTGAATGATGCGTAAATGGAAGCCATTTCTGCCTGTTGCTTGGTGAATGAATTCCACAGATGTATTTCTTTCCTGGAGTGAAGTCATCCCACCTGGAGCACATGTTCTTCTTGGGGAGGGAAGGCCCCCCACATGTGACTCAATCACTGCTGAATGCAGATTGTGGACTCTAGGTGGTGGATAGAGGAGTGGATGCACATTGGCAGGTGCTCAGGGGCTGCATAACCAGAACTGGATCCCTTGGGAAAGGGTAGATCAGGAAAGACTTGCTGACAGAAGGAGTATGTGAGACCAGAATCCAAAATTACTGGGCATTAATTAGAACAAGAATGGCATGACAGAGGAAGTCACAGAATGAAAAGCATGCAAGGTAGAGGGAAGGACATTTTGGTGAATTGAATCTTAGCTTATGATTCCTATCTCTCTGCAACTATAGTTTCCCATCTTTCCCTCAATTTTCCCAAATGCAATAGGATACTGTGGACTAAATGTTTGTTTCAATGTTTCATTGCAATAGGAATTCTGTTTGATTGTAGGAATCCTCTTTCCCTCTCCTCAATCCTCTCTTCCCAGGAATTTTTCCATATTCACATTTTTTAACATTTTTTATTATTATTTCCGCTCATACAAACTTAATAGGTACACCGGTTCCCTCCCTCCCTCCTCCTCCCCCTGACCCCTTGCTCCCCCTCCCCTCGCCCCTCCCTCCCCATCCCCCAGTGCCTCCCCCCCAATCCCCGGAGAATCCTTTAATGTGCATGCAAGAATTTTCACATTTCTTTCTTTCTTTCTTTCTTTCTTTCTTTCTTTCTTTCTTTCTTTCTTTCTTTCTTTCTTTCTTTCTTTTTTTCTCTTTCTTTCTTTCCTTCCTTCCCTCTTTTTCTTTCTTTTTCTTTCTTTCTTCAACTCATCCCATCCCCAGTTTTTTTGTCTGTTTTGTATGTCAAGTATCCAAGGGCAACCAGAAATATTACTTGATGTTTCTGAGAATATTTAGAGCAGAAGAAATAGCAGATTGCTACAATAGTAGCAATACTTCCCAAACTTAAATTCAATACAAATTTTAGATAAAGAAGAATATGTTGGGACTGACTACCATGATAGCAAAAGAAAGACATAAGTTTTAAAGCAGAAATATTTGGGTAAAAAGAACTTTTGAATGAATTAGATAGTCACACTATAGTTAATTGTTCTTAGTGTTATCTCGAACATGTAGAAAGTATCAGAGTACACAAAACACGCCATGATGGCATAATGATTATTCTGAGCTGAAGACAATTGAGAGCAGCATGTGAAATAAGAGCCCCCTGACTTACTACTTAAATACAGGTATAAATTTCCTTCATAAAGTTGTTTTTGTATCCCTTTTCCAGGAAGAGGAAATGACTCCATCATTTGAAATGGCACTAATAAATATTCTAAAATAAACCTTACTGAAATACTCTTTATCAATCAATATTTTCACCTGAATATTTATTTCCTTACAATTTAGCTTACCAACCTTGAAGCCCAAATACTTTTCCTTTACTTTGTCACTCCTCCACAAATATGTTGTTCTCAGACCTAATTCCTTCCATAGGATTTGCCTCTTTTCCTGTAATGCTATATCAAATATAATTTGCATCCATTTTGTCCTATTAATCTGCCTTTTGTCAGTTTTATTTGTATAGTTCAAATTGTATGATAGATGCATTAGAAACTTTGTTTTGGTTAATATTTAGCAAACCTGACTTCCCTCCCAAAATGACTTCCCAGTGGAAATCCAGCCCAGCTACAGTGGAAGATCAAATAATTTGGGGGAACAAAAGATTTTAGTTATGGCTTACAGTTCCTAGTTACAGCCTATCAGCATGGTAGGAGTGTTTATAGCAACATCAGTAGCCAAGGTAACTGGCCATGCCATGTCCACTTGAATTGCTGAGAAAGACATACCTTCTTACTTGTCAGTACTTGGTAAAGTATTAAACAAGATGTTTCTCCATCTTTCTGCCTGCCAGAGAATGGTTCGCACACTAGGAAGTAGATTAGATAATCTCCTTCACGTTGGAATAAAGCTCGCCCAAAGGCTGGCCCAATGAGCAGGTTGGCATCTGCAACTAGCTGCCCCAATAAGGGGGAAAGTTGTTTTCTTCTCATATGACTAGTTGGGTTCTTTGTATTTTTCTATACAATCCCACAGAAATATTATAGCATGTGTCAGTTACCATTCACAATTTGCGGGGTAAGAGGATCTTCCCAGGAGACATGAAACTAGTAAATAGTAGAGTGTGACTTGGATCTACAGTAAGTTGACCTCAAGTTTATGCATCCCTACCTTCTGCTCACACATATTAACTGACCCCCAAACTGCTGCTTAGGCTTCATATGAACTTGGTTTAGTTGTTTCTTCTCTGGGATCAATTTGCCCAGTGAATCTCTTCATTCCCTTCATTGGCTTTTCTAAAAAAAATCTGATCACAAGATCCAGTTCTGAATTCACCACTAGACAAAGGAGGAGAAAACAGCAGACTTGCTAGCTCTGTGGGAGGGTCTCTCAACTGTTTCAATGACTGGGAATGTATGTAAGTCAAGGGCAAAGGGAAGGCAGGGGGAAATTTGCCACATTAGGATAAATGGATAGGAGAGTAAATCTGAGATATTTGAGTACTTCAGGGGTTGCAAAGAGAACAATGAAAGTCAGAAGTCACAGGGGAAGAAAGAGTATTCCACTCCATCTGAGCAGGATTCTCACTTGGGAAGTCATTTTGAAAGGCAGAACCTTATGTTGTTAAATATCAACCAAAACAAACAAGCAAACGAAAAAGCTGTATTCATTCTTCACGTCTTTCTCTGGTGTTACAACAACCCCTAATTTACATTTCTTTTCCATTCTTTTTTAGTTCAACTGATATTTAATTCTAGAAAATTTATTTTATAGGCAGGGCTAAGCCTCTAAGAGGCTTGCTACAAAGTAGGCTTGTAACAGAGTGGGGAATGGGGTATACACTAATACAAAAGATGCCTGGATATATTTTGGCTGCCAGATCAGAAACAGCCCTTCTCCTCTCTCTATGACTTTGATCCTCCTTGTAGAAAGGGACATACTTTCAGAAGATAGGCATAATACAGGGTCACGCTCCAGAGCAAAATTGGGCATACAGAATCCAAAGGCTTTGGGACTGGCTCTTCTGAGGAGGAAAAAATGGTCTGCATTACTTTGAAGTCCTGCAAGTTCAAAGGGAAGAAGCACAGGATGCAGTGAGACCTCTCAAATGTGTGGATCACTGGAAGGACAGACAAGAAAGATGGTGACATTTGGTCTGAATTATGGCACAAGAGTGTCTAAAAGTTCTTTAGAGTATGAGGTTAAGGCATGACTAATAATCTGCAGAGATCTAGGTATCTGTCCTGTTCCCAATTCACATTTAAAACAGTTCCTGAGTTCAATGTCTCTTTAGATGTAATTTTACTTTAATTCAGTCATATTTTGTTTTCATTTCTTATAGAAATGCTTTAAAATGACCCTAAACAAAGAAATCCCTTGCAGACATTTTAAAACATTCCAGACGAAATGGAAGGATGTTGGAAGCTAGCTAATAAATGCTTGCACTCTGAGTGTCTAAATGTGCACACTTCATTTCAAGTACATTTCAGCAAATAATTCACTCTCAATCTGCTTTGAATAATTGTACAAAAGTAGTTCAAAGCATAATAAATCCTTAACATACTCTCTTCTTACATGCTGTTCCTGAAAGTCTCAATTTGAAGATTATACTTAATGGAATTGTCTGTCAATTTCCATCACCATCTAGGGCAGATGGCTCTTTGATTGTGCATTTATTATGCAGGAAAACCCTGTACCTCTCCTGCTTTTTTAGTCTCCTGACAACTCATTGAGATAGGATGCCTTTATTCCCCCAGAACTGTTTCCTTTAAACACCAGACTTCATGCATCATTACAAATATATGTGTTTGGAGAGGGGTTTTTCATCTGTAATTTGTTCACCTCACATATTAGCATTTGAAATGGAGCTCACTTGGAGTTTATAACACAGATGCTGCTGATTAGAGAAGAGTGTGGGAAGAGCCACTGATAAAGCTAGAACCACCATGGAGGCTGAGGACTTGTGAGATATGATTTCCACCAAGCAGTGCACAGCACACTAGACAAATGTACCTGACTTGAGTTGGAAAGTACACCTATTCTCTTGACATGGATCTGAGTTTTGGCATTTGTTTCTTCATAGTATTGACTCAACTTTATCTCTAAAGTTTGCTGTACCATTACATTCATTATAATCCAACAGGTCTTGAGGGGAGGAGGGAACAGAACAAAAAAAGCGTAAAGAACCTGAGTTATAGTTTTCATTTTTGAAGGGTACTAAGGAAAGATAGAAGACTTCAGTGAGGAAGATAGTCACCATTTTAATATGCTCTGAGCATTTTCTAATTTACCCTTACCATATATACCAGTACAAGCAGACATAAATGAATAATATCTGCATATCTGTGTGACAAAGCAGCAAAATAGGGAGTTGGGTTTGAATTTTAATTCCTTCCCTTAGGAAGGAATATAGAGTTAAGACAAAGAAAGTAACTCTGGGGTCTGTCGGGAATGGTTTAAAACAACTCAGTTACAGGCTGTGTCACTTTGCTGGTAAACTTGTCTACACCTCTTGCTTTCTATTGTAAGAATCACTGAGACAAGACATATAATATAAAGAGATTCCTAAAAATGATCGATGATGAAAATAATTGTACATTAGGCTTTGTGCAGAATTTGGAATGTCATAGTTCTTCAAAAAATATTGAAAGAATGACAAGTTAATTAATAAAATATAAAATAATATAGTCTGCTGGGATCCATGGACCAGCACTGACCCAAGCTACATGTGAGAAGAAGTGGGAGTGGTAGGAATGAAATCAGGTTTTGGATCGGAAGGAGTTAGGATGTCCTTCATCCAAATCATCCAAGCTGACTTTATTTGTAGCAAACACCTGTATGTAAAGGGAAAAATCAAAGACCAGGTTTTTCTTTAGAGGATTATGTTAAGCATACACATTATTAATCTTATCTAGGCTAGCAAGAAAAAGCAGACGTGACACCTAGCTGGGGCCACAGTGCCTCCGGTACAGCAAAAGCAGATGTGACACCTAGTTGCTGTAACTATGTACATGATCTTGTGATCCATATATCAACATGTTTCTATGGTCTCAAATGCACAGGGAAGAAACTGTAGGGAATGTCTTGGCTTCGCCAATCCCAAGAACAAAAGGCAGCTCTAAGGAGGCGATTCAAACTCTCAGTCAAAGAGAGGAATCTGCCTGCAACTATGTCAGGATATGCCAATGTAATTTGAGGGAGTAGGTTTAGGCCTTGGCACCTCCCACAATAGTCTTTTAGTTTTAAATTTTAGGAAAGGGGTGAGAATATGCCACACGAGTACTTTATGTTAACTTCTTCAGCTTCAACTGTAACCACAATAAGAACAATGGAGGAAAGACTTTCTTTAGCTCATGGTTTCGGAGGGTTTCGGTCCATCATACTAAAGAAGACATGATGGAGCAGCTCAGTTCATGGCAGCAGGAATACATAATAGATGCTGCTCACATTATGACTGACAAAAAAACAGGCAGCATGTGACAGGAGCCATAAGTGAACATAACCTTCAAAGGCTCACATCTCTGGTGGCCTGTGTTTGACAGCTAGATCCCATTTCCGACAAGTTCCAAAGCCTCTGAAAACAGAACTACCAGCTGGGGAAAAACATTCAAAATATGAGCCTTGGGGAGGCATTCTTGTAATAGTCTTATAATAAGTTAGGATGGCTCAACTGCATGGCTCTGGTAATGTGAACTCAGCCTCGGCTTTCCAATTAGAAAAAGAACAACAATATGACTGTATAGTTCAGTATTAGTGTCCCACCAGCACCTCTCATAGTGTATTTGAGATCATTACTAAATTTAGAAATTAATTTAGACCTTCTAACAATTCTCATTTGTTTAAAGTTTACTGTGGGCGGCTCCCTCACAAAGGAGTTCTTACGGGATTTTAATCTGTGGACATCGGCCATCTGGCAGTGAAGTAGAGTAGTGCATGGTGGAGACTTCCGCAGAGGCCTGCCAGATCAAAGCTGTGATGCTTCATAGAGTGTGTGAGTCAAGAGGAGAACCTTATCTTATTCACAAAAATTTCATTTGCCTCTGCTGTTTTCTTACTTGTGTATGAGGTCCCCCTAAGTGATACCCTGTGTGTGAACTACACGCTATGCTGCAGAGGCAGATTCATTAGTGACCAGTATGGTATTAGAAATGGTAAATTGGATCACTTAATATCATTGCTCTTACCTCCAGAGAAGAAAGGAATTGAGGTGTTTTCTCCATTAGAGTTAATAAGACTTGAAAGGCTAAATTTTCATTAGAAGGCAAAGCATTCTTTTAATCTTGTTTCTCTAAGGAAAAGCTGAGACTAGAATGGTGTGGGGCTATTATTCCCATCTTCCCAGGCAAAATCTCATCCATGCAACCATCTACTTTGTCCTTTGGAATTTGAACCCTCAAGACCTGAAAGGTTTTTGTTGTTTTTAGTGTACAATTCATATTTCTCTCTTCTGAAAAAAAGCCTTGTGTGTTCACTGTTCCCAGGAAGCCTCTGTCTACCTGTCACAGGCTGATTCTAGCAGTCTTCCTCTTCAGGTTACTTTCAGACAAACCTGAGTTTTTCCTCAAAGGCAGGGTCTGAGTCAAGGGGCTTGGGAGAGGAGAGAGGAGCTGTGTTCAGAAGGTGGTCCCAGGGGAGCTGGGAGAGTAAGGGCGGTGGAGAGGGAAAGACATTCTAAGGATGTAATGGAGTGGTCACTGCCATATGCACTATGGGCCTGGATTATAGCAGGGTTCCCCCTTCGGAAGTCTGCAGAACATATTCCATGGTTTTCCAACTAAAGCAATAGCAGCTCCTATCCCCATGGGTCATCCTTGGAATATTGACATCATACTGAAGAGTTCAGAAGAATCCTAGGGCATCGTGGAAAATCCTGGGGCAGAAAACAAATCTATGAGCACTTAAAGTGAAAGCCAGCATGCAAGAGACGAACTGTGGCTGCTATAGGACTATCCAGCCCAAAGTAGTTAGAATCAGAAGTGGGCTAGGCAGCAGACAGAAGGACACCCCAGAAATGGGCCATAAGCATAAATGTCATTCACTCATTGGCAAGTATTTACTTCAGGTCTATCATTTGTGATGTATTTTCTCGGCTCTGGCACAAACAAGGAGAATGGCATAAGGATGGTGATGAGAGTATTTTAGATGTCCTAGTGTGATAAAAGCTCTCTACATTGAGCAATAATAAGGCCATAGTGACTGGAGTTGAACAACAGAGGAGAGAGTTGAAGAACCTGAGGCAGAAAGTAGTGTAGGGTCTGTGTGAGAGGTTGGGCCTTGTCCCCTCTGTGATAGGAAGCTGTTGGGGACAGTGAGATGGTCACATTCATATTTTTCATTTGTTTCTCATTCTTTTCCTTTTCATTTTCTGAAGGATTTCAGGTAGTCAAGGCTGACTTTAAACAGCTAAATAGCTGAGGATGAACTTGAACTTCTGATTTTCTTTTTTAATCTCCTTAGTGCAAAGCCAGGGGGGATGGAAACCAGCCAGGGCTTTAGACAGCAACAGCTCTGAGCTCTGAAATGAATGTTTTTTTAATAAGAATTTTTAAGTCAAACACGTACAAGCAAAGCATTTTCCACATTCTGAGTTTTAGTCAATCTGGTTTTGGGTAAAGAAAGTGTATGGCCTCCACAAGGCCTCAATATTACCATACAAACAGGATTCAGATGAGGGAGTCCAGCCCTAGAACCTAGATCTTGTACTATTTCCTCTTTATTATCTGCAAGTTATTTCCCTAGAACTGTGTCATGGGTCCTCCAAAGTCAGAATACTATTTGAGATTGGACGTATCTGTGATTTCCTTTCTGCCTCCCCTAGCAGTTAGAGAAGTACCCATTTGTCCCTACACACAAGCATTGGCTGGCCCAGTGCAGTGCTCGGACTGGGGAAGAGGCTCCGGTGTTGGTGGAAGACAGATGGTGACATGTTTCTCCACCTTCATAGTAGCTCACTGTCCTCTGCGGAGGAAAGTGGCTTTTCTGAACCACGCCACATCTGCTTGGGTAGGCAGGCAGGCTCAGCCTAGAACACCTTGATGGTTCAAGGACATCCCTTGAAAGGAGGAGGGAGAGATATAGCAGAGAGAGGACATTGAAAAGACTGACATAGGCAGTTTTTCCATCTATAAAACTAAACTTAAAATACTCTAGAAATTTGATTTAAGCCAATCTTCTCATTTATTCATGACCTCTTCTATCTAGTATCTGAAAGGAAAGCGTTAATTTTTTCTTCTGTATTAAGCAGACGCTTCCCTGACCAGCAAGGACATTGGGTCAGCTTACCCTTTAAAGGTGGCAACTCCAATTTATAAGATTTAAGTTGGAGAAAATGTGTTCTCTCCTTAGAGTCCAGAGACAGTCATAAAAAAAAAAATCGCTTACCAGTTCGGCAAGCAGTGGTTTATGTGAGTTCATTCCAAAGGGTTTCACAGACTGTAATAAAGCCAACAGTCATTCTGCAACCTACTGCCAATGAGAGATCCATTGGCCTTGAGGGCTAGCTGCTTGCATTGTATTGGGTACCAGGGACTCTGTGCCCCTTAGAGGAAGAAAAGTACCTGGTCAGAAAGGTGTTTTGCTCTGAGTACAAGTAGGTGGCAATTGCACAGTTCCAAGAAAGCACATTAATAAGGATCCACATTTGAGCTGCTGTAGCTTTTTGTCCTCAGAAGTCCTCAGAAGTCGACAGGGGATTGAGAGTCGGAACAGAAGGCAGAGGATGGGTTGGCTTCCCAGTCACCTATGTGGCAGGCATATAGAGGGAGGTAGAACAGTCTTACTTGCTTCAAGAAGGATTGAATATAATCTTCAAGGAGGGTTGAAATAAGGTAGTGGAAGGCAACCTCCCACAGGGCCTGGACTTCCAGGCAGAGAAGTGTGACCATACTCTAATCCCCCCAATCAGGACTGCCTCTCATTTGAATGAACTAGGGAACAGACACACGGGGAAATTTGTGGTCTCCTTCACGTTTGGCATGAATTTGGTTTGCTTTGCATCAGATTGTGGAGACCAGATGAATTCCCCAAACAGTGAAAAGTCATAGTGTTTGCTGGTGGCTGTGGTGTGTTTTAAGGGCAGGTGGTGAGCACAGGGTCGTTTTCCATCTTTCTGTACCCTGAAATCTTCACACTGACTTGTTTGAATCCTAATATACCCCGCGTTACAGACACAGAAGCTGAGACACAAACCATCTTGATCAAGTTTGCCCTAGCCAATGGAAGTAAAGCTGGGATTTGACTAGAGGAGTCTGATGTCACTAGACTCCCTGTCTCATGATCTAAAGGAATGGTGACCCAAGATCAGAACAATGACAGAGGCTGTGAGTGCAACAACCAGACAGTGGCCTGAATGGGTAGTAACCAAAGCCAGGCTCCCCACTGCCGGGCTGGGGGTGAAAATGTTAAGAATTTTTTTTTTACTTTAAATTTTTTTATTATTTATTATTTATTCAATTGTGCATGTATGCGTGTGTGTGCATATGTATGTGTGTGTGTGTGTGTGTGTAGAACCACGGACGAATTCGGGAACCACCAGGACACCTCCACCTCCTTGTTTACTCTGCCTGGGGATTCACAGGCTCCGCCCTACCAGGACCAGAAACGCAGGCCACCCCCGCTTCCGCCCGGCATCTATACGTGGGGTCTAGGATCAGAACTCGGGACTTCTGTCTGCAAGGCAGAGGCTTAACCCCTGAGCCACCTCTCCAGCCCAAAATGTTAAGAATTTAACCTGTTTTGAACATTAGGAGTCATCTTATTCTTCTAAGCACCTCTTTACAATCTTCTGCCTTTGCTAAGAGGCTTGGGTTGTTCTTAAGAAGTTTTTGAGTATATAATGACTGAGAAATTAAAAAAAAAAAAAAAAACAAATACACTGGTGGGTACCGGAGAGCAGTGAAAGGGATAATGAATTGGTTAATAGCGAGCTGCCCACCGTCAAGGCAAAATGAGTCTTGCCTTCTCCAAAATTCCAAGTCAAGAGTTATTCCCAATCCTCTTTAGAATAGGTCTTTCAAGTTAGAGCTGTCTGGGGGAAACAGAAGGACCTAGATAATTTCTTAACATTTGAGAAAAATTATAATTTGATGAAGACATTTCATGTGTCTGATAACAGCAGTTCATCTGTATAAATGATTTGAGGTCTGGGAAAATAGCTGCATTAAAAAAAAGCAGTTTCTGAGCTGTTGAAAAGGACAACATGAACAAAACTTAATTAGGAGTACAGGCTAATGGAACTGAGAGGGAGGCAAGATGAATTCATTATATTAATAATAAACCTGAACTTAGGCAAGGGAAAGCAGATGGAAAGAAAAGAACGCATAATGCGTTATGTTTCATTTCTTCTGAATAAAGCATAGTGTGCCGAAATGTAACGAGATTATCCATCCTCTCCATCTGCCTTTGTCTAAATAAATTCAAGTTTTTCACAAATGTAATGAATTTTCAGCTTGTGATTTGCTATCTCTGGTGTATGTGGTACTGAGGAGACCCAAGACGCTCCCTATGAAACCCATTTGCAGCAGGCCCAGGGCCTAGTACCTCCATTAAGCACCAGGACCTGCAGAGCATCAGTGAGAATGTTCAAAGTCGTCCTGCTGTCAGTACGGGTGGGAAGCCCTGTCACAGAGACCACCTGGGGTCTGCATGCACTTGACCCCTTTTGCCTCCATATTTCTATTCATTCTCCATCACACATTCTATCTCTCCTAGATGTCTGCCTTTCCAATTCTATTATTTCTTTTATTATTATTATTATTATTATTATTATTATTATTATTATTATTATTATTTCCCTGCTGCAAATGGGTTTCAAAGGGAGCATCTTGGGTCTCCTCAGTACCACATACACCAGAGATAGCAAATCACAAGCTGAAAATTCATCGCATTTGTGAAAAACTTGAATTTATTTAGACAAAGGCAGATGGAGAGGGTGGATAATCTCATTACATTTCGGTACACTATGCTTTATTCAGAAGAAATGAAACAAAATGCATTTTTCCTTCCTTTAAAATTTTCCCTTTGTTTAACAATTATGCATCAAGTACCTTTTATTTACTGGGTATATATATGCTTTGTAAGCACTGGGATTCAACAGCAGAGTAGACTCAATGTCTGGTCTCATGGAGCCTGAGGGTGAATAAGGAAGACATAGTATTAAATAGTTTTCACTCAAATAAATAGATGTGTGTGGTGTATCTGTGTGTAGATATGTACTTAGAGGCCAGTGGAGGATATCAGGAATGCTACTTTATCACTCTCACCTTATTCCCTTGAGACAAGGTCTGTCACTAAACCTGGAGGTAGGATAGCAACCTCTAAGCTTTAGTGATCCTCTTGTTTCTGCACCTCCAAGTTCCAGGGATCCTTTCCTGCAGTGCTGGGGTTACAGGTGCATGCATGTCTGACTTTTTACATGAGCTCTGGGAATTTTTAATTTAGTTCCTCATACTTGCACACTTTCCCAATGAGCCATCTCCCTGGGCCTAATTTCAATTTTTGATGTGTCAGACCTTTCAACTTACTGAGATATTATTTTTTACAGTACAAATTCATACATTTTCATGTACAGGTCAATTTCTAGACATAACTAACTACCCATGTAACCACTGCCCCAGATCAGATACAGAACCTTTCATCTCCTTGTCACTTACCTCACCTTAGCTCTGCCTCCTGTTTATCCCCATGGATTGTTTACCTTGCTTTAGAATTTTGCATTAAATGCAGTAATAAATAATCTGGTTTTTATGAATTTTCTCACCTAACCTATACACTATCAGATTTTGCAATGCTGCTGCATGCAGCTTCTTTCCTCTCCTTTCTTCTCCTCTCCTTTCCTGTTTTCTTTCTTTTTTCAGTTACTGGAGAGAATTGTGGATCTCTAGTATTTGTAATTGTTGTGGGAAAGTTCCCTTTCCCCCCAAAGAGAGAAATTGAATCTGTTCAAGTACAGAGAAAAAGGGAATTTGTTAGACAAAGAAACTGAAAGGAAAAAAACATGTGTACTCAGGCAGACTCTGGAAAAACTCCATGGAGTCTACCAATGTTTTCTAAGTTACCGCCTACTTTATATCCAAGGATGGGGAGGGGGCATGTGAGAACAACTCAGAAGCAGACTTACATTCCCAACTATTTATAACCAAGGTCAGTGTGATCATCATGGTTCCCAGAAGTAACATCCCTCGACTCTCAAAGCTGTGCAAGTTATCCAGACTGTCTTCATAGAGTGTGTTCATTCCGAAGGTTAGAAGGGGAGGGGAACTGACTCTGCTAACCATTTCTGCCTGGCAGCAGCTTTAACCCTTTTTCTGCTTCATAGTGAATTTTCCCTTACTTCCTGGAGCTCTGCTCTTGCTTTCTAAGCAAGCATTCTACCACAGAGTCATATCCCCAGCACTAATTTATTCTTTTATATTGCTGACAATAATAAATAAGACTATTTGTTTATCTATTTACCACAATTTGTTTGTCAATTTGCTTGTTAACTGATCCTTAATTGTTTGAGGCCTTTGGCTATTACAAGTAAAGGTTCAATTTGTATGCAAGTGTTACATTGACATACAGTTCTATTTTTATTGAATAAATATCTGGGAATATAATGTCTGACTCATATAGAAAGCATGTATGCAGCTGTGAGGAGCTACCAAAGTGTTTCCCAAACTGCAAGAAGAGTTCCTACTTCTTTATTTCTTTATAAACACTCAGAAAATCTTTTATTTTTACTGTTAGTCAGGCTAAAGATTCTCTCTCTCTCTCTCTCTCTCTCTCTCTCTCTCTGTCTCTCTCTGTCTCTCGTGTGTGTGTGTGTGTGTGTGTGTGTGTGTGTGTAGCTGATGAGACAGGGTCTTGCTAACCTGGACTGCCCTCATATTCTGGGATTTCTGTCCAGGTTCTTGCATCCAGACTCAAAGATTGAAGAGCCATGATGCGATTGAATGGTTTAAGTGAAATTTATTGAAAAGCAGGAAAAGGAGGAATATCTGATTGCTGAGGAGAATCGGGGAGCAAGTAGTTTCTGACTGTTCAGAGAGCCAGATGAGAACAAAGACCATTCCAAGTCTTGCTCCGAAGCTCTGGATGCTGGGCATCCCTTTTATGAACTTTTGGGGAATCGAAAATGGAAACTTTCTATTGGTTTCCTCTCTGACTCTTGATTGGTGGTTCTGGTGGGGCCAGGTTTGAAAGTCCTGCTGGGAGACTTTGTGGTGGACCCCCTGGTGCGTTGCCTACATGCTGGATTCAGTGCAAGCTTGAGGCCAGCTCTCCCAGTGTACTTGCTGGCTTTCGCATAAGTTTGCAGCCTTGCTTAATTTCCTCTGGTCTCCCTCTTTGTTCTCACTGCCCTAGGGAATCTACCCCTGCCAAACTTGCCATCTTCCTACCTCAGCCCCTCCCTGCTGGGATTACAGGTATGCAACATCATGCTTAGCTTTTATTGCATATTCAGTTTGTACTTTGTACTAATATTTTTCATATAGTTTTGGCTCTTTTCTATCATCATTTTATAAAGTATCTGTTCAGTCCAATAATGTTTTTAAAACATTATCCATGACAATCAACTGTGATTTATACCAGGAGTGCAAAACTGATTTACAATCAAACTACATTAATTCAATTCACTACATTAACAAAACTCAAAGTGTCAACTCACTACATTAACAAAATAAAGAAGGAAATGGAAGAATCGTTTCAGTAAATGCAATGAAAGTACTATTTGTGTTTTGAAAATCCTTCCGTTAATCTTGCAGAAAACCAACATTTTAGGAATATTAAAACTTCTACTCATTCATGTATAGCTTTTCATGTCAGGTCTTACATTTTCTTAGGAAACGTGAAATTGTGATTCTTATATGGATTTTTGTCATATTTGTTCCCAACTATTACATATTCATATATTTGGCACTGTTATAAATTGTTTTATCAATCTCGATTTAAAATTATAAATTATTATCATTATTGTTTTGCTACACTGTAAATTAAGCTTAGAACCTCACACATGCTAGGCAATCAGAGCCATATCCACAGTACTCAATTTGTTCTTGAAGTGAACAAAGTTGCAAGACTTGAAGGCTTACTGCCAAGCTTATGATTAAGTCAGTGGGGCACTGGCATAAAGACAGACACCTATGTCCATAAGATAGAATAGAGTAAGAAAAACTCTACACATATGGTCAATTGATTTTTAACAAAGGTGCTAAGAAAACTCAATGGAAAAAGTAAAATATGTGCATTAAATTCTGGGTAACTTGGCAAAAAAAAAAAGACTGTTATACTCACTTTACATCATAACTCCAAATTAATTCTAAATGGATTATGGACCTAAACATAAGGCTGAAACTATGAAACTATATGAAAATAATAGATAACCCCTTCCTTCAGTCCTACCATTTGTGCAAATGTGAATTCAAAGCAGCTTGATGCTAACAAGACACTGTTAAAAAAAAAAAAAAGAAAACAAACAAAACCTCCACAACTACTGTCACCATCATGACCAAAAGAGCTGAAATGTATTTAGCAAATGAGTTGCATCTGCAATAAAAGAATCTCTATCTATCTATCTATCTATCTATCTATCTATCTATCTACCTATCTCTCTGTGTATATCTATGGACAGACACATACACGCTCAATAAGAAAGAGATAAGATAAAAGTTAAAGTGCACAAGATTTTGAGCACTTCATCAGAATGATCCAAAAGCCTAAGAAAAGATGTCCTCAGTCTTTGAAGAAATGCAATAAAACTACAGTGAGATTCCTCTTCCCTTTCGCTAGAATGTGCCAAGAATAAGGAAAGTAATGAGAACCATGGTTAAGGGGAATGTGTAATGTGATATGGCCACATTGGAAAGCAGACCATTTCTTATATAGCTAAACAAAATAAGACCAACAATCCACTTTCAGATAATCACCTAAGAGAAATGAGGACATACCTCCCCATAGAATCATATTTGGTATAGCTTGCTTCTTCATATGACTTAAATTGGAAGTAATCCAAGTGTTTTTCATTCACTAAATGGATAATGAGTCAGGCAAGGTGCATCCATGCTTTGGAATGTACTTATTAGCAAAGGAAGAACCACTGGCATGCAAACTTAGTGAACCTCATATTTACTTTGACAAGTGAAAAAGAAACAAAAGACTGCATATGACATGGTTTCATTTATATAAAGCTAGCAGAAGGGAAATGCAATTTACAGTGCAGAAACAAACCTGCTTCTAGGCCTGCAGGTTGGAAAAGAATAATTGCAGAAAGGCAAAAGAGAAATTTTTAGAGTAATTTATGTTTGCTTTGTTTATTTGGTTGCAAGATGCATATATTTAACTTTTTAAACATGAGGATTTAATATGTATATGATCTTTTTTCTTTTCTCCCTTCCTCTTTCTTTCTTTCTTTCTTCCTCTTTCTCCCTATTTTTCTTTTCTTTCTTTCTTTCTTTCTTCCTTCCTTCCTTCCTTCCTTCCTGCCTTCTTTTCTTTTTCTTTCTTTCTTTCTTTCTTTCTTTCTTTCTTTCTTTCTTTCTTTCTTTCTTTCCTTCTTTCTCTCTCTCTCTCTTCTTTCTCTCTCTCTCTCTTTCTTTCTTTCTTCCGTCCATTTCTTTCTTTTTTCCTTCTTTCTTTTTCTTTGTTTGAGATTGGATCTTATGATATACCACAGGCTGTTCTTGAACTTATTAATTCATGATCCTACATTAGTCTTCTGAGCACCAAAATTACAAGAATGTGTCACCGTATCCAGGACTGCATTCCATCTGCTGAATGAGCATTTACCTTAATAAAATAGATTAAGAAATAGAAAAACTTTCCAAACATACATAGGTCCATTAGAGATACCCATGAGCAACTTGCACTTTTATGAAAATAAGCTCAAAAAACAAAAGAAAATGAACTCAGCACAGGTATTTGTCCTTTTTCAGAGAGTCTCTTTAACCTATGGGAACATGTTAGAAGCCTGCTGAGGTGCTGCGATTTAGTTCCGTAACAAGCTGCAGAAAATCAAGACCTAATCCTATATGGTGCATGTATTTATTAGCAAAACAAGACTGGCTCTGCTAAGACGACATCCCATTGTGTAGGTGTCACTTCTGATTGTCAAGTTGCAGAAAACATTCCACTGAAGTCTTCAGTTTGTTAAACCTGAAAGAGCTATTTACAGGCTTATATTTTCCTCTTGTGAACTATTAAGCATTCCATTGAAATTGCAAAGGAAGAATGGGTTTTTCTTGATGTCTTTGCTCCTTTGGGATGATTGCTAAGAAACATGCTTAGTATCAGAACCTATGAATCTGAGTCTCTCTATTAAGACAGTCTGAGTCTTAAATTGGGGGCACCCAGGGTATCAGCACTTCAAAATTACAGTGATATGTGCATATACAGAGATGTCCTCTAAGACAGGTCAGAAGACAACTCATATCCTTCTCCTCTAACAGACACTTAAAAGTGAGTAGAATATTTTCCATAACCACAAGTACTCTTTAACCAAGGTCAAAGTTAACCCAGTGGTACACATAGAAGTAGGAAGAAAACTATCACAGAGGAATCCAGACATTCTGTCTGTGACTTGAGAGTTGTAGCTTTGTTTGAAAGAGAAATGGGGTAGAATTGCCCATTGATTATTCTAGGTCTCTTAAAGTCTAGGATTTGCACCCATAAGTAATTTTTATAAGCAGAACATGAAATGTTGCCTACAGAAGGGTTAATTCCCTGATATATATACATGTATTGTAAGAAGCCTTGTTAGGAACACTGGCATTAGGTGCAGTGAGGGAATATATCCAAAACAGCTAGCACTGATAGGATGGGCCACCCAAATATGCTAAACAACAAACCCTAAGGTGGTTATCAGTGAATAGCTATTTCCATCTTCTGATTGGGCAGAATGGACGATAAGAACCAAAACCACACTGCAGCCAAGGCTACTCCTCCATCCTTTTGAGAGGACTATTAACCCTGGTGGAGAATATCTACTGAAGAACCATGTCTTCCTGACGGGACAGAAGAAATGGGATGAAAGGAACTGTCTTCCAGAGTAGTTCATACTGCCTGAGGAAGCCCCTGCAACACCAGAGCCTCAGACCAAGTGACAACAAAGACCAATGATTTGTTCTATCTACAAGGCACAATGACCCCCTCCCAAGATGTGGGAATGCCATATGGACATCAGGAAATAATAAGGGCTCTATCTGTCCAAGATATTTGACATCATGCCAGATGATTAACCTACTTTGTATCCTCAACATAACACTTCTTTCCCTTACAGCATTACTACACTGTGGCTCATATCAACCTTGACAAGATACTACAGGTTTTGTGGAACCAGGAAATACACTACACTGAGAGGGCTTACAATTCAAACTGGCAACATAAATTGATTACAAACTACCCTGTCTAATTGAGAAGATTGTTAACTAGTAATAATGTGCTTCCTTGAACAACTTTTTTTACCTTTGTTTAATTTATTTTTTCCACTCATACAAACTTGATAGGTACCCCATTCCCCTCTCTCCACCTCTCCCTGAAACCCCTTGCTCCCTCCCTCCTTTTCCCTTTCCTTTCTCCCCTCCCTCCCTCCCAGTGCCTCCTCCCTCCCCATTCCTGGAGCATTCTTTAGTGTGCATGTCAAACGTCCCTCTGGATCCTCCTCTCTGATGAGGTGTAAGGACTCAGTAGCATTGCCTAGAGCTCTTTCTTGTGTTCCCCTTTAGTATAGGAACACTATTGTGGCTGTTAATCCCTTGCCTCTAAGGATCCTAGTGCCTGTGATCCATGCTAGACTTTGGGGGGGGGTCAATGATATGTTGGTCATTGTGCAGGTCATGCAAAGTCTTATTATGATTACTTCGGCCCTAACTTGTGTGGAATGTATTGCATATCGTTGCTCCTCCCCATCTTTAGGCTCTTACAATCTTACCGCCCCCTCTTCTGCAAATTTCCCTGAGCTTTGGGATGGGGAGAGATTAGGCTGGCCTGGTTCCTGGTGATTAATGTAAGGTCTCTGATGTTCCAGTAAATATTAGCTTTTCTAACTACAATCTACCAGCCTCATCAAAACCAAAAATAAACACAGCAAAAATCATCACAACTATTCTTATTTGCAACAGCTGTGTTCAAACAATATTAACTACTAAAACTTCTGCAACTACATCGTCCTCTACCACTCCTACACCTTGGATATAACCACCAGCCAGAACACTCCACTATGTTATCTTGGAAAAAGAGGTTCCACTATATTGCAATCACTAATATTTTATGCTCAACCTTACTCATGACAAACTTTCTTTTTTATTATTATTATTATTATTTATTCAACTGTGTGCATATGCGTGTGTATGTGCGCGTGCGTGCGTGTCTGTGTGTGTCTGTGTGTGTGTGTCTGTGTATGTGTAGAACCACGGACGAATTCGGGAACCACCATGGACACCTCCACCTCCTTCTGCCCCGGGATTCACAGGCTCCGCCCTACCAGAACCAGAAGCACAGGCCGCCCCCGCTTCCGCCTGGCGTCTATACGTGGGATCTGGGATCTGGGATCTGAACTCAGGACCTTCCGCCTGCAAGGCGGAAGCTTAACCCCTAAGCCACCTCTCCAGCCCCAGACAGACAAACTTTCTATGCAAAATACATCCATTGTATGACTGTGGGATGCAACATCCATTACTGTGACGAATGGAGGAAGGTTACTGCCTATTACAGTCCCTTACTCAGGAGCTCCATCACAGACTTACACAACACCAATATATGGGAGAAAAACCCATTAAAGTGTCATGTGATTGAATTATTGTGCGACGTTACTGCTGCTTTAGCCATATATATTTTCCACATGTGTAAGATATAGACAAAGACACACAGACTTGCTTCAATACAATACTTGAGCAATTATAGCAATGCAAGTTTTACCTTCCTAATCAACAATGAACATGCAGATGGTACCTCTACCTGCAAATATGAGGTTGCTACGAAATTTCTCTCTGCTTTCTTTGCTCCATGGATATTCCAGATGTTGCAGTCTGATCCTGACCATTATGAAGATGGGCATTGAATATAACATGAATGAAGTCAATGGCTCAGAACCTACACCCACAATTACACTTACAAACCATGGCCTCCTCACTTAAAAGTGGAATCTCTGGATTTTAATTTCAAGTGCATGCTTTTGTCTAGACCTCATGGAGGTTATTGCCTGGATTCCCTCTTTCAGATATTCCCACAACTCAACCATACCAATGTTACCATTCTCTGTGTGAGGTAGGATTTCCAAACCCACCTTCCCATGGCAAGATGGATGTTTCAAATGCCTGGTTGACCTACCAAATACAGAGTGATTCATTCTCCCCAGTACCTGATTGAGCTAAGATTACAGCATTAGATACCCAACATTATAAATTCCCTATCATATTGACAGATACTCTACCCCAATCCTTTGCATCTTACAGTATATGGGATCTATGGAACTTCTTCAATATTCAAGAAAAATAAGCACACATGGCTTCCAATGTAGAGATCTGTCCAATACTGGCTGAGATGGTTGCTATATGATCCAATATGAAACATCTACAATGATCCTTAAGGCAAACTTCATCATCTTTTGGAATCAACAGCAAAATGGAACACAACAAACAAATTCCAGGCATACCACCTCACGTGTCTTAAATAACAAAACTTCTGAGGTGACTATCTTACTCCACAACACAATTTGAAGAGGAGCCCATTCAACCTGGAAGTCCCATAGGAGCTGCTGCCTGAATGAAGCCTTTGTTCATTGCTTTTAGTTTTCAAGATATCTATAGAAGTACACTGTATCTTGGGGTGTTGCTCACCTCCAATTATTTCCTCACTTTTATGTCCCATATTTTATATTGTAGCATCCTTATACTTAAGAATCATTGAAGGTATGACCACTTAATATGGAAGCTTACAGGTTTTCTTGTAACCCTGCATGTTTCCAATAGGAAGTTAATTTTTCCCACCATGATGTGACATATGATTCTTTGGGACTATGACCCGGTCCTAATGATGCTGAAGCATGAGTAGAGATCTTTGGAACCTACTGAATATAATCCCCCAACTCCAGTCCACAGCTTGGAAAAACATCGCATCAGAGAATGACTTAGACCGTTTGCTAAATATTGCGTTTTTTGGATAGGATCCTACTTTACCTGGCACAAACGCTATACCTCCTATAAGAGGGAACAGAAAATGCATGGTGCACCCTGACACCTGCAACTCTGAATTCTTCCATGCTCTCTGGATATACTGTTTATTGTTTGAAAAAGAATTGCTCTCACCAAAACTGCTTTGGATTGCATTGTTCATTTTCTATCACATTTCCTTCATGTGTATTCACTAGATACGGCATGACTGTGATTTTACCCTCATTGCTGATTTCTCTAGTACTTCTGTTCACAATTTTTCTTTGGAACTTACTCATCCCCTACCTGTGATTTACCATGTTCTACTGTGATTTGTGATGATCGTTTTTTGTGGGTTCTCCTCATGCCTGTGCCCAAAGAGACCAGGAGGTGGAACTGGATGAAAGAACTGTCTTTCAGAGTAGTTTGTACAATCCAAGGAAGTTTCCCCTCTCCTTCCCAAGCATTGGAGCCTCAAACCAAGTGATGACTCAGGTGAACCACCTTGGGACTGGAAAATTAGAGTAGAATGTACTTTTGGTTAATGTTAAGTTTTGTGTATGTCATTATACTATTTGGTTGACTGAACTGTTGCATATAATATTATAAACCCTGGAACCTAGCCTGTTATATCCTCTTTGGTTCACTGTGAGCCTACATTAGTTAACTTTCTACAGGGCTGTGACCCAATACCTGGAGTGAACAATTTAAAGATGAAAAACTTTCATTTTGACTCATGATTTCAGAAGTGTTGGTTCATCATAGCAAGGATCGTGTAGAGAAACAGAGTAGCTCACATTATGATGGTCAGGAAGCAGAGAAAGAGATAGGACAGAGTCCTGAACAAGGTTCTGCCCCCAGTGACCCACTTCCTCTTGCTCTGGTTCTATCATCTAATATTTCCAGTACCTCCCGAAATAGTGGCCTCATCCAGGCTTCAACACCTGAGACTATGGGGGTCATTTCATAGTCAAACACAACATAGTCTAAGACCTGGATTCAGGTTGTACATTCTGACTGAAAGCATGTTAGACAAGTTACCAACCCTGTTGATGCCGTCTCCTCCTGCATCCTGGTATTTTCTCATCCTTTAATCCTCCAACGTGAGGTATCTCTGTCTTTGCTTATCTCCAGAATGAAAATAAAACCTAAGTTCCAAGGAATCCTATCATAAATAGTATAGCAAAATAATGTTATTTTTACTGAAAAGTTGACATGAATAAGGGAGGGCTTTCATTGTATTTCACTCACCTGTAGAATATCTCCCAGGTGGGGGTGGGGGGCTGTTTGTTCAAATGAATGGGCATGTAAATATGTGTCTGTCTATATGCTTCAGTGTGTATATGTTTAAAGGTTCTGGCTCTTTATGCAGCACCTAGAATCTTCATTTCTATTCCTTTTTCTGGTATCCCTCCCAGAATTGCACATTGGTCTTATGTGGCATTTTCCTCGAAGCAAAACCGCCTCCATATTTGATCAGCTAAAATTACTTGCAAGAGACCATCAAGCTAAGATTTGCTGATTGTTGATGTTCCCTCAGAGACAGAGGGGTGGAGATGTCACTGATCCCTCTCTTTGATATTCTCCCTCCCCAGCCATTAGTATGTAACTCTGCCCCAATTGCATGTGTCCCCAAAGTCTTGACTAGCATATACAGCCTGAGGAAGGTTAATTGAAAGTAAGAGACCATATGTCTGGCTGTGGGAAAGCCATAATCCATTCTGGGCATGAGACTTTCCAGCCTGACTGCTGTGGGGTTACCCATGCTCCTGCAAGGAAACTTCCCCCAAGCTTCTCTATAAGTAAGCCTAATAATGTGTAGGTTCACAAAGTTAGATTTTAGTGTTAATCATTATTTTAATCTGTCATTAAAACCCTTTCAAGGTAGATAAATGTGTGGCTTCTCCACAGGAAAAGTTTCACACAATATCTCTATCCTCCATTAATCCACCTATTCCTCCAACCCTTATACAATAAGACTTACCTAAGTGGCTAGCAAACCAAATGGCCACTGGGTAACAAGATTGTCTTCTTTGTAGGTGGCTTGATAATTATCTACTGCAGCAGGACCTGATTTGCAATGTCCCTTGCATGCTGTCATAGTTAGATAGTGTGTCAACTTGACAGTTGAAGGTTCTGAGCTCTGGGCACATTTGCCAACAATTAGTAGTTGAGTTAAGTCCCAAGCAAGCCTGCAGGAGATTATCTAATTGATAGGGAAGGCCCAGTCTATGGGGCCTAGATGGGACTAGCCCCTGGGCCAGTGGATAAGACGGAGGGAGCTGAGGAAGTTGGCATACTTGGACAGATATGCTGCCTGGCATGGGAAGTCTGCCCCTTTCTCAACAATCCTAAAAATATGGTGTGGCTAGTTCAGTCCATGGTGTTGGTGTGGACTATCCTGCTGAGCTGGATTAAGAACTGTAACAGAAGAATCATAAGCCAAAATAAAACCTCCTTATTCCTCCATAAACTGTTTGATCATGAATTTATTGACAACACACAGAGTAAGTGTGACATATGTCAACTCTCTCATATAAATATCAGTACTTCATCAATTGTTAGAGTAATTTTTCAGGCCCTAACATCTCTGAAATTGTAATGCTACTCACAAAAGTCAGTATCTTAAAATTATAAGATTAGTGGTTTAGTTTTGATTAAGTATGGCATTTCCTCTAGTTGAGTACAAGGCTATTAATCTCTAAGAGCACTTGTTATTTTTATATATTATATACAACTTTTTTCATTTCACAACAGAAAATATCTCTAAGTCCAGGAAGTTCCAAGGATTGGTTAAGAAGTCGTATCCACAGATATGACTATACTGACTCACTATAATTCCCACATTTGAAAGATGGCTGGAAATAAGTATGGGAAATGCCTGTTTGTCTATGTTAATGAGATCTATAAAGGTAGAAGGAATTACCAATGGAATTAGAATTTTAGTGAAGAGGTCATTCTTACATGTGATCCAGAGCTTACACCAGAATCTCTCCTTATCAGGATTGCTATAAAGTGTTACTTTCACGGCCATTATTTTGATCATCCCAACCCCAACTGTGGTTATGGTACCATAAAAACTTTTGCAAACAGGAGAGTTTTATTCATACTAAATTGTTTCTCTTTGGCAATATAAAGTAGCTACCACAGCCTAGACATTTACATTTATTCCACCATCATTTAAAACTGTGAAACATCTTTTAAAGATGTGCAGGAGTTCTGTGTTTGCAGCAGAGAGACCAAGACCCTTACTTGAAAATCAGCCAAGCTTGAAAACTTCCCAAGTAACTACTAAGGAAGTAGTGAGAGATGGATGTGACCCCTATCTGCCTAATTCCAGGGCTTTTCAAAGCCCATCTGGTTTGCATTGCACACAAAACATCTTTTGTAGACCTTATTTAAATACAGCTGGGCAAAATCTACTGAGATTTGACATGTGTATTCTTATTACACAGATTCAATTTCAAGAAGTTTTACTAGGAAAATAATGTAATATCAGCACAATCACATACACACACACATACACGACTTGTAATATAAAGAATAATCAGAAATGATCTATCTATATCCCAATAAAGAAAATATTAAAATATCCTTGCTGTTTCATTCTAAAACATTACTGTTTAGCAAGGCTGAAGAAGTAGTTTAGTAAATAATGAAAGCACTTGCTGAGCAAGCATAAGGCTCAGAGTTCGGGTCCTCAGAATCCACATAAAAGCCAGCCTACTTGTTCAGCACTGTGAGGCAGACATAGAGGATCCCCTGGCCGAGTTGGTTAGGTAGACTAGCTGAATGAGTAAGCCACAGATTCAGCAAGAGATCATGCCTCAGCGAGTAATGTAGGGAGCAACTGAGAAAGATACTTGATACCTCCACATGCACATACATGCACTATACACATGCATGTGTCCCCTGAAACATGTATGTATACATTTATATACACATGCAAAAATACTGTGTAGCAGATAAAAATCATACACGAAAATCTCATGACAGATGTAAAAAGTGACTATGAGCACACATTTGTAGAGACAATTGCTACTTATATAAAATAATAGGGCCTTATAAGTCTGTGTTAGCAATGTGATTCACATCCAGCAAGTCACTTATAACACTACAAAAACTGATTAACTCTGAAGAATGGCATTGGAGGTGGATAGGGTAGAAATGATACATAATATTTGTTACATAATTTTTATTCTCATTTCTGTGGATTAACTTTTAACTGTGAGGATTCAGGTGACAGACGTGCGGATTGTACACCACTCACACATCTTTTTATTTTATTTTTGTCTTATTTTATTTTTCTCCTTTTACAAGCATATTGAGTACTCTTCCTCCCATCCCCTACCTTTGCTTCATCAACCCCTCCCAACCCCTCCCACCCTTCTGCCTGTATGCTTCTATGGACTCCAGGCTTCCCTCTGGTTCTTGTGGGGATTCAGGCCTCTGTTACATACCTTTTTATTAGACAGTTACAAACAGTGGCTGAGGACTGTAGATTGCTGAATAGCACAAACAAAAGATTCTCATTGTTTTTTTGTTATGAATTATGTACTCTGCCTAATGGGTAGCTTGTTTTTTCTGTCTCCCAAGTCAGAACTGTGAAGAATAAAAGTGTAAGTCAGCAAAATCCATAAGCATAACCTGTATCAAGGAAACAGTCCTATTAATGATAATGCTGGGCTTATTGAACACTAGTGATATTTTGGTTTATGCTTAGTTGCTCCCAAGTTTTAATAAAGAGCCCATAATATCTGCTCTTTACCAAGGTAATTTAAGGAAACTCATCACAATGTGTACAAAACAACAGCGGTGAGTTGCATGCAATGAACTGCCACACTTTTCAGTATATTAACTGAAATTTTCTGTCTCTGGAATGATTTTCTTTCCTGCCTCAAAAAAGGTCCAAGTTGGTTCATAGCAGAAGGTTTCAATATTTTGCCAGTCATCTTAAAGATATCTTTAAATGTAACGTAATGGCATTTAAATTAAATTAAATTTAAATTAAATGTAATGGCATGCTTTGTGTGGTAAACATTTGGGCCTCAATAGAGAATGGACTACTGAGAGAATTTTGCAGTACTGAGGCTTTTAGTATGGATTGGACATCTTTTCATGATTTACCCTGGGCACCCGGATAAAGAGATTTTTCACTATGCTCAGCACTAATAATTAGCTTTGTTGTCTAGTTGAATCAGTCGATCGAAAGGATTGGGGCATATCCTCTAACATGAACAGTGTAGGCATGAATAAATTATTAATTTACTCTGAACCTCACTTATATATGTTTCTTTATGTACATATGAATGTATATATAAATAAATAACACAAGATAACCATGTATAGCTTAATTTGAAATTTAAATATTTGAGAGAAAGTTCAGTCAGTAAAGTGCTTGCCATGTAAGCATGAGAACCTAAGTTCATTCTCAAGAACCCATGTAAAAAAAACCAAACGTGGTGGTGCACTCATAATCCCAGCACTAGAGAGGTGGAGATGGGTGGCTTTCTAGAGGCTCACTTGCTCTCTACTCTAGCCTAATTGTTGAGCCTCAGATGCCAGAGATTCTGTCTCAATAAAACAACTAGACAAGTTCTGAGGAGCAACACCTGAGGTTGACCTCTTGTTTCCTCACATGTACATATGCACAAATACAGAGAGAGAGAGAGAGAGAGGAATTTGTAACTTCACTTACAGAAAGTTAAGGGGAAATCCATCTGGCCCCAGGTCTTGCTTTACTAGCTAGAAAATAATGTAAATGACACCGTGCCTTTTCTGAACCTACACCTTAAGAGACTTATTTTCGAAATTTTGACCAGTTATGAGTTTCTATATTAACCCACTGCCCATTGCAGAATAAAAGCTTCTCTGACCAAGATTAGGAATAGTACTTATGTATGGGTTATCGTTGTAATTAGCCTATATGGTTGCTGATAAAATCATGGCAAAACATCTTAAGGGAACAAGGGGTTTGAATTTGGCTTATGATAGTCCAGGTATGATTCCTTTTTCAGCTTAACAAGAGAGCCCACACGAACATCAAGAGCCAAGGTAGCGGGCCACAACATATCCACATAATGACTGAGCTGAGAGAGGAACAAATCTCACTTACCAGATCAGCATATTTGGCCAAGTAAATGGGAGAATGTCAACTAGTTTCCTCTATCTTATTCATTTGCCTAAGGTCTAGTCAAACCCACTATGGGCTGGGTCTTACTCATTAGCTACACAATCTCTTGCAGATTTGCTCTGTTAAACTCAACTACTAACTCTCTACAAATGTGTCCAGAGCTTGAACTCACAACTGTCAGGTTAACACCTGTACCTAACTATGACAGGTATAAACATAAATACTTGGAATACAATTTGAGAACATGCCCACTTAGCAAAACAATAGTTTTGTTTATGTTTAATTGTACAAGTTGTGCTTATAGTACCACACTAATAGTTTATTCTTAAAGTGCCCATTGTGAATTCCTTCCTGAGAGAGGAAGTTGGTTGCCACAATAACTTTCATGTCACTATTATACCAGAAGTCTCCTCTTGCCTAGAACGTCAGTATCATATCACGCAGGTTCCAATGCCATGCAAAACCACAGATTTTTTTTTTTTGCCACAGGACTCAGCATAACACCTTCTGGCACTAAGAAAGCTAACCAGGAGGAAGAAAGTTTCCCGATAAGTTCCAGCTTGGTTTCTCTACATTCACAAATAAAGTTACTATGTCTTCAGAGACAGGGTTTTACTATGTAGATAGTGGTGGTTTACTATGTAGGTTGGTGGGCAACCAAGAGCCATTCACAATAGCCTATGTTGCTTTGGACTCATCTGGGACCGCCCTAGTAATAATTCTTAGAGAGGCATTCCACACTGTGATTCTGGGAGCTTCATCCATCCTGGCCCATTGTATATGTTCCAGAACAGTAATTTGTTCTCAAGCAGAGAACATTTTCCTTCATTCTGACCCAGATTCTCTAGCTTTTCCTGAATCTATGGATCTCGGCTCTTTACCCCTGAAGTTGCGTTATGCAAGCAGAGGCACAGGAAAACACAGAAGTTAAGTTAGCAAAGCGTGTCTTCGTACTTGAAATTTATCGTTTGACCTTCAGCCTTCTGTCTGCTGTACCTTGCAGCTTTCAACTATATGAGGAAGAGCAGGCTTTCCAGAAGGAGTGCTTGGGAGCAGAGGCAGTGTGCCCAGTTTCACCATGTCAATCTGACTTTCAGGGAAACAATCTGGTCAGATCTTCAATTAGCAGCCCTGCTGGTAGCCCAGGCAGAAAGGTTTTCAAAAGCTAGCAGCAGGAAATGCAGTAAGAAGCTACTGCTGCTGTGTCAGAATGAGGGATTGTCTGCCCAGAGTCATGACCTTGGTGGGTAGAACTCGGTCATTTTAATTGCATTGCAGTTAATTTTATCTTTACTCCTTCCGTATGATTCGTGTCTCCTGTGATAATCTGAAAAAAAAAATGGTTCAATTTCTTCAATGGACCAGCTACTTCCTAGTTTTATGAAAATGGTGGAAGTGGGAGGAAGATAATAGAGAGACAGAGGTAGCAACAGAGAGAGAGAGACAGAGAGGCAGAGAGAAATGGTTTGCATCACTAATCAGACTGAGTAGGAAGGATTCCAATTAGCACTCACTGGTAACATAACTTCTTCCCTTTGAAAAGAATGGCAAATGACCCATATTATAGATATTTCAGATATTGGCCTTCTTTTTGTTTTCCTTTCCTTCCCAATACTTTTAGAACATTTTTTTTAGCTTAAGCATTAATGGCAATCTAATGCCAGAAACATGAGAGGAGAAAGTTGATGGTCCGCGAATTACATTTTCTGTACAATTAACCTCTGTGGTAGGCTACTTCGTTTCCAAATTTGCCTGTGGGAGAAAACAGCCTTTGAGACAGAGAATGACACAAATACCGACTAGGACAGGAACAGCTCTCAAGAGTTCCCTTGATGTAGTTATAGACATTAGGCAGCAAAGATTGATTCTTATTTCATAGATGAAGAACTGTTTGGATTATGAAGTCAAGAGAGTATCTTTTCTTGGATTTCCCCAGTAGAAAATATTTGTCTTGAGGATAAGGACCTATGGTTAAGAAATGGTAAGGAAAATACATATTGTTATGGGGTGACTGCTTGCCAGGAACAGAAGCTCCAGATGCAAATACCGGTGAAAAAGTTGATTTATTACTCTGAATAAGGGCCCAGCTCTCTGGTCAAAAACCATGATCCAGAAACACCAAAAGATAAGTTAACCACATTTTATACACATCTTGCTTTAACAGAAGCAGAAAAAAGGGAGTTCTGTCTTGTCAATGATCTACTATGGAATGTGACAGTCTCCTGGATGGCTATCTACTTTATTTGCTAAGGAAGGGAAGCAGGAATGGATACTGACGTAGTCAGATGTCAGAAGAACTGATGTTTGTCAAGGGCAGAAGTCTTGGACTTTTATCCTTTGTGAGCTTTTTCACAGCAACCTCTTATCTAAGTCTCATTGGAAGGGAGGGGCCTAACACAAGCCTTCTATAGTATGGGCTTTTATTAATAATTTATCCTATTTTAATAAAAGGCTATGCTTCTTCTGATTTCTGTTATCTTCAACATATTCAACTTAATTCCCAAAGAGACTTGAGGATTATAGTGGTATGTTACTATAAAGATACACTTTTTACATTCAACAAATAATCTTTGTGCAATCTATGTTAGATGATAGAGATAAGATGATGAAATTTTTCTTTACAGAATTAGGGAGATAAATGCCAAACAAACACAGATATGTTACCCACACAATGTGACGAAAAACATAAAGACAGAAAATGGTGCTAAAAGAGTGAGTGTCAATGTGAGGATTAAGGAAAGCATATGAGAGTGACACATGTTTAAAATAACATCTAAAGGATGAGGGGAATTGGGGACACAAAAAGTGAGCTGTGTCTCAAGCAAATGGAGCACTAGGACCGAGGCCTTGAGGTAAGAAAGGTCTCTGTCTGATGAGGAAATGAAAAGTCTAGTTTCTGAAACATGGTGATGCTGAAGGAGATGCAGGTGAGAAGTTGGAAGATGTCATAGTCAGATACAGGTGTCAACTTGACAGTGGAGGACTGGAGCTCTGGGCACATTTGTGGAGAATTAGTAATTAAGCTCAGAACAAGCCTACAGAAGATTGTCTGATACGGAAGACCCTGCCCATGGTGTGTGGGACTAGTACCTGGGCGGGTGAATAAGATGGAGGGAACTGGATGAGAAAGTTGGCATCATTCTATATATACTTAGTCAAACATGCTGGTCTGGCAAGTAAGGATTGTCCCTCTTTCAGCCGTTATGTGTAGCCAGGTCCCTCGGTGGTAGTGTGGGCTCTCTTGCCAAGCTGGATAAGGAACTGTTACCAGACTATCGTAAGCCAAAATAAGCCCATGATGTTATGGATTTATAAGCAGTCATGCAGGCAAACTGCAATAAAAGGAATGCTGAGACTCAGGCAAGAGGCCTTGCACACATCAATAAGAAGACTAGATTTTATCCATAAGCAGCAGACAGCTTTAGAAGCAGTTAGCCAATTGAAAGTTTCTATGTCCTATAAGCTTTTCAAGGTGGTAGCTACTGGTCGCACAGCTATTAAGCATTTGAAATAGCCATTACATTGGGCATCAGAGTTTTCAAGGGTTTGTGGAAGAATGTGACAAGATTGCGTATATCTGTTAAAACTCACTGTGATTAAAGTCTGGAGAATTGGGGAGAGGGGACAGATAGCCACTGGGCATTTGGGTTGCACTGCAGATAGTGCATATGGAAAACATTTTCTCAGGAGGAATCATAGGGCTCAGTTATATAGAGGTTCTCTACAGAGAAAGAAAATGGAGGGTAGCACAATTCAAGAATAAAGTCTTAAGATCTTCCCCTGGGGTCCATAGAAGTAGGCTGACAAGAGGGTGGGAGGGAGTGGAATGGATTGATGAGGGGAAAGGAGGAGGATGGGAGGGAGGGAAGATGGGGAGAAGCAGGAATTAGTACTCAATATGCTTGTAAAACTAAAAATCAATTTTAAAAAGATTCTGGCTTGAACATTTGGTGGAACATGCCATTCATCATGGCAGGATGCAGTAGTGGTGGTGGTTATGGGGTGCAGATCTGAAAGGTGGGACAAGGGCAAAGAAATTTTTTCCTTTGATGCTATTGGCATGTCGTGGTGGAGGTGGCAAGAGGCCTCTCCAAACCTCAAAGACTGACTATCAGCAAGAGATGAGGAGTTACACTGAATGGACGAGAAGCTCAGACCTAGAGATAAGTTAGGTTTTCAGTCAATGGTCTATTCTACTTGGAACAGTGAGTAGGTCACTGGAGAAACAGACCGTTCTTATGCGTCTTCCCAGGCATAAACATTTGTCATGTATAAACTTCAGAAGTTGCTTTCTAGTGTTTACCAGTGTGAAGATTAGAAACTGCAGTAGTACAGAAGATGGTTTTGATCAATAAGAGCAAAACATTAAAGAATATGAAAACATCGTAGAACATCATTCCCTTTTGTAATTTCCTTTCTTTTGGTGACATAAGAATGTCTCAGGATTCTTGGAAGATAACAAAATCTAGCTACACAACATTGTTTTATTTTCATTTTACAGTTGCTTTCTTTTTAAATGTAAAGACAATTGAACCATTTTCTGAAAGTTCATCAAGCTTGCAGGAAGCTTAAGAAATTTAGAGAATATTTTCTTTTAACCCACAGGGAATAAGTTGATATGACCCATCATCTCCAAATACTCAGCAGTGTAGTTCTTACCAACAAGGGTTTTCTCTTTATTTATTTTTTTTATTTCAGCTCATACAAACTTATTAGGTACACCAGTTACCTCCCTTCCTCCTCCTCCCCCCATACCCCCTGCTCCTCCTTCCCACCCCTCTCCCTCCCCATCCCCTAGTGCCTCCCGCCCCAATTCCCAGAGGGTCCTTTCTTGTGCATGTCTGATTTTCCTCTGGGCCCTCCTCTCCGATGACGTACAAGGACCCAGTGGCCTTTCCCTGAACCCTTTCCCGTGTTCCCCTTAGGTATAGGAACACTGCTGTGGCTGCCAATCCTTTACCTCCAAGGCTCTTGGTGCCTTTAGCAGATGCTAGACTTTGTGAGGTCAACAGTGTGTTGGACAATGCACAGGGCATGCAAAGTCCAATTATGATTGCTTCAGCCCTAACTAGTATAGAGTATCTTATATATCATTGCTCCTCCCATCCTTTTGCTCTTACACTCTTACCACCCCCTCTTCTGCAAATTTCCCTGAACTTCAAGATGGGGAGAGACTAAGCTTGCCTAGTTCTAGGTGGTTGATATAGAGTCTCTGAAGTTCTGGATTGTGGTTTGTTGATTTTCTTTTGCAGTTTTGCTGCTCCTGTAATGCCCTTCACTCCATCCTGGTGGTTTTCTCTTTATAACTACAACAAAACTAATTGAAATTAGGACCCCACTTGAGCTTCACCAATGGCATTTCAGCAAAATAATCTCTGCATTTGTTTGTCCCATCTTTTAGACTTCTGCCCCATGGAACAGCTTCTCAATCTTGGACTATCATAACCTTGACACTTGAAGTGTCACAGATTGGTACTTTCATAGAAAGTACAATTTGTGTTTGTCTGGCATTTCTTCATGATTAGATTCTGCTTCTTTGGCAAACTATCACAGAAGTGATACCATGTTCTTTGCTATGTCTCCTACTGAATAGCATACAATACTGATTTGTCCTGTTGTTGCTAATGCTCTGATTACTTGTCTGAGGTGCTGTCTTCCAGGGTTCTCCAGAATGAGGAAAACTATTCTGCTATTCCTTTGCACTTGTAATATAGAAAGGAATATTTTAATAATTATTATTTTATTTATTTTTAGTTTTACAAGCATATTGAGTACTAATCCCTTCTTCCCTTTTCCCCCTCCCTCCCATCCCCCTCTCTTCTCATCAATCCATTCCATTCCCTCTCACCCTCTTGATTAGCTGCTTCAATGCACCCAGGAGTTCCGTCTGGCTTGTCTATTCTTATGGAGGTTCAGGCCTCTGTGGCATACCAAGTTGTTCCTCTTTGGGCCACCCCACTGACAGAGGCATTTTCCCTTCACTTATCCAGCTCTAGTCCCCAAGGTTTCCACTGTGCGTTCTTAACTTTCTTGAGTTCCTCATAAGTCTATGGGGACATGTTGGTATGTCAGTCATTATGCAGGTCTGGTAAGGACAACTTCAGTGAGTTCCTGGATACAGAAATCCTGCCTTGAATGTAGTGTCTTGTCCAGTGGTTGGTTTAGTTTCTTATAATCTCACCACCCCCTAGAAAGGAATCTTGATAATAAATAAATATCTATCCTTCATCAAAATTTAAGGTCTACTTTCAACATCCATTGGGTTTTCTTGGATGAACTTCTGGCTGCTCTGATAGCTGCCAAATAGTGAGTTTGAAATTCCAGCACTCTTCAACTGAGGTAAGATGTTTTGTGTGTCCCTGTTTATTGTATGGGATCTGTATGGGATCATAGATCACTAGTTTATCAACTGGTTATAATTCCTTACTCTTGTTAGTTACTTTGATGCTCAAATTGCCCCAGATTGGCTTCTCTAGTTTGTCATCTCTCCTGCTGCGTCTTGTTCCTTAAACACTTTCTTAGTTCTGGCATAAGGTTCTACAGATAATTCAGTGTTAGTTCTGATAGCAGCCACTTCACCAAGGTGTGCCGTTTAGTGAAGAATGGTGTTTGGAAGTAAGTTAAGTGACTCATTGCTGTTGGATGTAACTGTTCTCAAGCTGTTCCCCCTCTCTTCATACATGCATGTGCATACACATAAACACACTCACGCAAGTTTATGCACAAGTTTATACATATTCAAAATAAAGACGCATAGATACCAGTATCCACATCTCATACCATCTCTCCACCTATCGTGTGCTCATACTAATTCCAGCTCAATGACTCAGGCTTCAATCTAGTTGTACCCCTTTCCATATTCTTAATTCTCTACCAGAAGTAAGAAATCTAGTACCCATGGGCAATGAGATTCTTTCCTTCTTGGCTCCTTCAGCCAGTCTTTGATCACTGTGCTGCCTTGGTCATGCTGCCTTCATCGATGTCCTTGGGCCTTAACATGACCTCTCTTCTGTTTCATCACAGGTGTTTTAAATTTCCAGTGTTAATTTCGATGTCCTTGCTATGTCTGCCAGATTCTGTTGCCTTCTTTGTCTTTCTGTATTCTTTGTCTTTCAGTATATCTTATAACTTTTCTACTCTGGCATTGACAGAATGATGGTGAATAAACCTTTCATAGGGAAATGGTTATCTCAAAAAATAAATGGGAAAAAGAAAAATTTTTTTCTCCAGCAGGAAAAATGATAGATTACAAATGCACTGTGTTTTAGTTAAATATCAACATCAACTTGACAACTGAAGGCTGATCTTTTGGCACATCTGGGAAGAATTAAGGCTGAGGCAAGTTTTAAGCAAGTCTGCCAGAGATTGTTTGATTGGTACAGAAAGACCCAACCCATAATGAATGGGACCATTCCTTGGGTAGTTGGATAACATGGAGAGAGTTGTTTCTGCACTTGGGTATACTTGTAAGTTGGCATACTTTGAAAGATTTGCAAACCGACAAGTGAAGATTGTCCTCTCGGCAGTCCTGTGGACATAGTATGGCCAGTTTCCTTGAATCTGGTTATTGAATGAGCTCTCCTGCCAAGACAGACTGTGAACTGTAACCAAGAATTATAAGAAAGAATGAAATCCCTATTTCTCTTAAGCTGTTTGGTCGTGGATTTATTGACAACATGAGACAAACTGAACAAACTATTTTGCAACTATCAGAACAGTGACGAGTTCTCTATCTTCTGATGAGCCCTAGACCATGGAGTTCAGTGCTCTCCCCATGCTTGGTAGAGGAGGATGGACAGAGCGCCAGAATAGAGGATTTCCTTTGAGGAAAGTCATGCTAAGAGTAGAATTGACAGTTTCAAGATAGTTATCTATCCTCTGTACCTTCTGGAAGCACAGGGAGGTTTCTCTCCACTATTCACTGTGAGAACCTAATAGAACCACACAACATAAAACTCATGAAAATGTAAGTGCCACTATGCCTTTGATACCAAAAGATTAATTCTTTTTCTTGTCTATACTGAGCTTCTAGCAGCTAACAATTCAGGTTTTGTTATCCAAGTACAGTGGCTGCCACAGACGTTTCACCTCTTGTTTTGTCTTTTTCCCTCTGTAATGACTTCTGATTTTCCATATTCACCTATTTCTAAGTTAGTGGGTAGAGATTTGCCCTGTGGCCTGTGCCTTTAAGAAAAGTCATTTTCGGAGTGAGTGAGAGAGAGAGTGAGAGAGAGAGAGAGAGAGAGAGAGAGAGAGAGAGAGAGCCCAGCAGCCCCCAACCACCCGGAGCCCCACGCGTCCCGGCAGTGAGCACCCAGGCCAACTGCGGCTTAGCCTGGACCCTGCCCCGGACTCAAGCCCTTCGCATCCTCCCGCCCCGTGCGCCTCGCCACCCCCCTGGATCCCAGGTGAAGAATTCTGCCATCAATATCAGACCCTCTGCCTCTCTGGCCCACCAGGGACCTACGCACGTGGTCCATGGAAGACACACTGCTACTCAGAATTCAATAGAGCCCAAAGGAAACTCAAGCAAAACTCTAAGGAACAAAGGGAACACAGGCCATACATCTGGACTCCACTACAATCAGTATATCATGTGGGTGAAAGTCTTCTCATCCAAGCCCAAAGATAAGTAAACTTTTTCTTTTCACCTTACTGATCCTTTAAAGTATCAATGCTGTAGATCAACTTTCTCATACACCCACCCACAACATACAATTCCAGGGAGTACACCACTCACCCCCACATTTCACCAAGAAACTAAATTGTAAAAGTGCACTACCAAACTAATATTCACTCCCTGGTAACATAACCTGACTTAACTGATGTACTACCAGCCTAGTAGCCTCATCTAGGATATAATAATAACAATATACAAACATACCCAATCCAAGGCAAGCACTAGTAATAACTGGCAAGCATAACAATACTAACTACGTCGATTCAGTGAAAATCACAGAAACTGAAAGGTCCTAAAAAACAAAACAACAATGTACAAGTCAAAGTGCAGATCCACGAGAAACAAAACCCAAGAAGACCAATCTCCTGCCGAAAGAATCAATCCCATAATGACGGATTCCGACCAGAACAAATCCACAGAAAATAGCCATGAAAGCCAGACCCAACATAACGACTTTCAGAGTATGATCGTTACCATGATTAATAATATGAAAGAGGAAATCCGAGAAGAGTTAAATAACCGTGTCAACCACTTTGACCAGGAACACAACAGGAACCTGGAGGAGTTGAGAAAAACAGTTCAAGAAACAAAAATAGGTATAGAGCAGGTAAAACAGTCTCAGGCAGAGTTTAAAATTGAATTAAAAGACAAGTTATCTTCAACCCAAAACTCAATAGAGAGTCTTATCAGCAGAATAAATGAGGCAGAAAATAGAATTTCAGATCTTGAAGACAAAGTAGGAGAATTAACCAGCTCAATGGAAGAGATTGTTAAAGCCAAAAAGATATTGGAGAGGAACATTCAAGAGATATGGGACACCCTGAAGAAGCCTAACATGCGCATTCATGGAATACCAGAACAAGAATCCTAAAATACCACACCTGAGGAAATATTTCAATTCATCATAAATGAAAACTTCCCACAATTAAAGAATGAGAGGCCTATCCAAATACAAGAGGCATTTCGCACTCCAAACAGATACGACCAAAATAGAAAATCGCCACGGCAAATAATAGTCAAAACACTCCACATTCAAGACAAAGAAAAGGTGCTGAGAGCTTCAAGAGAAAAAAAGCAAGTCACTTTTAAAGGTAAACCTATTAGAATAACAAATGACTACTCAATGGAAACAGTAAAAGCAAGAAGAGCTTGGAGAGACATACTTCAAGTATTAAATGAGCAAAAATGCCAACCCAGACTGATATACCCGGCAAAACTATCTGTCATGATTGAGGGAGAAAGAAAAGCTTTCCAGCACAAAGACAACTTGAAGGGATACATGTCTACCAAACCAGGCCTTCAAAAAATCCTAGAACTGATACTCAAGCTTGAAGAAAAGAACAAGCGTATCCAGGAGGACAGAAGGGAAGTATAATACCACCAAAACATAAACATCAAACAACATGCTTACAAAATCTACTAAACATAAAAAATGTCCAGAATTAAAAATAATTTCTCCATTATAACATTAAATGTCAATGGTATTAACTCACCGATTAAGAGACATAGATTACGGGCTGGAGAGGTGGCTCAGGGGTTAAGCCTCCACCTTGCAGGCAGAAGGTCCTGAGTTCGGATCCCAGATCCCACGTATAGACGCCAGGCGGAGGCGGAGGCAGCCTACGTTTCCGGTCCTGGTAGGGCAGAGCCTGTGAATCCCGGGACAGAAGGAGGTGGAGGCGTCCATGGTGGTTCGCGGATTCGTCCATGCTTCTACACATACACAGACACACACACACACAGACACACACATGCACGCGCACATACACACGCATATGCGCACAGTTTAATAAATAAAAAAAATTTAAAAAAAAAGAGACATAGATTACAAACTTGGATTAAAACCACAATCCAACAATCTGCTGCCTTCAGGAAACTCATCTCACCACAAAAGATAGGCACATCCTAAGAATGAAATGCTGGTCCAAAATCTTGCAAGCTAATGGAACCAGGAAACAGGCAGGGGTTGCAATTATGCTTTCAGATAAAGTGGACTTCAAACCAAAGAAAATCATAAGAGACACGGATGGATACTACATTTTACTCACAGGTACAATTCACCAGGAAGACTTCACGATACTGAACATATATGCACCCAATACGGGCCCCTCCACATTCATTAAGAAAACCCTACAGCGTCTAAAGCAAGAAATCAACCCCCAAACGATAATTCTTGGGGACTTCAACACCGCCCTCTCAACATGGGATAGATCAACAGGTCAAAAGCTTAACAGAGACACTTTGGAGCTTAAACAAACCCTTAAAGAAATGGACCTTACAGATCTCTATCGAACTTTTCACCCACGCACCAAAGAATACACATTTTTCTCAGCAGCACACGGAACTTTCTCCAAAATAGATCACATATTGGGCCACAAAATGAATCTACACATATACAAAAATGTTGAAATTCTAACCTGTGCCCTATCAGACCACCACGGCCTAAAGCTGGACATCCACAACACAACAAACAAGAGAAAATACACTAAGCTCCTGGAAACTTAACAATATGATGCTGAATGAGAACTGGATTCAGGAAGAAATTAAAAAGGAAATTCAAGATTTCCTGAAAGTGAACGATAACGAAAATACAACTTACCAAAATCTCTGGGACACAATGAAAGCTGTCCTAAGAGGTAAGTTCATAGCTCTTAATGCCTACATCAAAAAAATGGAAACATCAGAAATAAATAACTTAATGATGCAGCTTAAGGCTTTAGAGAAACTGAGCAATCTGATCCCAAAAGTAGTAGAAGAGAGGAGATTAGCAAAATAAGGGGAGAAATATCTGAAATCGAGACTACACATTTTTCTCAGCAGCACACGGAACTTTCTCCAAAATAGATCACATATTGGGCCACAAAACGAATCTACACATATACAAAAAAGTTGAAATTCTAACCTGTGCCCTATCAGACCACCACGGCCTAAAGCTGGACATCCACAACACAACAAACAAGAGAAAATACACTAATTCCTGGAAACTTAACAATATGATGTTGAATGAGAACTAGATTGAGGAAGAAATTAAAAAGGAAATTCAAGATTTCCTGAAAGTGAACGAAAATGAAAATACAACTTACCAAAATCTCTGGGACACAATGAAAGCTGTCCTAAGAGGTAAGTTCATAGCTCTTAATGCCTACATCAAAAAATGGAAACATCAGAAATAAATAACTTAATGATGCAAGCTTAAGGCTTTAGAGAAACTTGAGCAATCTGATCCCAAATGTAGTACAAGAGAGGAGATTAGCAAAATAAGGGGAGAAATATCTGAAATCGAGACTAAGAAAACGATAGAAAAAATTAACCAGTCAAAAAGCTGGTTCTTTGAAAAAATCAATAAGATACACCACTAGCTAAATTAACCAAAAGCAAGAGAGAGAAAACCTAAATTAACAAAATTAGAAATGAACATGGAGTAATCACTACTGTTACCCAAGAAATCCAGAGAATTATAACATCATATTTCAAAAACATATACTCAGTGAAGTTTGACAACACACAAGAGATGGATGAATTTCTAAGTAAATACAACTTACCTAAATTGAATCAGGAAGTTGTGAATTATTTAAATGGCCCTATAATATAAGGAAATTGAAGAAGTAATCTCAAATCTTCCCACCAAAAAATGTCTTGGACCAGATGGATTCAGCACAGAATTCTACCAGACATTTAAGGAGTCAATAACACCAATACTCCTTAAACTGTTCCATCAAATAGCAAAGGAAGGAACACTACCAAATTCCTTCTATGAAGCTAATATCGTCTTAATCCCAAAACCTAATAAAGATCCACTTAAAAAAGAAAACTATAGGCCGATCTCCCTGACGAACACAGACGCAAAGATTCTCAACAAAGTCTTAGCAAATCGGATTCAAAAACATATCAAAAAGATCATTCACAGGGACCAAGTAGGCTTCATCCCCGGCACACAAGGTTGGTTCAACATACGAAAATCAATAAATGAAAATTCATCATGTAAACCAGTCCAAAGTCCAAGACCACATGATACTCTCAATAGACGCAGAAAAAGCCTTTGACAAGATCCAACAGCCTTTTATGATCAAAACGCTAGAGACAGTAGGAATGGAAGGAACCTTTATCAATATAATAAAAGCTGTATACAACAAGCCCACAGCAAGGATTATGCTCAATGGGGAACAATTGGAAGCATTCCCACTTCGATCAGGAACTAGACAAGGCTGTCCACTCTCACCACGTCTATTCAATATTGTACTTGAAGTCTTAGCTGAAGCCATAAGACAAGAAAGGGACATAAAAGGGATTCAAATCGGCAAGGAAGAAGTCAAGCTATCCCTATTTGCAGATGACATGATCTTATACCTGAGTGATCCCAAAAACTCCACCAGGAAGCTCCTGGAACTAATTGAGAAGTTCAGCAGGGTGGCAGGATACAAAATAAATGTGCAAAAATCAGAGGCCTTCCTATATGCCCAGAATGAAAGAAGTGAAAAAGCCTTGAGAGAAACAATCCCATTTACGGTAGCCCCTAAAAAAATGAAATACCTTGGTATAAACCTAACCAAGGAGGTAAAAGACCTTTACAATGAAAACTTTAAAACCCTAAAGAAAGAAATTGCTGAAGACATCAGAAGGTGGAAAGACCTCCCATGCTCCTGGATTGGTAGAATCAACATCGTAAAAATGACCATCGTACCAAAGGCAATATACAAATTCAATGCTATACCAATTAAAATCCCAAAGCAATTTTTTAAAGAAGTTGGCCAAATAATCTCAAAATTCATATGGAGGCACAAAAGACCCAGGATAGCAAAGACAATCCTGAGTAACAAAAACACTGCTGGAGGTATTACCATACCGAACCTTAGTCTATACTACAAATCCATAGTTATAAAAACAGCCTGGAACTGGCTCCAAAATAGACACACAGATCAATGGATAGGGTTGAGGACCCAGATATAAGCCCACAAAAATACAGCCATTTGGTCTTTGACAAAGGGGTCCAAAGAATGCAATGGAAAAAGAACAGCATCTTCAACAAATGGTGCTGGCAAAACTGGATCTCCACATGCAGAAGATTAAAGCTGGACCCGTACTTGTCACCATGTACAAGACTTAATTCCAAATGGATCAAGGACCTTGATATCAGGCCAGAGACTATAAAAACCATAGTTGAAAGGATAGGGAACTCCCTTGAGCTGATTGGGCTAGGCCAACAGTTCCTAAACAGACATCCAATGGCACAGTCACTGCTACCAACTCTCAACAGTTGGGATCTTGTGAAATTAAAGAGCTTCTGTTCAGATAAAGAGATTGTCACACGAGCTCAAAGGCAACCCACAGAATGGGAGAAAATCTTCACTAACCACATATCTGATAGAGCTCTACTGTCCAGAAAGTTAAACACCAAGGAAACCAATGGCCCAATTAAAAAATGGGCTTTGGAACTTAAAAGAAATTTTACCAGAGATGAAATTAAAATGTCTAACAAATATCTTAAAAAATGCTCCACTTCTTTAGCCATCAGGGAAATGCAAATCAAAACTTCCCTGAGATATCATCTCACCCCGGTCAGGATGGCAAAAATCCACAATACAAACAACAACAAGTGCTGGAGAGGATGTGGAGAGAGGGGAACTCTACTACATTGCTGGTGGGAATGCAGGCTCATACAGCCATTCTGGCGAGCCATCTGGAGATTCTTAAAGAAATTAAAGATTGAAATGCCATATGACCCTGCTATTCCACTTTTGGGAATAACCCCCCATGCAGTAGAGGTTCGCCTCGATAGCACAAGCACGACTATGTCCATAGCAGCACTGTTTACAAGAGCAAAGTCATGGAATCAACCTAAATGTCCAACAGTTGACGAGTGGATAAGGAAACTGTGGTACATCTATACAATGGAGTACTACTCCGCCATCAAAAATGATGAATTACTGGAATTTTCTGGGAAATGGATGTCATTAGAAACAATTATATTAAGTGAAGTATCCCAATCCCAGAAAGTTAAGCGCCGTATGTACTCTCTATTAGGTGGCTCCTAGTACCAAACTCACCCAGCCCACATTGAGACACTCAAGGGTAAACCTATGTAATACGGTAATTGCAAGAATTGTGAACAGGAGGGATGGGGTTGGAGGGCCACCCCAGTGACAAGGAGAGAGGGGACCATGTTACAGCAGAGAAAATTGACCTCCAAGGAATGCAAGTAAGTAATGTGACACCTGGTTAAATTCACAGACGTTCGTTCCTGATCATGTACAACTGAGGGGGTATGATCTCACCAGAAGGGGAGGGCATATAGTCTGGCAGATGAAAAGAGATCATTTTGCAAATGGGTGACTGATCCCTCCCTCACCGAGGTTTCCTGCTTTTATTACATCTACCCTTGAATGTGCTATTATAACAAGACTCCAGTTTAACAGTTTTTTGTCTCTGACCAGGGGGTGACATACAGTGCCCATCAGAATGGAGTGAAGGGCATTGCAGGAGCAGCAAAACTGCAAAAGAAAATCAACAAACCACAATCCAGAACTTCAGAGACTCTATACCATCCACATAGAACTAAGCCAGCCTAATCTCCCCCCATCCTGAAGCTCAGGGACATCTGCGGAAGAGGGGGAGGTAAGATTGTAAGAGCAAAAGGATGGGGGGAGCAATGATTTGAAGAGTCTCCACACTAGATAGGGCTGAAGCAATCATAATAGGACTTTGCATGCCCTGCGCCATGTCCATCACACTATTGACCTCACAAAGTCTAACATCAGCTAAAGGCACCAAGATCCTTGGAGGCAAGGGATTGACAGCCACAGTAGTGTTCCTATGCTTAAGGGGAACATGAGAAAGGGTTCTGGGAAATGCCACTGGGTCCTTGTACGTCATTGGAGAGGAGGGCCCAGAGGATAGTCAGGCATGCACAATAAAGGATTCTCTGGGAATTGGGGGGAGGCACTGGGAGATGGGGAGGGAGGCAGGGGGAGCAGGGGATTCGGGGGGAGGAGGAGGGGGGAGGGAACTGGTCTACCTATTAAGTTTGTATGAGCGGAAATAATAATAAAAAATGTTATAATAAAAAAAAAGAAAAGTCATTTTCCTTGACCATCCTACCAAAGGCAATATACAAATTCAATGCTATACCAATTAAAATCCCAAATCAATTCTTTAAAGAAGTTGACCAATTAATCTCAAAATTCATATGGAGGCACAAAAACCCAGGATAGCAAAGACAATCCTGAGTAACAAAAACACTGCTGGAGATATCACCATACCAAACTTTAGTCTATACTACAAATCCATAGTTATAAAAACAGCCTGGTACTGGCTCCGAAATAGACACACAGATCAATGGATAAGGGTTGAAGACCCAGATATAAGCCCACAAAAGTACAGTCATTTGGTCTTTGACAAAGGGGCCCAAAAAGTCCAATGGAAAAAGAACAGTATCTTCAACAAATGGTGCTGGCAAAACTGGATCTCCACATGCAGAAGATTAAAACTGGACCCGTACTTGTCACCATGTACAAGACATAATTCCAAGTGGATCAAGGATCTCGATATAAGGCCAGAGACTATAAAAACCATAGGTGAAAGGGTAGGGAAATCCCTCGAGCTGATTGGGCTAGGCCAACAGTTCCTAACCAGACATCCAATAGCCCAGTCACTGCTACCAACTCTCAACAATTGGGATCTGGTGAAATTAAAGAGCTTCTGTTCAAATAGAGATTGTAACATGAGCTCAAAGGTAACCCACAAAATGGGAGAAAATCTTCACTAACCACATATCTGATAGAGCTCTATTATCCAGAGTGCACCAACAACTTAGAAAACTAACTAACTAACACTAAGGAAACAAATGGCCCAATTAAAAAATGGGCCCTGGAACTTAAAAGAAACTTTACCAGGGATGAAACTAAAATGTCTTTAAAAATGCTCCACATTTTTAGCCATCAGGGAAATGCAAATCAAAACTTCCCTGAGATACCATCTCACCCCGGTCAGGATGGCAAAAATCCACAATACGAACAACAACAAATGCTGGAGAGGATGTGGAGAAAGGGGAACTCTCCTACATTGCTGGTGGGAATCCAGGCTCATACAGCCACTCTGGCAAGCTGTCTGGAGATTCTTAAAGAAATTAAAGATTGAAAAGCCATATGACCCTGCGATTCCACTTTTGGGAATAACCCCCCATACAGCAAAAAGTCACCTCGATAGCAGAAGCACGGCCATGTTCATAGCAGCACTGTTTACAATAGCAAAGTCATGGAATCAACCCAAATGCCCAGCAGTTGACGAGTGGATAAGGAAAAGGTGGTACATCTATTCAATGGGGTACTACTCAGCCATCAAAAATGATGAATTAATGGAATTTGCTGGGAAATGGATGGAATTAGAAACAATTATATTGAGTGAAGTAGCCTAGACACAGAAAATTAAGCACCGTATGTACTCCCTAATAGGTGGATCCTAGTACGAAACCCACTTAGAGACACTCAAAGATAAATCTCTGTAATAACTACAGTAATTGCTAAAATTATGAACCGGAGGGATGGGGTTGGAGGGCCACCCCAGTGACAAGGAGAGAGGGGACCATGTTACACCAGAGAAAATAGGCCACCATCAAGGACTGCAAGTAAGTAATGAGACATCTGGTTAAGTTCACAGACTTCCTTCCTGATCATTTACAACTGATGGAGTATGATCTTACCAGAAGGGGAGGGCATATAGTCTGGCAGATAGAAAATAACCATTTCGCAGATGAGTGATTGACCCCTCCCTCACCACGGTTTCCTACTTTTATTATATCTACCTTTGATAACAAGACTCTAATTTAACAGGTTTTTATCTCTGGCCAGGGGGTGACATCCAATACCCATCAGGGTGGAGCCAAGGGCATTTCAGCAGCAGCAAAACTGAAAAAAAAATCAACAAACCATAATCCAGAACATCAGAGACTCTATATCAATCACCTGGAACTAGGCCAGCCTAATCTCTCCCTATCCTGAAGCTCAGGGAAATTTGCGGAAGAGGGGGCTGTAAGATTGTAAGAGCACAAAGATGGGAGGAGCAATGATATGCAAGATACTCCACACAAGTTAGGACTGAAGCAATCATATTTGGACTTTACATGCCCTGCGCAATGTCCAACACACTGTTGACCTCACAAAGTCTAGCATTTGCTAAAGGCACCAAGATCCTTGGAGGCAAGGGATTGGCAGCCACAGTAGTGTTCCTATGCTTAAAGGGAACACAGGAAAGTGCTCTGGGAAATGCCACTGGGTCCTTGCACCTCATCGGTGAGGAGGACCCAGAGGAGAGTTTGGCATGCACATTAAAGGATTCTCCAGGGATTGGGGGAGAGGCACTGGGGGATGGGGAGGAGAGGGGGAGAGGATGGGGAGGGGAGGGAGGCACAGAGGGATAGGGGGTTGGAGGGAGGGGGGGACCGGTGTACTATTAAGTTTTTATGAGTGGAAATAAAAAATAGAAATACTCAGGATTGACAAAAAAAAAACGTCATTTTCTTTTTAGCTTTGTCCAGATTTTTACTTGTTGTTACAACAAAATATCAGTTCTAATCTTCTTATATGTCAGACAGGTACCAAGAGTCTAAAATTTCTTTTCAAAATATTTTTATTTGGGTTAAAAGTAAGTGTGAAGACACTATTGACCTCACAAAGTCTAGCATCGGCTAAAGGCACCAAGATCCTTGGAGGCAAGGGATTGACAGCCACAGTAGTGTTCCTATGCTTAAGGGGAACACGAGAAAGGGTTCAGGGAAATGCCACTGGGTCCTTTTACGTCATCTGAAAGGAGGACCAAGAGGAGAGTTAGGCATACACAATAAAGGACTCTCTGGGAATTGGGGGGGAGGCACTGGGAGATGGGGAGGGAGGGAGGGGGAGCAGGGGATTCGGGGGGAGGAGGGGGGGGAACTGGTCTACCTATTAAGTTTGTATGAGCAGAAATAATAATAAAAAATGTTAAAAATTTTTAAAAAAGTAAGTGTGAAGAACAACTTCATTAAATGATACAATTAGCATTATAAGGCTTAAGTTCAGAAAACACTTCTGTGGCACAGGAGGTTGGGGTAAAAACAATTACTTTATGGTTATTCCAGCTCTTGTCTTAACAACCACTTTACCGTATAGTTCCTTAATCACATAACTGTCATATGTGTACTGCAAGGGCCATCTGTCCCTGAAACACAGGGTGTGCACAGCATAGATCGAGCAGTGATTTATGAGCTCTCTGTTTGAAAAAGTATCTGCTTCAGGCTGCACTGACTCAGCACGGAAGATTAGCCTGCTAGACACTAGCCTTGCCTGGCAGTGTATTCCTATCCAGATACACTGTCCAAATCTAGAATGTCCTGCTTCCTCCTTTGTAACCACTTCGCCTCTGGAGTTTCTTTCCCTTGTCCTGCTCTGTTTGTGGAGGTGCTTATTGTCCAGCTCATACCAAGAGCCTGCTCTCAAGTGAGCTGATTTGTCCCCTTGGTTAGGTTGTGAGATTTAGCTGGACATCTGCTCAATTCACTTCCTTGTTGGTGCCTCTGTCCATCACTTCATAGGACTTTGCCCTAAAAGATGCAAAAACAAAAGAGGACAAGCATGAGCTTCCCATGAATTCCATGCCACCATCGTGTGTGTATGTGTGTGTGTGTGTGTGTGTGTGTGTGTGTGTGTGTGTGTGCATGCGAGAGTGCGTGTAAAATATGTTTAAAGAGAAAATTATAAAATATCTCTATTTTTATTTTGCATGATCCTCTGGACTTGTGGGTTGCCTTGAATCAAACACTCCTTATCCTACTACCACCCATCTCCATTTGAGATGTACCTTGCTATATATTTCAAAGGAGGATGACCACTCTTACCATGGAACCTATAATCTTCTTCCACTCTCCTTTCATCCCCAGGTTAGCCAGGACAATACAATATGAATTCAACTGCTTGCTTCCATAACATCGACAATTGGTAAAAGCTGGGGGAACCATCTGGAGATTGGATCCTTGCCTCTGGAGTAGGCCAGTCAGACAAACCTGTTGAACAGCCCATGCCAAGTCTGGTCTTTTGTTTGAGACATTGAGTGGAACTTTGCCTCAACATGTTTTGAATGTCCCCCAACAGCAGGATATGCCTTATGTCATAACTCAAGCCAAAGAAAGTGGCCAAGGCTATTCGTATGCTATCTGCCTTCTGAAGATGCAACTCAGATGAGACAGTGTGTAGATCAAATTGGTAGCACTACATGTGAATGAATCAGTGTCTGGGCCCTGCAATAGACTTGAAGGTCGTTAGGAAATGTTTATGGGGTAAACTGAAGTAGAGGGAAGAGGGGAAGGGGAGGTGAGAGGCCCCAGTGCAGTTCTGTGACATTCCTAGGATCCATAAGAACAGCAGCACCAGGGTCCCTCTGTGATATCTGCCTTGAAACCAGCTAGAATTCTTTCTCCTGTAAGTACCAACTTAAAATTAGATTTTAAAAGATGAATCTAGAAATCTGGCAGGTGGGCAAAGTGAAAAACTGCTTTCAGGTACAGCTGGACCTGGATGCTTACACTGTGCTTTCAGAACCCTTTCTCTATGTCTTGGCTTTTCTAGGTTTCTTTCTTTCTCAGAAGGCTTCCCTAGCAGCCCCAGGTCTAAGTTATCAAGCTTAGAAATCACAGCAAAAGGAGAGCACTGTTCTTCTACAGAGGGTCCTGAGATGAACTTTTACTGGTCTGATGTGATGACATGCCTGTCTCTCAGTATGGACTGCCCCAACAGGAGTCAGCCTCACTTACTCTGTGAGGACTGACTGAACCTGAGGAAGATGCCATTGCAATCTTCTAGATTTCTGGTGAATGCTTTGTATCATGGAAGGAAAAGAAAGCCTGGCTTTCCCTCTCTATTCTTCTACCTGCCTTGCCAATACTAACTGACCTTGGTTGGAACTGGAAGAAATGGATGAGAAACAAGACAAGTTAAATCTTTTCATAGTATCTCAGTTTTGCTCCTAGACTGCCCATGCTCCCTGAACGTGATAATTGCCTTTTTTTTTTAATTCTTTGTATGTGTTCCTCTCTCCCACAATGACTTGCACTTAATAGATGCTAAGAATTGTTAAAATTGATGGCAGATCATTGAAAGAAGAAAGCAAAAGAATCCAAGTAAGGCAAATACTACTCCTTTGGTCCAAGAGTCCTGCATCTGTTGGACAAGTTTATAGTTACCTTGCCACCTGATCCATGCTGTTAGAGGCTATAGAAGGCAGGAATCAGAAGGTGGAGGAGATGGACTGGTGCAGTTCTGTTCTGGGGAATGGAGAGCAGAGATGATGAAACATTCACTAAGGCATTAAGCTCAAGGAACTTTCCCTGTGTCTTCCTCAGCAAAGCTCCAGCCTATGGAGCTGGCTACAAATGTTAATTGGGCACAATCGACTTTATGTGACTGTATTAGCTCTGCTGTAATAATCCATAAAGCACAGAATGTGCATCAGATGCAAGTTTATCGTGTGAGAGCTACGTCTTAATCATATTAATTGAAGTTTCAGAGCAGATGGGTTTCCTTTTCAAGCCACGTTTTATTACATTTCATTAGCATCATGTTAATGGCAGTACAATAGCAGAAACTCTGGACATTAAAACAATTTACTGATGGCTCAACTACATTTTCTGTGCCGTTAACTTGAATGCTGGCCTGATTAGTCAGGATTTCTCCACTGGTAGAAATATGTCTTCTCTTTTCTGTGTCTGCAAATTTCTGAGGCATTGTAGAAACCCAGCTTACAACATTTAGGCTGACTTTTACCAATCTAAGTTTTACAAAAACCAATGGTTTTTCTGGCCATTGGTCTAAAGATATGATTTTGAGCTCACAAATGTATCTGCTCTCTTCCTGTTTTCCTTCCTGCTTTTCTTCAATTCCTGTCTAGTCTTATAAAATAAGTCTCCTCTCAGTATCCATGGTAATCGGCTCCAGGGACTCACAGATACCATATCAAGTCTCCTCGTAAGATGGCATATTTGCATATAATCTATGCATATTTTCTCATATACTTTATCTCTTTTATAATACTTTTAACATATAGTCCAATTTGGATGCTTTTGTATACTATATTGAATAGGGAACAGCAACAAGGAAAAAACTCTACTTATTCAATTATTTGGTACAGATGAATTTTTTTCAAGTATCTTCATTTATTGTTGGTTGAATCTGATAAGTTGAACCTATGGGTATGGCAGGTCAACTTACAAATCATAGAGTAAAAATTAAAAGTACAAAAGGGATACTTGAATTCAAGTCCTGACTCCACTACTTTCTTATTGTGTGGCCTCAGAGAATGATTTTACAATTCTAACTTACATTTCTTGTCTGTGGGTTTGCATTGAATTCCTTGGTTCAGAGTTGCAGTCAGGGTCAGCTGTAAAGTGCTTGGCAGTTGTGGCCAGGGGGAATGAGAGAGAGACAGAGAGAGAGACAGAGAGACAGAGAGAAAGAGAGAGAGAGAGAGAGAGAGAGAGAGAGAGAGATTCATACATTAGCACAGGTAGGTCTTTAAGGTACATGGAAGGACCCAGCTGTATCTTTTGAAAGTAGAAGGTCACTAGAGGTGGTGATCTCAGGGAAAAATGGTCCTGAACATATTGTGAAAAATGACTCTAGGAATTTTGCTGAGTGCAGAATTGTAACACTTTGCCTTTATGGTTGCCGATAAAATCATGACAAAACAGAAAAGCAGGAAAGCATGTATCATCACCAAGTACACGGGAACTGGCGTCACCATATCTACAAAGCAGCTAAGAAACAGAAATTTTCACTTGCCAGATTAGCATGTCTGGTGAAGTATATAGGAGAATTCCAGTTTTCTCAAACAATTCCCTCTATTTTATTCACTTGCCTGTGGATTAGTCCTGCCATAAAGCTGGACTTTCCCCATCAAGTAGACAATCTCCTAATGACTTGCTCTGGCTTAATTCAACTACTAATCTTCTACAAATGTGTTCAGAGCTCAAACCCTCAATAGTCAAGTTGATTTATAACTATACTATACTAACTATACTTCACCTTTTGTCAATTTGATACTAAAATATATCACTTTTAAAATGTAACCTTCAATCTTTATCCCCACAGGTATTAAACTGATCTTATAATATAAATTCATTTAATTTTTTTTGAGAGGACTTTGCAATGAAAACTTTATTTTTTATTAAAAATTTAATTATACATTTTAAAATTTTTTACCAGTTCCCTCCCTCCCCCCTCCTCCCCCCGAACCCCTCCTCCCTTCCTTTCCCTCCCCATCCCCCAGTGCCTCCCCCCAAATTCCCAGAGAGTCCTTTATTGTGTACGCCTAACTCTCCACTGGGTCCTCCTCTCCGATGACATATAAGGACCCAGTGGCATTTCCATAAGCCCTTTCTCCTTGTTCCCCTTAAGCATAGGATCACTACTATGGCTGTCAATCCCTTGCCTCCAGGGGTCTCGGTGCCCTTAACAGATGCTAGACTTTATGAGGGCAACAGTGCACTGGACATTGCGCAGGGCATGCAAAGTCCCATTATGATTGCTTTGGCCCCAACTATTGTTGAGAATCTTGCAAATCGTTGCTCCTCCCATCCTTTTGCTCTAACAATCTTACCGCCCCCTCTTCCGCAAATGTCCCTGAGCTCCAGGATGGGGAGACATTAGCTGGCCTAGTTCTATGTGATTGATATAGAGTCTCCGAAGTTCTGGATTGTGGTTTGTTGATTTTCTTTTGCAGTTTTGCTGCTCCTGCAATGCCCTTCACTCCATTCTGCTGGGCACTGTATGTCACCCCCTGGCCAGAGACAAAAGCTGTTAAACTGGAGTCTTGTTATAATAGCACATTCAAGGGTAGATAGATGTAATAAGAGTAGGAAACCTCAGTGAGGGAGGGGTCCATCACCCATTTGCAAAATGATTACTTTTTATCTGCTAGACTATATGTCCTCCCCTTCTGGTGAGATCAGGAAAGAACGTCTGTGAACTTAACCAGGTTTCTCATTACTTACTTGCAGACCTTGATGGAGGCCTATTTTCTCTGCTGTAACATGGTCCTCTCTCTCCTTGTTTCTGGTTTGGCCCTCCTACCCCATCTCTCTTGTTCATAATCCTTGCAATTACTGTGTTACATAGGTTTACTTTTGAGTGTCTCAATGTGGGCTGGGAGAGTTTGGTACTAGGAGCCACCTATTAAGGAGTACATACGGCGCTTAATTTTCTGGGTTTGGGATACTTCACTTAATATAATTGTTTCTAATGACATCCATTTCCCAGCAAATTCCAGTAATTCATCATTTTTGATGGCTGAGTAGTACTCCATTGTATAGATGTACCACAGTTTCCTTATCCACTCGTCAACTGTTGGACATTTAGGTTGATTCCATGACTTTGCTATTGTAAACAGTGCAGCTATGAACATGGTCGAGCTTGTGCTATTGAGGCGAACCTCTGCTGCATGGGGGGTTATTCCCAAAAGTGGGATAGCAGGGTCATATGGCATTTCAATCTTTAATTTCTTTAAGAATCTCCAGACGGCTTGCCAGAGCGGCTCTATGAGCTTGCATTCCCACCAACAATGTAGGAGAGTTTCCCTCTCTCCACATCCTCTCCAGCATTTGTCGTTGTTTGTATTGTGGATTATTGCCATCCTGACCGGGGTGAGATGATATCTCAGGGAAGTTTTGATTTGCATTTCCCTGATGGCGAAGGAAGTGGAGCATTTTTTAAGATATTTGTTAGACATTTTAATTTCATCCCTGGTAAAGTTTCTTTTAAGTTCCAGGGCCCATTTTTTAATTGGGCCAGTGTTTTCCTTGATGTTTAGTTTTCTAAGTTCTTTGTGCACTCTGGACAGTAGAGCTCTGTCAGATATGTAGTTAGTGAAGATTTTCTCCCATTCTGTGGGTTGCCTTTGAGCTCGTGTTACAATCTCTTTATCTGAACAGAAGCTCTTTAATTTCACAAGATCCCAACTGTTGAGAGTTGGTAGCAGTGACTGTGCCATTGGATGTCTGTTTAGGAAGTGTTGGCCTAGCCCAATCAGCTCGAGGGAGTTCCCTATCCTTTCAAATATGGTTTTTAAAGTCTCTGGCCTGATATCAAGGTCCTTGATCCATTTGGAATTAAGTCTTGTACATGGTGACAAGTATGGGTCCAGCTTTAATCTTTTGCATGTGGAGATCCAGTTTTGCCAGCACCATTTGTTGAAGATGCTGTTCTTTTTCCATTGGATTCTTTGGGCCCCTTTGTCAAAGATCAAATGGCTGTATTTTTGTTGGCTTATATCTGGGTCTTCAATCCTTATCCATTGATCTGTGTGTCTATTTTGGAGCCAGTACTAGGCTGTTTTTATAACTATGGATTTGTAGTATAAACTAAGGTTTGGTATGATAATACCTCCAGCAGTGTTTTTGTTACTCAGTATTGTCTTTGCTATCCTGGGTCTTTTGTGCCTCCATATGAATTTTGAGATTATTTGGCCAACTTCTTTAAAGAATTGCTTTGGGATTTTAATTGGTATAGCATTGAATTTGTATATTGCCTTTGGTACGATGGTCATTTTTACGATGTTGATTCTACCAATCCAGGAGCATGGGAGGTCTTTCCACCTTCTGATGTCTTCAGCAATTTCTTTCTTTAGGGTTTTAAAGTTTTCATTGTAAAGGTCTTTTACCTCCTTGGTTAGGTTTATACCAAGGTATTTCATTTTTTTAGGGGCTACCGTAAATGGGATTGTTTCTCTCAAGGCTTTTTCACTTCTTTCATTCTGGGCATATAGGAAGGCCTCTGATTTTTGCACATTTATTTTGTATCCTGCCACTCTGCTGAACTTCTCAATTAGTTCCAGGAGCTTCCTGGTGGAGTTTTTGGGATCCCTCAGGTATAAGATCATGTCATCTGCAAATAGGGCTAGCTTGACTTCTTCCTTGCCGATTTGAATCCCTCTTATGTCCCTTTCTTGTCTTATGGCTTCAGCTAAGACTTCAAGTACAATATTGAATAGAACTGGTGATAGTGGACAGCCTTGTCTAGTTCCTGATCGAAGTGGGAATGCTTCCAATTGTTTCCCATTGAGCATAATCCTTGCTGTGGGCTTGTTGTATACAGCTTTTATTATATTGATAAAGGTTCCTTTCATTCCTACAGTCTCTAGCGTTTTGATCATAAAAGGCTGTTGGATCTTGTCAAAGGCTTTTTCTGCATCTATCGAGAGTATCATGTGGTCTTGGACGTTGGACTGGTTTATATGATGAATTACATTTATTGATTTGCGTATGTTGAACCAACCTTGTGTGCCAGGGATGAAGCCTACTTGGTCCCTGTGAATGATCTTTTTGATATGTTTTTGAATCCGATTTGCTAAGACTTTGTTGAGAATCTTTGTATCTGTGTTCATCAGAGAGATCGGCCTATAGTTTTCTTTTTTAAGTGAATCTTTATTAGGTTTTGGGATTAAGACAATATTAGCATCACAGAAGGAATTTGACAGTGTTCCTTCCTTTGCTATTTGATGGAACAGTTTAAGGAGTGTTGGTGTTATTAACTCCTTAAATGTCTGGTAGAATTCTGTGCTGAATCCATCAGGCCCAGGAGATTTTTTGGTGGGAAGATTCAAGATTACTTCCTCAATTTCCTTGTATGTTATAGGACTATTTAAATAATTCACAACTTCCTGATTCAATTTAGGTTGGTTGTGTTTACTTAGAAATTCATCCATTTCTTTTGTGTTGTCAAACTTCACAGAGTACAAGTTTTTGAAATATGATGTTATAATTCTCTGGATTTCTTGGGTATCCGTAGTGATAACTCCATGTTCATTTATAATTTTGTTAATTTGGGTTTTCTCTCTCTTGCTTTTGGTTAATTTAGCTAGTGGTGTATCAATCTTATTGATTTTTTCAAAGAACCAGCTTTTTGACTGGTTGAATTTTTCTATCGTTTTCTTAGTCTCGATTTCAGATATTTCTCCCCTTATTTTGCTAATCTCCTCTCTTCTACTGCTTTTGGGATCAGATTGCTCAAGTTTCTCCAAAGCCTTAAGCTGCATCGTTAAATTATTTATTTCTGATGTTTCCAATTTTCTGATGTAGGCATTAAGAGCTATGAACTTACCTCTTAGAACAGCTTTCATTGTGTCCCAGAGATTTTGGTAAGTTGTATTTTCATTTTCGTTCACTTTCAGGAAATCTTGAATTTCCTGTTTAATTTCTTCCTGAATCCAGTTCTCATTCAGCATCATATTGTTAAGTTTCCAGGAGTTAGTGTATTTTCTCTTGTTTGTTGTGTTGTTGTGGATGTCCAGCTTTAGGCCGTGGTGGTCTGATAGGGCACAGGCTAGAATTTCGACTTTTTTGTATTTGTGTAGATTCATTTTGTGGCCCAATATGTGATCTATTTTGGAGAAAGTTCCGTGTGCTGCTGAGAAAAATGTGTATTCTTTGGTGCGTGGGTGAAAAGTTCGATAGAGATCTGTAAGGTCCATTTCAGTAAGGGTTTGTTTAAGCTCCAAAGTGTCTCTGTTAAGCTTTTGACCTGTTGATCTATCCCATGTTGAGAGGGCGGTGTTGAAATCACCGAGAATTATCATTAGGGGGTTGATTTCTTGCTTTAGACGCTGTAGAGTTTTCTTAATGAATGTGGAGGGGCCCATATTGGGTGCATATATGTTCAGTATCGTGAAGTCTTCCTGGTGAATTGTACCTGTGAGTAAAATGTAGTATCCATCCGTGTCTCTTATGAGTTTCTTTGGTTTGAAGTCCACTTTGTCTGAAAGCATAATTGCTACCCCTGCCTGTTTCCTGGTTCCATTAGCTTGCAAGATTTTGGACCAGCCTTTCATTCTTAGGATGTGCCTATCTTTTGTGGTGAGATGAGTTTCCTGAAGGCAGCAGATTGTTGGATTGTGGTTTTTAATCCAAGTTTGTAATCTATGTCTCTTAATCGGTGAGTTAATGCCGTTGACATTTAATGTTATAATGGAGAAATTATTTTTAATTCTGGACATTTTTTATGTTTAGTAGATTTTGTAAGCATGTTTTGATATTTATATTTTGTTGGTATTATACTTCCCTTCTGTCCTCCTGGATACGCTTGTTCTTTTTCAAGCTTGAGTATCATTTCTAGCATTTTTTGAAGGCCTGGTTTGGTAGACATGTATCCCTTCAAGTTGTCTTTGTGCTGGAAAACTTTTCTTTCTCCCTCAATCATGACAGATAGTTTTGCCGGGTATATCAGTCTGGGTTGGCATTTTTGCTCATTTAATACTTGAAGTATGTCTCTCCAAGCTCTTCTTGCTTTTACTGTTTCCATTGAGTAGTCATTTGTTATTCTAATAGGTTTACCTTTAAAAGTGAGTTGCTTTTTTTCTCTTGTCTTGAATGTGGAGTGTTTTGACTATTATTTGCCATGGCGATTTTCTATTTTGGTCGTATCTGTTTGGAGTGCGAAATGGCTCTTGTATTTGGATAGGCCTCTCATTCTTTAGTTGTGGGAAGTTTTCATTTATGAGGAATTGAAATATTTCCTCAGGTGTGGTATTTTGGGATTCTTGTTCTGGTATTCCATGAATGCGCATGTTAGGCTTCTTCAGGGTGTCCCATATTTCTTGAATGCTCCTCTCCAGTATCTTTTTGGCTTTAACAATCTCTTCCATTGAGCTGGTTAATTCTCCTACTTTGTCTTCAAGATCTGAAATTCTATTTTCTGCCTCATTTGTTCTGCTGATAAGACTCTCTGTTGAGTTTTGGGTTGAAGATAACTTATCTCTTAGTTCAATTTTAAACTCTGCCTGAGACTGTTTTACCTGCTCTATACCTATTTTTGTTTCTTGAACTGTTTTTCTCAACTCCTCCAGGTTCCTGTTGTGTTCCTGTTCAAAGTGGTTGACACGGTTATTTAACTCTTCTCGGATTTCCTCTTTCATATTATTAATCATGGTAATGATCATACTCTGAAAGTCGTTATGTTGGGTCTGGCTTTCATGGCTATTTTCTATGGATTTGTTCTGGTCGCAATCCATCGTTATGGGATTGATTCTTTTGGTGGGAGATTGTTCTTGGGTTTTGTTTCTCGTGGATCTGCACTTTGACTTGTACATTGTTGTTTTGTTTTTTAGGATCTTTCAGTTTCTGTGTGTTTTTCACTGAACCGATATAGTTGGTGTTGTTACACCTGCCAGTTGTTACTAGTGCTTGCCTTGGATTGGGTATGTTTGTGTATTGGTATTGTTATATCCTAGATGAGACTACTAGGATGTTAGTACGTCAGTTAAGTAATCAGGGGATGAATATAAGTATGGTAGTGCACTTTTACGATCTAGTGTCTTGGTGAAATGTGAGGGTGGGTGGTGTACTCCCTGGAGTTGTATGTTTTTGGGGTGGCTGTATGAGGAAGCTGACCTACAACATTGATACTAGAAAGGATCAGTAAGGTGAGAGAAAAGAAAAAAAAAAGGTTTACTTATCTTTAGGCTGGATGTGAAGAGTCTCGCATGTGATATAATGATTGTAGTGAAGTCCAGATGTATGGCCTGTGTTCCCTTTGTTCCTTAGAGTTTTGCTTGAGTTTCCTTTGGGCTCTGTTGAATTCTGAGTAGCAGTGTGTCTTCCGAGGACCACGTGCGTAGGTCCCCGGTGGGCCAGAGAGGCAGAGGGTCTGATGTTGATGGCAGAATTCTTCACCTGCGACCTGGGGGGGGCAGAGGGGCGCGGGGCAGGAGGGCACAAGGGACTGGTGTCCCAAGCGGGGCCCCGGAGGCTAAGCCTGCGGCCACGCATGGGTGCTACTGGCCGGGAGGCTCGGCTCCGGGTTGGGGGCTGGGCTGGGAGGGGCTCTCTTCTCACCTGGGCACTGGTCGGGGTTCGGCACGGAGGGGGGGCTGGGGGCAAAGCCGGTGGCCACGCGAGGGTGCTGCTGGCCGGGCGGCTCGGCTCCGGGGTGAGGGGTGGGGGGCGGGGCTGGGAGGGGCTCTCTCTCACCTGGGCGCTGGTCGGGGTTCCTAAATTCATTTAATTATTTAAATTCTAAATCTCTAAAAGTTCTTGTAGACAAATTTTAAAATATTTTTTCATTAAAACTGCAGTTGCAACATTTTAAAAGTGCGTATTCTTTTAACCATAAGAGTCTATCAAATCAGTATAAGTTAACTACTTCAACACAGATAAAACACCAAAACAGATGCATCATGACAATCAGAAAATATCAAATTTAGAACAAAGTCCAGCAAATCAATATTGCATCTTCTGTTGCTTATCACATAGCCATGGTGGCTTAAAGATTCTGGGAAATAACAGTCCCTCTTCATAATTCAAATTTGCACAGTGTTTCTCTGAACCAGGTTGAATCTCCACTGACAATTGTCTTCAGCATAAATCCCATGGTTCTGGCATCTCCAGAATTTTGGGTTTGCCTCTGCAGCTACTAAAGTTCACCTTGCATTGCAGAAACTCTTAACCTGCCACTTGGTGACCAACTTCAGCCATTCTCCATGAATCCCCCAATCTTGCATCAAAACCAGAACCACTTGGGTAATGCTGACAGATTCTGCAGCAAGGCTGAATCCCCCAATCTTGCATCAAAACCAGAACCACTTGGGTAATGCTGACAGATTCTGCAGCGAGGCTGAAGCATGGTTTGGTCTGCTTAAACCACAGCTGTACCAACTTTTGGGTGCTGACTCTGGGAAAGCCCCCTTTCTAGGCAGCCAAAAATTTTGAAGGGCAAGAAATGGCTTCAACTTAGGCTTGTGTTCCTTATAAGAGTCTGGATTTTCGAAACACAAAATCTCCATTCAGTGTGTTCATTTCATCCACTGCCCCAGTGTGAAGCACTAAGCTTTTCTTCAGTGATGCCCATTATTCCAACAGCCACAGCTGCTCTGTTCTCTTCATCCAAAGCTTCAAGGCTGCCAACACATCTCTCTTCTATCAAGCAAATAGTCTATCATCTTTAAATTCAACTTCACCAAAGTCCTTGTTCTCTTCATCACTAACTGTGCACAAACAATCCACAACTCCCAGTACTCTATTTGCCAAATGATATCTGAAGAATGATATTTGTAACCCACAGACCCAAAATCTTCAAACATTTCAAATTTATTCCCACAAAACCATTCAAAATCCACATAATCGGATCTATCAACAACATCTTACTTTTCTGGAACCAATTCTATAGCAGTTTGCCCTTATGATAGCTGATAAAATCATGACAAAACAGCTTAATGGAGCAAGGTTTATTTTCTCTTGCTTATGATAGTTTAATTAGAGTTCCTAGTCCAGTCTGGCAGGAAAGCTCACACCAACACCAAGGACTAAGGGCACTGGCCACATGGTATCCACATAATGGTAAAGAGAGTGACCATTCTTACTTGCCAGATAGGCATGCCTGGCAAGTATACAGAAAGATGCAAACCTTCTCAGACACTTCCCACTCTTTTATTCACCTGCCTGGAGACTAGTCCTACCCACAATGGACTGAACCTTCCCCATAAACTAGACAATCTCCTACAGGTTTTCTCAGGACTTAATTCAATTACTAATTCTTTATAAATGTGCCCAGAGTTCAAACCCTCAATTGTCAAGTTGATGCTTGTGTCTAACTATAACTATAACTATGTAGAGGAAAGGGAAAAGCAGAGACTAGAGAAAGGGTGGTTGTGGTGGCAGATTAATAGGTGATGTGGAGTGATCAAGGTGAGGGTGTGAGAGACAGGGAGAAGCTAAGGATCTGTGCCTGCTCCAGGACCAGAATCACACTGTCTGCCTTGTTCCTAGGATGTGTTCAGTTGTCAGAGAGTTTGCCTCCAGCAGCTGATGAGCAAAGCCCCAAATCACTGTGAAAGAGAAGAGCCAAGATTCCTGGGAACTCCTGAGTGAGCTGAGGGAATCAAATTTTTAACATGATAGTAAGTTTACACATTACTTTTCTTTCTTTTTTTGATGAAGTATGCATACATGTGTGGTATGTGTGTATCAGTGTACCACTTATGCTGGTCAGAGAACAATCGTTATTTGCCTTTCCATCTTGTTTGAGAAAAGGCATTTTTCACTGGCTACTGCATAAGCCAGTAGCAAACTCTTGAATATTCTCAGGTCCCTCACTACCTCTCATTTTCAGTAGTGCTGACCTTGCAGGCTCTTTACACTGTTGATTCTAGCTTTTATGTGGAACCTGAACTCAGGTTGTTAGGCTTGTACAGAAAGTATTTTACCTGCTAATCCATCTCCCCAGCCTGGTTTTCTAAGCTTTAAGATGCTTTTAATAGTTTGCCAATTTTTGTCCCATACTAATCCTGTGCCTTAGACTATTAAGTGATCCCATTTTACAGACCAGCAAGCTGAAACTTCAAGAAAATAAAATACATACTTCAGGCATGCAGTTAGTTGTTGCCATGAGGGTAAACGAAATATAAAGCAGAATCATTAGGATCCCAATGAAGACAGATGTTAAATAAATTCAAGCAATCCTGAGTGTAGGAAAAGAGGTTTTATAAATCTAGTAATAAGTGATACGATGTTTAAAATATTTACAGCTTAAAATTTAAATATATACTTCTTTGCTCTCCATTTGTTCATTGATTTAAGGGTGACTTTTTCTAAATAAGAAACTAAATGGAGTTAGCATTTGCTCCTGTTACCGTTTTAATATGAGCTTTCCCTTACCCACAGGCTCATGTGTTGAATCTTGTGTTAATGTTTGGGAAGGTGTGGCACCTTTTAAGAGGCTGAGTCATACTGGAGAAATGGACTTCATAGTGGTGAGGGGAAACTTGACATTTGGTAATTGTATGGGTTATTGTTCTCTATTGATACGAGACAGCACTCAAAGTCAAACAACTTAAAGGGATAAAGGAAGTTTTATTCAGCTTATGGTTCCAGAGAGGAGATACAGTCCATTGTGGTAAAAAAGGCATGGCTGACTGGCAGAAGCTGGAGGAAGCCTAGATCGCATCCATCAAGGAGGCTAAGAGCTGCAAAATTGCTAACTGCAAGAGCAGATCTCTCCCAGAAGTAGGAAATAGGGTGGGACTAATCCATCATAAAGCTCATCCCCAGTGACTGCTTTCCTCTAGAGAGGTTCCACCTCCTAAAGATGCTATGACCTTCCCAAACAACTAAGGATTCAAATACATGAACCTGAGGAGACAACTCACAATTTAAATCATGATGGTATACTAGCCATGTGCCCTCTAGCTCTCTTGCTCTTTCTGCCTCCTGATCATGGCTTTAGTGACCTGAATTGGCCTCCCGCTTCTACCTTCTGTCATGTCTTCTGTTATGTAATTCCTACCATAATGGACTATATCACAAAAGCTAAATAAATACCCCTTTCTCCCTAAGTTGCTTGATTCTAAATATTGTTTTACAATTTTTTAAAAAGTAACTATAACCACTCTCCTCTTTCAAAATTGCATATTATTTGTACCTTTTCTTGGACTTAGCATGGACTCTTGAATATATATTATTATCTCCATTTTGCTGACAAGCTTTGACACTAAAGTAGTTTACATTCTATATGATGTCCTCGTCTCAAACTCAAATTGTCATTGTTTTAATGAACAGCTGAGCTAAAACTTCAATTTAGAGGAATAACTTCATGCGAAATTTAACTCTAAATCTATCAGATTAGAGACCTTAACATAAGACCTTATACCCTGAAAATTCCGAAAGATGATATAAGGAACACCTCAACTTACAAGCACAAGTAAGAACTTTCTTTTTTTTTAATTGTTTTAAAAATATTTTTTCTAAAGCTCAGGGAACGTTGCAGAAGAGGGAGCGGCAAGATTGTAAGAGCTTAAAGATGAGAAGTAGCCCGAATTGGACTTTGCCTGACTTGCACAATGGCTGACATGTCAGTAATCCCCCAAAGTCTAGCATGGATCACAGGGGAGAAGGTTCCAGGCAATAGGATCCTTAGAGTCAAGGGATTAAACAGCTATAATAGAGTTCCTACACTAACAGGGAGCCCAAGAAGGAGCTCCAGGCTATGCCACTGAGTCCTGAACCCTCATTATAGTGGAGGAGTCAGAGGAAGGTTTGGCATTTACACAAAAGGATGCTCCAGGGAATGGAAAAGATGAAGGGGAAGGTATTAAGAGAGGGGGAAGGAGGAAGGAAGATTAAGGAAAAAATAAAATGTGGGAGAAAAAAAAGATATTATTTGCTGTCCTTACCAAAGGTACTTTGGTAGAAACTGCTGTTATGGGCAGTTTACATTTAATTGTGCTTTTTTCAAAATCTCTCTTGCAGAAGGATTAATTTTCTTTCTGTTTTACTTACTAGAGATTGAAATAAGTTTATATGACTTCAGTGTATACATGAAAATACCTCCAGAATGTCATAAAGGAGTAAGGAATATAAAAAAGTTTTATGATCAAGCACTGACACTTGACACAGGAACAAATGTGTAGTTTATATTTTAAATAAATCAGTACATGGAAAAATTGTTTTAAAATATTTTTCTATTTTTCTCCCACATTTTATTTTTTCCTAATCATATAAGCTCAATGGTACCCCCTTCCTCTCCCTCCCTCTCCCCTCCCCAGTCACCTCCATTGTACTCTCCCCCCTTTTCCCCTTCCTTTCACCCTCTTCCCTCCTTTCCTCTTTCCCAGTGCCTCCCCCTTCCTCCTCCCATCCCCTAGAGCATCCTTTTGTGTGAGTGCCAAACCTCCCTCTGAGTCCTCCACTCTAGTGAGGATTCAGGACTCAGTGGCATAGCCTGGAGTCCCTTCTTGGTTTCCCTCTTAGTATGTGAACTCTATTACAGATGTTTAATCCCTTGACTCTAAGAATCCTACTGCCTGGAGCCTTCTCCCTTGTGATCCATGCTAGACTTTGGGGAGATCACTGACATGTCAGCCATTGTGCAGGTCAGGCAAAGTCCAATTCTGGCTGCTGTAGCCCTAACTTGTGTAGAATATCTTGCATATCTTTTGTCCTCCCCATCTTTAGGCTCTTACAATCTTGCTGCCCCCTCGTCCCCAAAGTTCCCTAAGCCTTGGGATGGGGAGAGATTTGCCCGGTCTGGTTCTAGGTTAATAATATAGAGTCTTTGGTACTCTGAATTATGGTTTGTTGTTGTTTTCAGTTTTGCTTTTCCTGCACCACCCTTGACTGCATCCTGATTGCTATCAAAGATAACCTCCTAACCAAAGATAAAAGACTGTTTAAATGAAGATCTTAATATAAGAGGAGACTCAAAGGTAGTAGAAGAATAGGAGTAGGACACAGTAGTGGGGGGGGGTTAGTGTCCCATTTGCTTGATGGTTACTGTCTATCTTCCAGTCCCTATATCCTCCCTAATTGATGAGATCAAACCTATTCAGTCACATGGGACCAAGAGGGGAAGTGAGAGTGAGCTGCACCAGTTGTCTCCCTACTTACATTTTCTCTTTTGAAGCGTGATCCCCTGTCTCCTTTCTTTTGAGGTCCTCCTTCCCCTTCCCTTCTGTTCATAATCTTTTGCAATTATAGTGGATATTACAGAGATTTACCTTTGAATATGTCATTAAGTGGGTTTGGAACTAGGATCCACCTATTAGGGAGTACATATGGTGTCTAACTTTCTGTGTCTGGGATTCTTCACTCAATATAATTTTTTTCTAATTCTAGCCATTTCCTGGCAATTTCATTAATTCATCTTTTTTGATGACTAGTAGTATTCCATTGTATAAATGTACCACATTTTCATTATCCATTCATCAATTGGGCATTTGGGTTGATTCCATGACTTTGCTATTGTAAATAGTGCTGCAATGAACATGGTTGTGCTCATGTCACTGTAGCTGAATTTCTACATTATGATGAAAAAGGCATGGCTGACTAGGGGATTATTTTTTTTTATCGTGTAAAAATTTTTGCTTTATATTTGTTTTGATTTCTTACATGACATAACTAGAATACTATAGTTCTAGGACAGCCTGCTTTCCCTAGGGCATTACCACTTGAAATTGTTCTCACAATGTGTCCCTAAGGACAACGGTTCAAATCCTAGTGCACATTCCTTTCTCAAACAGCAGTTTTTAGCATTTTTTTTCCCCTCTAAGTATGTTCTGGCATTTTTTTTCTTTTTTTCTTTTATTTCAGCTCATACAAACTTATTAGGTACACCAGTTCCCTCCCTTCCTCCTCCTCCCCCTGTACCTCCTGCTCCCCCTCCCCATCCCTCTCCCTCCCCATCCCCCAGTGCCTCCCACCCCAATTCCCAGAGAGTCCTTTCTTGTGCATGTCTGATTTTCCTCTGGGCCCTCCTCTCCGATAACGTACAAGGACCCAGTGGCCTTTCCCTGAACCCTTTCCCGTGTTCCCCTTAGGTATAGGAACACTGCTGTGGCTGCCAATCCTTTACCTCCAAGGCTCTTGGTGCCTTTAGCAGATGCTAGACTTTGTGAGGTCAACAGTGTGTTGGACAATGCGCAGGGCATGCAAAGTCCAATTATGATTGCTTCAGCCCTAACTAGTATAGAGTATCTTATATATCATTGCTCCTCCCATCCTTTTGCTCTTACACTCTTACCGCCCCCTCTTCCGCAAATTTCCCTGAGCTTCAAGATGGGGAGAGATTAGGCTGACCTAGTTCTATGTGGTTGATATAGAGTCTCTGAAGTTCTGGATTGTGGTTTGTTGATTTTCTTTTGCAGTTTTGCTGCTCCTGCAATGCCCTTCACTCCATCCTGGTGGGCATTGTATGTTACCCCCTGGCCAGAGACAAAAAGCTATTAGAGTCTTGTGATAAAAGCACATTCAAAGGTAGATGTAAAAAAAGTGGGAAACCATACTAAGGGAGGGGTCTATCACCCATTTGCAAAATGGTTACTTTTTATCTGCCAGACTATATGCCCTCCTCTTCTGGTTGACTAGGGGATTATTATGGGGGATTATTCCCAGTAGTGGTATAGAAGAGCCATATGGCATTTCAATCTTTAACTTTTTTAGAAATCGCCAAACTCATCTCCAGAGTGTTTGTATAAGCCTGCATTCCCACCAGCAATGCAGGAGAGTTCCCTTCTTTCCACATCCTCTCCAGCATTTAGTGTTGTTTGTATTGTGGACTTTTGCCATCCTGACCAAGGTGAGATCATATCTCAGAGAAATTTTGATTTGCATTTCCCTGATGGCTAAAGATGCAGAGCATTTTTTAAGATATTTGTTAGCCATTTCAATTTCATCCTGGAAAATTTTCTTTTGAGTTCCCAGGATCATTTTTCCCCTCCAAGGACCATTTTTTAATTGGGCTATTTTTCTCCTTGGTGTTTAGTTTTTTAAGTTCTTTGTGCACTCTGGATAATAGAGCTCTATCAGATATGTGGTTAGTGAAGATTTTCTCCCATTCTGTGGGTTGCCTTTTTGCTTGAGTTACAATCTCTTTATCTGAACAGAAGTTCTCTAATTTTGTAAGATCCCATTTGTTGGTTCTAGTGACTGTGCTATTGGATTTCTGTTTAGGAACTGTTGGCCTAGCCCAATCAGCTCGAAGGAGTTCCCTACCCTTTCAATTAGGGTTTTTATAGTCTCTGGCCTAATATTAAGGTCCTTGATCTATTTGGAATTAATTTTTGTGCATGGTGACAAATACTGGTTTAGTTTTAATCTTCTGCATGTGGATATCCAGTTTTGCCAGCACCATTTGTTAAAGATGCCACTCTTTTCCATTGAATTTTTTGGGCCCTTTTATCAAAGATCAAATGGCTGTAATCATTTGGGGTTATATCTGGGTCTTCAACCCTTATCCATTGGTCTGTTTTGGACCCAGTTCAGGTTGTTTTTATTATTATAAATTTGTAGTATAGATTAAGGTTTGGTATGGTGATACCTCCAGCAGTGTTTTCGTTACTCAGGATTGCTTTTGCTATCCTGGGATTTTTGTGCTTCCAAATGAATTTTCAGATTGTTTGGTCAATTTCTTTAAAGAATTGCTTGGGGATTTTAATTGGTATAGCATTGAATCTATATATTGCTTTTGGTAGGATGGTCATTTTTAAGATGTTAAGCCTGCCTATCCAGGAACATGGGAGGTCTTTTCATCTTCTGATATCTTCTGTAATTTACACACACACACACACACACACACACACACACAATTTTATTTTGTGTGTGTGTGTGTGTGTGTGTGTGTGTGTGTGTGTGTGTATCAGAGGGCACTGTGTGTCTCTGTGGAGGATCAAGGGTGATTGGATCACTTCTATCTCCTTTTTTCTTTGCTCTGAGAGCTGAAGTATAGACCTCCGCCATTTCTGCATGATGTTTTTACTTGGGACCTAAGATTCGAATTCAGGGCCTTCTTCTTGCAGAGACAAAGTCTTAAATCCTGGGCCACCTCTCCAACTCACAAGTAAAAACTTTCTGAATAGGACTCTAGTGGTTAAAAAATAAAACTGACAAAGGATAGATTTGGATCTCATCAAACTAAAAAACTTCTTTACAGCAAAGGAAACTGGCAAATAAGTAAAAAGGTGACCCATAGAATGGAAAAAAATAATCTTCAACCAGCCATATATCCAACAGGCAATTAGTATCTGGAATACATAAAGACCTCAAAATTAATCATCAATAAGGGCATTATATCAACCTTCCATCTAAACATTTACCATAGATTAGCATATTTCTCAGTTCCTTAACCAAGGAACTTCTTTCATAATGGAAGACGTTTAGTACAGAGAATCATAACTGGTCAAAGTGCAGAGAACAGTGACTGTGTAGTATTCAGCCCAGACCATTCCTTACCCAAAGCTCAGGGAAGCTCACAGAAGAGAGGATATTAAGAATAAAAGTGACTGGGGAAGAATGCAGTCACAAAGTGTCTCTAGACATGAGAGGTTCTTGCACCCATGAGCTTACTGCAGCTGTGTCTATTTCCATAAGATCTATCCACAAGATTTTTGCCTATCAACATTTCACCGCTCACTCAAGAGTCACTACATCTCCCTGAAAGACTATTGAAGGCTAACACCAGATAGGGAAAATGTAGCTACTTTCCTTAATGACATATCTACTGATAAATGGTCCATGATCCAGCAAGGGCTCAAACACATGCCACTATAGGCAATCTTGTTGGAAATCAGTGGACCACGTAAGCAAAAAGCTATGAAAACAGTGGGAAGACTGGCGGTGAAGATGAAGGCTTCTAATGGGAGAACGAGGGGATGTGGGACTGGGTAATAAGGGGTGAGAATGACTTAAATGCATTGTATTCATATATGAAACTGTCAAAGAATAATAACTCTAAAAATCAAAAGCACCAGAGGCCAATGACATGGTTCAAGACTAAAATCCACAAGTTATCCTCTGACTTCCACATGTGCACAGTGGCACAATTCCTCTCCAACTAGTATAAATAAATAAGTGAAGAATGTTTAAAACTAAACATGAAAAAGGCCAACAACCCAATTAAAAACGTGCTCTGGATCTGAAGGGGAATTTGTCAAAAGATGGGGAAAAAAACCAACAATGGCTAGTAAACACTTAAAAAGGTGTCAAATATCCTTAGTTATCAGGAAGTACAGATTAAAGCTACTTTAAGATTCCATCTCTCCCCAGGCAAAATAACCATTATTAAGAGCACAAATGACAACAAATGCTGGTGTGGATGTGAGGAAAAGAGAATCCTTATTCACTGTCAGTGGAGATGTAAATTAGTTCAGCTACTTTGGAAATTAAAAAAACTAGAACTATAAGTACCTTATTACACAGATAAACCACTCCTGAGCAGCGGACTTTGTATTCTACCACAGAGATACTTGTGCATGGCTATTCATTTCTGTTCTATTCACAATAACTAGAAAATTGAATCAGTTTAGATGTCCATCAACTGATGAAAAGATAAGGAAAATGTAAACATACACACAGCGTAATATTATTCAGCTTCAAAGAAAGTTAAGTCATGAACTTTCAGTTAAATGGAAAAAATACTCAGTAGAGATGAATATAGAGACCTATGACTACACAATATTCTGAGAATAAGTAAGATTGTGGATCTAATAAGAGAGGAAGACTTATAAAGAGGGGGTTGGCAGTAATGGGAGGGAGAAGAAAAGACAGAGGAGAGACTAATCAAAATGTATACTTGTATGAAATCATTGAAGAACAAAACTCGTCAATAAATAAATAGAGAAAAATATACTGAGTAAAATCTCTCAGGCTCAGAAAGACAAATGCCATATGGTCCATCTTATATGTGGATCCTGTTTTGCATGTTAAGTCAGGAAACTAGAAACAGGCCATGGTGGGAATAATGCATTGAAGGAGGGGCCTGGTGGATCATGGATAAAATGGAAGTAAACAGGAGAAATATTAGGGGTGGAAAATTTCGAAAATGGAGACAGCTGAGAGGTTGGAAATAAGGGGCAGGTGAAGGGTTAACGAAAATGAAATGTGTATGAAAAACCTGTATGGAAATCTACAATCTTGCAACCCAAATAAAAAATACAATTAGATAGGATAGTAGACCACACATGATATGAAAGAATGAGAAATACTGGGGATGAAAGGCTTAGAGTGGGGAGAGGAAGGATGAAGGGTGAGTCAAAACCAGAGACCTATGAAGAAGCTTTGTGGAAGCCAACCAATTTCAAAGATAATTATAAGTAAAAAGAGTTTTAACAAAAGTATCCACCATGGGTGGGCAACATTGCTTCCAGAAGACATGGTTTGTTAAATGAAACTTTTAGTGCCAGGCCCAGAATACCTTTTTATGAGTTATTGTTCTGTGAAGCCCCAGAATCTTGCAAAAAAAAAAAAATAGGCTATTGACATTACTCTCAGTTGCCCACTGTAACTAGACTGTATTGCCAAAGACACAATATACTTTAGATGCAGGACATGGTAAAATCAGTTCTGAATAGGAAACTCCATCCTGCTGGCAAGTTTTCATAGGGCAGAAGGTGTCATGCAGGTTTCTGGATGAGAAAAGACATCAATGGTCTTACCAAGTTCTGGACATTGTATGCTGCAATACTAACTTTCCAAGTCAGAGATGCCACTGGTACAATAGTACGCGGTCATTATGGAGGTGACCAACAGATTTCTGATGGGATGTGAGACCTACTCCACAGGAAGGAAGACATAACTTATATCTTAAAGCTGATTGAAAGGCCATGGCTAAGGTGTTTGTAGTCCCATAGAACCTACTATTTTGCTAAGTGGTCATATTGTCAAACTACCTCCTAAAGTTCATATTTATTCCTATAGAACTGTGCTGCTCTCAGTTGTGGCCAGAGAAGCTTCTTTTTCAGTGGGTCCGTGTTAATGCAGAGACTCATAACTGGTCAAAGAGCTGAGAATAAGTGAGTGTGAGTGTGCCATTGCAGATGAGCATGCATATCAACTTCTCCTCACTCAACGCTCAGGGAGTATCACGGAACAGGAGGATGAAAAAAATCAAAAATTTTAAAAATTTAAGGAGCACTGTTGAGTAATATCTTTTGGACACAACATGACTGTTGCATGTATGAACTCACAATAACGTGATTACCCACTGTTAACAGTTACTCTACGCATTGGCAATAAATTCATTACCAAACAGTTTAAGGGTGAACAGGGAGTTTTATTCTTTCTTATAATTCTTCATTACAGTTCATTGTCCAGTTTGACAGGAGAGCCCATATCAACACCAGAAGCTGAGGGAACTGGCCACATCATATTCACATAACTAAGAGAAGGACAAGCCTCACTTGCTAAGGCCGTGCATCTGACCAAATAAACTGAAGAATGCCAACTTCCTTAACCAGATCCCTCCATTTTATTCACCTGCCCAGGAACTAGTCCCACCCACCATAGCCTGGATCTTCCTCATCAATTAGACAATATCCTATGGGCTTGCTTAGGACTTAACTCAATTAACTAATACTATACAAACATGTCCAGAGCTGAAGCCTTCGGTTGTCAAGTTGCCTCCTGTATCTATGATACAGACCAAGTCAGTCAAAATTCCAACATGGATGGAGAAGGGACTCTCAAGTTCCCGCCCCAACTTAGGAACTATTGACAGTGGATGGCTGGGAGGTAAGGAAGAGTAACTTTTTTATACTAGTAAGTTGCACATGTTTAGTGGAAGGCCCTACCACCATATGGGCATATGGGCAACACTAACTGGACTTGGTTGGTTATGAAAAAAAAAAGAAGGCATAAAGTTGGGAGGAAAACATGTTGAAGAAGAAGGACTTGGTGTGGGGAGAGGGCAGATGGATATGATCTAAATATATATTTGCATATATGAAAATTTCAAAGAATAAATAAAAATAAAGTATGAGCAGCCTGAAAAAAAGTGTCACATTGAATACTTGAACACATTTTAGAGATTTATGCAATCTCATTGCACAGATCAAAACTCTGTGATGTATATATAATGCCCTTGTCTTAGCCATTTTACAAGATATATGTGTATCAAAACATCATGTTGTATGACACATATGTATCCAATTGCTGTCAACTTAAAAAAAGAAGTGAAACTGGCCAGCTGTCTGCACCCGGTGTGTCATCCGTTCAGAAGGGACATCCTGTCAGGGCTGATTTCTCCAGGAGCCTCCTAATGTCAATTCTAAATACGGATGTTAAAACACATCACCCTCTGGGGAGGCTGCAGTCCTCTCAAGATTGAATGCTTAAGTGACTGAAACAGAGAATATAGCTCTTGAGATTATAGTAAAAAGCAGAAAGGTATCGCCTTGGGGAGAGCTGTGTGTCAAGCAACCTGCGAGGGGCAGGAGGGGTTGCCATGGTTCCCTGGTATCAGCGGGTCAGGCCTGTGGCTAAGAATCTGTCTCGACTGCCAAGTCCCCATCTTGTCATTTGTCAAGCAAACAGGCAATGTCACGGTAGATTATGTCAACATAGTGTATTCAGGCCAAAAACAAATCTAAAGTTAAAAAATGCCTCCCCCCCCCAATTGAATAGTACTGGGGAAGAATATCTATCTATATAGTGTTGGCAGGCAGGCACAGGTGTAAACCTTTTCCGCAGGCATGGGTGTAAACCTTTTTCTCAGTTAATGACACAGGGCTAGGGGTTCTTCAGTGTGTAGGTGCTACAAGTCTGGGCTTCTTAGGAATACAATATGGCAACATCAGTGAGTGAGGCGGAGACTGAGGACAAAAGGTCAAATAACAGATCACAAACTAATTTGTACTATATCTAATGGAGGCCACCCCCTCTTCACTCTCCAGTTTCCTTTCTTGCTGTGTGATTTCTCCCTTCAGAATGAGGCCTTTAGAGGAGACCAAATAAATGGGGCTTGTGGTTTGGGGTTTCCAAAAACTGTGAGCTAATTGGACCTCTTTTCTTTATGCAGAACCAGGCATTTTGTTATAGCACTGGAAAAAAAATGAGCTAAGGTGCCTACCTAGCCTTGTTGGCATTCATGTCTGCATTCTTATTAAAATGTGGAGCTCTAACCTCAGGATTCAGAAGGACTGCCATCCACTTGTCTCTTTCTCTTTTGGAGATCTTTTTTTGCATGCCTAGATAACTCCAGCCAAATCCAGAAGAACCAGCTTTGTGTTTCAACAGAGATGGACCCGCCCCTATGGTTTTATAAGTAGAGAAGAGAGAAAGAAGAGTCTTGGTGAGTAGTTTGCATTTCAATATAAAAGATGAACACGCCTCACCACTACCATTACCACCACCACGTCTGTGGCTTTGTAGAAGAGAAAGAATGAGTTCCCTTGAGTAGGTTGGAGTCTTGCCATCTCTTTCTTTCAGGTTCTGGAATGAGAGACAGAAAAGGTCAAATTTTAAAGAGCGCCCATTTCTTACTTACTTTGCATGTGTGGAATCTCTTCCTCTTGCCTCAGTTCTTTTTTTTTTTAATCATTTTTTTATTTTTTAATTTTTTATACTTCTTTTTTTATTATTAAAAATTTAATTATACATTTTAAAATTTTTACCAGTTCCCTCCCTCCCCCCTCCTCCCCCGAACCCTCTCCTCCCCCCCATCTCCCAGTGCCTCCCCCCCAATTCCCAGAGAGTCCTTTATTGTGTATGCCTAACTCTCCACTGGGTCCTCCTCTCCGATGACATATAAGGACCCAGTTGCCTCAGTTCTTTCTGCCTATTTTGCTCTAATTGCAAGAAAGGGCAGGGTTTTAATAATATCTCCCTGGAATGACTCTCTTCATGCATGAGTTATTTCTCATTTACAAAGGTTTTGTGAGATGCTCTTTTCCCCTGTGGAGAATGATGACTGTTTTCATTGCTAGACGCAGTATTGTCAGAACTCATGCAGCTGGGGTTGAAACTGTCTCCCACGAAGTTCCCTCCATTAGCAAGCTCAGCTTGTCACTTCCCTGAAATAGAAGCTCTTCCCAAGGCATGCACAAGACTGTCACCTCCACGGAGGCTCATGGCAGGTGGTACTGCAGTTATGCTGCTGGTATAGAACAGAGGCAGGTAAGCGGCTGTGGAAGACCAGCTTCCTTTCATTCCATCCTTGCTAACACCTGGGAGAATTATTGTCATTATTTTTGCAGGTGAAGACACAGAAGCTCAGAGAAGTCAATCCATTTTCCCAAGTTAGTTAACAGCAGAATGGTGTTTAAACTCGACTCTGCTAGCTCCCCACATATTAACTATACCAGATTCCATCCCTGTGCTCTTTCAATAGTTCTGCCTAAGAGCCTGATTCACTTTGAAATCTGAACTAATGCTCTATGAAGTGTATAAACATAAATGTCAGTCAGTTTCCTGTTACTATAACAAAATATCTGAGATGATCAGCCTACAGAGAGGAAGAGTTTACTTGATTCAGGATTCTGGAAGTTCTAAGTCCAAATCAGTGACTTTTGGAGAGTGACTGCAGAGCAAAACAAGACGGACTAATTCCTGTTAGGCAGTTTAGAATAAGAATTTCAGCTAGAATATTTTTTTTCTAGACAGCTTTATAATAAAAGAGCAGCTGGACAGGGAAGGGCCCTTCAAGGGATTGTGCTACAGAAACGCACTTGTAGCCTGCAGGAGCTGGCTCCAATCCCCCTCAGTGATAAGGGTGCCATCTTTCCCCAACCCCCTGTTTATGAAAGGACATGGAGATGACCTCCTCAAATGAATATAAGTTAAGTTCCTAAAAGAAATAGCTTAGTCACAAGTCGAGCCCTAATATGAATAGGCTAATCAGACATACAGGGAGAACAAAAGCACTGATCAGCTTTAAAGAAACTAAAACTAACCTTGCCTCTGCCTAACCCCACAAATACCTCTGACTCTGCTAGTCTTTAGACAGCTTTCTTTCACCTTGTGTACTGTGTCATGGAGTTCTTTTTCTCCGCTATTAAATTCTGCCTTAATCCTCTACGCTCGTTCTGGTTTCAGTCTTCAACTCCAGAATACAAAAACCTATACAGAAATCCCATAACAAAACCATTCTCCTCTTGGCCAGGAAGCAAACAAGAGGCAAGAGGACAAGCCAGGTTTGCAGTCCCCTCTGAGGGAACACTCCCCCCTATGAGGCCCCACTGCTTAAATGTTACACTGTCTCCTAATTCCTTGGGGCACCTTTAATACATAGGTTTTTGAGGAACATTCAAGACCTAACCTGTAGCAGCACCCCAGTGGGGTCCCTCCAGCAATATGCATCTCTGATTTGAGCACCTTGCTTCACACTCACAAGCTCTGAGCTTCATTTCACTTGAGCCTTTGCCACTTCTTTGGGATGAGTGTTGTGTTCACACTTCACTGATGCAGAATCCAAGGTTCACAGAGTTTTGACGTGCCCAAGATTGAGTAATTAGAAAGGGAATTTGAACTCATGTCTGCCTGACTCCAGGACCCACTAACCTTGGCTGCTTTCTTTACTAAACTGTTCTGGACATAAAAGCCCCATATCACCACACAGTATGCAATCAATTTAGGAATGCACAGGCATGTACTCCTGATTCAATGATGTGCACTTACTATATTCTATACTAGGAAAAAAACCTCCAGCCCAAAGTTTTATTATTATTGCTTAAGTCAAAATAAAATTCGACTTAGGTAAATGACAAGTGAGTTGATTTTTGAAAAGTATCCTGGTGGCATCTGGAGAGGTGGTGCTTGCTCACAGACAGCAAGGATTTCCAAGATGCTCTGAGGGACTGGAGCTTGGCTACAGATGGTGCCATCCGTGGAGATTATCCTCGGTGTGGAGTGCCTGCGTTTGGGAATTGTAACCCATTGAAAAGTGCTCCAGGATAGGCATGGTTGCCAAGCATGCCGGGCCAGCGCCTTCAACACTCATGCCCACCCTGAGGGCTGCTTTACTGCTCTGTCACCAAGAGAGGCAGCCAGCGTGCAGGCAGTTGCTGTGACTCCCAGCATGAGTCCACCGAGATGAGACCAGTCTTTTCCACTTTTCAAAATGGCAATTAAGGTTAGTTGGTGCAGCTGGAGGCCAAATCTCAACACATACACCTGCTGCTGTAGTCAGACAACGTGATGGTGTCAGTTCCTGCTTCAGGAAGAAGGGGAGCCTCTAATGAGAGGAGGCAGGTCGTTTAACCACTCTTACCAGCACTTCTTTGCATAGAAATCAGTCTGTAACTAAGCTGTGGGTTGTTCGGATTGGCTTCCAGTCCTCATGTTTGGGAACACATTTCAGGGGGAGGGAAAGCTACAGGACATACTCACAAAGAACCTTGAACCAAATAGTAATGCATTCCTCTGCATATCTTTTACTGTAAGGATGTAGTGCCTGACCCTGTTTGGCCTCAAGCAAACCTAGTGATACAAGCCCAACCGGGAATCTGCATACATGCTTTATGTTTGTGTTGCAGTTACTCTTCTCTGTTGCTATGATGTAATTTAAGGAGTAAAGGAGAGATTTATTTGGCTTATAGTTCCAGAGGGAATATAGTCCATTGTGGTAGGAGAAGTAGGGTACTAGCAGAGGCATCTCAGATCACTGCAGTCGTCACGGATAAAGAGCGAGCAGCAAACTTAAGAGCAGAGTGCTAAAGGAAGCAGGGCAGAGATTCTCGACCTCAAGATCTGCCCCTGTGACATACCTTCGTCCAGTAAGACTTCACCCAAAAGGTGCCACAACCTTCACAAACATTAACAGCCAAGAACGCAAACACATGAGCTATGGGGGACAACTCAGATTCAAGCCAGGACAATTGGTGCAGCCAATTTCCTTAGCATGGTCTAAGCTGACACACCTATGATATTTCTTTCTTTCACAGGACCCCTTCTCTGAAACTACTCTAGCCAGTCAGGAGTAGATTCTCCCAGCCTCAGAAGTCTTCCTTCTCATAACACTGATCACCAGGCCTGAAGCAGATGTACAGCGAGTTGCCAAGGTAGGTGGAGGTTCTTAAGGACTTGGAATGCTGTTAAATGAATTGAGGGCACGCATAGACAATGAACTGGGCATAGAGAGAACAGCAGGGTAAAGATGGCATTCCAGGTCCTTGTTGCTATTCATTGTGACAAGCAATCAGGTTTCTTTAATCTGGATATCAAAATATCCACTTAAGAAAAAAATCCGCTTTTTAGTAAAGGTACAATTTATATGTGGGAAATCGCTCAAGTCTTGAGTGGGTTCCTGTTTCTAGATACCAACTCATACTAGTGCCATTTCCTTTATGCATGTCAGGGCCATGCACAAGAACACAAGGTAATCAGGTCACAAAAGATAACTGACTGAAAACATGGTCAAACCAAAAACTAAGATTTGAAGATGAGTGAAACTTTGCCAGGCACTAAGAGACAAAGGACCTTCCACACCTTCAGTGTATACTTGTAAAAGCAAAAAAAAAAAAAAAATCCAAACATCTGCTAAAACAGTCAGGGTGACTTTATCCAAAGTTATATCAATGAAGACAAGGGAGAGAAGTTGAGTTCAACATAGAATACAGCAAGGACAAAGTGGGATTTTCAGTCAAGGAGCAGAATTGAGAGCAGGAGGGGAATTACTAGATGAAAAATCACTAGGAGAATGTATCAACAGTAAGCACTCTCTCACAAAACTGACCCAGCTCATGGACTTCCATACAAACTACCATACACTAGGCCAATTAAACAGCAGAAATGCATTATCTTACTGTCCTGAAGAATGAAACCAAGGTCAAGACACAGAGGCAATGCCAAGCTTCTCCCACATTGCAAAGACACTGAGGCAGGTTCCTGTCTCAAGCTTCTTCCTGACAGTCACACCTGTGCATACATAGTCTCCATAAATATTTGTTGCACAAATGAAATTTAATTAGAAACCAGTGCTTAGTTACTTTTACCATGAACGTCAGTGTGATTTACCACCATAATTAATGGTCCAAAAAAATAAAGGTTTTTATAAAGAGTAATGAATAGCCTACCCTTCTTCTCAAATACCTTTTCTTTCATTCTTTCTTTTCTTTGACAACACTTTTGAAACCATGAATCTAGAAGGTGATATATGAGTGCCCTTGGTTTTCTATATCTATGAAAAATGCACTTGGCTGCAGAAACCATTCTTTATTACCATGTACCCTTGCTGAATATGTATAGCCTCCAAAGAGATTATTTGACAGTTACCATCAAAATGGTAACACCTTTCCTCCATCTAGTAGTCTTTATTCTAGGCAACCTGTTCCACTTATCTATTACTGTGTAACATATGACCTAAAAACTCAGTAGCTTGGAATAACTATTTATTATTGTCCATACTTTTGAAGAAGATGAAGCAAGTCACATTTAGGGGCCCTTCAGAGTAAGATTGAAACCCTGGCCTTTTGATGGCTAGAAATCCAAGGTGGTACATTCTCATGATTGGCTATGGTGCTGCTTGGTTTAGGAGTTCAGTGGGGGCTACTGAGTGGATATCCTTCAAATGGCTATTCACTGTGGCTTAGATTTTCAAGGCATTGTGACTGGATTACAAGAGAGGGATCTCATGAGTGTTCTAGATGGCCCCAAATAGGAGATACAAGTCATTTCTCAGAATTGATACATGTTACTTCTGTCATGATTGAATGTTTGTAGCCACAAGGCTCCCTCTTTCTCCACATGGTCATTAAAATATGTTCCAAATTTTCTCCTCCTATAAAATCAAGTAGAATTTTTTTTATATATGAGGCATTTTAGTTATATATATCTGACTTTAAGGTAGAAACAGGTTGTACAGAGCCCAGCTTTGCTGGGCGGGGAGCAATTGAGGAATGAGTGTGGAGTACGCAGGAAGAGCTCAGGAATCTCTTGGTTCTGCCTCTGAAGCAGTGAGCTCTGTGATTAGTCTGTCAGCACCCTCCACTGAAGTCAGCACAGCCAGAGGAAAACCCTGGGTGGCTGCACTTAGGTCTTAGGATCATACTATATCTAGGAATCTGGTATAAGACCTTCTATAGTGGCAAGACATACAGATTTCACTTCCAGCACAGTGTAGTCTACTGGGGAAAGGCACCAGCCTAGAAAGGACAATGGATGCAGATGAACAGACATAAATGTGTATCACTTTCACTGAGGCACGCTTTGACATACTTCCATCCTAGGATGTACACTACATCCATGACTTCATATGAATCTGTAATATGGCCAGTCTCAAGAGGAGGACTTGGAAATGAGATACAGAGGCCACGTAGTCATCAGGTGACTGAGCACAGTGCTAATCTTTGCTTGGCTCAGTTTACTTTTTTGAAAAATGAAAGGAAGTCAAGTCTAATTTTCAGAGGTCCTGGAAGGCTTGGAGACTGTCCTACATGGAGAACTTTGTACAGTATCTGGCCTGCCATAGACCCTTAGATACAGTCACTATATCATTCTCCACAAGGAACAGCGGGTCTGACCAACCTCATTCTTCCTTCCCCTCCACACTGATGCCATGAGAAATCTGCCCTTTCTCCATGGCAGATAACTTATTAGCTGTTCAAAGACAAGATATGACATTAGGCCCAGTTATCAGGCAAATCGGGAGCCTCCAACACACTGGGAAGAGATATGACTGAGAGGTCATGCCCTGCCCATCCAAAAACGGTGGTAACTGCTAGCACCCGGAGTTTGGGGGAAAAAATGGTACAAACCCTACATTCTCATGACAACACATGATAGATGCCGTCCCAGCTGTCAGAATTTCACAGACACCAGGCATACTGTCTGCTATTTTTAAAGTGTGATTCCACAGGCAGTTTCCTTCCTTCTCTTTCATTCCTGGGCTTTTCTGTTCTCTAAACAGAACTTTGTTCTTTTCTTTATGTTTCTCTCTCTCTAAAAGTAATGGGATAAGTTCATGACTCCTGCTGGTCTTAGAACTGCTTGGCTTTGAGAACGTATTCGGAAGCCTTTAATGGGGCTTTAATGTCAGGTACAAAACTCAGCCTTCCCCAATTCTTTATGGCACGCTTGAAAGGACAAAGTGGTCTTGTCATGGGCAGCTGTGATGCTCGCAGAGCTTTGTCACAATTCATCGTGTAACAGATGGACTCTTCATTAGATGTGCCTTTGGTTGGCACAGAGATGTGATTGCAGCCGCAGACGATTACTCCCTTTTTTGTCTTGACCCTTATATTAAAGATTGCCAACAGATTTGAATTCTTTTTCCTCTTCTGCTGGGTTGGAATGCTGGGTGAACAAATAATCAGTTTTCTTTCAAGCAGCTTGGTTTGAGTCCAAATACTAAAACCAAGGTTCTTAGTATTTGGTGGGGGCCTCAGGCATGGTGTCTGGCATTCACATCCCTGGAGTTCACTGGTAACAACAGATTCTATTTCTACTGTTTGGCAAAGCTCAGGTTAAGACCTCAGCGAGGTACGAGTTGTAAAACACCTTTAAAGTGATCCCTTCCTCGCTTTGATTTCCTCCCACCACTCTGACCACTGCCTCTGTCTCCATGTATGTTGCTCCTGTCCTGGTCCTGATTCTGTTCATTCTTTACCCTTGTGGGAATTTCCGTTGTGTTCATGGCTTCAGTAGTCTCCTGCAGGCAGAGGGCTCACAAATCTTCAGTTATCTTCTGCACCTGTCCTCTGCATTTCTACCTGTCTTCCTGTACGTCTCTAAAACATGTCAAAGTCTCCTCAGATTCAGCCTTTTCTAAAAATCTCAACTCAGGGTTCCTCCCCAGAAGCTGTCCTATTCCAGGATTACTTCTCTGCCAACCTTCAGGCGAGAAACAGGAATCTTCTTTGCATGTATTCCTCCCACGCTCTCCTACCCGGTGTATCATTAGGCACTCACAGAAGTATTTGTGCCACATCATCCTCTAGGTAAGACTGCTCATCTCTTTTGTAATTGGCCCCAATGTCATGGGCAATAATAAACCTTATTACTTACTTCTGCCTAAAAGCATTCAATTTTCTAACTGATTTTAAGGATCTAAATCCTTGAACCAGACTTGGTGGTATACTTCTATAATCTCAGCTGAAGCAGGAGGATCATGAGTTTGTGGCCAGCTAGGCTATGTGCAACAAATTCAATACTAGCCTGAGCTACGTGGTGAAGTTGTTACAAAGGAGAATAAAATGAACACTTAATACATTCACAAGCTTCTCATAGCTTCACCCCTGTCATCCTCTCCAGCTTCTACCACCTCTACTTTGTAGAACATTTGCTCTAATGCAGATTTCTGCCCAATTTTACTTCTTTAAGGAAGGCAGAGAAGCCCTCTCATGAAAACTTAGAGCGCTCACTTAACCCAGCACTGATTCACAGGATTTACCAAGTCCTGTCTACAATTCTTATTTATTTGGTTTAGGTACTTGTTAGAATGATGATAAAATAGAACTGCAATCTATTGCTTTTTTCTTTTTGAACAAGCAGGGCTTGTGATGGGAGTTCATTCTGTCAATGTAGAGCTCTGTTGAAATGACTTCTTTGTTAGTTGCTATGGCTCTACCCTGCCCCACCCCTTTTTCCTAATGCAAGGAACTTGCCATGTAGTGGAAATACCCAATAAGCAGGCATAAGCTGTACCATGGTTCAGGATAGAGAGCCAGGGTTATAGGTCATCTTTTATCTGAAAAGCAAGGATCTTAAAATCCAGATAGTTATGAGGAGGCAATGAGCTAACACAAGGGAGTTGTTTACCACAATTCCAATCTCTCATTGGGGCTATATAGGCTTTGAGAAGAGGGATGAAGGGAACAGAGGGGAGATGGAATCATAGGAGAAGGACCTGGTTTTTGGATCTTGGAATACAGGTAGGAGTAGGACACAGAAGAGAAGAGAGATAAGTTTCAGTAAGAAAAAGTCAGTTGCAGGAAGAGCATGTGCCTTGAGTTGGAGAAGAAAGAATAGTGTGGGAGGCCCAGTGAATGACTCACAAAAGCTTAGATTTCTGGGTAGGTGTGATAGCTGAGGAAGGATATAAAATTCCTCAAAACATTTCCCTTTATTAGAAATCAAGAAGTAAATAAAACCAAGCTTGTGAATCTCAGGTCTGGTAAGAATTCATATAACATAAACAAAATATCAAATTGCTTGGTGTCAGCATTTGATTTTACAAGCAACAAGGAAAAAAAGCGCACAGGTTCAACTATGTAGTTGTGCCAGGATAAAAATAATAAAAACTCTCAAGCTTACTTTTCTCACCCTTAGAATGGAAGTAAGGTGCTATTTGACAATGATAAAACCTCCCACATGTCAGGCAGTGAAGTTTGTTCAGTAATTAAGATAAGTTGAACACTATGCTATGTGCTCTTCATGCATGTGCCGCTGTCCACAGCCCATTTGGGTAGGCTAATTATCTCCACTTACCCCAAAGGTACAGAGAGGCTAGGTAAGTTGCCTACATGGCTTAGGATCCAGGCTCACCACCCTTAGTCTGCAGCTGTACACCAAGGGTCACAGATGGAAGCCACCTGCCCTGCTGGGCTGCATGAGTGCATGAGTGCTTGACTAGGCTTCAGCCCCTCTCACCATTGGCTGTGTTGAGCTCAGCCATCTAATACATATAGCTCTTATTTGTCTCTAATGTTTCTGTTTTACCTACTAACAATGGTAAATACATTTCTTAAAGGAGGAATGCCGTGGTTTGTCTTCTTTTGTAGCTTCCATGGTGCACCTAGAGGTTCCCAATTGTAATTTCTTAAAATTAAAGGAATAAATGCTGACTGACTGAGTAAATGAAGGATTCAATAAAGAAAAGGCAAATGCAGAATATAGCTGATTGGCTTTTATTGCCTCTTATTTATTTTACCCCCACTGAATTCTAAAACAGGATTTGAGGAAGATTATAAAAGCATGCTATGTTTGCTGGGATAAAAGCAAGCCAGCGAGAAAATGGGAGCCAGGGTGTTCATTTCTATGTCATTTCTTTAAAGAAATTTGTTAGAAAATCACCAAGATGAAACTTAGAAAATTTGCAAGAACTGAAACATATAATGCAATCTTTGAGTTTCTGATGAGATGCTGCATATTAAAAGGGAAAGAAGGAGGCATGAGTAGAAACTGGAATTTAGACCTGCATCTGGGGTGGTTACTAAGAAAATACCAGTTTCCTCTAGGCCTAATATTCCTAGACCACTACTCTTCAGACAAGGCAATTGTCTCATATGTGGGGATAATCATGTCATTCTGGCTTACATCATCATACTAGTTTCTATTTCTGTTTCTGGCTGATTTCAAACCCTGTGATACCAATCATTCATCTTCTCTTATGAACTGAAACCAACTAAGAATAAGAACAAGAAGGGCTTGTGGAAATCAAGAATAATGGAATAAATCTAAAAAGTTGCCTGTAAGAACAACTGGATCCTCTCATTTAGCCTGGTTTCCCTGCAGAGTAATCTCTCAATCAGAAGTTTTCAGTCTAGTCTTGATTACCAATGCCCAGGCACAACCATCCAATGAGACTGAGAGTCTGGGTAAGATCAGCATCAATACTTTTATTTAGAAACTGAATTGATTCTAATGTATAGTCAAGACTGAGATTGAACTAACCTGCCCCAGAATTCCTGTACACAGACATACACACACGCACGCACACACACACATAATAAAAAATAATTGCAACAGAATCCAACATTCAACATTCATTGTACATTTAATGTGGCAGGCATAAGCTAAGACTTCGGGTATTATTCCCTTATAATCCTTATAACAGCTCTGTGAGGGTTGTCTTTAGCATATTTTCTTTGATAAGACAGATAGCCTTAGCATTCCATTTAACAGATGAGGAATTTGCAATACAAACACTTCAGTAAACACTAAGGCACTTGTGAACACAGCTTGGAGCCAACATTACATTCAGCTTCTCTCACTTAGTCCAGTGGTTTGTTTCTCCCATGTGGCACAGATTGCTTTGTTGCATTCACATAGTGTGATATCTTGTGGGACATTTACACAGAAATTTTATTTTTGTAATTATGCTTAATCTAACAACGACTTGTCCCATTTGGAGCTTTCCTTGAATTATTTCCTCAGGATAATCTCATAAATGAACTTGTTCAGTCAGAGAGTAAAACTGCCTAGCTTTGATTCTAATGTACTGGATAGAATTTATAGAGATTGCTTTTAGTTTTATGCAGAGGATCCTCTTGCAGTGTCCAGAGAGGAATGCAGAAAACCACAGGTGCACAAATGCTGAGAGTAAGCTCAAACTGAAGGCATGTACACTACCCCTAGAAATCCCCTAGAGAATTGCTGTGGAAGAGGGGATAGACAGAATGTAGGAGCCAGAAGTCATCAAAAAGGGTTGTGAAATGCCATTCTCCAAAAACAATACAACCATAGCAATTATAAACCCACTACAGAGGTGATTATGGGCACCAACATTGCTGTGGACCTACTTGGCCAATGGTCAGCTCTGGATGGAGGAGAAACACATTTACTTTTATAAAATATTGATGAACAATAGGAAACAGATTCAGGGGGTAGGGGAAAGGAAAAAAAATCACCATTGAAAGAACATAGTCACAACTCTAAATATTTCAATAGGTCATAAATTTACTTTACTTGGGATTCACAAAAACGTGAGACATTGTCTTCTTCTTCTGGTGTTATAATAGAAAAAGAAAGTCAAACATATGATAAGCCACACCATGAATGAATTCCCAATATTCTTACTCTGTCTTCTGCTCTCTGCATACTTTTTTAAAGAATAAATAAAATGTTAGAACAGAAATCAATCAATATTTTTTTAAAAATCAAACTATTCTCTGAGTAGGCTTAGTCACAATTTAAAATAGTAAAATCTAAAAACTGCATGCCTTTTGCCCCCTTTCAGATTCAGTCCCAGGAGGCTACCTTGCAGGCAGCCAAGCTCTTCAAGAAAATGTACAGACTTAGGAAGAAAAAAAAAAATCACACTCGACACATCAAAACAGATGTACAGCTTCAGTTTGGACAATCCCAGATGACATCTGTCACCCAGAGTCCCACTGTACATCAGGGGGTCAGTGGAAGAGACGAGACGGGAGTCCAAGTGCCTGAAAGAAGGCTTCAGCACCACCTGCTGCTGAGAGGAAGCAAGTGGTGGCAGGATGGCACAAGGACACTGAGTGACGTCACATGAGGGAGGTGAAGTCACAGCACAGTATCCTCATGGATCTCCAGTCCAACTGCTAAGAACCAAGGGTAATACTCGGAGAAAACACAGAGGCAGGCAGGTTGTGTCAGACTAGACCCAGAAATGGGTCTAGAGTCACTTAGAACCAACTGACTCTCAGCAAAGATGCCAAGATACACTGGAGAAGAGATACCTCTGTAGTCATGCTCCTGGGAAACCCTGTTACTGCACACAGGTGGCTGAAATTTAACTCCATCTCTCACCACGTAAAAAGCAACTTAGAATGCATCAAAGTCCTAAGTGTAAAACGTGAAGCCATGAGAAAAATCAGAAGGAACACTTTGAGATATTGGTAGAAGCAACGATCTTTTTATAGAGCACAGAAAATAAAAGCGGAAATAGAAAAGTGGAATTACACTGAACTGAAACCTTCTGCACAGTGAGGAAAGCAATCCACAGAGTAAGACACAGCCTACAGAGTGAGCAAGAACTCATCTGATAAAGATCAATGTCCAGACTACATGAAGAATTTGAAAATGTAACAAAAAATGTCCCAGTTAATAACTGGCCAAGTTATCTGATTACATACTCCCCCCCCCGAAAAAAAAGAAGTAAAATAGCCAATAGATATATGAAGAATGCTCAAAAAATAGAAATCAAAATTACACTTAGAGGTCATGTCATCCCAGTTAGGATGGCTTCATTTAAAAAAGTAACAAATGTTGGTGAAGATGTAGAGAAAAGCACCTCTCATACACAGTAAACTGACAACTGAAATATACCTATCAAACCATCTACTTATCTCACTCATGGACATGTGTTCAAAGCAAATGAAATCAACCAGTGTGCAGAAGACATATCTGCACACCCATGTTTATTGCTACATTATTCTCAATGGCTAAGGTATGGATCTTCCATAGATGAATGACAATAAATGTGAGATATGTATGTATGTGCATATCTTAGTTTTATATTCCCCTGCTGTGCTGTAAATAATGTCTGACACAAACGATTTAAGGGAACTAAGGATTTATTCCCACTTGTGTTGATCATCATGAAAAAAGAATCATACAAACATGCCAATACCATTAGACAAGGAACTGGCCACACTATATCAACAGCAAGAACAGAGAGGCAAGGGCCAAACGATGCATATTTTTTTCTAGATTGCCAGCTTACCGACTTGCCTAATCCTCTCTCCATCTTTCCACCTATCTGAGGAATAGTCCCACACACTATAGGTTGGATCCTTTACACATCAATTATACAATCAAGACGATCTTCTTCAGATTCATTCTTACCAGGTAATTCCTCACAGATGTGCCCAGAATCACAGCTCTGAAGTGTCAAAATGACAGTTGAAACTGTCATAGTAGTGAAGTATTATTCAGTCATAAAGAAGAATTAAATACTGCCACTTGCAATAAAATGGATAGAAGCGGAGGGCATTTTATTAAGTGAAGTAAGTTAGGTAGAGGAAGACAGCACCACAAATAGTCTTGAATGTAAAATAGAGAAGTTGAAGAAAAAGGCTGGGCTTTGGTAGTACATATGGCATGTGTGTATTAAATTATCACACTGAGTCCATTAATAGGTACAATTAATAAATGCTAATTAAAAAGAAAACACTTTTAAAAAAGAAAGCCCGCACATCACACAGAGAGATCTCTGGCCTTCTGCCCAATTGAAATCATTTCACTGGATACAAGCCAATATTTGTATTTCCTTAGTGTTGAAAATGCTATGATCTGTAATTATATACTTTTTTAAAAGTCTCCATATCATATTGAATGGTTGAGTTTAAGAGATATGGGATATAGGAGAGCTTTAACTACTTAATTACAAGGAAATTGTATTTAATATGGAAATATTTGAAAATATAGATGTAAGTAGAGGAAATATTTGAAAATATGGAAGTAAATAAAGGATGTACACAAAAGTTGTTGAAAGTAATTGCCTCTAGTATCAGGGGAGGGAGGAGAAGCTGTGTGTGGGCCTGATGTTTTTGATTCTAGGCCTTAATTGACTTTTTAATTATGTGAGTGTATTACTTTGATAAAATTAGAATTGGGGAAAAAAGAGAAAGTACTCTGGCATTTGTCAACCACTTAATTTATGTACCTAGTGAGTTGGATTTCCATTAAAAGATTTTTGCTCAAGCAGGGCCTCTTGACATTGCAAGTCATAAATAAGACCTGATGACATTGGGAGGTAATTAATTGGCCAGTAGCCAAGAGCATCCTGTTCCCAAATGCATGGGTCTGGGCACCCATGTCATAGGCTTCCTGCTGGCCTCAGTTTTAAGAGAAATCCTTTTACTATCTTGCCCTTTGCAGTACAGTCTACCTGATGAGTCACTGATGCTGTTGGAGAGTCTAACTAGTGTTGGAACTAGGAGAGTGCTCCTGTTCAGGCTCTCTGTTACCATAGAAACAGCACTGCTCAAGTCTTTCTGTTGCTTTGGTAACCCATCCCCATTTCCTCCCCTCCCTGGTGCCCAGGGTATTTTGCTGCCAAGATAATGGTCTCTGTTACGGCTTGAATGTTAACAGTGCAGTGCTCTACCCCTGGTCCACACCCAGCCCCCTCTGTAGCTCTGCATTTGCAGGCCCTGTCTAAGTGGCATTTCAATGAGATTGTAATAGACACTCAAATTAGATGGAAAGGAGCTAGAGTGGCGGGGTGGGTATAAGAAGGGTTTGGTTTCTTATCTTGAAAAGGAAGAAATGGTATCTGTGAATTCAGAGAGGCACAGATCAGGCGTCATTCATCAGAAGGTCTCAGCTGTGTGTCAGGCCCAAAGCCTTTTCTCCCAGTCAATTTTGGATACGGATAAATAAATAAAACTACTGCAATAATGAATACTTGTATGTGTTTGGCACTGGGTTAAGTGCTTTATGCCCATTTAATCCTTATCTTACAGAAAAAGAAAAGGATAAGTAACTATTCAATGTCACAGAGATTCAGAATTCAGACACAAATCATAATCACTGGGCTAAGTCATTACTTACTTAGAACTAGGGAAAAGAACAAAAGCATCTGAGAGTTGTCTTTGTCCTTTTCAAGTAGAAAAAGAAATGTAATGCAAAGGGAAAAATGAGAAGATAATGTTTTCAGGATCTGATTAAGTGTGAAGTTAAGTTGCTTGTGGAAAAGAGGCTGAAAGAGGCCTAGAAATTACAACAGAGTCCTTGCAGGAGACACAAGAGATGGCATCTGCAAATGTTGAGAGAGAGCCAGGAAATAGGAAATACCTGGTTTAGGCAGCAGGAATCAGCAACTTCAACTTCAGCCCTAAGCAAGTGTTTATCCCAGGTAACCTGCTGCTGATAGTGGGGTTTCCAGCATTGGGTGAAGGAAAACTTTTGCCTCTACTTTGGTGAGATTTCAATTTACTTGAGACTCTCTAATTCTTCCACTATGAAATACAAAAAAAAAAAAATGAAGTTTTATATAAAGTTGTTCTAAATTCTATGGCTCTCAATTGCACAATCCAATAATCCTATTTGTTTTACAAAGATTTTTTTTAGCTTCTTCAAGTCCTAATGGAGTTCTGTGAAATATAAACCTTCAAAAGTAGAATTTTATGGTGTCTAGGAATTTTATCAGAATTACAATGCTTTGACATGTCCTTCTCACTGCTAGCTCTGTCCCTACTCTCCTTTGACCCTTGTGCATGAGCACGGTCTACAGTAGGCCCAGAATGGATACATTCTTCCAAGGGAATGCATGACTAGAGCATCTGATCCCTCACCTGGCATACCTCCTGTTCTGTGCCAAGAGGAACATCTCAGTCCTAAGATCTCTTCAGTTGTATCAAAAAAAGGTTCGGCTATTAAAGTCCAGAGAACATAGATTGATTTTCAGTTTCTATTATCTATGCATGTTTTCAGAAAGTCCCAGAAGTCACTGAAAATGAAGGTACAATGAAGTTGGTAAAATAATTGGCCAAAGCTCAGGGAGTGAAATAATCTAAATTAAGCCACAACAACTTCTCTGTCTCTGTCATTCTGTCTCACTTATGTCATTCTCTATCTCATAGTGATGTTACTCTCTGTCTTATAGTGATGCCATTCTGTGCTGTAGTGATGACACTTTCTATCCTGTGGTGATATCACTCTCTTTCCTATGGTGATGTCACTCTGTAGTGATGTCATTCTCTGTCCTTAGTGATGTCACTTTCTGTCCTATGGGATGCCAATCTATTCCACAATGATGTCATTCTATGTCCTGTAGTGATGTCACTGTTTCCTATGGTGATGTCACTCTCTGCCCCATAATGATGTCACTTTCTATCCTATAATGATGACAATCTATTGCACAATGATGTCATTCTCTGTCCTATTAGTGATGTCATCTTCTCTTACTGTAGTCATATCACTCTTCTCTCTGTAGCTATGTGATATGGGACAAGTCACTTCACCGTTTTAAGTCTTACTTTCCTCATTTGAAATGTGGTAGAAACAATGGTAGTGAGATAATGCTTGGTAGATACTAGCAAGTCAAAAATCTCACTAGGTGTCTTAAAGTTTCTCTCCCTATATTCATCCTATATTCTCTCCCATATTCATGTCTATTCTGATGATTCTCTGTTAGGTTTTTTTAGCTGGACTTGACCCCAAGACTCTGAGGTCTCAAATGTCTGACCTTGTACCTACCCATTCGGTATTTATACAAATGCGTATGTATTTACATGTATGCATGAAATAACAAGAAAGCATGTGAAAGGCAATTTCTAAAATATGAACTAATGCTTTAGGTTTGGGGTAAGATAATATTCATGATGATCATTTATGTTTGCTGTTTGTGAGGCATGAAAGAGAGTAATAGCAAGAACACACTGACTTTGAAAGTCTCATTCTATTCAGCTCTTCCCTCCTTATGGGAACTTGGCTAGTCACTTTGCCCCTGGTGAGCTATCAGATCTTCTAGAGAAAAACAGATGGTGAATGTGGAAGGGATGTGCAAACACACAATTGCCATGAAGTTGCTTGCTCCAATTCTGATTATGAGCCTGTGTCTTAAGTTTAACATGTTAATCCGCTCTTTCTACTTAAAAATCCATAATTTCAATTAATGAAACTTTGTTGATTTTATACTACACACATGGAATGGTGTCAGGTGTTGGGCAGATATGGTAGGTAGGCAGTGGGCCCCAGCTCAGAACTCCTGATATATTATTCATAGAGGTCTCACCTGGGACTAAAGCAGTTCCCAACAAGTCTTTCTGATTCTGCATGTGCTTCCCTGTATTAGCCTGTTCTCCAGTCAGTAGCCTGGATGACACATTTTTCTCTTAAATATAATGTTTGATATATCCATTCATGTCTATATGTATGTATAATGGATGCTCAAAAAGCTATATTCCAACATCCAACTCAAAGATTAGAACATAACCTAATGACTATCTTTTTTTAATGTTGTATGTATGAGCACAGTGACTTTATAATATTTTCAACACTTAGTCTCAAATCCCATCCCCTTCCTTTTCCCCCTTGTAATCCTTCTTCTCCCCTACCTGACTCCCTCCTAATTTTCAAATCTTTTCCCTTGTGCAGTCCACAGTGTTTCATCTAATCTGTGATGATTTATGCCTGACTTGATTCATGCTGCAGCAAGCATCCTAGATCAGTGGATATATCATTGAGAAAAGTATATTCTTTGGGATGGAGAGATGGCTTAGGGGTTAGATTCTGCCTCTCAAACAGAGGTCTTGAGTTCAGATCCCATGTCCCACATAAAAATGCCAGGTGGAAATGGCTGAGGCCTGTACTTCCAGCCTTGGGAAATCCTAGAGCAAAGCAAGAAGGAGGTAGAAGTAATCTGGGATGATTCCCAAAGTTACCCTTGGTCTCCACAGGAACACACAGTGCCCTCTGATACACATACACACACACACACACACACACACACACACACACACACACACACACACACTAAATGAATGAATAAAAAAATTTTTAAAGAAAAGCATCTTCCTTTACTTCCCCATCAGCATTAGTCTCTATCAATCTCTCAGAGAGGTATGGAGTTTCTTGAGATCTTTTTAATGTTTTGGAGAGATAAGACAGTTCCTGTGCAAGCTTGTGTAAGTATACATATCTGCCATGAAATCTTGTATCACCACTATGTCATGTCCAGGAGATAATGCATGGCCCACCACCTTCCTACTTCAAGCTCTTACAATCTTGTCACCCCCCTCTTCCATGATGCTCCCAGGTGTAGGTAGGAGAGGCTTATATATCCTGTTAGGGACAAGCAATTTGTATACCTTTATTTCCTGAATTTTGGTAGGTCATGCTATTCAGTAATAAATGCCTTTTTTTTTTGTAGAAGGCTTCTAGGTTGAATGCTGAATGCTCTTCCAATCTATGGGTATAATAACAGGCATTTAAAGTACATTTTGGTGTAATGTTCACCAAAAGTTCCTAAAGTTCACAGTTCGTAACGTACCTAAAAGTTCACAGTCTATTCTTCCCTAGTGATCTATTTCCTTCCCTTTTATAGGTTTGTGTTCTAGTTAACAATACAATGAATGTGTTCCAGTGCAACAAGCAGGCCTTTAAGTCCAATCAGAAAGCTGTTGGTTGATACTCAACTTGATACTCAACGCCACTATTACACTGGTAATCAACTGTTGCCATGGTGATTTTTATTGTAACTTGCAGACCTCTCAGGTTGTTTATCTTTCTCCCCCAGTAGCTTCTATAGTATTCCTTGGTACTGTGTAAGCTATCCAGCAAAGAGGAAGCCCTTGAACCAGTTCCAGTTGGTGTATTTTGTCCATGTCCTGTGATCCATACGTGTTGCATCTTCCGTAATAGTGTCTTCCTGTCAGTTTTTTAGAGAGAAATCAAGAGCAATGGCAAAAACTATAATGTTTGGGTGGGCTTTGAGACCTTTCTGACCAACAACTTATCAAGACGTATCACATTTCTGCTACTTCTACTAGTTTTAACTGTCACTGTGTTATAAGTAGATCAGCTCAGGGTATTTTTGTTTGTTTGTTTTGCCCTGTTTTCCTCTTCTCTGTGCTCCTCTGCTTAGAGACTGTCCATTCTTATGCCTGTATTTAAAGTAAATGTTTTTTGACATATTAATAACAGGGTTTTTTTTCCAGTCCCTCTGCCACTCCTATATCCCATCCCCTGATGCTCCCAGGTATTTTTTTCCCATTATTCCCTCCTTCACCCTATCTCCCATGGAATCACAAAGCAAGCATGATGGGCCATACATTATCTATATTCTATATCCTCAAAGGCGGTATGGTTAGTTTTTCTTGCTTTGTGCTGTGTAAAGATGGCATCGCACGGTATGGAATCACATGCATTGTTTTTTAAATGCGCTATCTTGCTAAGAAGATTCACATTGTGTGCTGTTGTTTGCTAATTTCGTTTTTACCACTTATACCCAGTGTGATCTCTAAAAACCAGTCAGACCATATCTGTCTCCAAATGAAATATTTCAGTGCTCCTCTCTGAATTTCGGGGGATGGGGGAGTAATTCCTGAAACCCACAACTTCATTGACAGGCACTCTGCCTCCCTCAGGTCACTAAAGCCTCCAGACCACCTCCTTCACCCAGGGGGATCTGCTTCTCCATGGAAGCCTTGACCCACTGTTGCCTGTCATGAATTGGGGGGCGTGCTGCCTCTCATCCTCAACCCCCTGCCTTATGTGCCTAATTGGTCATGGTACTTCAATGATGTTTATCTACTCCTTCAGGCCTGTTCTCTCTCCTTACACCAGTTCTGCTTTCCAGCTAACTACCACCTCTTTCCTTCTAGCTCCCTATCTTTTCTCTGGTGTGATGGATTGAATCTAGGGCTTTGTGCATGTTAGACAAGGGCTCTATCACTGAGCTACATCCCAGCCCTTGCAGATTCTCTTCTGTGCCTTGTTACTGTTTCTGAATCTTGATCTTATGTCTCACCTGCTAGTCCACCCTCCCTTCTTATCTTCTTACCTTCGCTTTTGTTCCTGACTAGAGCAAAAGTCCTATTCTAATTTTTCTCTTTCTCTACAGTGCACTAATGAATTGTGTCATGTAATTATATATTTTCTTGTTTGCATGGTTATTTAGTTACTGTTCATTTTCCTTTTGGTAATTCAGTGAGGTCAAATACTGTATGTTTCATTTGGTATTATGTCCCTAGAACCCAGAACAGTGGCTGGCAAAAAGTAATTACTCAGAAACTACTTGTTGATTGAAAAAAATATTGAATACAAAAATGAAATTATAATTATTAATAGGAACTGGAAGGAAGGAGATTATAAACTCTTTGTTCATATTGTCCATTGCTACCAGCAGCCAATTCTTTCAACTTCTTCCTGTTTCGACCCAAAGAATTCTAACATTTTTTTCAAATCCCATCTCTGAAATTCAACAGTTGTATTTCTGTCTGTGTGTGAATCCTGCCTTCTGGGAAAGTCAATATAGCTGAAATGATGCTGCCAATAGCTCTCAAAGCGCCCTTACCTTCAGGAACAATGCTTTGAATCAGTATCCTTTCTTCAAGCTCCTGAACCTGCCTCTATCTTGGCTCTCTCCCTCCTGTGAAAAAGATGGAGAGTATGCTGAGAACTCATCTGACAGAGCCTCTTGCTGGATCCTGAAATGACATTTTTGCTTTGACCTATGTATCCATTTGACTTTCCAGAAATGGCTTTGGGTAATGGCTTGTCATCATGAGTAATTAGCACTGAGGGCAGTCTAAGGAAACTTGCCCTCTCCCTTTCTCGCTTTCTTTAATTCCTCCTCCCAGCTCTAGAAACTTACTACTTTTGATATTTTCAGCAAGGCTGCACATTTGGTAAAAGGGTGATAAAATCATGGAAGTAAAAGGTTATCCATTGATGTCTATAATTAATCCTTGATGAATATAGTGATTCTGAAAAGAGGGGAGTGTTGATATTGCTGGCATAACTAGGCATATCTCCCAGAGTTGCCCACACTTTCTTTAAACACTTCAGGCTAGAGTTAGCACTTCCAAGTTGATATTTGAAGGAAAGAAGAGTGTCATACTTCTCATTTTCTATTTCATATTCCTGACCATACACCAGAATCTGCTGTTTACTGCTCCCAGTTACCAGTTACACCTGCAGTGAGCCTTAGATGTCATTTTGTCTAGTCTTCTCACTTATACAGATAAGCTGATACAACTCCAAAAAATAAAGTGGGAGGATCTGTTCCTATTTATCTGAAACACAGTGTTTCAATGTAGTCCAGACTGACCGTGAACTCTCAGTCCTTCTGCAGTAGTGGGCAAATACCACCACCCCTAGCTGAAGTGACTTTGTTGTTGCTGCTGCTGATGATGATGTTTTGTATTCAAAACTTGGAGATTAAACTACATGATCTTTATATTTCCTCCAAAATGTAAGTGTTACAAAGCAACACATTTAAAACAGTTTCAATACTCGTGCAATGTATCTTCACAGCAGTATTGATCTTATTTTGTCCCAGTTAGACAAAATCTGATGGCTTACAAGTGCATCATCCAGTTTAAGCACCTATAACCATCACTGCATTGTGTGGTGTCACAATCAAACTGAAAACTGAATGGTAAAGATTGATCGTGCTGCAAAGCTGCTCATTCTGGCAGAGAAGCACTGGCTATGTGCACACAGGAGCTTCTACAAAGCCCCTGGCAAGCTGTGGCAATGCTGCATTGCTCCTCTCAGTCCTACCAAAGTCTCTGAGGAAAAAGGTAGGCAATAAGTTTGATCATGATATCCTTTTGATTAATCTAAGCAGTGATTACAAATTAGAATAATAGTGACTCCTGTGCTGTATATAGTATAGTTGGCTTAAAATAAATCTGTGTGTGACTTTATAACCTCTTGTGTACGCTGGCTCTCTCCTTCCCTGATTTCTTTCCTTCCTTCTTAACCTCCTACCATTCTCCCCCTCCTTGTTTTTCAATCCATCTCTTTCTTTTCAAATGTTTCTATTTTTACTGGTATGCATTGTGCCAGAACTCCTTCTCTTTAGCTCCTAAACTAAATTTTCTTGTTTTGATGACAAATTCAAATCTAGTCTAGGAGTTTCTGAAGAACTATATCAGTAGCTCATCTATCTAAAGTCTCAGTGAGTTTTATTGAAATGGAACAAGCACTCTATCATCTCCATAAGACCAGTGACCGGAAGACTGGCAATTTGACAGAAGATTCTGTTCAGGGACATGAAGTTTTACTTGAGATAGATGGGTTCTCCCAACTTATCCTGCAAGGTCTCTTTTTGCTTGACTTTTGAATGGCATATGGTAGGCAGCCACAGAACACAGTAAAGCTGAACACTCCCTACTCTCTAACAGATTTAGTAATGCTTTTACAATCAGATATTGCTGGGCATGGTTGTACATGCTTGTAAATTTAGTGTTCAAAGGCTGAGACAAGCAGATCATGAGTTCAAGCCTAGCTTGGTCTACATAGTGAAAAACCTGTTTCAACTAAGCAAACAAGAAAATATTGATGTTGCAAAGTATGTACTTCATGATGTCTTTTTTCACATTAAAGGCCAGGAAGATCATAGCAATTTTACACCTACTCTTTTTGTGATAATTAATCCTGAGTGTCAACCTTGACACACCTGGCATTAACTGAGATTAGCTGAGACCACCTGAAAAGATTATCTAGATCAATAAATTTACAATACAAAGACCAGCCCTAGATACTATTGGAACCTCCCAGTAGTGGACCAGATAAAAGGAACCAGGAACAGAAGATTGGGAAGAAGAGAGACTCCAAGAATCCTCCAGCTTTCAGCCACATGGATGGGCTTAGCCTGCCAGCTTCAGCCACCAGCCATGTCTCCTCCACCGTGAAAGTCTGTTTCTCCCCTTTGGAACTGTAAGTTGAATAAATCTCCCTTTCTCCCTTAAGTTATTTGACTTTGGGTGTTTTCTCACAGCAATAGTTAAGAGTAACCATACAGTTCCTATATTAATTTTCTTCTGTTTTGCCTCTTTTGATGTCTGTTTATCATTTGAGCCATATTTTAATGAACTTGATTAATGGGGTTTTCTTGGTGAAAACAAGCATATCTTTTGAAAATAAATAACATATGGTTATTACAGTCTGACCCAATCATGATCTACATCCCAAAACTCTCAGGCTTCCCCCACACAGCATCACAGGAGGAGCAGGCATGACTGTGACACCTTCTCTATGTAGTTCCTGCTACTGAATTTTTTTTCCTGAATTTTCCCTGAATTTTCTGGTTGTCCCTTGTTTACATATTCTAAACCAAGACAAACTACGTCCCTAACAGAAGGGCTTAATAAATTCTAGACTTCCAGTAAAAATCTCCCTTAATTTATTTTCATCTCAAATACATTCTACACCAGTGAAGGAGGAAAATCGAGAAACAGGACTGGTAATAGAAAGGAAAGAGCTGCCCAGAAGTAAGGTATAGGAGAGAGCTCCCCTTTGCAGCATCAGACACCCCAGTGTTAAGTACTCTGAGGTCCAGCTACCCGTTTGCAAGGAAATTTCTGACTCCTGAGTTGAAATTTCTTGACAATTTCCCTCATTTGGAAAGTTCTTATGCTGAGGACGCCAAAGTTAACTCCTTCCATAATGATCTTTAGAAGCCGATTTTGCTGAAAGGACCTATGCCCACAAGACAACAAAAAAACAGGATTTCTTATCTTCTTTGGGTCAAACTCCAGCTCAGCCTTGCATGTAAGCAAACAAAAAATATCTGTCTGAAACCTCATGAAGCCTCACCTATCTCATGATCTCTCAGTTTGAAGACACAAAGATAAGAACAGCTTTGCAGCCAGATTTCACAATGTTCTGTTCCAGACCACTTCAAGAGATTCCTAAAGGTCATTGTCTTGTCCTAAACCTGCAGTCCTCTTGGATACAGGAGCGGCAGAGTCTTGCCAACTGCCTGGAGAAGGAGCAATGTCTCCTGGGAACTGGCCTATCCCCTCAAGAGATAAGACTTCTTTAAGCCTCCCTGCAGAAACAGAGCAGAAATTGTGATCAACCAGAACCACGCCTTGACCAAAATATCTCATCCTCTGCCTACTCTCCCCACCCCCCAGTTCTTCTTCTATCTAAACCTAGAGCTCATGTGTTAGGACCCTGAACATGGGCTAAAAGATTTATTTCTTATCTTTCCAGTATAGTGCTTTTTCACAGTTACTTTTATTTGCTTTCTTTGAGACAGTTGGCCAGACCTGACATGCTAGAGGCTCTACTTTCTTCACTGAACACCTTCCCTATGAGTGTAAAATCAAGGGGCAAGGGTCGTTCTTCATTTATAGTAAAGTTTGGTGAACAAACTCAGCAGGAAAGAGAGCTCTGGACAGAACTTCCTTTTTGTGCAATGTCATCATTGTCAGTGATAAAAGTCAGGAGGTGATTGGGGCAAGAGCAAGAACCACATTTAAAATTATCATTTGATGCAGAGCTGGCCTGTCTTAACCATTAATGCCGGGTGACATTAATATCAGGTCACAAGAACATTTGTCATCTCAGAAGCGAAGCTGTCAGCCCAGGCAGAAACCTGGGTGAAGTCAGTGTTCTTTTGCCTGGTGACTTCCTTCTCCAGTGAGGCAATCTCTATGTATTCGCCCCAAGACCATTAATGTGACCCATATTATTTCTAATGAGTTGGGACCTTTGCCAAGAATGACTAATGTGATTCTCCTGTCATCTTTCATAATCCTGGAAGCATGAAGCTAGTTCTGTAACTGGACAACACTGAATTAAAATATTCTAAGGAAATGCTATGTTGTTCCCTTTCCCCCTAACCCTGCCTATCTATTAAAGCAAGAGATCTCAAGAAATTGGGTTTTTCCTGGGAATCTCATGCTAGAAGAATAAAAGGTTGAAGCTTGGCCAGCAGTTTGTCTCCCAGGAAGGGATTTTAAAAAGCTTGCTGACAATTGGATCACCTGAATCTGCAGGTTTCAGGAAGTGGAGGGTACAACCACACACACTTTGAGCAAAACTGCTTAAGATTCTTTGTCTCTGTTCATACCTAAATCAACATCAGACTTTGAACACTTACTATTCCTCTTTCCAATATGACCATATTGAATAAGTCTTCTAACATAGTTAGATACAGGTGTCAACTTGACAGACTTCACCTTTGGACACATTTGTAAAGAATTAGTAGTTAAAAACCTCTTGCAGTCAACCTTCATGGTTGCTGATAAATGACCATCAAATGGCTTAAGGGAACAAGGGGTTTAATTTCTTACTGATAACCTGGTTACAGTATGTAGTCCAGCTTGATAGGAGAGCATACCCCAACACCAGGCCAAGGAAACTGGCCACACCATCTATACATAATGACTGAGAGAGGGACAATCTTTACTTGCCAGACCAGCATGTCTGGCCAAGTGTACAAAAGGATGCCAACTTCCTCAATCAGCTCTCTGTATTCACCTGTTCAGGGCTTAGGCCCACCCACCATAGGTTGGGTCTACCCCATCAATAAGACAATCTCCTTCAGGTTTGCTCTGGGCTGAACTCAACTATCAATTCTCTACAAATGTGCCCAGAGCTCAAACCCTCCACCATCAAGTTGACATCTGAGTCCAACCATGATGAGACCTAAGAAAGCCTGCAAAAGATGGTCTAATTTATGGGAAAGGCCCAGCCCCTGATGGGTGGGACTAGTCCCTGAACAAATGAATGAAATGGAGGAAGCTGGTTAAACAAGTTTGCCTTCTTACCATACTTGGTGGAGACACATGTCGTATGACAAGGAAAGTTTGCTACTCTCTTAGCAGTGGATATGTGCTGCCAGTTCTCTTGGCTCATAGTAATGGTGTGGACTATCCTTCAAGGTGGAGTAAGCACAATAACCAGATAAGTGTAAACCAGAATAAAATCCCATGTTCCTCCTTAAGCCATTTTGTTGTTAATTTATCAGCTACATGGAGAACAACTGTGATATATCCTTTCTCTGCTCTTCACTGTTAATTTGATTTCTTTTTAATTGATTTATTATGGTCAGATAGCCAAAACAAATATAGAAGTTAACACAGAAGTCAATCTCTCTCCAACTACGAGTAAGAACAGCTTCTTTGGTGAGAAAATACGCCTAAGAAACAACATCCCTTTCCTCCTGACTGTCCGTTCTGAAAAGGTCCGAATGGCAGTTGAAAAGTTAGCGTCTGCGGATGCATGTCTTAGTGGCTAGTGCTGCAATCACCATAGGTATCGCTGATGGAGGTAGATTTCTAAAGGCGGTAAGAACAGCAAGGGAGACCAGAGGAACTTAAACAAGTCCACAAGTCTATGTGAGAGACAACACATACAGTGGGAGAGCTGACCTGAAGCCTACACTAAATTCATCACATAGGCTCCCTATCAGGGGGTCCACCACTACCAGTGGGTCTTTCAAATCTGGCCTCAGAGAAGAAACCAATAGAAGTTTCCATCTTCCATCCTCAAAAGTTCATAAAAGTAGGAAACTTGGTCCAGAACTTTAGAACAAGACTTGGAATGGTTTGTCTTCCCTCTGACTCCGCATACAGCCATAGGCTCTTTCTTGCTCCCTCTGATTCTCCCAAACAATCAAGTATCCCTCCCTTACCTTTTCAATAAATTTTACTTAAACCATTCGGTCTTTGAGTCTGGGATGATGCAAGAATCTGGAGCGAAATCCCATAATATCACGACCTTCTTTATTAAAAATGACCCCTGAGTTAATGCTTCCTGAAAAATAAGCCTGACAGCTGGGGATCAGGAATCATATCCCTCCCTTCCCAACACTCACTGTTTACTAAGTATGTGGCCTCAAATAAGTGGCATCTCCCTGAGTTTGCTTGCACACCTGTATGGCAGGGATTAAACACTGCACCTGCATCACCAGACGGCTTCGTGGAGATGCATTAGATGAAACATGCATATAGAAGACCTAGCCAAGGCCCAGACACCTCTAAAGAGCTCAGCAAAGGGTGTGTAGTAAGGACCCCTTGTGAAGAGTGAATTTTGACAAACCAAGCTCCAAATTGCAAAGAACAGCAGCTCTGAAAATCTGCATCTGATTTGCGGTACCTTCATAGCTCAGTTGAAAGCATAGCATATAGATTTAAATAGTCAGAAAGAAAACTGAGGAGTATATTAAAACTGGCAACAGAAACAAGTAAAAATCAAGCTCCGTAATTAATACTCAGCAGTTTATAGACTGTGAAGTTTAACATGACCATGAAAAGGTCAGGAATGGGACTTACTCAGGTAAAGTGTGGGGGTAGGGAGGGACAGCATTCTGTTCCATATTCGCATGCACGTACTCTAACTCAGGACCTTGTGTTGGGGAATTAGAGGAATTCCAATTAAGCCCTTTCATTTTGATTTCTCATTAGATCCTTAGACAATCTGCAGAAAATTAAATCGAACTAGAGAGACCTCCAGCCAGGAGATTTATTCAATTTAATGTTTTGAAAGAGACTTATTATCTTGTCAGGAATAATTTGAAAATCCAAATAAGAGCAATTGAATCAGCAGAATCAGGCCTGGAGATAACAATCACTTCGTATGGAGATCATAGCATTTAAACCACTGAAGCAGCCCTTCTAGGACTGTAGCTTCCAGCAGTTTAGTCCTTCTACAGTTCAGCCCTTCCTAACAGCGAGGTTCCTTCAGTTGGTAGACTGCTCTTTAAGTTAGAAGGGAGGACCTGATCAGCCCCCACAGGAAGGTTACCCGAGTAGCTTCTCGGGAGGAGACACTGCAGCTCCCAGTGCTGGCCAGCCAAGTTAGAGTTGTGTGAATGCACACGGAGAAGACAACCAGAGTTACGATTCAACCAAGGACCAAAGCAAGTGCAGTGTCCCCAATTCCCATTTCCATGGTGGCCTCTCCAGCTTAGAAACATCATTAGGCTCTGAGAGACTCCCACCCTCCCTTGTAAGTGTGATCCAAGTCAGGGGTTTATACTGACTAAGAGGCAATCTAAAACAACTGTGTGAGGAATGGGGGCCGGAGATGGAGGCAGTAAAGTGATTGTTTGCCCTTTCAGGAGGGGATATGGTGGTATACATAGAGTAAACTTACTTCCTTAGAATGTATGATCAAGAGATTATGTATGGTCTCAACCCAACTCCTAGAAAACTCTGAACCTTCTGTGGAATAGTTTAGCCTTCATTTGGTGTGGACTGGTGTTCTGAGGGGTCATTAAACAAAGAACTAGTTAGAAAAGTGTTTAAAGTAGTTAGCGGAACCCAATGCACCCTGACCAGTTTCTTCACATTGACAGCAAGCAAGGCCACCTTGGCTAAAAGTCTACCTGAAAGAAAACTGTAACATTACAGTGGCTCAGATGACAGCTTACTCAAAATGTGGACCAGAGCCTGAGAAGCCTATTCTGTCTGAGGAGGCAGAGGAGGTTCACCCTCCACCACCCCACCACCCCACACACTTCTGCACCTCTGTTTCCTCCGCTGCTGCAGGCACTCACTCTAGCTAGAACCTCACCCCCGAAATCGAGCCTCCCCTGACGCTGCCCCAGAGGTCTCAAGCTACAGTCACTGTAGAACTGCCCATTTTAAATCCATATACTCTGGCCAGAAAGAGGAGGATCCTGCTGAGATTCCCCCCTCCCAATAGGCACTGAAGGGTCTCACGGGTGCCGCTGAGAGAAACCCAGGAGTTCCCGTACTACAATCAAGATGGTTAGATACCAGGAGAACAACACATTTTCATAAATCAGCCTTTCACTACCACTGATTTCCTAAATTGGAAAAACTACACCCTCTCCTGCACTGAGAAGCCTCAGGCTATGAGTGATTGGATACAATCCATTATCCAGACCCATAAGCCCATGCTGACTGATTGCTGCCTGCTTCTCTGGACACCATTCAACACTGAGGAATGGCACCGAATTACTCAGGTTGCTTGCAAATGGCTAGAGGACACAGCCAGCAGACACGACAAATACTCAGGCTTATCTCCTAAACCAGTTTCCCAGTGAAGATCCCCACTGGGTCCCCAGTGAGACCTGGGATTTCAGATGCTTGATGCTACCAAGGGTCTTTTTTAGGTGGCATTGAAGACAGGAGAGTAAAGGACCATAAACATGAGCAAAATCTCCAGGGGCTTGAGAAGAGCCCAAGTCAATTCTATGAGAGGTTATGTGAGGCCTTTTGTCTTTATTCTCCCTTTGACTCAGAAGTGGCCAAAAATCAGAAAATGATTAGCCCAACCTTTGCCAGACACACACAAGAAGATATCTGCAACAAACTGCAAGAATAGAAGGCTCTCATGGAATGATATCAGCCAGTTCTGAAGGCTGCGGCAAAGGTATTTATCAACCAAGATCAAGATGCAAAATGACAAGCAGACTGGAAAATGAAAAAGAAGTTAGATTTGCATGACTCCTATCCTAGTGGGGCACTTGAGACACTCCCAGAGAGGTGTCCCACCAGGTGGTGGTCAAGACCAGAGAAGGGGTTGATAAGAATGACAACCTTACCCAGAGATGAAATTAATACCAAATCAATGTGTCTGGTGTCACTGAAAGAACAAGTGTCCTCATTTGGTAGAAAATTACTGTACAACACCTGGATGAAAGCAAAGAGTCAGGCGATTCAAGGATAGACCTGACTGCCATATAAAGTCTCTGAATATGATTTTTGTCAGTTTGGCTTCCATGGGATACTATGAGGAACTAGGACAGACCAGACTCCATTTTCTTAGGTCCTTAGGAGTCTATGGTCCAAATGACCCCCCTAGGGAGCCTACCCAGGCAGATAGTAGGGCAGAACTGTCAGTGGTCACTCAGCTCATGAGCCCCCTCTCACAGAAACAAGCCAACATTATAGGGGCCACAGGTGGTTGAACCTTTTACCCCTTTTTCCTGTCTTGATGATGAAATCTGGTTGGCCATGAAGTTGTTCAAGAATTCTATGCCTTCTTGTCATGGCTTGAATGTGAGTTGTTCCCCACAGGCTCATGTGTTTCAATCTTCAGTTGTTTCAGAAGGTCATGGCACCTTTAAGAGGGAGATCCTGTGGAGGAAGGCAGTCACAGGGATGGGCCTTGAAGTCGAATAGCCCCACCCTACTTCCAGGAGAGGTCTGTTTTTGCAGCTGGCAGTTTGCAGCTCTCAGCCTCCCTGATGGATGTGACTTAGGCCACCTCTAGCTTCTGCCAGCCAGCCATGCCTTTCCAGCCATAAAGGACTGTATCTCCCCTTTGGAACTGTAATCTCCTTTTCCCCCTTAAGTTGCTTGACTTTCGAGTGGAGTCTCACAACACAGAGAAGAGTAACTACTACAGCACTTTTAGGAGGTGTTAGAGGAGGAGATGTCACTGGGGGCAGGTTGGTTAGCCACTGCTTCTGCTGTCAGTCTGCTTTTACAATTTGATGCTTACTTTCTCAGCCTCCATATCTATAGTGACCTAAATAAGCCTCCTCCAGCTTTTGGTGCCAACATACCTTTTCTGCCATAAAGGGCTGAATCTTCCCTCTGGAACTAAAATCCAAATAAATCTCCACTTTCCCTTTAAGTTGCTTGAGCCTGAGTGTTGTCTCACAGCAGAAGAAGAGTAACTGTGACACTTTCCAATTGTCCTGTGGCTCTTGTGGCTGAAGACCTGTTGGAAAAGCTGCAGGTCCAAATAATTTTCAACTTCCACAGCTAAACAACCCTAAACCCAGGAAAACTATAAGCAAAAATCAGGACTCTCACAATACTCCAGGGAGAAAAGGGACGCCTCTGTCTCAAAGAAGTGTCACAACATGGTCCTGAGCTTCCCTGAAAGATGCTTGAGCTACAAGCCCACAACAACGCTCCTACATCCCTCCAATCGTAATAGGGGCCAAGTCCACTCACCAGAAACAGTATTTCATCGCTTGCAAGGCATAAATTGGATATAAAAGCACTTGGAGAGACTGTGAAGATTATGGGGTCTTCTGTCCCTGCCAATCATCTTAGAGTACACCTCTCCTATCAGTCCAAAACTATCGACAAGTTCAAGACCTATGAGCTACACACCAGGCCACTGTTACTCTATATTCCATTGTATCCAACGTTTCCCTTCTTGCAGGTCTCCTCCCCACTGAAGCTGCCTTTTTTTAACCTTCCTAGATCTTGAAGATGCTTTCTTCTCAGAGTCAACCAATCTTTGTCTTCTAGTGGGAAAAATCCTAAAAACAATGACAGGAGCCAACTGAGCTGACAAGTCTGCTTCAAGGGCTCAACAATTCTCCAACCTTTACTGACACTGAACTAGCCTCTGATTTAAAAGCCTTCCCAGCACAGCTCTGTGCATGCACACTGCTCCAATACATTGGATGACTTATTGTTGGCTAGGCAGACACAAGAGAATTTTATGGAAAGAACATGACCGCTGTTCAACCTCCTATAGAAGCTTGCAAGAATTCAAGAACAAAGGCCCAAATGTCTAAAGATAAAGTCAGATACCTCAGTTTCCACCTATCCTAACAGCAGCACCAACTCAGTCCAGAAAGAAAAATAAATCGCCTGCTCAATTCTGATTCAATTAACTTGATTCCAGGTTCGAGAGTTCTTTGGGGCTACAGGTTTCTGTAGGATCTAGGTATTTAACTTTTACGCTTTGGCAAAACCCCTTTATGAAGCCATAGAGGAGGGCAATTTGAACATCCATTATGGTACAGAGACTTCTGAAGAGATCAAGTGGGTCTTCATCAGACATGTCTAAGCCTTTCTTCCTGTACATACGTGACACAAATGGCATTAAAGTGTAGGTCCTTACCTAATGTTGGAGTCATGGCAATGTCCAGCGGCATACCTTTCCAAGCAACTTGATTTCATTGCCCAAAGCTTGCCACCCTGTCTCTGGGCTCTTGCAGCCACATCCCTCTTATTTTCAGAGCTGACAAACTGACTATGGGACAAGAATTACCAAACCAAGTCCCACAATCAGTGCCGACTTTAGTGAAACGCGAGGTCAGTACTGGCTAACACCCAGAGGGTCACATACCAAGACTTTTAAAATGCTTTGTGAGGATGTACGCATTCACCTAAAAGTAGTGAGGATCTTAAACCCTGAGACCCTACTGCCCATAGGACAAAGTCAGCCAGACTATGACTTCATTGAAGTCATGGATGGGGTGTCTTGTCCAGCTGGCCATGCTTAACAGACTAGTCCCTCAAAGGTGCTGATGCTGAGCGCTTCACTTTTGTAAAAGAGGATGAATAGCATGCTGGGCACTCAGTGATGACTCTAAATGCCACTACTGAGGCAAAACCTCTACCAAAAGGAGCCTCAGACAGAGACACAATTTGTTATATTGATCCAGACTCTTCAACTGCCAACACAAGTGCCTGGCAACACACATAGACTCTAAACATGTCAATGCACCTTCACCACCTTGTGCTTTGAAATGTGAGTTGCCCCCCATAGACCCATATGTTTGATCTTTAGTTGTTTGGGAAGGTCATGGTACCTTTAGGAGGTGGAGCCTTGCCAGAGGAAAGCAGTCACGGGGGATAGGCTTGGAGGTTGGTTAGCCCCACTCCGCTTGAGTGAGTCTGTTCTCGAGTTTGCAGTACCTCTCAGCATTCATGATGTATGTTACCTAGGCTTCCTCCAGCTTCTGTCGTCAGCCAAGCCTTTTCCACCTTGAAGGTCTGTATCTCCCCTCTGGAACCATAAGCTGGATAAATCTCCTTTTCTCTTAATGTTTGAGGCTCAGTAGTGTCTCACAGCAGCAGCATAAAGAGTAACCAGGACAGTACTCTTCACATGCATATGGTCTTATATAATGTAAAAGGTCCTATCGATGCAGGGGGAAAAGACAAAACATGGCAAAAAAATCCTTCTCTTAGATGTTATATGGATTGCTATGAAGGTGGCATTCATACACTGACAAGTACATCATCAAAAGGAGGGAACCATGGTTAATGAAGGAAAAGGTAGAGCTGACCTAGAGGCAAAGCTCAAAGACTCCCAAGGGAACAGAGTAGAACCAGAGGTTCTGACTGCTGCCCTGTTCTCTATCTCGTTAGCAGAATAGAATCCTGTATTAACGATACAAAAACTTTTGGTTTGAAAGTGAAAGTGGAAGCCACTTTCTGGGCAGATGGCCCCGGTCTTTGTCAAACCCTTCCACCAGTGGCTAAACAGCTCTTGAGACCATGCTGAGAGAACATTTATATGTTCCCTAATTCTCCAGCATAGCCTGAATAATGAACAAAAATGTAAACTTTGTGCCCAATTGTTTGGCCCTAAACATTACATCTAACCCCCACACTCAGGGCTCAGGGAACATCAAGGAAGAGGGATCAGTAAGGTTGTAAGAATCTCAAGGGAGTTAGGGGTGTGGCCAGACATGATCTTCTAGACATGACAGGACTGTTATATTCATGAATTCACCTCAGGTGTCTATAGCTCCACAAGACCTGCTTGGGATTTGTCCTATCATCATTTTATCATGGAAGGGGAAAGATTTCAAGAGACTACAACCTCCCTGAGAAGTTATAAAGATTAATGAAGAAGGGGCTGGGGAGGTAAGATGCTTTCCCCAGTGGCATACCCACTGATATATGACTTATGCCTCAGCTGTGCCCAGGCACATGCCATCAATGCCAAACCAAATGGAAGTCAGTGGTTCACACATGCACACAAAAAACATGAAAATAGGAGGAAGAATGGCAGAAGGGTTGTAATGGGAAAAGGAGGGGGTATAGAATTTGAGATTAAGGTGTGAAAATATCATAAATTCACTACACCATGTATGAAACTCTGAAAGAATAAAGATAGATAGATAGATGATAGATAGATAGATAGATAGATAGATAGATAGATAGATAGATAGATAGATAGATAGATAGATAGATAGATAAAACTTTTGCCCAAGTTTCTCAGTGGTCTAGAGTTTCTCCTAGAGTACAGAGAGTTGAGAAGATTTGAAAATGCAACTGCTGACTTCACCAAACTCCCCCAGGTCAAGGTTATAGGTTTTAACCATCTGTTAGTTTTTGTATGCGGTTTCTCAGGGTAGGTAACAGGCCTCCCCTACTGTGATAGTTAATCCTGGGTGTCAACTGGACACACCTGGCATTAACTAAGATCACCTGCGACCACCTGAAGAGGTTATCTGGATCAACATATTTATAATACAAAGACCAGCCCTAGATCTGATTGGAACCTCCCTAGATCTTATTAGAACTTCCTAGTAGTAGACCAGATAAAAGGAACCACAGAACAGAAGACTGGGAAGAAGAGAGACTGTCCAGGAATCCTCCAAACTTCAGTCGTCACCCACTTGCCTACTGGATGTCTGCTGTGACTTAGCCTGCCTCCAGCTCAGCCACTAGCCATGTTGCCTCCACCATGAAAGACTGTATCTCCCCTCTGGAACTGTAAGTTGAATAAATCTCCCTTTCTCCCTTAACTTGTTTGACGTTGAATGTTCTCTCACAGCAGTAGTTAAGAGTAACTGTTATACCTACCTACACAGATACAATATATAAAATAGCCCACTACCCCTAAAGGAAATTATCCCCTGGTTTGTAATCTGAATTACCATAGGGACAAATTAACAGGCCAGCATTCATGGCTAAGGTGGCGCAGTTGGTAATAAGGGGTTAAAGATCACATGGAAGTTACACATGGCAGAGTTCCAAAAGTGGAGCAAATGACCAAATTGTAAAATTACAATTAAAAAACTGTGTCAGGAAACACATATACTGGGACTAATTGCTGCCAGCTTCTTGAATTAATCCTATCCCTAATAGACAGACAAGGTTTTCCCCTTATGTGATTTTTTTTTAAGGTCACCATATGGAGTAAAATCAGTTTCTTGTGACTCGGTGCATCTCTAACCCACCAACATCGTGCAAGCTAACTATCTGGAAGAAACTGGTCATGACCCCAGAGTACCTTAGAGGACTGTACCCCTGCTTGAATCGCTCCACAAGCTGACTTATCCACACACAGAGTAAGTTTGTAGAATCGGCCATCCAATAGGATAAGGAAACTATTTCCTATGTCAATTATCTTACTGTAATGTACTATCAGCCCTTCATGACCATTGTCACAGTTCTTGCCTTAATAGTCACCATAGGTTTGGCAGAATTTACTCCAGCCAACTGGAGTGGGTTTTTTAAATTTTTTTATTATTATTTATTCAACTGTGCACATGTGCATGTGTATGTGCCCGTGCGTGTGTGTGTCTGTGTGTCCCCTACTGTGATAGTTAATCCTGGGTGTCAACTCGACACACCTGGCATTAACTAAGATCACCTGAGACCACCTGAAGAGGTTATCTGGATCAACATATTTATAATATTTATAATGTGTCTGTGTGTCTGTGTATGTGTAGAACCACGGACGAACTCGCGAACCACCATGGACGCCTCCACCTCCTTCTGCCCCGGGATTCACAGGCTCCGCCCTACCAGGACCACAAGCGCAGGCTGCCCCTGCTTACGCCTGGCATCTATACGTGGGATCTAGGATCCGAACTCAGGACCTTCCGCCTGGAAGGAGGAGGCTTAACCCCTGAGCCACCTCTCCAGCCCCTGGAGTGGGTTTTTTTAAGGCTTCTTCTAGCACTCACTGCTTTACCTCATTTGGACAGGATGTATAGCTGCTGTTTGATGCTACTAACTTGGTGCCTTTTGTGATATCAGATCTCCATCCTGTGACCAACATAGTCCTGTAACTTGTTTGGGTCAGATAATTATTTGGACCCTACTTTATCACACCCACTTCTCTTTCCAGAGAGAGTTCCATATTATCTGCAAACACCACAAGACTACATATGCTATCTGCAAAAGAGGGGCCACTACACCTGCTTTGAGCCTCAGTACTTCCATATGAGGAATGGGTAGAGATCTAGAACCCCACCTCTCCAGAGGAAGGGACAAATGAACCAAATGATACAACTTACTAAACTACAACAACCAGTATTGATATTTGATTTATTTGTGATCACAGTTGATGGCTAGTCAACTGCCATCAGACCATGGTTAGGACTATCTTAGGAATGGGAGACATGCTAAATGACACATACACATGTGAGCAACCTTTAGCTCAGGTCAGACACACCCCTAGTGCCTAGTTTTACTAACCCTATTGGGTTAGTTTCATGGGCCACTTGAAGGAAAAGGCCAACAGCACTCCTTCAAGAAGATGATGGAACCCTATAACCCTGCTAATTTCACTATTCTTAACCCCCCCCAAAAAAAAACAAATGGAGAAAACTCTGGCAGACTGGGGCAAGGTATGGAATCAGGGATAATATTATATTTCAAAAAATTAATTACTCATAGAGGTATATATATCTCCTTATAAGGAGATAAGTAGCAGCTCAGCTCCTATTCCCACCCACTACCCACAAAATACCCAGTTCCTGGACCCAACAGAAACTATAGTCCAGTCTCTGAGTATCCCTTCTTGAAAATGTATTTGAGGAAATCAATATGGGGGAAGAATTGCCTTTGGAATCCAAACAATTAGATCCCTGGGAACCCTATAATGAAACAAGGTACCTGCCCTCTATTCCTGGAGCTATGCTTCTTAAAACCTTAATTATTGGAAAGAACTGCCTTGCCCAATAAGGAGACATTCCTCCTGGAAACTTGGCATGTCTGGGCCAGAGGTTCTATAATGCAACTACCCAGAAAAACTAATGGTGGGGGCTTCTAAACAATTCTGAGGAGTCCCTCACCCCTCATCCAACTTCTCTTGTTTCTGGGGTGATATTGAAATAGTGAATAGCAAGTCTTAGATAGATTATACTGGATTGGGAGGACAGCCTACATTCTACTTCCACCAAATTGGTCAGGATCTGGTAGGATAAGGTTTATCCACCTATCCTTTTTCCTGCTCCCATTTTCCAGAGGGGAACTACCAGCAGTTCAGGTGCATGAGGACAACAAAGTCCAAATAAAAAAATATGCCTTATTAATTGGCAACTGGAAGGATGTCAGTTGGCTGCACGGGGGCGAGAGGGGGAAGGGTCAATAATACATTATTATGGTCCTGCCACCTGAGCAGAGGATGGGCCTAAGGGGTACTGTACTCCATTTATATATTAAACCAAATCATCAAGTTAAAGACTATTGCTGAAATCATAGCTATTAAAACTGCAAAAGCTCTTAGTATTCTAACCAAGCAGCAAAACAAGATGTGCAATGTTATCTATCAAACTGCTTGACCTCAGACTAGTTGCTTATATGTGATGGAGGAGTTTGTGGAAAATTTAACTGCTGTTTACAAATAAATGATGAAGATGATAGAAGAAATCCCAGCAAATGAGAAAAATCATCTACATCCTAGTCCAGATATGAAAGGGGTAGAATCCCAGAGAATTGTTCAGTGGACGGCTTTCCGGATCTCATAAATGTTGTACTTTTGATTCTGGGGCTTTCCCGATTCTTCCCTGCTTGGCTCCTCTGATTATAAGGTCTATCTTCAGTCTCACTGAGAACACAATTGAAAGACAGTCACACATATAAAGATATTATGCTATGGAAATAAATATAAACCCTTAAATCAAATCTTTGATGTGGCATGGGGTCCAAATCATTAAAGGAAGGAGTGTGATAAGGATCCTTGCAGAACAAAGAAAGAGGTATATGACAGGGAAGGAGCTTTGTGACTGTTAAGAGGTTAACCTGGCTTAGTGAAAAACTAAGTGTACATATACAAACTCCAGATATATGGAAGACAGAGATGTAAAGACAGAGTATATAAGATAATACCCAGCTTCACTTGGGCATCAATCTTTAGTAAGAATCTATTGGACCAGGATTGGCATGAATAAAATTGTTTCTTGCACAAAGCCTCAATGACACACTTTTGTGTGAAGGCCGCTTACAACATAGTATTGCCACTCTCATCCCTGATGCCTCTGTCTTAGTTTTATAGCTTATTGCTATTGCTGTAATAATACTTGATCCAAACCATTGAGGGGAACAGGAGTTTTGCTGGTTCATGATTCCTGGTTAAAGTTCATCACAGCAAGAATTATCAGCAGAAAGTAAGTGAACTGGCCACACCATATCGACAAGTGTAGGAGAGAGCAAGGGACAACTTATAGCAGCTTGCTTCCAGCTTTTCCAAAAATGCTAAAGAGCTCTGTTCATCTTATCCACTTGCCCAGGGAGTGGTCTCACTCACAACAAACTAGTTTTCCCATATCAATTATGCATTCAAACAATATCTATAGAGATTGTCTTAACTACCTAATTCCATAAGCTCATCTCACAAGTGTCAGGTTGACAATTAAAACTGTCACGGCCTCTGTCATGGTTTGAAATGTGTCCCCCACAGTCTCATGTGTCGGGGAAGGTCATGGAACCTTTAAGAGGTGGAGCCTTGCTGGAGGAAGGCAGTCACAGGGGGTGGATCTTGAGGTGGATTAGTCCCACCCTACTTCTGGGAAAGGTCTGTTCTTGCAGCAAGAATTCTAACAGCTTTCAGCCTCCAATATGCCTATGGTGACTTAGCCTGCCTCCAGCTTCTACCAACCCACCATGCCACTTCCGCCGTGAAAGACTGTATCTCCCCTCTGGAACCATAAACTGAATAATCTCCTTTCTCCCATAAGTTGCTTGACTTTGGATGTTCTCTCACAGCAACAGAAAAGAGTAACTGCACCACTTTCAAAAATAAACGCCTGGCGTGGTAGAAAATGAGATCCTTCCTTCTAAAACAGTGATGAAAATCTCTTTTGTGTTGCTTACAAATTTTAGCTTCCTTTAAAGTTTGAAAATCACTTGCATAAAAGTCAACTATTTGGAGAAAGACTTCAATCTACACAGTAGGCTTCAGACATTAAGAAGGAAGCTTCTCAAATGAACAGTAATAAACACAGCATAGCAAGTTCTTGTCCCAAATCACGTTTCTATATAGATCTATTTCTGAAATGGTGGAACAGCATCTTCTAGCTCATTTCCTCAATGCCTTAAGCTCATTCATCCTTTCTATGCCCCCATTCCTCCCTTTCAAAACAAGGAGTTCATTCTGTGCCATTGTATGTTGGGAGTATGTAACTTTTTTCATTTTATAGAGGATCACATTTCATTGTTTTTAAATTTATTCAATTGTGCATGTGTGTGTGTGTATGTATGTGTGTGTGTGTAGAACCACGGGCGAATTCGGGAACCACCATGGACCACCACCTCCTCCTTGTTTACTCTGCACCTCCTCCTTGTTTACTCTGCCCGGGGATTCACAGTCTCTGCCCTACCAGGACCAGAAATGCAGGCCGCCCCCGCTTCCGCCTGGCGTCTATACGTTCGGTCTAGGATCCGAACTCAGGACCTTTCGCCTGCAAGGCAGAGGCTTAACCCCTGAGATCCTTCTCCAGCCCCAGAGGATCACATTTCAGAGTTTCCTTTGAATCTCAAAAGAGGACTGAAGAACTCAAGTGTAGCCAGGATGAGCAGAAGAGAAGAAGCAAGAGACCGTGGAAGAGAATGATGTTGGAGACATTAGCATTATCTGTCTCGGTAAGAGACAATACTACCATAAGGCTCAATGAACGGATCAGGGAGCCAGGAAATCTGATGACCTTGTCTCCTAAGTGGGTGACCTTGGCAAATTAACAACTTCAATCATAGCTGGCTCATCTGTGAATCTAGGGTATGGACCTACCTTTTGGGATTCTTTTGAGAATTAAGTGAAATAACCAACAGAAAACACTTAGCACAGGCAAAGCCCGCAGCGAGCACACACCAAAAGCAATGCATAGTACATACTGGAGTGTGGCTAATACTTTAAAAGCAGTGGGAAAAACACTAATGAGTTTTGAGGTGAATTTAATAATCGATCTTGTGTTTTTAAAAGCGTTGTTCTAGTAAAGTATCATTTCCCTCATTGAACCTTTTTTGTGGCTTTGTTCTGGATGTTATTAAGTTTAGTCCTTGTTCAGCCTTTGGTCTTTCCAGAATTGTGCGAACTCCTTAAACTGAGCAGTCAAGTGATTTCTGTTACCTAAAACTAGACCCCAGAGTACTACAGCAGCAGCATCCAGACACGACAGGGCTCCCACACCCATGAACTCCTGCAGGTATACAGACTTACATAAGATTTGGTATACCAACATTTCACCATGGAACAAAGATCTCAGCAAGTTCCACACTTCCCTGACAGATGAATGGGGGTTGATGCTAGATGGGGGGAAGAAGAGCTGGTTTCCTCAATACCCACTAATACATCATCCATGCCCTAACAAGTACTTAAGCACCTGCCAGTACAGGCAACCCAGATGAAACTCAGTGGGCCACAGAAAAAGACATGAAAGAGGGACTGGTTGGAAAAGGAAGGTTTTCGGTGGGGAAGGGAGAGGGGTGTTCCATCACCAGGTCAGAATACTAGACGTAAACAAGCTAAAAGGTGTAAAGACATATTTAGCTCCTAGTTTCAGAGGTTTCAGTCCCTGTGTGTTGAGGGCATGGGAGTCAGGAAATGTATACAGAGAACAGCTGCACTAGTCGGTGCTTCCTCTGCTTTCCCTTGTACTTGTTCTGGGCATCCAGTCTGCAGCACCCACTCCAGACAGGTCTTCTCCTGTCCACACACCCATTCATGTGTGACTTGGCTTAATATTTGGTTACCGTAATAAATACATGTCCCAAAAATAATTCAGGGAAACAAGGGAATCTGCATTCCAGTTTATAGTCAATTATGGAAGGAACCAAAGGAACTAGTCACACCGTATCCACAGCAAGAGAAGAGGACAGCAAGAAGTCATGTTGTATAATTGCATTCTAATATGCCGTGCAGTCAGTCTGCCAAATTTCAACTAATTGTCTCTCCATTTTATCTACTTGCCCAGGGATGGTGTCATGGTTAAGCACAGATATCAACTTGATAGTTGAGGGTTTGTATTCTGGGCACATTTGTGGAGAATTAGTGGCCAGGTTAGGCCCAGAGCAAACCTGCAGGAGATTGTCTAGCTGATGGTGAAGACCCAGCCTATGGTGGGTGGGACTAGGTCCTGAACAGGTGAATAAAATACTGAGAGCTGGTTCAGGAAGGCGGCATCCTTCTGTTCACTTGGGCCAGACACGCTGGTCTGGCAAGTAAGGACTGTCCATCTCTCAGCTGTTATGTGGTGATGGTGTGGCCAGTTCCCTCAGCCCTGGTGTTGGTGCGTGATCTCCCATCAAGTTGGATTATGAACTGTAACCAGCGATCGTAAGAGAATAAACCGTTGTTCCTTTAAGAAGCCATTTGATGGTCATTTATCAGCAACCAGGCTGACTGCAACAGATGGTGATACTCAACTATGAGGCTGGGTCTTCCTACATTTGTCATGCAACTGAAACAATTTCCTACAGTCTTGCCATTCACTAGATAAGTCCTCATAAGTGTGCCTAAAGGGCCAATTCTCAAGTGTCAAATTGACACCTGAAAATAATTGACATAGTGTGTCACTAATCTCCTAAGGACTTGTCAGTCCAATCCAATGGACAATTGAGAATTATCATCACAGAATTTCAGGAAGAAAAACTGAAAAGGAAGTCAAAAGGGGACAACTAGGAACATGTACAACAGGGAACACAAAGAAGAGAAGCCAAGTAAAGACATGGCATCATGGAACCCAGAGAAGTGGAACAAGAAGAGAATTGAAAAGCATCTGTTTGCATCAACAACCTGGAAGTCAGAGGCAGAGCCGCACGGGAAGAAAGCAGGTTGGTGTGGATTGAGAAAAGAGTGGGGGTGAGGAAATGAGGGAGTCTCCCAAGGCAACATTCACTAGCTCATGGTCTAGAAAACTCAAAATAATAGGAAGAGTGGCAGGCACATCCTTCAAGTGCTCCCTTGGAGCCATATTCAAAGCCTTCTGAAAGCTCTAATCTCTCAGCAGGGGTCCCAGATATTCTGCATATAAGGGTAAATGTGAGCATGAGGAATTTATTTTAATTCCAGCAGTTTAACACTTAAATTGGAGAAGGGAAAGGGCAGCAGGTAGGAAGGAGGGGTTGAAAGAAGGTTTGTTTTTCTGGAGGAAAAGAGCCAAAAAGAAAAGAAAAAGAATTATTGATCCTGCAAGATTCCTGGGACGACAGAGCAGCCTGGGGCCCAGAGCACAAGAGAAGCTCTTGGCCTCGGACCAGACTGTGAATCCCTCTGTCCCAGGATGAGGAAGGAGAAACAGAGGTCATCTTAGGTTGAGTTCTGTTCTCCAAAGCCAGAACGGAGATTTTTGCACAAGTAATTTATAAGAAATTCTTAACAAAAACTAGAGTGTGTAGGAAGTAGACGGCTGCAGGCTAAGCACTAGGAAAGGTAGATTGGCAGGAAGCCAGTTTAGGGTGAATTACTTCCTTGGAGTTTGTTCTTAAATCAAGCCTGCTGATTCCTATTTTACTGTATTGCTCATCATTAGCCATTGTCCATGGGATTTGGTGAACAATCACCCAGGCATTTCTAGGTGAGGCAGGTTCTGTAATCCAAGAGTAATCTTCCTGGGATGCAGGACTCTTAGCAGCTGGTGACTGGTTTTCTGAGAGATCTGTGTGGGGCGGGGCTACAGCAGATGGGGCACTTGCCTATTTGTATTCAAAGGTACACAATAGGCAAAGAGGCAAGAGAATCTGACATTTAGAACGCGGACCAAGTTGGAAAATAAGAGGATGTGAACAGATGGTAAAACAGGAGGCTTCCTGAACAACTGAGGTTGGACCATGAGTTTCTAGTAATATCAAGAGACTTTGCCTTGTCTCCTCTGAAGGCTCAATAATCAAATCTGCTGAAGCAAAGTGAGTATAGGTCTATTAGCAGAGAAAACAAATAAAAACCTATCAATACACGGGCGCAAGGGAGTAGTCACACAAAGTAGGAAACAACAACAACAATCCTGATGGCTACAGCTTGAATACCTCTTTCATAGAGGAGCGGGAAAGGGGAGCTATAAGCAATATTAGACAAAGATCTTATCTATGTCTCGCCTGGTAGTCAACCTTCTTTGGTCAATGTAGATTCCAGTGGGAGAGTTCAGTAACTCATTCCTTCTGGAGGAATTCCCCCTAGGGAGTTAAGGAAAACTACAAAGAAAGCACACAAACACACACACACACACACACACACACACACATCCCAATGCTCCTAGAGAGAAGGATCCTGACACAGGAGATGGGAGAAAGTTGGAGAGACCTTGCGGCCATTTCTTTACCACAGCAGGACAATTTTTTTACGACAGTATTTTCTGAGACTAAATAGTCCTCCTTCTGTGATTTCCTCCCATGGTGCTAAACAGTTGGCATGCAGCTATGAAAGGAGCAGGCGGTCAAATTCATATGAATATCAGGACAGAAAGAAGGAAGGTGTGGACCTTGGTTATGACTTTGAGGTAGGAGGGTGGAAAGAGAACCAAGCAATCAGCTGGAATTCCAGGTTCTGACTGTGCTCCTGTGCCCATTGATCCAAAAGAGCAACCCCAGCAAAGGATCCAAACACCAGAGTTATTCATGAGTGAGATTATAAATGACCGAGAAGCAGAGGGAGCATCAAAGAGATGCAAGCAAGGACAAAGCTGCAAGATTCATGGCTGCAGAAAAAGACTTCCAGGGCTCAGGTTCCCCTGAACCTTGCAGCAGGATTTGATCACAAGTTTCATCCCTCAACAGTCATCTTTCCACAGTCCTCTTCTGTGCCAGAGTCAAAGAATATGGAGTGTTTGTGTTTTCAAGCCTATGTAGTATGCATCTATGTTCCCAGGCTGGAGCCTGCATTCTCAGGACCGCTGTCAAAGTGACTGCTTTAAGGCATAAGACTTGCCTTCATTGGGGGTGATCTGATGGAGAATATCCTCAGGCACGTTGAAGACAGGAAAAACCTTACTTTCACCTCCTCTTGGGAAGGAGGCAGCCTGGTCCAATGATTCAGGCTGAACTTGCCTGATCTAATGCCCACCTCTGAGTTTCTAGTGCTATGAGTATATTTCTCTTAATAAAATGGAAACAGCTTCAATATTTTCTTAAGACAAATTTTTAGTAATAAAGTGACTCATTAAGCTGTTAGCACAGTTTTTGACACTCAATAAAAGCTGCTTATTAGTATCTGCACAGCAGTCAACCTCCCTTCCTAAGTGGTGAGAAGTCACAGAAATACTGGGCTGCGGAACCATACTGGTTCAAGCTCTGATTTCTCCATGTGTTATTTGAATGACATTAGACAACTCAAAATCTTGGACCTTGCTTTCCTCATCTATAAAATGAAACTAAAAAGGGTCTCATAAGATCAACTAAAATAATACACATAGGAAATTCTGCTTTGAAATGCAACAATGTAAACACTACTGAAAGAATTAACAGGACCTTTAAGACTAAATCTAAGGCCTTTTGACAAAAATAAGACTTTTCAAAACTGAAAATAAACAGGAAAAAGTACATGTTACTTATATATTTCGAATTTGGGAGGGAATTGATGTTTACACAATGAGGAGGCCTTTAATAATGTTGACAGTAGCAACCTATGAAAGTCCTCAGGGTCTATCCTGCTGCTCTATCCTGTGTAACTGGGAAGCTATGGTCTGGGGAGATGTCTGAGCACCAAGATGGCCCATGCACTATGCATTAGTCAGCAAAACTCCTAGGAAAGTCCACTTCCAGAAGGAAAGGATTCTTCCAGCTTATAGCTTCAGAGGATTCAATCCATGGTCACTAAGTCCCATGAGTTCAAGCCCTTGTCAATGCAAAACACCATGGCAGGGAGCACAGGGCCGACTAAAGTCATCAATCTCATAGCAGTCAGAGGCGGAGAAAGTAAAAGGAAGTGTCAGGAACAAAATAGACCCCTCCAGTAGGCACACTCCCTTCAGCCCACTTCCTCCAACTAGGCTCTACCTCCCATTAATGCAGTGCATTAATGCAGTGTTATGGTTGCATTTTGATGTCAACTTGACAGTTCCGGACTGTTTGGGAGCAGCTGTGGAAGGTTAATGGTTGGAATGGCCCCTGAACAAGTCTGCAGGTACTTGACTGATTGCTGTGGAGAACCCAGCCCATAGTGGGTGGTACGTTCCAGTAATGGACCAGATAATAGGAGATGCAAGGAGGAGGGACTTGCTCTTTCCTTATCCAGTGTCAACTTGCTGTGCAGTCCACTCTGCATACACGTTTTTTGTTTTTAGAGCATCATGGCCTTCTTGGTTGCTGCTGCTGCTGCCTCTGTCCTTGGCTGACTTGAAGCATCATGTTTTCCATCACGTTGTTGCTGTTCCCACTGCCTTTGGAGCCTGATCTCTAGGCCTTGCTGCTATTTGCTGTTCATCACTGATGTCAGAGCCTAGCTGTTCTTCACCGATATCAGAATCCAGCATCTTCACCTCTCCAGAGGAGCAAAGGCTTGAGAACTTCTTGGGATCTTTTAGCTTTTCCAGATAGGAAAGAGGCTGCTGCGGGCGGCTACCTTGAAGGACACTATTTTTATTGTGAGTTATTTTTTAATAAACATATTTTTATATATTACCTTCTATAGATTCTGTTTCTTTAGAGAACCCTGACTAAATACATGCAGTGCTGAAGTTAGAAATGTCACAATCCAGTCAACATCCCCAGACTCCACCTGTGAACATTGCTATTCTGCACACCAATCCTTCAACACAAGGGCCTCTGGGACACACTCCAGATCCAAACCAAAGCACACTATGATTGCCTGCAATTTAAAGGGAACGCATCCACCACAGAACCTTTATCAACAAAGGGAAGTAGCTAAACTATGCAAGGAAAAAGAGCACTTTTCATTAAGCAGAAAATTACACAGATTTCACAAAGGAGAGAAAAAAATGTCTACCAAAGACACAAGGTGGTAAACAGGGTGATGGGTGTGGACATTTTCCTATTAGTATTTTTAGAACTGTTCCTCTCACCTGGGGTGGGTGGGTCACAGGCATAAACAGCTGTCAGGAAGAAGATGCAGGAGATTTCTGATGCAGAAAGAGAGTTGAACTGAATTTTACTCCAGAAGATACTTTGTCTGAAGTTAATTCAGATGGACTTCTGTTGACCTGAGTTGCAGGTCAAAGGAAGAAATCAGCATAAAAGAAATGTTATATATTTCAAAAGTAAAAAAAAAAAAAATTTCATTTACAGATACCCTCACAGGAAGTCTCCTCTTTGAAGCCTTAGAATCCTTTGATTTTCCTTCAACCAGAATTGGGCTATGTCACTCAAATCAATTCATACACACTGTGTGTCCCTCATTGCACGCCACCCCGGGGATTCTTTGTTCATCAGCACCTGCTTCTCTGTCGTTGACGCTTGCTTTGCTGAAAACGGTTCCCCATCAGCGCTTTATCAAATAACCGCCAATCCCCCTACATTATTTGTTGAGAAACTGCTGGACCTGCTGCTGTCTGCAAGTGTGACGAATGTGCCAATGGTTTCTTTTGCATTACAGCAATGGAGTGTCCACCTGCCACCAATGACTCTTCTTTAGATCACAATACATTTTTATTATAAGTAGTATTCAGTGAACTTGATAAGAGTCCCTGGTGCTTTTCTGTAACCACGGCCATATGGAACTATAATTTCAAAGTCCCTTTGATCTCATACAGTTTCACGCTGTTGAATTAAATGTCAGCGCTGTCTTTGTACGATCCGCAGGATCCTTCTCCTCTAAATATTCTTCCTTTGCACTCAGCTGGTAAGTCATTCTGTGTATTTATTACTAGTATATGTTTCTAACTTAAAGGAGCCTGTTCAGCATAATTTATTTTGTTACCTCTAGTTTCTACGATATGGTTGTAAAATTGATTCCCAGCTGTCAAGAGCTACAGAGGTGAATCAACAAGGGAAAAATCCCTTAGGGTCCTGACCGATAAACATAACAAATACACATTGGTTCATCTATTTCCTCTTCATCTTCATCAAAGCAAATTCATCAGAGCAGAGTTGGAAATGATATGCCTAAAGAATACTGTCGATAATAGCAAAAATTGGAAGTAATTCAAGTATGAACCTCAGAGGCTAAAAGTTAAATAAATATGGTTGCCCATCTAGAGTTTTGACAGATGGTACAGCAGGCCAAAGGCACTAAAGGAAATGAAGTATTATATTAAATATATTTGGTGTTTGTCCTCTGTCCTTGCCACATCCTAAAGCCCTTGGAATTTCCTGAATGATTACAGTATATTTTGATTTCTGTAAGAAGCCCCTATTAATCATGCTTGAGTTTATGCTAATGAGATGTCTTGAAGTAAGCCCTATGTAGCCTCTGGAGAAGCTCTTCAATTTCTAGAAAGAGGAGAGGGGTGCTGGTAACAAAGCCCTATGAAAATCCTTAAACAACTAGACTTGATGAGCTTCTAAGTTGCTGGCAACATGGAGGTGCCAAGGAGGTAGTAAGGCCAGGAGTTGGGGGGGGGGCCCAACCAGGCATTTGGGATGGACCCCAACTCTCGAGTTTTCTTTCCATGGCAAGAACTTACCAACCATAGCTGAAGACATCCTGGTTCTTAGAAAAATCACAGAGACAGGCAAGCCAACATGCTGATTGGCAGTTCATGACTGCTTCCTCTATGTCCCCTTCTCCTTTGCAAAGTCCTTGTTTTAACACCACCAGATAAGAGTGTGACAGTGGGAATCCATCCTTGAGACCCCTCCTGTTGGGCCAGCATCCTGGTGTCATGGCTCTGCTGATCAATGAACTTCCTCCACTTTCATACTCACTCATTACTCAGACTCAAGAAACATGAACTTGACACTGCCTCTAATGACCATTGATTGTCCAACATCTTTACACCAATACTAAGCCCTCCTGAGTCTTTTTTTGTTATAAATAATTTTTGTCCATTTTTTTAAATATCTTTCTTCCACTCACACAAAGTTGATAAGTACCCCATTCCCCTCCCTCCTTCCACCCCTCCCTGGACCCTCTTGTTCCCTCTCCCTTTTCCCCCTTCTTTTTCTCCCTCCCTCCCTTTCTCTCAGTACCCCCTCCCCCCCATTCTGGAGCATCCTTCACTGTGCATGTCAAACTTCGCTCTGAGTCCTCCTCTCTGATGAGGTGTAAGGACTCAGTGGCATTGCCTAGAGCTCTTTTTTATGTTCCCCTTAAGTATAGGAACACTATTGTGGCTGTTAATCCCTTGTCTCTAAGGATCCTAGTGTCTGTGATCCATGCTAGACTTTGTGGGTTCAATGATATGTTGGTCATTGTGCAGGTCATGCGAAGTCCTGTTATGATTACTTCAGCCCTAACTTGTATGGAGTATCTTGCATATCGTTGTACTTCCCCATCTTTAGGCTCTTACAATCTTACCACCCCCTCTTCCGCAAATTTCTCTGAGCTTTGGGATGGGGAGAGATTAGGCTGGCCTGGGCAGTGCAGGAGCAGCAAAACTGAAAAAAAAAAAAATCAACAAACCAGAATTCAGAAAATCAGAGACTCTACATCAACCACCTGGAACCAGGCCAGCCTAAATATTTTATTTTTTATGAAAGAAAAAGAGAGAGAGAGAGAGAGAGAGAGAGAGAGGAGAGAGAGAGATGTACCATGTACGCTTCCAGGGTTTGAACTCAGGTCTCCAGGTCTGCAAGCAGGTGTGTTACCCACTGAGCTATCTTGCCCATCCCTTCCTGAATCTTTTAACTGGGTTCCATCACATTTAAAAGGACTGCCCAAGTCTTAGTAGGGTGCCTCCCCTTTGCTTTGTCCTATGTATCTTTCTTATCTGACTATTCCAGAGTACTGTCCTAAGTAGAATGATTTCCTATGTTCTGTAGGACATATAACCAATTATCAGACCCAAGGAAACTACTGAATGAACTTTCAGAAGGCCCAGGCTCATTATTGGATTCTTATTCAGGGCAGTCTTGTGCAACTTGTAGCATCTGTGCTAATACCAGGTTTCAAGTGTCAGAATTGTATTCAACTATATTATACTCACTTGGAGTCTGTAAAGTTGGGAAATTGTTTGGTGTGAGGTGCTCCCTCATCTTGTAACACACACACACACACACACACACACACACACACACACACACACACACACACACACTTGCTGTCAGAAGTTTGAATAAAGGACCAGTTTTCTTTTAGGAGCAGAAGGATTTTTATTGACAAAAGATATAATACACAGAGAACAAAATTGTAGATATGAGCAACTAAATATTTGGAAACTATAACATAGCTCCTGCATCTTGCCAGTATCCCTGGCCAAGTTCCAGCAGGCAGCTAGCTACCTATCCTGGGGATCTACTGAACAAAAAAAGAATTATGGTAAAATAAGAAATGAAATTATTCTTTATTTCTCAAAAATCAGGAAGGAGGTTAGTACTCTGCTTTCCCTGAATTCATGGAACCATTTGGAATAAATGAAGTAAGTGGAGACACCAGAATCATATATGTGTATCAAGTTGTATGGGTTGCCAATGTGGTTTCTGGGGTCTTCTGGCATCTTCCTGGCCCAGGGCAGTTTATGTTCACCATATGAACTCATTATGAGATGATACCAAATATTCAACCTAAGAAATAAGTATGTATATTCCAACCCCCTGAGAACATAAAGTTTCAGGAGAAACTCCCTAAGAAGTGGTAGTCAGTTAACCCAGAAGTGGTAAATTTATGACATTCTTTATCTTGGGCAGAAAGCAGAGGTTGGAAATTTTTTTAACTTAAGGTAAATTTAAGGCTCAGTAGTATATTGCCAATTTGTATAGTATCCAAGAGTTCCTGAAAGTTTCACCTTATCAGCATGGCATAAATACAGATGCTTCCCTGGTCTCTCCGTAGGTGACCAGTCAAAAGGGAAGCTCTGGAGTAGAGAGACTATGGCTCCCACCCCTGTGAGAGACTCCTGTAGCCCTGCACCTGAGCAGCCTCTCTAGCAAGACCTGTGTTCACACTCTGTGTGCTTTGCCTGCTCATTGGAAGACATCAAATCACCTCCACAAGTGATGACTTTGGGCAATCCAGGGTGAAATATTTAGGACTTAATGAAGGTTGAGCATCTTTCATTTCACTCACCTAACAAATACTTTCTAAGTTCCTACCTTGCACCAAGTGCTTCATTAGTTTCTGTGGTGAGAAAGACAGTACTTTATACAGCATTTCATAATGTACAAAATGCTGTCATGGGTTAGTATGCTGTAGTTACTCTTTCTAGAGCTGTGAGACAACACTCAGACTCAAATCAAATGAAGGGGGAAAGGAAGTTTATCTGGCTCATGGTCATAGAGGGCAGGATACAATCCATTATGGCAGAAAAAAGTGGTGAGTGGCAGAAGCTGAAGGCAGTTCAAGTCATATCAATCATGGAGATCAAAAGAGTTCAAACGACAGACTGCTAGAGCAGACTTCGAGAGCAGACCACTAGCAGAAACAATGTGGGGCTATCCAACCTCAAGCCCACCCTTTGTGATGTGCCTTCCACCACTAAGGATCCACCTTCTAAACGTGTCAAGATCTTCCCAAATATTAACAGTAGCTAAGGATTCAAACATATGTACCTGTGAGGGACAACACACATTCAAACCATAACAGAATATCTTAGGAGAAATATTGTATTCGGTTAAAAACTTCTAGCTTAGCATTTGGAATCTTATTTATTTAACAAACAGCATAAGACATTATTCCTATCTTTCAGAAGCTGAGAAGCCAAGAGCTCTATTGAAAATAGAAGATTAATTGTCCTTGGCCAATTGTAATTCAGTAGGACCATATAAAGTGCTGGAAAGATCATAACCTTAGGGGATACGCTCTTTTGTGACAGAGTTCCAGCTGTGAGGCCTTGAACAAACTACTAGATTTTGGCCTCTCTCCACTTCTATTTTCTCCCTCTGCAAAGCAAAGGAAAGATATTTCTCCTTGTACTGTTGAATTTGGAGAAAATTCATATAAAATTCAGAGCTCAAGGACTGGTACACGGAAGACCCTCAACTCTTAGTAACTCTTCACAGTAATGACAATAATAGATGGGAAACACATATACATTAAAATAAGCATAAAGTTTTGGGGGACTAAGGAGGAAAAACCAATGGAGTGGTTGGAGATGAGGCAGCATTTTTCACCATCTATATATCAGTAAACAAAACCTTTCAATAGTGCTCACTTTCATAAAGATTATTGGTAAACAGTGCCTACAAGTAATTTTAGTGGAACTGTAAATAGTAGAACTTATTTGAAAGATAATTTAGTCATGTCTAATATATAAAAGTTATGTCTCTCTTACCTTAATAATTCTGTGTGTGTGTGTGTGTGTGTGTGTGTGTGTGTGTGTGTGTATGCACACCTATTTGTATGGAAGCCAATTACAAGTTTCTTTCTCTATCACTTCTCCTCCTCCTTCTCCTCCTCCTCCTTGTCTTCTTCTTCTTCTTCTTCTTCTTCTTTTTGAGACAAGGTTCCCTCACTGAACCAAGGCTGCTCAATGAGCCACTGAAAATTGCCTATTTCCCTTCTTCCCCACCCACCATTGCTAAGGTTACAACTATGGTTACAGGTGTGCATTGCCAAGTTTAACATTTACAGAGGTGCTGGAGATTCAAACTCAGGTCTTCATGATGGTACATAAAGCACTTCATCCACTGAGCCATCTTGCCGACACTCAATCTGACAATTCTTTTGTTAGGGTTTACCTAGCTTGCTACTTCACAAAGACATAGGTATTTGAATAGGTTTATAATTGCAAAATGTACATAACAGCATAAATGTCATCCACTGGAATCAGTTAAACAAACCAGTACTCCATAGAAAATCCAAGTAGCTGACGAAGAGGCTAATATAGCCCTATATGTATAACTAGGAAAGCTGTTCAAAATGTATTGTTAAATGAATAGAAGTTGAAGAATTAAATATGTGGCATGTTCCCATTGCTAAAATGATGTATAAGCAAACTTGTTTATAAAATCTTTGAAAGGGTATACAAGATTTTAATTCTAGTTTACTCCTAAAGCGTCTGCAGTATATACAATGAGAATTAATTTCTGTTTATTGCATCATTTATTCTTACTATTTTGTATTATTTAAAATGGTATATCCTGTACTTCTTTCTTGAAGGTAAGCAATGCTATCAAAAATCAGTGTAATGTCTCTTATGGAAGGTCAGAGAAAAAAAGTCATTAGGTGACCCTATTTTTGGGTAGGCTCCAGTCAGAAAAAGTGAATAAGCATCTAGAGGAAAAGAAGTTGACATGGGAACTGAAGGAGTTATAGATTTCAACCTGACAGTTGAGAGATGAGCTTTACACACACCTATAAAGAAGTATTTAGTTGCTAAAAGCCTCTGAGCAAATCCGCAGGAGATTATCTAATTGCTGTAGGAAGACCTAGCCCAATAGCAAGTGGGATCATTCCTTGGGCAGATAAAAGGGGGAGAGGAATGTGATGGACTTTCAGGTAAAAAGCATCTCAGTTTTTCCATGTGCACATGATATGGCCACTCATCTCAGATCCTGATGTTGGTGTGGACTCTCCTATCATAACTGGATTGTAGCTAGATGTCATTAGCTGGAACAAAGTCCCTGTTTCCTTGAACTGTTTGAATTACAAATTCATATCAGCGATGGGAAAGGTGAAACTAAGACAGGTGCTCACCAGACCTGGGAAATGGGGTTCGTGAAACAGCATGGAGATTAGTCATGGCAAAGACCTGAAGACAGAATTACCTATGAAGGAAGAGTCACTACCAGAGACACCACTCCATCTGCCTGAAACTAGTCAACAAGGACACCTGGGAAAAGAGTTTTCAGGAGTTGTGCCCCTACAAATACAGAAGAATAGGGAGAAAGGTGGCAATAAACCAAAGAGCAAAAATTTAATGGCTGGGTTCAGGGAACCTTACAGAAGAGGGGGTGGCAAGATTGTAAGAGCCTAAAGATGGGGAGGACTAACGATATCCAAGATGCTCCACACAAGTTAGGGCTGCAGCAGTCAGAATTGGACTTTGCCTGACCTGCACAATGGCTGGCATGTCAACAACCCCCCAAGAGTCTAGCATGGATCACAGGGGAGAAGGCTCCAGGCAGAAGGATCCTTACAGGCAAGAGATTAACAGAGTTAATATTGAGTTCCCATACTAACAGGGAGTCCAAGAAGGGGCTCTGGACTATGCCACTGAGTCCTGAACCCTCACTAGGGTGAAGGACTCAGAGGGAGGTTTGGCATTCACACAAAAGGATGCTCCAGGGAATGGAAAGGAAGAAGAAGGAGGCACTGGGAGAAAGAAGGGAGGGAGAGGAGGGAGGGAGGGAGGGACGGGAGGGACGGAGGGAGGGAGGGAGGTGAAAAAAGGGGGGAAGGGAAGAGAATGTAAGGGGGGATGACTGAGGAGGGGAGGAGGGAGAAAGAGGATGGGGATACCTATTGAGCTATAAGAAAAAAAATAAAATGTGGGAGAAAAAAGTTAATCGCTGGAGCAGTCTATGATGCCTAGTAGTCTTTTGCAAAGGTGAAGATGAAACTGATCTCTCATCAACAGAAGATATTTGGAGTGAGCTAAAAGGAGAAGCTAAGATGCCAGAGGTGAAAATAAGCCTGGGGCTTTGAAGGGTTGAACCTCAGATGGAAGAGTCAGAGATGAGAGCAACTCCAGAGTTTTTAAGCAAAGGCTCTTGAGCATGAGGGATTCACGGAGAATCACAATGAACTCGTTATGCAAGTGAGCCTAGTATCTGCGCAGAGGACAGGTTGAAAGGGGCTTGAATCAGAGTCTGGGATGCCTAGGAAGCTCATTGGAGCTTTTCTATTTTTCATCATTAATTGCCAATGTAGGTAAAACCAAGTTGAACGACTCATAAGCTCAGCACTCAGGAAATGGAGACCAACCTAAGTTATATAGCAAGATCCTCTCGAAAAACAAAGAAATTAAATGTAAAACACTCAGTGTTTTATATTCGACGTTTTATTTCTGTTTTAATGTTTAGAAACAAAAAATTTCATGTTCATGGAGCCCCATGTTTCCCAGCAATAGATCCATTATCTTTTTATTTTCTGAAGTAATTTTCCCTTTGGTAGGTCATGAGAATATGTGCTGCATTGCTAATTCTTAGACAGAGAAAAGGAAATGTGAAGAGCACATGCAAGGTTATCTCAGCCAAACATTCTCTGGAATGGTACAGATAATCCACCCTGAGGTCAGGGTTTTTCTGAATTATTCAAATCCTGTCCTCAATTCTCCCTTCAGGTTTTACACACAGTTCCAGGCTGTGGGCCTGGGCCCTTCTTGGTTCTTTCTTCAGTCACTTTCATCTCCCCTAGCTCATACCCTTGGCTCTTCTTAGGATGTCATCTTTTTCCTTGGGAGAGCGTTGTCTCTGATCTTCCACTACAGAGATGGTTCAACAATCAGAGGTCATCTCCAAAACACTTTTGAGTTAGACTTAGGGTAAAGATATTGTCTTCCAGTGTTAAATGGGATCCAGTTTCAGCCATGTTGCTAATACCAGAAAGAGGCAGAAAACAATATAAAAACAAAAGTTTATCCTTACGCATAGTGGCACACACTTGTACCCGCTACTCAGGAGGCCGAAGCAGGTGCATTGAAAGTCTAAAGTTAGTATGGGCTGCAGAGAAAGTTCAAGGCCAGTCTGGACAATTTAGTAAGACACTATCTTGAAATAAAAATTTTACAAAAGTTTATGAATATAACTCAATGGTAAATATGAAGTACTGCAAGTAAGTAGTGAGACATCTGGTTAAGCTCACAGACTTTCCTTCCTGGTCACTTGCAACTGAGGGGGTTTGATCTCACCAGTCAGGGAGGGTATAGAGTCTGGCAGATAGATGGTAACCATCCTGCAAATGAGAGACTGACCCGCCCCCTCACTGCAGTTTCTTACTCTTATTCCATCTACCTTTGAATCTACTCTTACAGTAAGACTCTATTTTAACAGCCTTTTATCTCTGGCTAGGAAGTGACAGCCAATACCAATCAGGATGGAGCCAAGGGCAGTACAGGAACAGCAAAACTGAAAAAAACAATAAACCATAATTCAGAACATCAGAGACCCTACATTAATCATCTGGAACCAAGCCAGCCTAATCTCTCCCCATCCTAAAGCTCAGGGAAATTTGCAGAAGAGGGGGCAGAGTAAGATTGTAAGAGCCTAAAGATGGGGAGGAGCAACGATATGCAAGATACTCCACACAAGTTAGAGCCAAAGTAACCATAATAGGACTTTGCATGACCTGTGCAATGACCAACATATCATTGACCCCTCAAAGTCTAGCATGGATCATAGGCACTAGGATCCTTAGCGGCAAGAGATTAACAGTCACCGTAGTGTTCCCACACTAAAGGGGAACACAAGAAAGGGCTCTAGACAATGCTACTGAGTCCTTAGAACTTACTAGAGTAGAGGACCCAGAGGGAAGTTTGACATGCACACTAAAGGGATTGGGGGTGGGGGAGAGAGGGAGAAGCACTAAGAGAGAGGGAGGGAGGGGGGTGAAAGGAAGGGGAAAAGGGAGGAGGGGTGGAGGAAGGGAGGGGATAGGGTACCTATTAAGTTTGTATGAGTGGGAAAAATTAATTAATTAATTAATTAATTAATTAATTAAAAATAGCTCAATGGTGGAGTGCTTGCCTATGCTATCCAAGGTCCCGGGCAATATTTATGGTAAGAGTTATAACAAAAAAAAATTTTTTTAAATGCTTTGTTAATACCAAAAAGAAAAAGGCTGTTCCTTCCTCTAGTTATTCCATGGGCCGGACTTCAGCCTTCCACTCAACTGAAATCAGTACTTTTCACTTTGGGGACAAGCAGATTTAAAGTGGGTTTCTATTCCTGGAACGACAAGAATCTTAGCATTCTATTCTTTAAGAGTATACAAAGTTCAGGGAGAGTGGACCCAAATCCTGAGAAGTGAGGAGCCCAAGCCCAGTTAAAAGTCCTTCTGAGCACTCTGGTGGATCACTTGCTTCCTTGGGGGTTCTTATTCCCCACCCACTCTCCACTCCCCCACCCCCCACCAGTCCCCACCCCCTTCCACGCCCATGTCAGCTCTGTTAACCAGAGTATTGACTCAAGGCATAGACATTAACTTCTGGCAGACTGTTCTAGAAGGGACTTTTTGCTAGAAGAAAGAGCAAGGCGGAAAGTAAAGAGTCTTGCTGGCAGGTAATGAGATACATGGGTTATAAGAAGCCTGCTTGAGAAGCATGGATGCTGAAAGCAGTCCGTTTGAATGTTAAGCCCAGTTCATCTTTTAACATTAGACAAGTTGCTTTACTTTGCACTTCAGCTTCTTCATTGTAAACGGGGAGTAGAGATCTTCCCAACATTAGGTTTAGTTAGGCAAGGAGAAAAAAGGAAGAGAAGTAATGCACTAAATCGTCCTTCAGACAAGAGACATTACCAACAGCAGCAACAGCAGCACTTACACTATGGGGCCCAAGGAGACAAAGCAAGGTGTCTAATTTTAGGGTTCCTAAGGAAAGGGAATAAGAGCCTGCATTGCAAGGAAACAGGCTTCACTAATATGTGAACTGTGCTACATAATTGAGGTCTAGAGAAAGGATGCATGTGACTTAGACTAAATGGCAGGGGCTACTGTGCAGCATGACAATAATCAGGTTACCTCTGACCCTGGGGCCCGTAGGAGGGGCTTGGGTGTGTTTGATCCTGCTTGCAGACCTCTCTGCTTAAGGCCTGGTTACCTGAAGGACCTGAGCAATAAGAAGTTGAAAGAAAAGCAAAGAAAGGGCTCTCTACTTAAGAGTTCCAACTTAAGTTCCAGAAATTAGTCTCCTTGTCCAGCCTCAGATCATATGTCCACTTATGAACCAATCAGAAAGATGGAAAGATCTGATTGGTTAGGCCTGAATTCTATGACCATTTCTGGCCTTTGGGATGGGGAAATATTAAAAAGATTCAGGATCTGAGGCTAGAATGGTGTTTCTTCAGAGTAGGTCCCAGTGTCTGTGAGTAGCATAAGGAAAAAGGACATTGGGCAGATTCTGGCACGTTGGACTGTGAGCCTCTTGAGATGAATGTCACATCTTAAGCTTTCCTGAGCACAGTCTTTGATGCTATAAGTGCATGGTTAGTGCTCTGTTAAGTGAAGTTTCCTTTACTTTGGCTGTTTGAAACCTCGGTACCTATTAAAAACTCCTTGCCTTTTAGTGTTATGATTCCGGTTGGCCATTAGGCAAGAAAGCCTGGGGCAATGCTTTCAGTCAGAAATATGGCACGAATCCTTTAAAAGGCTTTCTGACTTTATTCAAAGTTCTGAACAGGATGCAATAGCTTGAGACCAAGCAGTATACTTTGTGGATTTCTTTAGAAACTCAATGATCTTTCAAATGCTGCCCGTTGAGTTTGGTTGGTGTCACTGCAAGTGGGCCCAATGTGAACACTGTGGTGCCCTTGGCCCACCTTAAGAGGCAGGTGAGCACTAAAGTTCTCTAGGGACACTGATGAAATACTTCTGCAGTGGATCTATAGGCCTGGCCAGTCTAGGATTTCTGAAGCTCAGGATCCAGTTAGATTTCAATCTTCAGCTAATAATATGCTTTGGAGATAAAAGTGTTTGCCTGCCTGCAAATCTGCTGAGTCCAAATGCCGAGACGGTTCTTTTAAGGCAAGGATAATCCGACCAATATAAAAACGCAGATGGAGCCCGCCCAGCTAAATGTCACAAAACAAGGGGATTGGGATCATAAGAACAGAGCAGATCTGCCTCTGTCCTCTCTCCAGAAGCTCAGGGGTACTCCCAGCAGGAAGTATGGGCAGGCAGACTCCAAAAGGGCAATCAGGAGACTAGAAGCCAAGGATTCCACTATGGAAGGGGGATTGGGACAACGGATTTTTGAAAGATTATGGTCTTAGTTTTTTCTTGTAAACTACATGAATACCATGAGTGAATGTCACATTTTCACATCCCAACAAATGAAGTTTTGTTGGGGAGGTAGAAATCGAGTATAGTTAAGCACTCTGCCAATGACTACCCTACTATATTCTCTTATTTGTGGAGTAGGAGGACCCGAGGACGTGGTTCAATGCTAGACCACTCTCTAGCATGCAAAAGGCCCTGAACCTGATCTCTCGCACCTTGGAAAAAAACTTTTTAAGGAAAGAAAGGAAAGCTGGAAAAAGCGGTGCATGCTTCAGAAGGTCGTCACAGTGACAGGATGGAAGCAAAGCCTGCTGTTTTGAAATTCATGGAGAGTTGGTAGAAGAGAAAAGTGAAGGCATGATAGTGAATTACATCTGCCCAGGGCCACTGACACTTTTTGCTGGGAACACCTTCAGCTGTTCTCCTTACGCAAACAGTTCCATGGATTCTGTCAGGGTGTTAAACGACTCTCCTGCAGCCACAGTTGATTGGGTAAAAAATGGGCACTTCTTGAAAGATGGTCTAGTGATACTAAACTTACTATCAGACATGGGCCTCCAACTCATTACTCAAGAAGATCCTCCCCAGGAAGTTATAACAAAGATCCTGTGAGTTAGGTTTTCTTTGACTAGAGCTACTTGGAGCCATGTTCCCTACCATGCGGAGGAAACCTCTCCACAAATGGGGAGATAGAGACGACGTGTAGAAAGAAACAATGACACAGGACAGGAGCCTGATAGCATTTAAGGCCTGGTATCTTCAAGAAGGCCATCCCTGCCTTTTATGTGGCCAATGACTCAGTTTTTCTTTGAATTTTTCTTCATCCTATAAATTTCCTGTATTTGCTATAGGTGCCGCTGGTTTCTTGAAAACTCCCAACAGCACAGACATTTAAAATGGTCCCAAGAAGATAGAAAGTAGAAACATGGCTACTTGGAACCGGAGAAAGGGGTGTAAGGAGTTATTTCATGGGTACAGAACTTCAGTGTTGGAAGTATGTTGCATAGCAAAATGTATATATTTAACTAAGCTGTGAACTTTAAATTTGTTAAGATGGAAATTCATTTGAAATATATGTATTTTATTGCAATTTTAAAAAATAGTTATAAGAACAAAGCAACACTCCCCACATCTCCCTATCAAGGATCACCTTGCTGTGGATTTACTTGCAATTATTTTCTTGCCATCAACTTAATGTCTGAGCCTCGAACACATTTATCCCCAGCCGGACTCTTCCCTGCCCATCATTCACTTCCCCTGTGTTGCCATATCCCCCGCTATGCCAGAAGAGGTGTGAAGAGGGGGAAACAGTGGGGCCAGGCTAGAGGCGAATGGGCGAGCCGGCAACGGGGTCACCACCAGACCCCGGGAATCAGATGAGAAGCAGCAGTGGACGAGATGCCGCAGATTCCAGTCATTAAGGGCGTTTGGGTTTATATAGGATCAGGGTCCGATCAGGTGTTGCCATCCCTCCTGGGAGGGGTGGGCAGTCACCAGTCATTTAACTGTTTACTAGGTGTCCATTGCAGGGTCAGGTTAGATGGCTAACTCCCATTGGTTGTTTCATCCCTTTGCCTGCATGGTTCTCTGTTGGGACATGTCCGGGGCATGTCTGTACGTCCAGGCTTGTCCTGAATTCGGGAGCGGAGCTAGGGCCTCCCTGAATTGGTAGTGCCACACCCCTGCCATGTGTGGCCTCCTTCTAACAACATGGACTCTATTGGCTCAAGCTGTAATAAGTAGTAATAAAAAATAAATAAATTAACCCATCAAAACCAACTTCAATTACCTCCTTCCAAAACCAGGTATAAATGATCTGGGACCTTGGCCCTGTGGCTACCTTTTCCAAGTGCAGAGAAGTAACAATTGCCTAAACAGATGCACATCTGTGAGAGGGAGGACTTTAGTCTAGACATGAGTCCCATTATGAGCAAGAAAAAAGAGAAGGCTACAGCTACAGCTCAAATTAAAAATCTTTTTGTGTGGCTGAAATTACAGGGGGTGGGATGCATGCAATGGAAGCATCTGTTTGATCCTGATCCATGTGACACCTTCCCTCCTGGCTATAGCCTTCTGAATAAGCCGACTGAGTGAAGATGGTTAGAGAGCCTCCAGCTTATCTCCTGGCTTTGGTGAGCTCTTACTGAGAGCTGAGCCAGACCAAAGCACTCAGCGAAGATCAGCTCTCAATGCAGAAACTCAAGCATTGAAGTGTATTGAAAAGACCTAGCAAAACCCATGAAGCTCTATCCTCCAGGCTCCCAAACATTTTGTGATTATCTGTATGCATAATATTCTTTTCCACAACTGGCAAATCCTGTTCTTTATGAAGTGTGCTATTAAAAATGTGCAAATCCTCAAAACTCGTTTTAAAGGTATGGAATTATGCAGATGAAAAGAGGTGAATAGAAAAAAAGATTTTTACAAAATGATGAATTTGAGTTTCAAAAGACATGGAACGAGCATGAAGGGGGCACTCGAGCAGCCCACAGGAAACACATTTCTTTCTCTGAGCTAAATGGAGAAGGCGTTTTAAAGTGTAAAGTGTAAGCTCTGTGCAGATCTGTGTCTGTAAATGCAAGCGTGTGTGCAGCTGCAAGGAGGCCCTGTCAAGCCAGCATCTCTGCTTTTTGCACACATTAACATTCTGGGCAGCATCAGGAAAATGAGAAGCTATTAATAAAAATAGAATTGAAATAAATCACCATCACGCACATGCTGGCTGCTGGGCTTTGAGGGAAGGTGAGATTCACGATGCTGGCAGCGTGGAGGAAAAGGAGGCAGCTCTCTTCTCAGCATCTTTGCTGAGGGCAGCTGACCTGCAGGCACCAGCTGTGCTCACGCTGCCTGGGGCGGGGGAGGGATTCCTTTGCCCTCCCCTCCTTTTGTTTGAAGATACAAGAATGCACATCGGGTAACTGCTTCTGGGAAAAGATTGATTTACCTTTCCAAGATGGCCAGCAGCTCTGGAAGAAGTTATTTAAGTTTCAGGAATGCTCCTTATTTTCGTTTGTCAGTTAAGAAATCATCAACTATATTTTTCAATATCTACTAACTGTACATTTTAAAAGACAAACTAATTCCTACATGTATTATAACAATTTCCACATATTGTTCATTCGTAACCCAGTGAGTCCTTTTGATCTCCTGACAATATTAATTCATCAAAATGGAAAGCATGTGAGCTTCTTTTCTGTCATCTTTCTCTCTCTTTGTCAAATGTGACATCTAGAAGACTTCAAATGAAGCCTCCCAATTGTTCCATATCCTCCAGGATGACTATTTAAAACCACTTTGTAGAACTGGACTAGGACAAAATTATGAAGCAAGCAAAGTACATGCACATCACCCCGTAAGTCCTATGGGCTTCTCCTCAGACCACCTGGCGTGTCTCCTTGTGGCTCACCCTATCACCCTTTGAGTTATGATCCTTTTTCTAAACCTCTATTCTCTTCTTTAGAGTCCACTTTTTTAGGGAATGTTAGACCATAATTGTTCAGTTGCCAGGTACTGAGGCTCACTTGGTTACCCTTCAAGGGAAGAAACCTATCAGTTCATTATGTTTTTAGAAAGTCCTTTCAGTCTGGTTGGACCCATTCATAAGTATTTAAGCAAGAGTCCAGTGCAGGAGAAAGGCTAGGACGGTAGTGGGTGTTATAGCGCTGTTTCTAACAGGCCGCTTGCTAGATCTTGGTGTTTTCTTTTCTTTCTTTGGAATGTTCCAATTTGTGTTCTTGTTCATAGGTTTGCTGAAAACACAAGTAACTTGGAATTTAGACAAGGCAATCAGTTATCTTTATCAACAGTGACAGGAGCACTGTACCCATCCCTCATGATGGTGGCCAGCTTGAAGGACCCCGTTGTCACCCCCAGGTCACACCTCTCAGTGCTGCCTGTGCAACTCAAGTTGCCTTGGAGAGCTCAATACTAGAATGAAGCAGAGGGAAAGGCGTTCTGAACCTGTTGCAGTGACGCTGAAGTGTGCGCAGATCTGCGTCAGTGACTGTCTCAGTTAATTTCCTTGTTACTGTGACAAAATATCTGAAAGGAATAATTTTATGGAGTAAAGTTTATTTAGACTCCAAGTTTGAGTAGATTTAGCCCATAAGAGGAGGAAGGCAGGGCCACTGGAGTGTAGGCAGCTGGTCATATGACCTCAGTCAGGAAGCAGAGAGAGATGAATGCTTGTGCTCAGCTTGCTCTCTGCTTTTTTTTTTTTTATTCAAACTGGGACCTCAGCCCATGGAATGATGCCCACTCATAGTTTGGGTGAGTCTTCCCATCTCTGTTAATCTACTCTAGAAACTTCTTCACAGACATGCTCAGAAGTTTGTTTCCGTGATGATTCTAAATCCTGTCAAGTTGACAATCAATATTAACCATCACGATGACTGACAATTCTAGCCTTTCACAGGGTTGTTTTTATATGAAAAAAGCATAAAGCTATCATCCAAACTGATCTCAAATCATTCATTCATGGGAAAGGTTAAACCTGAGTTATGTGGTTTCTACAATCACTGGTGCCAAGAAAGGATGATAGAGTAAGTTTCTGTCTGGCTTATCCGGGTAGATTGGCAGCTGCCACTGCTATACCATTTGGTATAACATAAATGTGATCAAGAGCAGTTTGTTAAATTTAACAACAGAGGTATGTTCAGGGGACTATATGTATGTTCTATTTGTCAAGTTTTTCCCCCGGTATTTTCTGGACTGCTAAACAAAAGGTCGGCTAAACAAAAACACTGAGTCACATACTGGCTTGTGTGGCTGCGCATTTATAAGTGAATCCTAAGCCTTTGGAATGAACTTCAAGAACACAGAGTACACACTGGGGAGATGACTGAGTAAATAGGATAGTTTGCTGCACAAACATGAAGACCTGAGTTCGAATCTCTCTAATACCCATATAAAAAGTTGGAAGTGGTCATGTCCACACGCTTTTAACCCCAGATGAGGGAAGAGACAGGAGGATTGCTGGGGTTGGCTGGGTGCTAGCCTAGTTCCAGTTCCAGGAGCAAAACCCTTCCTCAAGAGAATGAATTGGAGAATATTAGAGCAGGATGCCCAAAATCCTCTCTGCCTCTGCTCACACAGATATGCATATACTCCCCAGTTCCCCCTATACACACACATGCAGACACAGGAAGAAAACAAAGTATGCTTAAGTCAAGGTCATCAAATGGTTTTGTATCCACAGGGTTTTCTTTATATGTACATATCTAAATGAACATATCTAAGTAGTGCTTTGTGCTTGGAATATTATTTTTTTAAAAAGCTGAAAGCAGATTTTTTTGAAGTCAGCACAAGAATGTCCAAGTCTCCAGTAGAACCACCTGCTCTTTCCCCAAAGACACCATGCTGTTCATGTCTTCTGCTTTACAGTTGTGCTGTGCCTCAACTGCTTGAAACCATCTCTCCTGTTGTTAGCCAGAGGTCAGCTTGACCATCCGTTTCAATGCCATCCTTGCCTTGACTGAGCTCTTGGTCAGTTTCTCCTCAATACCCTTGGGACCTTGTAAGTGTCTCTGATATAACATCAAGCATCGGAACCAGGGTCACCGCATACTTCTCTCTCCTTTTGTGTGTTCAGATAAGACACCTTAAAGCTACAATCTGCACCATACAAAGTATGAAGGCACTGACAAGGAAAACATTAATGCATGACAACCAACCCCCAGGCATCCATCTGTGGAACGTCATTTGTGTTTACTGAGCACTTGACTGTATCATAACAGAAATGACCAAGATCTTTCTGGTGTCTTATGAGAATTTCTCATGGAAGCTTCAGGGCAAAAATCTCAGGCTAAGGGAGAAAATCCATTGGTCTCGCATTCCATTTGAAAAATATTTTTGTATTCTGGAAGAGTGATAAAAAATTAAGAGATTCAAATCTGGTTATAATTGATTTTCTTGATGCCATTTGCATTTGAGACAGAAAAATTTAATTTTCCAGCTTATCTTCATTTTTTCCATTCATTCATCTGCTCGCTTGACTAATGTTTTCTGAATATCTCAGTAACTCAGTTTCAAAATTCCCCCATGATACAAAAACTTTGTCCAGATAGAGTGTAATACTGGATATCTTCATATCCAGTATTTTGAAATTAAGATAGTATTTTGAAAATAAGATACCATTCCATATTATCAATACCCGGTAATGCAAAACCCCAATATTCACTGCTTTCTTCTAAAAAGTCCTGTGATCTTGCAGCAAGCCTTCTTGTCCCTCAGAAGGAAAGGGACAAGTGCTAGTGCAGACAAAACACAAGGAAATGGATCAATGTTCATTGACTGCTCATTATTCATTGAATGTTCATTGTTAATTCAATGTTCATTGAAACAGACTGATACTCAGCAGTGACCTTCCTCTTTACTTAGTAGAGAGACCAGCCTTAAACATGGGAAATAATCATGGAGAAGACAGCCTATCCCCTCAAGAGCTTCCCTAAGCCAAGAGCGCCCCAAAACTCAGACCATAAAGCATCCTCAAGGGACCATGGTCTAAGAACACCAAACCAGCGTGATCAATTGAGCAGTGGAGATTTGTTGTTGCATAAGGAAACAAATATGGGTTCGACTAGAAGTCAGGACAGATTTCCAAGAGGAAGGTCTGGGGCTATTAACTGTTATTGAGATATCACACTAATTATATTGAACTCTGATGTCAAAACACTAGTAACAATGAGTCTTCAGAAAGAAGAGTTTTGTTCAGATCATCGTAAACAAAAATGATTTTGAATGGCCACATGTGTTAGTTTTATTGTCACTGTTACCAAATACTGGACAGAAACAAGGAGAAGGTATATTATGCTCATGGTTTCAGAGGTTTCTATCCATCATCATGAGGAGGACATGTGTTACAGTTATTTTTCTATCGCTGTAAGGAAAATACTCTGACCCAGGCAGCTTAAGGCAGAAAGGAATATCTATTTTGCTTCTCTTTGGTTCTAGAGGGGACTGAATCCTCTCAATGCATAGCAGCTGGCAACAGGAGGCCAGTTTTAGCACTACAGCCATTAAAAGACAGAGAGAGCTACAAGACACAGGAAGCTGGGCCAGCCTGCCACACTTCAAGGCCCGCCCCCCAGTGATGCTTCCTGCAGCAAGGTTCCCGCTCTTGAAGGTCTCATCGCCTTCCAAACAACACAGCAAGACAAAGCAGCTTATATCATGGCATGCAGGAAGCAGAGCAAAACAATAAAAAGAAAGGTTCAGAACAAGATATTGCCCTCGAGGTCACATACACCCTTGCCCTCGGTGACCTCCAATCATATCCTATACTGCATACTCCTACTGTTTCTCAACACTTATTAAAAATTTAAGGCCATTCAAATGTTCATTAGGACAGAGACTTACTTATATTGTTTCTGGAAATTCCTCTTACAGACATGCCCAGAAACTGGGCTTTGATAATCTTCTAGGTGTATCTTAATCCAAAGAAGTCGACCAATAGATGATCAAGATTAACAACCACAGGAAAGAGATGGTATATGAATGGATGCCTCAAAGATCAGAACTGAACTTTTGAATATTTGGGTAGTATAAAAGAGACTCTTCCAAACTAATGGAGATGAGAAGTCTCTGTTGAATAAATTTGCCTGTGTTCCCTTTGCCAAAGAGACCACCATTTAGTATTGGCTGAGTTGTGCTGCAATAATAAGCAGCTCCAAATCTCCAGTTAATGGCATACATGCACCAAATTCATGGTAGACAACAGATCGGGATAGGGTATGTACAGAGCCATTATCTTCTTCATCTTTCCTAATCCAAAGACCCAGGCTGTTGTCGCAGTTGACATCTTAATGCTGGTTCTTTAGGCAAAAAGAAAGGAATCAAGAAAATGATCTATCACACATTGGCTCTAACACATAGTAGAGACCATGCACATCACTGGCTGAAATGTCACTATGAAATCCAACTCCAAGAGAGTAGCAAATACTCAGTAGATAGCACTAATGATTATCTCATATAGGAAAAAGAAAAGAATTTGTTTCCCTTCTCCAATGCATAAAAATGAGGATTGAAAGCTTAGAACTTTGGCATCAAGCTTCAAGACACTGGCCTTAGCTTATCCAAGCTCTCTAGACAAATGGAAGATCCAGCGGGGGTGTTATAACAAAATGTATCATCTTGGTGGCTTAAACAACAGATGTTCATTTCCAACAATTCTGGAAGCTGTTCATTTCCAACATGCCTGGTAAAGTTTCCTTTACTGGTTCACTGGTGGCTCCTTCTTTGTGTGCTCACATGTCCTTCGCAATGTCCTCATGACAGAAGAGTATTCCTGTATCTTCCTCTGCTCAAAGGAGAAACTAATCCTACCACCCTCATGACCTCATTCAACAACCCCCACACAGTATCACATTGGAAATTAGGCTTTGACATATCAATGGGGGAGTTAACTATCATAGTATAACTACAATATATGTAATAATAGTATAACTATAATAGTCTCCTCCTCTCTACTTGCACAACCAACTTTATTTCTGATTAAGTGAAAGATACAGTATGGATAATAAGACCCCCAAAGATTCTGCTAGCAAGTGGGGATAATTCTTATTGGTTTTCAGGGGAGAAAAACTAACCCAGAGATCAAAGTAAGCATGAAATTGAAAGTTCAAGGAACCAAATATCGACAGAGGATAAAGTGAACATATACTGAGGGATGCATGGTGTGTGCCTGGAAAAGATGCTTGCCATGTGAGCAGGAACATCACTCCGTTCCTCTAAACAGTGAAAACCACAGAGAGATGCTTTAGCTTCCTGAATCTCAGGTCTCTAAAACACAAGCTTCAAAGTGTTCAGAGATCCATCAAGGAAAGCTTCTTAGGCTCCCATAGGCCAGAGCACAAAGAAATCATAAAAGGCCGTGGAGAAGCAGGGGTTTGGATTTTAATGACTGAGAAAATGCAAGGAGGAGGTCAGGGGGAAAAAAGATGAAAGATTTGAAGCATCACTAATGAAAGAGGCTGAGTAAGGGGAATGTGAAAAGAGGTGGGTGAGAGATACTGACAGCAAAGTTAATGAGGACAGGTGGGGGGAAGAGCAGGTGTCAGAAGAGGAGGTGTCCTATGAAGCGTGCAGGGGGAAGTACCTGGCAAAGGACAGCTTGGGATGGCTCCTCTTGACTGAGGACAGGAGGGATTGGCTCATTCTGATTTCTGTCTTACAGAGCAAGAACTCTGAGCAGCAAGAAGCAATAGATGCTTCTTGTGTCTGGACTCCCCTTCTCTGTAGTACTAGACAGCAAGGTGACTTTGCCTAGTGACTTTGCCCATCCAACTTCCATTTCTTTTGCTTTGTTTCCCTGTGTTTTTTTTTTCCCTGAGTATTCCCTTTAGCTTAACTTTCTCCCACCATGACTACATGGTTGGGAGCATGTTCCAAATTTGGCAAATGAAAATATAGCTCAGCTGAATGGTCAGCATGGGGTTGGCATGTGACTTGTAATGGACCAATCATGTCAACATTATCAACTGCCAGACTTGCCTGAGAGCTCCTTTCTCTTTTGCTTCTTGGGTTAATCTAAACTGCCAGCATATAAAAAAAAGAGTGAGGGAATGAAGCAAAAAGAGGGAACTGGAGTGAGCTCTAGGCAATGGAGTACATGGGTCCAGCAGTTCTCGACCCTTTATTCCTTATTCTCATTCCTTTACTCCTTAAATAAAACGGAGCTGGGCTTCTGTCATTGAGAAGTCTCAATATGGTTCTGGCCGTATCTGTCTTCATATCTGTCTCATATCTGTCTTCTTAACACTTATGGATTGTTTTTCTTCCTATAGCCACAGACCCATTTTAGGATTCTAACCCAGGGTTTAAATTCTATTTAGTAAATGTGATATTTTTGTACAAGTTATTCAAGTTCTCTATGCCAGCGTCTTCATCAGTACAGTGAGGATGATATAACAGTATCTCATCAAAGTATCAGGAAATTTAGTAAGTCACTATAATCTTAGAAATGTGCACAACACAAAGTAAGTTCTCAAGCATTAGCTAGCCCACTCCATCTCTCCCGCCCAGCCTATTCCTTACTCATAGAGACATGGGCTGATACAAGGTTGTTCTCTTCCCGCATCTCATAATACCTTCAGGTGTTCAGAAAGCAATGTGAGTGTTGCTGTGTAAGCCCACACCCAGGTGCAGCAAGCCGTGGCCCCAGGAGCAGAGGGAAGCACCCCAGTTTTCCTTGCAGTAGCAAGGACAAGGACTCCAGGGCCACAGCTGTCAACCGGCAGGAAGGGTTCTTCTCTGCTGAATACTGCACAACTTTCAAAGGACAGAGCACTGGGCTCTTCGCCTTTGAAACTTTTCTGAGAGGTCAGGAACCCTGTTTAAAAGATATCTATAAATCTGTTGCCTACATAGTTATTCATTTACATACTCCTGACCGTTCGCTCTTAGCTGTGGTTTCTACCTCTTCATCTTATTATCGGAAGCCTTAAATTGTTCTTATACAGTAAGACAAAACATGAACTTTTACAGGAAATAAGCAAACATCTCTGATATCCCTCAGACCCTATTTGCTGAAATTATTCCTGCCACTGTGATGCTACTGTTTCTCTCTGACATATGGCAGGGTCGCCCTCCACATGCCCAGGATTCATTTTCAATTCTCTCCATGTCAGAACACCACAAGTCCTTTCTTCATGGACCCTCCATTATTCCTGTTACCATAGAAACCACTGCCTGTGTCAGAGCACCTCAGAGAGGGCGAGAAGGAGGCATAGCTGCTGCCATGGCAACACGCATCTCACAGCAGCATCCCACGTACTATGCCATCTTGTTTCCAAAGAGAATGAATAGTTACTGGGGAGACCTGAGTAGTTGCCCAAGCTGGGAAGTGGGAACTCAATAATTTGACCCTTGTTGGTAGTTTTTTGGGCAGCTCTCTGTGTCTGGAATGGAAGACTTGGAAATATCATTTCAAAGCCTTAAGTTGATTATGAATACCAGAACCCCTCTGAAGTCATAGAATCAGCTATCTGCCATTGCTGCAAAAGGTGAAGTATAAGTATTGATATTTATGTCAACATTGTAGCACATGAAGCATCATGGGATAAGGGCTTAAGCTGAGGAACCTGACTCCCCAGATTCAAGTTCTGATTTTGGCTATTTACTGTGTCTCCTTAGGTACCTTACTTGTGCCTTGCCTGTGCCTTGATCTTTTCTGTCACGATGACATATGAGAACAGTCTCTATTCACAGGGTCATTATGAGAAATACATCACTGAATTTATGAAACTCTCTGAACTCCATCATAGTAGCCCCTTAATAAAGATTGTCTATTGTGACTGACAATAGTAATAGTAATAAAAATTATAATTTACTCATGAGTGCTTAATTTGTGCCAGACATTGTGCAAAACACTTATGGTGCATTCTTACTAGCCCTACATGAGGAAGTGTAATTACTGCTGTAGACTTAGGTACCGAGTAGAATGTAAGTCCCTTCTGCCCTCTTTTTCTGAAATGTGCATTCTCAATGGGGTCAAGTCATCCCTAAAGGAGCAATATTCACTCCTGAGGTGGCAATGCAGAACTATTCTTTTCACGAATTAAGCACAGAATTCCATGTGAAACATAAGTAGATATGCAGTTCTTTGCTGCTAACATTTCATAGGAAGTGGGAGTGTTGAAAGACAATTAGTTTAAAAATGCCTGGAAAAGCTCTTTGAGGAGGTGATAATGCAAACAGTAGATTAACCAGAGATTTCAGAAGTCAAAGTGCAGGCAAAATCAAGTCCAACCTGCATCTTCTGCAGAGAACCAAGGCCTGAACTTCCAAACCCCCATCCTTTCATTCTATCCATGTGTTAGTAACTTCCAGAGATAACTACTGTTCATAAGAATCTTAAAAGATAGCCCAACACTCAAGAAATTAGTGTGAATGCTTGAAGAAAGTCTATGAACCCCCCCTCCCTTGGTTTGTTATTATTCTTGACCCTGATTGGTGTGGAATGCAGTTGTCACCTGAATGGACAGATGTTCAGAGACTTCATGGAAAGAACCATCAGACTGTTCCTGCTCTCCCCCAGAAGATGAGAGCCCGATGGGTGGGTTTGGACTCTCACTGGCCCCTACAGCATTGCATCCTCTTAAATACTTCCCAGTGGGCAGGGTGCTTTTTCATTCTTCTCACTAAAGAGCCATTGTCTAAGCATTGAGATCTTCAATGAAAGAAATGGTACCCTGTGAGCTGGCAGGGCGGCAAGGTGAGGATCTCCCTGAGAACCCGGAATCACTTTCCACGAATGCTTAGCTTTCTTCTTCCACTCAACAAAAGTGAAAGTCATTCCAGAACTTATTTGTGCTAAATATTTTATGATTTGGTAAGCAATTTTGCATCCATCAAGGCCATGAGACATCATCGCCATTCATATTATTGTGATTAGGAAAGGTAGGGAAGGATGGCAGAACTTCAACTAAAAGCGTCCAGAATTCCCCCCAAAGAGACCCTACAGACAGGGGATGCTCATGTTGGTTTTGGTTGTAACTCAGCTTGAAAGACCCACTTTCACTGGCAAGAGGTCAATGCCCCCACACACACATGTACACACAAACACACGCATGCATGCTTACACATGCACACATGTCAAACTGAAATGAAAGTGCTCTGAAACTACTTGTCCTTCACACAGATGATATATTTTGAGTTTCCTATTGCAACTCCTTTAAGTGTACTCATGACTTACTGAAATGATTTCATGAGTTAAAAATCCCACGAAAATGGAAAAATACTGCCAAACACAATGTGTGACTCCAAGATACATGAGTTAAGAACCTGGATTCTGGTGTGAGATTCTCACATTCAAACTCCCGCCTTACCAGTGACTTCTGTGGAGACATTAGTCTCATTTCTTCCCTTCTCTAGTTCTGCACTCCCTTATTTATGTGATAGAAATAATGTATGGAGTGCTCAATCCCTAGGGACTGCACTGACCAAGTATAATAGTGTTATAAATCCCTGTACACAAGTGTGATGTGTACAAGGATTGCCACCTGACTGCCATTATTGTCATTAACATTGAAGTTTGGTGGTAATTGCTGTTCAAGAATAAGGAAGGTCACTCGAGAGTTTCAAGGCTGGACAAAGTAGAAGTCAGGTCCAAATAAAATGGAGGATGTGCTCTTATAAGGACCAAGGCGGTGACAGGCAGCTTGACAAGAAAGAACAAGTGAAAAAATCCCAGGATAAAAGAAGGGAAAGGTGTGCATGTGTGCATGTGCACGTGTGTTTAGAGACTGCTATTTGATCTCAGAAATTCTCATATATCAGTATTTTCTCTTCCTTGAATAAAGTATAATGTTCGATTGCTTTTAGACCACAGCCAATTACAAAACATTCCAGAGGAGATGACCTTCTATGGGCTAGGCAAATCTAGTGATAGACTAACAAACAATTATACACTTGGTTTTCTGACTGCCAGCTTCTGTCCAAGGGTGATCTTAACTACAGTCTGAGTGCAGAGTTTACCCATTCCCTATGCTCAGGCAGTGTTTATGGAATAGCTAAAATTGCAGGAAAACCTGCAGGAACAGATCGCTTTGACCTGCAAATCACTGTGTTTAGGTCAGAAACCACATGCCAGTTCCATGGCTCTGTCCATGACATCCTATAGGCATATCATCCAGGTACCCATTGAGCTAGGCAGTCAGGATCAGGGGCATATGTGTGGGGTATACACACAAGCAGAATGTGTGTTTGAAGTGTGCATGGGTGACTGTACACATAGAGTAGTGTGCACCTGCCCAATGTGGAGGTAACAAAAATAGAAGCCTCCCCAGGAGAAGGGGATGCATTTCCAATTTTTATATGCCACAATACCAAGACCAGGACTGGAAAACAGAGGAACCCACTATGATGGCTGTGAACACCACAATAATATAAAGATGACTGGAGTTTGTTGAACACTTATTTTAGGCCAGGCATGATATAAACTGCTTTAATTGTAAAATCACATTTACTCCTCACCCTAACTGTATGAGACCGCTGTTGCTATCATCCACACTCAACACAAGAGGAAAATAGGGCTCCTTGAGATGAAGAAGGCAGTCCAAGTCCAGGACTCCATCAACACGGAACAAGGCTTTGAACAGTGTGGCTCAAAGCACCATCTTTGGGAAGACAGACCACAGATACGCTTCCTATCTAAGCAAAGGGCTCAGGTATTGGGAGGAACAAGCAGGGAGGAGCTTAAAGGTTTGTCCTAAATGTTCTTCAAAGACATATAGGAACAGTAGAGTCCCTGAAGTGCAAAGGCCCCGAGGCTTCACAGATAGAAATATTAAGAAACAGGAATGTCCTTGCTCGGGACCTTGCAGAAAGTACTAGGACAGCCTAGGTGATAAGATGCCAGTCTACAGTGTTCCTTGCATAGTCCTAACATTAATATTAAAATGGGGTAAATGAAAATGTGCTGAGTACTTATCTACCAGATACTGTGCAATGTTTTTTAGATTGATTCAGTTATTCCTCCATATATTCCATTTTCAGAAATACAGAGAGGTCAAGCAATTTCTACAAGATCATCTATCTTGGAAGGGTCTTGTGTACTTCAAGATCTTATAAAGATGCTCTTTTAGTCTCTGACTCTCTCAATTCATTTCCCCATAGCTACCTGCTCTCTGAAATACCTACTTCTTACCTAGGGAATCCAAATGGTCTTTTCCTGGTCTTAACCTCAAGGTCTTTTATTTGAGGGATCTAGAAGAGTTCAGAAGGAAGCCTAGAGGGTTACGAACCGGGCTCTGCCCTCCTGAGCAAGAGTTTTCTAAACAGCAGAGGTCATTCCCATTCTTTATAACTGCCTGATGCTTCGGCCACTCTGTGACCTGACTGTCACTGTCCGTGCAGCCCTGGGGCTCAACCGTGAGTCATCACTAATGATTTCACTTTCAAAGATCCCATTTTGCATCAGGTGCTAACTTGGATGTTGAGGCTTTTTTAATTCCTAATGTCTGTCCTGCGTTTTTACTTTCACCTGACCCTTTTACAGCTGTGGCTAGCCTTTCTTCCCATGGGCAGGCTCTGGAACCAGGGAATGTGGCTGTATTTACAGGTCAGATTGTTCTCAAAATCAGTGCTGAGGAGGAAGATGTAGAGAACTGGCCGTCAGACAGTTTGTCTGTCTCTTGTTCCACTCCTCCTACACTCATGTGTGTGAAGGGAGGGTGAACGTGATACCCTGAAGGTGATACCCTTGAAAGAACACAGAAGATGAGATTTCAGCTTTAGGGCACAAGGAGATGGCGAGGAAAATGGCACTTCATGGCACACTAGTAATCCCATCACTTTAGTGTCTCAACTCCATAGTAAAACCCTTTTTGTCTCCTTACCCCCCTTCAAAAAAAAAGCAAACGAAATTATTATGCATCGTGAAACAAGTCAAAGCAAAAAAGCTCATGCTGTCTGATTTCACTGACAACAGGTTGTGGGACAAGTAGAACTACTTGATAAAAGAATCACAACTGCAGTTGCCTCCAGACAGGAGGCAGGAAGAGCTGAACTAGAGAAGCGTGCAAGCCAAGTTCCTGAGGTAGTGGGACGCTGCGTGTTTTGATGGGGACATGCCTGTGTTTGCCAAAAATCCATGAGGTATACTTTTAAAATCTGTGGATACAGACTGGAGAGATGGCTCAGGGGTTAAGACTCTGTCTTGCAAGCAGAAGGTCCTCAGTTTGGATCCCAGGTCCCGTTTAAAGAACACCAGGCAGAAACGGCAGTGACCTAAACTTCCAGGGCCTAGGAAATCCTAAATCAAAGCCAAAGGAGGTAGAAGCAATCCAAGATGATTCCTGAAGTCACCTTTAGTCCTCCACACATAGTGCCTTCTGAGACACACACACACACACACACACACACACACACACACACACACACACACACCACATGCAAGCTAAATAGTTTTTAAAAATTGTTTTTAATTTTTATTATTATTACTTATTCAATTGTGCATGTGTATATGTGTGTGTGCATATATGTGTATGTAGAACCACGGACGAATTCAGGAACCACCAAGGACCGACCTCCTTCTTGTTTACTCTTCCCCGGGGATTCACAGGCTCCGCCCTACCAGGCCGAGAAACACAGGCTGGCCCCGCTTCCGCCTGGCATCTATACGTGGGGTCTAGGATCCAAACTCAGGACCTTCCGCCTGCATGGCAGAGGCTTAACCCCTGAGCCACCGAGTCTCCAGCCCCAGTTTTTAAAATTTTTAAATCCATGAATATTACATGCATAAATTAGGTTCTTTTATAAAAATTGCCAGTGAAAAACAATTATTGTCCTTGTACTTGACATGTTACATCCAAAAATAATAGCTTAATGGGAAATGCTTAAAGTAATGCAGTCTAAACAAAGCAGACCAAGACAAAGCAGAGCCTGAACCCCCATTTTAACTGGAAGCACAGGAATAGTGAGGGAGGATGAAGCAGAACAATAGAAGGGGTAAGTATGATCAAAGTATATTATGTACATATAGAAACATCATGATGAAACACACGTACAGTTAATATACACCGTTACCAAAGAACAAAGCATACATGTAGAGAGCTCACTACTACATGCTTGTAATAGAAATATTGCAAGATACTCAACACTTTCATATTGCCTCCAATATGAGAAGTAGAACAAGCTTTCAGGCTGTTTCCACTGGGCTCCAGTGGCTTTGCCATGTGACTATCATCTAGTGAATCTACACTTGGAGCAGGGCCTCGGCACTCAGACCCAGGAAGCCTTAGATACCCTACTTCTCCATCTGCCACATTTCAGATGAAACCACTGTAGCCCAGAGAGGCAGAATCTGAGCCTCTGTAGCTCTTTGGAGGCAGAGAGTGGGAAGCATGTGTGAGTGGTCCAGCCCCTACCTTCCTGCTGAAAGTTGAGTTATAGTAGCAAAGAAGCTCTGAGGAGGTACCTAACTTGGGGTCAGCCTGGAACAGTTGGGTTTTTAAATAATATATTCAATACCATTAAAATTTCCCAGTCATTGAGTATGGCTGAATGCAAACTGCTTATTGCTACATGTATTTTTCTTATGGGCTATGCACTTTTTGACTGTCTTCTCCTCCTCTTCCTCTTCCTTCTCTTCCTCTTCCTCCTCTCCTCTTTCTCCTTCTTTTCCCCCTACCTCTCTTCCTACTGTGTAGACCACATTAACTTTAAACCAACTTCAGGCCTTAGCCTCCCAGAGGTGTATGTCAACACGACTGGGCGATTTTTTTTTTGCTTTAATTTTGTAATAGTTTAGACTATGAGTTACAAAGACAGTTTCCATACAAGCTTCGTCCAGCCCCCTCTGATATTAGCATCGTATATAACTATAGTACAATGATCAAAACTAAGAAGTTGACACCAATACAACACTGTCAGCTACAGGCTTTATTTGGGTTTTACCTTATTTAAGGATCCAATTTAGAAGATAAGTGAAGACGATAAGAAGAAGGTAAGTGGCCCTGGCTTGCCAGGTGACCCGAATGGTGCCCCTGCACCCTCCTGACACTTCCCTCCACATCCAGCCCGCCTGCTGTGCTCTGACGCTGTCATGCCTACACACTTCTGTTCATTGCTGCCCGTCCTCGGCACAATGTGGTTTCCATGGAGAAAGGCCAGAACTAGACTATCTCATTCCATTAAACTATCAGTATGCAGTCTCTGGCACACACGCACTTTTCCATAAATATTTGCTCATGAATAAAAAATGGACCTGTGTCCTGAGGCCAAACCATGCTGTGCTGGGCTCATGGAAGCTGCTGCTGGGATTGGGGTTTTTCCTTTCAGAAGGTTGTGACTAGGACTATGGGGCCTTCACATTCTTGGAGTTCCTCAAGTCTGTTCCTTTAGGCACCTCTCTGACCATAGCCCCCATTAGCCTAGCTGAGCTGACTCTGGGCCCAACAAGGTGTTCCTGCCATCTCTAGACATTCTCTACCCCGAGGCCCAGCCACCTGGTCTCCCCAGCCTCCCAACCTGCCCACAAGCTTCCTGTCCATTATCCAAGTCACCCATCTTCAGAGGTATGTGCCACCCATCTTCGACTGTCACTCATTTCTCAAGATCCACGTTGGTCAGAGTAGTAGCTGTTATAATTTGCAAATAATGTTGTAGTAACTCATAGAAAGGAGGCAGAAATGAATTATCTTCTGGACAAGAGCTTTATTAGGAGATGGGACCCTGGAGACAGAGCCCTTAGGTTGTGAAAAAGAGCTGCATTATGAGAGACAGCTTTTATGAACAGCATGACAAGGGTCCCAAAGGTAAAGAATCCTTAAGAGGATTGTACCATAGGCAGCAGATTGGGACCCTAAAGGGAGAACTGACCCTTCAGTGCAAAAGAACAAAAGGGGGCTGAAGAGATGGCTCAGGAGTTAAGGCTCTGTCTCGCAAGTGGAAGGTCCTGAGTTCAGATCCCAGGTACCACATAAAAAGGCCAGGTGAAAACAACAGCACCCTACAAGGCAAGCCATGGTGGCAGAGCCTGGGAAATCCCAGAGCCAAACAAAAAAGAGGTAGAAGCAAGCCAGGATGATTCCCAAAGTCATCCTTAGTCCTCCACAAGGACACACACACACATACACACACACACACACACACATGAATGAATGAATGAATGAATGAATGAATCTTAATGCCAACTGAAATATAAAAAATAAATAAATAAATAAAAACTAAAGAAAAGGAATTCCTTGCTTTTATAGGTTTGGGAGGAATTTTACTCCTTGTGACCCAGCTTTTGTGCCTTGAGTACAAAGCAGGAAGACATTAGATGGAAGTAAAGTTATAATTTGAGGTGGTGTTGATTCTGCATTTCAGGGGGAGCTGAGCTTGCAGCTTCAAGAGGGAGGGAGAGAATGCAAAGCTGCAAGGTCATAGCATACTTACTTATCAGTTCTCTCCAGAGAGAGCTGGGGGGGAGGGAAGGAAAACATGGACTGATTTCTGAGAGAGAAAGAGAGAGAGAGAGAGAAAGAGTGAGAAAGATGGTTGAAGAGTCTGTAACTTAACAGTTGCTGTCTCCAGTCTGGTTACATGTGGCCAAGCACCCGAAATGTAGCCAGTCCCGTGAAGACAAAGCTCACATCACACTTTAAAGGATTAGTCTGAACAATGAATGTGAAGAACTTAATTATGTCCCAAAGTGATAACATTCTGGATGTGTTGGGTTAAACAAAAGATAATAAAATTAATTTCACCTCTTTGGCTTATCAAGCTTCAAATAAGGCATGTGACTCTCCTGATATTTTTCTTAGCTCACTCTTTTTTTACACAGATTCCCCTGGCACCTTAGTTTCATTCAGCAAAGAATTCCTAGAACTAATTCTGAGCTGACAATCAGTGGTCTACAGATTCCTTGCTGACCTCAGCGAGGCCTCACAAAACAAGGGACCAAGGGGGTCTTTGTCCACCCCATAGACCAGCCACAGAGTGACAGGAACATAAAGCACCCATTTGCCTGACCTGGGAAACTGGCATCCATCTGAGACCTGGGAAATGATACTGGGTGGAGTCACAGTGGAAAGCAAGAAAATGATGCAAAGCCCCACAATGGAGAGCAAGTCATGTGACCTCCTCACGAGCATAACAGAGGACAGTTATGAGATCACAGACTCTAACAAGAACCTCAGGACCCTGGTAACATGTTTGACTCATCCAAGGAAGATGCTATATACCACTCCTCCTGACAAGAGGCCCCTAGGATCACCTGGCAAAGGGATCATGCATAACGTGGACTCTGAAGGAGTCTGCAGGAGGAAGCAGTATCTGCCTTTCATGAGTTTGAAAACGTCACGACTGTGACTTCATAAATCTCTATGAATCTCTTCGATGCCTTTTTGTGGCAGGTTGTTACCAACTCAGCTTCACTGCTGAGAAAATGAGTTCACAGAGCAGCACGTGTAAGTCTCAGGACAGCGGCAGAGCCAGCACCAGCACGTCGCGCTCCGCACGTGATCCAGCGTATTGTCAACTGTATTATGTTGCTTCCATCCCCAAAATGAAGGAGAAGCTAGAATAGAAGGGGGAGGAAAAGGAAGAGGGAGAGGAGAAGGAGGCCTTTTCTGGGAAACAGGAAGTAACTGCAAGAACCAGACAAGAGACAAGTAATGTGTCCTAATGAAAACAATTCCAGCTAAGAGAGAAAACTGGTGGAATTCCAACAAGCAAGCCTCTGGATCCTAGTGAGTAGGAGGAGAGGAAGGGGAAGAAAGGGGAAAAAAAGGTCCTAGGAGGAGGAAAAGGGAGGAGGGAAGTAGCGGAGGAGAGAGGCACACAAAGGCATAGAAAATTTTTAGGTTTGCTTTTAGTTTGCTCATGTCATTCACCGGTGATAGGCTTTTTTTCAAAGCAGTGTAGGTGAGCGCTTTCAGAGCAGAGCGGTGTGGCAGGGGTTCTGCTGAAGAATTCTAGAATTCTGCCTGTCCAACCACTGGCTTTCTCTGTACTACGATGTGCTAAAATGCCTGACATTAACAACTTAAAGAGGCATTACTTTGGTTCAGTGTCAGTCTGCCGGGGCAGAAAGGGCATGACGAAGAGTGCAATTCTCACCACCCTGATCAGAAAGTAGAGATAAGGGGATACAAGCAGGCACAGGACTTGCTTCCAGTGACCGACTCCTCTGCTTAGATTCTGCCTCTCACTTTTCACAACTCGTAATGCTATAGTATCATGAGTCCATCCGGGACTAATTCATCTGACCTTGAACAAGAAGAGCACCTGCAGCAGCCAATTCATGTTACATTACGAAGTACCCCAAATGTATGCTTGCTCACTATTCATATGCAAATGGATAAAAAGCTCTTACTGCCTAGCACAGATCATCCAGGGAAGTATGCTCATGCTGACGGTGGAAATGCAAGTGGCTTATACCAGTCACTCAGCACCCATCGAGACTGATCTAGTCTACAAAGAGTTGATGAGTCAAATAGACTGATCTAGTCTACAAAGAGTTAGCAAGTCACATAGCTCAGTCAAAAGTGGGGAAGTTCACTTCTTCCACAGAGATTGAGTGAGGCAGGTAAGAAGAAGTACTTTCAGGGCAATCTTATCTGCCACATTCCTTCTAAGTCTCAATGGCTGTTAATTTCAATGATTACTTGGTTAAGAAATTAAAATACACATTACAATTAAATGATATACAAAACACATTCGTTCATAAAATGATATAGTTATCTGTTATGTTCAAGTTCATTATTTCATTGACTTGACTATCCATAGGTCCAGCCTGTTGAAGACCACGCACATTCAAGCTATGACACCAAACAACATTTTATCCAATAGAATTAGTCCTTATAACCTACTTTTCCTTACTAGATGATAACATTTGGGGATAGTTTGGGGATAGTTTTCTCTTATTTTAACTTTCTTCCAGCACAGATTTTCATTCCCAAAGTCTCTTTTTAAAAATTTACTCACTTTTTTGGGTGGTGAACTACTCGGATTTCAGAGCTTATATAGCCTTCAGAAGAGAGCTGTTTGAAGATTTCTTCAATTTGACAGCAAATGAGTTGTGTGCATTTAAGTATAAACAATTAGATTATGAACCACATAATCACATGTATGAAGGCACTGTGACAGGGAAAAGAAGAAAGACTGAAAAGGGAGAGGGAGCCACAGCACACCACTTGCTTTCAGACTGATTGACATCTGAGATGCCCATGTCAACATAGACTAGTCACTTTGCTAAAAACATCACTTTAAATCCCACACCTGAAGCTGGAGAAAAGCATGTTTTTGAACATGTGTCTCAAAGCTGACCTCTGTAGCTTGGATCTCAGATGCGAACTTGAAATGTCAGCTTCTTCAACGATGGCTTTTAAATCTTTACTCAACAATTCTCGACATCCCTTTCGTCTGAATTTCTTGCTTCAGAAAAGGTGTCCTTTTATCAGCTTATGAGTGAAGACTAATTTTGTTTGATAAAAGAAAAAAAATGGGAGCACTAGATGCTGCAGTTGTCTGACTTGCAGTTTATGTTTTGTTGTAAATTTCTATTGCCTCTGACACTCGCATTAACAAATCTTCAGATACATCATTTTGGAATTAAGACAATAATTTGCCTACAGATTTGACCAAAAAAATTTGGTAGTGCTGAAGATATATCACAGTTTACTACTGCTGTGATCATTTTCAGTAAAATGATCCAATTACATTCCATGTAACCTGTTATTAGGTTCTTTCCCTCAGCCAGCTAGAAAGGGAAAAATAGTGTCACTAATGAAGGGCTAAAGTCTCCTTTGCACGATTCAAGACCTGATTATGACAATGAATTGTAGGGACATCAGGCTCCAAACTCTGCAATCATTTATTCAGCAAATACATGTCAAGCCCTTACATTTTGAGACAGTGTGTGAAGCAGACAGAGGAGGAGAAGCTACACAGAAAGCTGTAAGGATCCTAGACTCAGAGCCTGACCCACAGCTGGCAAGAGCACAACATTGGTTGTGTGATGAGCCAGGCTTCTCCATTTACTTATCATCCAGTCCCCACATTGTTTTAAATACCCCTAGATACAATAGTAATAAGAAAATGCATCTAATTTTCATATTGAATAGAAAAATTTGTTGCCAAAATATTTTTATGATTATGTTGATTTTGATTGTCAATTTGATGAGATCAAGAAACATCTAGGAGATTAGTAAGCACACCTCTGGGTGTTTTTGAGGGTATTTCCCTTACTGGGTTGTGTCCTACAGGGTAAAGTTTTGCTGTCATCCCTTCCCTTCCTTTCTGGCTGCCATAGAGAAGATTTTCAGCCACCTGCTTCCACCATCCTCATGTGTTACTCAAACACATGGGGCTGGGCCTCCATGGATTGCACTCTGTGAAGCCATGAGCTGAAATAGATTCTCCATTCCTTAAGCTGTATCTGTCAGTAATTTAGTCACAGTTGTGCAAAAGTAACTGTTGCAAAGATTTTTGTCATTGCAGTTTTCAAATTTTGGAGTGGATTGTGTCTACCTCCTCTACCACCCATCCCCAATATTTTCACAGGTTTGTGAGAACGCTGTAGGTCTAATGAATAAATTCTAGAGTCAGAAATGGTTCCATAGACCTTAATAAATGAAGGTATTTCCCTCAGCATAGGGGAAGCTGAAAGGCTTTCCAGAAATTATAGTGTTAGAAGGTTCAGGAACTATCCAGAAAGGATATGTAGCCTTTCCCAGAGGCAAGTTGGAAAGATGTCTGGAAGGACGAGGAAGATACAAATGTTAAAAAATGGATGTGGATTCTAGATTTTATTCTTCAAATAGATCCTTGGTGTCCCTGAGAGAAGCATGGCCTGTTCAAAATACCATAGATAGGACTGGTAGCTTTGGCTTTTAAGAACAAATCCAGAACAAGAGCTTGTTTGAAGCTGCATGCCATCTGACTGCCAGCCACACACTTCTGGTCATATTCCTCCTCACGTACTTCCTCTGTGTCCAAGGTCCCAGGCCTGTCTTCTCCTATTGCCTGGCCTTCCACAATTCTTGGTCTGGTCTTCCTGCCTGGCCTTCTCAGCCCACATTTCATTCATTATTAAATTTGTCTTCGTCAAAGCTCATTTCCATTCAGCTCACACTGTAGATTCTCTACCACAGAAAGGAATTATTTCACAGAACTTTAATGCTGAAAGCTTATCAGCTTACTACACTTCATTTCCTCCAAGTTTAGAGCAGAGACTGACTTAGGGAGGAAGCATGACTTTCTGAATCAGCGCCACATTTCACCAGAGTTGAAGTTGCAGTTGAGACAAGAAATAATTGTAATTATCTGAAATAATTCTCATGTCTTCACTGGGTCACTCTTGTAGATTTAACAGATACCAGCTATTTTATGAAAGAAGACCTAAAGAAGGAAACCTTGAAATGCTTTCGTAAAGGAGGCCATGAAGTTTGTAGCCAGAACAAGTTGCTGTGGACCACCTATACTGGCCCATGATGTGGATTCTCTGTGAACTCTCCAAGCTCCAACAGCTTTCTTGAATTTCTCCATCATTGTAATGGAGAAAATTTTAAGGTAACATGAGCAGGGCATGGAATTCTTATTTCTGTTTAAAGGGATTTAGTGCTGAAGTCTCCATGCCAGTATGTCAATATCAGCATGATTCATAGTGAGCTGGGTCTTGTGGAGGCAGTGGAGTGATGGAAATGTACAAAATTGCCATAAACCAGCCCTCAATCGACCCATGTCCTTGTGATTTCTGGCATTGTCTTCCAGGTGGCTCCCACACCCCTCCGTGGACTCCAGTGGGGACATACTATGTCTGTGATCCAAAGCCTTCATCCAACGTTTGCTCATTAGATTCTGATTCACTCGTCATAACTGGAATCTCCTCCCCATTTGTTTAATCCCATACATGGAAACTGCTGTCCAGCCCTGTTCTCCTTCCAGTTCTGAAGGCACCATTGTTTCTGTTGAGACCTACTCCAAGAGATCCCGATGAAAAAGGCAGGAAGCTGGGAAGGCTTCCTTGGACTCAGGGCCTCTAATTCCTATCCCCAAATGGATTCCAGGGAGAGTATCTTGCAGATGCTGGACATCGCTTCTCTGCTGCCTCTTCATTTCTTTGGGATGACAATGAACCTCCTGCATGCAGAATGAAAGTTGTTGCCTCATTCTAATCTGTGCTTATAGTCCTTAATTAAATAATAACTTTCACAGCACTGTGCTGCTTGAAATCTGAACAGCACTTCCATTACCTCCCTTTACTGAAGTTAAAATTACAGACCTGTCATTTCCTGAATTTCTCATAAATGCAAGCATTAAATTATACCTACACTCACCCATTAGGAACTTTTCTTTGTGGTGGGTGTTTAAATGTCTTGTAATGACTCTACTATCTCTGCAACATTTATCTCTCCCAGAGCATTAATGAATTCACCTTGTTCTAAAATGCTTTGTCTACTCTGTCTTTTAATTTCTTGATGTAACATGAATTTGATTGCATAAAAATCTTTTTCTCTCTGGGGAAGGAAAAGAAATATCTGCCTTACACAGTTATCATTCTTCTCTGTAGGGAGAAGACCTGAGAGAAAAGGAGTCTCCTTTTAGATTTAAAAGTGTCTTTGGGGGCAGAGAACTTAAGTGGCCCCATATCTCGCTAAGAAACTGATGAAGGTAAACCCTAATGAGAAGGAGGATGCTTTCCTCAGTGGTATATCCACTGATACATAATTTATGCTCTGGCAAGTACTCAGGTACATGCCATCAAAGATAACCCAAATCATTGAGCCACTTATTTAAAAAAAAGAAGATAATAGGAAAGAGACTGATAGGAAAGAAAAATGGGTGTAGTGGGAAGGGGAGGGAAGATGGAGCTGGAGATTAAGGATTGAAACTCTCACTGTATTCATATATGAAGCAATAAAAGAATGATTGAAAATAAAACTATAATATAAAATGTCTTTGGGGGGCTGACTTAGGGGTTCAGCCGTTGCCTTGCAGAAGGTCCTGAGTTCAGATCCCTGGTCCGACTTAAAAACTCCAGGTAAAAACAGTGACTGCCTGCACCTCCAGCCCTGGTACACAGAGCTTGGAAAATCCCAGAGCAAAGCAAAAAGAAGGTAGAAGCAATCCAGTGTGATTCCCAAAGTCATCCTTGGTCTTCCCCAAGGACACACAGTGCCCTACACACACACACACACACACACACACACACACACACACACACACACACACATACACACACACACGAATAAATTAAGTCTTTTAAAAAGCATCTTTGAACAAAACTCTTTAGTCACAATTAGATTGGGTCTCTTTCCTTCTCTCTCTACCATTTAATCTTTTTATTTATTTATTTATTACATTTGCTCATTTGATAACATTTAAAGTTTTTGGAAAAACATTGGTGTGAGACTTAACCACAAACTTTGTGAGCTTCCACCTGCTTTCCCCTCACTGTAACACAGACTCTTAACTATAATAATATCCCTATTAAGTGAGTGTTCCTATTATTGTTCCTATTGTGCAGAAGAGGTAACTGAGGCAAAGATGCTCATAGACTTCCTCCAGTTCAAACAATTAGAAAGTTATATTGGACCCAAATAGTCACAATCTAGATAAAACCAAGAGCTATCTAATTAATAGAGTTCAATTTGAAATAACTAAGCAGAAAAGAGCTTCTTTCGTCATCAAGCCAATTCCTGAGATCAGCAAGAAAAGAACTTTATCAGAATCTCACTGTCCATCTATCTCTGCTCGCCTGTTGTCTCTGTATTTCCTCTGACTAGTTTCTTCCCCAGGGTTTGTGTCCATCTGCCAAGTGTTCCTTGGCAGCCATCCAACTTCACGATAGAAAGAAAGCTCTTCACATCCAGCACCAATTCAGAAAGAGAGAGAGGGAGGGGCGAAAGGACAGAGAGAGGAACAGAAGGAAGGAGGGAGGGAGAGAAGAAGGGAGAGGGAGGGAAGGAGAGAGGGAGGGAAGGAGGGAGGGAGAGAGGGAGAGAGAGAGGGAGGGAGTGAGGGAGGGGGAGGGGAGGAGGTAAGGAAGGAAGGAAGGAAGGAAAGGAAGAAGGAAGGAAGGAAGGAAGGGAGGGAGGGAAGGGAGGAAGGAAGGAAGGAAGGAAGGGAGGGAAAGACAGAAGAAGAGAAAGAGGAAGGAAAAGAGGCAAAAGTAATGGGAAGACACTTACAACCAACATAAATCATATGCCCAGTCCCCTGGACTAATTGTGATGGTCAGGAGGATGAACTGAGTTTTGTGCTCCTCCCAGGCCATGCCATTGTGAAGGGCAGATAAATAGGCCCCCCATAATCACATATTAGAATCACAGAATAAGAAAAAAACAAGACAATTTCCATCAAGAAGGGCAATAAAACAGCTTTGCCACTGGGATGAAGAAACACGTGAAAAGCAGGCAACCGTTGTTCCTGAAACAGATGACCAGATCTTGGGTCTGGCCATGCTTGACCTGCAGGTCCACAGTCTGCTGGGGCTGAGGACCAGGCTCCCCATAGGTACAGCAAGAGCCATCCCTTTGCCAAGGTCTTCATGAGGTCTGCTTTGCTTTTTATGCTCCCTGCCCCCCCCACAGGCATTTGAGCTGAGGTTTATCTAGCTGGTCATTATATCGCTCACCCAGGTTTTGGGATGAAGATGGAGCACTGTTTTCTCCATCTTATTCGACCAACAGCTGAAGAAGAATGTTAGTGTTGGAGAAGGAAACAAGGTGCAGGAGTCTTGCCAAAAAACGGAGTTCTCTTGTCAGCATAACTTAAGGCTTTTGATCGAATTATTCAAGGCACAGAAAAACAAGTTTGACAGTACAGTTTAAGTAGAGATGAGTATGTGGCACTTCCAGAGTCAATCAATGCCAGTCTTTGTGTGGGCTTGGAGTGGGGAGGGGCTCTGACTTTAATTCTGTTTTCTTTCCTCCCATGGTCCCATTCTGCCACTGTCAGATGGCTGTAAGGAACAGCAAGCTCGCTGCCCTCACATTTCCACTGAATCTCAGATTATCCCTTGGTGACATTGCCTAAAAGCTGCAGAAAGCCATAAGCTCCAGCACATCACGCAATCCTCAGCTCTTTAAGCTGTGGCCCCAGAAATATTTCGTTGCATAAGCCAAGAGGTGTTTTCAAGCAAGATACCTGCTGAAAAGTTCTAGATTTCAGAGAATATTGGATACCCCTATCAGAGCTTTCAATAGAGTGGACTAACAGTGCAAAGATAGGATGAAAGTTTTAGGCTTCTCATTCAGTCTTTTTCTTTTTCTCTACAGCTGAAGCTGTACAAATTAAAAGAGCCACAACAGGGAGGAAAGGGCAGTGACCCCAAGCTGGAAAGTGGAAAATGAGGGAGCAGAAGATGATTGTTGCACTTTGCCTGTGTGCTGCCAATAAATTCATGACCAAATATCTTAGAGTAACAAGGGGTTTTATTCTTGCTTGTGATTGTCTGTTAAACTCATAATCCAGTTTGACAGGAGTGCTTGTACCAATACCAGGAGCTGAAGGCACTAGCTAACCATATCCACAGGAATGCTGAGAATGGGTCAAACCTCACTTGCCAGGCTGCAACCTTGTCCAAATACACTGAAGTACTGAACCAGCTCCCTCCATCTCACCCACCTGCCCAGGAAATGAGCCCATACGCCATGGGCTGGGTCATCCAATGTAAATTAGATACTCTCCTGCAGGCTTGCTTAGGGCTAGCCTTGGCTACCAGCTCTTCACAGACATGTCCAGAGCTCAGTCTTCAATTGTCAAGATGACATGTGTATCTAACTAGTATTGCAGGAACAGGAAACGACCATCTCAATGTCGTAGGGTTCTTGTGATCCAGAGTCGAAGATTGAAACCAGAACACGCATAGAGGATTAAGGTAGAGTTTATTAGAGGAGAGAAAGGTTGGAACTCATGGACTCTAGACGTGGAGTGCCATGAGGGGCTAAGGACTCCCTGGAGAACTCACGGTGCTTAGGCATGGAATCCATGAGAAGCAAGGATCAAGAACCCATAGCACTAGCATACCATGAGGAGCTAGGGCACCAGAGAACTCATGAGAAATTGATAGCTGGAAAAAGAACTCATGGCACCTTGAGTACCATGAGGGGTTAGGGCTCCAGAAAACTCGACCCAACCCAGCATGGCTGCTCTAATCCTGCCTCAAACTAGCACAGTGATGATTCAGGAAAAAAACATCACAATAGTCAACAAATCCATCCCTTCACCTCCTGTTTCCCTCAGCGTGGAAAAAGGTGCTGCATCTCTCTAATTATTGGTTCCATTCTCACATTTGGGGTGGCAACAGATTTGGCTGCCAGTAACCATGTTCTTGGGTAACCACCATATTTATGCAGCAGAGCCGGTTTTCTTGCCTGCTTTGTAGCCCCCTGGGCACCACTGTTCTTTCTGTGATTTGTGTAATCACCCCTGTATACTGTTTATTTGCTTGTTTGCCCCTCATTTCCTTGAGAGAAGAGGTCTTCATTTTTCACGAGTCATCTCCCCACAGATGTTTTAACTTTATATTGAACTGAAGCTATCTTGTCCAACTCTTCATTTAGAATATTTTTATACATTTTTATTATTATTTCAGCTCATACAAACTTAATAGGTACACCAGTTCCCTTCCTCCTTCCTCCTCCCCCCAAACCCCCTGCTCCCTCTCCCCTCACCCTTCCCTCCCCATTCCCCAGTGCCCCCCCCCAATTCCCAGAGAGCCCTTTCTTGTGCATGCCTGACTCTCCTCTGGGCCCTCCTCTCCAATGACGTACAAGGACCCAGTGGCATTTCCCTGAACCCTTTCCCATGTTCCCCTTAAGCATAGGAACATTACTGTGGCTGCCAATCCCTTGCCTCCAAGGATCTTGGTGCCTTTAGCAGATGCTAGACTTTGTGAGGTCAATAGTGTGTTGAACATTGTGCAGGGCATGCAAAGTCCAATTATGATTGCTTTGGCCCTAACTTGTGTGGAGTATCTTGCAAATCATTGCTCCTCCCATCCTTTTGCTCTTACACTCTTACCGCCCCCTCTTCCACAAATGTCCCTGAGCTTCAGGATGGGGAGAGATTAGTCTGGCCTAGTTCTAGGTGGTTGATATAGAGTCTCTGAAGTTCTGGATTGTGGTTTGTTGATTTTCTTTTGCAGTTTTGCTGCTCCTGAAATGCCCTTCACTCCATCCATACTGCTAGGCACTGTATGTCACCCCCTGCCAGAGACAAAAAGCTGTTAAACTGGAGTCTTATAAAAGCACATTCAAGGGTAGATGTAATAAAAGTAGGAAACCTCAGTGAGGGAAGGGTCAATCACCCATTTGCAAAATGGTTACTTTTTATCTGCCAGACTATATGCCTTCCCCTTCTGGTGAGATCATACCCCCTTAGTTGTAAATGATCAGGAACGTACGTCTGTAAACTTAACCAGGTGTCACATTGCTTACTTTCAGTCCTTGATGGAGGACTATTTTCTCTACTGTAACATGGTCACTTCTCTCCTTGTTTCTGGTGTGGCCCTCCAACCCCATCCCTCCTGTTCATAATCTTTGCAATTACTGTAGGTAATTGCATACGGCGCTTAATTTTCTGGGTTTGGGATACTTCACTTAATATAATTGTTTCTAATGACATCCATTTCCCAGCAAATTCCAGTAATTCATCATTTTTGATGGCTGAGTAGTACTCCATTGTATAGATGTACCACCTTTTCCTTATCCACTCATCAACTGTTGGACATTTGGGTTGATTCCATGACTTTGCTATTGTAAACAGTGCTGCTATGAACATGGTCGTGCTTGTGCTATCGAGGTGAACCTCTGCTGTATGGGGGGTTATTCCCAAAAGTGGAATAGCAGGGTCATATGGCATTTCAATCTTTAATTTCTTTAAGAATCTCCAGACAGCTCACCAGAGTGGCTGTATGAGCCTACATTCCCACCAGCAATGTAGGAGAGTTCCCCTCTCTCCACATCCTCTCCAGCATTTGTTGTTGTTTGTATTGTGGATTTTTGCCATCCTGACCGGGGTGAGATGATATCTCAGGGAAGTTTTGATTTGCATTTCCCTGATGGCTAAGGAAGTGGAGCATTTTTTAAGATATCTGTTAGACATTTTAATTTCATCCCTGGTAAAGTTTTTTTAAGTTCCAGGGCCCATTTTTTAATTGGGCCATTGGTTTCCTTGGTGTTTAGTTTTCTAAGTTCTTTGTGCACTCTGGACAGTAGAGCTCTATCAGATATGTGGTTCATTTAGAATATTTTTAAAAGCAAGAAAAGTATATTTCTTCTACTGAATCCAATGGTTGATTAAGAAGAAGAACATGTTTTAATTTTCCTTTATTTTTTAAATTTCATTATGTTCAAAATCATCCTAAACTAATAACCTATCTGTCATATTGGATTAATTTATTAATCCAATAAATAGATTGATTAAATAAATAATAGATAAATAAATAGATTAAATATATTTATCCATCATCCCTTTACTTACATGTGTTTGCATGCAATTATCCAGCCTATCCTCTTATTCATCTAGATACTCTGATAGATAGCCAACCTCGCATCCAAACACCTTTCTACCTGTCCACTCATACATTTTTCCAACCAAATACTCATTCATCCACCCATTCATTTCATTCATTCAACATTTTGAGTGACTGGTAGGTTACACTCATACAAGCATCTTCTTAGCTGTAGTATACACACATACACATATACACATACCCATATGCATACAAACATACCATAGATATTATATGTATCTACATATGTAATACATATATAAGAATGATAACTACTTGAGAAAATCATTCAGGTGAAAAAGCCTATTTGAATTTTTCATTCATATTAAGGATCATACGGAATCAGTTAAATAACAAAACAGGTTTTCTCTCCATAGATCAGATTTTAGAGCATCCAAAGAAGCAATTTGACCAGGCAATTAAGAGTTTGGTTTGGTTAGATGTTTCTGAAGAGTACTATACCCTGATACTTAAAAGGTTTTAGTTGTAAAGGTAGTATATGACTACCTTTAAGAAGAAAGCACAAAGAAGTAAGAACATTGCACATATTCTTTTGTTCTCCATGCTCAAACATGGTTATTATGAAGAGAAACTTGCAGGTATTTTCATATGTATATATACAGTATGACACAATTTACACTAAAATAAATATAAAGTAACATTATATGCTTCTCACTGGGTATGCATAGGCACACATTCTCAGATTTTTTTATTGCGGTCTCAAAGATCTCCTGTGGTCCTGAGAGGAGTGGACAGGGTTCATCTTTTCCTGTGCTTTTTGGCATTAAATTAAAGTCCTTAATTAAACGTCAGTGCTTTGGTGTCAGCAATGTCTGGGTTCCAGTTAGAATGAATTTGATACAAGTTTGGAGAGCTGTAATTTGCTAGATCAATTAAAATTTAAATCCACCTGCTTTTACAGAGGGCTCAATGTCATCAGCCTCCCCAGAGCATTTCCTTAGGAGGGAGTAGGGATGTCGAAATGCAACATGTCATCATTTTGATTTCTACAAGCCTAGTCTTTTCTCAATAACACGTTTGCTCCTAGTTACTGTTCCTGAATTTAGAGCAGAAAAATAGTCACCTGGGGAAAAATAACGTGAGCAAGAACATACCTTAAAGCAGGAGTCTGTCACTATAACAAGCCCTAACGCAGGAGGTCAGGGCATTATATAATACAGCCTTAGGTCACATGGTTAAGGTTGCTGTCACTCCAGAGCGACTCTTGAGTCTTTCCTTCAGCATATCCTCCATTCCCTATGAATTTTCTTTTTGCCTCACACCTGGCAGTGCTGGTCATAATAAATTCACTTCCCTATGATGCAGTCTCTTTCTCCTCCTCTGCCTCAGACTTCCCTGTCACTCTGCACCTCATCATGGATCAAGAAAGCCCAGATATCACACTTCAATGACGACATTACTACATAATAACATCTGGAGATATTCCTAGACTAGACGTCATCAAGCTTCAAAAATATATGTCTGTGTTATGAGCAGCAGGACTTAAGGATATAGTCAAATAGTTGATATCAACTTGAACAATCATGCGTGTTAGCCTACAAATGCATGCTAATGGTTCATTCTTATAGCAGAGTTTCTAATTATCATAGAATTCTGTTTTTTGGCTACCTGGTGGAGGAGGGGGATAATGATCATTTTTCGCTTCTTTGGGGGCAGGTTCTATGTAGACCAGATTGACTTTGAACTCAAACTCCTGCCATACAGATAGAAGGTAACCATTTTGCAAATGGGAGACTGATCTCCCCTCACCACGGTCTCCTACTCTTATTCCATCTACCTTTGAATCTACTCTTATAATAAGACTCTATTTTAACATCCTTTTATCTCTGGCCAGGATGGAGCTAAGAGTGGTGCAGGAGCAGCAAAACTGAAAAAAAAAATCAACAAACCATAATTCAGAACATCAGAGACTCTACATCAACCACCTGGAACCAGGCCAGCCTAATCTCTCCCCATCCCAAAGCTCAGAGAAATTTGCCGAAGAGGGGATGGTAAGATTGTAAGAGCCTATGAAGCAATCATAATTGGACTTTGCATGCCCTGCGCATTGTCCAACACACTGTTGACCTCACAAAGTCTAGCATCTGCTAAAGGCACCAAGAGCCTTGGAGGTAAAGGATTGGCAGCCACAGCAGTGTTCCTATACCTAAGGGGAACACGGGAAAGCGTTCAGGGAAAGGCCACTGGGTCCTTGTACGTCATCGGAGAGGAGGGCCCAGAGGAAAATCAGACATGCACAAGAAAGGACTCTCTGGGAATTGGGGCGGGAGGCACTGGGGAATGGGGAGGGATGGGGTGGGGAGGGGGAGCAGGGGGTACGGGGGGAGGAGGAGGAAGGGAGGGAACTGGTGTACCTAATAAGTTTGTATGAGCTGAAATTAAAAAAAAAAAAAAGAGGGTTTGGAACTAGGATCCTCTTATAAGGAAGAAAAAAAAAAAAAGATTGTAAGAGCCTAAAGATGGGGAGGTACAACGATATGCAAGATACTCCATACAAGTTAGGGCCGAAGTAATCATAACAGGACTTCGCATGACCTGTGCAATGACCAACATATCATTGAACCCACAAAGTCTAGCATGGATCACAGGCACTAGGATCCTTAGAAGCAAGGGATTAACAGCCATAATAGTGTTCCTATACTAAAGGGGAACACAAAAAATAGCTCTAGGCAATGCTACTGAGTCCTACACCTCATCAGAGAGGAGGACCCAGAGGGAAGTTTGACATGCACACTAAAGGATGCTCCAGGGATTGGGGGGGGGGGGGGACAATGAGAGAAAGGGAGGGAGGGAGGAGGAAAGAAAGAGGAAGGGGCGAGGGAACAAGGGAGTCCACGGAGGGGTGGAGTGAGGGAGGGGAATGGGGTACCTATCAAGTTTGTATGAGTGGAAAAAATAAATAAATTATTTTTAAAAACGCCTACCATAGCATTCTGAGTGCAAGAATTAGAGGTATGTGCCAGCACACCTGGATGATTGTATTTTAAACAGTTTGAGTATACTATAAATAACTTAAGTGGTATGAAATCTATACAGAAGAAAGTAAAAAAAATTATACCAAATATACCCCCTTAAAATAGGTATCATTAACATAATGAGAATATTTTCAAAGTTCCAAGAATACCATTTCAAATACCTCTTTCTCTCTTTCATATATACAGGTAGAAGAAGAGATGAGTGTACTAAAATTCATTTCACAGAATGGATGATGCTATACAATTTTTTAAAAGAATTTAATTTTACTTGAATTTAGTATAGGAAACAACTGAGTCAAATTGAAAGAACTTGTGAATTTCAAGTTAAACTTTTTGTGCTACAGATACATTAATTTTTAAAGTACCTTCTTAGTTCAAAGTGATGGTGATAATGACAAATTTTGAAAATGTTGAAGCCATTTTCAGCTCTTGATAATGACTTTAACTAATAGCTATGTGCTCCATTTTTTAAGAACCATATGGAAATTAGGACTATCCCTCTTCTTATTTTGTTAGTTTTTTTTTAATTTTCAAGCTTCGTGGCATTTGTAATTATTCCATGATATAATTTCCAATTAGTTTAGTCCTAGTTTCTATCTGAGTGACTCCAATAAAGCACAGAATGTGCCCTTTCCCATGGATTCCCCAATTGCTGATTATTTTTGAGTTTTCTCTTAATCAGTAGGGCTTCAAGGGGAATTAGGAAGGCTACTTTCCCAGCCATAATCTCCCATAATCTCCTACTGCTCATCTTACTGAAGTATTTTCATGTGCAACAGTGTGTCTCATGCAGATCTGGAGAGCAGAGGACAGAGTTGGTGACAGCACTGTGCCCAGCCTATTGGGTAGTAGTGGTCTCCACACTTGCAGAAAAAGAAGGAAGAGATGAGAGGTGGGGGGAGAGATCATCTGCAAAGGAAAAGCACCCTTGTCTCTTTGTGAGTCCTCAGAACAGGCTGCCAAAAAGGGGGTCAACTCTACTTTTCTGGTTTACTCTAGTTTCTTTACACATCATTGCAACAAAACACCTGACCTAAGCGACTTATCAGGGGAAGGGTTCACAATGTCAGGTGATAGTCCATTACTGTGGAAAAGTCACAGCGTTAAGAGCTTGAAGAGGCTAATCAATCATATCTACAACAAGATCAGAGAGCAATTAATCAACACATGCATATGTCCTTTCCCTTCTCCCCCATTCTTAAACAGTTCTAGGTCCCTTGCCTAGGGAATGGTGGCCCCCTCCCCCATCTTTTAGGCTGTATCTTAGCACATCAATTAATGTATTGAAATAGTCCCTCACCGGCATCCATACCCAGAAACCAATCTTAATCTACAGAATCCCTCTCAAATGGGCCTGAAGGCCTATCTCCTAGGTGTCAGGTTGACAGTGAGTACTAACCATCACCTGGCACTTGGAATCCAGAGGAACACAAAGGTTTTGGTAACAACAAAGGCCAGGAAGTGACTAAACACTAGCCCACCAAACACTGAGAAGGAAACACCACTACTTGCAGGTCAAATCCTTACAGAAACACTAACTAGCAAACACGTGAGAGCAAGAGCAGATGAAGAAAGACAGTAAACATGGAGGAAAAGGAGAGCTGAAGATCAGCTACTGCTGGTGCGTTCAGAGCATGCTCAGGCTCTTTCAACCCGGGACATCAAGGAGCCGTGCGTCCTCCCTCGCTCATTCCTCACAACCACTCTGCAGAACTGGAAGGGCTAACCCCACCTCACAGAAGCACAGGATGGGAGATGGTGGGCTGCTGACATAAACGTTTTTATGAGATGCTGCCTCTAACATGTTCAAAAGGCAGGACAAGAAAAGACAAAGAAGACCAACAAACCAAGAAAGTTTAGGTATCTCATAGTGACTCTATTTCCCTCTTGGTTGCCTTCTGCAAGATGGAGGCTGGGGCTATGCAATGATAACCTCATTCTGACCTACTCAGCACCCACCCCTTCCCTAATAGCCTGCCACTTTCCTACTAGAGAGTCTCTTACCCCTCTCTACTGGACCACTTCTAGTAAAAAAAGCAATTTCAAGTGATCACCTTTCATGACAGAGAATAGGGAAGGTAGGTAACCTGGAGAAGGATACTTTCTTCTTAGACTTTGAATTAACAAAATATCTCGAATGAAGTTCCAAAAGGTCAGAAGCCATTCATGGGGACATTAGAATGAGGAAAAGGGTAGGGTAGGCAAACAAAAATCCTGCATTCTGCACATGCTCAGTAGTCATTGCAAACTCACAGTGACAATTCCTGGCTCTCAAGTCAGATTGGTGTCCATGACATGCGACAGTTTAAATTCACTGTCCCTCCAAAGTTCACATGGAATTGAAAAACTCCAAAGTGAGAGTATCAACAGATGGGGCCTATGGGAGGTAATTGGGCAAAAAGAACTTCTCATGAATGGAAAGCTGCCTTTCATGAATGTACCCTTCCTTCAGTCACTTCTACTAGGTAAGAACACAGCATTCATCCCTTCTGAAAGACACATGGAGCAAAGCACCATTCTGGAAGCAGAGAAAGAGCCAGCGCCTTAGACTTCTCAGCCTCCAGAACTGTGAGATAAATTACCCAGTTTCGGCATTTTGTTAAAATAGTGGGACCTGACCAGAATGGTAATTAAGCAGAGAAATTCCTATCCCAAGGGGAACCATGGTCTAAAAGCCTCACTGAAGAAGCTCCAGGGACCCTTCCATCACGAAGTGTGCCCACAGTGTCTTGTTCTCCTGTAAAATATTCCTTGCATCAACAGAGTGGCCTGGTGCCTTCAGAAAGGTGATCTTCTGATTGTCGCTGCTGTCTGTGTGGCAGAGCAGTGCTTGATAGAGCTTGTCTGGGAAGTGTCTGTGAGCGGAGGCTGAAGCACTTGTCCCTGGTCTAAGCACTCACGGAGCAAAGTCACTCAGTGTCTGTCCATCACACCCCCAGCCTACATGCTCCATCCCACTGTGAGTCTGACTCACCGTGGCCTTGAGGCAGGGGCTATTCCCTGAGTCTGTGTTTTCTGTTCGCTTCTCCTCCTCTTGCTACTTGAGAAAAGGAGAAGTGTTGTTCCCAATGGAAGGTAGTGCTCAAGGCATGTGTCTGACACACAAAAGCTTTTATTTTACTCTATTCACTCTCTCCTCTTTAAGAAGGCTTTTCTCGCAAATGGCGGAGCAAGACACAATGAGCAGGATCACAGCACTAGAAGCAAAGCAGAAGTAGAATTAGCACTGGGTTCTGCTGGAATTAACTTGACTCTGGGTGCTCTACAACTGTGGTGGAAATGAAAGTGGGAAGGGCAGCATCATTTTATTCCTTTCTTTCACATCATTAAGAATAAAATGGATCCTACGTGATCCCTTTGTGATCTATGCCGATGGCTTCATTCCATGCTGAAGAAGCCCAGAGAGTGAAATGATCAGCACACCCAACATGACACCCAGTCAGTTAATGACAAAGGTCTAAACTAGAGACTTCTGGGCCTTTCTGTCGACATCACAGACATAAAACTCCCCCTAAAGTATTAATTTCTCAGGTTACATTAAAAATACTCCGGTTTACTAAGGGCCAGCTTTAAAAAAAAAGATTCAAGGAATATTTTCCGAATGAGTTAATGTTGAAAGAATTGCTGTGACTACTGGGATGATCTGAAGAAGAAGTGGAAAGAGTTATAGAATTTCACCAACTGACTGGCTTCATGGAGCTGCAGGGCATCAGGGATGTGACCCACAGCTGTTACCATTACAGAAGTCTCTCTTCACCTTCCCTCGGCTCACAGGGGGAACACACATATTTGTTGTGTGAGTGAATTAATCACCATACTTAGAAAAGAGAGGCTGAGTTACCTTGCACTGTGTTAACCAAGAAACTGGAATGTTTCAAAGAGCTAGCTTTTCTTAGGCAAGGGGCCTCTGTCTGAACAGAAGATGAATGCTTTTATATTAATTTAAAAGTGTTTTGCTTTATTAAGACAGGGTCTTGCCGTACAGTCCAGACTGCCACTGAACTTCTACAGTCCCCCTGCCTCAATCTCCTGTAACCTGCATTTCAGACAGCAGCAGAGGTCCGGTAAAGTCAAATTCTGATCCATTTGGCTTATTAATCCATTTTGAGTTGCTTTTTTTAAAAAAAAAAAAAACACAGATTGGGTAAATCATAAAGATAATAAGCATGTTCCTTACAGTTCCAGAAGATAGAAAGTCCAAAGCTGAGACTATACCTGATGAGGCTTTCTTGCTGTATTGTAACTTGGCAGAGGGCATTCATGGGCAGGTGGAAGTTAACTTGGCAGAGGGCATTCATGGGCAGGTGGAAGTAAAAAATCAATTCACAGCATCAAGCTCTTTTATGATCACATCGGTTCGTTCATGACGTGAATATCCTACAGAACCCTCCCCCCATCTCAATACCTCACTAGGCCTCCTTTTTGGAGGTAGGTTTTCAAACACAGCATCAGATCTGGGGCAGAACTGATTCCGTGCTATTGAAGGTTTCTAGGCAATGGAGATGCTGCTGTCCATGGACACTTTTTGGGCAGAGGGGGGTTTATGTGAAGAACCCCGGAATCATTAAGATCAATCATCACTTTAGGCTACTACCAAGGGTCTTAAGTGTGGAACCTTCCACAAAAGAAGACTAAATTGAGAAATCTGGCAGGGCTTCCAGACATATAAATTCATCTTTATATTTATGTAAATCTGGATATCTCTGTACTGGAGCTATGATCAAAGAAAGAAAAGGTATGTGTCCGTGTTGTCTCACCAGAAGAAAAGCATTCCTGATGTCTATGACTGAACTAAGCCCCTCAGCTTACGTGGCAGGATTTCACAACAAATCTACACGGCTTGAAGCATTTAAAATCTGTCAGATGCTTTCCATGCAAAAAAACGTACAATTTATGCAGAATCCATGACACTTAAAGCCGTTTGCTGTTCTCAGCAGAATGGGGTCTTTCATCTGCCCACCGCGTCACCATTCGCCTTGGTGATGTTCTCATACCAGCCCCGAGAGAGCCCAAAGAAAAAGCCCTTCAGTCTCAAGAGCCATTTTGCAACCATCTCCTAGTCACAGCCACAGCTCTGAGATAGGATACAGCCCTTCCTGCTCAGAGACCAGTGAATTTGCAACCCTGGATAAGGGGTACATGTTCAGTAGGAAAGAGAGGAGGAGAAGGAAGGAGTAGTGTTAGCTAAGCACTTTCTATGTACTGGATAATGACAGCTCATTGCATATATTTTCTCTGATGATTACCATGCTGTCAGAGCTGTGTGGGATAGGGAGAGAAACAGGCACATCGGAAGTCATCAAGACGGTTCCTCGTCCCTCATCACATAGATCCCTACCTTGACTCTGTATCTACAAAACCTGGGGCATCAAGTTTGCCTTTTAGAAGTCCTTCCTGCAGGAGGAGAACCCAGTGCTGGCTTCAGCCTGCTGCTTTCTTCCCTCTGGCTTATCTGCTGCCGGAAGATGACTGCAATCAGCATAAGCAGAAATCCTGCCTGGATTCTGCCTTGTAAAAATTACAGACCCTCTGCAGGATCCTGGAGGGCCAAACTGCAAGAGTGCCTAGGTCCAGGACAAATTCTATAGCACAAAGACCCCCTTATTAAGGCTGTGCTCTTGGGTCTATTTCCAACCAGCCAAAAAAAAAAAAAAAAACAGATGGCTTTTTTGTTTGGTTGGTATTTTTCCTTTTTTTCAGATTGTACAGGGCTAACTTGATAAGCAGTGATGCATGTCCCTTGTGGTCAATTGCTCACACTAGCAAAAAAATGCCCAAGATAAGAATGACAAAAATAATAGGGAATAACAGCGCCACCGTGACCTTTTAGCAACATGGAGGAAATCGTATTCCAGCAGGGCTCATTTTTCCAGCTTTCATAGTTTGTAAGCCACAGGAAATAAAGCAAGCATTGCGCCCTACCTGTTAATTCAGTTTCCCTGTTCAGTTTCTATTTCCTGCAACATTAAATAGCTGTGATTCACAAGCTTTTCTTACTTTCCCAGCACCTCCACACTCTGCTTTCCTAAGCTCCTCAACTTTTCCCAGTCTCTCCATTCAAATGTCCAATGCTGCTCTTTCAAGAGAGCTTGCAGAGATGCTGTTAACCATGAATGCATCCTGTACGTAACAGGTGCTCCATAAATGCCAAGTTGGGTTAAACTGAAGCACTAATTCTTTAACTTAATAATCTTAGCCTGATGGAGAATCTTGGAATCAGGAATGTGCTGCCCATGCCCGCTGCCACTTTTCACTGTGTATCCTGGGAAGTGTTGTCCTGAAGGAAAAGTTCCTTCTCCCTGTGTCTTGTATTGATGAAGCACAAAGCCCAGCTCCAATCAGCCACAGCAACCCTTAATCTGTCAGTGCAAGACCTTCAGGTCAGGCAGAGCCCTTCAGATGCAGCCGTCCTGGTACTGCCTTTCTGGAAGAAGAGCGTCACAGATCTGCAAAATAGGGCAGGGGTCAAGCACACTACCCAAGTCCTAAATCACAGAATCAGTCCCGACGTAATCTTTGCTTTTTGTCTCTTCTTTTTTATTCTTGGTGAACAGCTCTTCTCTTGATCCTACACTCTGACCACAGCAGCCCCTAGTGGCAGCAAGCAGCAACACACTGGGCTGCGAAGGAATCTCAGGAGAAAGGCTCTCATCAGAATCCAACAAACAGGTCTCCGTCATTCTTGCTCACCTTTGTTGATATGTTTTTATTCTTACGATCTAAATTTAACCTTTTGATTTTCAACACACTTATGGAGGGGGAGATATAGGTATCTAGGATTCTCTGGGGCAAAGGGTCCAATCAGAGACAAATACAGGGGAAGCTCTTAGGATGGCCACATCCACTGGTCCACCATGCCTAGAAACCGCAGCCAAACTCTGATATCATATGCATCCAGAATATTCTACTGTCAGAAAGTGAGGCGTGCAGCAGACCTTCCCCAGGACTCACCCTCAGCAGCTAAAGGATGACAGCTAAAGGAACTTTTCTCTAAATATGCTAAGCATATGCTGTTATGACAAAAAAAAAAAAGAAACTGACAGTGGAATATTTATAAAGTAAAGGAATTCCTTTCTCATCGCTCTGGAAGCTGGGAAGTCCATGGCTGAAGAACTCTGTCTGCTGAGGGCAGTTTTGCTGCTTAGGACTCTGGAGAAACCGGAGGCAACACAAGGCATTTGCATGGCAAGAAGAGTGCACATAAGAGAGAGAATCAAACTGGCTTTTACAACAGACTCACTCTGAGACAGCCCATTAATCTCCTGAGCCATGAATGAACTGATTCATTCATTTGTGCAGAACCCCCATGATTCATCACTTCTTAAAGGCCACACTGGTCACTCCAGTTTGGTTGGTTCTGTTTTAGTTTTGAGATGATGTCTGACTAAGTAGTCCAGGCATGAAGATAAATAAGAATTGAGAACTCGGGCCTCATTTTCACATGAATACTCTACCTTGAAAGGCTGAGGGACCCCTGAAGAGAGAGGACAGGAAGAATATAAGAAACAGAAGACAGAAAAAGTCTCCAAAAGTCAACACAAGTGTGGCAATCATGAACCCAAGCCAAGATGGCTCTTGATACTAAACCTACAGGGAACGTGCATGGCCAGTGATTAGCTGTGAACCAATGAGAAACCCATGGAGCCCTACTAAGTACTTATGAACAATGGGCAACTCATAAGTTCAAGAAGTGGAAACAAATATACCTAGTAGTGTGTGCGTAGAGAACCTACTAGGCTCTAAGAGATCAAAACTTCAAAATCACACAGGGGTGCCAGGTTGAACTTGGTGTACACAAAATAAAATGAAGACTTGAATACAGAAGAAATAAGAGAGGAGAGAGGGTAAGGGAAGGAGGAAATGGGAAAGAAAGAATAAATGAAAGGTTTTATATGCATGTATGATAATATTGAAGAACAAAATTTATCAAAAAGAGAAGTAGAAAAAGAGAAAGTAGTCTAGGCTGGTCTCAAACTTTTGATCATCTTGCTTCAGCCTCTTAGGCACTGGGATAATGGGTAGGTCTCATCACCCAGTGGGTGTCACTTCTCAATTCCTTACAATGACAATTAAATTTCAATTTGAACTTTAGTGGAACTATTGAAGCCACAGCCCCGTAGCTGCTTGAGACTCACACAGAGAAAGACTCACACACGGCTCCTCTGGAGGAGAAACAGAGAAACGACAGGAAGTATGGAACTGTAATTCATGGCCCTGCCTTCAATGACTCTGCACATATTTAAATTGATTCAGATAATCGGAAACTTGAGCTGGGTGAATTTGGCATCAATTAATACACTCTGACGAAGTTAGCATAGGAAGACTTTGAAATAAGCTTGTGAAAACATCCTTATGCTTTCTACTTTAACTTGTCACCAGACAAGAAAGGCACCCCCCAAGGGGCTCATTACAGAGACTCAGAAGACAGCCATGCACAGGAGAAAACCCCACCCTGGGGAGCTGAGGTGGGGGATGTGAGCTAACCAGTAAGATCCTTTTAGCAATGTGTGATCTTGGACTCTGTTGTTTCTCAAGCATTCAAAGGATCACTCGGATTAGCTTCCACACTAAAACCCTGATGGTATTTCAACGTCTCCTACTAGTAACGCCTACCCTTACCTTGCCTGCTAACTGTTCTTCCCGTTGGACCTTTGATTTCTGTATAGTGTCTCCCAAAACCCAAACTGCAGTATACATTTTCTGTTTCTACTCCCTAGCCCTTCTGCAGGCTCTAGCATGACTTCTGGGAAACTCTGTCAAGTCCTCTCAAAACTCAAATCTTCAAATCTCTTTTCAGATCTACTACGGTTCTCCCTCTCTGAGATGTGCTCACTAAGGCTCTGAAATGTGGCCTCTCCAATAGTCTCCTCTGTTCTTCCCTGAGTCCTTGGGCTAATGCTCTCAAACCAAACTAGCATCCACTTTCCTTCACTCTGGAAATAGTCACTGCATATTTACTGTCCACCAGGTATCACGGGCACAGTATGAAAGTGACAGATGAAATCACAGCTCCTAAGAACTTAGTTCCTACTGCTAGAATTGGCAGGCTTTCTTCGTAAAGGCCCAGATAGTAAATATTTTAGGTTGTGCAGGCCATATGGTTGCTACAGTAATTATAGTTCTGTGACTGTAACTCAAAAGGAACCAAAGATAGTACATAAACAAGTGGACATTACTGTGTGTATGTGCCCATCATGGATATGTGTGTGTGTGAGGGAGAGAGAGAGAACACAGATTGTGGGAGAAAAGGATTTGGCTGTTGTCCTCTTTCTGCTGTGATTTCTAAGCAGACGGAATGAAGATCGGGCAAGCACGGCCCCAGCACATGCTGGAGACTTTGTTGGAGAAGCTCCTGCCTCCCAACAAACACAGAGACACAGAGCCTCTTGGCATCCATTACACCTTTAGAGCACCTTGGCTTAGCCATGGAACCACATTAGACACCATATATACCTCTTTCCTCCTCCAGTTATTCCAATTCACAAGCATTTCTTCTACTTCATTTTTTTAGGCAGGTTGAGTTGGTGTTCAGTCACTTGTAACCAGAATTCTGGTAGATATAAAACCCAAACTTGTCTTTTAAAACCCTTTTCTCCTTAGCCTGGGCAATCTTACTCACTTCCCAGAGTTTGTGTTGTCACTTCTAGTAAATAACTTTCATGTCTTTTAGACTCCAAGCCTGATGCTACTAGGTTTGTTTGTTTGTTTGTTTGTTTGTTTGTTTGTTTGTTTGTTTGTTTGTTTGTTTGTTTGTGGATAGATGAATGGATGGATATACAGACAGACAGACAGTCAGAAAGACAGACAGACAGACAGACAGACAGATGCATGGATGCATGGGTTAAACAGGGTCTCACTCTGTAGCCCAGGTTGGCTAGAACTTACTGGGTGGCCTAAAATGGCCTCTAAATCACAACAATTCTCCTGCCTTTGCTCCCTGGCATGTGCCTCCATACCTGGCCATTATTAGACATTTTGCCCAAGATGTCCTGCAAGCATAATATGTCTAAAATTCAACTGTTCCTAACCTCTACCCCTTCAAACACACTCTCTGCTTTATAATACTAAAAATAATATTACTGATGGAGCTATCACTCTGTGCAAGATCATTTTTAGCCAACCCACAACCAACCCTTCTTAATTTTAACCTATTATTTGGGTATGCATACACTACTACAGTCAGGAGAGCTGACATATCCACAGTTGGTTACCTTCTCTTCTTTTTTTTTTTTAAATTATTTATTCAATTGTGTGTGTGTGTGTGTGTGTAGAACCACGGGCGAATTCAGGAACCACCATGGACACCTCCACCTCCTCGTTTACTCTGCCCCGGGATTCACAGGCTCTGCCCTACCGGGACCAGAAACGCAGGCTGCACCTGCTTCTGCCCAGCATCTAGGATCCAAACTCAGGACCTTCTGCCTGCAAGGCAGAGGCTTAATCCCTGAGCCATCTCTCCAGCCCCACCTTCTCTTCTTGATACACCATTCAACGCATTCCATCCACAACCCTCAGAAGAGAACAAATGCAACTTATGTCTACTAAAACTGTTTTTGCTTGGAATGATCCAACAGCTCTCTGACTAAACTTTGAATTCCTTCTCAGACTTCAAGTCTTCTTTAAAACACTCTTTAATTCTTTCGCCAGCACTACAGCTCCTTATTTCCAAACTTCCTTGTCCCTTCCATCCATCTACAAAGTGCCTCAGTTACAAGCTTCTCTGAGATGTCACTGTCTGATTCAATTGTTGTCCTGACTTCTCTTACTTCATTGTTCAGCCCAAGCATCGTTAGTTAGCTGCCTCTCCTTTCCTTAAGTAGGCAGTCGCAGCTAGAAGTGAGGGAGAGGACTTTTAAATGCCATTATAGTTTCCAGCATATTTTATTTTTGCTCATCTCAGCCATGGCTGCACACAAGAGTCTCCAATGGACCTTTATAAGAAATCCAAATGCCAGTTCCCACGCCCAGAGAGTTGGACTTAATCCATCTGCTGTCAGCCCCAGACAATGTTGCACTTTAAATCTTTCCAGGTGATCTAATGTGTAGCCATGCTTGAGGGTCAGTGAGTTAGCATATCTCAGATAGTCAGAATGATTGCTGAATGTTTGGCTGATTGACTTGTGTCCCCATGTGGACCCAATTTTCATAATTGTTCCAAATTTGGAACAAAGCACCTAACCTGGCAGACTTAATGCACGCTGAGTGGAGCTGTAGAGGACAGTATTGGTTGATAAAGATGATGGTGATACCAATGCAGAAGTTAGCTCTCTGTAGGGAGAAAGAGGAAAGGACCGATGATGCACACCAGCTGTTCACCTGTGTTAGAGAACAGAGTCTGGAGTTAAAAGGGAAGGCTGGGGTTAAAGTAGGGAGACCAGAATCACTAGGGAAGAGACAGAGAGCTCACTCTTGGCTGATAACTGACAGATGACTCTGAGAAGCAAGTCGGCGTCAGCAGCCAGCTGACCAGCATCCGTAAGTTCCCTTTTGGGGAATGTACACCAGCCATGTTGCTCTTTTCCATATCTTTGCTTCAATTGCAGCTAATTGTAACAGATTTAAGCAAAAGTAAGGTTGGCTGCTAACAAGAAGCTTCGACCTAGGAGGCTATCTCAGATTACTATATAGATAAAGATCTGAATATGAGACAAGCAAGAAAGACTAAAGTGACCTTTTGGTGACTGTAATCGAGCCTGCAAGCTATCATGTAAATGTGAGACCAAAGAGAGGTGGTGTAACTAACATCACTTCAGATACCTACAAGGTCAGAGGTAGCAACACCAGACAGTGACTAACAGCTAGCAGACAGTCAAGGTCAGTAGCCAACAAAGAACAAGTCAGAGATGGTCAGATAGAGGCTACAACTACCCCTAACTAGATGGGAAGCACAGGAATAGCACATAAGTATCTCTCTGGTTAGACCAGGGGGACATGGGACATGCATAGCATGTGTGGGCTCTCCATTGGATCAGCCCATGACAGCCTAGAGAACTATCAATCTCAATGGACATTACTTAAGTTATGTCCAGTTTCTGCCATAGTCTTATAAAATCCCAAAGGAGCTTGGTGACTTTTTCCTGGCTTTGGAAAGCCTTCTTATTCTCAAGAGTTTCTCTTGCTTTTTCTTAATTTCTCAGTTTTCCTTCAATCTCTCTTCTATAATTCTTATTTTAAAAGCCTTCTTCTCCTTCGTGCTCCCAAGAGAGTTGGTGTCTTCATATTTCACTGGTGTGAGACAAGGAACTCAGAGCCACTGTTCCAGGTCAATCTTTGCTGATAATGAGTATCCGGCATCCTAGGTCATGCAAAACTGAGCCATTGAAAGGTCCTGTCATACTTAAAAACCCATGCATCTGCAATGATGATAAAAACCTGGTAAGGGGTGGGGAGATGGCTCGGTTAGCAAAGTGCTTGTGTAACAAACATGAAGACCTGTGGCAGATGCATTAACCTTAAATATAAAAGCCAAGTGCAGCTCTCCAATACTCATGTAAAAGTTGGCACAGTAGCAATGACTATAACTTCAGCACTGGAGAGGCAGAGATAGGAGGATCCCTGGGGCTTGCTGGCCAGTCAATATAACTGAGGCAGCAAGCTTTAGACTCAATGACAGATCCTGCTCAAAATTAAGGTGGAGAGTGATTGAGGAAGATGTCCAATGCTAATCCTTCCACCTCCACATGTGTGAACACCTACCCATATCTGTATCCACACATGCACATACATGAGCATATCCAGATACATGAACACCCACATGTGCACAGGCATACACACACACACACACACACACACACACACACACACACAGAATCAAACTCCCTTTCACACTGCTCATCACAACACCACATAACAGTTTCTACTCAGAAATCAGGTCAGCCCCAGTTCAATCTTTATAAATTCTTTTCTTCTGTAATAGGTACCTGTATCTTTCTAGTCACACCACATAGGACTCTTTTCAAGACAGCAGGCTTCCTGTGTCAGTGGAGCAGACTCACTGGGAATAACCCAGTTCTTCCTCATCTCCAAGGCCAACGCTTATTTAAAAAAAAAAAAGATTTGGTTAATTTGTCATTCTAAGAACACTTGAACACAACTAAGCTCTTTCTTAATGAGGTTCTATTCTTGGGAAATAGAAAGGAACACAATTTTAGTCTATGGCCTAAAACATTCTTGGAAGAAAAGGAGTTTTTGTCAATGGTTATCAGGAGTATAGGTGTTAATAATGAGGCTGGAGTCATGGCCTTCTTCCCTCACGGAGCATGAGCTTGGCTTCATCTGTGAGTGGGACTGATGCCAATGGTGCTCAGCATCTGAAAATGCTCTCAGAGTACTTCACACCATGTATAGAAGGTGGTAAGGTTGTAGAGCACATCCTTGTCCAGGAAAGAGTCCTGTAATTATAGCCCAACATTTAGAACCTGGGAACTGTTTCTGTCATTTTACAGCAGAGCTGACTTAAGACGTATATTAGCTAAAAGTTAAATGAGTTCTGATATACAAAATTATCTCTTTTTAAATTCTTTCTTATCCACCATCCATTAAAAATCAGAAGAAACTAGAGCAAACCTGAGACGCTCCAGAGCAGAGCAGCTTAGAATAGTGTGGTGACCACGTGAAGAATGTGACAAGGTGTCAGAGCAGCATCTTGGTCAGCCACGTGCCTGGAGACAGTTGCCCATGTCACATACCATACTGACCTTGAGTTGATAAACCTCAAGGCTTTGGCTTTAGTGAAAATCCTAGAATGTCCTAAGTTAGGAGAGAGGAAAACTGGAAGCTATAGCACGAGGGTTCCACCGTGGCTCTTTCTGATCATTCTAAAGACCCAAATCCTCATTCAGCACACTTACTTAGGAAACTGGATTTTCATTTCAGTTCATTTTTCCACATTGACAGTAAAAGAGATGTTTTAGTCCCCATTCTGCAGACTAGACTACCATGTTAGTCAAGATTCAGTCAAACAAGCAAAAATTACTCCAGGTTTTCCGAGCAAAAACAGTTTAGTATAGAAAATTTGTGACACAAGTAATACAAAGTCCAAGAAGCCCAGTTGAGGATGGTGAAGCAAGGCAGAAATAAGCAGAAAGTCACTGTCGCTGAGCATGGAAAGAAAGATGGGAAGAGATGGAGTTACACCGTCCAGAAGCAGCCAGGCTTTGGGTAGGAGCTAAAATGTGCCAAGGGTTACTGAGAATAACCTGGGCCATGCAATAGAAGCTGAATCCATGGACACCCACTGCCAGAGACAGCAAGCAGAGGTGGGAAGACATTCACTGGCTTTTCCCCTCCTCTTAGCTCACCCAAAGGAGCAAAGAAGGTTAGGAAGTGAAGCTTCCTATAACACCGAGTGAATTAGAGAACACAAGTGTATTGTGTTTTCTGGAGATACAGCTACATCACTGAAAGCTCACTTCAGCAAGGGTGACACTCACAAAAGCTCCACAGTTTTACTCCTCCCCAGCAATTGTTACTGCTTTGAGTGGGTCTCATGAATCATGGAACTTTCAGGAGCTTCCTGCTGCCTCGTTAAGCTTCATTTACTCACTAGGTACTATATGTTTCCTTTATTACTTGAGTAATAAAGAATGTTTCAGTTGGGTGACAACATCTATGAACTGAACAGACAGTTGACAAGTTCAGCCTCCTCTCCCCGTCCCCAGAACATATGTCTGTGGAAGAACTCACATGCAGAAGGATGCTCCCACATGGCAGGTGTCCAGTCCAGGTAAATTGAGGCAGAGAGTACAGGAGCCACACTATACACCCAGGGTCATTCTGTCAGAATGGATCAAAAGACAAAAAGCTGCTTGTATTTAGAGAATGAGTTCTGCTTGCTTCATTGCTTTTTTTTTTTTTTTCCTTTTTGTCCTGACAAGGTCGTCATTTTTTTTTTTCATTGTTACCTTTTGGCTTTTGGCTCCGGGCTCCTGGCCCCACAGTTACTCTGCTACTAGCATTTTTTTAGCTAAAGTCTTTCTCTGGCCCCTGAACCCACTTTGCCCACTTGAAGCAAACAAAGAGCTAACATTCCCTGGGAACATTTCTTCTTCCAGAGAGACAAAGATGGATACGGAACTCCTAACCTTCCCCAATGGCCTTTTGGGTGGAGGTGCCAGTGAGACCAGGCGCCCCAGCAGAACTGAGCTTCCGTACATAGCAGCAGTGGCTCTGTAAAATGCCTTGACTGGCTGTTTCCCTTTCCTGTCTCAATCCCCGTATCTTCCAAGGAAAAGGAATCTCTGTCTTGCTTAAGTGGTTTTGGGGGAAACTCAAACTAGAACATAGTTTGTGCATTGAGGGTTTGAGGTCTGGGCACATTTGTAGAGAATTAGTGGTTGAATTAAGCCCAGAGTAGTCTACGGCCATACCACCCTGAACGCGCCCGATCTCGTCTGAATTAAGCCCAGAGCAAACCTGCAGGAGGTTGTCTAGCTGATAGGGAAGGTCCAGCCCATGGTGGGTGGGATTAGGCCCTGGAAAAAAAATACAGAGAGCTGGTTGAGAGAGTCGGCATCCTTGTGTATACTTGGACAGACATGCTGGTCTGGCAAGTAAGGATTGTCCCTTATGTAGAGATGGTGTGGTCAGTTCCCTCAGCCCTGGTGTTGGTGCGTGGTCTCCCATCAAACTGGACTACAAACTGTAACTAGACTCTCATATAAGTTCCCTTAAGCTGTTTGATGGTCATTTATAAGCAATCATGCAGGTGAACTGCAACAGTCTCCTAGAAAGTCTAAGTGAGGACTTTTCCAGATTTATTCAAATGAGAAGTATCTTAAGAGCCTAAGACGTCAGAAAACACTCTGAAGCATTATTCTTGTTTTGCAGTGGTAAGGATTTGCAGAGCTAAACTTTGCCCATGCTAGACAAGTGCCCTATGCTGAACTATCCCTAACCCTTAAGTTATTAAGATGGAGTCTTGCTAAGTCACCTAATGCCCTGCTTCAAAAGCTTTGGGATTTTTTTTTTGTTAAAGTTGTATGAGTAGAAATAAATAAATAAATAAATAAATAAATAAATAAATAAATATAAAAGAAAAGCTTTGGGATTATAGATATGAGCCACCAAGCTCCAGATAGGCTGCTCTGTTTGATGTCTATCACAGAATTCTTAAAAGGTGTCGTTAGACACAGGTGTGAACTTGACAAATGAGAAATGAGTCTTTGGACATACCTACGGAGAATTACTTGGGAAACCTTGAGCAAGTCCACAGGAGTTTATTTTACTGACATGGGAGAACTCTGCCCCATGGTGGGTAAGACCATTCTCTGAGCAGGTAGAGAAGATGGAGTTTGTTCAGTGTTTTGGTAGAATGGCAAACTAGGAATTACGTCCTTCTTTCAGTTCTTTCTGTGGATAGGGTGTTATCAGTTCCCTGAACTCCAGGTGCTGACATGACTCTGAGCCTGTAAGCCAAGAATATGTCCCTTGTTCTATAAATTGTTTGGATCCTGTGTTCATTCATCAATGGGAAAATTAACTAATAATGAAAGAGGAAAGAAGTCAGGAATGAGCTGTATAGTTAGGTTGCAAAGAAGGAAAGATGTTGATTAGTGAATATTGGGTATTTAGATAGATAGACAGACAGAGAGAGAGATAGATAGAGAGATAGATAGAGTGATAGGTAATAGAGAGATAGAGTGATAGGTGATAGATAGATAGATAGATAGATAGATAGATAGATAGATAGATAGATTGATTGATTGATTGATTTTGTACCTGGAGTTAGGAATTCCCTTTCAAAGACTCAGTCCACTGAGAACTGGCTACATGGATATTTAACAGGTTAATTTGCTGAGAATTCTAGTTCTCACATTTCAAGTGTGGTGTGGAAATTAGGCTAATTACTCATGAATTCATACCCTATACACAGCCTGAATTACTGCCATGTGTTAATTGGGGGAGGTTGAAAATTTGTGTCTACATCTGAGGAATCAGTACCAGCCTGCTACCACTGCAAGATTGACAGATAAAGATGCTCAGGTCTGGATGGTCAGAATATTCAACAGCTGAGACAAATCCAGGTGACTAGGCACCTTTTCTCAGCCACTTGGCTGGAGCAGGATTGATTCCAGGCCTGGGAAGTATTCAGCTGAGGCAGTGACTTTGGTGGAATCTAAAGTGGACCCTGACATCAAAGCACAGGCAAATAAAAAAGTTGGTTGAAAATATTGAAATCTTGAGGAGGAAAATCAGCCCTGAAATACTACACTTAGAGATGCATGCACCCAACGATTTGCAGCATAGGCTGGCAGACTATCCTACCTCTTGAAGGGCATGGAATGTTCTCTCTGGACCACATGAGCTATCCCAGAAAATCTCTGTGGTGTTCAAGAGCCAACTCTGGGAATGCTGTCTGAACCTGCAATACAGATGCATGTGTTGTCACTGGATCTTTGTGTCATGTCCTGCCATTGTGCCCTGTTCTATGTGTGATGTAAATCTTGATTGCCTCCATAGTACTGAGCATCCAGACTGGGCCTGCCCAGGCCCTCCACGGGAGCATTGCTTGGCAGACCAGCTCTATAAACTCAAAATCTAGAAGAAGAAGGAAGGAAAAAATATTGTAAGGAATCAGGAGAGCTATAGGATGCAAAGGAGTGCTAGGAAACGCTGTCTTCTGGGCATGGCATGGCAAGCAGAATCATGAACACACAGCAGTTAAAACCCCTGCCGGAGGCCTGCACAGAAAAAAATAAGATATGAAAGTGGGAGGGAGGCCCGTTAAGAAGAATCCACAGGAGTGGGAGAAGACAAACAAGACTGAGCGTGTCCTCAATGTATTATATGCATGTTTATTATACACATATATGAAGTCGTCAGAACTTAAGAATAAAATGTGAATCCCTTCCCGCCATTCTGCCGCCCCGGACGCGTGCCACCCACCTCCAGAACCCCAGGCCGACCAAGGGACCCAGCTCCTCCCACCATCCAGCCAGAGCCGCCACACAGGGCCTGGGAGGAGGAGGAGGACATCCCCTGTGTGCCCGGGCCCCACTCCCAGATCCCCCAGGTTAAATAGTGCCCCGCCGCCACCCCATCCTCCCTTCCCGCCACTCCACCGCCCGGGATGCGCACAGTCCAGCCTGGACTCACCTCGACCTAGGTAAACTCCGTTCCCGCCCACCCCCAGAACCCCAGGCCAAATAATTCAGTTTAGTGAAAAACGCACAGAAATTGAAAGAAGATTTTAAGAGTTAAAACGACAATGCCGAAGTCAAAGTGCAAATACATGAGAAACAACACTCAAATAAACAAATCTCCCACTGAAGGAATTAATCCCATAATGTTAGACTCCAACCAGAACAAACCCATGGAAAATGGCCAAGAAAGCCTGACCCAGAATAACGACATTCAAAATATGATCATTACCATGTTCAATACTATGAAAGAGGAAATCCAGGAGGAATTAAGTAATCGAATCAATCCCTTTGAAGAGGAACATAACAGACACTTGGAGGAGTTGAGAAAAACAGTGCAAGAAACAAAAACTGGCATAGAGCAGTTAAAGCAGACTCAAGCAGAGTTTAAAACTGAGCTAAAAGACAAGTTATCTTCAACCCAGAACTCCACAGAGAGTCTTATCAGCAGAACTAACAGCAGAAAACACAATTTCAGATCTTGAAGATAAAGTGGGAGTATTAACCAGCTCAATGGAAGAGGTTGTTAAAGTCAAAAATATACTTGAGAGAAATATTCAGGAGATATGGAACACCCTGAAGAAGCCTAACATGCGTATTCATGGAATACCAGAGCAAGAATCTCAAAATACCATACCTGAGGAAATTTTTCAAGCGATCATCAAGGAAAACTTTCCTCATCTAAAAAAAGAGAGGCCCATCCATATACAAGAGGCATTCCGCACCCCAAACAGATATGACCAAAACAGAAGCTCGCCACAGCAAATAATAGTCAAAACACTCCACATTCAAAATAAAGAACTGGTGCTGAGAGCTTCAAAGGAGAAAAAACAAGTCACTTTTAAAGGTAAACCTATTAAAATAACAAATGACTTCTCAGTCGAAACAGTAAAAGCAAGAAGAGCTTGGAGAGACATACTTCAAGTATTGAATAAGCAAAAATGTCAACCCAGGCTGATTTACCCTGCAAAACTATCTGTCATGATTGAGGGAGAAAGAAAAATCTTCCAGCACAAAGACAACTTGAAGGGATACATGTCCACCAAACCAAGCCTTCAAAAAATGCTAGAAATGATACTCAAGCTTGAAAAAAAAAAAGGCATATCCAGGAGAAAAGAAAGTAAGTATAACACCATTAACAGTGAAGCAATATACTTATAAAAACTACTAAACATAATAAATGTCTGGAATTAAAAATTTCTCCATTATAACACTAACTGTTAATGGAATTAACTCACCAATCAAGAGACACAGATTACAAATTTGGATTAAAAATCACAATCCATCAATCTGCTGCCTGCAGGAAACCCATCTCATCACAAAAGATACACATGCCCTAAAAATTAAAGGGTGGTCAACAATTTTACAAGCTAATGGAATCAGAAAACAGGCAGGGGTAGCCATTATGCTATCAGACAAAGTGGACTTCAAACCAAAGAAAATTATGAGAGACACGGATGGATACTACATTTTAGTCACAGGTACAATTCACCAGGAAGACTTCACAATACTGAACATATATGCACCCAATACAGGCCCCTCCACATTCATTAAGAAAACCCTACAGCGTATAAAGCAAGAAATCAACCCCCAAACGATAATTCTTGGGGACTTCAACACCGCCCTCTCAACATGGGATAGATCAACAGGCCAAAAGCTTGACAGAGACACTTTGGACCTTAATCAAACCCTGAAAGAAATGGACCTTACAGATCTCTATCGAACTTTTCACCCACGCACCAAAAGAATACACATTTTTCTCAGCAGCACACGGAACATTCTCCAAAATAGATCACATATTGGGCAACAAAACGAATCTACAATGAATATACAAAAAAGTTAATTTTAACCTATGCCCTGTCAGACCACCATGGCCTAAAACTGGACATCCACAACACAACAAACAAGAGAAAATACACTACCTCCTGGAAACGTAACAATATGATGATGAATGAGAACTGGATTCAGGAAGAAATTAAAAAGGAAATTCAAGATTTCCTGAAAGAAAATGATAATGAAAATACAACTTACCAAAATCTCTGGGACACAATGAAAGCTGTTCTAAGAGGTAAGTTCATACCTCTTAATGCCTACATCAAAAAAATGGAAACATCAGAAATAAACAACTTAACGATCCATCTTAAAGCTTTAGAGAAACTAGAGCAATCTGATCCCAAAAGTAGTAGAAGAGAGGAGATTAGCAAAATAACGGGAGAAATATCTGAAATCGAGATTAAGATAATGATAGAAAAAATCAACCAGTCAAAAAGCTGGTTCTTTGAAAAAATCAATAGGATTGATACACCCCTAGCTAAATTAACCAAAAGCAAGAGAGAGAAAACCCAAATTAACAAAATTAGAAATGAACATGGAGTTATCACTACTGATACTCGAGAAATCCAGAGAATTATAACATCATATTTCAAAAAATTATACTCTGTGAAGTTTAACAACACAAAAGAGATGGATGAATTTCTAAGTAAACACAACTTACCTAAATTGAATCAGGAAGTTGTGAATTATTTAGATAGTCCTATAACATATAAGGAAATTGAAGAAGTAATCTCAAATCTTCCCACCAATAAAATGTCCTGGACCAGATGGATTCAGCACAGAGTTCTACCAGACATTTAAGGAGTTAATAACACCAATACTCCTTAAACTGTTCCATCAAATAGCAAAGGAAGGAACACTACCAAATTTCTTCTATGAAGTTAATATTGTCTTAATCCCAAAACCTAATAAAGATTCACTTAAAAAAGAAAACTATAGGCCGATCTCTCTGATGAACACAGACACAAACATTCTCAACAAAGTCTTAGCAAATCGGATTCAAAAACACATTAAAAAGATCATTCACGGGGACCAAGTAGGCTTCATCCCCGGCACACAAGGTTGGTTTAACATACGCAAATCAATAAATGTAATTCATCATGTAAACCAGTCCAAAGTCCAAGACCACATGATACTCTCGATAGATGCAGAAAAAGCTTTTGACAAGACCCAACAGCCTTTTATGATCAAAACACTAGAGACAGTAGGAATGGAAGGAACCTTTATCAATATAATAAAAGCTGTATACAACAAGCCCACAGCAAGGATTATGCTCAATGGGGAACAATTGGAAGCATTCCCACTTCGATCAGGAACTAGACAAGGCTGTCCACTCTCACCACTTCTATTCAATATTGTACTTGAAGTCTTAGCTGAAGCCATAAGCAAGAAAAGGACATAAGAGAGATTCAAATCGGCAAGGAAGAAGTCAAGCTATCCCTATTTGCAGATGACATGATATTATACCTAAGTGATCCCAAAAACTCCACCAGGAAGCTCCTAGAACTAATTGAGAAGTTCAGCAGGGTGGCAGGATACAAAATAAATGTGCAAAAATCAGAGGCCTTCCTATATGCCCAGAATGAAAGAAGTGAAAAAGCCTTGAGAGAAACAATCCCATTTACTATAGCCCCTAAAAAAATGAAATACCTTGGTATAAACGTAACCAAGGAGGTTAAAGACCTTTACAATGAAAACTTTAAAACCCTAAAGAAAGAAATAGCAGAAGACACCAGAAGGTGGAAAGACCTCCCTTGTTCCTGGATTGGCAGAATCAACATCGTAAAAATGACCATCCTACCAAAGGCAATATACAAATTCAATGCTATACCAATTAAAATCCCAAAGCAATTCTTCAAAGCAGTTGACCAAACAATCTCAAAGTTCATATGGAGGCACAAAAGACCCAGGATAGCAAAGACAATCCTGAGTAACAAAAACACTGCTGGAGGTATTACCATACCAAACCTAAGTCTATACTACAAATCCATAGTTATAAAGACAGCCTGGTACTGGCTCCAAAATAGACACACAGATCAATGGATATAAGCCCACAAAAATACAGCCATTTGGTCTTTGACAAAGGGGCCCAAAGAATCCAATGGAAAAAGAACAGCATTTTCAACAAATGGTGCTGGCAAAACTGGATCTCCACATGCAGATTAAAGCTGGACCCATACTTGTCACCATGTACAAGACTTAATTCCAAATGGATCAAGGACCTTGATATCAGGCCAGAGACTTTAAAAACCATAGTTGAAAGGATAGGAAACTCCCTCGAGCTGATTGGGCTAGGCCAACAGTTCCTAAACAGACATCCAATGGCACAGTCACTGCTACCAACTCTCAACGGTTGGGATCTTGTGAAATTAAAGACCTTCTGTTCAGATAAAGAGATTGTAACACGAGCTCAAAGGCAACCCACAGAATGGGAGAAAATCTTCACTAACCACACATCTGATAGAGCTCTGCTGTCCAGAGTGCACAAAGAACTTAGAAAACTAAACTCCAAGGAAAACAATGGCCCAATTAAAAAATGGGCCCTGGAACTTCAAAGAAACTTTACCAGGGATGAAATTAAAATGTCTAACAGATATCTTAAAAAATGCTCCACATCCTTAGCCATCAGGCAAATGCAAATCAAAACTTCCCTGAGATATCATCTCACCCCGGTCAGGATGGCAAAAATCCACAATACAAACAACAACAAATGCTGGAGAGGATGTGGAGAGAGGGGAACTCTCCTACATTGCTGGTGGGAATGTAGGCTCATACAGCCACTCTGGCGAGCCGTCTAGAGATTCTTAAAGAAATTAAAGATTGAAATGCCATATGACCCTGCTATTCCACTTTTGGGAATAACCCCCCATACAGCAGAGGTTCACCTTGATAGCACAAGCACGACCATGTTCATAGCAGCACTGTTTACAATAGCAAAGTCATGGAATCAAACCAAATGTACAACAGTTGACGAGTGGATAAGGAAAAGGTGGAACATCTATACAATGGAGTACTACTCAGCTATCAAAAAGGATGAATTACTGGAATTTTCCGGGAAATGGATGTCATTAGAAACAATTATATTAAGTGAAGTATCCCAGACCCAGAAAATTAAGCGCCATATGTACTCCCTAATATGTGGCTCCTAGTACCAAACCCACCTAGCCCACCTTGAGACACTCATAGTAAATCTATGTATTACCTACAGTAATTGCAAGGATTATGAACAGGAGGGATGGGGTTGGAGGGCCACACCAGAAACAAGGAGAGAAGTGACCATGTTACAGTAGAGAAAATAGGCCTCCATCAAGGACTGCAAGTAAGCAATGTGACAGCTGGTTAAGTTCGCAGACGTTCGTTCCTGATCATTTACAACTAAGGGGGTATTTTCTCAACAAGGGGAGGGCATATAGTCTGGCAGATAAAAAGTAACCATTTTGCAAATGGGTGATTGACCCCTCCCTCACTGAGGTTTCCTACTTTTATTACATCTACCCTTGAATGTGCTCTTATAATAAGACTCCAGTTTAACAGCTTTTTGTCTCTGGCCAGGGGGTGACATACAGTGCCCAGCAGGAGGGAGTGAAGGGCATTGCAGGAACAGCAAAACTGCAAAAGAAAATCAACAAACCATAATCCAGAACTTCAGAGACTCTATATCAACCACCTAGAACTAGGCCAGACTAATCTCTCCCCATCCTGAAGCTCAGGGACATTTGCGGAAGAGGGGGTGGTAAGAGTGTAAGAGCAAAAGGATGGGAGGAGCAATGATTTGCAAGATACTCCACACAAGTTAGGGCCGAAGCAATCATAATTGGACTTTGTATGCCCTGCACAATGTCCAACACACTATTGACCTCACAAAGTCTAGCATCTGCTAAAGACACTAAGATCCTTGGAGGCAAGGGATTGGCAGCCACAGCAGTGTTCCTATGCTTAAGGGGAACAAGGGAAAGGGTTCAGGGAAATGTCACTGGGTCCTTGTACGTCATCGAAGAGGAGGGCCCAGAGGAAAGTCAGGCATGCACAAGAAAGGACTCTCTGGGAATTGGGGCGGGAGGCACTGGGGGGTGGGGAGGGAAGGGTGAGGGGAGGGGGAGCAGGGAGGGGGGGGGATTTGGAGGGAGGAAGGGAACTGGTCTACCTATTAAGTTTGTATGAGTGGAAATAATAAATGTATTAAAATTTTAAAAAAAGAATAAAATGTGAGTGAAAAAAATCTTCATAGCAGTACCTCTAGACTCTGTGTCTGCAAACCTACCCCTACATAAAGTATAACTACTAGTCAGTAGGCTTGGGCTTGGGACCTCCAGCAAGTTCAAGCTCACCACAGCCTGTCCTGCGTTGTCTTCCTTCTGCCATTGTTGCTCCCCACTGTTAACTCAGCTCCCATCTTTTCTGACTCCTTGTTTTTTCAATAGTCCTCCCATGTGGGGGCTTGACATCTGTTGCTCTTGGTCCTTGCTGTCCTTAAAATCTGTCCTCTGCTGTGCCACATCTCAATGCTGAGCTTGCTTTGTGCCCAGCCATCCACCTGAGGACTCTCTCTGTGTGTGTGTCCCCAGACAGATGATCACTCCTCTCTGCCCCGTCTACTGTGGAATCCTACATTAGTTATATTTGTGTCACTGTGATCAAAATACCTGGTATAAGCAATTTAAGGCAAGATTTGTTTTTGCTTTAAGGCTTCAAAAGATTCAGAAGGGCTGGAGAAATGACTCAGAAGTTGAGACTCTGCCTCACAAGCAGAAGATACTGAGTTCAGATCCCAGGTCCCACATTAAAAAAAAAAAAAAAAAAAAAAAAAAAAAGCCAGACAGAAACAGTGGCAACCTGCACTTCTGGCCCTGGTAGGCAAAGCCTGGGAAATCCCAGAGCAAAGCAAAAAGGAGGTAGAAGCAATCCAGGATGATTCCCAAAGTCACTCTTGGACTTCCACAGGGACACACACACACACACACACACACACACACAAATAAATAATAAAAATAAAAAGATTCAGAGGAGGGCATGGCAAAGCATCTCATGCTGTGGTAGCCTGTGTTAGGGAAAAGAATGGAGAATAGTTCCCACAATATGCAAGGTGGCTGTGGACGTTCATTACAAAGAGAAACTAACACAAGAGAGAGACTTTAATTTGGGGCCAGTGAGATATCTCAGTGGGTAAGGTTCCTACTTGCAAACCTGGCAGCTTGAGTTCAATCCCCATAACCTACATGGTAGGAGAGAACTTATTTCTGAAAGTTTATGCAGTGGCGCTCCTCTCTCTCCTCTCTCTCTCTCTCTCTCTCTCTCTCTCTCTCTCTCTCTCTCTCGATTATAAATAATACAATCTAAAAATATGAGTTTTATTAGAGCTGAGGACCTGGTGACCAAGGGGACCAAAATGGTTAAAGTGGGAAGCCTAGGAACCGAAGACAGAATTTAAAGTTAGACAGAATAGGGAGAGAGTTGTCATGGACAACGTGGTGGGAGGAATCCAAAGAGAGCCCTGAGGGAGGGGGGATTGGAAGAGATAGGGTGGGGGGATAAAGAGTTACAGCCCCCTCCAAAAAATAAATCTTCTATGACCTTCCCATGTTGCTAAAGAGTTGCTAGGGAAGCAGGGCAGTGGGAGTGGGGAGTGAAAGAATGTTATGCAAAAGAAGGGCCTTCCTCAAGGTCCACAGTGTGGGGAATTGGGCTGTGTGGCTGGTTCCAGAAATTGTCACATTCTAGCTAGGGTGGGGAGGCTGTACAAAATGGCATGGCTTTGTAACAGTCAGGAAACAGAGAAAATAGAATATAGAGAGGGTTAGGGCAAGCTAGAGTCCTAATAGTACACACCAGGAGGTCTCCTCCTTCTCCTCCCTTTCACCACCCCTACAACTTTGCAGACGCACCACAGATGGGCTTTACTAATCTTGGTGTTTCTTAATCCAATTAAATTGACAATTGAGATTCATCCTCTTACCTCCGTTATTCCCCACGGCAAGGGATCATTGATTATCTGTTGGTTTTCAAACACAGGATCTGCTGTAGCCTGAGAGAAGCATCAATAAGAACTGTGACACTTGAAATTTACTGCTTAGATGCTGAAATCTGTTAACAGAAATTCTAGAAGGTCAGAGAAGTTCTTGGATAGATTAGGAATGATAAGGAAGAAAGATGCTATTTTCTCATCAACAGCCAAACCACTAGTGATTTCAGAAAGTCGATAGTCCAAGGAACCCCTCAACCTTTACTGCGTGGAATTGCTGCTCCTCCTGTACTTTTAAAGGTCAGTTCCACTCCAGGATCAGTTGATCTTTCCCAGAGGAGCTGCACTGTCTCTCAGTCTCTGGACACCAGCCCTCCCAGTCAACATCTTGCTCCTCAATTCTTCTAGACGCTAAAGCCACATAAAACCTAGAAGTCTTTAGGTCTCTGACAAAACTCTTATTTGTACTTCAAGTGTTCCCCTTTCCAGTGTTAAACTACTTTTTTTTTAATAAATATTTTTACCTGCCATATGAGCCAATAGCACTACTAGGCCTGGGAACACTGTGACAGGCTCGGCCCTGGAAAGATCTCAGCACAATGGGGAGGGCAAGGGAAGGCGGAAGGCAGGGAAAGACTGATGTGACAGGGGATTTGTCTTTGGGGCTGAGGCTGGAAGTTTGTGTTCACCACAGGGGAAGAGGAAAAATGGGGGGGGCACTCCCAGGAAGGGATGGCTGAATGATTTAGTTAAGTTAGTTGTGTGTGTGTATGTGTGTGTGTGTGTGTGTGTGTGTGTGTGTGTGTGTGTGTATCAGAAGGCATTGTGTGTCCCTGTGGAGACCCAAGCATGACTTTGGGAAACATCCTGGATTGCTTCTACCTCTTTTTTGCTTCACTCTGGGATTTCCCAGGCTCTGTCTTCTAGGCCAGAAGTGCAGGCCACCACCATTTGTCTGTCTGACATTTTATGAGGGACCTGGGATCTGAACTCAGGACCTTCTGCTTGTGAGACAGAGTGTTAACCTCTGAGCCATCTCTCCAGCCCAGCTGAGATGATTATAAAATATACTGCTTTAGCTACTTTTCCTGTTACAGTGATAAAATATCCTGAGAAAAGCAACTCAAGGAAGAAAGGGTTTATTTTGTGTTCCAGTTCAAAAGCACAGCCCATCATAGTGGCAGGAGACTGAGGCAGCAGGTCAGTACAACTAACTTTCTCCTCTTTATTCTTTCTGGGACCCCAATCTAGGAAATGGTAACCCCCACCTAAAGAATGAATCTTCCCAGCTTAACCAAGGTAATTCTTCACAGGCTAACCTATTCAAGATAATCCCTCATAGGCATCCCCAAAGGCTTGTTTCCTAGGTGATTTTATCAAGTTGATCAGCAGTATTGACTATTACATGTATACAGGAGGTGTTAACCTAGCATAGAAACAAAGGGAAGATGTTCTGATTTGTTTCAAAACTCTGGTCTTAAATGTTCTCCAAATCTTCTTTACCTCCAAAGTCAGCTCAAAAGATGCTGCCTTGTGAAGGTCTTTTTGACCCCTGATCATCCTCAGAGATTCTTGGATGAAGCTCTCTGGATTCTCCACAAAAGCATCTCACATTGTATAATTAGTATATATCTGTCAACTTGCTTCCCAGATAAAAGGAAAAGCCCTGGATCTTGTTCATTTCAGTCACCTGAGTAGATTATAATGTCTGGAACTGATTAGAGTAGCTTTCGCAGTAAGCGTTTATTGGATTTAAATAATCAAATCTTGAGGAGGCTTTCAGGTGGTATAGTAGCTTTCCAGGTGTCAACTTGGAGAGCACTTAGTCTTGCTAGGTAGTACATTTAATGCTAGGCTGTACTAGTAAGTTCAAATCCCAATCCAACAAAGATTTCTGTAACTTACTGCTGTGAGAGAACACCTAACGTCAAATAACTTAAAGGAGAAAGAGAGATTTATTCAACTTACAGTTCCAGAGGGGAGAAACAGACTTTCATGGTGGAGGAGACATGGCTGGTGGCTGAAGCTGGCAGGCTAAGTCACTCCTATCCACGTGGCTGAAGGCTGGAAGATTCCTGGAGAGTCTCTCTTCTACTTGTCACCTTTTATCTGGTCTACTACTAAGAGGTACCAATGAAATCTAAGGATGTTCCAATCAGATCTAGGGCTGGTCTTTGTATTGTAAATATATTGATCCAGATAATCTCTTCAGGTGGTCTCAGCTGATCTTAGTTAATGCAGGTGTATCAAGTTGAGACCCAGGATTAACTATCACAACTTGCCTCTCATGAAATGTGTCAGAAGTGTGCTGTGCCCAAGTCACCTGGCAGAAGTAGAGAGGGGAAGAAGGCAACCTTCATATGCCTACCCGGGAGTTCAGAGTGATGGGGGAGGGGTGCCACCATTAAAGATGTCATCTGTGGCCGGAACAGAGGAAAAGTCACCTAGCATCTAGCATTGGCTCTTCCATCTATCAGTCTATGTGGATATGCATCAGTTTTGCTCCTTCAACGATTGCAAGGGAGTTGCAGAGAATGGAGAGAAAGAGACAGATGTAATTTGGTAGACTGCTGACTCTTCTACAGGTAGGGATATCTAGCTCCTGCCTTTTCTGTAACAAGAAGAGGCAGCACTAGAGAAAGCCACCAAACTGCTATCTGGCCTGAAATTGATTTGATCTGACTTCCAGTCAACTCGCCGGAAACTGTGAAGCCTAAAGCTATAGGAAACACTGGGAATGTGTTCACTTCTCCTTGGAAATGCTTTAGAAAAATGCTGGGAAATTGATTTCTTCCCCTAGCACAGTTATTGTCACTATCAGGAAGCCTCCGTGGACACGGAGACCAAAAAGTGACTAGGCAGTGCCACTGGCTCCAGTCTTCCCCTAAGGAATCCACTTTGCACAAAGTATGACGATGCACCTTCTCCTTCGTATGGATTTCCACTATTTCTTTGCTCTCGTCCTCATTTTTCTCTCAGGGCCGATCCCTTGAAGTGCTAACCATCTTCAGTTTAATCAGCTAGCTCATCTCCGGGATTGCTGACACCAAGGGCTTCAAATGAATAACTTCGGGTAATTATTTCTCAATGCCTTCACACCCTTTCCCAACACTCCTTCCCACACGCCTATCATTCTACGCACCCTCTTTCTGGCCCCGGCTTGGACTCATTTATGAAAGTCATTTTCACTTGTTTTCTGCTTGGGCCGATTAACACAATGAAGTTAATGCTGTTGTATTCATTAATTCTTTGTGTGCTATATCTGACTGGAGAGATGTCTGTCTACCCCCACGCCTGCCTTTTCAGAAGAGAGAAGGGAAGTGCCTGACCCAGTGGCTGGAGTTTGTACTACTTCTGTTGATTTGCTTTCTTGTCACTCCTCTGGTATACTGAGAGTATCACTTACACAGCTTCTCTTTCTTACCTGGCTCATCTTAGCTACGGTCTTCCTTGAACCAGTTATCCAGTCTCTGCTGTGCTAGAGATGGCTCCCAGACCCATCTAGATATAGTTGTTCAGCTGTCTGTCTATCTGACTGATGGGGGCATTCTACTCCAATCATAGATTCGCCAAATCTGTGAAGAGCAGAGTAAAACCAGAGTCCTCTATGGGACAGAGAAGCCCGTATCACACTAGTCTCTTAAGCATTGACTTGCTCTTCCCTGATATTTTTGTTCCTTAAAGTTTGAGGGAAACCTAAAAGTCTTTCAGGCATTTTAGTTGGAACTATATATTATTTACTTTTCATCATTGTCATGGTTTGATGTGAGTTTTCCCTCATAGCTCATGTGTTCATATTCTTAGCTGATGTTGATCAAGGAAGGTCATGACAACTTTAGGAGGTGAAGTCTTGCTGGAAGGAGGCACCATCACAGGAGAGGACCTTGAGAACAGATAGCCCTGCTTCTGTTAGTAGTGTGCCCTAGCAGTTGGCAGCTTACTCTCTCAGCCTCCATAGTGACTCTGGATGATGCCTGCCTTGCCATGTCTTTTCCACCATAATGCACTGTTTCTTCCCTCTGGAATCGTAAGCCAAATAAATTTCCTTTTCTCCCCTTAAGTTGCTTGAGTTTAAGTGTTTTATCACAGCAACAGAAAGAAAATCTGTGGCCATCACTGGGACCAAAATATCGACAAAAACAACTTAAGGGAAGGAGGACTTACCTTGTCTCACAGAGTTCAGTCCCTTATGGTTCAGAGGAAAGCAGAACAGAGCAGCTGACATGGTGGGCCAGGAGAAGAGGGCGTGGAATACTTCGTTGGCTTTCTCTCTCCCCCTTTTATTCTCTATGAAACCTCAGCCCATGGTATAGTGCTGCACATTCAGATGGGATCTCTTCCCCTAAATTAATCTTCTCTGGAAGTGTACTCAGAGACACACCAGAGGCCTACCCCTCAATCTCCCAACTCATGCAAACTAACCATGAAGATCAACCATCAGAAGTTGGCATCTCTCTACTGCACCAGAGGTGACTATGGCTACTATAGACTATGTGTTCCTGTGAATGAAGGGAAGTGATCCTGGGATGGACAGCTGAACAGCTGGCCGGGATGAGTAGCCCCTGGTTCATCTAAGAGAAAGGATGGGGATGTTGGTCAAACAGTGGTCTGGAGATTAAGACTCCAGACCCCAACTGACTCAACTTACTTTTTGTCTTTTGGATGCTGTCTCTTAGTCAGGGTAAGACACAGTGAGAGCAGTATCGTTTCCTCCCAACTCCAAGATTTCATTGCCTTATTTTTATTTTATCGTCTTGGAAAATCACCGTTTTGTTTGAGCAAGTTATTGCAACATTTTATGTTTTATATTTTTTGATGATAATCCCAGTTCGTGGCATTATTGTGGTGATGAAAGGAGATTGAATAAAGCACTGAACATATTTCATGGTACTTTAAAAATATAAAATCCTGGACTGGAGAGATGGCTCAAGGGGTTAAGACTGTTTCACAAGCAGAAGGTCCTGAGTTCAGATCCCAGGTCCCATGTATAAACAGCATACAGAAATAGCAGCCGGCTGTATTTCTGGCTGGGTAGAGCCTGGGAAATTCCAGAGCCAAGCAAAAAACAAGGTAGAAGCAATGTAGTATGATTCCCAAAGTCATCCTTGGTGTCTCACACACACACACACACACACACGCGCGCGCGCGCACACACACACACACACACACACACACACACGTGCAAAATAAAGTTTAAAAAAGAAAAAAGAGAATAAAATCCTTAAGCAAGTGTTTAACCTATACATTCCTCAGTGTTCCTATATATTCAAACTGCTACCACAGAATAAGTAATTCATAAACAATAGTTCACAACTGAATATCAAGGCAAAGGAGGTCTGGAATCTGGTGAGGACCTATCTGCATAGATGGTGCTGTCTGTGCCTTCACATGGCAGAGAAGCAAAATAGCTCTCGTGGGCCTGTTTCATAAGGGTGTTTGGTTTTGTTTCTTATGTGCTATAGTGGCAAACATACCTGGTGTAAACAACATAAAGGTCAAAAGGTTTATTCTGACTTTGGTTTCAGAGACCTTGGTCATCAGTCCAACATGAAGTCTCACTGTGTCTGGACCATGTGACAGTGAAGCAGTGCACCACTGAGTGAAGGGTATGGAAAAGCAGGGATGGTGTGACAGTTGCTCTTTCTGCTGTTATGAGACAACACTTAATCACAACTTCTGGGGAGAAAAGGGAGATTTATTTGACTTACGGTTCCAAAGGGTAGTATAATCCATTATGGCAGAAAAGGTATGGCAGGTGGCAGAAGCTGGAGGCGGCCCAAATTACTATAGACATCATGGGTGCTTAGAGAGCTTACAGCAGATTGCAAAAGCAGAGTGCTAGCAGAAGCAGGGCAGAGCCAACCAACCTTGAGGCCCCCTTCCTTCAGAAGGCTCCACTTTCTGAAGTTGCCACAACCTTCCCAAACATGACCTAAGTAATCAAACATGTAAGTCTATGGGAGACAATTCACATTTAAATCATGACAGTTGGTCACTCATGGTGATCAGGAAATAGAATAAGATCAGGGACCAGGCACAACCTTCAACAGTATACTCCTAGTAACTGACTTCCTTAAACTAACCCCATCTCTTAACTTTTCTACCGCCTCCCAAAACAGCGCCACCAAATGCAGCATTAGTGAGCCTGTATGGAACATTTTGCATGTAAACCGTAACAACGCTAACATGGTCAGCAAGGAAGAACATGAATTCAGATGAAAGCACTCAACATCCTCATCAATAACGTGCAGATAACAGCAGCAAGTACTCTTTGAGCTGCCTCAGAATTAAATGAAGTAATTGAGCACAAGACTGTTAAAATTGTTTCTGGTACTTCCCATCCAAACCTGTCCATCCAAATGTTTCATCATTTGTGAGTTTCAAGGGTCTCAGAGACACTGCAGTAGCCTCAACAAATGCCCTAGGTGAAGAATGCAGGTTGCTCAGGAGAGTTCTGGGCCTGAAGCCACACTTAGCTCCCATCCTGAACCATGGGTTGGACCAGGCATCTCATGAGGATCCTTCACTGCATTCATGGTCAACATAGCATAACTTACATGCAATGGGGGTCATTTTGGTGTTTGGGGTCAGAAAGTTCTGCAGGCCACTCAGAGTTAGCATTCTAGGACAGACCTACAGCAGTAAATCCAGTTTGGATCTTGAATGTCATCCAAAGGATCATGTCTAAATATATTTAGTCCCCAGGGCAATGCTGTTGAAAGTGGCAGACCCTTCAAAGGTGGAATCTAGTGGGAGGGTTTGCAGGTCACTGAATGTGTGCCCTTGAAGGCATACATGGGACTCTGATCTCTTTCTCTTCCTGTCCTTTCTTTGAGGTGAGCAATTGTGTTCTGCCATGCTTTTACATCAGGATAGGTTACCTTGTTTTGGACTCAAAGCAATAGGGCAAATTAATCATGGCCTCCAAAGTTGTAAGCCAAAGTAAACCTTTTCTCTTTGTTAATTTATTTGCTTGGACATGTCATTGCAGTGATGGAAAACTAACAGATCCACCAGTAGAATCTGTGTTATCTTTCAGGAGACATAAAGTGGCATCTTTTTTTCTCTCTGGCTTTATTTTCAGACAAACTGACACTTTATGACATTAAAAATGTCGTGTTTGGGGCAGGAGAGATGACTCAGGGGTTAAGACTCTGCCTCACAAGCAGAGGGTCCTTAGTTCAGATCCCAGGTCCCATGTAAAAAAAGCAAAGCAGAAACAGTAGCCTGCACTTCTGGTACTGGTGGGCCGAACCTGGGAAATATCAGAATGAAGCAAAAAGGAGGTAGAAGTAATCTAGGATAATCTAAAGTTGTCCTTGGTCCTCCACAGGGACATACAGTGCCCTCTGACATACACGTGCACACACACACACACACACACACACACACACACACACACACACAAATAAAAAATAAGTTTAAAAATGTCATGGGGTTTCCTACTTTTATTACATCTACCTTTGAATATACTCTTATAATAAGACTCTAGTTTAACAGCTTTTTATCTCTGGCCAGGGGGTGACATCTAATACCCATCAGGATGGAGTGAAGGTCATTGGAGGAGCAGCAAAACTGCAAAAGAAAATCAAGAAACCATAATCCAGAACTTCAGAGACTCTATATCAACCACCTAGAACTAGGCCAGCCTAATTTCTCCCCATCCTGAAGCTCAGGGAAATTTGCAGAAGAGGGGGCGGTAAGATTGTAAGAGCACAAGGATGGGAGGAGCAACGATATGCAAGATACTTCACATAAGTTAGGGCCGAAGCAATCATAATTGGACTTTGCAATGCCCTGCGCAATGTCCAACATACTGTTGACCCCACATAGTCTAGCATTTGCTAAAGGCACCAAGATCCTTGGAGGCAAAGGATTGGCAGCCACAGCAGTGTTCTTATGCTTAAGGGGAACACAGGAAAGGGTTCAGGGAAATGCCACTGGGTCCTTGTACGTCATCGGAGAAGAGGGCCCAGAGGAGAGTCAAGCATGCACATTAAAGGATTCTCTGGGGATTGGGGGGAGAGGCATTGGGGGATAGGGAGGGAGGGGTGAAGGGAGGGGGAGCAGGGTGGTCAGGGTGAGGAGGAGGGAGGGGTGAAGGGAGGGGGAGCAGGGGGGTTGGGGGGAGGAGGAGAGAGGGAGGGAACCGGTGTACCTATTAAGTTTGTATGAGCAGAAATAATAATAAAAATGTTAAAAAAAATGTCATGTCAAATATTTAAACTTCTAAAACAGTCTGAGTTACCTGCCATCTTCTCCACTGAGTGCCAGCTAAGGTTTTGATTTGACTGATGCACCCAGTTTGGGTCCCATATCCAATCCAAACCTCTCATAGTGCCACAGAGAAGTGACCCAGAGATGTGGAGTAATTTAGATTCTGATGGAAATTAGTAGAGTCAGCATTCCAGGTTCTAGACTGAAGATAGAGAGGACAGAGTGGTCCCTGCAAAGCTGGAGGCTTGAAAATGATGGGCTTGAACTGGAGCTCAGAATTCTTTGATCATCTACCCTACATCATGATGGGTCAGACTTCCCAGTAATACACATGATATGAGGATGTATATGAGCACGAGTTATCAAGGAAGAAAACTCGGATAGGTTGGAGAGAGGCATGACAAGAAAGGAGGAAGTCTAAAAAGTGCAAAGTTCTGCAGGGACTAACTGCAGCCTGAATGCATAGGAGATCTTAAAGTGGGAATTACACTCACAAGTGTCCCCAAAGGTACCAAGGTGCCGTGCAGGAAAGGAAATACCCAGGCACTGCTTCCTCCCCTGAGCACAACACTCTTAACTCCCACACAGGCTTATGAGAAGCAGGAGCCCTCGAAACACACTAGACCTGAAGGGGTAGGGCAGGAGCCAATGGGGGAGGGGTTTAACTGGAATCACAGCGCCCATGTTATTTTTCTATGCCACATTTCCTGGCCTCCTATCAAGATAGTGACATGTTGCTTTTGCAACACGAGAGCACTTGGCACTGAAATCCCTGTATCAGAGAAAACCACAGATTTGATGAGGACTGTAGTGCCATTATGACCACTTACCAAATAATCCATTTGTTTGCCAAGTCAAATGCACTCTCTGCACAGAGTGGCCCCATCATTTCCTAAATGATTCTGCTATGCAGATGATCTTTGATTTGCCCATGCAGAATCAAAGCAGCAAACAATTTAAATGAATGTGTGCCCCAGAGAAAATTTGGCTCTCCTTACTTTCCACTACATGCCCAGAAAACAGCTTCCTGCTCACAAGGGCATCATGCACCATTAAGGACTGGCAAGTCCTTGTGGCACCACACATCCTATGGTGCAATATATGATGTCACAAAACTAACCCCACTTCTCTCTCACAGCCCTAAGCTGGCTCCACTATAGGGAGATTGTTAGGGGCTTCTCCTTAGCCAGCTTCTTTATTGATAATGGGCTCTTCCAAGCCTGTGCTAATTATGCCCCCCAACAAACTGTTCTCCCATCACCAGCTGTATCCAAGTCACAGTGGCCATCAACTGTGTTTGGAGATGCAGACAATTGTAGACAAACAGTCCTCGGCCCTAGTTACTCACTTGTTGGCTCCTTTCAACCAGTCTCCCTTTCCCTCCCTGGTGTTGCTTTTTTGAACCAGGAACCAGGGACATGACTTTCCAGCCCTCATCACCTACACATATGTTGGTCCTTTCCACAATCCTCAATTCTTCTACCCTACAATTACCTTTCTACTGGAAACCAAACTTAGGACCTTGTGAGTGCTAGGCAAGTACTCTATCATTGAACTGTATCCCTCACCTCATTCCCCTTTTTAAAAATGAAGGCAAAAGGTGTGACCAGATAAACAAAATCAAGCAAAATGCTGCATGAGTGAATGAATACTGAGTGAGAGAGAGAGAGAGAGAGAGAGAGAGAGAGAGAGAGAGAGAGAATAGACTAATGAATTCACCACCAAAACTTAACCTCATCCTACTGAGAGAGAGAGAGGAGAGAGAGAGAATGAATAGACTAGTGAGTTCACCACCAAAACTTAACCTCATCCTCTGGAATTTTATTCTGTGCTCTTTGGGACATGCGAGTCATTTCTCTAGTAATATTACAGGCTGCCTAAGGAAAGAAAATGCTGCTTTTATTTCCTTCCAGAGAGCAGTCTGATAAAAGGACGCCTTGCACAAAAACATCAGTGAGCTAGAATTCCTAGTCCTCCCTTTCACTCTTTGGATGAACTTGGGGCTGCTTTAGGCTTTCCTGGTCACAAAGTGAAGAGGATGGACTGAGATAGCAGCTGTAGGGTAAGAATCCTCTGCTACTTGGGCAACCTTCGGATAGTAGATGATGCACAATCTCCCGGAGCAGAGAAGAATTGCGTTTAGTTTGTGGGTTATTTTGGTTTCTTTTCTTTTCTTCTTTGAGGAAAGTCTCACTCTGTAGCCCAAGCTGGCCACAGACCTAGAAGTCATGATCCTCCTGCCTTTGCCATCTGAGTGCTAGATTACAGACGGACCTGAGCCACCATGCCTGCTACTTAGGAGTTCTAAAGACTTACTGATAGGTGTTCCAGGTGCTTAACCCAAAGCGAATAATTACAGTCTCTGATAGTTTCCTGTTCTTATTGATTCAGTGAGCATATTCATTCAGAATGCTGTATTAAATTTCTCTTTAGAGAAATGCAAGCGGCCAGTGAGATGACTCAGTGAGTAAAGGTGTTTGCTAATCCCCAGAATCTACATGGTGGAAAAAAGAGAACAGACTCTTCAGACTCTTATGAGTTGTCCTCTGACCTGCACACATGTGCCACGGGTATGCATTTGCACACACACACACACACACACACACACACACACACACACACACACATGCACTCCAGGTCAAAGAAAAGTATGGCCATTAAGCATAGGAAAAGACTTCTAGTCATCAGGGAAATACAACTTAAGACTATAACAACACTTGGCTTATGATAGCATGGAGAGGAAATGAAATTCTGTCACATGCTGTGAGAGTGAACTGCGCTAATTGCAATTAGTCAGACAGAAAAGGACAAACATTATCGGATTCCACTAATGTCAGACAGAATACTCTAGACCACAAGAGACAGAAAGCAGAGTTAACTAGTTCTTAGATCTGTTTACTGTTACCATAGCTAATTACCAGAGGATGGGAAATTTATAAAGAATGTTTATTCAGTTCATATTTCTGAACACCAGGAGGTTTACATCCTTTAAGAGCTTCCTGGATGGAAGGGCCACTAGCGAGCCCTTAAGCGGTGCAGGTCACCACATCAGCAGTTTGTACAGAAGACAGAGTAAACAGACCTTATAACAGGTTCACTCTAAGACAACCCGTCACCCAGTAATCTTGTAATCCATCCTGAAAGCTGGCAGGGCTGGGAGGGGTAGTCTGAGGAGTCTACTGGAGGTAGAGTTTCAGGTTGAAAGATGAAAACAACCTGCAGATGGTAGTGATGGCAGCACAACTATGGAAATATACTTGGAGTCAATTTCAAAACGTTAGAAACAATTTCTATACCTAAACTTGGGGTTCTTAGAGTGTGTCTTGACAGGTGAAGGAGGCCCAGCATTCCAAATGTCCTTAAACTGAGGGTCAAGCCCAGCCCTGCTAAACCCATGTTGTGCTTAGAAGGTGGCAGCCAGTTGGTCTGTCTGCTTCCTGCTGCTCCCCCTACCCTCGACCCTGCTTCAGGGCTCTGCAGCAGGAGCCCTGAACATGTACATGGTGAAGTCAGGCAAGTAGGGCCTCGCCAAAGAAATCAGCAACTATTTGAAGATTTTAGTACGCCATTTAGCGTCACTCGGAGGTGACCTTCTCCAAGGACCAAAGGAAAGTGATTTCTTTGATGGTTCATCTGACTCCAAGCTGACCTCCTACACTTTTCAATTCATTTTAAATCATGCTGTACTGGCAAAGTGATTCCAGCTCTTGGCAAAGAACAGTTGCACAATTTTACCAATGAGTCTGAGGCCACTTCAGATTTGTTCACTTGAATTGAGAGAAGAAAATCCATTAGTTCTCAGTCATGTGCCCTGGGGCAGCAGGGTGGGCAGATGAGGGAAGCCACCCTAGATGGCACGTAGTCTGGGGACAGATGTGAATATCTGTGAACTAATGCCCTTCAGCAGCATCTAAGTGCTGGACGATAACCTTAACTCCTGTAATGGGGACGGTTTTGCTTTTCCTTTTTTTCTTGAGTCAAGAACGGCATGGTCCAAGAAGGAGGAATTCTGGACTGCATCATTTATCATTATTGTCACCAACCAAAGTGACCTGAACAACAGAGAAATGCTTTTTCTTGTATCAAAATCAGAGATTATGACTGTGTGACCAGCAGCTCGGCGTCATAATCCAGGACTTGTCCCATTTCCTCCAAAATCACAAGAGGGCTGTCACAACCTCAGAGGTCACATACACACTGGGCAATGAAGGGAGCCCCTTCCATGATCCACCCCAACACGCAACACACTTCTTTTTCACGTGAATCATCCAAGAGCAAAAGTCCAAAGCAAGAGTTAGGAACTTGTTTGTAAAAGACCAAGACAGTAAATACTTTTGGCTCTGAGGTCATACATTTAGTCTTATTCACTGTATTTTTCCATAAGTAATGCATCTACAAATAAGCATTTTATTTCTAGTTCTGTGATAGCCCAGAGCTAGTTGGAGTTAGTTCATGGGTTGTGTTAGTGCGCCCAGCTATCCTCAGACATAGTAAAGGCCTGATGAATAATTTGCCACTAATTTGTGGTGGCAACATAGGTGGCATCCTCCATTCTCAGTTGACATCTAACAAGGATATTCAAGCATTGAACAAAAGATCACCCAATAGACAGATGAATCACAGCAGTACAAAGCTAGAACACCAAGATAGAATAAAATGTCAAAAATTCTTTATTTCTGAATGAGCAGCTAAATACACACTAGGGGAAGACTTGGAATTTGGCTATATTTTGTTCAACTTACTTTGAAATTTAAATTTAAGAAAATAATTGTGTTCAGAGGGTACTAAGATCCCTCTTAATACTAAAATTCCAGTTAATGCTCTGGAAATTCTTCTCTTTTCTCCTAAATTGAAAGTCATGATTGAAGATTGTATAACCCAGCCCAAGCCCCAATTTGTACAATAGGGAATGGAGGCTCAGAGAATGCAAGTTACTTTCCCAGATCACACAGCTACTCAGTGGCAGAACCAAGACATAAACCCAGGCTGCTCTAGGTTATAATATTGTTCAGAATATTTGAGGCTATTCCAAAGAAGAGGATTGATCATGTGACTTCTTGAAAGAACAAGCTTGGCTCTTGTGCCTTGTGGTATTCCTTCCTACCAATGGCATGTACATCACATACTATTGAATCCAAGAATGACCATGTGACTTACTTTACTCATGAAATGTGAATGAAAGTTGTCCATATGCCCTCTGGCACAAGACTGGTGATGTTCTAGGTAGAGTCTGCTCTGTTGATTTGGCTCACAAAGTGAAGAGGATAGGTGCATATCTGACCTGCAATGGACACGTCACATGAACAAGAAATACACCATTGGGATCTGGGGTCATTTGTGCTGAAGCATAGCTGAATCTACCTCAGCCAATACACAGGCTTTATCACCCTGAACCCCTTCTCTCTCTTTTTAAATTGGATAATCTCAGGTTACCAGTAATATTAAATGAATTTAACAGCATAGGTGTTATAGTCTGAATATATAATGTCCCAAAAGGCTTGTGATTTGAATGTTTAGTTCCCAAATAGTGAAGCTATCTGGAAATTTAAGAAGTGGGGCCAAGGCAAGAGAGAGTAAGGTGGTCTTTGGAGCGCTGTCATCCCTGGATATTTCCTGTCTTATTCTCTGCTTCCTAGTTTTCCAGTAGGTAGAGCTAACTGCTTCCAGGACAGACTGAACCCTCTGAAACTATGATCCAAAATAAGCCTTTTTTCCCTTTAAGTTGTTTCTGTGAAATATTTGTCACAGCAGTGAGAGATGCACTAAGACAGCAGGTTTTAGGGTCAACATGTTGGGATTCAGATCATACTAGGGGGTGAAGTAAGCCTCCATGATTCCCTCATTCTTCCATCTTCATGCCTGTGGAAACATTCCACATAGATGATACTGTCAAGATGCAGCCTAGTCCCCTTTGGCAATGGTTGAGGACCTCTGTGTGCTGACTCAGAGGATATACTACTTAGACAGTTATTTTCAAGTAGGAGAAGCCCTCAAGTTTTTACTTGCTAGATTTTCACTAGCTAGAGCCTTTGATGAGTGGGGTCTTATCCACAGAGCACTTTTCCTACTGTTCCAATTCAGACACTGCTCTCTTTATTGGTGCCACCTCTGTAATGATCATTGCTGCTTTCCTAGCCATCTTGCCTATAATGTAAACCTTGTTCCTTTTCTCACCAAACTACACATTTTTCATATCTTTCTAGCTACTTGCTTCTTACTGTAGTACCTAGATGAAAGTGGAGAGTAATAACCATGACACAGCATGAATGCTATCACGTCTTGAAAGTTCTCCATCAAATGAATTAGTCCATCACTTTGAATCTAGCCTCACTCAAGTTCTCAGGACCTGGACAAAATACAGCCAATTTTTTTTTTGCCATGAAATATTAATGGCCCCTAGCCCAGTTCTCCTCTGAAGCATCAGGAGCTTCCACTGTCTACATTTTTGTTGCATTCTGGTCTTCCAAACTTCCACTATTAAGATCCGCTGATAGCATTTTAGGATTTGGCATTTTAGCATTCTAGCCTAAAAGTAGTTTCAGACCTTTCCACATTCTTATAGACCAATTCCAAAGACTTTTAAACTATATGTCAGTTTTCTTGCCTTTTTTGTATGAGCGGTCCAGTGAATTTCATCTGGGTTGCCTTTGATGGCATGTACTTTTGCATATGCTGGAGCATGAATCATATATTAGTATGATATAATATGATGTAATCATGAGATGTAATCATGATTGCTAACATGGTAAAACCATGGTAAGACATAATAAGACCAGTGGTCTTATTCCTTAATTCCAATTTTCTGTATTGGATGTTTGTCTTACTGCTGTGACAAAAATGTTTTACAAAAGCAATTTCAGAAAAGAAGAGCTTATTTGGCTGACATTTTAAGGAGTGATACAGTTCACTGTGTCAGGGAAGACAAGGCAGCAAGTGCATACAGCCATTGGTGACATTCTAGTCAGGAAGCAAACATGACTCAGCTTCCCTCTTTTTATTCAGCCAAGGGCCACATCTTATGAAATGAAGTCACCTACATTTAGGGTGAATCTTCCCACCCCAATTAACCCAACTAAAAACTCCCTACAGATATGTTGAGAGATTAAGCTCCTAGGCAATTTTTGATTCTATCATGTTAGCAATCAATATTAACCATCTCATGATTACGTCATATTATATCATACTAATATATGATTCATGCTCCAGCATATGCAAAAGCACATGCCTTCAAAGGCAACCCAGATGAAATTCACTGGACCACTCATACAAAAAAGGCAAGAAAACTGAAGGGAGACCTGCAGGGAAGAAAAAGTACTCTAATGAGAAGAGGAGGGGGATGGCATTAGGAACTAAAGTGTGAAAAATAGCATCAATTCACTATAATCATGCATCAAACATTAAAAGGAATGAAAAATAAATTTCAAATATTAACCATCACAGCTTGACTGATGGAGATATCAGTCTCTGCACATGAAGCCTGTTGTTGAATCTGGAGATAGAATATAATAGGTTAGTGGGTTGTTTGAAAAAGTTCATCAGACGTTGCCATCGTACATGCAAAAAAAATGTTTCTCAAATGCTCCTAGGTGATTGACAATGTCTTTCTCCATATCTGCAAGCAGGTGCCCATGACTCAGGAAAGTGCGATAAAAAGCATCACATGGGAGCTTTGCTGACCGTACTGCTGCTTGCCACACCTAGAGCTTGGCTTGATTCTGGAGCATCAGAGAAACATTGGAGGAATCGTCCAACCTCCCCAGAAATATTACAAGGGTCTTAATCTCTAAGAATAAGAATAGACCGGAACTGTGAGTGTAGCTTTTGGCAAACGCAGCACAAGACCTCAAAAGACTTTCTTTGTCTTTCCCTAAATGCCACTCTGAGCTAGCAGCACTCATACTTGGATTACTGAATATGTCTCTCTGTGTCCCTTGGAGAAAAAACCTTGAGATGGGTGAACATTGTGCAGGTTTATTACTGAGTCAAGTAAGCTGTCAAAGGAGGCCTAAGAGAAGGAACAGAACAAAACTAGGGACATCATCAATCAAATATTTGACAACACTTCAACATAGTTTAATTTCCTGTTGCATTTTAATGACTAATAAGGAAGATATAAAAATGTCATTTATTCAGAAACGCCAGTGTTTTGTTTTCTGGTTATTTTAGCAGTTCAACTGCAACATTAAGTATGATTTCTTTAAAAAAAAATCTTGTGCCAACACTATCATCAGTCCTTCATGAATTTAAACAGGAGGAAAACCCACTGTTTCACCTGCTGGTGGCAAGGCACAGGGACCGTTTGCAAACTCCAGCCTTGGGTGCACGTTCCCATCTTGTTTTCTCTGACTGGATCTTAACAAGGGTGAGAATGTTCCCATTCTCGAGCACTGAGTAGTATTAGTGGAAACACATAAGGTATCCTAAGGGTCTTAGGAGGTGAGAGGCACCTTTCTAATACACCAGCTTCATCTGCCACTATTTACCATCCTGAGCCAACACCAGACCTGCCAAAGGAATTAAAGTGTCACAGGCTAGGCAGGACAAAGACACACCTTAGCCAGGGCTTTGTGAGTGGGATAGGCTGTGGCCAGGGGAGCATGCTAGGATGAGAAGCCCTCCTCTGTCTACAGACTCCTACGCATCTCAAATGTCTGCTGCCTTGTCTCAAATCAGCCCCAGGAACCTTCACAGTCCAACTTCTGCTGCTAGTAACATCGCAAATGCAGAGTCAGGTTTCTCAGCAAGGACTTCAGGCTTGTCAAACTCGATCACCTGAAAGTCAGAAAGAGGGGGAAATTTTCATACATTCCAAACCAGGGAAGCCTTTGAGGGAGTGGAGCCAGCCAGAATCTTCTTTTGTACCTTCCCATTTTCCATGACCAGGACAAGGTCACAGTTGAGAACTGTGTTTAGGCGGTGGGCGATAGTCAGTACTGTGCAGCCTTTGAAGGCGTCTTTGATGGTGCTCTGAACAAGGGTGTCCGTCTTGGAGTCCATGGAGGCAGTGGCTTCGTCAAGGAGAATGATCTGTTAAGGAAGAAATGCTGTCAAAGACACACTAAGCCAAAACTGTGTACAAAGGGAAATTCGTAGTCTCGGCAGAGTCATCAAGAAGAGAAGGAAAGGAAACTGAAACATGAAAAACCAAGCATTTATCTTAAGTTCTTCAGGGAGAGCTGTTAGAGGAACAAACTGTATATTCTTTAGTCTTCTTTTTAAGTGGTTCATTCAAACACTGCAAATGAGTAGACCGAAGCACCACCTGGACTTTCCATACTGTGCCAATATGAGCCAGTAATAGAGCAGAATAACAGTGCTGTGTCCATTTAATTGTGTATCACAAACTAGAACCTTCAAGCAACACAGATTTCCATCTTACAGTTCTACAATCTGGGAATCCTACGGTCAAGATGCTGTCTGGGCTGCATTGCTTCTGCAGTTCTTGGGGCAGGAACACAGCCCTGCCAGCTTCACAGGCTGCCTGCATCCCTTGACACACATTCCTTCCTGGCCCCACATCTCTCCTGCTTGCTTCCTATAGTGGCACTTGTGAATACACTAGACCATCCAGATACAAGACCATCTCTCCATTTCAAAATCCTCAATAACCTCATAACAGTAAGGTTCCTTTGACAAGTGAGGAAACAAATACACTCACAGTTTTGGCTATTGTGGCAAAGAGACCTTTTGTGACAGGCAGGGGGGCATTAGTATGCCTAACAAAGTACTGATTAGATTTTATAAATCAGAGTCTTAACCCCAAACCTTAACTGTACTTGACCTTGCTAAGCTATCTAATCTCCCACATGTGAAAAGGTCACGCCTTATGATGTACATGGAACTCAGACACATATAATCACTTCACAGTGAGTGGCACTACCATAGGCATCACATGGTTCTCTTTCTCCTTCTTGGCACCTCTGGGGAACACACAGAGTGGGTTGCTCCTTGGTAAAGACTCCATGAATGGGATTTCTAAAACAATAGCATTGTCTTTCTACAAAATCAGTAAGGGAGGATGGCTACTTGAGGAAGAGAAGTAAGTACAAAATCTCCAAAATCTTCAAGAGTAGCTTTCTGATGACTTCCTTGAGTATCCTGGGTACTGTGCCTGGGGGAACTCAGAACTATTCACAAACAAAGAAGTAGTTGAGGCGACAATCTTTCAAGCTCAAACTTCCTAAGAGAGAAGAGAAAACCTAAGCAAGACTTCCCAAGGCGAAGCCCAAGAGGGGAAGGCTCTATTACTGTAAATGGCTGTTATTTTTCAATTTTTACCCCTCACAACTTTGTCTTAAGAAAAAGTGATCAGTTTTTAAATGACTCAACTGCTCTGTCTTTGCTGAAAGACAAATGTATGGCTCTACCTCCTGGATTGAGTAGCACTGCAGGAAACATCCAAAATTTGACCAATCCATTTTCTGTGCTGTTTTCTTACTTTTGAATTACGGAGAAGTGCTCGGGCCATACAAAGCAGCTGGCGTTCCCCTACTGAGAAGTTTTCCCCATTTTCTGTGACTTCTGCCTGTAATTTTTCTGGGAGTTTCATTATCTATAAAACACAGAAAATGTCACATTCATGCTGATGATCTATAAAAATTGTCCTGTATCATCATATTGATCTCCCCCTCCTCCAGCATTCATCAGCTTGCTTTATTTTACTGTGGGAAAGAAAGTGCAAAAAGCAATCCTTTCAATATTGCAAGCAGGCACCACGGAAGATCTGGGAATAGGCAGACATTAATAATTTAAAGCCACAATGTGACTCACCAAAGGAGGACAAATGATACATCCAGCCTTGCAGAGTACACTCATGCGAGTGGAAATTGTCTTCAGGGTTGCTATTTTCACAGACAAAACAGGGAGAAGATGGAGAGTTTTCTGGGGAGGATGGGGCTGAGATCGCCTGTCATTCATGCAAGACAAAGTGGCTTCAAGGGATGCTTGCCTTGGCACCCCAAGGCTGCAGAGGTGGTTACACTCACCTGCTAACCCCAACATGTATCATGTATGGTTTAGTCCCCTCACATCCTTTACTTTCCAGAACATGCTACATCCACTCATGTGTCTGTGTCTCATTTGATCTGATAAACCAGTGATATCATAGATGAAGTAATAAGTCCCTTCCTTACTCTGGACTCAGATTATCCTGGGTTCAAATCTCACTCTGCTAGTCACATTACTTCTTTGGGTGCAAAGTCTGACATCTCCAAAATAAGAGTAAGTGCACCAGCTCTGGATAGAACCAGTCAGGACAATGCACGTGGAGCTCTTGACTAGATTGGTCAGAGCCCTAACAAACAGCATTGTGGTTGCTTTTGACAACAAAGATAAGAAACAGTTGGATTCTAACGACTTGTGTAGCCCCCACAGATAAAATGACCAAGGCAGCCCACTGGCTTGTTAATAAATTTGGGTCAGATATCTGGGGCACTGGGTTGCAAACACACGCAGACAGCCCCAGAGACCTACTGTGTCTCTCATGAATGTTCTCTCCAGTACATGCCAAAGCATCTCATCCGTGTGACTCCCGAGGGATCCAAGTTGTACCTGCAATGAAAGAAAGGAAAGGGAGCTGGACTTTCAAGGGTGAGAAAAAGGAGAACATTCTACAGATGAGTGTATGGGGAGGAGATGTGATCAGGAAGGGACCTGGACACGAAGGTAGTTTCTAGAAACTGGAATAAGCAAGGACATAGTCTCTTGCATGAAGCATGTTGGGCATAATGCCAGGTGGGATAGGAGGAGCCTGCTTAGCCCACAACTTGTGTTGGAAAGAGATCTTAAACCCAGACAGAGAAACCCTGCTGGAAGGCAACCCAAGTGAACTCACTCCTAGGGCTCTGTATCCATGTGTAGCCAAGCGGGTTAGACGTCACACAGTTCTTGACAGAGAAAGAGGCAAGAGCACAACTGAAATATGCATCTCCTTCTCTCAGCCTCAGAGACAAGAGGCATATCCCAGAGTCCCACGGAAGGATGTGAACTGAATACCTCAAGACACACACCTCATCGTTCACACAATCCACTTGAATTAGTGTAAATACGGTCCTCTACTTCATCTGGTACTCAGGGAGAAGCACATCCTTTTTCTAGCCCCGTTGAGACCCTGAGGTCTCTGTAGCAGTGGTGACCCCACCCTTCTCATAGTTGAACAGCTTCCGTTCTGTAGTAGGAAAGGATTCATGCACTTCTAAAAGGACAACTGCACACGTATGTCAGGGAACTATTTATTCTGTTGTGTAGTCTGGGCACTTTTGAGAGTGACCATTGCTAGGCCTGATGGAATGTTGGAACACAGGCATAACACAGGGCTGTTCAGGACCAGTTGGCATCGTCCTGCATATAAGAGCATCTTACTTATTAACAGCAATATTGAAATATAGTTTCTATAACACTAGCCGGACTCGAGGCCCCAGTTCCCCAGTTCATTCCAAGGCATTACTCAAAAAGCAGGAAGCAGCACGGTTTCTGAGCTCTTAGGGAAGCCACTTCCTGAGTCAGGACAGCTTCGGCCCAGCAGCCCTGAATCTTTGCAGGTACTCCTTGACCCAGTTGCACCCAAGCAAGAATGCACGATGATTGAAAACAGCTACCTTACTGTACCTACAAACAGGACAGGATCCTGGGGGATCATGGTCAGCTTGGCTCGGAGGTCTTCCAAACCCACTGTGCAGATATCCACCTCATCGATGAAGATCGTACCGCTAGCTGGCTCCACCAGACGGAACAGGGCCATTCCCAGTGACGATTTTCCTGGTGAAAATAAGAAGAGCGAGAAAACAAATCAGACACTGACCTGTAATTCCATCATCCTCAAGTATTTAGTCAAAGAGACTTTTCATGCTGTGATGATAGCTCAGCGTGGATGACTTTGCAGATAAATATCCCTCATTCTAGGGCCACCAGGCCGCCCTAACACAGCTAAATGGCCTGTCTTTGCAGGGGCCTTTAGCGTGCAACTCATCTTCGGGGTCTTGTTTCACCAGAATGATTCTCATTTAATTAATCCAGAAGCTGGTGTGGTTTGCTTCCAACTCAATACACCCACTCGACCTGAAATCCTAATTTAGAGTAGAGAGATTTGAGGGAAAATGCCAATCAATCCAACACTCACGCACATAGCTCTCTGGTGTGATTTAGCTAGCACATTCGGTGGAAATTCGAAGAAAACAACCTGGAAGAAACAGAGGCAGAGCTTGTCCTCACCGGAACCTGTTCTTCCCACAATCCCAACTGTCTGGCCACTTTGGATGTTCAAGTTCAACCCGTCAAGAACAAGGGGGGTGTCGTTTCTGTATCTCATCCGATAGTCCTTGAAAGTTATCTCTCCGTGGCTCGGCCAGTCCTTGGGACAGGTTGCCACTTTGAAGGTGTGAGTGTGTTCCGCAACGCAGGTCTGGAAAGCAGAGTAGTCGTTAACTAACTTAAGTTTCACTATTTGTTTTGTTTCTACTATTTGACTCCTGAGTTGCACATAAAAGCCCTACCCCCACCCCACCAAAAAAGTAATATTCCATTGAGGTGTCAGGCAAAAAAAGAAGGAATGCAAATAAAACTATATTATAATAAGACTTGTGTGGCAAGATTATAATAAGTGATTTGGGTGGCAGGTGGGAGAAAGCAGAGTGAATTACTTGACGACTGCATAAGCCATCTCTGAGGATGTAATACCAGGAATCTGCATATTTTGTGCTTCAGATATCTGTAATACTTATAGTATTCAGGTTTGAGATTCTAATTTAAAGCGAATAACTGAATAATTAAACGTGATTTAAGTTAAAAGCTCTCTGTTTACATAAGGCATTACAAGTGGCATGAGAACTTAAACCCCAATATATTTACAAGTTTATTTTATTAGACTTAAATACAAATTCAAGAAGTTTCATTTGTTAAAGCAGATCATTGAAGTACTTAAAGAGGGAATTGGATGTATTAAAATGTAAAATGCAGCTTAGAATATTTGAGAGTGTTTAATTAAGTGTGTGAACGGGGACCAAACATTACCCAAAGACTCTTAAAAATGATTGTTAAATTTGGCTAGATTTTTTTCTTCAAAAGAATGGCTGCATTGGTGAATTGAACAAAAGTTTTTAAAGAAGAGTTAAATTTTCCATCGCAATTTAAAACTTTAATCAAATATTAACTTTTAGGAACCAAAGTAAACTACTGGATATCTTCTCTATATAGAAACTGTCATGGGAAATTTTTAAAACTCCACATTCAACTGGTCAAAGTGCTGAGAATAAGTGACTACCGAGTCCTTAGCTCTAAATAGGATGTCTTTATCAGCTCCCCTCCCAAGGCTCAGGGAACATCACAGAAGAAGAAGAAAGACTGTAAGAGCACAGGATGGAGGGATGCTGTGAGACACTGTCTTCTGGACATGACATGGCTAGAGCACTTATGAATTCATGGCAGCTGTGGCTACCTGCACAAGACAGGGCCTGCCAGCATTCCAGCATTCATGGGGAAGAGCATTATCAGGTCTTGTCTCTAACTAAGGAGTTATTAGCTGCAGTTAGCGGCAGCTGGGGAAAGTCATTGTTTTTCAGAGTCGTGGTCACAGTTGTCCACATGCCAGTGAATGGAACATGTTTACAGCACTAATAGATTCAGTGAGAGAAGAAAAGGAGGAGGAGGAGGAGGAAGAGGAAGAAAAGGAGGAAGAAGACCTGAAAGTAGGAGAGGGGAGCATATTAGGGGATTCAGGGGAAAGTGGGAAGAGGAAAGGAGAGAAGGGGATGTCTTTTATCAAGGTCCACTGTATCAATGTATAAAACTGCCCAAACAACATATAAAATATTTAAAAGAAAAAAAGAACTTTGTGTTGTATTGTAAATAAAGATTTTAACAAGAGGAGTGGTAGACAGTATTTCGTTTACTAAAAAGAACACATTCAAATGGAAAAAGATCACAAAGTGGCTGCCATAGAGAACCTGCCCTTCCCCGTTGTATTCTTGTCTCTTACCGAAATATACTCCCTTAGCAACTCCACGGAGGAGAATTTGGCTTGTGTCTCTGTTCCTGTCCGCACACACACTTGGAGCAGTCCGCTGAGCTGTTAGGAAGGAACAGGTAGTTACTGGGAGCCTCCTTTTCTCTCTCGGTTCTGTTGTTCTACCTGTTGGAGGCAGCCTTCGGGTACCACGGCTGCCTAGCCTCCCTCGGGCAGCACGCCAAAGAGGCCTGCAATCTCAGCCAGGCACCCAGAAGTAGATATTTCTGTTAGGGTGTTTTGCCTTTAAACACTTCCTTTGTATTTAAAAACAAATGGTAATTACATTTTCCCTCTCACTCCAGATGGTGAGAATCATCCCGCCACCTTACCACTTGATCATTCCTGTGAGCCAGGCCCAACTGCCATGGAAAGAGAATCTGTTGTAGAAGCCAAATTGCTGATGATTGGCTACTTGGTTCTTTGTTGCTGTAACCCAGTGGGATTCTGCACCTGTCCCCACTTCTCTACACTGCCCCGTCTCTGGCCAAAAAAAAAAAGCAACTGAAAATCAGCACAAGAAACCACAAAACCATTATTAGCACATATATGTTTGCTTTAGATATGAGAAATTAAGGTCCAGACTGGTAAGAGGACATATTTGGTAAGGATCTCCCAGCCAGTTCCAGATCTGAGTGCAAATAATACATTAGGGCGTGTTGAAGGATGTGTCTTCCCCAGTGTAAGTGTGTGTCTGTCCATATGCAAAAAGCCCTAGAATCAGGGAACTTTATCTCATATGGAAAATGATTTTACAGATACAGTTAAGTACCTCAAATGCATCCTGGGTATTTGGGTGGGTCCTAAGTCCTACAACAAGTGTCCTTATGCAAGTTGAGGGGACCCAGAAGAGAAGGGGGCATTGAAGACTGAGGCAGAGGTTAAAGTGGTACCACTTCAAGCCAGGGAATGCTGCCAGCCACTGGAGGGTGGGAAAGACCAGAATAGTCAGTCTTTCCTGAAGAACAGAGAGAACGTGGTCCTGTCAACACAGCAGATTTTGAATCTCAAACAGTAAGAGAATACATCTCTCTTGTTGCAAGCCAACAAGCCCATGGGGATTTGTTACAAGAACCTTAGCAAATGAATACAGATGGTGAGTCCAAAAGTAGTGTGTGCGTGTCGGGGGTGGGGGGAGAGATAAGAGGGAGGAGAAAGCTGTCAACTGAAGGTGTTCTTATGAAAGTTGAGCTCCAAAAGCTACTGACTCACCGTCTCGATGGGGAGCTTGGGGAGACCATATGAGGTGCATTTCAAAGTTGTGCGTGCCAGGGAAAGATAACTAACTAGGTCTTCACAGTTGTCTCTTGGTATCTTGGGAAATGGGATCCATGATACCTGACATAGCCACCATTAACCTCCACAGATGCCACCATCTCTCTTTTGTAATTAATTTTATTTTTTATTTTTATTTTTTCCTCTGTGTGTGTGTGTGTGTGTTACAACAATACTCTTTTTTATTAATACATTTTTATTATTATTTCAGCTCATACAAACTTATTAGGTACACCAGTTCCCTCCCTCCCTCCTCCTCCCCCTGTACCCCCTGTTCCCCCTCCCCACCCCTCTCCCTCCCCATCCTCCAGTGCCTCCCGCCCCAATTCCCAGAGAGTCCTTTCTTGTGCATGTCTGATTTTCCTCTGGGCCCTCCTCTCCGATGACATACAAGGACCCAGTGGCCTTTCCCTGAACCCTTTCCCGTGTTCCCCTTAGGTATAGGAACACTGCTGTGGCTGCCAATCCTTTGCCTCCAAGGATCTTGGTGCCTTTAGCAGATGCTAGACTTTGTGAGGTCAACAGTGTGTTGGACAATGCGCAGGGCATGCAAAGTCCAATTATGATTGCTTCAGCCCTAACTAGTATAGAGTATCTTACATATCATTGCTCCTCCCATCCTTTTGCTCTTACACTCTTACCACCCCCTCTTCCGCAAATTTCCCTGAGCTTCAAGATGGGGAGAGATTAAGCTGGCCTAGTTCTAGGTGGTTGATACAGAGTCTCTGAAGTTCTGGATTGTGGTTTGTACAATACTCTTGAATGTGTGTGCCTGTGGAGGACCCAAGGGAGCCATCTGGAACTACCCTAGATTGTTTCTCCACCTTATCACTTTGCTCTGGAATTTCCCAGGCTCTGACTTCCAGGACTAGAAGCATTTCTATGTGGCATCTGGGGTTCCAAACTCAGGTTCTTTTGCTTGCAAAGCAAAGGCTTCAAACCCTGAGCCTCTCCCCAGCCCAGATGTCGACATCTCTAAGTGTTCAAAACTTTCACACAAAATGGTGTAATGTTTGTTTAGAACCTAAGAAAGCTCTGGTGAACACAGATTGGCTTTTACAGAAGAAACAGTGCAGTCAGGGCAGTGGATAGGCAATGAAGCTTCAAATAGCTCTCCCCAGCAGAGTTTCACCACCTCCCTGCTTAACAGGTCTTCCCAGTTCTCTTGGAACAATGGTTCTCAGCCTGGGAGATTTTGTCCTACCACTCCCACACCATAGAATACTTAATAATGTCCAGAGACATTTTTAATCATCACAAAACAGGGGAAAGAAGCAATATTGGGGGAAGCTATTAAACATCCTAAAAGTACATAAGATGTACTTAGATGTGATGTGTACTTAGATACTTAGATGCCAGGTAATGCCCTGTCCTAGCATGCAAAGCTTTACAGATCCCACCTCTGCCAATCCTCAGACCTCTCTGCTCAAGACACATAAACTTCTCAGACTCTCAGCCACAGCAAGTGTCCCCACACATACACACCCTCAGCTATACCAAGTGCACACACACAGACACACAGACACATCAAGTGTCCCCATACATACAGACCCTCAGCTATACCAAGTGCCCCCACAAAAGACCCTCACACCAAGTGTTCCCACACATACAGACCCTCAGGCACACCAAGTGCATACACACCTGGACCTTCGGTCACAGTAAGTGCACACATACATGCACACACACACACACACACACCCTGAGACACACTAAGTACAACACACACTTGGATCCTCAGCCACAGATACACACATACACATACACATACACACACACACACACACACACACACAAAAAAAAAAAAAACCCTCAGGCATACCAAGTGAACACATACCTGGAACTTCAGCTTCCCCCGCCACCCAGACCCTCACACACATCCACAGCCACCTCAGAGACCCTTCCTCTTAGTCTTCCTTCACTGGCATTCTTCTGTTTAGTGGTCTGGTTTATTTCACTTTCTGAGACAGAGTCTCCCTATGTAACCTAGGCAGGCCTAGAACTCACAATCCTCAGCTTCTTGAATGGTGGACTACATGTTTACGCCACCACACCCAGCCTCCCTGGTCCTTTTCCCTGTTGGATATAATGTTGCTTCCCTCTGAGGCTTCTGATTTCCTAGCCACAATTTTTATTTGACATGTCCATCATTATGTAAGCTCCAGTGGGCAGAATACATCTGGACTACCAGCACAATTCCTTCCCTAAAAGCATGACCCTAGTCAGGGTAGGCTATTTTACTGAAAGCCATTAAAGAAATACTTGGAATATTATCTGTTTGATGTTTTGTGAGGCAGAAACAAATGAAGATATCCCTCATCAAAGAAGAAAACTGAATAAATTCATTTTTCCATCCCTTGTAGCTACTCTTCTTATTCTGTGAAACAATACTTATACTCAACTTAGGGAGAAAAAGGTATTTATTTGGCTTAGAATTCCTGAGTCCATTATGACAGGAATAATAGCAAAAGGCATGGCTACAGGCAGAAACAGGAGAGTAGCTTAGGTCTTCAAAGCCCTACAGAGAGAAAGACAGGAGGGCTGTGCTACCAAACCTCAAGTTCCATCCCTGTGATGTCCCTTCCTCCAGCAAGCCTCTACTCTTAAGGATGTCACAATCTTCCCAGACATTATTAAGGATTCAAAGACATCAGACTTTGAATCTGAAAAACTCTTTCAAACCATGATACCACCTTAGATAGAGCACCAAAAATGCACTTGATTTATTCTCTTTCCCAACATATTATTAACATGATATCAGCGAAATTTTCAAAAGGCACAGTCCTTCAACATCAAACAAATGGGAAGAGATTTCATTGTATCAAAGAGTTAAAAAAAAAAAAAACAGATGAGAGCCTTTGATAAAATGGAAGCCGAAGATGGTTCAGGGATATACAATCTTCTGCCCAGCAGAACCCAGAAAGGCTCCGCATTCGAGAAGGGGCCCCCAAAAGGTAGGTCAACTGATATTTGGCCTATAGACCATTATTCCTGGTGGACTCACTTATACTCTTTCTTTTCTTTTTTTCCAACTAAAGAAAGTGAGTCAACCACCTGGGGAATAAATGGGATTCTATGAATATTATACTTGGTTAAAAAATATAATCTAGATTTTTGGTGCCTGCAGGCCTGTTCCTTGGCTGCTTTCCCAAGGTGAAATCAAGTATTACAAAAGTCCTATCCCAGCCCATTAGAGTTAGAGACAGTCCCAGCAGAAGAGATAAGCAGTCACAACCCTGAAAGATCAGACCAGTCTCCCACTGGATTGAGAGGCAGATGAGCAAACTACTGCAGGACCAGCAAGGAATAGCCAAAAAAGGAAGAAAACTGACCCGAGAAAAGTAAATTAAAGGGAGACAGGAGTTGAAGCAGGGGAAGATACTATTATCCTCAGAAATTTACAAAACATGCTTCACCCATTTAAAAATGAGCCTTTTAAAAACTGAAAGAATAAGAGTTCATAGAAATTCAACATAAGAGACATGGTTGACATGCTGAAAATTTGAAAGGAGGACTGGATGGCAAGTCTGAGGAAAATTTCCCATATGCCACAGAAAGAGACACACTATGCACCCCTCATGGGCCACAGGAAGAGACGTACCATGTATTTTATGTGAGCCACAGAAAGAGATACTATGTGAGCTATAGGAATAAGACAGAGCAGGTAGAAATTGCAGCTTGAAGAAGAAAAAGAAGAACATGTGCTAAGCTGAAAAAGAGATGTGATTTTCATGTACAGGGGACCCACAAAGTCTGGGTATACAGGCACAGCTGCACAAGTCCATACCCCCAACACTTGGGAAGCAGACTCCAGAACAGCCTGGGCTACTTAGTGATACCTTGTCTCAATATATATATATATATATATATATATATATAAATGAAAACAAAAGAAGTCACAGTATTGAACAGAATGTCTTTAAAGAAACCCACATTCAGAAGTCTTGTTCTGCAATTTCAGAGCATTGGTGATGGAACTTAATAGCGAGAGATTCTGAAGGGGACACTAGGCAGCACACACCGAGGGACAAGATTCAGACTGATGACAGCTTAAATCAAAGTTCCAAGTGCAGGTCTTTCATCTACAAAGTGGGACTCACAGAAGTACCACAGGGTGGCTGGGAGTAGTAAAAGGATTCATTTGCAGAGCCTAAGGCACAGGGAGTGCTGTCTGTTCACCTCTGCTGTTCATTCACAGCGTAAAGCTTGTCCAAGCAGTTTGCAATCACTCGCCACAGATGAAGTGCTTGCCTCTCCCTCATTCTTTTCATCCTGTGGTTGTAAAGCAGCTGTGTGACTGGGGGTGTGGGGAGGCTGGGATGTGACTGCACCCCTTCCCCTAAATCAATCCTTTCCCCACCAAACCACTAGCTAAATCAATCCAGTGCAAGTAAAGCTTGTGCCTTTGTCCACCGGTGACTGAAGGAAAAATCTCCCCTGCTCTCCTGTCTTGTATCACTCAGAGATGTCTATGAATTATTATTGTACTGTAAAGGATCCATCGAGGAGGAGATCAAAGCCAAGTCACAAAGCCACACAACTGCCTAAAATTTCCAGTGATGCAAACAACTCAGCTCTGTTCTTAAAATCATTCTGAGTTTTCTGTTACACTCATCTGAAAGCAGTGCTCCTGTAGGCCTGAGCCTCCAGACCAAGCCCAACCTGCACCACCTGTTACCTGGATGATGTAAGACAATGACAAGCCTTTGGATGAAGCACTGATAGAAGAGAAACTCAGGGTCATCAGCAAGGCCACAATGAAGGTGATGATGTTCATGAGGATGTCCATTCTTAGAGCAAACCACCTGAGTGCACAGTTGAAGTACAGGAGGTGACTGGAGTTCTCATCATTTAGCACCTTGAACCTACAATTGAAAAAGAACCCACAAACATTGAGGTGTGCATCATTAGCTCCTCCTCTTCCTCTCCCCCTCCCCATCTTCTTCTTCCTCTCTGCTTTATTCTTTCTTTTCCTTCTCTTTTTTTGAAACATGGTATGTCTATGTGGCCCAAGTTAGCCTTGAAGTCACAACTCTCCTGCGTCATTTTCCAAAGTATTGTGATTAGTATAGCTGGTTCATATAATAGTTCTATTTTTCTTTTTTTAGGAAACCTTCATGTCAATTTCTATAGAACATACAGTTTGTACTCCCACCAGGAGCATGTAAGGATTTCTCTTTTCCCACAGCTGCACCAGCACTTGCTGACATTTGTTTACAGCTGCACCAGCACTTGCTGTCGTTCGTTTTGTTGACTGGAGTGAGATGGAATCCTAAAACAGCTTTAATTTGCCCTTCCCCGTTGCCTAAGGATATTGAACACTATTTAATGTTTTTTATTGGCCATTTTTGTCCTTTTGAGAAATATCTTTTAGGTTCACTAGTTCATGTACTGGTTAGATTATTTGAGTTTAAGGTAATTTTGCAGTTCTTTATAGAGTCTAGATACTAATCCATGCCTGATGCATATTCAAAGATTTGCTTCCCATTCTATAGACTGGGAAGCTTCTCTCTGCTGATGATTTTCATTTATGTCTAGTTTTTTAATCATGAAATCCTGTTTGTCAGTTATTATTTTCTGTGCCATTAGAATTTTTTCCCAGAAAAATCTTTGCCCATGCCTTTATCTTGAAGTATTTTGCCTGTGCCTTCTAGCAGTTTTAATATTTCAAGTCTTACACTCAGGTCTTTGATCTATTTTTAACTGGTTTTGTGCAGAGAGAGATTGTAAATACAGTTTCATTTTTCTACATGTACTGCAATGCTGTTTATTGAGGCCTATCTTTTCTCCAGTGTATGTTTTTGACAATTCTGTGGCTATTGTGTGTGGATATAGGTAAGACCTTGAGCACTGTATTCAATGAGAGCAGTCAGAGTGAAGACTGTGCTTCACCTGGAGAAGAGATCTTTCCCTCCCCTATTTGTTAGAATGTTGGCTATAGACTTGTGATATGTAGCCTTTAGTATCTTAAGAGAGGTTTTCTTTCAAGCCTAGTTGTTTGGGGTTTCTATCAGGAAGGTATTTTGAATTTTGTCAAAGAGCTTTTCTATACCAATTGAGTATTTTTGTGTTGCATTACATTTATTGGTTTGTGTATGTTGAACCAGTCTATGGGTGTCCTTATCAATGAGGTGTGTTTCTTGATGACAACAGACTACTGGATCTAATTTTCTTGGGAGGCAACATTTTGAAATAGGTAAACCAGGCTGGTCTTGAACTTACTGTGTAGCCAAGAATAACCTTGAACTTCTTTCTATATCTCCCAAGTGCTGTAAAGACAGGTTAGTGCTGTTATACTTATTTAGATCTCATTTCTTAAACCAGGTAGCCAGCTTGAATCTTTCAACTGATGAGTTGAGGTCAATTACATTTGAAGTTATTAATGAGAGATGTTTATCAATGCCTCTAATTTTGGGTTGTTTTTCTAGTTGACTGGGTCAGTGTTTGTTTTTTTTCTTTCTCCCCTATTGATACTAGGAATTCACCATGTTGAACCATAGTGAATTCCTTCCTGGCTCTCATTTTTTCACCTTTTCCTGTCGGTGAATTTTACTCTTTCCCTTGCTCTCATGATTAAGACTGACTTTGTTTTTCTTCTATGTCCTTTTGAGTATTGTCATAATTAGGCACAGGTGTCAACTTGACAGTTGAAGGTTTGAGCTCTGGGCACATTTGTAGAGAGTTAGTGGTTGGGTTAAGCCCAGAGCAAACCTGCAGGAGATTGTCTAGCCGATGGGAAAGACCCAGTCCATGGTGGGTGGGACTAGGCCCTGGAATAAAATACATAGAGCTGATTGAGAAAGTTGACATCCTTGTGTACATTTGGCCAGACATGCTGGTCTGGCAAGTAAGGATCCTCCCTCTCTCAACCATTACATAGAGATGGCGTGGCCAGTTCCTTTGGTCTGATGTTGGTGCGTGCTCTCCCGTCAAGCTGGACTACAAACTGTAATCAGACTATTGTAAGAAAATAAACCCCTTGTTCCCTTAAGCAGTTTGATGGTCATTTATCAGCAACCATGCAGGCAACTGCAACAAGTATCCTCTGCAGTGAGGTTTGGTGGTCATGAACTACTTTAGTTTGTACTCATCTTGAAATGCCTTGATTTCAGCTTCAGTTTTAAAATGTAGCTTCACTGTATATAGCAATCTCAGTTGGAAGCTGTTTACTTTCAGGTATTGAAGTACACTGGCCATACTTTCCCGGCTAGTGGAGTTTCTGATCATATCTCTAGATGATGTTATTGTGATGTTTCTGTCCTTGTAGGTGAGTTGGCATTCTCTTGTTACACTTTTATAATGTTATTTTTATTTTTCACATCTTGACTGTGTCATAAAGGGTTTGTCTGTTGTCAGGTCTATTACAGTTTCTGAATGCCTTGAGCTTGGATGTTCATTTCTTCCTCAAGATTTGGGGAATTTCACAATAGTTAGTTATTCCCTTAGCCCCTTCTCCTATCTCTTGGATTCTTAGTTTTCATCTCTCAATAGCATCCTGGAAGTCCCATATATTGTAGTAATTTCTTATTGATACTTAAGTGTATTTTTCCTTCACTTTGACCTCCATCCCTAATATTTTTTTTTCCTGCTTGGTCAAATTGGTGATGATTTCTACTGTGTTTTTAATTTGGATCATTGATTTCTTTGTTTCTAACTCTTTTTTTAACCTCAATTCCCTTTAATTACTTCTAGTTACTCTTTTGGTAACTTTTTCACCCATATTGCTGACTTTCTCATCCACGGTACTTAGTTTTTCCTCCTCAGGTGGCTCTGACTTTCCTCTTTAGGTCCTGTATTGAATGCATCCATTTGTTTGTATCTACCTCTCTGAGATCAACTGGTCACTCTTACTAGTAAACATTTGAAATTGTCATCTGGCGTTTATCTTTTTAGATATTTTTAGTTCAATAATTGATGAGTTGATCTTTAAGAGGAACATACTGCCTTGCTTTGTTATCATTCTTGTGCTTCTATGATGAGATTTACATATCTGTTGGTTTGGCTATCTTTTCTACTTTTATTTGCTTAATAAGCAACTGATACTTTTAAATTAACTTTCAGGTCAGAGTACAAAGTAACGGGTTTCTTCATGGCATCTTCATATATGTATCTCATCATACTTTCTCATTTGTTCCCTCTCTCACTGCCTTCTCCTGTGCCTGCTCAGCCCCCACACCAACTGGTTCCTTTCTTCCTTTTTCCCTCCTCCTTCAGGAAGCCATTTCCTTAGAGCTGTGTTTGACTCGGCCTCTTTTCGATGAGTCACTTAACTTCTATATACTCTTCAGGCATCCTGTTCACCTTTGCAGATATCTAGTGCTTTTCTTCTTTGCAACAGAGTCTATTTTTTCTTATTCTGGCTCATCTTCACTGAGTCACCGCAGGGGAAGCTTCCAGTCTACCATTTCATCTTGACACTGTAGCATGCATTTCTACGGTATGCTAGGATTCTGAAGCAAGGTGATTCCAGAAAAACTGACTAATCTAGTCTTCGAGTTTTAAAAAGAAGGAACAGGCCCAGTCATAAAATTAAAAGTATAGGCTTTAAAAATCATTTTATGAAAAAAAATCATTTTATGAGTTTAGATATTTTGAGTTACCTCTGTAATCCCAACACTTTTAGAGGAGGAGGCAAGAGATTTCACATTATAAGCCAGCCTGGGGTGCATATCAAGACCCTGTCTCAAAAAAAAAACCCTAAAAGTACATTTTATTTTTATAAAGAATATGCCATAATATGAAATGCTATTTACAATTCTTAAAAAAAAAACAATTTAGGTATCAGTGATATAGTTCTGTCTGTAAGGTGCCTATTTGCAATCTGGTGACCTGGGCACAATCCCAGAAGCCAATATAATGGAAGGAGAGAACTAACTTCCAAAAGTTATCTTCTGAATTCCACATATACACATGATCTCTCTTTCTCTCTCTCTCTCTCTCTCTCTCTCTTTCTCTCTCTCTCTTTTTTCACACACACAACACCCCACACACACATATACAAAGCTACTGCTGAGCCACACCCACAGTCAACCTTCTCTATTGCTGAGTCACACGCCCACACTTTACTGCTGAGTCACACCCCCAGTGAACCTACTACTGCTGAACTACATTCCCAGTCCTTTTTCTTGATTTTTACCTGAGACAGAGTCTCATAAAGATGTCCATACTGACCTGTGACTCATACTGCAGTCAAGAAAAGCCTTAAACTTGTGATTCTCCTGTTCTGCATCCTGAATAGCTAAAATTATAGACCTATGCCACCAGAAGAGATGCCTGTGGATAATTTTTACATAATTTTTTTACTATGTCTGTGTTTTGATTGCAATCCATCATGTGAAGTCAAACGTAGAATTTTCCCTTTGCAGTATCTTAGCAGCACTCAAAAGATTTTGGATTTAGACACAGTTCATTTTGGATTTTTGACTTAGGAATATGCAGCATGTACATAAAAACATGAACATGGTCAGAATTTGAGGCTTATGAGTGATTTTTTTTTCTACTTTTTACTTTCCCTTATTTTCCTGAATTGAGTATATTTTACAATTAAGGGTGAAAAAATAAAATATTTGAAGTCATATACTGAGCTACAAGTATAGTTCAATGGTGGACTACTTACCTAGTGTGCATAAAGCCATTGGTTTATATCCAGTTCCATACATGCATTCTCTTTCTCTCTCTCTCTCTCTGTCTTAAAGACACATAATTTGCATCTTTTGGGGACCCAAATACTGGAAATAGAACTCCTGCCTGATTCTGCCAGCCCTTCACTGTGATCTGTCCCCAGCAGTGCACATTTCCCCTCTGGGGGTCAAAGAAGTCTGGGATCTCCCACTGGGGCAGGGTAGAGGTAAAAAGAGCCTGCAGGGGGGCCCATCAACTCACTTGCTGATGCATTCCTCATTTTTGCTGTAAGCATGGATGACGCCCAGACCCTGCATGGAGGAGGTGATGTGAGAGAACCAGGGTGACCGGCTGATGTTTTCCACCTGCTTGAGCTCCTGAACTCCCCGGTGAAAAATGCTGCAGGGGAATGACAGAGGCCAACGGGGGAACCAAGTGAGGTCTCAGAGAGCTCTCCCTCAGCACAGGCCACACACATTACCCTCCACGTTGCAGTTAAGTCAGAATGGATGCTGTAGCTGGGGAAGAAAGAGGCTTACCATTCCCCTAAGGACATGCTGTCTTGGTCATGTGAGAAAAAGGCATCTGAGAAGCGTGAGTATACTGTTGTTTCATTTGCTGTTAGACCTGAATGTTCATTGTAACAATGGCATGAGGCACAGAATGTGGTTAGAGTCTTTGAAAACACAAACTTTTCATATAGTACAGCTCCCTGAACACACAATGACCTTTTTTTAAAAAAATATCTGGCCATAGAAAGAAGGATTTAAGCAATTTTGAACTATCGTGATAACCTTAGGAGCTGAGTTTGGATCCCAAGCCTTATAGTGTGTCGCCTTGCTCCTTACATGGGAACTGCAGGAACTGTGCTGAGAGACCTGTGTGCTGGAGCATGTCCCTTTGCTGGCTGTGAGAGAATCAGCCTTCCTCTAGACTCTCAGCTACACAAGCACGTGGAGCAAAGGAGACCCTCATTAGTTTAGAGCTTAGTTAGGAGTTTTACAATAAGTCAGTCAAGGTTCCCTCTGGTCTTTCTGGTATTTAAACAAACAAATAAATAGTTGGTGCATGGGGCAGATATTAAAAAACATTAAAAGTCAATCAACAGCATAAACCGAAGAGTAGGCAGCCACAGTGGCCAGGTATGGGGGATCAGAGCTCAGGGAATCCATTTGGTGTAGCGACTCCATGACATGTTTTATCTTTCAGAAATTATTTTTAACTCCTCGTCATTGCTTGAATGTGAGTTTCCCCCACTCACCCACTCTTCACGGGCTCATGTGTTTGAATCCTTAGCTGGTGTAGTGCTTCGGAAAGTTGTGGCACATTTGGGAGGTGGAACTTTACTGGAAGAAAAGATGTCACAGGGGGCGGGTCCTGAGGTTTGGTAGCCAGTCCTGTTTCCTCTCAGCCGACTCTTACTCTCTGTGCCTCCTGATAACTATGGTAACCTGAATCAGCCACCTGTTTCTGCCTCCGGCCATGCCTTCTGCCATGGGGTTCCCCCTCCCTAAATGGACATTATATCCCTTCTGGAACCATACGCCAAATAAATCTTTCTTTCTCCCTTAAGTTGCTTCTATCTGAGTATATTGCCTTACAGCAGAAAAAAGAAAAAGCAACTCTAACACACATCATCACAGCAAAGCCTTCAATTGGAAATGTGTATCCTTTCTCAGTAACCTAAGAGTGCTTCAGTGATAGCCTGTTCTACCAGGTCCCGATACACTAGTGCTAATGCCCATGACCCCTCCTCCCCCCATTAGAGTGCAAATCCCGCTTCTTCCAGCGTATCTTCACACATCCATCCCTGGACTTCGTGAACAAGCTTCAATTCAAAGCAAACTGCAGTTGTGACTATTCAAACAGTTTCTTCCCCAGACCACCAATGTCTTGGCATATCAGTCCCTATCTTAGGTCATCCTTGGTTGTTCTGGCGTTCCTAACACTCAAAAGTCTATCAGTTGTGAAACCCAATGGCTCTATCTTGTCCATGTCACTCAAATCCACCCCTCTTTTCCCAGTGTGTCTACCCATGTCTTGTCCTCATCAAGTCTTACCCAACATTATGTTCTATTTCTAAGTAACAAGGAATTAATCATCTAAGTATCATTTGTCTTCTGGCTCTTCTGAAGCAGACAGGGCATGAGGAGGAGGAATTTTGGAGATGGTGAAACAGATCTACAACATCACAAGGTTCTGCAACTAGTTTTGAGGCAAAGCTGGAAATCTGGTACAAATTTTTCTAATTTATGACCCTGTGCTCCCAGCCTGATATCCCACATGGTGCTTGCTGAGAACCTTTGCTGACCTCCTGCATGAACTGGGAGTGTGTCGCTTCCTTTTGCTCCCCTCCAAGTGGGTCTGCACAGCTCCAGAAGGGATCTCAATGTCCATCATGCCTTCATCTTTATCAACCTGTAGCTAGGGTGGAAGCTGCTTTCCAAAACTCAGAGAATCCACTTTACATTCCAACAGCAGGAATGGAGGACCCCAGTGGCTAAACATATCAATAGACAGATAGCACCCTCAGTTTCCTGGCCCAGGACCAGTGAAATAACCTCCCAACAATTTATCCACTTCTCAGGATTGCTCTGGTACTAAAAGTCAGATGTGTACAAAGTATTTAGTAAGTTCCAAAAATAATGGCTATATTAACAGGGAAGAAAACAGGCACTCAACATCATTGACTCCCAGCCATTGTGCATATTTACTTGGTGTGAATGTGTATGTGTGTACATTTGTGTTCATGAGTGGGTATGTGTGTGTGTGCGCGCGCACAAACACTCCACTTGTAAGCTGTGTACTAGGCCTACCGTAAAAGAATGAAGAAGACGACAGCAAGGCCAGCCAAGATCAGAAGGACCACAGGAAACACCGCAGCCAATATCACGAGAATAAACAGCACCATAAAAAACTGCTGGAAAAAGTTCTCAGCATGAAACGGCAACCTCACATCCAGCTCGTCCATATCTTTAGAAAATCGGTTCATTAGCCGGCCAGTGGGGGTTGTGTCAAAGAAACTCATTGGACTCTTTACTATCTGTGGATAAAAGCAGAGAGTTGAGTTGGGTGAGTGTTTTAGTGGAACCTGGCTACTCAGGCACGCTGCAAAGGATAGAGAAAGGGCCAGAATTTCTTTTCCAGAGTGTAGTTCAATGGACCCTAGGAAAGTGAGGATGGATGTTCTCTATCCTTGTAGCCATAGCAAGTGAATGGGGGACGATTGTGCCTCTGTGGGGGCCCTGTGGCTCATTTTCCTCTCCGGTGCTGACTGAAAGGGAAAAACTGATGCTTGGAAGAAGGAGGGATTTTGAACCCAGGTCAATCAAGTTCTATCAGTCTCTTGATGCCAATGTGTGGCGCATACCCAGGTGCTCTTTAAGGGCCCCTCATAACCAATGGCTGCTATTCACTATAGCATAGGATGTACAGGGAACCAGGAGTACGTCTTCAGGATGCTGCTGTAATTAGGTCTGTTAAGAGCAAGAAGCACATCCACAGTGACTCCCCTATCTGCCCCTCAGCCTAGCCTGAGGTTCTACAATGTGCCTTTGTAGATTGCTGCAAATAGCCAACACACTTGGCAGAAGGAATATGTTTTGCAAAGAAGATGATCTGGCTTTTCTCCAAGAGTCAACTCTGAAGGTGCCCTGGTGGAAGCTAGAGAGCCTAGAAAACACAAGGGGACTCTGAGAGGATTCCAAGAAAGCACGGTTCCGTGCTGCCCAATGTAAGGCTACAACTTCACCAGCATTTCTTGGAGAGGCCATCTTTTCCTCCTCCTAATAAGATAGCAACTTCGCTTTCCTCTGGACTGTGTGCTAAAAATCATGGGTGCCTTTGGAGGGCAAACAAAGAGGTTCTTCTAAGTGCTATTCTAAACCCAGGCTCCAGGCTTCTGTCCCCAGAGCCCAGTGCAGTGCCTGACACAGTGTAAGGGTGTAACAAACTCTGCGCACTGAATCATCAGTGTGTCTGCAGTCCCCGGAGCTGTTACCTTGTTGAACACTCTGTTGTGCAGGGAGGAGGATGCCATCAGTGTAATCTTAGTGAAGGTGAAGCCTTTGATGATGCCAAATGCCGGAACAGACACCATGCTTGCTACATACACCAACTGGTACATGTGGTGTTTGGTGTCTTCCACAGTATCACATGTCTTATTGGTATGGGGTCCACAGATGACCTTTGGAGATACACAAAAGAAAAAACAAAAATTTGTAAACCTTTCGAGAGAAAGGGCTCTTCTAGCCTATTCCAGAGACTCTTCCCAGTGAGAAAAAACTAAAAAAAAGAGCATATGGTCCTTTAAAAAAAAATGAATCAAGTGGGGCTGGGGAGATGCTCAGTGGGTAAAATGTTTGCCATACATCTATGAGGACCTCAATTCAGACCCTGAGGACCTATAACCCAAGTTTTCTGGTTACCCAGTCTAGCTTTGAATTCAATGAGGTACCTTGTTTCAAAACATAAAGTGAGGAGAGAGAGAGAGATACCTAAAGTCAACCTCTAGCCAACACACATTCACACACACACAAATCAAATAAAAATAAGATTAAAGACAAGATTTAGTCAGGTAGATAAAATCAAGTCAGTTCCTCAGGATGCCTCTGCCAAGGGCCATCAGAAAGAAGGCAGGTAAACATGTGCTGGGCTGCTGTCCCAGAACTACCTCGGGAGACCTAAAGTGATTCTAGGCTAGAAAGATCCACAAGCAAAGAGTCTTTGATTCTGAGAAGAATAGGAATCAGTCTCCAGCCTGCTCTGTCCCTCCTAAGATTTAAGGGACTCAGAGGCCTTTCTCTGGCCTTTCTCCAAGGATCCAGGCAAGAAAGAGGCAGCCTCAAAAGCCCAAGAGGACTCTGGGAGGATTCCGAGAAAGCATGATTCCATGAGGATGCAAGTTCACCAGCATTTCTGGGAGAGGCCATCTTTTCCTCCTCCTGAGAAACTGACAGTTTCGCTTTCCTCTGGGCTGTGTGCTGAAAGTCAAGAATGCCTTTGGGGAGCAAACAAACATGTTTCTTCTAAATGCCATTCTGCTGATTACTGTAATGGAGGAAATGTAAACCAGAGGCGGCTGATGGATGAGTGTCTGCACAGGCAAATGCATCCCTGGGGAGTTCACTGAGGAAAGGCTAGACTTGGAGAGGACCCTTTGCTGTGCTATAGATTGTGTCCACGGCCTGGGGGAGGAAAGTTGGTCGGGAACAATCGCAGCCATCTCTCACTGTCAGGCATGTTCAGTAGCCTCCAGAAGTAGTCCTGAGCCGATAGGGTGATGCCAACTTTGAGCCTACGCCTGAGATTCTCCAAGGGCTCCTCAGGACAGAGGACCTGGGAGAATACAGGTCATTCTCTCACTCTGTGAGAGTGAATGGCCTCGGTAAGCTGAATCAACAGCTTTTCCCCTCCCCCAAGTCCTATGCATCCTCACTTTCATTGTCATGGCAACAAAATGGTACCACAATGTGCTCTTAGAGGATGTGCAGAAGACCCCTTGCCCACCATGCTCTGGGGCTCCAGAAAAAGCTCTGAGACTATTGGCAAGCTCGAGGGAAAGCAAACGTATTATTCCCACTCAGGAATGACCCTGGCCAAGATGAGAACCTTGGACAGCAAAGAAAGCCCCTACAGCATGTTCAGAGATGGTCTGTTTCCTGTTCCCTTCAGGACAACTTTCAGGGAGCAAAGCTATGTAGAACCTCCTAGCACCAAGGGGTGTCCACAACAGGATGCCATTTTTCTCTTCTGAGACAGGAATGCAGTAATAATCCATGTCCAACTGTCCAGGCTCTCTCTGTCCTTCCTCAGGAAATTCAAGGCCTGATGCAGAACTGCTCTCTTCTCATGCTTAACCCCACACGCCTTTCAACTCTGAAGGACAGGTGAGCTTCCTGATGCTTTTCAAAAGCGCGGAGGGACTGCAGGAGTTTGAAGCATGTGGCATAAGCAACCAGCCTCAACTTCACGAAAACGACAAGGGGACAACGGAGAATGCACCATGCATTCGTGCTCTGCGTTTGCAACCTTTTGCTCCACAGTGCAGACTCAACCTTACCAAAGCAAACTCACCTGGGAGTTCCTGTCTAACCAGAGTCCCAACCACCAGGTGCTGAAGGCGGAGCTCCCCATCATCATGAAGAAGAGAAACAGCACCAGGAAAGAGATGAGGTACCCTGCCAGAGAAGCGGAGAGGTCCAGGGGAGTTACAGATGAGAGGGGCACTGGTAGGTTTACTCACCCTGAGCCCAAGTCCTTGAGATCTGGAAAACTCAAAGCCTGTAGGAAAAAAGCTACCCACTGCAGGGATCCATATTCTAAGAAGCTGATTCAAGATATCTGAATGTTAGACCCTTGCATCTCAATAAGGACATCTGTTATATCTGGTTGGAACATGGGAGCAAATGGATAACATGTTGCACAAACCTCCACTGTGAAGTTTCTTTTATTTGTTTGCAACAGTGTTTTTCTATGTTGTTCAGGCCAACCTTAAACAAGGTGGCAAAAACTGGTCTTGAATTCATGATCTTCCTGCCTCAGCTTCATCTCAAGGCTAGGAGATTACAAGCATGTGCCACCATGTCCATGAAATCCCATTTAATGATAACAATTCAATGATTTAAAACAAAGCAATGGCCTGGTGCAGAGCCACCAGTCTGTGGTCTCATGCTGGTCACCCAGCGCTGGGGATGCTGAGTCAGGTGGATTACAAGTTCAGTCCAGCCTGGGCTTCATACTGAGTTCCAGGCCAGCATGGGGTACACATAGACCCTGTCTCTAAATCCCCAGTCTTATTGGGAGAGACTTGCACATGCAGACAGGCCCTGCATGATGGGCCAACTGCAATTAGTGTACATGTGGAAGGACCCTTCATGGCTCCCAGCTGCTGCCCACTCAGCTCCAATAAAACACAGCCTGGCAGCTTTAGTGGGGGATAAAAGACGACTCTATTTAAAAAGCTGTATTATCACACTTTAGGCTTCAGGGGAAAAAAAATAAAAAGCATTGATAAGCAGCCTTAGCATAAAAAGAGTAATTGGTGAAGGAATCATAAAATGTGAACACAACAGTTTAAGAACAGATTTTTTAAATGCAAATTAAATCAAGAAACCCGATGTTTTATACCAAACCTCCAGAAGCTTTAATATACGTGTGATATGTTTTCCAGGTCACGATTCCTTCCTGGGGGGATTCAGTCTGGATGAGCTGGTGCACTGGAGCTATGGAGACAAGCACAGAGCCACGAGCCTTGCAGCTGGGGTGGGACACAGGGCAAAGCTGCCTGCACTTCCGCACACTCCCTCCCCTACAGAGGGGACTTGCAGTGCACGCTCCCGTTTTCCCCAGGGATTTTCTAATTCTTAACATACTTTTGCTCATTTTTTAAATTTGATTTTCAATACAACCAGTGAGGCAGGTGACTTTGGACCCAGCAATTTATTATGTGCTTGGACACAGATCCAGGGTTGGGCTGGTCCCTCTTTCCTCGAAGCATACCCCTACAGAAGACACACGCACATGTTCAGCTGGCCCTCTCTATCTACAGGCTATACATCTAGGAGTCAGCCTGGCTTGAATTGAAAAATCATTGAAAAAACTGTGCTCATCCTGAATATGCATAGACTTTTCCCTGTTGCTTGTGCCCTAAATTATGCAACTTAACAACTGCTTATATAGAACTAACATTGACCAGGGAGGGTGCTATACATAAAACAGAGGTGGCATCAGATGAGCTGGAGGCTGTATGAGGGTTATTTCAGAATGTTGTGCTATTTCATAGATATCATGAGCATCTTGGTGTATATAGGAATTCCTGGAACCACCCCTAAGGATACCAAGGGGTGACCTAGTTCATTTGAGAGCTAAGGGGAACAGAGAAGGGAGGGCAAAAGGCAAAGCTATGGAGAATCTAGCACCTACTGCTGGCAGCTTAACCCCACGCAGAGAGATAGAGAGATGGAACCAGGGAAGACACACATTTTGGATCTTCTCATATTCTGAGAGGGGCAGGGTTTCCTTTACCAGCTCCTCTTGCACACTGGGAAGACCTACTCCGCAATTTGACTTGAGGTTACCAGTGAACCACTGGGGCAATGGATGACTATGGTAGTTGGAAATTGAGCCCATGTGCACTATTGTGACAAGGACACCACAGGACCTTTGTAGCAGGCAGCAGGAGGCCCCAAGCATGCTCCTAGGTCAGCTAATGTGTGAACCCTTAACCCCTTTGTCGGGCTTTCCCAAGGCCTCCCCTGTTCCCCCCCCCCCCAGGTGTGAGGGGAAACAATTTAGGGGCTTGGGGTTCTGATTAGAGCTCCTCCAGACACCAAACCCCACTGCTGCCCCTTCTCTCTCCTCCATCGAGCAACCTGAAAAAGTCCTCCACAGCAGAACCATAAGCAGCACTGGCTTCTGTTCACAGAAGAAAGTAGAGGTGCATGAAAGAGACCTTGCACGTGGACGCTTTCCCACCACAAAGATACCTGCTCTGCCTGGGAACCCTATCAGCTTCTTCAGAATGTTCCACCTCCTTCTCCAGCTGCAAAATGAGGGAGAGGAGGCAGAAAAGGGCATCTCAGGGCATAACAAAGATCCAGACCTTTCAGCCTGCCAGCCCAGCTGGAAGGTAGGTCGAAACCTTTTTGGTCTCCTCATGCTTTAGAAAACACTGCAGAGGTGTGCGAGGTGGGCAATGTGGCCTTAGGCTGTGCCTTTCCCTCCCGGAAATCAGGTGACTAATCTTGGACGGTAGGATCAGTCTCCAGTGCAAGAATTAATTCACAATCTGCTTTCCTCTCCAGAGGAGGCGGCAGTAACACCTCAGGAATAGGGGTCATTCTCACAACAGGATCCTAAATGCTGAGCAGTCTGGAGTTTTTCCCAAAAAAGCATGGGAGCGCTATCTGGGAACTTCCTTTCAGCCCAGGAAGACTTATGAGCTGTAAAGATAAGTTGTCTTTCCAAATGTGCATGCATATGTCACAAGCAGCATTCTCAGTGCCAGATTCCACCCATTCGAAGGCTGTTTTTTTTTTCTCTCTCTCTCTCTTTACAATTTAACATTCTAAAATCTAGACTTGCCTTCCATTTGATAGGTGATATCATTTAATTGGCAGAGAGGTCTTTTTCTTTCTAACTGCTATATAAAGGGATGGTGAACTTGGAAAGCTGAATGGCATCTTAAATCTGATCACATGTACGGTCTGGATTTTCATATTTCCGCTTCTCGTTTGGTTGATTTTGCTTTGCTTTAAGAGACAGAGTTTGCTAAGTGGTGTGTACAAAGCTTGAACTCATGGTCCTTTTGCCTCAATCCTCCTGTGCTGGGATTACAGGCAAGAGGCACCATGTGTGGTCAAAACACATTTTTTTTTCTTACTACACATTAGTGAGGATCAAAACTCTAATAGAAAGTCACCATACAGTGGGTATTTTGATGACTCGCAGCCCCTACCCTGCACAGGCCAGAGCATAGAGTTGATGATCTGAGGACAAGGGATGGATGGACACAGTCTAAGGAAGAAAGCAGGTGGCCTCAAAAACTGGCCCTGCCAGCATCACCGCCCTTCTCCTACCCCAGGAATTTTCTCGTGGCCTCACCTTCTGCCATCTGCTCATCACGTTATGTCTAGAAAACTCCTAAATATCCCTGAAGGATCAGAACAAAGTGTTGCCCACTCTGTGAAGCCCTCCCTGGACTGTTTGCTACTTCCCCCAGACACCATTACGCACATCCCTGTTTCCCATCGTTGTCTGTTTGCCTGTTAGCCCTGACAGGCCATAAGATCCTGTGAAAACATCTCTCTTCTCTTCCAACCCTGCTTGAGACTTGATCCACAACATGATGCTTATTATTTGTATGAAGAATGAAAAATTTTATCCACCATTGATTCCTTCACTGCTTCTCAAGCCTATATCAATTTTCTCTGTGAAGTGGGGGGAGGGAGGGGCACCGCTGTTGGGTTTGCTTTTGCTTCTGTTTTGTTCTTATGTGTTATTTTAACCTCTCCAGTGAGCAGTGGTCCTAACTATCAAAGATCATGATGCCTCAGGCTGTGCTAATCACTTCATGTACAGCATCTCATTTAACCATTGTAGAGACTGGTGGGGTTGGTTTTATTATGTCCCCCGTTTCATAGATTAGGAAACTGAGGTTCCCAGTGGTCAGGTTTCCTACACAAGGTCACAAAACTTGTCAGGTGCAAACTAGAATTTGGATTCATGTGCTGCATGAATCAGAGATTTATTTAGCCTTGTCACCAAAGAAAGGGTTTATGTTGGCCCATGGTTTCAGAGGGTTCACTCTATCACAGTGGAGAGGGCATGGCAGAACATAGCAGCTCACCCCAAAGTGGCCAGGAAGCAAAGAATGACTGCCTTACTGGTTGTCTTCTCCTTTCTCCTCCCCTTTCATGCTATCTAGGTTCCCAGCCTATGGGATGGTGCTACTCTTCATTCAGAGTGAGTCTTCCCTCTTAGATAATGTCTCTGGAAATGCCCTCAAAGACAATACAGAAATGGGTTTCGATAACTTCCAAGGTGTTTCTTAACCTAGTCAGACTGACAATAAAGATTAACCATCACAGGCTCACACTATTGCCCGAAACAACATTCATTGTGCCTACCCTTGTCTGTCCTAATAGTAGAGAGATGCCCAGCATGTATTTCAGGGTCCATGACAAGGAAAAGAATGGTAAATACCTTTTGTGTCTACACATTCTGAATCTGTTTCAGGTTCTTTTCCTTCCTCTTTCTCATCTCCTGAAGCCAAGACTAGGGTAAGAAATAAAAAGAGCTCTATGTCCATTTGGGATCCAGGGGCAGTGAGAGAGGCGAGACTCTAAGTCGGACTGTACCAGCACCTTCGTCTTTTTTAGCAGGACCGTCTTCATGGGTTTCCACCATGGCTGCATTGTAAATGTGTTCCGGATCCTGGAGATAAAATGAAGTTCCTTCTAAAATCTACGCCACAGACAGAAAATCAGGAGGAAACACTTTCAGCATCCCTACCTCCATTCAAGCCCACCGTTACCTTGAACTGCAACCCTCGAAGGTTGTGAATCAGCTTTGCATAGCGCCCCCTCTCGTCCATTAACTCCTTATGGGTCCCCTTTTCACAAATCTCCCCGTCTTCTAACAAGATGACTTCATCACAAGACTCCAGGAACTGAAGACACAGTAAAGCGATCCACAATGAACTGTGGCTTTGGTCAGAGTGAAGAGACCCCGCACCAAGCAATACCAAATGCTCCCAAGGGCCCCAAATAAGAACTACCGTAGCTGTCACAGTAAACAAGTGAACCTTGCTTTGTTTCTGTTCCCTAAGTAAGATTTCCTTCTACAAAAACCTGACTGTGGAGATTTGGAAATAAAATTGACAGTCACTGCAGCCACGGCCTAAGATAGAGATAAAATACGATATCGGACATGTTTCCCTGTTAAAATATTAGAGGTCTCAGCTCCACTGAGCCCACAGGAAACCAACCATGTCACAGACCTCATTCCCAAGTCCGAGTTTACATAGTCTTTAACAATTCAATAAACAGATGGCTAAGTATCATGGGCATCCCCGTTTTACCACAGCACTTCTGTTTGTGTGATGTGAATTCCCTTCACTTCCCTATCAGTCCTGTGATCAAGGTGTTCTGGGAAGAGGGATTCCCTTTCATTTTGCAGGAAGTTCTCCCACAGGTTCAACCCATCAAAGGACAGGGGCACCTCCTTGAGGCTAGCGATCTGCTGTGAGACTGAAAGTGGTTCCACCTGGACAGGCCTTGGAAACAGGCCAGAAGTCTCCCTTTGCACGACTGGCCAAATCCTGCTTGGATGCCAGAGATTAGAATTCTGGAAGCAGTAAGCTGACTTCGCTGGTCGTGCACCTGATGGTGTAGACAGTACTCACATGGTTCATTGAGAGCAGTTCTGACAACCTGGACAGCACTGGCCTCCGTGTCTCCCCTGGACGACTGTGTCACCCTTATTCCCTTCCCAGGCAGCCTAAGTAGGGATCCACTGGAGACACTTTCTGATGGCACCTTTCCCAAGGACAATTTCTTACTTTTACACATCATCTCTAATGTTTCAAAACCTGATCTCATCTCATCTCTCAGCCTCCTGTAAAGCAGGCAGCTTTAGAGTAGATTTCCAGACACTGAAAAGAAGCTCGTGGCGCCTGCTACAGCCATAGCCTTTTCTGCTCGTGCTCCGATCCACAGCCCAGTTTGGGTCACGCCAAGCAAAGCCTCCCTCCCCCACCAGTGAGTCCCATTCATTCCAGTAACACTGGGCAGCTCTTGTTCTGCCAACACTTTAAGAATCTGACATGAAGTCTGGATTGATATCAGCAGCTGGCCATTGGCCTCATTTCATTTGTTTCCACGAGTGAAAAGAAGAGCGATTGTCCTGTCCAGCCACTCCAAAACATCCGGAGTGAAAAGAAACAGTAATGTTCTGAAAAGGCTCTGGGCTCCAGCTCTGAGGGTCTGAGTCCTCGCCTCCCCCATAAAATGATAGGATGACTGCACCAAGATTCTGGCGCCACCTGGTGGCCTTCTTTATTTTCCAACATGCTAAAAAATGACCTTGGGGAAAGGTCTGCTCCTGGAGCCTGGATCTGGGGAAACAACAGCTTTCTTTCCCACCATCGTGCAGCTAGCTAGTGCGCGTCACAGTCATCTAAATCCCCAGGACTTCTAAGGACAGCTCTTCCAGGGAAGTTTGTTGCCAGAGACTAGATAGGTAGCACCTTAGCTGGGCTAGACTTCATTCCTAAGCAATTCATGGGAACCCAGACAGAACCCATTCCTTTCCTCTACCCTGACCTTTGCCCACAGAGGTCAGAGGTCACACTAGTTCCACAGAGGACCTAGGAGCTCTTATCCAATCAGCTTGGCTGAGTTTCCTGGCTGTAATTCTTGGAACTTATTCCAGGGTGACTCAGAGAAGACTTGGCTTCCTGGGTCTTCACAAAGCTGCTTTGTGAAGCTCCTTCCTTTGCAGGGCGTTCTGCTTGGCCTCAACCAGAAGTTTCTAACGCTGATTGCAGTGTTCTGTAACCAGGGCTTTATCTGCTCTCTCACCCTCACCCCATAGCTTGATCAACCCTTTCCTAAAAGACAGTGAGACCTGCCTCCCACCGTCAGACCATGTCTGATGGACAAGAAGACAAAACTTATGAACTCCTGTCCCAGTAAGCTACTTCCCAAAGCCTGGATGATGTCTCCTCCATCAGGACATGTGCACGCAACACACACACACACACACACACACACACACACACACACACAGAGGCATGCACGCATGCACACACACATGCCTATGCACAAATCTCTGGGGACTTGACACAGGGAAAATAGAGGATGACAGCATAAGAGGGGAACAGTTAGCTAGTCCAGGGTACAAAAGGGTCCTAGATTTCCGCAGGCATTTGGGGCCTGTATATAGGACAAATGCAATAAGAATTGTCACCATCCTACCAGATTCTTCAGCTCACTTGGCACAAACCCATCCACCTTCTGCAGCGATATTCACACTCTACGCCTGAGAGAGAGAGCTTCTCAGTGGGGGCCGTTTCAAGGGAGAAGTGCTTCAAGGCCTCCAACTTGGTCTCAAGTCCTGCTCTCCAGTCCCTTTACTTTGAAATTGAAGACTGGGATATCTGGACCCCTCATCAAACGAGTCCACAGTTCCACTACCCCAAGCAAGGTACCCTTGGCCTCAGGCCTTCCCAGTTCCTGTTGGAGAAAGGATGAAACCTGAACTGTTTTATCCTGGCTCCCAATCTTCTCATCACCAAAGGCTCAGAACTCAGAGTCAGTTGATCTTGGAGGATCTACTGCACTGAAGGAAAAGTCTTGTCCCACTGATAACAAAAATGGGGCCACTAGAGCTCACAAGGAAAGGCTACCTGGAAGCTGGGATGGCTGGGAGACTCGTTCAGTGCCACCTGTATACCCTATTCTCTCCACAACCTGTCCAAGAAACAACAATTTATGATGCGAAATGTGGGTTTCAACAGGAATCTTTATGCACATCAAGTGCTACACACATCCTAAGACCTCACAGATGCAATATGTCCCTGTCACCTGTAGCTGGTGTGTCACCAAGACAACGGTCTTCCCCTTCAGTGTCTTCTTAATGCATTCCTCAAAGACATGCTTCCCCACGTGGGCATCCACAGCTGACAGGGGGTCATCCAGCAAGTAGAGCTGACGATTGGCGTAGACGGCGCGGGCCAAGCTGATCCTCTGCCTCTGGCCCCCAGAGAGATTGATACCCCGCTCCCCAATCTGTGGACAGTGATAATGGCACTTCCTATCACTGGGCACTACCTGCCACCCTTCTTTTTTTATTATTATTATTATTTCCGCTCATACAAACTTAACAGGTACACGGGTCTCCTCTTTCCCTCCACCTCTCCCCGACCCCCCTGCTCCCCCCTCCCCTCTTCCCTTCCTCCCCATCCCCCAGTGCCCCCCCATCCCCGGAGCATTCTTTAATGTGCATTCCAAACTCTCTTCTGGGTCCTCCTCTCCAATGAGGTGCAAGGACCAGGGGCATTTCCCAGAACGCTTTCCTGTGTTCCCCTTAAGCTTAGGAACACTACTGTGACTATCAGTCCTTAGCCTCCAAGGATCCTAGTGCCTTTAGTCCGTGCTAGACTTTGTGGGGTCAATAATGTGTTGGACATTGCGCAGGTCATGCAAAGTCCTATTATGATTGCTTCGGCCCTAACTTGTCCTGCCACTCTTCTTTAGTGACCAAGAGCTTCCTACGACTTCTCAGGACTCAGGGGAAAGATACAGGCTCATCATCCCCACAAGCTCCTTCACTTACACACTAAAATACAAGCGAATGGAAAACCTCTGCCTCCCTCAATTCTCCAGGAAGGCTAAGGACAGAGCCAACCAAGGAAAGTTGCTTATGACTCTGAATAAGAGATGCCTATTACATGACACCCCTTTCCCAATGCATTGTTCGTTGGAATGGGCTACATATTGGCCAGTTACTATACAAAGGAGATTGATTGAGCAGGAATCTTTAAAAGAATGGGTCAATGAATGGGAAAAGTACTTGGGAGATGGGCCAAGGACTTCTCTGCTAACTTCATTGTGAAATAATCCCTCCAATAGGGAGCTCTGCTCCATAAAGACAAGAGGCGTGCTCCCTTGCTCACCATTACATTTCTAAGACCTGTTTCCATGTGAAGCATGGGTTACATGCTCATGGAAGAACGAAAAGTTTAGGTCCTTTTAAGGTAACCCAACCTCGTGAACTCCCATCATGCTCTGATACTCAGTTATTGAGCAGTACTAGGAACTGGACAAGGAAAATGCCCTATGGCTCATGAGCTCACACTTCAGCAAGGAGATTTAGATACAGAAAATGCCACCCAGCAGACTCCAAGTGCTAACCAAGAAGCATAATTGTAGCACTTGGACGCAAATTGCTTCTGATTGTGGGATTCGAGAAAGTCTTTCTCAGTAGATTGGGAGATGAAATGCCAAGAGAATAACAACTACAGGCAGGACCTCACAGGCTAGGAAATCAATGCATGATCTGGGTGGCAGGCAGCACACAGAGGCACGACGTTGATGGAGAAGCCAGGGCCAAGTATATGCAGCCATTCCCAACAGGCAGACTGAGGGGCTAGCAGAGGAAGAGCCCACGTTCTATGATGGCGCCCAGGGAAGGCTGCACAAAGACATGGTGGACTGGGGAAGAAAGAAGCATAGCATGAAGATTCTGGTCCCCTAAGTCAGTAACTTAACCCAGGACTGAGCTAGTACTTGGGATAAACAACCCAAGGGCAAAATCTGGAGATAACTCCGCACTCCTGAGCTGCACAGAGCCAGGGAGGCAGAAGCAGTCCAAAAACTCAACTGCATAAAGTACTCTGAGCCTCTGCTTTGCAGACATGAGGAATTGGTTTTCACTGGGACCTTTCCTAAGTGACACCTAGGAAGAAGCATGATGAGCCAAATACAAATGGGTTTGGTGGCACCTCTGTTGTGATGTCTACCAAGTGTAGATCCCAAAGAGAGAATGGATGATGGACATAAGCTGGCTTTGCTAACATTTCCTGGGGACTTTCTAAGTCTGGGACACCTAGATATGGCCGACTACACAAAGGGGACTCCCATCTGTGCTCACCTCGGTCAAGTCTCCATAAGGAAGGCTGCTCAGGTCCTTCTGGAGGCCACAGACATGAATCGTGTGCTGATACCTGTGGACACAGAAGTCAGAGTGTTAAGACCACAGCACTGTTGCTTGGGCTTCTCCTAATGATGCTTCTGTCATTACTGAAACAAAATAAGAATCCTTCTGAGACTGTGCTCAAGGTTCCTAGGCAAGTTTCCTTGGTTTTAATGCAGTGACTCCTTGACCCCCTGGAATCTCTCTCTCCTTCACCTGATACAGAGTTGACTTCTGTTGGCTCTTTTCCATTACAGGGTCTCAGCCATTCAGGGAAAATGACACCATTATCTATGAAATCCTGGGGATACTTACTGCGAGTATTGCCCCTCGAATCAGAGAAGAGAGATGAGCATATAGTTAAAGCCATGGAAAGCAGCTTCTAGGAGGATGCCAGGCTGAAGCAAGACAATTGGTAGAAAAGAGAATGTGTGGTGGCTGGGTGCCTGCAAATTGTCAACCCCAAAATCTGCTGAAAGCTTTCTACTCCAAAAGTCCCTCTGTCCCCCATCATTCCTACCAGGTTGGAAAGAATAGGACACTGAGGCACATAAGAAAAAGCCACATAAGGGTTTAGGCTAAATAGGAATGGGATCCTGGCAGTGGGACTCTGGGCACCCGGCTTTGTCCCTCGACATCACCTATTATCAAGCTTTAGAGTTTAGTCTTTGAGGAATGTGATTTACAAGGTCTGTGCCATATAGTATAGCCAAGTTGCTAGAAGAAGCACCTGCCTTACTGTACATAACTTCACTCAGCTCCTGAGAAAAACACACTTCTTGGGGACTCTGGCACCATGATATCGAGTAGGATGTACAAGATCCACTTTAAGAGAGAACCTCACATTCTCCTACCTCCATTTTCTCTACACCTCAACCTCAAACAGCCCCACAGTGAATAGAACTGTTGTTAAGGCACCAAGTCAACTGGTCTCGGGAGCTGGTCACTGTACTGAATGGCTGGTGTGGCAGGTGACAGTCATGTTTGTATCCATCCAAGCAATGGGCGGATCCCACGACCAAGCTTTCTGTCCCACTTGGCAGGCTGTATACCACTGCCAGAGGTAGTTGGTAACCAAATGATTGGCTGATAACACTTCCATCTCAGGTTCATCACCATCTTCAACATCATCAGGGCAATCACTATCAGCAGCACCCAACATCATCATTATCGCACCTTCAACATCCCCACCACATTCATCAACATCAGCAGCATCTTCACCATCAGAATCCTCTTTCCTTAGGGCATAACAAAGAGCCTCACAACTACAAGCCTGCAAGACTTCCCAACAGCAACAGAGAGTGTAGGCAGAGTGACCTTCAATGAGTAAATGTACCTCCCTCATTAAAATGAGGCTGATTGTTCTCATTGGCCTGTGAGAGTGGAGCAAGAAAACAGCCACGACCATCAGCACAATGTCCAGCGCACTTCGAATTCCCCATGAAGGAGGTTGGTATCATCACCTTCGGCCGTGAGGCAGATCACTCAGCATATCGTAAGCTCCTTCTACTTGCAACCTTAAATCTCCTCCACCTTCCTTATTCTGTGGCTCTAAGGGCCACAATTGCCATCCCAGGAGCCAAAGTTCTGCTAACAGTGTCCTGCGTGAAGAGTGCTCCATTCATCCTTCTAGTCCCAATTCAAATACCACCCTTTCCTCGCTAATACCCCACTCTCTCGTGATCTCCAGTCAAGTCTTCCGACACTCAGCACATCCCCCCTCAATGTACTGCCATCTGGGGTCTCTGTGAGCTCTCCTGTGGTTTAAATCTGAGATGTCCCCACAGGCTCAAGTTTTAAATAATCGCTTTGCTTTGGGAACCTTTAGGATATGGAGCCTAGAGAGCAACAAGGTCACTAGGAGTAGGCATTTGCATTTTCTGCTCGTCTCCTATTCTTGCCTGACTAGTCCTTCCTAGTCTGATGCAAAATAAACAGCCTTCAGCATACACTCCCACAGTCATGAACTAAAACCATGAATTGGGCTGGTCCACCATGCCTTCCCTACCCTGATAGACTGAAAACTTTCTGGAACTGTGATCCAAAAATAAACCTTTCCTCCATAAGTTGTTCCTGCCAGGCATTCTGCCACAGTGATGTAAAGATAACTAACAAAACTCCTTGGAAGCAAAGATTCAGGAGCTACATCCGTGAATCCAGCGTGCCCTGAACATGGGAGGCATTAGGTAGATATTTATTCCCTGCACTTCCTTTATTAATAAGTTAAGTAACTCTCCTTCCAGCCAAGAGAAATTGTCAGGAAATCCTGATCAGAGCAGTTTGGCTGTCATCAAAGGCTCCTCACACCGATCAGAACCTCTGTCACACCTGAACCTTCTCTTGATGCACATGACAGCCAGAAAAGGAGGCAGTAAAGTAATAAACTTTCTGTTGGGAATGCACTTGCTGGGCCAGCAACAGACATCACAAGACAGAATTTGTAGGTTCTGATAAGAAAGAAAAGTCCAAACTGCAACTGGATTCCTAAGACCAATTCTGACTCTGCATCCTGAAGTGTTTGGAGAAGTTACTGGATGACCCATCTGGCATGCAGCCCCAACAGGAACAAACAGGCTCAAGATCCATGTCCAGGACCCCAGTCTACCATTTAAATAGCTTTGACCTTGGTCCAATCATCTTACCTCTCTGGGCTTCAGCTTTCCTGTTAGTACAACGGAAATATCATGTTTGAATCTTCTATCAACCAGCATTGACAGGACCCAGTGGCAACACACTGGCAAATAATAACCTAAGAAGTTACTACTTTCTAGGTCTTAAGGATTACGGCCCAACCTATATCAAATAATTGTAAATGTAGCTTTGTTTTCAGTTCATTACAGTATTTTTAAGGACACTAACCAAAAAAAATACCCACACCTGATAGTGCTGGCGTGAATTAATAATGTCAGGAATGATTAATTGCATGTCTTCTGCTCATGATCCCCAGCCAAATTTTGGTTACTTATCCTAAATCAAACTTGCAAGATTCATTTTTCTTCAGTCAAACAACATATGCCCTGTTACAGAGAACCTCAGAACATCAGGCACTCTGCCCTGGGAATGAAATGTCAACTACATCCTCTTGTCAGCAGACTATGTGGTCGCAGGTCTGCAGAATATGCCTGTCCTGAACTCTGGGGTCAGAAAGAGAAAACTATCATAGGGTCTTGTACTTTACAAGTCAATATTACCTTTGATGGTTGTACTTCTCTCCAAATAGTATATTCTCTCTCACATTTCCATGGAAGATCCATGCTTGCTGGGAAACATAGGCCAAAGGTCCATTGACAGCCACGACCCCTTTCTGTAACTGCATCTGCAGCAACAAAGCAGAGAGCACTCAGAAGCCAAATCTCAAGTCCTTTCCCAAATGCCAAGGCATTCAGTCACCTTCTATAAATGAGGTTGTAGAAGCACAAGAAGGTTGGCAGATGTCTTTTCTACCTACTGCAAACCCAGCTAGTGCTAAGGATTTCAAGATGAACCACCTGCAAGGGTCAGGCAGGAAATTCAGGAAACAGCTGAGTCTTGTTGACAATTGGGGATGTGGGGGGGGGGGAGCTACATATATGACACACCTGAGTCAACTACAAACAGGTACTCGGTAAATGTACTTGTTACAAAAGGTCTCCTACTAGACGCACAGGCTAAGTTCAACTTTCCTTAGCCAGGTCTCCAAGAGTAGGGCATAGCCTATATACCCTTGGGGTAGTGACTCTGGTGTGCCCCACTCAAAGCAGCAGCCTTACCTCTGCTATACATTTGGCACCATGCAAAACTGCAGGCCTGATATGGCCAGAGTTGATTCTTCAAGAAGAGTATGAAATCCAGTTTCATGTAAAACTCTGGGACTTTGAAAATGTGGAGTGATACAATTAGAAAATGTGCATGAACTCCAGTTTGTGACACTGAGTAAATAAAGCTATATAAGCTGATCCCATAAAGCAGGTTTCTTATCAGTCACAGTGGACATTTGTGGAGATAAATGTCCAAATTGTTGGGAGAGGGTATATGTGGATACTCGACATTCAAGGTAATGACATGATTCTGGGTTAGTGACAATGTCACTGGACAGGGAAATGTCAAAAGATATGGTACTATTTTATCTTGTGAGTAGTCCAAGAAGTACTAGGCTTGAAGAAGAAGCAATGGTATTAGCAATAACAGTTTTAATAACAGTATATGAAGTGTGTATGTACCTTCTAGGCACTGTGTTAGGGCATATGGGATGTGTGTGTGTGTGTGTGTGTGTGTGTGTGTGTGTGTGTGTGTGTGTGTGTTTTACCCTGTGTATGTATATATATTATATGTTATTTTTACCATTATGACTGGTCTTGGGGAGTACCTATACATAGATAGTATGTATGGTAGCTCATTACATAAGTAGTATGTATAGTAGCTTATTTAACCTTCACTGTCAATGCTCCTTAGCAATTTTATAGATTAGGAAAACAAGGCTCAGAGAGATAAATTTCTTTGCCTAAACATTGAGAATATGTCTGAGACAGATGGTAAGCCCTGGCTATCTAGAGCACACTGGTTTAACCTCCATGCCACCCTTCTTTCCACAGACCATAATGAGGGATCTGATCCCATCACTCTCATGGGAAATGGATTCTATTTTCCCTGAGAAGCTCCCAAGGAATAGACCCCAAAAAGTCAAATCTCACTACCCTATATGTCAGTATATTCCCAACAAGGGAACTGAATGAACAAATGAGCTTCTCCATGCTGGAGCAGTCTAAACACAGGCTGGGTCATTTCCTGACACTGTTGGGAGACCAATGCTTTTAGGTGGAAAGTGGAACTGGGCTACTTCAAGTGCATATGATGACTTGAAAAACATGTACACTGGGTCCCATGGCATGATATCATGGGAGCCCACCCAACCCAGGTCTCACCTTCCTTCCATGTAGGGCAAGTGCAGTCACTGCCCTACAAAGAGTCAAGGTGCAGGAAGTCACATAGAGATTATAACACTCATGTCTCCATTCTGATGGGGCCCTTCTGAGCCTCATGTTATTTCTTCATAGCTACCCCAAATTCCATCAATTGCAAGCAACCCACTCCATGGGTCATCTTTTTAGGAAGAGCAGTGGAGAGGAGGATTTGTTATCCACTCCAAAAAAAAAAAAAAACCAGTCTCATTTTAGGGTACAATTTGTTAAGCAAGGCAATATGAAGGCAGTCTGTGAATAACAAATGATCCAGAATTACATAGCTAGAGATGGCAGAGAAAGAACAAGATCCTGGTCCTTTCCTTTTTTTAAACAAGGTTCAGGGCAGACAGGGATGCACTTTAGTCTCCATGAATCCTTCAACCACCCCTACATGAAGATTTTCCAGGTAGGTACTGAGGATATGGAGACAAACCATGAAAGAACACCATGAATCCTGGGCTCCTACATCCTCACCAAGCTGCCTTGCTGGCTTTTATAAGTCAGGACAGCCCAAGTTCTGGGGAAAGCCATGAATTTAATGACCCCATCACTTCTTTTGACCAACATGGAGCTGCAGGCAAAAAAGTTGCTCTTTAACCCATGTCTTTGGGGAAAAACTCAAAGAGGTATGAAAAGCTTGGCCTTTGTCTAGCCAAGAGGCACAGGGCTGCCAAGAACATTAACTCCAGGGAGTCATTCACCATGTGCACAGCAGTCATGTGCAGCCAAACCCTGAACATTTTTCTATTGGCTCCTTAAATCCCAAACCCTGTTGGCCTGTTAATATATTATTTTCCCAGCTCTAACCACACACTTACCTGCCCTAGGAGAGCTGAAATGAGGGAGCTCTTTCCACTTCCAACATTCCCACATACTCCCAAGACCTTCCCCTGTCAGAGAAGAGATAAGACAGTCACTATCATACATTCTCAGAGGGTCTTGAGTCAGCCATGCCATTCCCATATTAGGCTGGCCAAGCCGGGATAAGACAAGGTGGCAGCTGTAGCCCCGCTCATCCCCAGTCTGGTACACACAGCTTGGGAGGATGCAGGAATCTGAGTTTTAATTAAGTACTCCCCTTTGTGCAGTTAACAGAGTGCCCAGAGGGCTTTTGGAAATCTGGAAATCATGTTCACACACTGATGTGAAATAGCCTGTGCCAATCTGGAGACAGGAGGGCTGTCCTATGCCCAGACTCCAGGAAAGCAACTCCATGGAAGGGAAAGGGGAATATGGAACAAGAGAAGTCTGTGAAGTATGGAGAACTAGGCAATTTCAGAAGTCCTATTTCTGTGAATTCCTCTACCATAACAACTCAGTAGGTTGGGCTCACGGTGCTCTATAACTGTCGTTTGTTCATTCACCCGCCAAGTGCTCTATAACTGTCGTTTGTTCATTCACCCACCAAGTTGATAGCGAGCACTTGCGATGCACCAGCAGCCATCCTGACTCCAGGGTCATCACAAAGGCACACACACACACTGGATCCCTGTGCAGTTCCAGCTGTCCACTAGCTGGCGAATCTCGTGTCTGCCCCTACAGGGCATGTGTTTAGTGGCGGAAAATGGACAAACAGAGAAGCAAGTGAAGTACAGAGTTCACCAAATATTCACTACGGAGAAAAATACACAGATAAGTGGTAGGAAATAGGGTGAAAATGGAGGTCCAAGGAAAATCTTACTAGTAATATAAAAAATAAATTTTCTTAGACAGTGGCTCAGAGTACTCAGGCTGGGAGAACCCCAAGAATCCCCCCTACATACACACACTGCTAATAATATTCTAAAACTAGATCCGTGTAGAAGAGATAAGATCACCAACTCCAGAAACTTGTCTCAGATCTCTACATAGTTATTTACTCCAAAAAGAGACAGTCATTTGATCTACAAAAACTTGTCCCAGACTCTACTTAATGGTTACTACAAAAGGAGAGTTCCCTAAGCCACAGGAAAACAGCTTAGTCACCAAAAGTGTCAACCCCCAACATAAAGAGGTCAAAAGCCCAACTCAATCTTAAAGACACTGAAACCAACGAATAAAAAATCATGTTTTTAAAACCTGCCTAGGCCTACAATACTCCAACCCTACCTACCTCTGGCAGCTCCCTTTACCCTCATGGACTTCCTCCGAGTGTCCATGAGTTCCTCTCTTTTTCTTACTACCAATCAAAAAAATCTTGCCTTATCCTCTCCGTATGTTTTGGTCTTGGTCGTCAACTCCAAGACACAAGAATCCCCCCAAAGAAATCTGGTTTCATTAGGAAAGTAGATGCCTTATCCCACAGGCTCCCAGAAGGAGGTGCTGAGGCAGGCTTTGGGTGAAAGTGGCTTGTTTGGGGATACAGGTAGAGAAGAGGGAAGGTGACACAGGAAAAGGACAGAATCCATAAAATGACTTGTATTAGCAAGTCAGCCCACACAGGAAACAAGCAGAGCCCCATGCTCTTGGAAAGCTCAAGGAAACTGGGAAAGTAAGCAGCTTTGTATAATATGTCATGAAGGCATTGCATGATGGCTGCTACCAAAGTCTTAGCACTCTGTATGTAGGATGTGTAGACAACTCAGGCCCCCATGCAGACCTGGTCATTGGAAAATGGCCAAGCACATTTGAAGGTCCCAGGCACATGGGTCATAGACAGCACTTGGCACAGGTGACTTGAAAGACTTGAAAGACAGGGGCTTCGTAGGTCTGTGAGGCAACCACTGAAGGGAGACAGAAAGTCTGTGTGGCACATGCCTGCTGACATGTTCAAACAGATGTGGTCAGTAGAACATGTGCACGTGGACCTGTTTCAATTTCCTAGAACAAAGCCACTCAACATGGGACCAAATATGGCTCTTTTCCTACCCCAAGCTAGACAAGACATGCTTATCACTTTCCTGCTCCATCCCAGTACATGAGAGTTGCTGTCTATTATCAATGACTCCTTTGACCCATCTTTACTGAATGCTAGCACTAGGGATAAACTGATCAAGACAGGTGTAGGTGCTGCCCTCTAGAGACAAGTGTTAACTGCAGAAGACAGACTTCCAGGCACTGCAGCATTTATGGAGACCTGGAGACAAAAAGACCAGGGGTGTGCATCAATTTTACACATACTTACTGTGAGCCTCCCTTGAGTCCTGGCCATTTCTTGGGGCCAGGTAAACAGTATCTGTTTGTCTTCCGCAGAAATCCCACCAGGCCTGCATCCTCTGGGTTTCTGATTATTTCTTTTTCCTCTGCAAACATTATTGAGAATCTCCATGCCAGGCATTAGACTCGAATTTAAGGGGGGAAGCTCTGAATGTCATGCCTTGACCTCATCCTGGATGACACAGTCTAATGGAATCATGGAGCTAAATTTGGAAAAAGCTTGGATGGCCTGAATTTAGAACGCTTAAGAACAGCACTTAAGCTGGACATGATTGCTGGAGGAAAAAGGCAGCAATGGTGGTTAACAGCAGCCGAGGCTTACTGGGGACTTCGCTGTTTTAAAAAAGAAAATGGTCTCTGTTCTCTCAACAACCTTGAGAAGTGGACACTATTATAAAATCCATGCAGCAGGAAAAGAGACTTTTCCTTTAGGGGCCTACCCACAATAAAGCCGTTGGTAAGTACCTGTGCCCAGAACGGAATCTACCAGCCTCCAGAGGCACTGCCACATAGCAGTCTCGCTCCAATTATATTTTCCACTTGTTTCACAAAATGTTGGTTATGCCCTTGACACAAATCCCGACATTACCAATGTACTGAAAAGAGCGAAGCAATCGGTGAGCTAACAAGCAGCTTTTTTCAGAAAATGATATCGTTTCCGGAATCTATCTCAAGCAAGTAGGAGAGAGCAGTCAGGTGTGGCAGCGAGAAGCAGGGACGAGTAACAAGAAGCAGTGACTACCCTTGGCAGGACTGAAACCTGCGCTCAGACCACCACCATTAGATATGCTTTCCACTGAGCAGGAGGCAGATGGCCTTTTAAACTGCGAGAGGGACCAGTCTCCACTTGAGCTATTGAGCTTATTAACACTGCATGATAAATAGGAAGCTCTCCTTCTCTAGTGTTTGCACTGGGAAAAAATGGTCAAGAAAACCCGAGATTAAATTACTAGGCACAGAATTAATATCAAGCCTTTTAATGCAAAATCAACACCGGAACCAAGAATTACCAACCAGGAGGAACAAGAGAAGGCCAGGCATTCCTGAAATTCATAGCTGTATCTAAAGGTTCTGTCTCCACTCGTGAAGGAAGGGCAGTCACTGTGTCTGGCTAGTTTGCTTGACCTGACTCTGACCCCCATTTGATGGGCTGATTGGACATTACATTGCACTTTTTACAAAAGCAGTATTTCAAGAAGGAAAAGAATACAGAATTGACAGCGAGACAGGAGGATGCTGAGTTCCAAGTCACACTGGGCTACACAGTGATACCTTGTCTTAAAAAAAGAAAGAAAGAAAAAAAAAGTATGAACTTGAATTTAGACATCATGAATGTATAGTCCTCCTCTGCTTGCTGGTACGTGACCTGGGTCAAGTTTATTTAGCTATTTTATGCCTTGGCTACCTCAGTCATAAAGTGTGGTAGTGACTGGATTAACTGATGAGTTGTTTGTTTGCTTAGTAAATAGGTAAGCTATTACTATCTCTCTTAATATGTGGGACATTACAAACAAATCTGAAATGATTTATGAAAGCTAATTTGTTGGAAGCTAGTACTTGAAAGAGCATTCAACATTGCATCTGGAAAGGACTGGGTGTGTAGCTCAGTGGTAGGAGTGCTTGAATAGCACATGAACGGCCCTGAGTTCTTGTCCCAGCAATTTCTGAAAATAAATTTCTGCTGGAATGCCAGGTATGTTGGCACATATCTGTAATCTAGCACTCAGGAGACTGAGACAGGAAAATGACTAGTGTGAGGCCAACTGAAGCTACATAGTGGAATGGGAGCCTGTCTCAAAAACAAAATAATACAAAACAAAGATTTGCTAGATCCATACTTTTAGAAAATCATCATCTTTAAGTTTGAGGAGGGTATCCCCACTCTTTGTGTATACAGTGTAAAGTTTGTGGGTTGGGAGCCAACAGAGAACCTGATTAGAGACATCACTCCACCTTCTGCAGCTCAGACTGAATTTTGTAAGATTTGAAAAGGCTGTAGCTATTCAGTATAACGAAGAAGGACAGAGGCCAAACATGTAGAGCCTACGATGTTAGGAGATGCCGAATGTTCCCAAAGGTCCATATTAAAGGCTTAGCTCTCAGAATAGCACTATTAGGAGGGAGTGCTGACTTTAAGAGAAGAGACTCAAGGGCTGGAGAGATGGCTCAAGAGTTAAGACTCTGCCTTGCAAGCAGAAGGTCCTGAGTTTGAATCCTAGGTCCCATGTAAAAATGCCAGGGAGAGACCGCATTGGGCTGTCTTTCTGGCCACCTGGGAAAGCCCAGAGCAAAGAAAGACAGAGGTAAAAGTAATCCAGGATGATTCCTAAAGTCACCCTTTGTCCTCTACAGGAATACACAGTGCCCTCTGACACACACACACACACACACACACACACACACACACATAAATAAATAAATAAATAAAGTTTAAAAGAGAGAGAGAAGAGACCCAAGTAAGGGGAGGTCTCTAGACCTCAATGTTTTCAAAGGGGACTATGACCTTCATTTTCTCAGATTTTTCTGTTTCTGGGCACATGATTTTAAGTGATTTATACCATTATACTCTCCCTGCCAGAGATGTTCAGTTGTGTGACTACTGACCTTAAACTGAAACCTCCAAAACAGTCAAAATAAACTCTGTGTGTGTGTGTGTGTGCACGTATGTGTGTGTGTGTGCACGCATGTGTGCATAGCTATATATATTCTAGTGAATGCTTGTGTATGCATGGGAAAGCCAGAGATAGACATTAGGTATCATTCTCCACCTTATTTTTGAGACAGTTTCTCACTAAACCTGGAGTTCACCAATCACACTAGATTGGCTGATCAGAAGCTGTAGGGATCTCCCTATCTTCACTACCCCATTGGTGTGACTGTAGGTGAGTTTTATTGTGGGTGCTAGGGATTCAAACTCAGGTTCTCATACACAGCAAGCACATTATCAACTAAGCCATATATCCAGTCCCCAAACTTTCAGCCTTTACAAATTAATTACCCCAGATATTTTCTTGTTGTAACACAATGCTAACTGACACACCCACCTTTCTCACCACGAAGCTGATGTTGTGCAGAACAGACTTGGGGCTGCCACTTTGCTCCTCCTGACTAACCACTTCTTGGGCTGACGGGCTCTGCTCACGGTAAACCTCTGGCCTTCGCTTCTTGGAAATATGCCTTGTCTGGACCTGTTCTTTCTGTGGGCTACTTTTCCTGCCGAATTCGTGTTCCCATGTCAGGGTGGCATTTGCTAAAAGCAAGATAATATCTGGGTCTTCTGGTTGGGTGATGTAAGACGGGGGACTTTTAGCTATGAGAATTTTCTAAGATTAAAGAGACAACATTAAATGGGCAGGTGTCATCCATTTGCAAGAATCCTCACAATAAATCTTCTATGACCCCCAAGTGACACACTCAGCATTTCTTCCTGGGTCATCCAGCACAGCCCAGAAGGTATTCCCCCAGGAGAAGCAGTGGCAGAAATAGTTCACAGACTCAAACTATCTGGGACAGCTGCCTTTGAACCCTAAAGCCTATGTGGGTCAACCACATTGGAGAATGCTGATCCAACTATATCTCACCCTTCTCTGCAAGCCAGTCGGCCCCTGCCAGCCTTTGGGGGTTAGGCTTCACTGTGTGACATTGATGCTTAAGAAACCAAGGTCACATGCTCAGTCCTTTGCTGGGTCCTCAGCTCAGCAAAACATTTAGGAGGAGATAGCAGGTACATGTCAGGCTATGGAGCAGAAATGCGAGCAGAAATAAGGCAAGATCTCTGTCTTCAAAGAGATTGTCCGGGAAGAGATGGAAACACGCACAGACCCTAGACCCTAGAATAGGGATAAAGACTCCCTATTCTGCGGGTCCAAGTGTTTGCTCCCTGAGTCTGTAGAGGTTGCCATACAGGCAGGAACACATGAGCGGAGGTCACAGCACAGCGACAAAGAAGTATGTGAACCATGACCCGGGGGTCCCTGGGGCTGTTTAGGATTGCTGAGTCACAGAGCTCAAGGTAGAAAGGGAAGGAGAAACAAAGGCTGAACCAATGACCAAGGCTTATGTTGAGTCCTAGGAGAAACATGGGCTCAGGGACTTGGTGAGTGTTGGTGGACATATGCTACTTTAACAGTGCTTTGGATGTTAAGTGCAATACATGTTTGATCAAGGCTATGCTGGAAAAAGAGACTTGCTTTACACACCATTGGAAGAGTGATTTCAAGAATACCTAAAGTGACCTTCTTTTCCTGTCTTTACCTCAAAACCATCTTATCTGCCATTCTTGGGTTTCACTTAAATTGTTGCCATGTACATAAATTACTAGGGTACCTAGCCTCATACCATAAGGGAGGCTCTTGGGGATAAAGAGTCTCTCTTTTTCCTATTCGCAGTCACCACGTGCTTTACATATAGGAGACACATGATGATGATTTTGATGGATAATAGGGTGACTAAGTGATGACAATGAGGTGGAGTCTTGTCCCTATATGCCCATTGCCTCAGGGAGCAATTGTCAAGGTCAGAAAAACACCATCACCAGGAGCAAAGATTCTATATAGTCTTCCCACAATTCCAGACCTCCTGCAAAAACCTGACCATTCCACACACACTGACTGCTCCATCTCCAAGTGGACATTCTTCTCCCATTGTCCACTGACTAACCCGATCCCAGCCCTCTGATGGATTTGTACAGCATCTCCCTCACCAATCATTCGCCCACCCAGCAATGAGACCTCTTCCCTACTCACCCAGTGTTAGTTATACCTTCATTCTCCTTAGAGAGACACCGGCTTCGGCCACTGCTTTGACCGAGAAGGGCAAGATTGCAATTGAAAACTTCATTACATTAAACATGGCAATCACACTAAATGCCTGAAGAACAAAAGAGAGGAAAAAGGCTTTAGAATTGCACATTGCCCTGGCCCTACACCATTCCATTCATGGGGGATTAAATTTACTGGCATAAGACACAGGATCAAAGTTGAGAATCACAGAGGATTTTTTTTTTCATTTCATGGCTCAGAAGCTGTGGGATGGCAAATTAAGAACAGTAGCATCATGATCTACTTTGCTTTTGGACTTTCATCAAAAATTTTGAAATGAGACACCATCTCTGGTGAGACAGACTGGTGCTATCCAAGGTGCTGACCAAATGACTTCAGAAATGATTGTCTGTGCTACATCCTTACAAAACCTAGATGGTTCATTCAAAGCCCCTCTGCACCTTTGGCTAACTTGCTTCCTGCTCTAAGTTCTAAAGAGACACCTAACTCTTAAGGTCTACGTCCCTTAAGGGGCACACGGTCACTGACTTGGAGGTTTTTCTCATTGAGCTAGTGGGCTGCTGAGATCAGAGAACTTCAGTGAACACAAGCTTCCTCCCTTCCGCCGCCCCCCAGGGTGCCTAATCTCACCTCCCAATTTCATCTTCATGTCTGACTACAATTAGCAGCTTCATTGTGACCTATCTGAAAGATTAATCACACAGCTTCCTTCAGCAAGTCTTGAGTGATGAAACCTGCTGTCAAACATGCCCCGGAAAAAGATTCCAGTCTTCAACTACTTCTAGTTACTTTGTTAAGAGGATAGATACTCCTGACATATCTGTCCCTGAACACATTACAAAAGCAAACTTGCCTCTCTCAGGTTCCCAAGTGCTAGTTGGCCCAGGAATCCTAAGTCTTGGTTGATAGAGCACCTGGCACCTTATGGAAACAAGATCCCAGGGGCTAACCTCTACCTGCCACAGCCATTGCTGACAGAGGGAACAAAAACGATGCCAACCAAAGAAGTAAACTGTTGCATTCAGGGGATTTGGGCCTGGGTTTAGCTTTCTCCTAAACTGTCATGATAGAAGATACCAACTACCTTTGGTTTTGGTTTAACTTGATTTGCTTGATGCACTGGTGCTGGGGGGGGGGATGTTTTTATTTGGGATCATCGAAGGCATGACAGTAAAGGGGCAGCACTGCCCTCATGCGGGATGTCTTTGCCACTCATTCAAGTGCTGGGTTCACAGCTGGACTCACAGTCTTACATTGAGGGTAAAATGGCATTAACTATTAACACTGAAGATCCTAGGAATATGAAAGCCCCCTTTTCTCACAGATAATACAGGTGTTAATGGGGTTAGCAGAGGATGACCAGGAGCATCCTACTGCTCACATGCAACTTGGGATGCCATGCTTCCTTTGTGAGCTTTACACTGCTTCTCTCCTCTCCCCCTCCTTCACCTTCCCTTTCCTCTGTCTTCCTTGTTTCTGTCCACTTCCTTTCAACTGCTTCTCCTGAAGACCATTGGCTTAATAGTTTATCTAGTTTTAACTTTCATTTAAGTTATTTTCCCTTTAGTGCAATGTCTCTTTGCCTTTAAATGCCCAGATCCTTGTAAAATACACATATACTTCACATTCTGCCCAGTTCGCCTCAGAGGCTTCAGTCCATATCTGTCTGGTGCAAGTGAAAAGTGGGCAACACTGGCAAAGCACTCAAAGGCCAGGCATGATTCCACATGCTTCATGCAAAATGACTCATCAAGCACTCTTAACGGCACCGACAGAACTATTACCAGTCTATTTACTAATAATAAAACCAAAGCCCAGCAAGTTCAATGATTTGCATAAGTCAAAGCCTAAGAAGCAAGAGAGCTAAGGTTTAAACAGAGCAAATTTAGTCCCAAGCTAGGGGACTCTGAAGCCAGTCTTGTGCTCTTCTGCTTGTAGTATACAGTATAGGAATAGAAACAGCCGAGTGTACTCTTGGTTTTAGTATTTCTCCCCCCTGTCCCCAAATATAATAAAATTGTGTTCCATTGTTAGCCTCTGCCCTACATGGACAGATTAAGAATAGGGGAAAATTCTCTGGTGATCTTTGTCAACCAAGCACTAGTTTAAAAGTTGGGTCAGCCGGGGGCTGGAGAGGTGGCTCAGGGGTTAAGTCTCTGCCTTGCAGGCAGAAGATCCTGAGTTCAGATCCTAGACCCCATGTATAGACGCCGGGCAGAAGCAGGGGTGGCCTGCGTTTCTGGTCCTGGTAGGGAGGAGCCTGTGAATCCCGGGGCAGAGTAAAAAAGGAGGAGGTGGAGGCAGTCCAGGTGGTTCCTGAATATGCCCGTGGTTCTGCACACACACACATACACACACACACACACACACACACACACACACACACACATACATACACATGCACAATTGAATAAAAAAAAAAAAAAGTTGGGTCAGCAACTTGGGTATAACTCACTGGTACAGGACTTGCCTAGCAAGATTGAAGTCATATTCTAGCATCACTTGGCATATTGCAACTGGGTATTCTGGTGCCAGATGAGACAAAAGAAGGGGTCTCTCACCTGGGCCTTGCTAGGGATAGGGCACAAGAGTATCCAGGTCTAGAGATGGCTCTTACCACAGGTGCAGTGAGCTTGCGTTTCAGGAAGATGTGACAGGTGAACGTCGACACAATGGCTATGGTAGACACAATGGGAGCCAGGGCTGAGTTTCCACTTTGGACATATCCAGCCCTTTCCAATAGTTTTCTTTCCCTCTTTCTTATATCTGCAAAATATGTTTTAAAAGACAGTCCAAGGTGGTTTTAATTTGCATGTCAAGTGCCAGCAGTATGACTCCTGTCCAGTCCTTCTCTAAGTGAAGGTTAACAGTCAAAGCCTCTAGATGAAGGCAAAATGAAACCCAGGGAGCACAAACTCAGCATCACTAGGAGCTCAGTAGAGTGAAAAACTTCCAAAGTCCCTTCCAGTCCTGTTACTTTATGCTCGAGTCATGAGCCAGATACCTACAGAATCGGGCGAGGACTGTACATGACCAGACTGAACAGGGATGCGACCAGAGCAAAGGTATGGAATGTAACAGAGTAGAAAGATATTTCTGAACTCCAGAGAGCTTAGTGTGACCTTCAAATGCCCTGAAGTAGACTTTTGCATGCTAGCTACATCCATGTAAGTGCTGAGAAGGAGTTAAAAAGAATTTCTGCAAATATTACATGCTGACATAGAAACAGTCAGATTGGGGAATCCCAGGAAGAGCCACAAAATTTCAAGAGCAGGGCTTCCTTTCCTAAGGCTGCAAGACGCCCAAAACTCTTGGACTACTCACAAATTAAATCCAGCTATCTCCCTTAGATGTCTAGAATTGTCAACACCAATTCCAGCCTCTCGTGTAAAAGTGTTTGCACATAGCATCATGGCATTGTGGCCATGTTCAGGAGCCAACAGGCATAGGGTTACATCTATGGTTAGCTCTATAGTTTTCCCTTAACCTTCAAAGCAGAAACGCTTTTTCTAGCCTTTTGTGTAGCTACCATGGGCTGCATATCCTGGGAATTTGATATATGTTCATTGAATTAAACTGACTTGAGTTACACTGAGTTGGGTTTAATTAAGTCAAATGGATTTGGAATTAATTGAATCAAATTAAATTGTGCTGAAGTGAATTCAGCATGTGTGGAAGTGTTTCTGAGTTCTCAAAGAAGTCCTGTAGGGCTGCTGGTATCCCTGCCGGGGGAACTTATTTCAGCAAACTGAGCAGCACGCTTTCTCCTGTTAAGAAGGGGATGTGTATATGTTTGGAGCTCACTTTGTTCTGTTTCTGACATTGAGTCTTACTATGCAATCCCCAGGCTGCCCACAATGCGAAAGCCTGCCTCAGCCTCCTAAGAACTACAATTTCAGCCCTGGGCCACCATCCCAGCAGAAGCAAGTTCAGATACACAGATTCAAAATGACTGCATGCTGGAACGAAAGTAGGATGGCAGTTCTTAAGAGGTGATTATAAGATCCTTGACTGGTCAACCACCTGCGGTCATGTCAGCAGTTATGCAAATGTCACTGCAATTAAGATTTGCATTTATATTTGATTGGAATTGTTTTATTATGTTTTTTAAAAACTAGAAATGCAACCACATATCTACTCAAGGAATGTCGTTGAAAAAGTGTGCCATCCAAATACAATGAAGGTATTTTAGTCAAGAAGGTGTATCTGTTATATATGTGTGTGTGTGTGCCATATACATGTGCGTCATATATTCTAAGTCAAGGAAATAGCTTGAGACAGCTTCCTTCACTGCTCCAATATGTTCAGAGACTATTTTTGTAAAGGGTAACTGGTCAGCACCTGTTCCCTGTGCCCCAGTGAAGGCAAAAACCATATGTCGCTAAGTCTTGGGTTCATCAGAACAGATGCCTGTGTCTGCTCCAAATCACCACAATCCCTGAAAAAAATCCTTCGACCTGAAGATCACCTTAGGGGTCCCCTCAGCTCCTTTCTGCAGTACCTAGTCCTTATAACCTCATAGGGGCTGGTGAGACGACTCTTTAGGTAAAGGTGCCTGAGCCCAAATCTGAGGTCCAGAAGGTCCTAAAGTTGTCCTCTGACCCCCCCACCATGTTTCATGGCACTATGCTGTCAGTATGTGGTCTCTCTCTCTCCCTCTCATACTCTTTCTCTTTCTCTCAAATACATTAATTAAATATTTTTAAAAGAACTGGGAAAATATTTTTAAAAACTTAGAAGAATCTGTTCTACTCATGAAGTTGTTTGCAAAGCAACTCCTTATCCTACCGTGAATGGTGTTTGTAAAAGAATTCTCCCAGGCATACATTTTAATCAGCTTGACGCAGGTCAGAAACTCATTCATTGTCTGAACTCGCTTGTCTGTCACCGAAATTGCTGATCTTCGAAAAGCTGAATTGAGTTTGGCCATAAACATCTGAAATCGAGGTACAAGCACTGTGTTCAGGGAGAATTGCTGAGTTGCAGTTGGCCTAAAAATCCAGGGATCAGAACATAAGTGCCAGCGAATGTTCTAAAGGGACGTGGTTGAGTTCTCAGTCCAGTCCTGCTCCGAGTTGTGGCAGCTGAACTGGCCTGGGGAAACCATTGGGGCCTGGCAGGTGAGATGCAAATGTGTAAGCATGCCCCTCCCCACCCCCAGGGAAATCAAATTCAAGTTCTTAGAAAACAACATTGGGCCAGCCTAAGAAAGTGCACCTCTGAGAGAGCTACAGACTGTGGGCTCATGCCCCAGAAATGAAGCACCCCACCCAATTCGGTGGACCTGTGTATACCAAATGCAAATGTCAAGCATTTTCAGTTACAATGCCCAAATTACCTGGATTGGGATGAATATGATGTACACGGATATCCCAACGAGAGCTGTAGACCCCAGAATGAAAAAGGCATACACTGCACATACGACCATCAGGATTGGGATAGTGGCTGGCAAGGGACAAAACAAGGCAGCCTCGAACAAGGAATAGCTATCGCTTGATAGTATATTAAGTACCTAGAAAGAAAGCACAAGAGTTCAGGCTCCAGACCCTCAACCAAAGGCTGTCTAGCCATAAGGGCAGAGCAGAGTGGGGCATCAAGGGGACAACATGGTGAATTGTGTGGCATGACTCTGGCATGATTTTGGAGACCAGCTCCTTACAAAATGAGGACCACAAGAAAAGAAAGTCATAGTAACATCGAGAGGATGTTGGAAACTCTGTTTACTGCTGACTCCTGTCTATTCTGTCCTTCTTATTAACACATCTCTGCTTTGTTCTGAGAAGCAACATGCCCAGCTAAATGACTACTGTCCTCAGCATATTGGTGCCTGTTTCTCATCCCACAACTCAGAGCTCACCAGGCTGATACAGAAAGATTGTGAACTCCAGTTAGCTTGAGCTCTATACTGAGACACTGTCTCCAAAAAACCAAATAAGGAAAGGAAGAGAAAGAGAGAGGAAAGGAGAAGGATGCAGAAAGAGGAGGACATCTCTCAGTCTCCACTCTCTGAAAGAATGTGGTCATGTGACTATGTTATATACAGTGATATGGGAGACAAAAGTGTAGAATGGGACATGAGGACAGATTCTTTTTTGGGGGGGAGGGGTGGGAGAGGGACAGATTCTTAACAGGAGATAACTCAACCCTAATCAGACATAGTCTTCCTGCTTTTTCTGTTTTGTTGCTCCCACAGATTATCAGGAACAGAGTTGGAATGACTGCAGCTCTAGACCCATCTGAGCTGTGGGAAAAACATGTGCTAAGACAATGATGAAGAAAGAGAAGGATCTCAAAGCCCACCCACCGGCCCTGCATTTTGTTCTTCCTTTTACCTCATATTTAGGATTCTTATGCCTCAGGATTTTTTTTTCTTGAATAAACAGCAAGAATTTTATTGTTAAGATCAAGAGTTTAAGAAAATGTCAACTCTAAAGTACAACAAGCATAGTTTTCGTTGTAGCTTTGGCACCCCGAATACGCCACAAGTGGAATTTTTGAAAGGAGGGAGCAAGATTTTACTATGTAGCCCAGGCTGGCCTCCATGTCCTAGTTGTCCGGCCTCCAATTCCTGAGTGCTGGGTCACAGTCATGTACCACTATACCCACTAAGTCTGTCAGCTTTATTAAGTACCCACAGTGTGCTCAGTACTCACTGTAAGTAGTACTGTTCTCACTGATACTCAAAGAGGCATCACCGCCATATCTGCTCCAGCTGCAAGCAGAAAGCTTTTCAAATTCCCTGTCTCTCCTGTGGGGTGAAGTCCCAACCACTCCCCGACCAGGGAGATGAGATGTGATAGGCAGGATATGAATGAGCAAAGGGAGGCAGGCGCTCCACCCAGGAAGCGAAGCCCAAACATTCAAGAGCCAGAACTGATTTTCTAAACTGAGACTCTTCTGGACCAGCTTACCTCGCCTGCAGAGATGTGAGTCAACGTCTTGAAGGACAGCAGGTTTTCAAAAACCAGGGTGGAGAGAGCCACCTTCAGCCGGATTGCTGTGCGGTAATTTATGGCCCAGGCAAGGGCCCAAAAGAGGACCTTGGTAAACTCCGTGACAAAAAGGGCCAGGCACAGGCTGACGCCAACTCCGACTTTTCCAGAGGACATGCCAGTGGTGTGCTGGAGGATTTGGTGAATGAGAACTGTCTGCAAAATAGTACAGCAGAGAGAAGGGAGGGCCTCTGGGGTGGAGGCCCCCACAGGAGGCCTCGGCTAATGTCATCGAACTGACTTGATGAAGCAGACTTTTTAATTAATTTTACTGGCTGCTGCTGTGCTCGACAAGGATTCACTTTATGAAAATTTGCCCCCATGGAGCACAAAGATAAAGACAACGTACTAAACTCACCAGCTCGTAGAGAAAGTGACTAATGGCATGATTTGCCCAGCTGGGGAACTCAGAGACGGTGCAGAAGAGCCAGTCCCACTCACCGGTCCTAAGGCAGCCATGATGATGCAAAGGATGTTGGCCACGATGTCCATTAGAATGCGAGTTCTCTGAAATTTCCAGACCACTCGGCCCAGTGAGGCCTTCTCGGGCCCCATCCTTCCTATTTCTTCATTCCAAAGGATTTGAAATCTGCAAGAAAAGAAGGGGCAAGGAGCAAACATGCTTTGGTGAGCAAACCCTTGCAAGGATGCATGGCCTAGGCTCCTGCACTGATGCCTTTGAGTGGTGATGCAAGAATCCCTGGAAGTGGTACCTTTGGGCAAGCAGCATTAACTCTCTTCTCCCTCTGGGTTGTAGGATACTGGAGGATTGGGAGCAATACTTAAACAGATGCTGGTATGAATAGCCACATTAGGGGCTTTGCTTCTTTGCTCCTGGCTACAATATCCACTATCATAAGAAGACAGGAGCAACAAGAAGAAAATCTTCCCTGAGGCAAAAAAAGGCTGTCCATTTAGCCAGACAGGATGATATATGGAGTAATCCCATCCCTCCAAAGGCGAGGAAGGAAGGTTTCAAGTTCTAAGCCAGCCTGGATTATACAGAAAGATTCTGTGTCAAAAAAAAAAAACATAAAAAGATCGTCCATTTCAATCACGTGAAAGGCCGGTGCAGCAGGTTGAAAGGCAAAGCTGACCAAGTCTTCAGGGACCTCAAGGGCCTCAGGAAGGACTTAGATGGCATTCTAAGACCAATGGAAAACATCTACTCTAACAAGATCATTTATGTATCCAAAGGGTCTCTTGACTTTTGTGAGAGTAATTGATTGGGAGTAATTAAGGCAAAAACAAAAGACCACAACAGAAGAACCACATCAGGTGAGCCACATCAGGTGAGAGGCAGCAGTACTAGCTTGTGAGACTGAGTCAAGAACTGGTAGACAGAGAGCAACAGCAGGACCCACTTGTGGGTTAGACATGGAAGGAAAAGAGAAGGGTGTGTCAAGGATGGAGAATGAACTTATGAGAATTATGAGAATGAACTTAACAGAGATGGCATGGCAGAGGAGTGTAAGAAGAGAGCATCATTGGGTTGAAAGAAATGAAGAAGAGAGCATCACTGGGGTGGGCTTTTAAACCTTGCTTAGCATACATAAGGCCATGAGTTCAACACACACACACACACACACACACACACACACACACACATACACACACACACGAAAGCAAAATACACTACAGCTTTAGGTATCAACACTTGTGAGACATCTAAGTGCTGCAAGGTTGGTGGAATTCAGAATCTGGAAGAAAGCTTGAACTGAAGATGGGCCTATCACTTCCTTGGCATGAGTGACACCAGTAGGGAACAGAGGACCCCATGGGAGAGAAGACAATCAAAGTATATCTTTGTAAGGAAATTCATGGGAACATTGACCAGAAAGCTAAAAGGAAAAGCCTAGCACTTCACGAACACTGACCAGTATTAGCCCCTTTCTCTCAATGCTTCCTGGCAATTTTCCCCAGACTGGAAAAATGATCAGTAGCTGAGATCTCTCCAGAGCAAGAATAAGGTCAGAGTAATGCTTCCCCAAGAAGAAAATACAAGATCAAGATTCATACTCCCCACCACCCGCCCCATTGCATATCCTCCTGACTCTATAAGTACTTTACAGATACATGTGTTCAAAGATAGGGCAGCTTCCAGAGCAAAGGAATCCCGAGGCTTCAAGGACCTGCCTTTGTTTAAGACAGTTTAGGTCATCAAACCTATGTTCAATACAGATATTAGAAAGGATGAAACTGATGACATTGTGCAGATGTGAACAAATCTTGTTAAACCTTCAACCAAAAAGAACAAAGTGACCAACAGCTGCACAGTGTGCTCTATATTTCAGTTTCCACGTAAAAAGCACAGTCTGTGCATAGGGAAGCAAAAAGATATTTCTCTGCAGACAGTGGCACCACAGGGTATGTTTACTCAAAGCAGAATAATTCTGGGCAGCATTGGTATATTCATGGCATGAATGTTGTGGGAGTATTAGATTTAAAGTCCACTCTTCAAAAGAGAACTTATATCTGGTACTGTTAACTTGGTTAAGAACCTGTGAGTGGGAATGATAGAGACCCTAAGAGAGATCAAACTACTGTGGGTTTTTTTGTTTTTTGTTTTTTGTTTTGCCATATGACCATAATATCAAACTGCCTCCTAAATACTAACTACTGTTATCATAGATTGGTGTCGCTCTCCGCTCTTGGCCAAGAAGCTTCTTTTTAGAACAGAAACCATTTAATACAGAGAATCACAACTGACTGAAGTATACAGAATAAGCAGCTGTGGAGGGCTCAGCCCTAAGCATGACATCTACATCACCTGCCCACACAAAGTGCAGAGAACATCCTGGAAGGGGAGGCAGAACGAAAGAATGTAAGAGCCAGAGGGTGGGGAGGAAGGCCATCAAACAATACCTTCTGGACATGGCAGTGAGTAGGGGAGACCTTATAAGGTCGTTCGATATATAGGTGTCAACTTCACAGTTGAAAGATGAGCTCTGGGTGTATTTGTGAAGAATTAATAGTGAAGTCAAACCTTCGTGCAAGTCTGCAGGAGCTTGTCTGATTGATGTGTGAAGACCCCGCCCAGAGTGCATGGGATCGTTCCCTGAGCAGGTGGATGAGATGTGGAAGCTGGTTCAGTAGGTTGGCATTCTTCAGCATACTTGGGCAGACTTGCAGTCTATCAAGTGAAGTTTGCCCCCTTTTCAGCAACTCCTGTAGATATAGTGTGCTCAGTTCCCTTGGCTCCTAATGTTGGTATTAGTTCCCTGCCAAGAGAGGCTAAAGAACTATAACCAGAATCATAAGAAAGAGTAAAATCCCCTTGTTCCTATAAGCTCTTTGGTCATGAATTTATCAGCAACGTGCAGGCAAACTGCAACAGAAAGAGAGCCGTTTTCTTCAGTGTTGTACCACATTCCAGCAAGCGCCAAGACATACGCTCATTGAGGCAACCCTTATTAAACTCAGTGGGGCATAGAGAGAGAGAGAAAGTGAGAGAGAGAAGGGAGACTGGTTAGGAACAACAAGAATTTCAATTTGAAAAAAAGGGGGGATAAGATGGGTAATGTAGGGTCAAGATGACTTAAATTTATTGTATATATGAATGAAACTGTCAAAGAATAAACAAGAAAATATACATTGAAAACATTTGGGGCAAGCCACCATCACATTATTGGCGTCTAACTCTGGGGAGGGAAGGGACCTAGCTGGGTAAATGCTACTACTGCCTTAACATTTTCATAATGAATGTAAATGAAATGGAACCAATGGCACATTTTCCCAAGTCGGAATTGGCAAAAAACATGTAATACAGATGGATGGAGAATGATGATTTTTAAAGTAAAACCAGGAATATGTAGAGCTTTCCACAGCTGCCCAGGTGTGGCCCAACCAGCACAGATAAATCAAGTTCCAAGCTACCTGTCCACACGTGCTGCTCCTATACAGGAGTGGAGCAGTCCCAGGCCACAGGTTACTCCTCTTCCAGCCCCCTCTCTACCTTCTCTTCTCAGCCTTGCCTTCCCCCAGAGACTGAGCCAAGAAGTAAAACTCAAATTTCAGTAAGCATCCTCCCCAAAGGACCACCGGCATGTCAGTTTCCACAGAGGAAGCTGATGCACATTACATACCCAAGTCTCAAGCAAACCCTAGTACCTCCTGGCATTGAGGTCGGATGAGTCGTACGTTGATAGTGGGGGCAAAGTGTCCACAGTCAGAGTCTGCTTGTAACTTCGAATCATCACAGGCGTGAGCCAGGAAAATGTGGCAAAGGACAGCAGCCCAGCATCATCCACCGGGTTGGGTGCAAACCTACAGCAGATGACATCCCCCAGGTTCTTGGGTGTTGGGCTCATTGCCCTGACACCGTGGCTTACATTTACAATCACAGAGTCAGGTGAAGAAAGTGGAACTTGCCCTCATTAGCCCTTTGGGCAATGATGTGCTCAGACTAGCTTTCTGCCTCTCAGGAGAGTAAGGCTTAATTCAGGAAGTGAGCATTAAACACAGCTAATATTCAAAATCGGGTTACATAAATTATCCTAACATCAAAGTTAATCATATTCAAAATTCACCACATCCTAATCATTTTACTACTTTTTGTTTTATTTTTAAACACTTTTCATTAGCTTATATTTAAAAACACAGAATGTTGATGAATGTCATGTGATCTTTGCACAAGGGCCATGCTAATCTCTGTTATCATCCCAACTTCTCTAGTAGTTGTCTATAGATATTTTCATCTTTGTGGTGGAAATACCCTAGAACGGTGCAGGCTGAGATACATAACAAGATACTGCCTGAAAAAAAAAGCACAAAAAAGTATATAAAATGTAAAGCAATATAGTCCTAGCACAGGGGGAAAGAATCCCATAATGTTAGCAATTATCTTTTTCTCATAACCACCGAGGAGAAGCAGAAAGTCAGTGGTCAGAAAATGAAGGAATTCCCAAATGACTGACAGATAAAAAGCATAGCAGTGCCCGTCTCCAGTGGACTGGAAGGCATCTCCTGAGGATTCTGTCCAGCCTACCTCCAATCACCTTCCTGACTTACTTTGCACAGGGTCGCACCGGGATCATGGTTTTCAAGCTGGGATCATATCTCTCTGAAAAGGATCTCCGCCGACCCCGCCTATCCAGGTCTGAGATAAGGTAGGGGCCTTCACCTACCATCCTGATGGCACTTTGGAGCCCTGGCTCCTGTACTAAGGATACTCTCACTCTGTGAAGAAAGATGGAGAAGACTCACTGAAAGAAAAATGAGGATATTGGTAAGAGTCAGAAACCACTGTTAGACCCAAGCCTCTGTTCTTGCTTTGAGCCTTCCGGCCTGGTTTCACCAATTATCCTCAATATTCAAGAGAAACTATAGCCAGAGTCTGGCCACAGCCTTTACCTCTATTCTGAGACCTTCTTTTGGGTAAACGATTCATTCCTCTTCTATTCTCATGTTGGGTTGGCTGGAAACAACAAATCCTACTTTGACAAGTCCAGGTCTTCTAGAGCCCAGGGGAGGATTGCTTAAAGCAACTTAAAAGAAAAAGTGCAAGGATAAGTTAAAAGTTTGATTAATTCTACTACATTGAAATTATAGATTTTTCTTAATCCAAAGGTATAATTTTTTAAGCAGCATACTTTAACTATAGACAATCTATATGTACAATTTATGAAGAATTTTTAACTTACCAATAACAAAAGAACACCAATTACCTAGGTAAATTGACATAGGAAGCTGGGTGTGGTATACACACCTGCACTGAGGAGACAGGTCAGGAGAGCATTTAAGACCAACCTGCTGAAAATCTCTCCATTCAGTTAATGAATATTAATGGCGTCAATACCAGAGACCCAGTTACAGCCTCTTAATTCAATCAAGAAAGATGGTGAGGTCTTATCTCAAAATAACAGCAACAAAAATGTTGAAACCCACAAGAAAACATTCTCAAGCTCCAAATACCAGGGAAGTTGAAATAAAAACACATTAACAGCCACTTCTGATTCTTTGGATAGGCAGTATTCACAGTCTACAAGTGAAAGTCTTGGTACCGGCAGGGAATACAGCCACTCTCAAATCCCACTGGGAAGAACACAAATTGCATGAATAATTGTAAGTCAGCATGGCATTATCTGGTCAAGTTAAAGATTGTTGTAGTAACATAGCAGGCAATCTGGCGTGCACATGTCAAGTAATGCAATGCTTGTTTAACCAGTCACATGCAGATTCTTTTTTTGAGTCTCTCTTCTCTCATTCTTACTGCTGCCGACACTAAAATACAATGTAAAAATAAAAAGAATACAAGGAACAATCATCTACAAAATAGGGCACCTCAGGCCAGTATATCTTTGTGGCCTCTACAAGAATATATGTAGCCACTCTGTTTACAGTATCTTAACACACATGAATAGGAATGGTTTAACAAACTGTATACTGCAGACACAAAATATTACTAATTAGCACCAAGAATGAATGCATCAAGTCTACATATCAATTTAAGTCACTGGTGTGCATGATAAATTGACAGAGACAGTTGGGCGAGACATGATAAATTGAGCAAGACAGCAAAAAAGGAAGCTCTGAACAAGTAAGGAAGAGGGCAGAGAACAGTGCTGAAGACCTAGGATTTGCTCCTGCTTTGGTTAGCATTTGACAGTAGGGTCAATGGAAAGGTCCACGGGCAAAGGGCCATGGACAGCCTGCTTTGGTTGTGCCTCTCAGAATGCCCTTCACAGCCTTGTCCACCTACTTACAGCTCTATTACTGCCACCCTCTCCTGGCTTTTCTGCAGTCACTAAAAGGACCCCTGGACGGCTTCTGGTCCCCCCTGGACTGTGGAGGCTGTGTCCTCTCATTCTGGGGTAGGTCTTTGGCTCTGAGCCAGCTTTATCCAGCTCTGACCACAGAAACAAGAGGAGCACTGGGATGGCACAGTCTTTGTGTCCATTCTTGCTACCACCATCTCATCCTCATTATACCACACAAGTGCCAGGAAGTTCCCCTAACCAACTACCTGTGGCCTCCCTGTGGCTGCTGGGCCATTCTCCTGCTACTCACTGCCCACCATGGCCTGGAAGAAGGATGAGAATGGATTAGCTGAGGGACACAGAGGAACTAAACAGCTCTGACATCCAGTTACAATTGTTCTGGGGAGAGAATTACAGAATCTGGGACTATCAGACACAGCAAGTGCAACCTCTCTCAAGAAAACATTCTCTGGGTAAAAGATCATGCTCCTGCCAGCCTAGCAACAGACTCTGCCACCCTCTAGACAGCCCTCATAAAGCATTTGTGCCCAAGACTCATGATCTCTCAAGAGTGTTGGGCAAAACTGACCTGGGCTCCTGGGAACCTTCACAGAAGAGAATAAAAGCAAGAAAATATTCCATATTGAAGGCAGCTAGAGATGCAACAGCTAAATGCCTCCTGGATGTCATGTGGGACCAGAAAAAAATAAAATTAAAGGACATTTGTAAGATAACTAGACAAATTGGAATAGGGACTCTCAGTGATGCGACAGTGTTATATAAATGTCAGATGTCCTCACTTGATCATCTGATACTTAACCATCTTGGTGAGTGTGCCGACAGGAGAGAGAACCTTTATTCTCAAGATATACCTGCTACTGTGTTGAGGGATAATGTGGCAAAATAGTCAAAGGCTTTCAGATGTGTCAAAATAATAATAGCAATAAAAACAGAGCATGGGTCACACACTTGTAATTTCATCTTTTGGAAGGTACAGGCAGGAGAATCTCAAGTCCAAGGATGATGATAATAAATAATGCATAGAGAGAATATTAAAGTAAATGTGGCAATGTGTTACTTTTAAATCTCAGTGTAGTTGGAATCTCTTAGCGTTATTACTATATTTTTCCTGCAAATTTGAAATTATTTAAAAATAAAAACAAAAGAAATAACCCAGAAAGGATGGTTTCCTCAGTGGTATACCCACTGATATGATTCATGCTCCAGCAAGTGCTAAGACACATGCCATTAAAGGTAACCTGGATAAAATTCAGTGGGCCACTCATGGAAAAAGACAAGGAAATAGGAGGGAGGGAGGCAGGGAAGAAGAGGGGTTGTAATGGGAAGAGAAGAACAGATGGATTGAGGATTAAAGCGTGAAAATATCATAAATTCACTATAATAATGTATAAAACACTGAAAGAATAAAAATAAATTTTAAGATGAGGACATAAAGGCAGGAGGTAAGACATGCTAGGGGATTATTCATGGGGGAGAGGAAAAGATCAAAATGCATTGTATATATGTATGAAATTGCAAAAAATAAAAATATCGTAAACAAAAAGGACATTATGTTATTACCCGGCAAAGCTACAACATGGAAAGAAAAAAAAGAAAGAAACCTCAGGAGAATGACTTCTTTCCCTCTACCAAACAGGGAAGTTTAGCTGAGAACCTTGCAGAAGTGTCAAAGCCAGGCAGGCCACACCTGTGCAGCCCACAACTGTACCTCTCTGCCTCTTGAAGACAGTCGTTCTCTTTAGCTCACACCAGCTCTGTTCCTCTCTTGTCCAGACTACATTCCTGGCCCTCTCGTCTTGATCCACTATCTCACTGGACAGGACTGACTCATCATGGATAGAGAGTCTCACCTCTGACTTGTGATTTCTTGTTCTCCTTTTTCTTGGCAAAGGTTCCTGTCAGTGAGCTGTCAGCAGCTTGTCGGGGGGGGGGGGTCTAAGCTTATCTAAGGTCAAGCTACCCAACACAGAAGGCCAGCCTGGTGGGCCAGGTTCAGAGATGGGTGTTGGGAGGTCATTTCCTTGAATGCTCCTCGGGGAACTCAGAGTTGTGATTGCCTAAGCAGCTAGGAAGCTCTGCGGCTGGAACGGTATTTTGCTAAATTTGGCAGCCATGTGGGGAGTGAGACTTTTTTTAAATCAGGAAGTGTGCTTTGGCTAACGTCTCTATCCCGTCTGTTGTGCCATCCTCTGCCAGGATAGAGGAGCCGCCTGGAGTGAGGAATCTGCTTGCCAGAAATCACAGGGAGGAAGGAGCAGCTGATAGAGCAGGGGGCGGGGGGAAACCTGCCCAGGCCAGGGCCCCTGCAGCCATCAATCCATTCTTGGTGGAGTACCTGAGGTTTGACAGGAGATGGTGCCCCTCTTTGCTTTGGGGCTCGTAGCCTAACACTGGGCAAGCAGAAACAGAGGGATTCCCCCCCCCTTAGAGCAGAGAACACAGCAATACAATGTACAGGATGTGCAGGTTCATTTAAAATGGACTGCACAGTTCTGCCTTTTCAATTTGTGGAAAACATTTAATAATTAAGAAATAACACATTTAAAAAAAAAGGACTTCTAACATTGCAAAGGAAAAAAAAAAAGCTGTGGTCATTATAATCAGCTCATGTTCAGCTGCCACAAGGGCAGGCATCACGCTCCCCTGAGCCACAAGACCAGCGCGGCTCCGTCCTGCTATTCTGGGTCCCTTAGCCCTTATCATCACAGGCACATTGCAATTCTCCTTAGCTGGATTCATTCTTCTCCGTGCTTGACTCTGTCCAGAGTGGGAAAAGAAAAGATGTCTGGAGGCTTCCTAAGAAGCAGCATCTTCCGCACCTGCTGTAGTGTTCTCTTGGGGTCATCTCAGCCTCTCTAATCCAGAAAAGTGATAAGAGTGACTTCCAATTGGATTTCCAGTGATCCTTGATGCCCACAATGATCCATCAACCCTTTGCAGCATTACCTTTCACCACAAAATCCTTCTAGATAAGAAGCTATGTATGGCTCCTCCTGACTTCTAATAAAACTCTCTCTCTCTCTCTCTCTCTCTCTCTCTCTCTCTCTCTCTCTCTCTCTCTCTCTCTTTCTTTGTATCTTCCTCCCTCTCTTCTTCTCTCCCTCCTTCTCTCCCTTTCCTTCCTTCTCTTCTCTTTTCCCTTCTTTATTCCTTTTTTTACTCCCTCTCTCTTTCCCTCCTTTCTTTACTCCCCCCATCTCTATCTTCCTTCTCTTCCTACTCTCTTTTTCTCCCTTCTTCTACTGTTCCCTCTCTGTCCTCTCCCCTTTTCTGGTGCTAGGAATTGAATCCAGGGACTCATGAATGCTAGACAAGACCTGAACTATACCCCCAACCCAATGAATCCATTCTTAAAATATCTTACGGTCTCATCCACCCCCACCCCTGAACTTGCTGCATAGTCGGAGTTGCCTCCAGCTCAGAGGAAAAGCGAATGGAGGCTTTCATCAGGGTTGGTTCTGGCCTCATTAGATGTTCCCAGGCAGCCCAGGAAAGGGACCTCGAGTGCTGACGAGCTCATGTCTGAGCCAGGTGGAGACAGAGGGAGGAAGGGAAGGCAACAGATGAGGTAGCTCAGAGGCTAAACATGCAGAAGGCGGTGCTGTTCATGTTGTCTCGTCTCCAAGGGGCCTAAAATGATCAGCTATGATAACATCTCCAAATAAGGTCACCCATTCAGTACATAGATGGACTGACAAGACTGAAGAAAAATTATAAGGACCCCCATTTAAGTCTAGGAGAGTCACACAGTAATGTACCACAAATTCAAGGTCTTTTAAAAAAAAATCTCGTGATTAAATTGTGAGCAGTACTCTGTCCACGTGCACGAATATTGAAAGACCAAATTTATTCAATGTAGGCTTTTCTACATCACAGCTTTTGAAATCCTGTCTTGGCATTTCTATTTTTTCCTTCACAGACCAGGAGGCTCCAAAACTAGAAATGCCCCCAGGCTTCCTTTGCCTCTGGGAACCCGGGCCCAGCTTCCTCCCACGGGGGGTGGGGGGGTGGGGGGGTGGGGGGTGGGGGGGCTGCCAAAGTTGATTACATCAGACACTGAATCCTATCCTGGACAAAAGTGACAAGGACCCTCAAGACTAGCTGGTGGCCACTGTTTGCAACACAGGGGGGCTTTGCCTGGGCAGAAAAATGAGCTATTCCTGGGACAGAGGGAGAGGAGGAGGGGCCAGAAGTCATGGGCTCAGAGATGGGCCCTGGCACCCTCCTTACCTGGCTTCCTCCTTTCTAGAGGGTCCTCAGGTTCAGCTTCTCTTGGCTCACCTGCCTGGAGTCCTCCTCTCCAACTGCCCCATTCAACTGCCACTCCTGCCACACCTGAGGAGGGAACTCTGTGGGAGCCAACATTCCTATGGTCCTCTTCCAGGATGGTCCCCTGCAGTAAGCCTCAGAGCCCATGAAATGCGCTGGCCTAGCTTTCCACTGCACAACTTTTTTTGGAGGGGAGGCAAATCCCCCTCCAGCCTCCATCCTATGGATGAGGAAACGAAGGAGCAGTATGGCTGGCTACAGCCCAGTCCAAATCAATACCTACATCTCCTGACCCTGACCCCAAGCCCTGTCCATTTCTGCCTCTGTGTTCCCGCTCAAGAAGCTAAAGAGGCAACCCAAAAGGAAAGGAGAGGAAAGAAAATCTGACCCTCGAAATCTCTTCACTCTTTTAGTCAACTTGAGCTCTTTTTTTTCTATTTTTCTTGAATTAAGCAAAAGGTCAGGTGGAGCGTGGAGCGAACCTCTAACTCTCATGTAAGAAGGTTTCCCGTTTGTCAGGCTGCAGGCTCTGCAAACTATGGAACACCAGATAAAACTGATCACTTGGGTCTGTTCTGTCCTCTGTCCAGAGCAGGTGGTCCACCATAAAGTTAGGGTCAAGATACTGCAGAGACCTGTGGATACTTAGAAAGGAAAAAAAAAAAAAGCCCTCTAAATTCAGAAATAGCAAACTTGATTGGTTTTAAAGCTTTGTTGGACCCCTATAAGACGGCCACCTAGCTCACCTGGACTTTAGAACACCTTTCCTGGGGCCCAGAGTGGATCAGCTTCTTCAGCTTCAGTTGTCTGTGGTCAGCTGTTAATAGGAGATGAAAGACTCCAGAAATAAACACTCCAGAAATTATAACTTGGGTACCATTCTGAGGAGTGTGGCAAAGGCTCGTGCTGGCCCTGGCTCGGGATGCCACTGCCTGTCGGCCACTTGGTAAGTGGCTCCGCTATCCGATCAGCTGTCACAGATTCACAGTGCTAATGCTCAAGTGGCCCTTACGTAAGTTAATCATGACATGGAATGCAAGAACCGTTGTGCTGGTGATCCTGTTACAGTGTACTAATTGTTCCATTTTATTGTTGTTTAACTTTATGACATGAAGGCAGAGGGGAGTCTAGTGTGTAGGTTTCAGTGCCCTGTGTTGTGTAAGGTTTCTGCTGGGCAGGTTTGAAATCATGCTCCCACAGAAAAGAAGGGATTACTTTAGTCCAGATCTGCACTCTTCTTCCTCTGTTTATTCTGGCCAATTCCTCCTCCTGCTGGCTGTCTCTTGCTTCTACACTTCGTGCAGATGCAACTCTTCTCATTTCAACCAGATGTTTTTCTCTCTGCCTGAAGAGAGGTGAGAACAGAACAAGCTTGGTCAGTTAGGTAGGAAGGGCCCAGGTTTGGGAAGTGGGTTAGACCGACACAGGTTTTCTTTACATGTGCCTGGAGTATTCCACATTGCTTGTCTCCCTCCCTGCCTCCACCAATGCAAATTGCTGCTAATAATATCGCTTGACATTTATAAAGCCCTTTGCTTGATCTTCACAACAACCCTAGCGCGTCTCCAGGGCTCCAGACTCCCTTTGACAATCTACCAAACAGATTCAGATGTGTCTTGTTTACCTAAGGAAGATGCTGAGTTTTTAATCCATCGTCATGCAAGACAGGGCAAAAATGGATTTCTTCTAAGATAGACAATAATTTTGTGCTACATAAAGTGTTACAAATATGGGCCTCTTGGGTACAGATTCTGGGTCAGAATGATAAAGAAGGGACATAGGTCTCTGTCTAAGGGAATCTTTCAGAGCAGAAGAGATGAGCTCTACCCCAGACAGTGTCTGGGCTCAACCAAGGTCAGAGATGGAGGTCCAGCAGAGTGAACACCCTGTGGAATGGGGGAGGCATGAGAATGCATTTGCAGGATGAGAAGAAAAATCAGAAATCCTTGCTGTAAACTAGCATGCAACACATTCCTATATTCCCAGCCCTGAGGGCAAGGGGTGTTGAGGCAGGAGAATGGTGCATTTGATTCCAGCCTGGGCTACAAAGGAAAGAAGGGAGGAAAGGAGGGAGGAAGGAAGGGAGGGAGGGAGGAAAGGAGGGAGGGAGGAAGGAGAAAGGGAGGAGGGGAGGAGGAAGGGAGGAAGGGAGGGAGGAAATTTTGCTGTATTTTTCTCAATCTTAAAATATTTCTAATTGTAGTTAAACTAAGGTTTTTGAGACTAAAGGATATCTAAAATTAAAGCATCTATCAACTGCTAGATGTGCTTGTTGGGAAAAAGGACCAGGTCCTGGGCCAAAATTCTGCAAACTCCCAGCAGCAGGCTTAGCACCCTTGGAAAAGGTCCTCCTCAGCAGAACAGAGCATGACCGTCATCGGCTTGAGGAAAGGGAAGGCAAGTCTTTGCTCCTCCTTGGCTGTGCACAGGAGGGGGCAAATCACAGGGTGGGAAAGCGTGCGGGTAGTGGGAGGAGGGGGGTCGTGGAAAGTTTCTTGTTTCTCCTTGTCCGTAGGAAATATCTTCTGATCGGACAAACTTCATCTGTGTGTGCTGCTCCTTTGCCTAGGTCAAGATGTGAGCAAACAACACTCATGTCAAAGAGCTCTGGGAAATAGGGAAGGGTTGAATGAACATTTAAAACAGAAAGTGGAAGAAACACAAGAGGAATCATGACATGAACACCTAGGACAGTGAGATGCAAACCTTCCCATAAAGAATAAAATAGAGGCTGCAGGGTCCTAGTCTCAGCTCTTCACTTGAAGCTTAAAGGCCTGAAGCAAGCAGTCTGGGTGCTGGGGAGGATGAGACAGGAGGATTTGGAGTTCTAGGGCCGCCTGAGTGTTGTATTTTCCTCTAAACAAATCTATGTCAAGACCATTAAGATTGTAGCTGTTGACTATTGATGTTCCCTCAAAAATCAGAGGAGATGGGGGGGACAGAATGCCCATTCCCTCGCCCATGCCTGCACGCATGAGGTCTAGAAGGGGCTATGGTACATAGACTGAGGAATCCCATCTGTGTAGCCATGAGGAAGTCATCGGCCACGCTGGGGTGGACTTTCTGGTGATGTAGCTAGCTGCCTTTGAGTCATCCCTGCTCCTGTAACACTCATCCCTACTTCTGTAATAACCCAAATAAACTCGTTGGTTCATCAAGTTAGACCTTGACATAATTACTTTTGTCTGTCTTTGAACTCCTATTTGGGGTAGATAGATGGTTGTGTGGCAACTTCCCAAGGAAAGTGTTCATATACCACTGGGTACAGAGCAAGATTCTGTCCCAGAAAAGGCCGCATTTTTTTAATTAAAAAAATAAAATCTGCTGACAGGAAGCAACTGAGTTTTTGTTTAAGTAGTTAATTATGGTGATCCAGTAATCTGCCTGTGTCTTTCTTTGCATTAACTCCTGAGGAACTTCCGTCTCTAGCAACTCACCTAATCCTACACTTGCTGGGAAGTGACACACATGGCCATATGAGCTCATGAGTAGGCGCAACCCAGGGCCATAGAGTGTGTTCAGAAATGTGTAGAGTAGGAGTTAGGGAAGCATTTCAGCAAATGCCACATGCAACAGAAACCCTCATATTGAAGCAACTTTTATGAATCCATACAGTTCTCACAAGGAATACCACAGTACAAAAAAAGAGACTAAGAGAATTCATGATGTGATGAGAAAAAAAAAAAAAAGATCATCAATAATTTGGAAACTTCTGTTCCTAATGAATTGTCTCAAAAGGTGTCAAGGGAAGGCCAGCCATGGTCTATAACCTCTGTAAAGAGCCCAGCCTGTCTATGCCCCAATGCTGAGCAGGTCATGTAGGACCACAGTTTTGGGGTAAGGCCATATCCCATACTTGCTGCTTGCCTATCCCGCCTCTTTTTTAGATCTAGGTTACAAACCAATTAATTCAAAGTTAGAGAGTTAGGCTTCTGATAAGGTACCTCTTTTGCCTGAGTTTCAGATTCCCTCCCACAAAAATCAAATAGCTAAGTTAGATGAATGTTCTCAACCTTCTTCAGTGCCATGAGTATCTTTGGCACTCTAGAACAGTCTCACAATAATTTTTCAAATGTCCAGTGTATGATGTATTCAATTGCAAACTCAACCAATTACACTGAGACATGAGATATGGTTATGAAATATATATATATATTCTGAAATGTATATATTCTAGATATTATAAGGTATTGCTGCACCAAGCAATAATATCCAGTAGTGAATATGATGATAACAAAAGTTCCAAAGCACTGACACATGTGCACAAGACTTGAGAACATCTTCTGGTAGTATCATCAGCATGAGGGTACTGATATAACATGCTTGTTGCTTCAGTTATAATCAAAGGAAATACTAAATTTCATTTAGTAAAACTAAAGTTGTGTTTCCTCTCATCCAAAGTCAGGCTTTCATAGATCTAGCCCACAGTTCATGAACCAAGGGCTGACTTCTGGGCTGGCAATCTTCAATGCTGCTTCTGAGGCTAATGTGGCAGGAATCCATAGAATTATTTAAACAAGAGAAGGGGAAAGAAACTCGAAGTGTTGAAACAACAGTGTTTCATAAGGGGGAAATTTGTTTTATTTGGAGAACTACCTGCTAGACATAGTGACCCACACCTGTAACTCCAGCTACTTGGGAGGGTGAAGCCGGAGGACTGCAAGCTAGAGGCCAAAATGTGAGTCTGAGGCCAGACTGGACTAATATTTTTTAACTCTTGGGTTATTTAGGTGCTGCTGACTGAGATGGAGGCTCTGGCAGAGATGGAGCAAGTAGGTAAGGACCACTTCAATGTTAGTAGCCTTCTGTGTTTTATGGATCCCTGAAGTTCTGGGCCACGCCAAGCCTTCCTGCATCTTTGGGAAGAAGCTGCCATCTGCTGGCCAATTCGGAGAACACAGCAGCAAAAATGGGCAATTGTGGGTAGAAAGTAGTCTTTCTGTTGGTCCAGCAAACTGCTGTCCCCATGGTCATCTTGGGAAGGCAGAGCCAGGCCAGTATAGACATTTGTCATTTGATGACCCTGACCTTGCAGGTGTGGAATAGAATGGCATGGGAAGGCTGCTAGAGAAAAGAAAAGTGCAGGAGAGACAAGGAAATAACAGAATATGGACTATTTAGAGAGAATAGACATTCACAGCTAAATAATACCTTAGAAGGGGAAGCTGGCACCACCTGAGACTCTCCAGAAGGAATTGGAAGGGACACACATCTTCTGTTTGGTCCTGAGATTGCACTGTTTCTGAAGGGATATGCCCTCTTGCAAGGCTCTTCCCTCTCCTTGAACACTCCTTATCCCATCCACATCTAAGGAAGCATTTGTTCACTGCAACACTCCTGCCTGGAAGCGTGCTGTGCTCAACCACGTCTACTAGCTGCTGTTACCTCCCGCCTCTCTGGACCAGCCTGCTTGCTTGTTTACTGTGTGCTGTTTCATGAGATTTCAAATTCACAAGGCGATCCCCGACACCTACCCCAGACAAGGAACAATAAGAACTACTAATGTGCTAAATTGTTTTTCTTAAGGAATTTTGAGGAAATTATAGGCCTTAATTTGAAAGCAAATGGAAAGTTTTTTGAAATATTTTCCCCAACAATGAAGCCTGCCCAGAAGTAAGCTAAAAAGCAGTTCCTTTTCTGTTTCATTATCTACAAATACATCTATGGAGCCTGCTGGCATCTATCTCCATCCTGCCTTCACATAGAAAGAGTATCCCAGTTCTGCTTGGGAGAAGTAACCCTTCCATTCTCCATCCACATGATTCAGGGAACTAATCGTTTCTCTCTCCCCCACCTCACGACTTGACAACCACATGATTGGCTCAAGGATTTGCTGTACTTGAATCACTGAGTTAGATAAATGCAAAGATGGGTAAGCAATGAACCTGGAATTGCCAGGAACATTGCCATAAGGAAGTAATGATCGAAAGAGGTGGGGCCAAAGGAAAGGCAGAGATGAGAGAAGACAGATAGTGTGATCAACACAGGTATCATTTCCATACAGGCACCAGACCCAGAACTTTCTCTGTACTTTTCTGTTAAATGAGCCAATAAAGAGGCTTTTCCAGAAATCAGCTTGGAGTTTCTGGTCCTTGAAAGTGAGCAAGCCCCAACTAACATACAACGCAGAATATATGGGGCTTTCTTTATCTTGGTCTTCTCTAAGATCAGCACATCATCTACAACACTTCTAACACACTCAGAACTTTATGAGGCACATTTATGAAGTTAGCCGCACTGAGCACAATGTCAAACAAGCCTGGGGTCCTAAGACCCAGCAACCTCAGGATGACCTATTTCACTTGCTACTCCTTGTTTCCCTTCTTCATTCCAGCACCCCTCACTGTATTTCAGCCCCACTTCCAGCCATCTGTGAACAAGAGGGCCATAGATACGCACTAGACCACCAGCCTCCACAAGCCTTCCATCTCTCTTTTGCTCAGAGAAGAGCTGAATGTTACCAGCAGGGCTGCAAACAGTGACCCTGAGTCTTCTATAAGACCTTGAACTTGTCGACCTGCACAAACTTTCCAGTTTGATAGGAACTGGGCTTTGAGCTTAGTTAGTCTGCTCTTGAGCTTGCAACAGTCGCTCCCAGCCTCCATAATGTCTGCAGTGACTTAGGCCACCTCCAACTTCGCCAACCAGCCATGCCTTTTCAGCCATAGAGGACTGTATCTCCCCTCTGGAACCGTAAAATGAAGAAAAAAAAAAATCTTCCTTTCTCCCATTAAGTTACTTGACTTTGAGTGGTGTCTGGCAGCAACAGAGAAGAGTAATCAGTACAGATATCCTATGAGGGGAACCCCCCAAGAACAGCAGCCTCCTTTATTAAAGAGCCAGACTGAAACCAAGAATCCAGGCTGAGAGCAGCTCACAGTCTCGGTCGGATATATCTTCTCTAAGAATTTCACATCCATTCATCTATGCAAGTCACAGGGACCTGTGTCAACCTTCCAGGTTCTGTTCATGTGCACAGAAAAATGACTGTGAATGTTCAAAGTAGACTACCGGGTTTAAAGAATCTCTGAAACTATCTCAAGTGGTAGTTTCTTGTCTCCCTTAAACCAATTCCTTCTTCAGGCAGCAGCCCTCAGATTTTATTTGGGGATCATCTTATCTCAGTCCTCAAATACATTCATTTCAGGTAGAGTTCCCCCCTCCACTTCATGGGGAGGAGGAGAGCAAGCAATTCAAGTATAAGCCAGGTGGTACATGGGCAATCCATAGACACGAATGGAAAAGTAACCCATGGGAGTGTACCTCGGGGCTCTTCCTGTCTGGGCTGAACTAGAGGGACTGCAGCCATCTTGTTTCAAGGGTGATATAGGTGCTGTCCCCACCCCAGGGACCCAAGTGATCTTTTTTTTTTAATTCAATTGTGTGTGTGTGTGTGTGTGTGTGTGTGTGTGTGTGTGTGTAACTATGGGCAAATTCGGGAACCACCCCATGGACCGCCTCCATCTCCTCCTTGTTTACTCTGCCCCGGGATTCACAGGCTCCACCCTACCAGGACCAGAAACGCAGGCCACCCCCCGCTTCTGCCAGGCATCTATACGTGGGGTCTAGGATCCGAACTCAGGACCTTCCGCCTGCAAGGCAGAGGCTTAATCCCTGAGCCACCTCTCCAACCCCCCAAGTTGATCTTGAGAGAGAAGCAAAGGTGGAGCTTGAGGAAACTCTGAGTCTTGAATCCAGAGTCTGGATTCGTCACCAGAATGAATCAATAGACTGCCATTGCTTAAGTCATGTGGCTGGGGGCAGTGTGTGGCCCATCAGTACATGCTTAGTCCAAACTTTCTATTTTCCCCAATAAAATCTCTGCACATTAAATTCCTCTTTCCCTTCGTCTCCAGCCCTGGAAAACTCTATCCTACTTTTTTGTATATTCAAATTTGCATATTTACACACCCTCATATACATGGAATCATATTCTTCCTTCTGTATCTGGCAATTTCACTTAACATCATGTTTTCTAAGTCCAGTTCATGTTATGGTACTGTTGCAATTACTCTTGTTTTTATTGCTGTGAGACAATACTCTCAGACTCAAGCAATTTAGGGGAGAAAGGGAGATTTATTTGGCTTAGGGTTCCAGAGATCTAGTAAGGCAGGAATCACATAGCAGAAGGTATGGCTAGAGGCAGAAGCAAGAGAATGGTTCACCTGATCACAGCATCCTCATGTGGAAAGAACAGGAGCTAGACTGCAAGAGGAAACATGGCCAGACTACCAAACCTCAAGGCCCACTTGCTGTGATGTGCCTTCCTCCAGCAAAGCTCTGCCTCCTTGTGCCACAACTTTCCCAAGTATTAACACCAGCTGATGATTCAAACACATGAGCCTATGGGGAGCGACTCACATTCAAACCATGACAGGTGTATGTTAAAGCTCCGTTCCTTTTCACTCGAGCCTGCTTTCAAATCTTTGACACATATAGAGAAATGCAGTCACTGTGCTACAAGATGGTGGTATGTTTAATAGTGTGAGCAACTCCAATCATCTCCATGATGCCTACATCATTTCCCCTCCCCACTGGCCACAGAGGAGGGTTCCGAGTTCTCTGCAGACTCATCAACATTTAGTCTTTTCCCCACTTTCTTAAAGTAGCCACTTTGGTAAGAAAGTAGCTGCTCATTGCAGTAGGATTTTCTGTCTGAAAATAATAGTTACTGGGCTGGAGAGGTGGCTCAGGGGTTAAACCTCCGCCTTGCAGGTGAAAGGTCCTGAGTTCGGATCCCAGATCCCACGTATAGACGCCAGGCAGAAGCGGGGGCGGCCTGCGCTTCTGGTCCTGGTAGGGCGGAGCCTGTGAATCCCGGGGCAGAAGGAGGTGGAGGCGTCCATGGTGGTTCGCGAATTCGTCCGTGGTTCTATACACACATAGACACACACACACACAGACACACACACACATACACACGCACGCGCACATACACACGCACATGTGCACAGTTGAATAAATAATAATAAAAAAAAGAAAATAATAGTTACTAATTATGTAGGCATTTAAGTCATGTGAGATTTTCTCTGGCTTTTAGACCCGCAGGTGACATTATAAGCCCTTTCCTACTATGCAGCCATACAACCTTACCTGACTCAGGCTCTGTTTCATCTTTCCTATTTCTGGCAACCACACACACTTCACATGCAGAGCTGGACTATGTCAAAGAAACAGCAGACGCAATGTCTTACTTACGATGACATTGGATATTCTCCACCGTCTTTTCATAGACAGACTCATTTGACACAGAGACGCTCTGTCATAGACGAGGAAATCATGACTTGTCTGACTCACTTACAAGTGGCTCACTCAAGTCACAGCATAAGTCAGTATGAGAACCAGGCTAGCGTCGAAACAATCAGAATCAGACAGTAACCACCTCTTAAGGGCAGAGACCTAGGTCTCTATGACTCTGCTCTGTGTCTTCCCACAGCAAGGAGGAGTCCCACGGGTTCAGAACATTCCAAGGGGCTCCCATCTTCAACTTTGACTGCATCCTTTTCTCCCCAAGTCACCTTCATCTGTAAACCAGGCAATATCAAACAGCCTGCTGAGTTCATTGTGACAAGTAGACAGTATTAAAGCTTGTAATGACTCAAATAACCACTCAGTAACTGTTCATGTTTTATCACCCTTGGCTTATACCAAATCACAATAGATTTGGCCAAGTTCTTCCTCAGTGTGGAAATTGATGACCAACATTTTATCATTCCCTAGCAGCACCCTGTATATACACATTTCTCACTCTCCTGGAAACACTTTCCTCCCTTTCACTGCCAAGAAAGCTCTTATTTTTTCAAAATCCTGCTCAAATAATCTCTTTCTGTGAAGCTTTGGATTCATTCGGAAGGTTACTCATCCCATGCAGACTCCCCAAGCACTCTTCAGGTGGCTAATCTAACAATTGCCTCCTAATTCATCAGCTTGTATCCTCATGCCAAACTATACTGTGAGCTCGTTGGGGAACAAAGGAAATCTTTCCCTATCTCCTGGTGCTAGGAATTGAACCCAGGGCCTCATGCATGTAAAGTAAGTATTCTACCACTAACCCACATCTCTAAACCTCTTTCTAATATCTGACAGGGTCTCGGTTGCCCAGGCTGGCCTTGAACTTGCTATCATCCTGCTTCAGACTCCAAAGTAGCTGGAATTGCAGGCCTGTGCCACCACACCTTACTATTCTTTTATTCCTGTTGTTATGGGAAATTCTCATGTTCTCAAATGGAGAGACTAAGTCTGCTTAGGTATAGTAAAGGAAGTGATTTATTAGGGAACAATGCATATGGGACAGTTTCTGGAAAATTCTCAGAGAGTCCAACCCCACTCTCTAAGTTATAATCTACTTTATAGCCTGGAGGGGAAGCAAGCTAACAGTTTGCATTTAATTTATTTACAACTGAGGTTAGTGTGATCATTGGTAGTCTGCAGATGTTATCCCTTACCTTGTAGCTGCTAGGAGGATCCAGACATCTTGGCGCTGTGGAGAATCTTCTGTGGGAGGTTGGGGAGGGGAGATGGACTGACCTCCCTCACTTGTTCATTTTTGTCAATTTAACCCTTTCTTGTATCACTATCATACTGTTTGGACCCAATAATAGCTCATAAAGAATAAGTTAAGTGGATGGAATGGGGGAATGACAGAGCTCTGGGGTTCAGTTTGTCCTCTTGTCTCTAAGAATGGTCCTAAGTATCACTGTGTGGTGGGGGAATCGGGTCATTTTTAGTGCAAGCCTTCCCTTGTCCACATACCTTTGCCTCCTTCACAGCACACTGTCTGTCAAGCAGCAGCCATCATCTGGATAAAGTTCAGTCCCTGCACTGTCTTGCAAGGAAGCAGATTCTGTGATGAAGACACTGAGAAATCCCATGCCACCTGCTCCGCTGGCTGGCCCTCCTGCATGCCTTTTTCTTCCCCTACCTGAATGCACCCCATGCAGCACTTTCTAGTGGAGCGCTAGCACCTGACCAGGAAGAGAGAAAGCAAGTCACATGAAGACACCAGATCATTCAGCCCAACACAAAACCTTCTAGCATGCTGCTTTGACTTAGGACTTTGTAGACAGCAAAGTGCCTTTCGGCATCATGGCATTTTGTTCACTCATCAACACCTTAGCAGGTTGGGCCATGTCAGCCTGCATGGCCCAACACGCCAAGATGATCCCATGCTGTCCTCCATACCAGACAAGTCTCTGGCCTCCCACTTGCCTGACAGTCCCCAAGAACTGCACCAGACCTTAAGCGGTGACCTGCATGGCAGGCAGGTGGTCCAGGCCAGTGTGAAGATTGCCCACTCCATTTAGGACGAGCCAGCAGCCTTCCTTGAGCTCCGTCACCCAGGGAGCTGCACCCAAGAAGGACTTGCTTGGTGAGCAAGAAACTGGCAGACCTCCATTTTGTGAGTCTGCACCCAGAGAAGCCCAAATAGCCTGGCCTTTGTACCTGATACTCTCCGTGGCTCTTCTTAGTCACCTTAACCACAGAGAGGGTAAAATGGCTTGGACTCCACTCCAAGGAGTATCCAAAGCTATGACCAGATCTCTTACCACCAAGATCAGCAGTCTTCAATGCCCCACAGTTCTCAGCAGTGGATGGCCAGGCTGATGCTACTAAGGATGATAACTGTGTCACTCCAGCATATCAGCTGATAAGCCTGGAAATGTGACTTTCCCCCTGTTGAGATCACCTAAGGGAATATCTCATGTCTTCCATGTATAAAGGGGACTTATGTTACATATCTCATTTTTAAAGAAATAAAAGGAAATCAATAGCTAATCAACCTCTGTCCATGCTCTGTAGTCCTACTGGCTTCCAGTCACTGCCTGTGACTACATATGGTCAAGTCACTAGCTGTGTGGTCAGAGACACCCCATGATAAACATCATTTCATCCCACATTCACTTCAAATACATATCATTTTATCCCAGAAGAGTGGGAAACCCATGCTAACTGCACAGAACACTTTTTCTAACTTATCGCAATGTTCTAAAGGACTAGAATCCAGAATGATGACGATACAAACAGCGACAAGAACTGAGCCCTGTGTTTACAGCTCACAGCACTTAGGTAGATGCTCTCTCCCTCCTCCTTCTTGTGAACTAGGCCTGCTGAGACGCATTTCACAGGTGTGGTGGTTACTCTTCATTGGCAACTTGACTGGATTCAGAATTATCTAAGAAATTAGTGCAGCACACCTGATATGACTGTGGGGTGTCTCCACAAGCATTAGTCGAGAAGGCAGAGGGCTCTGAGTGCAGGTAGCATCATCCCATAGGCGTGACACCCAGACGAAATAAACGGGGTAGAGGGAAGGGGAAGGAGGAAACCAGCATAACATCAACCTTTCCTTCTCTCTGCTTCCTGTCTACCAGAATGCAAGCCGCTCTGCTCCACCATGCCCCCTGCACCATGATGGAACTCACACCACTGGAATAAATCCTCGCTCCTTAATTTGTTTCTGTCACAATGTTGGACAGCTTTCTAGACGTTCTGCTCCCGGCCCATGTTCTACAACTCCAGGAGAATTTCTGGGCCTTAATGATTCCAAATGACCTAAGGCATCAATCTGACACCTTTCCCCAGAGTTCCTAGAAGACTTGGGAGCAACTCTATCCTGGTGGTGGTGATGGTGGTGGCGTGTAAATGTGTGACATTTAATATACATAAAAGAGAATGAATAAATGATAAATGAGAACTGCCATGGACCAATCTGTCCCTTAGCAGTGGAAACATGAGCGAGGTGCTTGAGCTCACTGAACCTACAATGTGTACACACTAGCTAATGTCTGCAGAACATTTAGTCACTATTATAGATGTTATACATGCACCAGCCCTAATGCCTGCATGTACTTCTCACAAGTCTATGATCTCACAAGTTGAATTATCATCCTCTTACAAATGGGAAATCCAGAGCACAAGGCATGGTTAGGGGGAGCGGGAGGCCACTGCAAATGGAATCTTGGCCAGCCCCAGTGTCCACTGATCACCAGTCTACTGCCATGGCCGCCTACAAGCTCGTGCTCATTCAGCACGGTAAGAGTACCTGGAAGCACTTCAGTCACTGATAGGTACAATGCCAAGCTGAGCCAGCGGGGCATGAGAAGGTGAAGCACAGCTGGCAGGCATTGCAAGATACTGACTAGGAGTTTGACATCTGCTTCACCTCGATGCAGGAAAAGAACAATCCAGCCCCTCTGGACAGGCTCAGTGCCATTGACCAGATGTGTCTGTCTGTGGTGAGAACCTGGCATCTCAATGAGCGGCACTATGGGGGTCTGACTGGCCTCAATACGTCAGAAATGGCTGCCAAACATGGTGAGGCACAGGTAAAGATCTGGAGGCACTCCTGTGATGCGGCCACCTCCCATGGGATGGATCATCCCTCTCCAGCAACATCAGCAAGGACGGAAGGTACACGGATCCTAATGAGGATCAGCTACCTTCGTGTGAGAGTCTGAAGGCCCTTCTAGAATGAAGGTTTCTCCCAGATTAAGGAGGGGGAAAGGGTCTTGATTGCAGTCCATGGCAACAGCCTTTGGGGCATTGTCAAGCATCTGGAGGGTCTCTGAAGAAGCCATCATGGAGCTGAACCTGTCAACTGGTACTCCTATTGTGTATGAATGGGACAAGAACTTAAAACCCATCAAGCTCATGCATTTCCTGGGGGATGAAGAGACCATGTGGTAAAGCCACGGAAGCTGTGGCTGCTCAGGGCAAGGCCCAGAAGTGAAGACGAGTATGCAGACCACAACCCCAAGGAACACCTTCCTTCCCCATTCACACCTCCTGCACCTCTTCCCAACATCTGCCACGCTGACTACATCTCTAGGATCTAAATTGTAGCTGCAGATGGGAACCAGTGGCTCCCATTTTTGTTTTAGCATTTTGCCCTCTGCACCCACTCACTCCCCTCCTAGAATCCAGTCAGAATAGCCCATCGTGGGTGCAGGTTTTTGGTCCAAGTTCAGAGAAGGCTCCTCTTACCCCGGAGAATTGAGAGGTAGTAGTTACAGTTTTTCCTAGTGCTCTGTTGACTAAGGACCTGCTTGGGAAGAGGCCAGGGAGGAACCATGCTGGAGCATGACCAATGAGAAGCCAGAGCCCATCTTTTTGTCCCTGGAAACTGTGCTCTTCTGTAGTCAGGGGCTGTAGTTGTTCCAGTGGAATATGAATGTAACTTGCATGGCGATTTAAAAAATAAAATAAACATAACTACTTCCTCCCTGACCCCAGAGGAGCTGGCTCCAGAAGGTTGACATCAATCCTGAATTAACTGTATTATACTTCCTTTAGAAAATAATAATATATATATGATAAGCTCCTTGGCCTTGAAGGAACAGGAATATCTCCTGATGTGTATCTTAGAATCCCACCTCTGTCTTGTTTTGTACAGTGAAGTGCCCCTTGATTGTATCCACAAGTGTCTTTCATTGTGCCTCATGAATCATGTTCCAGTTGCTTGGCCCTGACATGTGAGCTCGGTACTCATTTTGAGCATATACTAAATCTTCTTTCCAGTAATGTGCAATAGAAAATTAAAAAAGAGGGATCCCAGGCACAGATCTTACTAACTTACTCAAGGTCACACTGTTAGCAATGGGCAGTCTAGTTTCAATCTGCACATTTCATACCACATCTGTCACAGATAGACACAGGTGTCAACTTGACAGTTGAGGGTTTGAGCTCTGGGCATATGTGTAGAGAATTAGTAGTTGACTTAGGCCCAGAGCAGACCTGCAGGAGATTGTCTAGCTGATGGGGAAGGCCCAGCCTATGGTGGGTGGGATTAGGGCCTGGAATAAAATACAGACAGCTGGTTAAGAGAATTGGCTTCCTTTTGTACACTTGGCCAGATATGCTGGTCTGACAAGTAAGGATCATCCCTCTCTCAGCCATTATGTAGAAATGGTGTGGCCAGTTCCCTTGGCCCTGGTGTTGGTGCAAATCAAGCTGGACTGAGAACTGTAACCGGACTGTCATAAGGAAATAAACCCCTTGTTCCCTTAAGCCATTTAATGGTCATTTATCAGCAACAATACAGGCTGACTACAACAGAATTTGGTACCCAGGAAGTGGGGTGTTGCTGATAAATCTAGCTATGTGGATTCTGAATGGTTTTGTTGGAGAAACTTTGAAATGCTTGAAGCGTTTGAGCTTGTAGATTACAAATACCGTTCTGCAGAGTTTAATGGGCCATTGGGATAATGAAAATGCTTAGAGAGTTATGGATTGTTTGGGCCCAGTTTGTGATGAGGGGAATGGGAACTTTGGTGGAGTTGAATTTAGAGTCAATGGACTGGTTTGCTTGATAGAGGAGAGCTGCGTTGATGGCTGTGAAGCTTTGGATGTGGAAAGGGCAGGCAACAGAGAAGCTGCCACTTTTGGAGTTATGAGTATCATTGAAATCTAGTGCTTTGCATTGGGATGGCAAAAGACATGAGTACCACCGCATGCTGAATTCCATTGTTTGAAAACCAGGATTCCTTCAGGGGCTGAAACCCCAAGTTGAAGCCATTTATTGCCCTTTGGAAGTTTCGGCACCTAGAAAGAGGCTTTTCCAGAGTCAACATGCTAAAGTTGGTACAGCTGTAACTTGAGTGGACCAAGTGGAAAGGCGAAGCTTATAGCTGCAGAGGTGAACCCAGAGCACTGTTGGAAATGCCAGAACCATGGGATGTATGCTAAGGACAGCTGCGAGTGAAGATTCAGCCTGGTTCAAAGAACTCTGCTTCAACAACTTTGAGCTGCAACTGGGATTGCCTAGAATTTTTGAACCACCATGACTACATGATGAGCAACAGAAGATGGACATTGAAATACAAGATACAGTAACTGATTTGCTGGATTTGATTTTAATGTAATGTTTTCTTATTATGTCATGATACTTCTATTTTGATGTTTATCTTGTTGATATATTTAACATATTTTGATTTGACAGACTCATAATTAAAAGATTTAAGACATTTTTTAAAACCTCAGTTCCAACATTTTAATAACTGAACTTTTAATGACAGAACATTTAGGATTAATAAAATTGAATTATTTACATTTTTAAGATAACTTTTAACATCTATGGGAGCAAGGATTGAAGGTTGAAGTTTAAAAGTACTTTGATTTTGTGTCAAGTTGACAAGGGATGGAGTATCATAGTTGGGCACAGGTATCAACTTAATAGTTGAGGGTTTGAGCTCTAGGCATATTTGTAGAGAATTAGTGGTTGAGTTAGGCCCAGAGCTTGTCTAGCTGATGGGGAAGGCTCAACCTGTGGTGGGTGGGATTAGGGCCTGGAATAAAATACAGACAACTGATTGAGAGAGTTGGCCTCCTTTTGTACACTTGGCCAGACAAGTGTACAAAGTACACTGGTCTAATAAGTAAGGATCTTCTCTCTCTCAGCCATTATGTAGAGATGGTGTGGCCAGTTCCCTCGGCCTTAGTGTTGGTGCATGCTCTCCCATCAAGCTGGACTGAGAACTGTAACTGACAGTCATAAGGAAATAAACCCCTTGTTCCCTTAAGCCATTTAATGGTCATTTATCAGCAACCATGCGGGTTGACTGCAACCATATCCTTCACTGCTTTGTTGAATATTGCATAGAACAGTGAGAACTGAACGGAAGACAGTTGTTCCCTGGCTGTAAGATTCCAGGGCAGCCCACAGAGTTCTTCATTGAGTGCCCTTCTGTGGTTCCGTGGCCTTTTCTCTAGTTGTCATGAGAGCATATGTGGCACCCTGAGACTTTTCTGTCCCCAAGGTGGAAGAGTCTTTTTGAATGTGCAAAGGGCTCTACCTCCCTTGTTGTCCAGACTCTGAGCTTTGGCCTCCTGGTTCATGCCCCACAAGACCCAGGGGAGAGTTCACGGGAGTGAAGCTTGGCTGAGCTTCCAGTAAACCCAGCTGTTCCTGCACTCATTTCTGAGCACAAGCACAGTGCAGTCATGTGTGGCTGCACATACAGGCATGTGCGTGTGCAGGACGTGCACCAATTCAGACCTGTGCTCACTACAGGGGGCTTCCAAGGAGTGAGGGAATACTGACTTTGCACCCTATGTTAAAAACAAATAAAGTTCAAATAACAGCTTTCAGGCCCAAACAGATAAAAGGTCACAAAGCACAGAGTGGCAGTAAATGAGTAATCTTGGGGGAAGGGCGCCCTCACCTTGTTGAGGACAGCCCTCCAGTGGAACTCAGTGCACAATGACCCTTGACCACCCACTCCTCTCCATGCCCCCTCCCACCCACTCAGTACTTGCATTGGGAGAAATGCAGGGTATGGGGCACAAGAAGGCACTATACACTTGGAGAACAGTTAAAACTACACTCATGATCCCAACCCAGGAAACTCACTACTGTGAGATATATACAGACCCACTTGCTCCACTTGGACCCAGACTGAACAAGCCTCCACTGGGGCCAGCTGTCTGCCTCACTTTGCACCCCCTGGATTAAAATTTAAGAAGCCTGCACCCAGTGGGGTGGACAAGAAAGCTGTCTCTCCACCTCCCTCCAGATGACTTGGTGTAAGCCATAAAGTATAAAGACAGGAAGGAGCTGGGGGTCAGGGATCTCATGCCAGCTGTGTAGATGATCTGTTTGGACAACTCCTGTCTTGGTCTGCTTCCCAATGTGCATAACAAATGTTCTATAACCCCATTAAATATAGCTCTTGTATAGCGGTTTCACAGTCAGAGGTGATCACAAGCAACCGTGGAACTGCCAATTTCAAAAGACCACACGCTGAACTCAGGACAGCACATGCTGCTAAATACCAGAGTGCAATAGAACCCTGTGATACCCTGATTTTGCCCAGGGCCACAGGCAGACGACCAGAGCAGCACAGGGGGCCCCGCTGCCTGACAGTCAGGCTCTGTCCTACCTCATCTGCAGCATGATGTTGATAGTCAGGACTTTAAAGGAATAAGAGGAAGAAATGCCAAAACCCATCAACAGGTCAGTGGAAATCCTACTCTTCATACTGTCCACCTCTCAGAGGACAAAATATCAGCATTCATAACCATCTAATGTTAATGCCATGGCCTCTTACACCTGAGAAGGAAAGTGCAATCAGAAGGCTGCAGCCTACAGTGCTGTAGACTCTGCTTCCTCCAGCAGTCAGTCCCCACCTCACCAAGAGAGACTGAAAGCAATCCTCTTTTCCTTCCTTTGTCAACTGTGGGTTCGGATGGAGATCATCTCTACCCAGACCCAGGAACGGGATCTGTAGGAGTAGACCCCTCAGCACAAGCTCTGCACCCAACCTCAGAGACTGATTTGGGAGTTGAACAGGGAATAGGGGAATGAGAGTAAATGTCAGGATTTGTAAATGAGGGGAAGGAAAGAAAGGGACTCCCTGAAGCAGGAACATGGGACTTGAGATTACCATTTTGCTACCATGAAGGGACTCTGGGACTGCCAGGGAATTTCCAAGATGATGAAGATGAAGTAACACCTACAAACGAAGGTTCCTAAAATGAATCTACAATGACAAAGCTTGGAAAGAGCTATATCTATAAGGATGATTGACAGATTAGATGTCAGTATCCGTGGAGAGGATTAGAATGCTGCAGATTCAAAGCCTAATTACAATTTGTCTTTGGTGATCTTTAACTTCCCCCTTAACAGTCATTCCTTGCCCTTCCTCTGACCTATCATTCTGTGACTATTAGGTGAAGTCTTCTGAAATGTATTAATTTAGCAGACCACTAATTCCTACCAACTAAAAGGCTAAGAATTGTCCTCAAATAGCATAGAAAATCTGTAACAGAGATTCCCCACACACACACTTTTCTGTGACCTACCTACTTGATGCTTCCATCAATTTATTTTAAAAGGAGTCTTGATTTATGGATTTCTTGTTCTGCCATTATAAAGCCTGCCGGAACTGTTCATAGCAGGACATGTGGAATTCAGGACTGACCTGCATCTGTATTCCCAGACATGGTCACTAATATTTGGCTCCAGAATAAACTGTCTCTTATCACCTTCAAGTGAGAACTGTTGTTTTCTGTTCTTCACACCTGTCATAGTTAGGCACAGATGTCAACTTGACTGTTGAAGGTTTGAGCTCTGGCCACATTTGTGGAGAATTAGTGGTTGTGTTAAGCCCAGAGCAAACCTGCAAGAGATTGCCTGGCTAGTGGGGAAGGCCCAAATGAGTGGGAATAAAACACAGAGAGCTGTTTGAGAGAATTAGCATCCTTGTGTATACTTGGCCAGACATGCTGGTCTGGCAAGTAAGGATCGTCCCTCTCTCAGCCATTATGTAGAGATGGCGTGGCTATTTCCCTTGGCCCCGGTGTTGGTGTGTGCTCTCCCTTCAAGCTGTACAGAATGAAACCAAACAATCTTAAGAAAATAAACCCCTTGTTCCCTTAAGCAACCATGCAGGCTGACTGTGAGAACACCACAGAAGGCAGATCAGAGAAACAATTAAATAGTGTGATCATGTCAGGCGTCACTTAAGACAAGTGTGTCGTGTGGTAGTCCTGTCCTTGTCATCCCCATCCATCCTGTCCATTCCTTTTCAGCTTCTTTAAATCTCTTACTAACAGGAGAATCCCCTTCCTCTCAGCCATTTGATATGGACATTTTTAAAGTTCAAAGAAGGGCTGGAGAGCTGGCTCAGGAGTTAAAACTTTGCCTCAAAAGTAGAATGTCCTCAGTTGGGATCCCAAGTCTCACATTTAAAAAAAAAAAATGCAAAATGGAAACTGCATAGTCTGCACTTCTGGCCCTGGTGGGTGGAGCCTGGGAAATCCCAGAATGAAGCAAAAGGAGGTAAAGCAATTCAGGATGATTCCCGAAGTCACCCTTAGTACTCCACAGGGACATACAGTACTCTCTCTCTCTCTCTCTCTCTCTCTCTCTCTCTCTCTCTCTCTCTCTCTCTCTCTCTCTCACACACACACACACACACACACACACACACAAATGTAAAATAAAGTTTAAAAATAAGTTCAAAGAAATCAAGAATTCATGAATATCCATAAGCCCTCTAATTTAACAGCTGTTAATAACCTTTTGTTGTTTTAAAGGCTTTTCTAAGCTAATATGAATTCCTCTTTTCTATCACTTCTGACCTCTAAAGTTTCACATTCCACCACTAGGATTTTCCAAATAATTACATAGTCTATATTATTTTGGAGATTTGCTTTATATTGTTGAGAATCTCATTATGTAGTCCAGGCTGTCCTGACCTCAATCAAAAAAGTTCTGGGATTACAGGTGTGTAGTCACAATGCCTGGCTCCTATATATTGAGAAATAGTATGTTTCTTATACTTGGCTTAATATGCTTTAAAATTAGTATTAAAATAAATGTATCTGTACACTAAAATTATAAAAATGAGCTACATATGTGAGCTGTATTTTCCTACAGCACAGTCCTATAAAACTTTGATTACTAAAACAAAAAGCACTAGTCTATGTTCCAGATATAACCATTTTACTTGCCACTCGACTGGGCATTAGCCACAGGCATGGTTTGGTGCCTAAGGAACACCCTCCTGCTCCCTCTGAATTTCTGCACAGGCCCCTCCAGATTCTGTGTACTAGCCTTTCACAGTGGTGAGCTGCCTCCACTTTGAGGCCTTCCTAGATTCAACATACTAAACCTGATCTATACACAGTGGCTTCTGTGGTCAAGCCACTTGCTTCCCTTCAAATCTACATCCCCATCTTGGTCTTGGCGTGGCAGTTTGATCTGCCTGACCCACATCTTCCCATAGCTCATGCCCACTTCTCTGGGATCTCTGTCCAGTGCCCCTTCCCTCACAGCAGGTCCAACCCGCAGCCCCAGTCTCTTTCCTCCTCTTGCCTTGCTAAGTGCCTCAGGCCAGTGCTTTATCTGTTTCATTCTCTGCCCTATTATGATAGGGACCTTCCAAAACAAAGAAAAGCCATTGCAACAGCAGGAATATCCAGAAGGCTGCTGAATGGAAGAGGAAAACTGGCTTAATCAGTATTTACATGTGTGTGCTTATGCTTGCAACTCCCAGAGTATACAGGAGACGATGCTGGAAAGGAGGGTTTAAGGTGAATCCCCGACTGCATTTATAGCATTGCAGCTCAATCTTTAGATACAAATCCCTGAGCCCATACCAGTGAAGAAAGCCGGTATTTCCTGCTTCTGCACCAGGCCCCTGGGACACCAGGTGCACTGACCCTGAAGACAGAGATGGCCTCGTTGCAGGTACTTTCACTGCTGTCAGACAGAACTCATACACAAGCAACTTACGGGAGAAAAGGAGACTTTCCAGAGGGAACATAGTCCATTTTGATGGGAATTACATAGCAGAAGGCATGGCTGTAGGCAGAAGTAGGAAACTGGTTCAGGTCGCCACAACGATATGAAGGTAGATAGAACAAGAGCAAACTGAGAGGAAGCAGTGCAGGTGACCAAGCTTCAAGGTCTCCCCTGAGACGTGCCTTCCTCCAGCAAGGCTCTCCCCACGAAAGGTGCCACAACCTTCACAAACATTAACACCAGCTAAGGATTCAAACACATGTGCCTGTGGGGACAGCTCACATTCAAACAATGACAGGAGTTTTCACCTCCCTTGTTTCTGGGGTGCCTAGGAGGTGACGCTGGGAGTGGTGACATCATCTTGCACCAGCAGACAAATTTTTCCATTGGAGTCTTTCTTACATGCCAGGGCACAGGCCCCTCACCGTAAACAGAGCCTGGAGAGAATCAGGAACCACCAGTTCAGGCAACAGAATCTGGTTCTTCCAGTTCAGTTTTAAGGGCCCACCCCTAAGGGATGGGAGGGAGAGACCCTATGTCCCCAGAGTGCCCTAATGTCCTCAGGAGGAAGAGGTGAAATACAAGTCTAAGGCAGGCATGCTGGGCAATTAGGAGTTGTATAAATATTCCATTTGGAGCTACATGGATTGCAGTAGCTCCAATTTGTATTTACACGATGATCTCAATATGGCTTAAGAAAATATCAGGTTCTGCGAGACTCCTGAGAGTCTGATCCAGACCAGGGCTCAATATTGACTTACTTGCCAATGCTAAAAGGTACCTGAAACATTTCTGAGAGGAAAGCAGCCAAAAAAGCAATTGCTTCTCCCTTCTCCTTTCTTGTGTATGGTTGGTCTCACAAAGGAGGGAAACGGGTGGGGGGAAAAAAGCAAACTTATCCCCTTTAAGAAGGACTATTAAAGAGATCAGGGTATTAGGTTGATCCCAGAAATTAGGAGAGAAAAATGAGGGTTGGGTTGCAGATTAAAAGTTTCCTTTTTTTTTCTTTTTCCTCCAGATACCTTTAGTCCAGAAACTTCGTTAAACACTTTAAAATTAAAGCAACTGGAGTTGTCACAATCACTAGAGAAATTAAAGGGCAAATAAGCTACTTCCTCAAGGATCCCAATTCTGGCTGGGCTGGAGTGTGGTAGCCTGAGAATACCATCAACTGTGCATGTGGAAACTGACACTGTGATAACTTGATGCCACTGGATTGGGACTAGTGGTGAGGACATGGGAAACAGAGTTTCTGCTGCCTCGGAGTACCAATCTGAGGGCTTGGGTTATTGGATGGTTTTTGTGCTAGCTTTTGTTTGTTTGCTTATCTAGTTGAGCTGGTTTTTCAGTGGTTTATCCTTTAGTTGTAATTATTTAAATGTAAAATATTCTGTAATACAAAGAAATGACTATTTCTCAAAATTAAGATATAAATGTCACTCTCAGGCTGGGTTATGGATATTTTTAGAATCCTGGATTGCAGTCCAAAGTGAGATAGGCACTCAATTAAAAAATGGGCCTGGGAACTTGAGAGAAACTTTTCCAGGGACGAAACTGAAATGCCTAACAAATATCTTAAAAAATGCTCCATATCCTTAGCCATCAGGGAAATGCAAATCAAAACTTCCCTGAGGTATCATCTCACCCCAGTCGGGATGGCAAAACAACACCAAATGCTGGAGAGGATGTGGAGAGAAGGGAACTCTCATACACTGCTGGTGGGAATGCAGGCCTATGCAACCACTCTGAAGAGCAGTTTAGCGATTTCTAAAGAAATTAAAGATTGAAATGCCATATGGCCCTGCTATACCACTTCTGGGAATAATCCCCCATAAAGCAAAAATTCACTAGAGTCACACAAAGTGATATAGGCAAACATACAGAATATTTTAAGAACCTGATACTCCCATTTGACTTGGGATACACACACACACACACACACACACACACACACATACACACACACACAACTCTGGTATACACTTGGCAGTTTATGTCCTTTACTCTGCATAAACATGTTATGGGGTGACTGCCTTGCAGGAACAGAAGCTCCAGACATAAATATTGATGAAAAAGCCCATTTATTAATCTGGCCAGAAGGCACCAGCTCACTGGTCAAAAACCAGCAATGAGTCAAAAGCTTTGAAAGATGGGTTATACACATCATATACACTTCTTGCTTAAACAGAAAAAAAAAATGGGAGCCCTGTCTTGTGAATGATCTACCTAAGGAAGGTGACAGTCTCCTAGATGACTATCTACTCTACTTGCTAAGGAAGAGAAGCAGGAATGGATACTGAGGTAATCAGAAGCCATAAGAGCGGATGTTTGTCAAGGGCAGAAGCCTTGGATTCATTCTTTGTGAGCTTCTCACAGCAACCTCTTATCTCAGTCCCAGTGGGAGAAGGGCTAAGACAGGATTTATTAGCATTTTATCCTATTTCCTACATTTATTTCCAAATAATGTACCTAGCAGACCCCCTCCCTACATTAGGCTACAGGATCACTCCTCTCTAGACGATGGAATCAGTATCTCCTCTCTTAGCAATCATTAAACGTTGACAGTTTCTACCAAAATGTATTCTTAATGCATCAAGCATGAAGAATAGGGAGTTCAATCTGGACTGAAATGGTTTTTGTGCATTTTTGTGCATGCATAATAAGGCTAAAATGTGCTCTCAAAGTAACCTTTCAGGAAAAATCTCCTATTTACCATCTCATGCCTATGCATAACTGATTGTACAAATGATTAAAATCAGATGCATTGTGGGAAGGTACATGCACACTAGGAAAAATTATTAAATGATCTAATCTGTCAATCAAGAGAACCACCCAAACTTAAAAACCAGTCCTGCTACCTTCCTTTAAACTCCATAAAAAGAGGCCCCTGGTAGCATCCTGGGACCTGCGACTACTTTCACTCAAGTAGCCTCTGCTCCCTTGGAATGTCTACTGACTTTTCTCTCACTTTGCTTTGAATAAAATTTATCTTCACTACTTTTACAAATCTATGTGATCTTTTACTTCTCTCATAAATAAAAGATCAAAAACCTGGAAACACCTCTCTCTCTCTCTCTCTCTCTCTCTCTCTCTCTCTCTCTCTCTCTCTCTCTCTCTCTCTCTCTCTCTTACCTTTTTGGTTCCATGGAGTCAACTGCTTGATATGAGATGGGGGAAGCCTTTGACTCATCCTCCTAATTAGGCACTTTTTAAATTTCTTTATTTATATATGTGTGTGTGTGCGTGTGTGTATCAGAGGGCACTGTGTGTCTCTGTGGAGGCCCAATAGTGACCTTTGGCAATCATCCTGGGACCTGGAATCTGAACTCAGGATCTTCTACTTGCAAGGCAGAGTCTTAACCCATGAGCCATCTCTCCAACCCCAAATTAAGCAGTTTTAGAGTCTTTGGAGGTCATCCCTCCACTGCTGGGATTATCCTACTAATCTAAAGGAACTTCTTCTAATCCTTCACAGAGATAAAGTCACCAACTTCCCCCAATTCTCCGTTTGTGAAAGGATATGGAGATGAGCTTTCCATGACAGGTAAGCTTGACCAAGAGGTCAGACACCAGATCAATTGAGCTGGGCTCCAACATGAACAGAACAGTGAGATATAGATGACCAAAAGTTCCAGTCAGGTTTACAGGCCTGGGCTACACAGTGAGAGTCTGAGAAAGAAAGAGAAAGGAAGGGAGGGAGGGAGGGAGGGATGGAGGGACGGAGGGACGGAGGAGACGGAGGAGACGGAGGAGACGGAGGAGAGGGAGGGAGGGAGGAAGGGAGGGAGGGAGGGAGGGAGGGAGGAAGGAAGGAAGGAAGGAAGGAAGGAAGGAAGGAAGGAAGGAAGGAAGGAAGGAAGGAAGGAAGGAAGGAAGGAAGGAAGGAAGGAAGGAAGGGAGAGAGAGAAAGAGTCAGACCACATTTGTGCAGACAAATGTGGTGAGGAGCATCCTTCTCCCTGGGGCCAAGAGGGACTGATAAAGGGTAAAACCCTACACCAGAGCCTTGCTCAACACTTCAGCTACCTCCCTCCCTTGTGCACTGCCCAACCCACCCTGATGTAGATTAACCATTCACTGTCCACTCTTTGAACCACACTGGCTTCTCCTTTAACAGTCTCTGCTGTGATCCAAGCGTGGAAGCTCTAGTTCCCAGAGCCCTTGTCAGTGTGACCTCAGGTTACAGCCAGCCAAAGTGAGATGCTGTTGTGTGGTATTTTCCTCCAAGCCAACAGCTGCCATCAATATCGCCCCTGTTGACTGTTGGCATTCCCTCAGAGACAGAGGGGATCGGGAGGGTCATTAAGCCCTCATTAAACCACTCCCAGCCACTAGTATGTGATTCTACCCTAATTATATGTGCCCTTGCATGTGCCCTCCAGACTCTGAAGTCTAGAATGTATACGTCTTCACAGGGTCCTCAGGCCCTCCCTCATACATGCCCATGGGGCTCTGAGGTCTGGGAGGCTTACTAGGATATATAGGCTAAGGGAAGTTAATTGGAGTAGGAGATTTTATCTATCAGCCATAAAGAAGCTGTCATCCATGCTTGGGATGCTTTGAGTATGACTGCTTTGGAGGTCACCCAGGCTCCTGTAAGAAACCTTCACCCCTACTCCTAGAAGTAAACCCACTAAATTCATTGGTACATCAAGTTGAATCTTAGTGTAATTGCTACTTTGGTCTGTTGTCGAAGTCCTATCTGGGTGGGTAGACAGTTGTCGGCATCTTCCCAGGAAAGCCTCACACAACAGGTGCTCAGAGGAATGCGAAAGGCGGAGAAGCATGGAGAAGCCCTCACTTGTGGCCACTGTTGAGCAGGCACACTAGTACCCTGTCCGCTATGTGTCCTTTCAATGTAGTTTCGCCAGCTGGTCACTGATGACCCTCTCTGTCCAGTAGTTCTGGAAAACCTCTAGTTACCAAAAGTAAGTCTTTGGAAGTCCTAAGTGTTTGAAGTACCTTCTGTTGTCCTGACCATCTGGGTACACAACTCCAATGTTAGACAAGTAGGAAGTCACAACTTGGGACTCATAGCACTGTGCTCCAAGTGTCCTGGACTGGGTTCCTGATTCTCTCTAAACCAGGAGTTCTCAAAGGCAAAAAGAATGTAAAAGGACATGACTGACAGGGTACTAGTTGCCCGCCAGCAAAACTCAATGTCCCACTTGCCTGCTCAACAGTTGCCGGAAGTGGGGCTTCTCCATGCTTCTCTGCCTTTCACATTCCTCTTGAACACCTGTTGTGTTAAACTAGCCTGACACAATAGCACATTGTGGCTGTAGATTGTACTCCAGGAGGGCAGGAGCATATTTTAAACAAACCTTTGCCAAGAATTTTAATTTAAGCTGGAGGAAAAGTCCCAGAAGAATAGGAAGGGGGAACTTCTTGTGGATAGACACTTCCTGATTGTCTCAAGGAAAATGCTGGTGGTGCCCTGTTCTACAAAGACTGAGGTCACAGCGGGAAGGAAGCCCTGCATGCTGCCTCCCCCAATAGTTCTCTCTACTGTGGCCCTGGCCCTCTCTGCTGTGTGGCACTCTGCTGTGCTCTGGCCCATGTGGGACCCCAGAGAGCAAGGATCCCCTATAAAACAAGAGATACAGCCCAGCCCACCACGTCACTCACCCATACCCCTGCTGCGGCCATTGGAAGTTGATGGTGGTATGGGAGACAGTTCCCCCATGGAAAAGAAAAACATAATGGCTATGCTTTCTGGGAAGTGGATGGAGGCAATATACAGATGCCTCAGGAAGCGCAGGGCAGCTGCTGACAGAGCTTCATGACCACCCTAGGCCTGAACCATTGGGTGTCCACACCCCATCCAACCTGGACACCTGGGAGGACTGGGAAGAGCTGGATTTCAAAGTCAAAGTCTCTTGAGTTCAAATTCTGGCTCTGAATCCAACTTCCAAGTTCTGTGACCCCCCGATAATATTAGTACCATCCATTTCCTCTGCCTGTTAAATGATAGCACTCATGCAAGACTCACATTATGCTGAAGACACTATTAGATAACACGTCTGTCTAAAGGACAGACTCTCTGACTTCTAGAGAAGTTAGTTACTCTTTACACAGATCCTGATGGTTTACTTTGAGACATAATAATATAGCCACAGAGATCTATCTGCTGAGCACAATGTTTTCATTCTAAAAATAGATTCTGGCTGATTCTTGAATGACTCAGTTAGTGCCTCTCCCTCCAGAATTTAGCCTGACATATATAATGTGCACTTTATATATGCACAATTGACCTTAGTTTAGTCACACATCTCCTCTACATCTGCTGTCTCTCTGCTCTAAGAGGGCCCTATGCCATGGACTATATCAGAGGTGTGAACTCCTGGCCTATAGGCCCCATGTGATCCAACATAGCTATCAATCTGGCCCAACACAAATTGTAAACTTATTTTTTAAATGAGAATTTTTTTTGCATGTTTTTGTCACTTGACTCTGTGGTTCTTGAGCATGAACTTATAGATGATAACATCATGTCTCAATGTCACACAAAATAAAGACATGTATGTTCTCACTAGCTGTGGTTTCAATTTCATGATAACATACCATTTCCAGTGTTCTCTTTTCAAAGTACAGACAGCTGAATTGGTGATGGATGGTAGCACTGATGCTACAAGCACCACTTGACCTGCCATTTTTATGGCCATAGTAATGGTAAATCTAATGTCATTGAGCAAATCGTTTCTTTAGTGTCACTAAAAGATGAAACTACATCAGAAAATTTATGTGAAGTAGTAAAAAAAAATGTTAAAGTGATTTTCTTAGTTCATTGGTAATATATCTGGTGTAGTTACTGATGGTGTCCCAGTGATAGTAGGTAAAAGTGAAAGACTTGTAAAATGAATAGATGATATAATTACCATCAAAACCCACATTTGCTGAAGTACTATTATATAGCACATCAATAAAATTTATGTGCAGAAGCATTAAAATGGATAACATCAGGCTAGTGAGATGAGTTATCAGATAAAGAAAGGCTTTTTTGTTATAAAACCTGAAATCTGAGCTGGATTCCTGGAACCTACATAATGGTAGAGAGAAAATTATTCTCTGACCTCTACATGCATACTATCGTGCGCACACACACACACATACACACACACACACAAAACAGACAACACCACATACAACACACACAAAACAGTAAATAATGAGAAATGAGAAATAGAAAACATGTGAATTGCCATCAAGTCTGTGAATTTCACAAGAATCAGGAGCATCACCAATTCCAGAAACCCTTTGAAAATGCCAGTGCTGATTATCATGCATCATTTGTTTCTGGAAGAAAGACAAAATCAAGTTAAAAACAGATGTTGAAAAGCTTTTAAGAATCGCAGCATGTTATGAAGTTGTTTTTGGCCACAAAAATATTTTTGACAAACAGCTTTCTGGTTGAATTCAAGGCCCATATTTCAGCCTGAAATGAGAGGACGTGGGCCTTAAGGGTTATGCAAGTTATTAACATTTAGCCATAAAGACATGTATCAAAATTTAAACTGCCATCATACTCATACTTTGAGGAGGACTCAGCACTTCCTTCTACAACAAAGGGCATTGATTTATTACCAAATATCACAACAGGCCAAAGTGCAGAAAATAAGTGGCTGCAGACATGGAGTACCTTGAGGGATAAGGGAAGCAAAGATGGCTGCCAGGGTCAGGGATATTTATAGGGTTAAGTAAACCTGGGAGAAAAAATAGCTTTTCCTCATTGGTAGTTCCAGTTTCTACAAACCTGACTGGAGCTTTTGGTCCTCTACGTCTCATTGTTCTATTCATACTGAAGCTCAATTCAGTTGATTTTTTGCCTGACCTAGGGTTTATCTACGATGGAGAACTAATCTCCATATCCTTTCATAAACTTTTTCTCTGTGGATGATTAGAGGCAGTTCCTCCAGATTAATAAAGTTTGTTCCTTCAGGGTAGGGCACGTTCCTTCAGGGTAATCTCAGCCTCGGGGGCAGGGCCTTAGAAGATCTTCAGAGACTGTCCCATCATGGCTGCTTTAAAACTGCCTAAATAGTACTGTTTACCCTAACATGAATCATAATTTCAATCTCATCTGGAAAACTGTTATGACTTGAAACATTGTTGGCTTTTACCTAAAGATTCATGTTTAACTTATTTCAATGAGTGGTTAAATCTACTAAAAATTCTGCTTCTGCAGTCTAGCCTGCCCAGCTTCAGCAGACAAGAAGCATGGACCATTGGAGACAGGGAGAGGAAGGAAATTAGGATTGCTTGGGTAAGAATTCTCAAGGCCAGAAAGTTATATTTTATAAAAGACAAGTAAAGCAAAGAATGGTGTCCTCTCTTTTTGGAAAAGAGGGTTCTCCCTAGGCAAAGCATTCTGGCGTGAAGTAAACCTTGCTAGTGTGTATCTGTAGTGCTCACTTGTCATTTTTCTATAATACTTTCAGCCATTGAATGCAGGTAGTAAGTACATGGATCTTTCCTGGGGTATTCTGCTTTTCTTTACGATAAGTTTAAAAAGATACTAAAAATAAAGAATCAGCCTAGCATGCTGGCACAGGCCTATAATCCTAGTTAGGCAGTTTTAGAACAGCCATGCTGGGAAGGTCTTTGAAGGTCATCCTCCCTCCCCCACTGCTGGAATTATCCTGAAGGACCGTACCCTACTAATCTGGAGAAACTGCCTACAGAAATAAGGTGGCTAAATACCCCCAACCCTCTGTCTATGAAAGGATATGGAGATAAGCTCTCCAATATACATAAATTAAGTTCCTCAAAAGAAACAACCTCATCTTGAGGCCAGCCACAAGGTCAAATAGGCTGCCCCCTCCCATATGAACAGACCAATGAGATGTAGGGGACCAAAAGCCTTAATCATATTTGCAGAAACTGGAGTTAGTCAATAATAAGAAGCCACTTTTCCCAGGTCTGCCTAACCCTATAAATACCACTGATCCTGCCAGCCATCTTTGGCTCTCTTGCCCCTCATGGACTCCCTGTCTGTGAGTTCTTTCTTTCCTCTAATAAAATCTGCCTTAATTCTTTACATGTGTTCTGGTTTCCATCTTCGATTCCTGAACACAAGAACCTGGACAAAAAAAATAACCCACAACCCTAGCATGCTAAGGATGCTGAAGCCAGAGAATTCCAACTTTAATGTCATCCTGACTGCAAAGCAAGAGGTATCGGTGGAAGGATGGAGGATAGAGCACTTCCACAGCTCTCCTCCACCACGATGCACACATGGCTGTTTCAGCTACAGCAATCCAGTATGCTCAGACCCTGTGAGGAAGAAAGCATCCCTCAGTGTGTGTGGTGGGGGTGGGGCATAATGGGGAACCCAGGCTTAGGAGCAACCTGTGGGTGCAAAGATGAGTAGTCACGAGTCATCCGCTCCCCTGAGATGACTGACCACAGCTCCTGCTGTTCCCCGTGCTACCTCAGATCCCTACCATCATCCCCTACAAACTCAAAGACACAGATCTGGGACAGCATAGCTTTACCATTCTCTAAGCACAGCTGATTTCTAAACACAAATCAGCCATGTATACCCCTAAGTCTCTCAGACAAGCAGAGTTCCAGTGTGTTTTAGGGTTCAGTCTTCACAGGTGGGGTCCTTGGAGGAAGGAAAATGCATAAGAGTTCAGGGAGGTACTCAAAGAGAGGTAGCAGGAATTCTGAATCAGTTGGTACTGACTGTATTCTGTGATCCTGGGAAAACTATTTACCTTCTTTGAGCTTCAATGGCTTCATCTGTAAACTGAAAGAAAGCTAATCTTTAGAATGTAGACAAATGTATGCACACATTCACTTATTCATCCATCCACCTATCTGCCAGTCACTAATTGTTTGTGCTGGAGTGATAAATAGAGGAACTTTCACAGAGCTTACATTCTCATGGATGGCGTCAGCTCAATCAATCAATCAATGAAATCAGATTGTAATAAGTGATATATCACAGAGAATTTAGGAGTTAGCCAATTTTTATTAGATCAAGAAGGCTTCTTCAGAGGTGCTATTGAAATGCAGGCCTGTGTTAGATACTTTTCACTTTACTGTGAAAGAACATCTGGTAGAAGCAACATAAGAATGATTCATTTTGGCTCACAGTTTCAGACAATGTCAGCATATCATGACAGTGAAAGTATGGCAATCGGAACAATTTGATCCAATGGCAGCAGGAATTTAAGGCATGAATTGTTCACACCTTGGAAGATTAGGATGCCTAGAGCTTGGGTCAGAACCGAAAATGAGCATCATCTTCAAGGTCTGCCCCCTGGCAACTCCTTCTGGCTCAATCCACTTCTACCACCTAGAACACAGATCCAAACCTCTCAAACACCAGGTGGGGAGCAAGTGTTCAAACTCATGAGTCTATGAAGGACATTTTACATTCAAACCATAACAGATTGAATGGCAAGAAAAGAGCCACACACAGGAAGACTTGGAGCAAGTATTTTCTGATATGAAGGCAGGAAGGTTCTGAGACTGAGATGGCTGCCAAAGAGCTGTATACAGACTGATAGAGCCAGAGTGGAGGAAGAGAATGGAAGAATTCAAAGGTCACAGGATCTCCAAGTCAAAGCTTGGAGAGGAATATTCACACGTATTACTTACAGAACAGGGGGCAGCAAGATTGTAAGAGACTAAAGATGGGGAGGACCAATGACATGTAAGATACTCCACATAAGTTAGGGCCACAGTAGCCATAACTGGACTTTGCATGACCTGCACAATGACTGACATGTCAACGACCCCCCCCAAGTCTAGCATGGATCACGGCATTAGGATCCTTAGAGGCAAGGAATTAACAGTCATGATAGTGTTCCTATATTAAAGGGGAGCCCAAGAAAGAGCTCTGGGCTGTGCTACTGAGTCCTTATACCTCACTAGGGTGGGGGACTCAGAGAGAAGTTTGACATTCACACAAAAGAATGTTCCAGGGGATGGGAGGGGGAAAAGGGGAGGCACTGGGAAAAGCGGAGGAGGGGGGTGAAAGGAAGGGGAAAAGGGAGGGAGGGGACAAGGGGGACTGGGGAAAGGGGGAGAGAAGGAGAGGACAGGGTACCTATTGAACTTGTATGATTGGGGAAAAAATAAATTAAAAAAAATATATATATAAACTAAAATGCAAAAAAAAAAAGAAGAAGAAAAGAATTTGGCAAGTGATTCTTCTTCTTCCTATGTCCTTGTTTCCTCAAAAGCCGAGCACACAATACTTTCACATTATTCTGGGTTTTGCCTATTCCCTCCTTCTAAATTTAGGAGATTGAAAGTATGCCATATTGAAGTAAAAAAGATTTCCTATATTTACCCTCCATGAAAAATGTGCATTTTGAGTAAGGGGTGCTAGGGATTGGAACCAGAGCCTCACCCAAGCTAAATATCCCATTTACCCTAAACTACCCTCCAAGTCAAGATTTCATTCTGAGAGGAGACATTCAAGAGGGCAGTTTTTAATCAAGGAAATGTGTGGGTGGTTGGCCAGTTCTTAGCCTCAGTCCCCAGGAAGCTGGCAACCTTCCGTTGCCCAACTGGGACAAGGCCACCCAATTCCAGATGATTTGTCTCTGGGCCCAGGCTCTCGCCTTTGCCCTCTGGCCTGAGCACATGATTGAGCTCTTGTTGTCCCTGCAGTATCATGTCTGTTCTGCTCCAGGGCCCTGTTGACAATCCAGGCACAAGTCATGCGCTATGCCAAGGTACCAAAGCCAGAGCTCTTTTGAGGTCTTGTAACACTTGCACTCTATCTCTTCCTTGAGGAAAATTCTCCATGAAGACAAAATAAAGGGAAAGGAAAGGAATTCAGTTCTTCAGTTCAGTCTGAATGTGTATGCATTGCACCTGGTTTGTTGTTGATATGATTTGGTGAACCTCTGCACCCACTGACAAACACTGAAATATCACCAAGACCACGGAGAAGATCAGTGTCTGCTGATGTCGCTGTTGTGCACATGTTAGATCAGGCCACTTTTCATATTTGTGTATCACCTACCCTTTCTGTTGACAAGGACCTAACTGAAAGTGAGGTGGGCTCCAGAAGTCAGTTTATGAGTTAAAAGGATTCTAACAAATTGAGAGAAAAAACTTACTCCTCCCCAGACTTTTACAAGAGGCCTAGGAACCTAGATGCATCCTGTTTGGCACAAACTCTGAACAGGTGCTCTGTAACTAGGGGAAACATTTCTTATAACACTGATTAGGTGCTTTTTGCTTCTGTAATTTTTGCTTCTCCCTGTAACATCATAAATCTAAATAACATTCAAATGTCTTGGGACTGACCATTGGATGTTTTTTCCCAAGTCCCGATCATGGGACTGGCCACAGGACGTTTTTTCCTGAGGTGTGCCTAACCACCTATGTTTCCCCTACCATGACTCTGCTCTGCTAACCCCATGATAAACATCCTGTCACCTGGTTCTTTCTTAAGGTACTTTCCCAGCCCCTTATCCTGTTTCTATGATAGCCTCAAGCCCCTCATTGTTTTCTGCTATAAAAACTGTCTGTTCCCAGAAGCCCACACTACATATTGAGTGTAGTCTTGGAGCTCCAGTTTTCTTCTGCCCTACAATAAAGACTTTTCCCTAGCCTGAGTCTGGAGTCTGTGTCTCATTGGGAGGATAGCCAGATCCCATAACAAAAGTTGTTTTCTGACCTGTACACATGCACTGTGACATATGAACCTGTGCTCATTCTCTCTCTCTCTCTCTCTCTCTCTCTCTCTCTCTCTCTCTCTCTCTCTCTCTCTCTCTCTCTCAAAAATAAACAAATTGTTTTGCTGCATGCATGAATAAAGAAAATAGGTAAAGTTGGGTGTGGCACATACTTGTACTGGTTACACTCAAGAGGTAGAGTTGCAGCCTAGTCTATATAGTAAGATCCTACCTCAAAATAAATAAGTCATCAAAAAGGTGACAAAATTTTTACATCAAAACCAAAGGTGGTTATTCTGATCCCGTTATAGTCAGGTTGTAGCCACCATAGCTCTGCCTAAACTGAGACCAGAAAGATTTCTGGAAGGATACATATCCACCCTTCAGGGCCCTCTGGTGCCCTGCTGTGGCTGCTAAGAGACTGCAGAAGCTGTAGAAGCTGTTGGTAAGTAACGGGCAGCCTTCATACTACACATCCAGTTTAGGGACTTTGCACTTCCCTTCCCTTCGCTTGGTCATCATGACAGTGAGCAAAGTCCTTTCCTGACCAAGCTGTCCACAGTGGTTTCTAACCCTCAGAATACTCTCTAGAACAGCACATTGTAGGCCCAGTTTTTCCTGGAATCTGATGGAATCCTCTTTGATGATTAATTTCCTCATTAGTAACAGAACACCCTGAGAGCAAAGACATCCTTAAGGCAATATTCTCAGTGTCTGGAATGTGGTATGTACTCAATAAGTATATTTTGAATGAATGAATAAGTAAAGGAATGATATAGGACAGGGACCATATGTGATAACTACAAAACGTCTTTTTAAAAATTAGTTTAGATTATGGTTTTTAAAGTCAAATTCCTGTTGGAGCAAGATAAACTTTTTAAATAAGTTGATCTCTTTTTTTAAAATATTTTATTTATTTGTGTGTATGTGTGTGTGTGTATGTATGAGAGAGAGAGAGACAGAGAGACAGAGAGACAGAGAAAGAGAGAGAAAGAGAGATGGAGAGGGTACTGTGTGTCCCTATGGAGGACCAAGGGTGGCTTCTGGAATCATCCTGGATTGCTTCTACCTCCTTTTGCTTCGCTTTGAGATTTCCCAGGCTCCGCCCAACAAGGCTGGAAGTACAGGCTACAGTCATTTCTGCCGGGCATTTTTTTACGTGGGACCCGGAATCCAAGAGTCTTAATCCCAGAGCCATCTCTTCCAGCCCAAGTTGACCATGTTTAAGAAGACAAATGATAAGTAAATGTACTTCATGTTAGAGTCATGATGGGACAAGCAAAGTGAGATCTGCAGCATCCTGCACCCAGGCAGGACACTCGCCAGCAGGAGCTGAGGAAGCTAGCCACATCTCCCTCACAGGAGATGGGCAATGACCAGTGGCACGTGCTTGCTTTCAAGCATGCCAGATTGCTGGATTCCAACCAGCTTTCTCCTTCTTATCCACATTTCCAGGGAATGGTCTCATCCACTATAAACTAGGTGTTCTTATCAATTATGCCAATAAGACAGTCTTCCACAGGCTTACCAGAGGTCTGCCTTAACAATTCTGATAGATATATGCAAAGACTCAGCTCTTAAGTATCAAGGTGACTATGGTGACAGAAGATCCAGACCTAGCTTGTGCATGTGACCTCACCGTACCAGTATGGAGGGGGACACTTTCCAGAGTTTAGATTCTATTACTCTCCCTTGGGAAGTTTGATCTCAGAATTAAGCAGAGCTATAGTATCAGAACCTCACCTCTATTGCAAGCTGTTTGAGGCAGATACCAGGAGGGAACAGCAGAAACATGACTCTTCCAGAGGTTGTCTAGTGAAGAAAGTCTGTGAATCACAAAATCACTGATAGAAAACATGATGTATCATTCTTGCCTGTTTGTTTTCTTTTGGGGAGAGGATCTGTTTGTCTGTGACATTAGGAACTGAATACAGGGCCCCAACCTAGCCCATGCAAACAAAGCAAGTACTCTACCCCTGAACTACAGATGTCTTCAGCACTATGGAGAGGTTATGTTTGCTTATTTGTTTGTTTCATTTTGTTTTGTAGCCCAAGTTAGCCTTAAACTTGTCAGGCCCCTGCCCCATCCCACCTCGGCCCCCTTACTAGGCCATCACACCCAGATTCTATTTACCTCTTAATTAGTAACCTAACAGTCCAGTCAGAAAGCTGTTTGGGGTACACAGCTAAATATTTCTAAAGAATGTCTGATCGATTTGGAAAAGTGGTGGTATCCAAAGCAGACAAGTGGAAGTCAGAGGACAACTCTCAGAAGTCAGTTCTCTCCTTCTACCATGCGTGCTTCCAGGATCGAGTTCAGATCACCACATTTGCAAGAAGGTGTCCTTACCTAATGAGACATCTATATCCATCTCCAGGAAACTAAACTTTAAGCACAGGAATAAGCAGACAGCAAGAGTCCACATTCTCACTCAGGGGTTTAGATTCCAGAGTCCTAGGAGTTTGGGGAATGTCTAATACCAAACAGTGGCAAAAAAAAAAAAAAAGATGTCAGCTCCAGCAGAAGAGTCAGGAGGCAGATGTGGCAATGAATGTGGTGGGTCCAAATGTGAGGGGACATCGGTGCTGCAGGCAGTCAGCGATGAGCAGGTACCTGTAGACCATAGCATGTCCCTTTAAATAGGGAACTTCTGCCCCTGGCAAAGCACTATGGCCTGTAAGACAGACAGACAACAAGCCCATGGGCAGTGATTTGAGAAAGGTTTAGGGAAGATATGCAACCCCAGTCACTTACCCCTTTCCAAGTGATTTGGGTTAGACTTAAAACATACCAACTGCTGAACCGCCACATTGCTTGATGAGACAGTGTGAGACCTATGAGAGACTTCAGACATTCCAGAAGATGGGGCAAAACAGAGGCATGTTCTCTGACCCATCCTTGAAATATTCTAGAATCTTTAGTAAAATTAGCTTCTAGAAGGACATAGGAGTTTGGATCATTCTAATCCTTTCAGGTACCCTAAAAGGCAAATGGGAGACCAGGGCTGATGTTGGTATTTGCTGAAGAAAGACTAGAACAATCCTCCTCAAAGGCCACTCCCAACCTAATTGAAAGTGCATTCACCAATGTGTTTTTAGTAAAATTGATGTGTTTTTTTTTTTTAGCTCATAGCTATATCCCTGGTGCTCAGAACAGAATCTGATCCAAATAGTTCCTGTATTGATTTATTGAATCAATTGCTGCAGCCTTTTTAAGTGCCATGAATACAGCTCCCAAGGTTGTGGTCCACCTGTCCTCATTCAAAGGAGACTTAGGAGCTATGTAGCATAACATGTGTGATTTTGGCATTAATAAAGTGACAATTTACAAAGGTGTGAGAAGAATTTATGGAGCTAGACACAATAGGAGCCAGGACCCAAATTCAGAGGTAAGGGAAGAATGAGGCCACTGGGGTATCCCACTGACAGGGTGCCTGACCGCAGTCCTGGTCATGGGAAAGAGGAATAGAAAGATCAGAAAGGTTAAGAGGAAAGTCTTACTTTCTGGATCTGGCTTAACCTTTTGCACCTGACACAATTTACTAGAAGTGACTTCAAAAAAACTATACACAAAAACTTCATTCCCTTTCTAAAAATACCCCAAACTTGTGATCAAAATACATCTTAACCTCTTTGTTTGACATCAGGAAACTGTTTTGATTCTTAGCTTATTTTCAACAATGTTTTCATCTTCTCACTTTTCTTCCTCATATACAAGCCTGCTGGTACCTCATAAGTCACTTTAAAACCTCTTTTATGAAAATGTCTTTATTGAAAATATCTTTTAGTAGAGAGATGAATATATCGCCACATTTTCATTTCCTTGACCTTCTTTATCTTCCTTGAATACTACAACTCTAAAAGCCCCACACTTGCTTGAATAGTAATTGCATAATTTCCTGTTCTAATTTGACTCTCCTCAAGTGTCTGTCCTGTCTCCTAGTGAATGAACTCAGTTACTTGGCTGCAATCCGACTTTTCTGACTGATCAGATTCTGCAGTACAAGTGAGGTTCTGGGCTGTACCTGGGTAGAAGCCCAGAAACTAAAGCTGAACCCCAACCATACAACAAGACTATGGTTTGAGTCCTCGCTGCCAGTTGACAGTGGGGAAAGGTTGCTACCTACCTGTCTCCCTTGTTCAAACCTGCTCAAGGCATTAGTTCGGTGGAAGACGGAGAAGGGACAGGAGACCCAGGAACACAGTGTGCTTACTGAATCAGGCGTCTCTGTGGAATGCTGGTTCTTCCTTATGTGAGTTCTCCTCTCAGGACTGTGCTGAGCCTGTTTTCTCCTGGGAACGCTCTCCCTTCTGATTGTAGGCAATGAAGATTGGACTGTCAATCAAAAGACTTCATTCTCCTTGTCTGCCAAAGAGCATGTGACTCCTTCTGTTCTTTGGGGCTAAAGAACTAAAGAACAAAGGCCATCCATCAGAACCTCGGCACACCTGGCAGTCCTACCTCTTCCTTGAATTAACTCCGTCTGAGTTCCCTAGGAACAGAAAGCACTGGGATTTCCATTTGCATATAAAAAGCCATGGTGCTCTTTGAGGAAAGCAAGGTTCTGGAAAGAAAATTAAACTGCTCAGTATCACCAAGCAGTTACGTGTCAGAGGCAAAGTTTGAACCTAAATCCTAAACCGTGGCTACAGAGTTTTCATTGCTAACTACTTTGCTCTCCTGCCACAGAAGTGCCTTAATTTCTTGACAGCAACTGGGTGATAAAACATCTCTACTTTTGAACATACCAGCAGTTCCACTTCTAGTCTCAAAAGTCTAGAGCACCCAAGCTCCCAAGCCCCCAAGCTGTGCCTTCTGGTCCTAGGAGACCTGCCACACAGAAGAAGCAGCCTAAAAATGGGTAGAAAATAGAGGTTGTTCTCAGGAACTACATCTGCACTTGAAGCATGGAAGCTTCTCCTGCATTTTGAGAGTTCTTCCTCACAAAGGCCATGAGACACAAAAAGAAGGAAATTCACCCAAGTGCTGTATCACCCTGTTGTCCTTGGTCTTGGTAGCCAATAGCTTTGCTGCAGAAGTTTCCAGACCCAATAAAAGTAAAGATACTCACCATCAAGAGTTACCATTTTCTATGCAGAAGAGCATAGAATGAGGAAAACATGGGGGAAATAATCCTGTGCTGATCCACTTAGAACCCAGTGACAAAAATTTACTAGAAGTAACAAGAATGTGACACTTCCTGATAAAATGTTGGTTATAGAGGTCTCAAAGACCTCCAAACATTATAGGCTTTTGCCATTGTTCTTGGTTGTCCTCGAAAAAATTGTCAGAAAGACCCTATTACTGAAGATACCACACATATGAATCACAGAATATGGGCAAAATAAACCAACTAGAGCTGGTCTGAGAACTCCTCCTTGCTGGATAGCTTACACAGTACCAAGGAATACTGTAGAAACTACTGGGAGAGAGTAATAATCACGGGCATCATCAACTCATGAGATCTGCAAGTTGCAATAAAAATCATCATGGTAACAGGTGAACACCAGTGTAGCACTGGCATGAGTATCAAGAAAACAACCAACAGCTTTCTGATTGGACTCAAGACTCACTTGTAAGAATGGAAAACATTCCCATTACTGTTAATAGAACAAGAACCTAAAAAGGGAAGGAAATAGATCAATAGGGAAAAGTAGTCAATGAACCTATGAAAAAGAAGACAATACCCCAAACTGCTCTGTACATTGCTGCTATTATACCCATAGATTGGAAGAACACTTAGCACTCAGCCTAGAAGTCTTTTTCCACAGAAGAGGTAGAGAATCTCAACACCCTGACAGGATGCAACCTAGGGCAGTAGAAGAGCAGTGAAGTGGACAGCAATGGCAAGCCATAATGCAGTGTACCAGTGACCTAGCATGGTTCACCCAGAATCAGGCCAACCTAATCTCTCCCCATCCCAAGACTTTGGGAACCTTGAGGAAGAGGGGGCAGTGAGAGTGTAAGAAACTAACTAAATATGGGAAGATTCACCATTGGACAAGACATTCCATTGAAGACAGGACTGCTACATCTAGAAACTCACTATAGGGAGTCTTATCTTTACCAGACCTGCTTAATTACTAACATACTAACATACTCCCATAGACTATTGAGGAACTCAAAAGAGATAAGAACATACAGTGGAAATCTTGGGGACTAAAGTTGGATGAGTGAAGGGAAATACTCCTATCTATGGGGTGGCCTGAGGAGGGACCACTTGGTATGCCACAAGAAGCTTGAACTGCCACAAGGTAGACAAGCTAAAGGAAACCCTGGAGTCCACAGAAGCAGCCAAGCAGGAGGGTGGGAGGAAGTGGGATGGATTGGTGAAGGGAAAGCAATGGAAGGGAGGGGGATGGAAGGAAGCAGAGATGAGTAAACCAGAAAACCAGTAAACCAGTAAAACCAGAAAAATAAAAATAATTTAAAAATGAACATTGATAATATATTTTTAATAAGAAGGTAATTCAGGTCTCCCATGCCTGCCTCTGACCTCTACCCACAGATAGGACTGCATCACTGGATGATGTCACACACTCAGATCTTACTGGTTTGTGGAAAGTTCTACAGTATTTATGTGAATCACAAACCTGACATGTCTCTTCAGAGACTGATAAGCTTTGAGATTGCCGCGCTCCTATCCAACTAATCTGGTAGAATATGTCTCAGTTTGGAAAAGGTGGATTCAAAGTAACATGTTTTGGGATAAGGACATGGCTTTATTTTAGAGAAATAAGGAAAAATATGGGAATTGTCAGGTCTTGGTGTTTCTTCCCAGTTCAGGCCTAAAGCCTGTTCCCTGGGAAGGTCACAGTAACCCCATGGGCAAGTGCTAGGAATTTCTCGGTATGTCAAAATAAAGTCCATGGACAGGTGCTAAGCATTTTTACCTAGGTTTTGTTTGGGATAATTCAAGTTTTGCCTCTGGCAGGAAGAATTCTTCTGGGATTTAGAAGTGCCCTTTCTTAGGGTTTTTTGGAACTAGCTTCCTGCTCTCTATTCTAGAGAAGAAGCCTGCTTTTTAAGTTTCAGTCAAATACTAAATAGAAATTTCATGTCTAGTCATTTACAATAAGTAGACTTGTTAATCAGAATGTGTGCACTGATTTTAAGGAAATTAGAGAATAACTTCTAGAGTCTTAAAACATAGGTGGGTAAAATTCCCACCTATGTACTAACTCAGAAATTCCAGAAGTACAAGACTATGCTCTCAGTCCACCAGAACCTTAAAAGAAACTGTGATACCCTCTTACCCTGGCTGAAGGCCAAGGAAGAGACCATCATGCCAGAAAGTCTAGATGCCAAGACTGCCCCTGGAGATGGTATTTGCAATCCAAACTGGGAGAATCCATGTCAGAAGCAAAGGGGGCCGTGTCTTTCCTACCCCAAACAGCACTCTTATGAGAAATCACAGAGATGGACCATCTGAGTGCACTCCCACCAATGATCACCTCCGCCCCGAAAGAGACACCCTCGAAAGAGATACCCTCGGCATATGGGGCCTGACTGGACCCCAGGTTTGGAGTATGCATGGTTCACAGATGGGTCATCTAAATGATGGCAATACACTTCTGGAATTCCTCAAAGGAAGACATAAGCAACCTTACTATTAAAGGAATAGAAGGATGCTATTATAGAAGTTATTCTTTTAATAATTATATTGCTTAAGTGTTTTCTTCAGTGCATACCTCAGTGTTCCATCGACAGAACCAGCTATAGCTTATGGGCCTTGAGTATCTAGGTCAAGGCCCCCCCTTAGAGATGTGGTTTAAGCTTGGATAGTAGAGACTACATGAGCTGCATACATCTTCCCAAGTTAGAACCTGCTGCCATGCCTGGTGCTTATGTCGACCTGCCTGACTGAGAGTATCAACCTGGAGAGGACAACAGCAAAAGCTCATGCTGGGACTTATGGGGTGTTGGGGACTCCTATAGTTAATTGTAAAATATGTTCCTTGCTAAAATCAATAGGAGATCATTCTGCCTCTGTATTTTAAAAAAGCAGTTAAAATGTGGGCTCAGCCCCATAGCTATCTGGTGAAGCATTATAGATTAGATAAGTTTGGAAATACTGAGAGAATGTTTCTGTTAAGTGCCTTTGCCCTGAAGCAATGGGTTAGGTTCTTGAAAAAATGTCCACCCTGAAGGTGATTTTTGCTGACTAAAAAATTATATGTCTGTTGTAGGTGCAACATTCTTTACCCCAAAATTTTCTGTATAAAAGTTGTCATGAAAGTTTCAATAAACGGGTTCAGGATACACTCGGACGAGAGGGAGCCGCGTGTGTTCTGTTCTCCACCCGGTCCTGGGGAGCCCTGGTCTCGAGGCCGCGACTCTGGTCTGCGGCATGAGATCACCTTCTCTCTGTATGTGAAGAAATTATAGAATGGAGATGCTGAGTATCAGCCACAGTCAGACAGCTTGGTGCCCTGTGGAGGCATTATCTACCACCCTTGTCTTCCTACACTCTCGCATACTGACAGCAGCCTAGGGGATAAGCAATTACAAGATTTACAGCTCTCTCTCTCTCTCTCTCTCTCTCTCTCTCTCTCTCTCTCTCTCTCTCTCCTCCCCCCTTCTCTCCCCAACCACTCCAAATTAGTCACCTGTTTATGTTCAGCCATGTCATTCTCTGACTTGTTACCAGCTCCTGCTTGACTTTCACACAGCCCCTAGGGTCCTTGTGCCTAGTATGGAATTCCTACACCTCACATGGTCCAAAACATTGTCCATGTCACTGCCTGTCTACCAAGATACAAAGAATAAATAAAGCCTGCATGTTCACACTTTAAAAAAAGAGTTATCGGGGATGGAGAGGTGGCTCAGGGGTTAAGCCTCTGCCTTGCAGGTGGAAGGTGCTGAGTTCGGATCCTAGACCCCACGTATAGACGCCGGGTGGAAGTGGGGATGGCCTGCGTTTCTGGTTCTGGTAGGGCGGAGCCTGTGAATCCTGGGGCAGAGTAAACGAGGAGGTGGAGGCAGTTCATAGTGGTTCCTGAATTCGTCCATGGTTCTACACACACACACACACACACACACGCGCGCGCGCATGCACGATTGAATAAATAATTAAAAAAATAAAAAATAATAAAAAATTAGAAATAAAAAAAGAGTTATCTTCATGTCTTTGCTCTCTTTCCCCTCTTCTTTGTTTGTTTGGCTATAACATTTAAAGGAAACCTCAAATATCATATCACTGTATCTATATTTGTTTCACTATGTATCTCTTCTAGAGGAGCCCTTTTAAACAAATCAATAACCACAGAAATATTAATTCTTTTTTTACCCCCCAGAAATATTAATTCTTTAATGCTCTATCTACATTTAAATTTATCTGATTATTTAAAAAATAAATTTTTGCCTGAATTAAAAGCCAAATAAGCGTCTATTCTTTTTCTTTTGCATTTTTGTGTGTGTACGTGCATGTCATAGTTAGGCACAGGTGTCAACTTGATAGTTGGGGGTTTGAATTCTGGACATATTTGTAGAGAATTAGTTGTTGACTTAAGCCCAGAGCAAACCTCTAGGAGATTGTCTGACTGATGGGGAAGGTCCAGCCTATGGTGGGTGGGACTAAGCCCTGGAATAAAATAGAGAGAACTGATTGAGAAAGTTGGCATCCTTGTGCACAGTTAGCTAGACATGCTGATCTGACAAGTAAGGATTGTATAGAGATGGTGTGGCCAGTTTCCTTGGCCTTGATGCTGGTATGAATTCTCCTGCTAAAATGGACAAACAACTGTAACCAGGAATCCTAAGAGAAAATAAATCCCTTGTTTCCTTAAGTCATTTGATGGTGACTTATCACCAACCATGGCGTGCATAAACATGGGGTGGAGGGAATATATACACACATGCAAGTGCATGTCGCATAGCAGAGGGCTTTTGAATTAGTGTGTCCATAGAGGCCTAAGGTTGACATCAGGAATCACCCTGGATTGCTTTACCTCCTCATTGCTTTGCTCTGGGTTTTTTCCAGGCTCTCTCCAGGGCCACAAGTACAGGCCATTATGATTTCTGCCTGGCATTTTTATGTGGCACCTGGGATCTGAACTCAGGTCCTTCTGCTTTCCAAGCACAGGCTTAACTCCTAAGCCATCATCTCCCCAGCCCACAAGTTTCTAATTTCAAGGCAAATTTGGAGCTGGGGATGTAGTTCATTTAGTACAGCACCTGTCTCCCATGCATTAAATCCTAAGTTCCATCCCCAGCACTGGCACAAAATTGGCATAGTGGTGTACACCCATACACATCCTCACTCCAGAGCTGGATGAAGAAGGATCAGAAATGCAAAGTCATTCATAGCTACATAGTAAATTCCAGGTCATTCTGGTATATATGAGCCCCAGGCTGTAAATAAATAAATAATGAAAATCTAATAGGCCCCTTTTTTAAATAGATACATTGGAATTATATACATTTGTGGGTTCCTTATGATTATTTTGATACATGTATTCATTGCATAATATTCAAATCAGGGAAAACACCATATCTTTGTGGTGAAAATATTCAAAATTCTTTCTTAAACCTTAGAGCTCACCTGCAGACACCTTACTATGCAGTGGCATGCTGAACATTCCCTTCTAGCTTAGCTCCTTCCACTCCTTAGCTCATCTTCCCTGTGCCTGCCTTATTGCAACTGACATATTGACCTCTATTTCTACCATGTTATTGCAAAAGACAGGATTTTGTTTTTTATGCTAACTTGTCACCTGTGATACATATGTGCCACATTTTCTTTATTCATTGACCAGTTAATGGGCACTTAGGCTATTTTCTGACCAGCCTCTTCCAAGTCTTACTTCAATTTGGAAGTTTTCCTACTCTGTATTGTTATGCTTTTTATTTGTTGAAGGAATTGATCCATGAATCCTGTGGAATTTCTCACATTTTGAACTGAACTGAGTGCATTGCTGAGGTATTGTGCAAAATAATCTTCATTCTCCTGTATGTTCCATTATATTTGATAGTTAGATCTCCAGAGCTGGAGTCAAAGAAGACAGTAGAGAGGGAAATGATGCGTAGAATATAAAAGTAGGAATAATTACAATGAAAGTGATGAGGAAGAGGAAAGTCATGGCAGTGCTGTTGTTGTGAACAATGATGGAGGAGGTCATAATGAAAGTTGAGAGTTTGTCCTCAAATCCTCATTAAAAAAAAAACCACAGTTCTGAAGGATTACAGAAGATGCACCCCAAGAACATGTAGAAAGAAATCCCTTCCTCACCTAAAAATATAAATGCACAAATAGAACTTTTTCCCAGCACTTGGGAGACAGAAAGAGCAGGACTTCAAGTATGAGTCCAGCCTGGTCTATATAACAAAAGCTGTCTCAAAAAAAAAAAAATCAAACACTGTAGGTAGTGGAATAAAAAAGGCAGAATTAATGAACTAGATGTGCTTTAATGTGAATGTGCTGCTTCTTTTGAGTTTTAAGATGGCTCATTAAGGGCCATAGGATGAATTTAATACCCAAAAACAGTACCCAGAATGAGCTACTTGCCTACCCACCACTGTGACAGATTTTATACATCACTTCACAAACTTCCCTAACCTTTTACTGTCTTTTCAGGGAGAATTTCATGGAATCCCAATTCCTGGAATTCAATTGAGAACCTACATTCTCCACGCTTGTATCTCATGAAAAAGTGTTTTGCAACATGAGCAGATATGTGAAGTCACTTATTTTCTGTCTTCGGTCCTCATATCAACTTGTGGCTAATACAGGAAGTATGCAGCTAGTTAATAGTAACTTAAGAATTAAGGAACTAGGTCACTTACCCAAACTGTAATACAACTGTCAAATTCCTCTTTCAGAAAAAAAAGAACATTAAAAGAGACTAAAAGTAGCAATGTATAACTTTCTCAAAGTTATAATGCTGAAATAGGTAGACACAGATGTCATTTTGAAAATCAAAGGTTCGAGTTCTATGCACAGTTATAAAGAATTAGTAGTTAATACCTGAGTAAGACTGCAGGAAATTAACTAAATTAATGGAAGGGCCCAGTCCATGGTGGGTGGAACCATTCCCTGGACAGATGAACAAAACGGAGGGAACAGATTGAATAAGTTGACATTCTTCAGCATACTTGGACAGACATACTATCTAGCAAGTGAAGTTTGCCCCTCTCTCATCAGTCCAATGACTTGGCCAGTTCTCTCAGCTCCTGGTGTTGATATGAGTTCTCCTGCCAAACTGGAGTGAGGACTGTAACTTGACAATTGAAAGCCAAAAAAATATCCCTTGTTCCCATATGCAATTTTGTTGTGAATTTATCAGGAAACGTGCAGAGTAACTGAAGCGGTATCTTTGAAAAATATCATTAAGATATGAATACTTGTGGGGGCTGGAGAGGTGGCTCAGGGGTTAAGCCTCTGCCTTGCAGGCACAAGGTCCTGAGTTCGGATCCTAGACCCCAGGTATAGACGCCGGGCAGCAGTGGGGGCAGCCTGCGTTTCTGGTCCTGGTAGGGTGGAGCCTGTGAATCCCCAAGCAGAGTAAACAAGGAGGAAGGAGGTGGAGGTGGTCCATGGTGGTTCCCGAAATCGCCCGTGGTTCTACACACACACACACACACACACATACACACGCGCGCGCGCGCGCGCACGCACACATGGACAATTGAATAAATAATAATAATAGTAACTTTTTTAAAAAGATATGAATACTTGCTCCAGAAAAAAAAATTTCCAGCTATTTCAAATACATAACATTTTAAAAGATTCATAAACCCCAGATTAAGAATTTTGAGCTCCCTTTTCACCCCACCCCGCTCCGCCGGTCGGGACGCGCGCACACGGTCCAGCCGGGCCTCACCCCGCGCCCTAGGACCCCAGGTCAGCCCACAGGGACCCGGCTCCGACTCCCACCATCCAGCCGGAGCCACCCGCGGGGGCCAAGGGACGAGGAGGACCTCTCCCTGCGCCCGGGCCCCACCCCAGCTGCCCTCAGGTTAAATAGCTCCACGCCGACGCGCCCATCCTCCCTTTACACCCCACCCCGATCCGCCGGTCAGGACGCGCACGCGTGGTCCAGCCGGGCCTGACCCCGCGCCCTAGGTAAGTCTCCGCCCCTGTCCGCCCACCAGGACCCCAGGCCAAATAATTCAGTTTAGTGAAATTGAGAGATCTTAAGAGTTAAAATGACAATGCCAAAGTCAAAGTGCAAATCCATGAGAAGCAACACTCAAGTAAACAAATTTCCCACTGAAGAAATTAATCCCATAATGTTAGACTCCAACAAGAACAAACCCGCGGAAAAAGGTGAAGAAAGCCTCACCCAGGATAAGGTCTTTCAAAATATGATCATTACCATGTTCAATACTATGAAAGAGGAAATCCGGGAGGAATTACATAATCGAATCAATCGCTTTGAAGAGGAACACAACAGACATCTGGAGGAGTTGAGAAAAACAGTGCAAGAAACAAAAAGTGGCATAGAGCAGTTAAAACAATCTCAAGCAGAGTTTAAAACTGAGCTAAAAGACAAGTTATCTTCAACCCAGAACGCCACAGAGAGTGTTATCAACAGAACTAACAAAGCAGAAAACAGAATTTCAGACCTTGAAGATAAAGTGGGAGTACTAACCAGCTCAATGGAAGAGGTTGTTAAAGCCAAAAAGATACTTGAGAGAAATATCCAAGAGATATGGGACACCCTGAAGAAGCCTAACATGCGTATTCATGGAATACCAGAGCAAGAATCTCAAAATACTACCTCTGAGGAAATTTTTCAAACGATCATCAAGGAAAACTTTCCTCATATAAAAAAAGAGAGGCCCATCCATATACAAGAGGCATTCCGCACCCCAAACAGATACGACCAAAATAGAAGCACGCCGTGGCAAATAATAGTTAAAACACTCCACATTCAAGATAAAGAACTGGTACTGAGAGCTTCAAGGGAGAAAAAACAAGTCACTTTTAAAGGTAAACCTATTAAAATAACAAATGACTTCTCAGTCGAAACAGTAAAAGCAAGAAGAGCTTGGAGAGACATACTTCAAGTATTGAATGAGGAGCAAAAATGTCAACCCAGGCTGATTTACCCGGCAAAGCTATCTGTCATGATCCAGGGAGAAAGAAAAATTTTCCAGCACAAAGACAACTTGAAGGGATACATGTCCACCAAACCAGGCCTTCAAAAAATGCTAGAAATGATACTCAAGCATGAAGAAAAAAACAGGCATATCCAGGAGAACAGAAGGCAAATCTAACACCATTAAAAGCGAAGCAATATACTTATAAAAGCTACTAAACATAATAAATGTCTGGAATTAATAGTTTCTCCATTATAACACTAAATGTTAATGGACTTAATTCACCGATCAAGAGACACAGATTACAAACTTGGATTAAAAATCACAATCCATCAATCTGCTGCCTGCAGGAAACCCATCTCACCACAAAAGATAGACACGCTCTAAAAATAAAAGGCTGGTCAACAATTCTACAAGCAAATGGAAGCAGAAAACAGGCAGGGGTAGCCATTATGCTATCAGACAAAGTGGACTTCAAACCAAAGAAAATTATAAGAGACACGGATGGATACTACATTTTAGTCACAGGTACAATTCACCAGGAAGACTTCACAATACTGAACATATATGCACCCAATACGGGCCCCTCCACATTCATTAAAAAAACCCTACAGCGTCTAAAGCAAGAAATCAACCCCCAAACGATAATTCTTGGGGACTTCAACACCGCCCTCTCAACATGGGATAGATCAACAGGTCAAAAGCATAAGAGAGACACTTTGGAACTTAATCAAACCCTGAAAGAAATGGACCTTACAGATCTCTATCGAACTTTTCACCCACACACAAAAGAATACACATTTTTCTCAGCAGCACAAGGAACTTTCTCCAAAATAGATCACATATTGGGCCACAAAATGAATCTACACATATACAAGAAAGTTGAAATTCTAACCTGTGCCCTATCAGACCACCACGGCCTAAAGCTGGACATCCACAACACATCAAACAAGAGAAAATACACTAACTCCTGGAAACTTAACACTATGATGCTGAATGAGAACTGGATTCAGGAAGAAATTAAAAAGGAAATTCAAGATTTCCTGAAAGTGAATGATAATGAAAATACAACTTACCAAAATCTCTGGGACACAATGAAAGCTGTTCTAAGACGTAAGTTCATAGCTCTTAATGCCTATGTCAAAAAAATGGAAACATCAGAAATAAACAACTTAACAATGCAGCTTAAAGCTTTAGAGAAACTAGAGCAATCTGATCCCAAAAGTAGTAGAAGAGAGGAGATTAGCAAAATAAGGGGAGAAATATCTGAAATCGAGATTAAGAAAACGATAGAAAAAATCAACCAATCAAAAAGCTGGTTCTTTGAAAAAATCAACAAGATTGATACACCCCTAGCTAAACTAACCAAAAGCAAGAGAGAGAAAACCCAAATTAACAAAATTAGAAATGAACATGGAGTTATCACTACTGATACCCAAGAAATCCAGAGAATTATAACATCATATTTCAAAAACTTATACTCTGTGAAGTTTGACAACACAAAAGAGATGGAAGAATTTCTAAGTAAACACAACTTACCTAAATTGAATCAGGAAGTTGTGAATTATTTAAATAGTCCTATAACATATAAGGAAATTGAGGAAGTAATCTTGAATCTTCCCACCAAAAAATGTCCTGGACCAGATGGATTCAGCACAGAGTTCTACCAGACATTTAAGGAGTTAATAACACCAATACTCCTTAAACTGTTCCATCAAATAGCAAAGGAAGGAACACTGTCAAATTCCTTCTGTGATGCTAATATTGTCTTAATCCCAAAACCTAATAAAGATTCACTTAAAAAAGAAAACTATAGGCCGATCTCCCTGATGAACACAGATGCAAAGATTCTCAACAAAGTCTTAGCAAATCGGATTCAAAAACATATTAAAAAGATCATTCATGGGGGCCAAGTAGGCTTCATCCCCGGCACACAAGGTTGGTTCAACATACGCAAATCAATAAATGTAATTCATCATGTAAACCAGTCCAAAGTCCAAGACCACATGATACTCTCGATAGATGCAGAAAAAGCTTTTGACAAGATCCAACAGCCTTTTATGATCAAAACGCTAGAGACAGTGGGAATGGAAGGAACCTTAATCAATATAATAAAAGCTATATACAACAAGCCCACAGCAAGGATTATGCTCAATGGGGAACAATTGGAAGCATTCCCACTTCGATCAGGAACTAGACAAGGCTGTCCACTCTCACCACTTCTATTCAATATTGTACTTGAAGTCTTAGCTGAAGCCATAAGACAAGAAAGGGACATAAGAGGGATTCAAATTGGCAAGGAAGAAGTCAAGCTATCCCTATTTGCAGATGACATGATCTTATACCTGAGTGATCCCAAAAACTCCACCAGGAAGCTCCTGGAACTAATTGAGAAGTCCAGCAGGGTGGCAGTATACAAAATAAATGTGCAAAAATCAGAGGCCTTCCTATATGCCCAGAATGAAAGAAGTGAAAAAGCCTTGAGAGAAACAATCCCATTTACTATAGCCCCTAAAAACATGAAATACCTTGGTATAAACCTAACCAAGGAGGTAAAAGACCTTTACAATGAAAACTTTAAAACCCTAAAGAAAGAAATAGCAGAAGACACCAGAAGGTGGAAAGACCTCCCTTGTTCCTGGATTGGCAGAATCAACATCGTAAAAATGACCATCCTACCAAAGGCAATATACAGATTCAATGCTATACCAATCAAAATCCCAAAGCAATTCTTCAAAGAAGTTGACCAAACAATCTCAAAGTTCATATAGAGGCACAAAAGACCCAGGATAGCAAAAACAATCCTGAGTAACAAAAACACAGCTGGAGATATTACCATACCAAACCTAAGTCTATACTACAAATCCATAGTTATAAAGACAGCCTGGTACTGGCTCCAAAATAGACACACAGATCAATGGATAAGGATTGAAGACCCAGATATAAGCCCACAAAGTTACAGCCATTTGGTCTTTGACAAAGGGGCCCAAAGAATCCAATGGAAAAAGAACAGCATCTTCAACAAATGGTGCTGGCAAAACTGGATCTCCACATGCAGAAGATTAAAGCTGGACCCGTACTTGTCACCATGTACAAGACTTAATTCCAAATGGATCAAGGACCTTGATATCAGGCCAGAGACTATAAAAACCATAGTTGAAAGGACAGGGAACTCCCTCAAGCTGATTGGGCTAGGCCAATATTTCCTCAACAGACATCCAATGGCACAGTCACTGCTACCAACTCTCAACAGTTGGGATCTTGTGAAATTAAAGAGCTTCTGTTCAGATAAAGAGATTGTCACACGAGCTCAAAGGCAACCCACAGAATGGGAGAAAATCTTCACTAACCACACATCTGATAGAACTCTGCTGTCCAGAGTGCACAAAGAACTTAGAAAACTAAACACCAAGGAAACCAATGGCCCAATTAAAAAATGGGCCCTGGAACTTAAAAGAAACTTTACCAGGGATGAAATTAAAATGTCTAACAAATATCTGAAAAAATGCTCCACTTCCTTAGCCATCAGGGAAATGCAAATCAAAACTTCCCTGAGATATCATCTCACCCCGGTCAGGATAGCAAAAATCCACAATACAAACAACAACAAATGTTGGAGAGGATGTGGAGAGAGGGGAACTCTCCTACATTGCTGGTGGGAATGCAGGCTCATACAGCCACTCTGGCGAGCCGTCTGGAGATTCTTAAAGGAATTAAAGATTGAAATGCCATATGACCCTGCTATTCCACTTTTGGGAATAACCCCCCATACAGCAGAGGTTCACCTCTATAGCACAAGCACGGCCATGTTCATAGCAGCACTGTTTACAATATCAAAGTCATGGAATCAGCCCAAATGTCCAACAGTTGACGAGTGGATAAGGAAACTGTGGTACATCTATACAATGGAGTACTACTCAGCCATCAAAAATGATGAATTACTGGAATTTGCCGGGAAATGGATGTCATTAGAAACAATTATATTAAGCGAAGTATCCCAGACCCAGAAAATTAAGCACCGTATGTACTCCCTAATAGGTGGCTCCTAGTACCAAACCTACCCAGCCCACATAGAGACAGTAATTGCAAGGATTATGAACAGGAGGGATGGGGTAGGAGGGCCACACCAGAAACAAGGAGAGAAGGGACCATGTTACAGCAGGGAAAATAGGCCTCCACCAAGGATCCAAATAAGTAATGAGACATCTGATTAAGTTCACAGTCTTTTGTTCCTGATCATTTACTACTGAGGGGGTGTGATCTCACCAGAAGAGGAGGGCATATAGTCTGGCAGATAAAAAGTAACCATTTTACAAATGGGTGATAGACCCCTCCCTTAGTATGGTTTCCCACTTTTATTACATCTACCTTTGAATGTGCTTTTATCACAAGACTCTAACAGCTTTTTGTCTCTGGTCAGGGGGTAACATACAATGCCCACCAGGATGGAGTGAAGGGCATTGCAGGAGCAGCAAAACTGCAAAAGAAAATCACAAACCACAATCCAGAACTTCAGAGACTCTATATCAACCACCTAGAACTAGGCCAGCTTAGTCTCTCCCCATCTTGAAGCTCAGGGAAATTTGCGGAAGGGGGGGCGGTAAGAGTGTAAGAGCAAAAGGATGGGAGGAGCAATGATATATAAGATACTCTATACTAGTTAGGGCTGAAGCAATCATAATTGGACTTTGCATGCCCTGCGCATTGTCCAACCCACTGTGGACCTCACAAAGTCTAGCATCTGCTAAAGGCACCAAGAGCCTTGGAGGCAAAGGATTGGCAGCCACAGCAGTGTTCCTATACCTAAGGGGAACACAGGAAAGGGTTCAGGGAAAGGCCACTGGGTCCTTGTACGTCATCGGAGAGGAGGGCCCAGAGGAAAATCAGACATGCACAAGAAAGGACTCTCTGGGAATTGGGGCGGGAGGCACTGGGGGATGGGGAGGGAGAGGGATGGGGAGGAGGAAGCAGGGGTCCGGGGGAGAGGAGGAGGAAGGGAGGGAACTGGTGTACCTAATAAGTTTGTATGAGCTGAAATAAAAAAAAAAAACCACAAATCAATAACAAAAAAAAAAGAAGCAGTCCAAATAAATGTTCAGTTTAAAGAAAAAAAAAAAAAAAAGAATTTTGAATGTAGCCACAAAGGAAAACAAAGTTGTTTAAGGATGTGACCCACTTATTTCTCTTTTAATCATTGTTTAACCATCTCCAAGAGATAGTCTTCACCCAAGCCAGTTACTGCACAACACATCTGGAGCTGAAGCACAATAGACGACACCAGAGAAGTAGAACTTACCCAAACTATTATGTTATCTTTGTTAGTATCTGAAATCTCTCAAATACTAGCCAAGATGCATATGCAAAGGCAAGAACATTTTATTCAATCCAGCATGCTGGGGTCCACCGTTGAACAGAGAAAAATGGCCACCAAGAGTGCAACTGAGAGGCTATTTATTAGAGAGAGAGACAGAGAGACTAGAGACAGAGACAGAGAAAGAGACTGGTACCAAGTCTTACACACACAGGCAGGGTATTATGTGTACAGCCCTGAGTTACATCTCCACACAGTTTTTATACATAAGGGACAAAGGAGGTTGCAAGCCCCACCAAAGCACTTTAGCTGACAGTGTTTACAGTCTTGTCGGCATGCAGGCTTCTTTCTGGACCTCTGGCCAAATGGCATTCCAGACCTGGTTTACAGGAATCTGAAACTTAGGCCTAACATGGAGTCTGAGGCCTGTCATGGTGTTAGCCGAGTTTGGCCTTCTCAATTTTCAGTTCATGATGGGGATGAGAGGCCTGAAGCCTAGCAGAGAGGTCACTGAAAAATGATGTCAAGATTCTGAGAGAGCATGAACAGAACTATTTAAGAACTGTAATATGTTCAACTAGATATATACACAACATTTATCAATGCCTCTATTATAAGTCAAAGAACATAAAAATCTAAATTGGTATTGAGAAATGGTGTTGCTGCTATAACCTAAGCATGTGGTTCTTAGGCATGAAGAAGTTTTGTGGGTGGAAGAGTTTAGTACTTTGAGTAAGAAAATATCCAGCATGGTGAAAGAAAAGTTTAATGGGCCGTTCAGGTGGAAGATTGGAAGCCAGTATTGTTGAGAAAAACATACAGTGGAGACTCAGTTCATCACGTTTCGGGGACTCAATCAGAAGCTGGGCTCTATGCCATTCCTGTGATATTTTGGCCCAAGAGTCTAGCTTCATTTTTCCTGTGTCCTGGGAATCTGAGCGATATTAAGTGTAAAGATAATGGACTACCAAACTGCTCAGTAAATAGCTACTATTATACTCATAGATTTGAAGAGCACTTAGCGCTCTTGAAGTCTTGAAATCTTGAAGTCTTCTACAACAGAGATAGAGGATCTCAACACTCTGAAAGAATGGAGCCTAGGCCAGTAGAAGAGCAGTGAAGTGGACAACAACAGCCAGCCATAATGTAGAATAATGCAGAATACTAGCCCCCCACACAGAAGGAACCCTGGGGTCCATAGAAGTGGCCAGGCAGGAGGGTGGGAGGGAGTGGGATGGATTGATAAAGAGAAGGGAGGAGGATGGGAAGAAGGAGGGATGGAGAGAATCAGGGATAAGTACTCAATATGTTTGTAAAACTAGGAAAAGAAATAATAATAAAGATAATGGGCTACTTTGTTTAGTGGTGCAAACTTCAAGACAGAGTGTATTCAGGCTGATGCTGAGAAAGCAGCTGAAATGTTAAAAATAATAACATCACTGAAGAGAAAGCTTATGAATTGTTCTAGGTCATTCACTTTATCTTTAAGTTCAGATATTGTGTACTTTCCTTAATTCCTTCTATTGATGAGACTTTCTGTGCTTTTTAATTTGAATTATTATGGTATTTTTATTTTTAGCATTTCAAATTGTTCTTTTTTCAGTAGATCTCTATTAAATTCCTTTTTCATATCATGCACCATCTTCCTTATTTGATTCAGCTGTTTATGTTTTCAATCAGGAGCTAATTTCCCCCTTTGATATCTTTGAACATATTTATATGTTCTCATCTGGGATTTCATCTAACTCACTCTCACATAATAGAAATAAAAAGAGTACTTGTGAATTGTTGGTACAGTGTGCTAAGTTCAAAGGTAAAGATCTCAGATCCCTCTGGCTCTCTGGCACTTTTTAATTATATAAAAAATTAAAGAGAAAAAATAAAATATCTATGTCTAATTACTAATAATGGTTGACTGAAAAAATAATTGGAATTGACTGAGATATAGAGAGATTCTCATTTTCTATTTATCTTTTATTAAAAAATGAAATAAAAAGCCAATAGAAACAATAATCATCTGAGTCACACACACAGACAAGGGATTGGGAAAATGGCTTAATAGGTAAGAGCATTTGTTGTGCATGCATGGGGACCTGAGTTCAGAACTTCACAACTCACATATAATGCTGTGCATTTACTTGTCCCCAGTGTTGAGTTGGGGTGGGACATGAAGACAAGAGAATTGCTGGGGTTTGCACACAAGGTTGCCTAGCAAAAATATAAGCTCCAAGGTTTAGTGTCTCAAGAAAATAAGGCAGAGCAATAAAGGAAGAACTTGATGACTTCCTCAGGCCTCTACATACATAGGTACACATCTGTCCTTACACAGGAACACGCAGACACACACACAGACACATTGCATGTACCTGCACTTACACATGCAGACATACCTAACACACTGTGTTGCGGGGTTGGAAAATCCACGCAATGAGGCACAGATTATGAGCTTGGTCAAAGTGCACAGAATCCAGGCTATAGGGGAGTGTTTCCTTTGGCTCTGACTATACAGAGAAGCCTTTCCTTCTGCTTCTCAGGGGACCAGACTATTGGGGAACCTTTCCTTCAGTTCTAACTATACGGAGGAACCTTTCCTTCAGCTCCTCATAGTCCAGCCTCATCTGGGGGGAACCCCCGGAGTATTATGGATTTGGGGGGTCATCCAAAGATTCAGCATAGACAAAAATTTAAATTAATCACTGTGAAGCTTTATTAGAGACGGGTACCAGGGTTTACACATACAGGCAGGTGATGTGTGTGCAGCAGGGAATTACATCTCCACACAGTTTTTATACACAAGGGACAAAGGAAGTTGCAAGCCCCACCAAAGCAGTTTAGCAGGCAGTGTTTTACAGTCTTAACGTCATGCAGGCTTCTTGCAGGCAGTTGCAGTTCGCCTGCATGGTCGCTAATAAATGACCATCAAATGGCTTAAGGGAACAAAGAATTTCTCTTATTACTGGTTACAGTTCACAGTCCGGCTTGAGGGCTGTGGAAACTGGCCACATCATCACCACATAATGGCTGGGAGAGGGACAATCCTTATATGCCAAACCAGTATGTCTGGCCAAGTATACAAAAGGATGCTGACTTCCTCAACCAGCTGTCAGTATTTTATTCACCTGTTCAGGGCCTATTCCCACCCACTGTGGCCTGGGCCTTCCCCATCAGCTAGACAATCTCTTGTAGGTTTGCTCTGGGCTTAACTCAACCATCAATTCTCTACAGATGTGTCCACAGCTCAAACCCTCAGCTGTCAAGTTGACACCTGTGCCCAACTATGATGCAGGCCTGTGGCCAAGTGGTATTCGAGGGGAATTCCAAAGAATGGTAGAGGAGTGGGCATTTTTAATGCCTGCCATCAATTTCTCAGGCCAAAGAATTTCTTTAAGATAATGATTTTAAGATTCCCCCTTTTTTGCTGAAATAATAATAATAAATGTATTAAAATAAAAAAAAAAAAACTTTAGGGCTGGAGAGGTGGCTCAGGGGTTAAGCCTCCGCCTTGCAGGCGGAAGGTCCTGAGTTCGGTTACACACACATGCGCACAGTTGAATAAATAATAAAAACTTAAAAAAAAAGATTCCCCCTTTTATGTGCATATAATAGACCAATATTTGTCTTAATCATGAGCACTTATTTATATTGAGATCTGATCACCATCATCTTGTTGGATCCCAGGCGGGAATTAATGTACCTGGTTAAAGTATTAAGCAAAGATTTCTATTCAGATGAGCCCAGGGTGAAATGGCTTTTCCTAAGCAAAGGGTTGGCTCACATTGGGGCCTAACCCAATTGATCTTGGGCCCAGGTAGGGCCAGAGGTCAAAATGTTTGTTAGATATGGAGAACTGATCTCCATATCCTTTCATCTCATCTCTGGGAGGATTGGAGTCAGTTCCTCAGCAGGGGTGATCCCAGCAGTGGGGGATGGCCTTCAGAAATTTCAAAGATCTTCAAGGACCTTAAAGACCATCCCAGCATGGACTGTTCTAGACCTGCTTACTGTACCCCTTAACCTTTTGGGGATCCAGACTGCTCAAGGGATGAGGGGCGATGACCGTTCTGGCTACTTCCTGCTGAGTTGGGGCGAAGTGTGAGCAGTCAATGATCTTCATCTATGAAATGATGGGATGGTCTAGAGGTCTTTGATGGATGACTTTATTACTTTAGAGTCCATCTAGAAGAGACAAAACAGATAAATTAAGTCTACAATAGCTATACAAGGATTAAACTATTGTAATTCGGAAGTCACATGGGATAAACCAAATAAACCTAGCAGTCTTACTGTGGGTACATGCAAGAGTTAGTGAAGAAAACCTGTTATATTGCCTGGAATAGTCACTACCTTTGTCTGGTGTAAAAGCCAAGAGCTGTAAGTAATTTACATATTAGAGGAGACTTTTCTCCTTTGGCAGCTGTAAATCTCCAAGGTCACACTCTAAGGCCTGCCCCCCCCAAATATATACCAAAATATTCAGACAGTTTACAATCTAAATTAGTTCTTATTTCCCTTCTTAAAAACAAAGCAACATAGGTCTTTTCGTGACCAAAGGAATGCAAAAGAACACATACAGAAGACATTGTTTTGTCACATGGAAAGTTTTATAGATCTCTGAACATTATCTTGCTTTTAGAGTAGGACCACTCCTCTGATCTAAATGAAAAGCCAACTTTGATTTGTCAATGGAAGTAGTCTCTTAAACAGCACACATTTTACTCTCTGCCTCTTATTTGTTTAACTCTTTGCCTCTTACTTGTTTAACTCTTTAAGTTTGCCATTGCATTTTTCCTCTGCCAAAGCACTGGCAATCCTTTAGGATGAGGGCAAAACTTTATATTAAACTTTCCATCATATGTCTCTGGTTGTAACACTACAGTACAAACTGTCTTTCTTGGGCCTCTAAACTGCAAGCTTTCTGCTACATGCTACATGCTGTCTGGATTCTGTCACTCTCAGAAATCTATGATTTTTTTTTTATTCAATTGTGCATATGCATGTGTGCGTATGTGTGTGTATGTATGTATGTGTGTAGAACCATGGACGAATTCGGGAACTACTCTGCCCTACCAGGACCAAACGCAGGCCACCCCCCGCTTCCACCTGGCGTCTATACGTGGGGTCTAGGATCTGAACTCAGGACCTTCCACCTGCAAGGCAGAGGCTTAACCGCTGAGCCACCTCTCCAGCCCCAGAAATCTGATATTTTTCCCTCAAATCTTTGATGCTTCTAAAACCAGAACTACATGGATGACTTCCTAACAGTGCTAAAATATTCCATTAAGTCTAAACTTAGGATACTCAGGCATGTAAACAAAGGAATACCTAAAAGACACTGCATTGAGTACATAAGGAACTTCAATAGTTACTTTGCTAAACCTGTCATTTTCCTGATCTTAACAGTTATAGTTAGATCAAAGGTTGACCGAGGCCTGGAAAGGAAGTTGAGCACCAAGAAACTGTGCTCCCTTATCTATTAACAAGATAACAAAATGGCTTCCCATTTGCATGTTAAACCCAAGGTTCTTATGAGATACCATTATCAGCCTGGCATTTTGGGGCTTTCTTTCACTGGATATCAGTGGCAAACTCCTTTTCCCATCAGAGGGGAGCTAAGAGCTTCAGGTCACATCATTGGTCCCCAGCAGAGGGGCTAAACCTCTGGGCCCTGCGGTTCAGGGGACAATCCTTCCTCCAATGGAGAAATGGGGAAATCTCTCTTTGGCTTCAGTTTAGTAGAATTGGATTTGGGTAAAGGATGCATGGCTCAGCAAAGCTCTGCCAAGCACTATAGGGTCTATGGTCCACCCACGCCTGAAGCTTCCTGAGTTCCCTATGTTATTGAACAGAAGTATGGTCATTACCTCAAACATGAGACATTTTTCCTTTTGAGCGAACGTTTCTAGGAATTTTCCTCCGCTGACTAACAAGACCTAAAGCCAAATTGATTGCCACCATACAACTCAGACAAACAAAGGTTTGGGTATTGCTTCAGGAGAGATCATCTGAGTGCCAGCCTGGCAACACCCTTTGCAGAGTCATGGGTTAACAACTTGGCCATAGTGGGTTCAGCTGTTTCAGGACTTGCAATCTGATTCTAATCTGATTTCACTCTCGACCATATTTTATTACCATGGAACCGCAGCACTAGCCCCATCGAATCCCGCGGCTTTAAGAGATCTTAGGAAACCTCACCGTGGGACTACAAATTTGAGCACTAAGGTGTACAGGTCTCCCACCTCAGGCCGGCATTCAACTCACACATTCACACGGAGTTTAAAACATTCCCTCCCCCAGTTCAAAAGTGCCCTTCTCCTTCCCCTCCCCAAGAAGCCTGCTTAAGATGAGCAGAGACTGGCTTAGCAGAGACTCTTTTACCTTGAAATCCAAGATTTTGTAGTCCTTATCCAGGCCCATCACCAAAATTTTTGTCTTTAAAATACATGAGTTTTATAAATATAAATATAATAGTTAACCTCTATAAGATCTTAAGCAGTTAAACCTTTTAGGAATTAGGATTTTGTGTGTAATCAAGACAGACAATTGAAAAACACTTGAATATGTGAAGCTTAATTCCCAACAGGTATGCCTGAGGCTCAATGCCCTTTCTTCTATGACATGGAAGAAGTATAACACACATTTCCTTTACCCATCTTATCTAATCTTCTCATAAACCTAACATCCCACAAACCTTTACAACATACTTTAACATATTTCTTTTAAGTAACTTACTCATAAACCTCCTGTAATCTAAGTAACATATCTCATCCCATAAACCTTCTCCCAAACCTGTATATACACCCGTTTTCTAAGTAGCACACATATTTCCTTTATATTTTCTTTCTCCTACTTGATGGTTCCCTTCCATTTTCACATTAGATATCCCTCAAGAAATGTCTTTTAAAGGAGCCAATAACAGTAGACCTCATCTTAAAAATCATTGTATCTGAATTAAGCAAGGTTGTAGCAGAACACAGGAGTACACATGGGAACATGGAATTAGAAAGCAGATTTGTTCCCAAAAAGGGAGCTCATACATACCAGGAGAATGAGGGAATTCCAATGAATTTCTCAGAAATACCAGTGGATTTGTTATTCTGGGAGCACATGGAGATAAAGATTGTTACTCTGGGAACACATGGGGGAAAATATCTTTAAAGAATTACAAAAAGTGATGTTATCAAATCCTTGGTAAGAACACAATTATCACCTTCATGAAGCTTTATCAAAATCAAGATCAAACAAGATAGAGTATTTAAGTCAGTACCTACTTAGGCCTTTTACTGTTACCAAAATGGTTCATTTTTAAGTGTGCACATGCATTTAAGTTGAGTATACCAAAATAAACAGTCAAAAACCAAAAAAAAGTAAGCATGCAATAATAATAAAATTGAAGTGGCCACACCCTTGTTATTTTGAAACACAAAACACACATATTACATGAAATCCAGGTAACCAAGCAAGCCGAAACATTTTTTTTTTAAAGTAACCATTGATCATCACAGACAAAACACAAACAGACACTTCTTCTGGTCTCTCCAGTACAGGGAGGCAGAGGTTTTCTTTTCCTTGGTTGCTTTAGAAGCTAGAATAGAGGTGTTGTTGGGGAAATTAAATAAGAGAGAGGTTAAAACACATATCTGCTGGCCAGTCTACCTTAAATGAGGGCCAGTCAAGTGAGCAAAAAGTTAACAGTTTATCTATGTAAACTTGTTCTCCAGATTTTTAGCTTTTGGGGGGGAAATATTTAAAATGAGATTTCATTAACTCTAAGGGGGTTTTCTGATTAGAAGATCCTTGTCTCATTTCTTCCCGAATTAAGAATGGCGCCATCACAACTAATACAAACAGAAGAGACAACAAGAAACACTTTTCTGGTACCAGGTGGTAATGCCCTGTACAATCTCCATTAGCCCGGAAACATCCCAGACCAGAACAAGCAGGTCCCAAGCAATGGACATATCTTTTAACTTTTGCATTACCCAGAGTTCAGACCAGTGAAGCCCAGGAGTTCCTTACTGGGTCTCCCAGTGAAGCTCTGGAGTGTCTTCCAGACGCTTCAAGCTCAGGGAGCATGTGCTGCATCCAGTTTCTCCCCTTTGAGCTTACCAAGTGTATGCACACCCAAGTGTGGGGGCTGTGATTCAGAGCACCACAGGTTCTTGGGGAAGACCTCAGTCTCAGAATCCTGAAATTTTCAGGTGTCACCTTTCCCAAGGGGGAGTTCTTCCCCTCACCTGCCTCTTGCCCAGTCAACAAGCCTCCCACCAGATTTGAACAGTAACAAAGACAACAAATGACTTACGTCTTCCTCAGGGGAAGTCTAAGTACTGGGAGGCTGCAGTTGAGCTCCAGGACTAAATACCTGCAATCCCCCAAGGCTGGTCAGAAAGTGAGGTGAATTGGGCTGAACCCCCTCATCCCAGCCAGATCGAGCCCCCAGATGTTGTGACATTTCTCCCTTCGCTCATCCCCTCCTGTCTTGAAGAGCCCTGGAAAAGGTGTGACTGTCCTTGCCTAGTGCCAAGCTCTAGCATAAAGGGCTGGAGAATGGAGAAAAGAGGCCGAGGTGCCCCTACCTCACCCACGTCTATTAAATTTGGCATCATCATCTTCCATCTTTTCTCTTGAGGTATTTCAACCTAGAGCTTTGAAAAGCCAAGAAAGATGAGCATGTTTTAAAGAGAAGGAATAGCAACCAATTTTCTGATGACCTGGCTGTTAACTCAGGGTCATCCTGAGTCTTGATGAAGTAATCGATGGTATGAATGGCCCAGATAAACTCCAGCATTACCTGGCCACCCATGCTGCCAGGAAGATGCTGCCACAAGACAGGAACCTCCCCCCCCTCACCTGGTTATAGACGCAGGCCTCATTCTTCCACTCGTGGAATTCTTGAAGTCATCATGTCACCCCTATCTTCAGTTTGAGGCATCCTGGGCTCTGACCAATATTGCCTCAGGGTCCTTGGAGCAGACTGAGCTGTTGTGAAAGGAGGTGCTATCCAGCCCCTGATCCATCTTCTGTCTTCCCCTCATGGGATGGTGTGTAAGCAGGCAGTGTAGGTTCTGGGCAACATAGCAGGTGACAGTCCAGAATTCAGAGACATCAGTCACAAATAACGCCATCCTACAACTGCTGACCCTGTTGTCATCTGCCATACCAGTCACATTTGTGGGGAACATCACATGGGCTTTGTCCAACCTGTGCGGGAACAAGAACCTGTAGCCCAGCCCAGCAGCTGTGAAATAGATATTGCTTACCCTCTCCTTTCCCCTGCTGCACCATGACAAGATCCTCTCGGAGAGCAGCAACAAGTGCATTGGCCAAGTAGTCAATACCAGAATCCTTCCCAAGCTGGTAGAACTTGTGCACAGCATAGAACTCAAGTATTTTGACACCTTGTCTCTGCACGGTGGGCAATGTTGTCACAGGACCTGACCTCCAGACCCAGAATGCATCAACACAGGCATGCTGAAGGTGTTGCCCCAGCTCTTGGAGCACCCGAAGTCCTCTATGCAGAGGAGGCCACCTGGACCCTGAGCAACATGACCACTTGGCCCCCTTACCACATCTGGCAGCCGATTGTGTGTGACCTGCTGCCACCTCTGGTGTCTGTGCTGAAAAATGCAGATTTCAAAGTCCAGAAAGAGGCTGTGTAGACGGTGGCTAACTTTGCCACAGGGGCCTCCTTGGACCAGCTGTCTCAGCTCATTCACTCTGGAGTCTCAGAGCCACTGATAAATCTGCTCACTGTCCCAGAAACAAGGACTGTGATCCTCATTCTCGGTGTCATCTCTTACATCCTTCAGGAGGCAGATAAACTCCATGAGAAGGAAAGCATGTGTCTTCTGATAAAAGAACTTGGTGGCCTGGATAAAACTGAGTCCTGACAGCTGCACAGGAACCCTCAGGTCAGCACATCATTGAGAGACCCTTTGGTGAAGAAGACAATGACAGTTTTCCCAGCCCAGGGCTAAGAGTGTGAATGCATGAAGCACCTAACAAAGTAATGCAGACGTCCCACAACTTGAGCAATATCCACGTGATAAATGATTGACTTCTTTGAGAAACAGCACACTTTACATCTTGCTGTATCTTGATCAAAGCTTTTAAAACTTAATAAAAATGTTCAACACTTTCAAAAAAAAGTAGTCGATACAAGCTATAGAAACCTTTCATGAGGTATTGGATCTTGCTAATGTTTTCCTTTGTTTCTCTTTAGCTGCTGACTTGTAAGATCATCCAGATGCTTGAAATAAACTATAGTGAACTTGTGGAGAGCCGGTCGACGCCTTGGAAAAGTTTCATTGTAAAGATTGTGTAATACTAGCTTGAGTGCTTTGCAGATTTAAACCTATGTGAAAGTCATACAAATAACATAAATGTGAAAGTCATACAAGTACACATACATGTAAAAGTCATACAAGTACATATAAAGGAGCAAGGATGTGAAAATAGATTGCAAAAAAGTACATGGGTCAGACATAAGGGCAAGATTCTTGGATGCTTTTAGGATGTGCAAGGATAGCTAACACCCACCAAAGTGAATAGAGTTAAAGCAATGATTAAAGAGTAAACTAAGGTCAATATTTGTGTAGGTAGCAAAGACACTCCTGTGGTTGAATGAGGATCATAGGTGCTAGGGGTGAATTGTCTCCTATGAATTATTGTCCAAGGAAGTTCCAGAAGCCCCACATGGTGAAGGTTTTTGCCACTACTGCTAGGCGCATGATAGAACTAGACAGTGAGACTACTGCTGAAAGTATTGCATGTTGGACATGGACATTGCATGCTGGAACTACGCTGGAAGCATTCCCTCCAGCTGTGACTAACTTTGGTAGTGCCCGAGGTGTTATATAGGCTTCTGAGGAGAATTATGGCCTACTACATAGCTCATCTAAGGACCCTGCAACCTACGCTGTGGAAACACCAGGAAAGACATGACTGCTGGTATAATAGTGATTATTACTATTGAGTGCAACTAACGGCTTTCTAGAAAGACAGTTGTGTGGCATCTCCTCAGGAAAAGTATTCTCAAAACACAAACGATTCTTTGTTTCCCTGGGGAGAGGGGGAGAAACAGAATCTGCAAAGGGATCAAGTAGGAGCACCTTAGATCTGGCCTTGAACACTGGGAATGGTGCAGAAAGCATTTCAGGTGATGTAGTAGAGCAGCCCCGTCCTATTTCTCCTCTCTGCTAGGAATGTTCTTGGTCCCAATTATCAAGCCTCAGGTGCAGTCACTTAGAAAGCTTTCTCTCATCGTCTCCACTTTGCTATTAATCCTGCATCTACGTAACAAAAAAAAAAAAAAAAAAAACAGTAAATCAAGCTCTGATGTATTGTGTAAATATTTCCATCATGACCGATTTCAAGGTAGTAACAAAACTCCACCAAATGTGGAGTTGGGACAAGAAACAGTACATTCTCTTAATTTCCACTAGTAACTCTTGAGCATTACAATTGTTCTAATAGAATCTACTTAACTATACATTTAATATAATTTGTTTCAAAATAAAGATTGTGTTTAAAAGTAGACCATCAAAATCCTAGAAATTCTCAGGATTGGCTTCCATAAACCAGTGTAAACTGGGTCCAGTGCCACTGGCACAACCATTTCAAAAAGGCAGTGACTCCTCCTAAGTCTTCGTTTGTCAGAACATTGTCTCAGTTCTAAGTGTTTCTGTGTGCCAGTGCTAAGAAGCCTGTCTGAACACAGCTTTTCTGGCTCCCCTGCAGGGCAGATAACAATATGAAATAAATAACTGTGGTATGCACAGCTGCAATCCCTGCATTGGGGAAGTGAGGCAGGATATGAGGAGTACAACGGCCTCTGAGGCTAGCTTGTTTTAAAAAAGATCCTGTCTCAAAATAATAAGTAAACAAACAAAGTAAGGAAGGGAAGTCTGAGTGAGCCAAGTGGATTGTCTAGACTGTGAACTTCAATCATGAGAAAGTACATGAAGAAGGGCCCAGCAGAAGCTGGAGGTCCAGCAATAACCAGATAACTAAGCCAAAAAGTGCTACTTAAAAACCTACACAAGGGACTGTAGAGATGGTTCAGGGGTTATAGCCTTTGCCTTGCAAGCAAAAGGATCTGAGCTCTGGTCCTGTGTGAAAATGTCAGGTGGATATGGCAAAGTATGTGATTCTGACCCTGAAAGACAGAGTCTGGGAAATTCCAGAGCAAAACAATAAGGAGGCAGAACAATCCAGGATTCTTAATATCACTCTTGGACCTCTACGGCACACACATTCAAAGTGTCCTCTTACACACACACACAAAATGCACAATACACAAAATCCTCCAATGACAATGGAGGCAGTGGCCAGGTGAACAAAATCATCACTTGGAAAAGACTGGGATCATAGGATACGGTGTATAGAAACTCAGCTTTTCCCTCTGCCAAGTGATAACTCTTGAACTGAGCCTCTTACCAAGCATTATTTAATAGAACTAGTTAAATTACTGAACAAAACAAGAATGTTTTAAAATTTTGTGTGTGTGTATATCAGAGAGCACTGTGTCCCTGCGGAGGACCAAGGGTGACTTTAGGAGTCATCCTGGATTGCTTGTACTTTCTTTTTGCTTCTCTCTGGGATTTCCAGTCCCACCAGGACTAGAAGTGCAGCAGCCACCATTTTTGCTTGGTGCTTTTTTTTTTTCTTTTCTTTTAATGTAGCACCTGGGATCTGAACTCAGGTTCTTCTGCTTTCGAGGCAGAGTCTTAACCCCTGAGCCATCTCTCCAGCCCAAACAAGAACTTTTTAATACTTATTTATTTATTGTGCACATTTGTGTGTGCATGCGGAAGGTGAGGGAGGGGGAGTGTGCATGTGCAGGTATGTGCATGTGGTATGTGTGTGTTTGCCATGTTGTTCATATGGAGGTCAGAGAACAACTTGCAGGAATCTGTTCATGTGGGTTCAAGGGATTGAACTCATATTGTTAGACTTGGTAGCAAGGTTCTTACACACTCATTGGCCACTAAGTAAGATCTTAAAATGGTAATCCTGAACACTTATTTCCTTCTCATTAACTAACAAGTATAGAAGACCCGATCTAGACAAAGTGATTAGAGTTTCTCTCACTTCTCAGCTGTGGCATTTGCTGGCCTGGTTTACTCATATACACAAGCAAAGAAAGGTAGATAAGATGGTTCATACCTATAGTCCCAATGCTGGAGGCTTGCAGAGGCTGAGGCAGTAGGATCTGCCTCAAAACAACAGCAGCAACAAGACAAGCAAAGCACGCTCTTTGAAAGAGATGGAACGAGGGCTTCAAAAGTGCAGCTCTTTCTTATATAGATCAGGAAACTAATAGCAGAAAAATCTGTGTGAAAGGGTGGATGATAAGTATATTTCTAAAACCTGAGTACTCAATCTGCTTTACCTGGAGATTGGCTACACATTGGCTTCAGCCTCCTCCCAATGGATCACCTCTACTTCCTGGTCTGCCTATAGGAATTCCCTCCAGAATTTCAGTCAGCTGGTCCTGGAAAGTTCTCTGTTCTCCCAGTTTCCTCATTGCTCTGATCCTTACTCAATAGGATCTAATGATGAAGACCAGGCACATCAGAGAATAGAGAAAGTACCCAAGGCAAATGACAGCAAGCCTTGCCAGTCAGCTCCGAAGTTTAAGCAATAATGCTCCCCTCCATGTGTGTGTGTGTGTGTGTGTGTGTGTGTGTGTGTGTGTGTGTGCGTGTGTGTGTGTTAAAAGTGGAAAGGGAATCATGAGAGAAGAGGAAGATCTTAAGGAAGGGAGGTAGGACACAAAGGCAATGAAACACATATGACATGAAAGCAGAAGGGGGTTGCAATAGTTTCCACTACTACCTTGACACTTGGGAGGTGACCCTCTCACACCTATAAGGAATTATCTAGTTAAGGTAAGCCCCTGGGCATGCCTGCAGAAGATTGTGCTGATTTTTTTAACTGTAGGGAGACCTACCCATTGTGGGCAGAACCATCACTTAGGCAGGTGGTGCGTATAAAGATGAAGGAACTCTCCAAGCATTTGACTAACAGGCCAGCAAACAGCCATGCATACATTAGTCCTTGCCCTCTGCTCTTGCTATGGTCCTGATACATGAAGAGCTCTATGGTACAACTCTCCTGCCATGATTGTCTGTACCCTGGAATTGTAAGCAAATTTATTTTATTAGTTTATTACAGTGAGTTATGAAACGAAAACAGTGACACTATTTGGGAGGAAGAAGATCAGCAAGAGGGCAACAGTGGAAGTGTGGAAGGGAGGACAGTTTGGAAAGGGGATGAATAAGAAACTATATTGCTGCATCTGCATAAAAATGTCATAATAAAGTAATGAGAATAAGTTATTCTCATGGATGAAATTGTCAAAGAATGAATCTAGAAAAAAGAAAGTGTCAAGATGAAACCCATTACACTGTAGGCTAAATATAAAAACAAATCTTATTTTTAAAAGAAGCTTAGGTGGTTAGATGTTACTCTTCCCACTACACTCCTTTACTCTCTGTGCTCTTGGTTTCTTTCCTTTCATGAATTTTAGCAGCCTCTGCAAGCCATTGACTGTGCATCTTATTGACTGTTGAATCTTCCAACTCCTTTCTCTGTCTAGCATTTGAAGCTCTTCCATGCCTTCATGTTCACTTTAGTCTTAACCTCTGCCTGAAGCATTCTCTTTCAAGCCCCTTGCAAAGCCCACTTCATTCACCTTATTTAGGTCTCAGCTGCTCAAACCATCCTCCCTTTCTTTATTTATTATTTGCTTTGAAAGCAAGGATCTATGAGTATAGTGCTGTGCTTAATCCATAGAAGGGTTTAACACATATTTGGTGGGTCAATAAGTGAAGTACACACATGTACAGTCTGCCAAAGAAAGGGATACGGGAGCCACATAGTTACTAAAGACTTCATAGGTAGACTCTTGATGGTCTTCCAAATGGGCTAACATATATCATAGAAGCATGTGGATAAGTAAGCAGCTGGAACTTGGGTCTCTTTCCATACCACATCACAGCTTTACAGTGAGATATGAATTTCAAAAAATAAGTTGAAGCTGGAAATCCTCGTACATGCTGGTGATCCCAGCAATTGGGAGGCTGAGAAAGCTGGGGCAGGAAGTTTTTGAGTTCAAAACCAGCCTAGGATGCATAGCAAAACCCTGACTCACAACCAAATAAATAAGAAAATAAATATAATTAACTAAAAATAAAATGAGTCCAGCAATTAGCACACCAATAGAATTCTTCGCATTAAACAAGTGTTTTAAAAATATGCCAGAAAACTTGTAAAACGTTTGTAGATTTTCATCATTAAAATAATAAGGGTGTAGAATGTGCAAGACACTATTTTTAATCCCTGGTACCAACCAGTCATAGAAAAAAAAAGTATTAGGCATCTTAAAGAATGCCGCTTCCTGATTCCATAGGTCAGACTTTTGATGAGAGGTATGGCTTATGGAACTGGGCCTCTCTTCATATCATTTCCCAGAGTAAATGGTATATGTTACACTCAGCCTCTTCAATTACCACCTCAACCTCCCCCTGGCCTTAGTAGCTCAGGCCTAGAGTCTATCATTGACAGCTACTTCATCATACATGTCCTAACCCATCCATGTACTATTGAAGTTACATTCAAACATCATTGCATTCCACATGCTTCTAGTCTGAACTCCATCCTCTGTTTTTAAATTCTATTTTCGGTTCTCCACATAGAAGCCAAAGTGATTTTGTGGGACAGGGTGGGAGGGATGTAAGCAAAAATCATGTTATTCCTCAACTCAAACTTCCCAGTGGTTACTATTGGTCTTAGAGAAAGATCTTACCATATTATAAAGTCCTTTTAATTTCACTCACCAACCTTATTCTCTCTTTAGGCACTAAGCTCAGAACATTCCAGAAGCAGGTTTTTCAAACACCCTAATTCATCCTAGTCACAGGATATTTGTAATTGATGCTGCTTTTGCCTGGAAGAAAGCATGAATTCCTGTACCTGACTTTGCTTTTTCTTTAGGCTTAATTTGAATGTCATCCTTTCAGAAAAGCCACATCTGATTTTTTAAAGGATTTACACGGTCCATAGATACATTTCTTACTTGTTTCCTTGCTTATTTCTCCCACTAAAAGCATCAACTCTATGAAGTCAGGAACTTTATGTGTCTTGTTCCCTGACAAATGCACAACATGTAGGATAGTGTCTACTATATAGGGGCTCAAAACATCTCAATGAATGACTATTAAGTAATAATTACAAAGATACTATTGATTGAATGAATAAAAGTAGAATCATGTCAGGAAAAAGAGCTTTGAAGTCTCTTCTAAAGAAGTAACACATTTTCTCTTTTCCTTAATCTGCCGCACATATAGAACATTTAACTTTCTGTCCACTCCATATCCTCTATCTCTGTGTGTGAGCTCCTTGATCTGAGATGCTTGAGGGAAAGAATATACTTCAAGTACTCCTCTTCACCTCAAGCAATTAGCTCACTGACACTTTGCAGTCCCTCAACCAGTGCCTGTTTGAATATGTTTCAGTTTCTTTTGGTTTCTGAGAGTGTTGTCAGACCTCAGGATTTTTTTTGGGGGGGTGGGGGGTGGGAATCCAAAGTGTGATACAATTTGAACATGGTGCATTCTCAATGGCTAGTCCAATCAAAGAAATAATATTGAGCTATAAACCCATAATAAAAAGTGTCTGAATCCATAACAGACTAAATAATAGGCAAACAAAATGGAAGAAATAGATCTTTATTCAGAAATCTCAATTAATAAATGTAGTATTATCACTTTACAAGACATTAGTTACAGAGGGAAAAATAGCTATGTGAACAAACTTAACAGTTAACACCTTCACCAAGTAGTAAACTTAAAATCACCATTAATGACATTATATATCACAAGGCCACCTATCACTTTGTGGACTTAGAGTCCAGACTGCATGCCCGTTCCAGTTATCGTGCATTGTCACTAATAAATTTATGACCTAACTGCTTATAAGAAAAGGGTTTTTATTCTTGGCTTATGATTATCCAGTTACAGTTCCTTGTCCAGCATAGCAAGAGAACTCATACTAAGGATGCACCAGGATGCAGGGAACCGCCCACACAGGGAGTAATTTAATGTCTATTGGACAGTAGTGTAGTTAGGAATGTCGGGGTCCTGTGGGAACCTCACTTCTCTAGTAGCTATGGAACATGCATTGACAGTGACAGACTAAAAAATATTGTGGCTCCAACCACCTCTCTCCTTCTTGCTCTCTTACCATGTGGTCCCAGCATAGCAGCTCTATTCTCTCCTAATCATGTGTTTATGCCGGCTCCTGTTCTCTCTGATCTTAAGCTATTTCCTCTGCTCTAATGCTCTCCCACCTTAAGGCTATGACTTTCTCCTTGCCTCTCCTACATCAAGCATCCAAGAATTTTTTTTTCCTCGTCTCTCAGTTTCAATAAAATCTCTCAACATGTTCTGATCTTAGTCTTTGGGAACACAAGAACCCTAAGGAAGAACAACCCTGCTATGTCATAGTTAGGCACAGGTGTCAACCTGATGGCTTCAGGGTTTGAGTTCTGGGAACATTTGTAGAGAATTAGTGGTTGAGTTAAGCCTATAGCAAACCTGCAGGAGATTGTCTACATGATGAGGAAAGCCCAGCCTATGGTGAGTAGGACTAGGCCTTGGAATAAAATACACAGATGATTGAGAAAGTTGGCATCCTTATGTACACTTGGCCAGACATACTGGTCTGGTCAGCCATTGCTGATCTGGTAAGTAAGAATCATCCCTCTCTCAGCCATTGTTAGATATGGAGTGGCTAGTTCCCTCAGCCCTCGTGTTGGCACATGCTCTCCCACCAAGCTAGACAGACTATAACCAGAGGAGAGTAAAAACATAAACCCTTTGTTCCTTTAAACCATTTAATGGTCATTTATCAGCAACCATGCAGGCAAACTGCAACAAATACCATATCCATATATTCACAGGACAATCCTTACTTGCCAAACTAGCACATCTGGACAAGTATGCCAAAAGATACCAACTTCCTTAACTAGCTCCCTCTATCTTTATTCACATGCCAAGAAACTAGACCCAATGTGCCCAGAGCTCCAAGCCTTCAGTTGTTAAGTTGATACCTGTTGACAATGCCTTTGATATAAACATGAGAAGTGTCAGATAAATCAAAAAAATCTTCTAGGAAAGTTCCTAAGAAGCTCCATACATCACAGAGAGACTGAAGAGGGTCAGTACTGATTGGGGAGGGAAAAGGGAAGATGCTTTTCTTAATGATATACCCACCATTACATGATTCATGTTCCAGCAAGTATTCAGGCATATGCCATCAAAGGCACCCAAAGGAAACTCAGTGGGCCATTCTGTGAAACGACAAGAAAATAGCAGGAAAACTGATATGAAAGAAGAAAGATAATAGGAAGAAGGCAGACGGGATTGGGGCTTAAGGTGTGAAAATATCACAAATTCACTATATTCAAGTATGAAACACTAAAAGAATAAAAATAATAACAAATAAAGAATTGCCTACGGACAGAAAAATTAAATATAGAATAAAAAATAAGTGAGTTCCTCTACAAAATAAGTCATTACTTATTAGACTTATCTAATTAGAAATATCTGTTTAAAAATACTATAGAAAAACAAAGACAGGCATTGTAGCAGATTACAGAAGACCTAGATGGAATTGCAGAATAAAGAGGCCCAGATCCAATTAAGAGCAATAGTTAAAAGCCAGGTGAAACTGAGGTAAGGACTAAGGATTATGCAATAACCTAGTTTTGATAGGGAACACTAATTATGTAAGGAAAGCTCCTTGGCTATAACTTTGCAACTTTTTTTAAAATCTGAAGACCATCCGACTAAAAGCTTAAATTTTTTCTAGTGTCACCCGTCAAACATTCTTTTTGAATAGAACCGGCTTGCACCAGGATTCACTTATAACTTGCACCTCCAAGAGGAGGCAGAGGGAAGTCCTGGTTTTTGAACCTGGGGGCGGGCCGTAGCAGGAAGACAGGAAGCGGCCTTCACGGCCTGGGGGCGGGCCGTAGCGTGAGCGGAGGGCGGAAGTTGCGGTGCTCATCCAAGGGCAGGCCGGAGCGCCGGGCCGGAAGCGGGGGTGCTCGCCTGGGGGCGGGCCGGAGCGCTGGGGCCGGAAGCGGCGGTGCTTCGCCTGGGGGCGGGCCGGAGCGCGCTGTCAGCGAGGAGCTGCCGTGGCTGCCGCGCAAGACGCGTTGAGCTGCCCGTGGGCCTTTTCTGCTAGCACCCAGTGCCGACGGCCTAGTCATGTCTTCGGTGAACCCCATCCAGATCCCCAGCCGCCTTCCGCTGCTGCTGACCCACGAGGGCGTGCTGCTGCCAGGCTCCACGATGCGCACCAGCGTGGACACGGCCCGCAACCTGCAGCTGGTGCGGAGCCGCCTGCTCAAGGGCACGTCGTTGCAAAGCACCATTCTTGGAGTCATTCCCAACACGCCCGACCCAGCCAGCGATGCGCAGGACCTGCCGCCACTGCACAGGTAGGCGCCTGGGCGACCACCTGCTCATGACTGCGGCCCCAGGGTTCCTTCGTAGCCTGGCTGTCTCCACTCTTCCTTGCATGAAAAATGCGAAGGACAACCCAGAGACCGCTGATGCGATAATGCATGACACCCGGTGGAAACTATGCTATTAATGGCCTATCACTGTGGATAATTTGATTTGAATCACCCGAAGTCCCCGGCCCCATCAGTGTCCTAGATTAGTGCTCCCCTTCCCTTTCCATCCCTGTCACTTTTCTTCCCTTTTCCATTTGCTTCGCCGTCTTTCTTCCCTGCCCTTTACCGTGTTCTATAGCTGAAGCACTATACTGTTTCCTCCTTACAGCTCCATTCCTAAACTACATATAGCATGCTTTAACTTTGAGTGCTTTTCTTCCGTATCTCATGCCGTCCAGTGCTAGGTGCAGGTGTCAAGCACTGGTTGAAGGTTAAGTTCTGGGCATATCTATGGAGAATTAGTTAAGGCAAGCCTCAGTAAGCTTTGTGGGAGATTGTCTAACTGATAAAAGACACCTAGTTCATGGTGAGTGGGACTATTTCTTGGGCATTTTGTTATACTTTGTCAGACTTGCAGTCTGGCAAGTGAGTTTTGGCCCCCTCTCTGCAATTCCTGTAGATATGGAGTTGCCAGTTCCTCAGCTCAGCTTACCTATCAAGCTGGACTATGGTACTGTAATGAAGAGTGGGTAAGCAAGAATGAAGTCTTGTTCCTCTGAATTTATTAGCAACATGCAGAAAAACTGCAACAGCCCGTTTCCTCTATCTTCACTATTTTTACCCCTTCTTGAAGGGACATCTCCTGCTTACATTACAGTTCTTTAACCTTCTGAGCTTTTCACCCTTACTCCCTCTATTATGTCACAGTTGTTCTTAGGCCACAGAATTAATCATTAGATCACCCTGTGCCATGGCCCTAGTTCTCTAATTGTATAAGCTTGTGTGTGTGTGTTTTATCTGCAGTTTGAAAATAATAACATCCATCTCTTAGTTGTGTTATGAAGGTGCAATGCCCTGCCCCGTGTTTGATGGCTGCTGTAATTGTAGTGTGCATATGTAGGTAGAGCAGTTGAAGTGTGATTGGTGCATCATGAAATCCTAGAATCATTTGTTGGCACCATGTATCAGAACTGGGTTTCAGTACTGACAGCCTTAGGTCCTAGCACCTTCTCAGTTGCAGGCAGCCTGGGCTGCTTGCTTGGTCACCCTAAACATGCCATAAAGGTATATTACATGCCAGATTTTTTTAAAATCATGAAAGACATCGACAAGTAAATGTTAAGTAGAATGTTCAAATTGTAAAATTTTGACCATTTGGGGTTGAAGAAATGTTAACACCTCAACTGTTTTTATTTTACATGCGGCTACTAAAATCACACATATGGGCCTCTGCCCCTCATGGCACTCCTCCACATTTCTAACTGCTTTCTCCTCATGGATTCCATGCCTGGAGTCCATGAGTTCTCTAGAGCGCCTGCCTCTCATGACACTCCATGTCTGAGTTCATGAGTTCCATTCTTTCTCTCCTCTAATAAACTGGTATTCTGGTAAGATTTTTGAGGGTTTTTTTTTTTTAAGTGCTTTTGTATAAATAGTGTATATAATAAACTCTACCTTAATCCTTAAAAAAAATTCATACATATGGCTCCTGTTTCTATCAGACAGTGCTGATACAGCATATATTCTCCACAAATATTCTTTAAACTCCTTTTTTTTTCTTCTGCAAGACAGTACACAGATTCAAGCAACTTAAGGGTTTGGAAAGAGAAATTTATTTGATTTGCCATTCCAGAGGAGATAAAGTCCATTATGGTGGAAGTCACAAAGCGAAAGGTATGGTTGAAGGCAGGAGCAGGAGGTGGGTTCAGGTACCTCAGTCATCAGGAGGCCCGGGAACGAGAGAGTTCAGAGAACTTGCCAGGCCAGGCTACCAAAGGTCTTCTTGTGACCCGCCTTCCATCAGCACAGCTCAACAACTTAAAGTTGCCACAACCTTTCCAAACATTAACACTGGCTAAGGATTCAAACACATGAGGCAACTCAGTTGAAACCCTAACACCTCTCAAGTTTCTGCTTCCTCTGTTTAATTTTACTTAAAGTGTTTTTCCAGCTTGGAAAGCCTCCCCCTACAGCCTTTATTTCTTCATTTTCGAATCAAATATTCCTGACTCAGCAGATTTCGAGGGGGTTAAAAATGCTTTACCTTCTTAGGATTGTGCAGGGTTACTTGGGCAGAATTCCATAGCTTTTTTTATTTTGTCTGTGATATATGTATTGATTACCTAGGGACACACTGGATTTTTAAAATATTATTAGTTATATTTTAGTTTTGTGTTAACTATTTGTTGGTATTCTGGTAAGATTTTTAAGGGTTTTTTTTTTTTAAGTGCTTTTGTATAAATAGTGTCATGATAATAGTCAAATTCTCCTTGTTGGAACTAATTAATATTTTAATGATATGTGGTTTTTTTATCTTTGTGAAATTCATTTGTTTGTTTTAAATGACTAGCATTGTTGGATTTTAGCTAACAATAATGTTTCTTTGTTCACACTGGAAAATTGAACCTAAGACCTCTGTCATGTTAAACAAAGCACTTTACCATTAAACTATGTCTTCTGCCTACTTATTTAAACTAGAAAAGATGCAGCACAAAGTCTTCATAGAATTTCAGCACTTTAAGACCCCACCAGACCATCTAGGTTTCCTAGAAATATTGTTTGCTGTTTCACCATTAGTTCTCACTTGTCTGACTGATATCTGTAGTGAACTGCCACAGCATTTATCTAACAAAGTGTGTATTATGGTTTGAAAGGTATCTTCCACAGACTCATGTGGCTGCATCCCAATTGGTATCGAAGGTCATCTTCCTAACCAAGGATAAAAGACTGTTTAAATGAAGATCTTAATATAAGAGGAAATGGTTACCATCTGTCTGCCAGTCCCTATATTCTCCCTGATTAGTGAGATCAAACCTGTTGAGTCCCAAGTGACCAGCAAGGGAAGTGAGAGTGAACAGTGCAGGAATAGCAAAACTAAAGGTACCTTTAGGAGATAGAGCCTTGTGGGGAGGAAGGCAGTCACAGATGGTGGGACTTAAGGTGGATTAGTCCCACCCTACTTGCAGAAGTTTGCTCTTGAGCAGTTTTCTGTCCCCATGAAGGATGTGACTTAGGCCAGCTCTAGCTTCTGCCAGCCAGACAGCCCTGCTACTTCTACCATGAAGGACTGTATGTCCCCTCTGGAACCATAAGCTGAACAAATCTCCCTTTCTCCTTTAAGTTGTTTCACTTTGTGTACTGTCTCACAGCAACAGAGAAAGAGCAACTGATACAGTGTACATAGTTTACTTTAGCATATGCAAAATCTCATAACTGGAAGATCAATTCTTTGTCTACACATTACGCTTACCTTATACTTATTAGCGTTCTTAGGCATCAGAGAAATAATAAAATTTTAAGTTTTAATATTTTAGCAAGTATATAATGAACAGTCTACTTAGAATTTCCAAAATCTTCACTTACTCTTCTTAAGTAAGGTCTGTCTCTTAAGTGGCGATTCACACAATCAGAAGTTTTGAGAAAAGGTACTAATTAAACATCCTGTGATAAAGAAGCCTCTTACAATTTATATAACTTGGAGTTGTTCTAATAAACTCTTGGTTTGTTTCTAAATCATTAAAAATGACAAATTTTTCCCAAAGTCATCAACTGGTTATAAAACTAAAAATGAGATGCCAAGGTCAAAATGAAAGGTTGTTTTCTGAAATAGGTGCCTATCTCTGTTGCATCAGTAACATGCCAGCCATTGTATATGAAGTAATAAGTACTGTTCTAACGCTTCAGTAGAGAAAATAGGCCATGGTCATGTACTGCACATAAGTAGAAAGACATCTGATGCAGTTCACTCTCACTTCCCTTTCTGGTCACTTGGGACTCAACAGGCTTAATCTCACCAATCAGGGAGGATACAGAGACTGGCAGATAGATGGTAACCATCTCCTCTTATATTAAGATCTTTGTTTAAGCAGTCTTTTATCTTTGGTTAGGAGATGACCTTTGATACCAATCAGGACACAGTCTAGGGCAGTGCAGGAAAAGCAAAACTAAAAACAACAACAAACCATAATACAGAACACCAAAGACTCTACATCAGTCACCTGGAACCAGATCAGCCAAATCTCTCCCCATCCTAAAACTCAGGGAACCTTGCGGAAGAGGGGGCAGCAAGATTGTAAGAGCTTAAAGATGGGGAGAATCAACGATATGCAAGATACTCCACACAGGTTAGAGCTGCAGTAGCCAGGATTGGACTTTGCCTGACCTGCACAATGGCTGACATGTCATCAATCCCCCCCCCCAAAGTCTAACACGGATCACGGGAGAAGGCTTCAGGCAGTGGATCCTTAGAGGCAAGGGATTAAATAGTCATAATAGAGTTCCCCTGCTAATGGGGAGCCCAAGAAGGGGCCCTGTGCTATGCCAATGAGTCCTGAACCTTCATTAGGGTGGAGGATTCAGGGAGGTTGTGGGGGAGAGCCCACATAAAGGGATCTCCAGGGAATGGGAGGGAGGGAGGGGGTGAAAGGGAAGGAGGAAGGGGGGAGAGTGCAATGGTGGACGGTGGGGAGGGGAGAAGGAGAGGATGAGGGTACCGATTGATCTTGTATGATTAGGAAAAAAATAAAATGTGGGAGAAAAAAATTTAAAACCATAAAAAAAAACTGTTCTAGCATCTCAGCAATTTAGAAGTTAAGTCAGTATTTATTTTTATCCTTCTTGTTAGTACAAATTAATATTCATTGTGGCAAGATAAAACTAAAAATTATCATGAACCCTAATTAAGGAAGCCTGCTGCTATTAAATATTGTAATTGTGGATAACCAACTCGTTTTCCTATTGAATCTCAGTTATTCATTTGTAATAAGGAAATAGTACCACCTTCCTCATGGGATAAAGATATATAATGAAGTAATACTTAAGGAAGCATTCTAAATGTCTACTATAGTAGTATTACTGCTCTCTGAATGGTAGTTTTCTTATTTAAATTATTTAAAATTACAATAGATTTTGTTGTTTTCTGTCTCTTCCTTCCATTACCCTACTTTACCCCTCCTCCTTCCATTGAGAGTCTTCTTTTCCATGAGCTTCCCCTACACTGAGTCCACTGAGTTCATTAGGATGTCTGTTTTGTGTGTACCTGGGTACCTGCTGTAGCATAGGCACTATTTCAGTGGGGTTCCACTGATGCTGACTTTGATCGGCAGTGATCACTCTGTGAGGGGTAGGGTCTTTTTGAATTCCTCCCTCATTCTAAATAGTAGCTTTAAATGTAGTGTTCACAAAAGAGGATTGAGAGGAGAAGAGCCCTACATTTTTCCAATATGGGTAAAGCTGAAAGGACTTGGAAAGTTAAGAATTCCAATAAAAATTAAGGCACTATAAGTAAAATTGGAAAAACAGCACAACAGAAAGCACATTTTTAGTAGATAAGCCACAGTTTAGGTATTTACATTCTGCCCTCATCTTAGAAAACTGTTTTTCTTAAGTAAAGACATTCAGGTTTTCTTACCACTTCAGATGATGGTTTTCAGGTACTTAAGGAACTCGCCTATATTATCTAAGTAGTCAGACTCTATGTGGTATAACATACTGTAATTTGCAAATGGTGAAGGTACATTCCAGCTGGAAGTTTCAAGGTAACTTTCGGTTACTTAATAAGGCCCATATATATAGAAGAGCAGGGCAATATAGAAAGATGAACAGAAGTATAAAGACTTGTGTATCAGACTTATCGACTTGTATTTGCTTGTTGTCATATGTAGAACTTGGAGATAAATAGATACTTTAAACATAGTCCTTTTAACAGCTTTTACCCAAAAATATCTTCATCAGGTACTCACTATGATTTCACAGATCATGTTTTTCTTTAAAAGTTATTTTTTATGACATTTAATAGAACATGAACCATGTTAGGCATATGACGTGAAAGATAAACTAGATGAAGCACAGTGGGCCACACAGGTGAAAAGACTTGAAAATAGGAGGGAAATGAAGGATTGTCAGGGGAAAAGAAGGGGGAAGGGGAATGGGGATTAAGGGGAGAAAGAAAAGAGAAATAAAATTATTAAAAAATAAAATCTCACTAAAATTTGCTATGACTTAGGAATACTGAATAGAAAAAAGTAGCACACATAAATTTCTTAAGAACCTCAGGAGCAAAAGTCATAGTTTAATCAACTCTGTAATTTCAAGTAAGAATCAATTGACAAATTTAAACTTATTTTCTAGGTTTTCTTGTTCCACATGGATTCCATGGAAAGGATCATGAGTTCCTTTCTGACTTTTCTCTTGCCCCTCGTGGATTCTATGCTTGGAGTCCATGAATTCTTCTTGGTTCCCCTACTCCTCAAGAATTGCATGTCTGTGAGTTCTTTTCCAGCTCCTTTGCCCCTCAGGAACTACATGTCTGTAAGTTCCTTTCATTTCCCCTGCCCCTCATGGATTCCATGCCTCAAGTCTGTGAGTTCTTGGGGTGGGGGGAGTTCTGTTCTTTCTCTCCTCTAATAAACTTTGCCTTGATCCTCAGAAAAATTAAACTTGCTTTCTCTTAACGAACTAGGAGGTATGCTGTAAGTTTAGCCTACTGTTGTTAAGCGTGGAACATCTTCCTTTTACTATTAGCAAAAAGTTGTAATTAGGTTTGTAAGAAAATTCAATTCTACCAGTGACATATATACTACATAATTAAATTTATCTCCTAATCAGAAAGTTTAGATTTGGCTCATTTCTCTGTCTCTTGTTTTGCCTATTTCTGCTTTGTAAGCCCATTTGGCTGAGACACCAAAGGTTACACATAATCCACAGAATACATTATTTATAAGAAATAATTGTGAATTCATTGCATATACAATTAGGCAGATTTACTAATATAGCCATTCACTGTATTTGTACATGATTCAGTCCATTCTCTAGAATAACTTCCTTTCTGTGAATTGCATTTATGTCACTTCGACCAAAGCTATGTTTCTGATGAAAAGCTAAGACTTAAATGCATTATTATTACTATTATTAAATGAGGGAATTGTTATTTAGAAATAGGTTTATACCTTCTTTGGATGTATGCCTTTAGAGATCTTGACAGTGTGTGGCTTTTAGTATTAATATTTAGTCCCCACATTTAAAAATTCAAGATTAAGTGTATATCATAGTTAGACACAGAGCTCTAGGCACATTTTTATGCAGAATTAAAGTTAGCACACCTTCACCTCCAAGCAAGCCTGTAGGAGATTATCTAGTTGATAGGGAAGGTCCAGCCCATGGTGGGCAGAACTACTGTTGGGACAGGTGAATAAAATGGAGGGAGCTGGTTAAGAAAGTTGTCATCCGTATACTGGGCCAGACGTGCTGGTCTGGCAAGTGTGGATTGTTCCTCTCAGCCATGTTGTGGATTTGGTGTGGCCAGTGCCTTCAGTCCTTGCTGTTGGCGTGGGCTCTCCTGCCAATCCAGACAAGAAACTGGACCATCATAAGCCAAAATAAACTTGTTCCCTTAAGCTGATCATGAATTTATCAGTGACATGTGGTGTAGCTGCAACCAGATCTATAAATCAAAATGATAGATTAATGATAAAAATTGGCTTGAGAAAAATGGTACTGGAACATATATATATATTTCAGTCTTAAAATATTATTTTGGTATTCCTAGTTGGTAAAAACTAAGCTATATAATTGTCAACTCTTTTTATTTTTACATTTTTTAATTTTTTTAATATTATTATTTACTCAACTGTGTGCATGTGTGTGTGTGTGTGTGTGTGTGTGTGTCTGTGTGTGTCTGTGTGTCTGTGTCTGTGTCTGTGTCTGTGTAGAACCACGGACGAACTCGCGAACCACCATGGACGCCTCCACCTCCTTCTGCCCCAGGATTCACAGGCTCCGCCCTACCAGGACCAGAAGCGCAGGCCGCCCCCGCTTCCGCCTGGCATCTATACGTGGGATCTGGGATCCGAACTCAGGACCTTCCGCCTGCAAGGCAGAGGCTTAACCCCTGAGCCACCTCTCCAGCCCCTATTTTTACATTTTTATACTTAATCCACATGTATAGGAATTCAGATCTCATTTTTAAAAATTTATCAGCAGGGGGGAGGGGGGCTGGAGAGGTGGTTCAGCGGTTAAGCCTCTGCCTTGCAGGCAGAAGGTCCTAAGTTTGGATCCTAGACCCGGAAGCGGGGGCAGCCTGAGCTTCTGGTCCTGGTAGGGCGGAGCCTGTGAATCCCGGGGCAGAGTAAACAAGGAGGAGGTGGAAGTGGTCCATGGTGGCTCCCAAATTCGTCCGTGGTTCTACACACACACACATACATACATACACACACACGCACACACACACACACACACGCACAATTTAATAAATAATAAATAATAAAAAAATTAAAAATTTATTAGCATCTGTATTGTTCTTCATGCCATTTTTAATGTTATTTATTTGGGAAAGTGTGGGGCAGAGAAAGCAAGTAAGTACAGGTACACATGTGAAATGGCATGTACACAGAGGTCAAAGGACAACTTTTTAAATTTTATTTTTTATTCTTTTAGGATTTTATTCATGAATATAGCAAATTTATGGTATTTTCACACCATAACCCCCAATCCCTTCCTTCCTCTTCTTCTCACTTGTTACGGTTTGAAATGTGACTTACCCACTCCAGGCTCATGTGTTTGAATCTTTAGTTGTTTGGAAAGGTCATGACACCATTGAAAGGTGGAGCCTTGCTGGAGGAAGTCAGTCACAGGGGGTAGGCTTTGAGGTTGATGAGCCCCAACCTACTTCCAGGAAAGATCTGCTCTTGCAGCTGGCAGTTTTGCAGTTCTTAGCCTCCATGAATGATGTGACTTGGATCACCTCCAGCTTCTGCCAGCCAACCATGACTTTCCTGCCATAATGGACTGTATTTCCCCTATTAAGCCATAAGCTGAATAAATCTCCCTTTACTCTTTTGAATTGCTTGATTTTTGGTGTTGTCTCATAGTAACAGAGAAGAATAACTATTACACCATTATAGCCTTTCTTCCCTGCCAATCTCACTGTTTTTTGTCTTTTTGTATGAGTGGCCCATTGAATTTCATGTAGCTTGCTTTGAAGGCATGTGCCTTAGCACGTGCTGAAGCATGGATCACGTGTCAATGGTGTAGCATTAAGGAAAGCTTTCCAAAGGATAGCTTTGAGAAGTGGATTCTCTCCTGCCACCTTGCATGCTCTAGAGATTGAACTCAGATTATCAGGGGTTTGCCATCTTGCCAGCCATCATGGTTCATTTTAAAAAGAAGTGCCAGTTATAGAAATACATGTTTTGTGCCTTAACAGATGGGAATTACTTAACAAACCACATATTGCATGCTAAATTAAATAGAGAAATACTTTGCTTTACTTTAGCTATTCTTTAATTTTTAAGAATTTTTCAGAAAGGCTAATACTTTCTAATTATTAACTTTTCCTTTGTTAAAAAAATTTTAGTTAGCATAGCCTGTCATGTAATGTGTTTTATTGTGGCAATCTCATTTTCATTACATATTTATCATGGTTTTATTTGACCCCTCCTCCCTTGATGCCTCCCATAACTCCTGCTTTTTTATCACATGTATTCCATTACCCTCTTTTCCTTCCCTTCCCTTTAGAATTCTTTCTCTCTCATAGTTCTCTTTTTACTTTCATGTCTTACACATAGAACTATATGTGAGAAAAAAACTTGCAATATTTGTCTTTCTGAATCTGGGAAAGTCACCACTTTTTGAAGTGGGTTTCTGCCTTTCTGTGTCGAGTGTTTGTAATACTGACATTCTTTATGTTTTTCAGGATTGGGACAGCAGCTCTAGCAGTTCAGGTTGTGGGCAGTAACTGGCCCAAGCCCCACTATACTTTGCTGATCACAGGCCTCTGCCGATTCCAAATCGTCCAAGTCTTAAAAGAGAAGCCATATCCTGTTGCTGAAGTGGAGCAGTTGGACAGACTTGAGGAATTTCCCAACACCATCAAAACCAAAGAGGAGTTGGGAGAACTATCCGAGCAATTCTATAGATACGCAGTGCAAGTAAGTGGCTTTCATTTTTCCCTGAAACATCTTTTTCCCATAAGTTTCTTTGCTGTCCTAATATAGAATGAGTTAGGTGGTGAGGTTTCCAGGCTGCATACATTCATAATATTGTATATTCTGATTTGTTTTTGTCTAGGACTGAACTTAAATCATTGCAGATATATTAGCCTCAGTCCTTTCTGAAGTTGTTCCAAAAGATATAGTAGATAGAGTTTTTTATAACTCTCAATGTCTCCAAACCAGATAATTATTAAACCTAAATGTTTAATGTTAAAATACAAAATTGTCATTAAAATACCTAGTCACTAAGTGATGTAAGTTATATTCCGTCAGAAGTCTAGGCCACACTGTAAAGGTCATTAACTGTGGAGATTTAAGCCCTTAGTGGACTAATTTCGAACATGGTTAAATCTTTAATTGACTAGAATGCTGGGAGGGAGGCACCCTTTGGGTGTGCGTAAAGTATTACACCTCTCATTCTAGGTTTGTGGTTTTTCTACTCTAAATCAAACTTAAACTTCCTTTCCTTACCTCATTTTGTTTAAAACTGTAATGAAAAACATAAAATTATATTATAAAATATAGTCATTTACTTTTCTGTATACTCCCGTGATTGTAACTAAATCTTTGAGGAACAAATGGTGTCTAAAGGTTTTTATTTCAAACACTTGATCCCTAAAGAGTGTACACAGCCAGTGTTCCCAACCTGTGATATTTGTACCTGATTGTCATGAAGTGACACACTCCTGACATGGTGAACAAATAGAATCCTGGAAAGCCTGGAGTTGCAGCTCTAGAGTTTAAGGAAAAACTTAATTCTGAAGAAGGCCTTTGGGGCTGTAGAGATGGTTCAGGGGTTTAGACCCTGCCTCTCAAGCAGAAGGTCCTGAGTTCAGATCCCAGGTCCCACATGAAAACACCAGACAGAAACTGGCAGCAACCTGCACTTCCAGCCCTGTTGGGCAAAGCCTCGGACGTCCTAGAGTGAAACAAAAGGTAGAAGCAATACAGGATGACTCCTGAAGTCCTCCTTGTGCTCTGCAGGATACAGGATGCAGTGCTCTCTGATACACACACACATGTACATGCACACACACACTAAATAAATGAATAAAGTTTAAACGGACAGAACTTACCTTAAAAAAAAAAAAAGGAAAAAAAAAGAACCTTTGGTTTGAGAACCAGAACAGTTGCCTTTATGCCTAGGAAGATCCTAGGAGGTAGAATTCCTTTCCTGGAAAGACTTCCCTGTCTCAGATTCCTGTAAGGTGCAACTTTGTGGCTTCCTTTGCTTTGCCTTTATTTCCTTCCAGTTTGAATCCATGTGAATATTTTGTAGTGACTTTTAAAGAATTTGTGTAGGAAATGTAATTTTGTTTGCTGTTTTTGGACCATGTTCAACTTTATTGTTTATTTTCTATCTTTGTCTTATTTTCATGTTAAATATTTTTAATTAAGTACTTGCAGAAATTTCACTAGCTTGGGTATCATAATTGTAAGAGGTTTCTCTTTCATTCCCTTAACACCTTATGAGTAGACTTTTTCAGGAACTTCTTCTAACTAATCTTAAACTTTCTTCTATTCTAACACCTTCTCACTGAGCATTTCCTTAAAAAACAAACAACAAAAAATATGAGAGATCAAGAGTATGTCTTACTATGTGTAGACTGGAAGGAAGGAAAAGAAAAGTTTAGAGTATGCTTTTCTGTTGAGAAAAAGACTTTTAACGAGTGTCGTCTTAAGTTGAAATTTCTTAGTGTTACACCAAGACCCTTCACTACTTGTCTCAAGACTATCTTGCCTCTGTTCCACATACCACATTGTGATCACTAGTTCTAGACACACTGAATAGCAGAGAGCCTGGTGTTTGTTATTTCTTCTAAAATGTTATCTTCTGTTCTCTGCTTGGAATTCTCTTTCTTTGAATTTTAGATTTGTGTTATGCCTCCCAAGCCCTATGTGAAGTGAGTATTCCTTTGTCTGTGATCTGTCCTACCAGACCTGAGTTCCATTCAGCTTCAACTGTCCTCTACTGACCAGTATATTGTTTGGCAAATAGTATATAGTCCTAAGCATTGGAGAAGTTGATTTTAACTGTTTTCTTTTATAACAATGAATTCCTAAGAGTGAAAACGCCTTCAACTTAGATCATACTTCAGGTCCCTTGGTGTGCCACTAAATTACAGTATTTTTAGAGCTGTTTGATTGTTACTGGCATGTAGGATTCTATTAGAGTTGATGGAATGAAGATTTGGTATATCCTTTATAAATTAGTTAGCATGAGCCAAGTTTTACTGTGTCTTAGTCCCTTAACAAAGGTTTGTTTCTGGATGTGGCTTCATACCTAAAACTATAGCAATCTGCCTTTTAGTGTTACTTAAAGACCTAGGTGGATTGGCGTTTCTTGCCTCTTTATTGTGAGGCAGGAAAGGGAAATGTCTTTCTATGGCTTTAATATTTTCTCCAGAAGAAGCTTTGAAACTCTGATGTTTCAATAGTCAACTGCAGACTTGCTTTCACCTTTATATTCAAAGGAAACTTTTCTTCAGTAGACCAATTGACTATCTCAGTTACCAAGCTTGCTAAACCTTCAGAAGATTATAACTTTGAAGGTTTTTATTTGTTTCATATTCCCTCTCTCTGGTTCCATGGTTGTCAATGATAGCCATCAACTGTGAGTTTCTAGAGTCTAAAAATTATGCCACTGAGGCTGGATGGTTGTTATGCAACAATGACTGAACTATGCCGGTTAGACATCACACCATTTTAGTATTGTATGGATCTTCAAGGAACACTGTGAGCCAAGTGCAGGGTGCCAATGCAGAATCAAGTTGCTTACTAAGAATGAATAGATCTCATAAAACAGGAAGTTCATAAGTAGATCCACATGCATCCAGTATGCAATGCATGATATAAAGTCCTATTAAGAATAAGAGTTATATCTACAATCTGCTTGTAAATGTTTAGTAGGCACTTTAACAGTATATTGTATATTGTATTATTCTTGCAACTTTGTTGAAAATTTTAATTTTTGCAAAATAAAGTTATTGGCAAATTTACAAAGCCTTTTATAAATTATAACATGAAATTCTTTCTAGCTATTTTTGTTTTTTATTCTGTTAGACATCTTGAAAGTACTCTTCTCCCTTGAAGCTTGAAAAATGCCAGTAATATATTAATTAGAGATCTTTCAGAACAGAAGATGGGGATGTAAACATTAAACCTTTAGAAAAATTTGATTATTTTAACTCACAAATAATGCTTCTAGATTTCATTAAAGAGACTCTTTTCTTTTTTCTAGTTGGTTGAAATGTTGGATATGTCTGTCCCTGCAGTTGCTAAGTTGAGACGTCTTTTAGATAATCTTCCAAGAGAAGCCCTGCCGGACATTCTAACTTCAATTATCCGAACAAGCAACAAAGAAAAGCTCCAGGTATGGTGATTTCCTCTTGAATATCAGTAGGTTTGTTACTTGTTATTTAGATCTAGATATAGTTACATTTTGACCTTTTCAAAAGACATACTTAAACACTCAAGGAAGTATTTAAAATGGCTTTATCTTAAAAATTGCCTTTCCTACAAAACATGATGGGGAATGCATATAATCCTAGCACTTGGAAAGTGGAAGCAGGGACTGAAGTTCATAGTTGTATTAAGTTCAAAGCCAATGTAGGTTGCATGAGACTGTCAAAAAAATAGAAAAGTTTACATTCAAAAGTAATTGGTTTAGACATGGTGACACATAGCTTTAATCATATTACTAGAGTCTTCTAGTACTTGTCAATGAACATTTGAATTGATTCCACTTTTGGGTATTGTAAACAACATTGCTGGAGAACATGGGGGTACAGTTTTTTTTGATACTTGCTTCCAGTTATTTCAGGTGTTTACCCAGAATTCAAATTATTGATGATTCTTTATTTTTCTATTATAAATTCTGACATTTTATTTCTTCGTGTATTTTCAAATTTATTAAGTTATTTTATGGACCCTCAAAAAAATCATATTATTAGAGTATTAACACAGGAGGACCAAAAATTCTAAGCTTGTCTGGACTTCATAGCCAGACTCAGTGTCAAAAAAAAAAAAAAGTGTTTTTTTACATTTTTGTTTATATAAGCAACCCTTCCGCCCTCATATACTCAGTACTAGTAGTGGGTCAGTTTATTTTATTTTGTATGGTATGCATTTGTATACAAGTGTGTATGGAAACTGACGTTGGGATGACTTCTGATACTCTCCATCTTAGTTTTTGAGAGAGTCTACTGAACTCTGAGTTCTCTGATAGGTTAAACCGGCTAGTGAACTGTGGGGATCTGCCTGTCTTCTCCTAATCTCAGCACTAGGGTCATACACATGTGCCATCATGCCCTGCTTTATGTGGGTGCAAGGGATCCAAACTCAGATATTCACTCTTGTGCAGTTGACAACTTGCTGACTGAGCCATCTCTCCCATTCCCACAAAAACTTAACTTAATATAAATACATAAACACAGCTGTACTGTTTTCTAAATGTGGAGCTATGGCCTTTCCCTTCTGTATGGACCTGCTTTATTAGAATTCTTCAGAGAGTGTTTTTTATATAAATTGCTCCTATGATGTATTTTCTGATTTTCTGTTTCTTTTTCTTTAAAATTTATGTAAGACTGGGATGTAATTCAGCAGTATAACATTCACTGTGTATATTCAAGGATCTAGGTTCAATCCCCAATACAACAAAAAAATGAGTAAATTAAAAAAACCAAGTTTTAAACAAACTTGAATAACATTCTAAGTATAGAATTCTCTACTTGCAAGACTTAATTCCCAAACCACAAAACTCATGTGTTTCTTTTTCCATACTCATTTTTTTTGCTTTATTTAGACATATTTCAACAATTTTTTAATCTAATATTGAATCTCTCTAGAACGCTTTAATTTTCATTAAAACCGTGTTTGCTTATTTTATGAATTTCATACTTAAATGTAGTAATTATAATAAGTACAACTGATGCAAGCTGGTTGAGTACAAGAGTGAGCAGGTCTTTTGAGGAGTCCTCTGACTGGGCGTTAGTAAGCTGCTGACCTGAAGATAGTGTTAGCTGTTTCAACAACCTGTCCTCAAGATCTGTTAATCATAAATAAAAATTTAATATTTTGGAGTTGTGGAGATGGCTCAATAGATAAAATGTGGTTGTGCAAGCATGAGGACTTGCGTTTGGATCCCTAGCACCTACATTGAAGCTGAATGGTGGTACACATCTGTGATTCCAGCACTCAGGAGGATAGAGGCAGGCAGATCCTGGTACTCACTGGTTAAAATGGTCTAGCAGCCAGCCAGTCTAGCCAAAATGTCTAGTTCCAGGTTCAGTGAGAAACCTTGTATCAAAAAATAAGATAGTGGGTTCCTCCCGCCCGCCTGCCCGCCCGAGATGGGACTCACTCCTGGTGGTCAGTTCTCCATCCCAGTGGGTGACATCCAATATCCATCAGGATGGAGCCAAGGGCATTGCAGAAACAGCAAAACTGAAAAAAAAAAAAAATCAACAAACTATAATTCAGAACATCAGAGACTCTATATCAACCACCTGGAATCAGGCCTGCCTAATCTCTCCCCATCCTGAAGCTCAGGGAAATTTGCAGAAGAGGGGGCGGTAAGATTGTATGAGCACAAGGATGGGAGGAGTCATGATATGCAAGATACTCCACACAAGTTAGGGCCGAAGCAATTATAGTAGGACTCCGCATGATCTGCTCAATGACCAACACATCGTTGACCCCTCAAAGTCTAGCATGGCCTAAAGGCACTAGGATCCTTAGAAGCAAGGGATTAACAGTCACAATAGTGTTCCTATACTTATGGGGAACACAAGAAAGAGTTCTAGGAAATGCCACTGAGTCCTTACACCTCATCAGAGAGGAGGACCCAGAGGAAAGTTTGACATACACATTAAAGGATGCTTCAGAGATGGGGGGAGGGGGCACTGGGAGAAAGGGAGAGAGGGCAGAAAGGAAGGGGCAAAGGGGGGAGGGAGCAGGAAGGTCCAGGGATGGGTGGAGTGAGGGAGGGGACAGGGGTACCTATTACATTTGTATGAGCAGAAAAATAAATAAATTTTTAAAAAAGCCAAAAAAAAATTAAAGTCCAGAAGCCAACCCATGTATCTATGGATAGTTGATGTCAAACAAGTGTGGTAAAGTTGCTCAGTGGAGAAAGAAGTCACATTTGTGAATGGTGCAGGATAGAACTATACATGCAGTGTAATGCTTCACACAAAAAAATATTACTCAAAAAAAAAATAAGATAGTGGGCTGGGAGATGACTCATGGTCAAAGCTTTGGCTTCACAAGCTAAAGGACCTAAGTTTGAATCCCCAGATCCCAGTCAGATAAGGCAGTGGCCTGTAATTCTAGCCCTGGAAGACAGAGCCTGAGAAACCCTAGAACAAAGCAATAAGGTAGAAGAGCAACCCAGGATGACTCCCGATGTCACCCTTGGGTCTCCACAGGCACACACACACAAAATAAGGTAGAGAGGGTTTTAAAAAGTCAATCTCTGGCCTCTGTGCACATGTGAACACATATACCCCACTTGAACACACCAAGGAAAAAAAAACCCAGATATTTAGAACTTAGAATTTTTGAAGACAAACATGTAGGTATATTATGGCCTTTACTCTTTTAATTGTATATATGTATATGATGTGTGTGAGGTCATGTGGAGGTCAGAGGACAGCTTTGTGAGTCAGTTCCCTTCTTCCACTGTGTAAGTTCTGTGGAACAAATTCAGATATTCATGATTGTGTGGGAAGTGCTTTCATCTGCTTAGCCATATTGCCAACCTTATTCCGTTTTAATAGAATAATTCCCAGAAAGATTTGACATCAATTTTGTGTTTGGTTTGTGCCCTGCCCCCTCTATTATAGCACGATTCCTATTGTGATTGCCCAACAGAAGTTAATGACATTCTTTTGGCTTGGGGAGTGTAGAATAGAGGTTGGCAGGTTGGCTGCTTCCTACAGCTTCTCAGAGGAGGCTGTGGCTAGCCAAGGCTCAATGTGGTCCAAGTATCCACATATCTACTTAGCCAAGCTCATTGTGGCTAAGAGCTAACATGTGCTGGCTGGGGCTTAGGGTGTATTCCAAGATAGCATAATGGAGCTCAAAGCCAATCCCCAGACACCTCTGTCTAGAGGACCCAGTGGCTGTGGCCTGAACCCCACCCTGCCCTGGTAGTGCCCTAACATGGACAGTCACATGTGAATTCTAGTTTTTCTTCTTTGTAGTTAATGGTTTAAATCCTGATTCTAACTACATGTGTTTGGAGCATGTGTTTCTCAAAGAGGTGTTATTAACTGACTCTCTTTTCCTAGATTTTAGATGCTGTGAGCCTGGAGGAGAGGTTCAAGATGACCATACCATTGCTCGTCAGACAAATTGAAGGTCTCAAATTGCTTCAGAAAACACGAAAACCCAAGCAAGATGATGATAAGCGGGTAAATCATTCTTTTTTCTCTATTTTCCAGTCAGGGTCTTGCCCAGGCTAGTCTTGAACTCATGGCAATCCTCTTGCTTCAGCCTCCTGAGTGCTATGATTAGAGACTTGCACCACATCCAGATTATTTCTTTTATTATGTTCTGTTCTGTTTTGTTCCTCTCTTGGAAAGAAGGGAGAAAGGCAGGGAGGGAGGGAGGAAGGAGAAAATGGTTTTAGACATTAAAAAGAACAACAATTTCAAAAAACAAAACAAAACAATTTCAACATGATGGAATAGAAGTCAGGAGTTTACTATATACTGTATTAGTGAAGGAAAGAAATACTTGAAGCTCCTTGGTGAAGCCCATCATCATGAAGTAAACCTGTGGCAGTTACCTAAAAGAGTTCTTCTATGAAATGGAGTACTTTTAAATAAGGAAGACTTCTCCGTGTCAATGTCAGTGATGGAAAGAATGAAAATACTAAGGAGATATTCTGTAATGTAGGAGGGAAAAATGAAAGCTATTCAGTCACCAATAGCAGTACGTGCGAAGAAAACAGTGGCTGCAGTAGTTTCTCAAAGAAGGGATTCCTTGGGGGGGCTGGAGAGGTGGCTCAGGGGTTAAGCCTCTGCCTTGCAGACGGAAGGTCCTGAGTTCGGATCCTAGACCCCACGTATAGACGCCGGGCGGAAACGGGGCGGCCTGCGTTTCTGGTCCTGGTAGGGCGGAGCCTGTGAATCCCAGAGCAGAGTAAACAAGGAGGAGGTGGAGGCGGTCCATGGTGGTTCTGTGGTTCTACACACACACACACATACACACACATACATACACACAATGCACAATTGAATGAATAATAAAAAATTAAAAAAAAAAAAGAAGGGATTCCTTGGGTCTTGCACTTCTTGTAGACACTTGTTATCTGTTGTTGTAGGTATATACCAAAGAATCATGTTGGCCTGCTTTTTTAAATTCTCATGTCTGAATTTATGCATCTGTCTCCTAATTGTTTGAACTTTATTTCCTAGAGATATAGACTGTAGCCATAAAAGTGTTTATGCCCATCATAATCTTCTTTAACCTCATATTTTCCTTTCCTTTTTTTTTTTTTGCTTCCTTTTTCTTTGTCTTCCTTCTCTCCTTGCTTTCTTTTCTATTTTCTTTCTCCCTTCCTCTTCTCTTTTCCCTCTCCTCCTCCCTATTGCAGTTTGCCTACATGGTTGCTGATAAGTGACCATCAAACGGCCCAAGGGAACAAGGGATTTATTCTCTTATGATTACTGGTTACAGTTCTCAGTCCAGCTTGATGGGAGAGCTCGCACCAACACCAGGACCGAGGGAACTGGCTACACCAACACCATATAATGGCTGAGAGATGACAATCCTTACTTGCCAGACCAGCATGTCTGGCCAAATGTACAGAAGGATGCCAACCCTGTCAACCAGATGTCTGTATTTTATTCCAGAGCCTAGTCCCACCCACCAAGGGCTGGGCCTTCCCCATCAGCTATACAATCTCTTGTAGGTTTGCTCTGGACCTAACTCAGCCACTGATTCTCTACAAATGTGCCCAGAGCTCAATCCCTCAACAGTCAAGTTGACACCTGTGCTTAATTATAACACTCGCTCTTTTCCTTTTATTTCTTCTTTCCCTTTTTTTAATGTGTGTGTATTTCGGAAATGGTGTCTTACTGTGTAACTAAGAATCATCTTAAACTCTCGGTCCTCTTTCTTCAATTTATATACTGAACAATAAGATTAAAATATGTACAGGCTATTAATCATTGCTGTAATTCATTTTGACAGAGTTTCTTCTGCTTTCTACTTAGGTTATAGCAATACGACCCATTAGAAGGATTACACACATCCCAGGTATTTTAGAAGATGAAGAAGAGGATGAAGATAATGATGACATTGTCATGCTAGAGAAAAAAATCCGAACATCCAGTATGCCAGAGCAGGCCCATAAAGTTTGTGTTAAAGAGATTAAAAGGTACATTACAGAAGGCATTAATCCATCGTTGTTTTCATATCACTTATTAATGGTGAAAGTTGTTGCTTATAGAAACTTGATTCAGCTACTTTGGATCACAGATTGAAAGTTGAGTTGTTATATATTCTCTCATTTTTCTTTTCTTAGGTTTAATCTGTTCCTTAACAAGACAGTTCATCTTGCCTTTCCATTGCCAACTTTTGTCTTTCTTGACCTTCCAAATTCTGTGTTTAAACCTTTGAACGCTAGAATGCTTTCTCTTTTCTCATTCCTGAACATAATCAATTCTTAAAGCATTTTTTTTAAGTGAATCTCTCTCTGTAGCCCAGGCTGACCTCAAACTCTCAATTCTCTTGCCTCAGTCTCCTAGTAATAGAGGGCGGGGATTATAGGCATTATCCATCATGCCAAGCTATTTAAATATTCTTAATATCCCTGAATTAGCACCACTTTTGATAGTCTTTTCCTCAACATGGAGAAGTAGTGATGTAACCCTTCTACTTACATTCTGCTATTACATTGGACTATTGTAGTTGCCTTTTCATTATCTAAAACACAAACTTTCTTTGTTTTCATATGGTATTTGTCTAGTTGTCAATATGTTCTTCAAGCGTTGCTGGTGTTTTTGTTTTGTGGTGCCAAGAATTGAATCCAAGCCCTTGTATGTATTAAACAAGTACTGTACCACAAAGCTGTATCCCAACTTTCTTTTTTTCTTCTTTAGATTGTAAATCTGAGGGGATCGTGAGTTTAGTTCAATGGCAAAATATTTGCCTAGTACATACAAGTCCATATGTTCCATCTCCATGCATGCATGAATGAATGAATGAATGAATGAATGAATGAATGAATTCTAGAGGACAGGAACCGTCAGTTTCTATTTGTACAGATAAACTACAGGGGAACCTTATTGACAATGGGACATGTGGTTGGATTATATTTTTGGGATAACCTTGGACTTTAACAGAACACTTATTTTTTCTTACAAAAAACATAATTTTTATTAACTAAGTCCTTAAAACCTTTGTTAATATTTATTCATAAATGCATGATAAGGAGACATACTTAATTTTCTCTATGAGTATAGAATTGTGTGTTCTTTAACATGTTTGCTATATATTCCTTCCCCACAGACTCAAAAAAATGCCTCAATCAATGCCAGAATATGCTCTGACCAGAAATTATTTGGAGCTTATGGTGGAACTTCCTTGGAACAAAAGTACAACTGGTGAGCTTACAGAACATCACCTAATTCTGAATTCTAACTATCACTCAGCACTCATATAAATTTTTATTTTATGTTACAGCAGGGCAAGTGGTATGTGCTAATATTCCTGTGTTCATGAGAATACCAAGTTCAAGTCTTGCCTGAGCTATACTGGGAGCCCCATCTCAAAGAAAAAGTTTTCTTTTTCTTTTATTTTTCCATTTTCATGTGTATGTGGAGAAATGCATGAGTGTATATGCAAGTTTGTATGGGTGTGTGAGAACATGTGTGTGCATGCTTGTGAAAGCCTGAGCTTGACATTGAGAATCATCTTTGTTCTTCCACATTTTTTTGAGTCCGGGTCTCCAGTTAAACCCAGATCTCTCCATTAGGCTAGTCTGACTAACTAGCTCACGCTGGGGATTCCCAGTCTCTGCTTTCTGGGGCTGGAATTACAGGCGGGCCATCATACCCAACGGGCATTTTAATGTGGGAGCTGGGAATGTGAACTCCAGTTCCTTGAAAATGCGTAACAAGAACTTTAACCATTGAACCATCTTCTTCACCTTATTTTTTTTCTCCTACATTTTATTTTTTTCTCCAGTCATACAAGCTCAGTAGGTACCCCGTCCTCTCCCTCCTTCCTCTCCTTCCCAGTACCCCCTTGCACTCTCCCCCGCTTTTCCCCTTCCTTTCACGCCGCCCTCCCCTTTTTTCCTCCGTATTCTCTCCTATCCCCTGGAACATCCTTTTGTGTGAATGCCAAACCTCTGAGTACTCCATCCTAGTGAGGGGTAAGGACTCAGTATTTTGCCTTATTTTTAATTATTTGAAACCACTTTATTGAGCTGTAGTAGCATATAAAATACATTTTCGTGATTACATCTTGATGATATTTAAAATATCTACAAAGCAGTTGTCACCATCTAACTGCAAACATTCTCATCACCTCCCAAAGTTACCTCCCACTTATCGTGTGTGTGTGTGTGTGTGTGTGTGTGTGTGTGTGTGTAATAGTGCTGTAAGAACATGTAATAACACATGGTCTACCTGTGGGGGGCTCTTGGGAAGGCACCTCTACCTCAGAATGATCGGGGATACAGAGTTACACCAAAACCATCACATAATGTACAAAGGAGATTTATTATCAAACAAGCAGGAGGACAAAATAAGCGAGCACCATGGCTATCTCAGAAACAGAGGCAGAGAGGTAGAGAGAGAGAGAAAGAGAGATACCTAGTTTTGAGGTCTTTCATATGGCATGTGACCAGGAGTTCTGGAATAAGAAGGGGGTCTCACCCTGGGGTGGGTGAAAGTCCTTGGACTAATGTGCCAGTTTATCTTAGTTGCAGGTGGACTAGGGCTGTGGAGAAGTCCTTGGGAGGATGGAGCTGCCTTTTCTAAATACACTGGGAACTGTGAAGGGTTCTTTGTCTGAACTCCTACATAGGAGGGGAGGCAGCTTGAATCGTCTTGTGTTTAATATGCCTAACATCTAACACTACCCTTTTAGCAGATTTTCAGAATATGAAACTATTGTTTCATTTTTCTTGTGTAACTGAAACTTGGTGCCCTTTTATTGTTGCCCTATTTCCCCTCCCACCAGACCTTAACAACCATCATTATTCTCTCTGGTTTCCATGAGTTTTAATTGCATATAAGCAGGTGTTGGGAATTTAGCTCAGTGTTAAAATGCTTAGCAAGTGAATGGCCTTGAGTTTGGTCCCCTGCACCAAAAAAAAAAAAAAAAAAAATCAACAAAAATAATATCAATAAACAATGGAACTGCCACATAAAAATGAAACAGATCATACAGTATTACTTTTCTGCATCTGACTCCTTTCAGCTAGCATATGCCCTCCTTGATGAAAACAATGGGATTGCTTTATTCTTTAAGACTTATATAGTATTCAGTTAAAATATGGATATGTCATGTTTTCTTTGTCTACTCATCTGTCAGTGGACACTTACATAGTTTTGATTTCTTGGGTATTGTGAATAATACTACATTGCATTTTACATGGAAGTATAGGTATTTCTTGGAGGTTCTGGTTTTAATTCTTATAGATATATACCCAGAAATGGAACTGCTTGATCATATACTAATATTATTTCTAAATGTCCATCTTATCATTCACAAGGTGATTTTCTATTTGTTTCATTTTAAGTAGGATCCCTTAATGTGTGAACCAGACTGGCCTCAAACTCACAATCTTCCTGCCTTAATCTCCTGAGTGCTGGAGTTGTTGGTGTTCTCCCACCAAACCTGCTGTGGTTCAGCTTTGAGCTAAGAATTGAATCCAGAACCGTATCACTACCCTGCATTCCTAGTCTTTCCTGTGATTTTGCTTTTCATTTCCCTGATGATTAAGTGAAATTGAGTACCTTCCTGTGGCCATTTGTGTGTGGCAGGTATTTTTGCCCACTTTTTAACCAAGGGTATTATATACTTTGGATATTAATCTTTGATTATATAGTTTGCAAGAATTTTCTCCCTTTTTATGGATTGTCCTTTCATTTTCTTGGTTATTTCTTGTTTCTTGAAGCTTTTCTTAATTCAGTGTAATCTCAGCTATTATTTATTTATCTGTTTATTTATTATACTGGGTGTCCCTGTGTAGCTCTGGCTGGTCTGGTACTCACCATGTCATCAGACTGACCTTAGACTTGTGAATTAACCTCCCTCCTCAGCCTTCTAAATACTAGAACTATAAGTGGTTCATGTCACCATACCCAGCTCTTATAATTTTGCTCTTCATGTTTTGCTTTTGATTTCATGTCCAAAATTATCAGTCAAGACCAACTTTAGGAACTCTTTCTTCATTTTCTTCTGAGTTTTATGCTTAACTTAAACTATTTTTAAGTTTATTTTTCTGAATCAGGTGAGACGAGGGTCTAGTTTCATTTCTAGTTTTCCCAAGAACATTTATTTGAAGAGATTGTCCTTTTCCCGTTGTATAGTCTTGATGTCCTTATGGAAATTCATTTGAGCACATATGTGTGGCTTCATTTCATGGCTTTATTCTATTTCATTTATTTATTCCAGAGCTGTAATTTTTTATTATATCTTCTAACTTGATTTACTTAGAATGATATTCCAGCTTTTTTCTTGCTCAAGATCACTTTGGCCATTTTGGGTCTTTTGTAATTCTATATGTAATTTAGGAATTTTTTCCATTTCTGTTAAAAATGCCATTGCAGTTTTGACAATGACTATCTTCAGTCTGTATATCATTTTGGATAGTGTAGACATTTTAATAATTCTGCCATCTGTGAACTTATGTCTAATTTCTTTCACCTGTTTAATAGTTCTTAGTGTATAGATGTTTTACCTCTTTTGATCCTACTGAAAGAAGAATTGTTTCCTTGTTTCTATAGTTGTATAGAAACAAATTCATTGTTGATTTTCTTACACTTGCAACAAATGGAATTCCTTTAGTATGACAAATTTTTATTAGCGTCTTTAGATTTTGCATAATAAACTATTTAAGTTCTCAAACTGCAGTTTATGCAGTTATTATTTATGTAGCGTGTGTGTGTGTGTGTGTATGTGTGTGTGTGAGAAGGTACTGTGTGTGCCTATGGAGGCCCAAGAATGTCTTCTAGAATCACTCTGGATTGTTGTATCTCCTTTTTGCTTTGCTCTGGGGTTTCCCAGGCTCCACCTTCCTAGGTCTGCATTTCCACCCTTCATTTTTACATGGGATCTGGGATCCGGATCCAGGTCTTTCTGCTTGAAAGGCAGAAGCTTAACTTCTGAACCATCTCTCCAGGTCCCAAACTCTTCTTTTTCATTCAGACACCTTTATATTTCTTTTCTTTCTGTGACTTTTCTCCCCTTTCTTCTTTTCTCTTCCACTGTCTCCTCTCTGCCTTTTTCTTTTTTCTCTTACTATTCTAGATAAGACTCCCCATAATACGTTGAGTAGAAGTGGTGAGACTGGACATCCTTTTGTCCTGATCTCAGAAAAAAAAGCTTTGAGCTTTCCACCATTAAATATGGTATTAACTCTTGGCTTTTCACGTATGACTTTTATTCTGTTGAGGCGTAGTCCTTCTGTGCAAAACTTACTGAATTTTTGTTATGCAAAGATGTTAAATTTTGCCTGTTTCTCTGTATCTTTCAAGGTGAGTGTATGATTTTTATCTTTCTATAATGTAGTGTAGACAGTTATAATTTATGTGTGTTGAACTGTCTGTGCATCCTCAGGAAAGAGTCCCACATGATCATGCCTATGAGTCTTTAATGGGCTGAACTGTTGAATTCAGCTTACTAATATTTTGCTGAAAATATATATAAAGTTCTAAATATCAGGAATGTTGGCTCATAATTTCCTTATGTTGTCCTTGTATGCAGGTTGAGGAGATGGCTCTGCAGATAATATGCTTGCTATTTTAAATTTTTTTTTTATTTAGTGTGTGTGTGTGTGTGTGTGTGTGTGTGTGTGTGTGTGTCAGAGGGTACTGTGTGTGGACCAAGAGTGATTTCAGGGATCATCTTGGATTGCTTCTACCTCCTTCTTGCTTTGCTCTGGGATTTCCTAGACTTCGTCCACCATGGCCAGAAGTGCAGGCCACAGTTATTTCTCCCTGGTACTTTTACATGGGACCTAGGATCCGAACTCAAGACCTTCTGCTTGCGAGGCAGAGTCTTAACACCTGAGCCGTCTCTTCAGCCCGGTACACTTGCTATTATCTGCAGAGCCAGATCCCACATAAAAGCCAGATACAATGCTACAATCTTCTGCTCCCAGTGTGTCTTTGGGAAGTCAGAAGAAGCCTGAGAATCTCTAGAAGCTCTTGGGTCAGCCAGCATGGCGCACCCAATGAAGAGAACCACTCTTAAACAAAATGGAAAGACAAGAAAGGACACAGGAAGGTGTCTTCTGACCTCCACGCACTGTACTCACACACATATACTTACAGAGCACAATCACAAACAAAAATGTGCTTACATGGCATTAGTGTTAAAGTTAATTCCAGTCTTATGGAAATTTAAAAGAATTCCTCATTTTCAGTTTCTTAGAAAGGCTTGAGAATCATTGGTATTAATTTTTTCCTTTTCTTTTTTGTGTATGTTTTTGACAGGGTTTTCCCATTTAGTCCTGGCTTGGTGCTTACTATGTAGCCCAAGCTTACAATGCAGTAGTTCTCCTGCTTCAGTCTCCCAAGGACTAGAAATACAGTTTGTTGATTATATATACCCACTATACCCAGTTACTCATTAAATATTTTTACACATTCACCAGTGGAGCTACTTGGTCCTGAGATTTTCCACATTGAGAGATGGGAAGTTGTTGATGACTGATTCAGTCTCTACATTTGCTGTTGGTGAGATTGCCTGTGTGTTTTTGCAGTACTGAGGCTTGAACCTAGACCCTCAAGCATGCTGTGCAAGCCCTCTCTCTCGGTGCTCTATCCCTAGCCAGATTCCCTGTGGCTGCTGCTCTTCTCCTCATCCCTTCTTCTTGTCCTCCTTTTTTATGTAGGTATTATTTTTTGTTTTGTTTTCTGAGACTGTCTCACTATATATATAGTCCAGAACTTGAACTCACTATGTAGCCCAAACTGATAATCCTCCTGCCCAAGCCTCCTGGATATTGGGTTTATAGATGTATACTTCCATGCCCAGATTTCCTGTTGGTTGGTGATTCAGTTCTAGCAGTTTCTAGGATTTTCTAAGTTATTTAGTTTATTAATGTCCTGCTGTTTAAAGTGATCTTTTATGGGCTGGAGAGATTGCTCAGAGGTTAAGACTTTGCCTCGAAAGCAGAAGGTCCCGAGTTCAGATTCCATGTCCCACGTTAAAAACACTAAGTAGAAAACGGTGGTGGCCTGCACTTCCAGTCCTGTTGGCAAAGCTTGGGAAATCCCAGAATGAAACAAAGAAGGGGGTAGAAGCAATCCAGGACGACTCCTGAAGTCACCCTTGACTTGGTCTTTCACAGGGACATACAGTGCCCTTTGATACACACACACACACAAAATAAAGTTTAAATATGAAAATAGTCTCATGATCCTTTGTATTTCTCTGATATCAATTGGAACATCTACTTTTTCATTTATAGTTTTATCTTTTTTAGGTTAACTAAATTTTCAATTTTTATCTTTTCAAAAGTCCAACTCTTTTATTAATGTTTTTGTGATTTTTCTATTCTGTTTTGCATATTTTTGCTTTAATTTTTTTTTCTTTTCTGCTACCTTTGGTCTCTGTTTTAATTCCTTGAAACATAATTTTAGGATGTTTGGGATTTTTAACATATATATTCTAATATGTCTTTAGTATAACTTTTAGTGTAGTTTTAGTGTAGCTAGAGTTGTACAAAACTAGCTTGGAAATCAGACTAACATTAGCTATGTAGCTGTGTAATATACCCCAGCTGATACCCACATGATGAATTTATTTAGGCCTCCAAGACCTGGTGTTCAATCATTTAGGTACTGGAAAACATTAGTGAGTCTGATGACAGCCTTGCTCTATAAGCAAAGCCTAACAAACACTTTTCATGGTACTGTGATTGTTTAATCTTTGTTTATATATTAGTTCAAGGAAGTAATTATAGATACATGCAACGTTTTAGTTAGAAGAATATGCAGTGCAGAGTGTACTTTTAGTCAAATATTTGTGTTATAGTTAGTTATAGTTATCAACTTGGTGGTTGAGGATTCAAGCTGTGAGCACATTTGTAGATAATTAGTAGTTGAGTTAAATCCAGAGCAAACCTGCAGGAGATTGTCTAGTTAATAGGGAAGGTCCAATCTATGATGAGTGGAGCGCAGCCTTGGACAGGTGAATAAAATGCAGATTGCTGATTGAAGAAGTTGAATTCTCCTGTATGCTTGGGCAGACATGCTGGTCTGGCAAGTGAAAATTGCTCCTCTCTCAGCGGCTTTGTGGATATGGTATGGTTGGTCAGTTTCCCTCGGCCCTTAGGTGATGGTGCATGCTCTCCTGCCAAGCTGGACTAAGAACTCTAACCAGACAATTGTAAGAGAAAATGAACCCCTTGTTCCCTTCACTTGTTTAATGGTGATTTTATCAGCAACCATGCAGGGGAACTGCAAAAATTTGTAAGTGACCCAAGTGGTCATTATAGGAAAGTAGCCGTGTGACTATGGATGATTAAATAATAGTGTTAATTAACCATTAAGTGTTACAGAAAGTACATATGATAAACACTACAGGTCTCATAAAATGTCGTTTTGAAAAAACTCATATGTAAGCTTACTCCTATAGCAGCAAACTCAAACACAGGTAATGATGATGTAATAGGGGCATGGGATTATGGGCAAATGTTTGCTACTTTTTATTAGTGTCCAGATTTTCTGAGATAAACATTTTTTTTAAATCCTTTATTTACTCTGTGTGGTGTGTGTGTGTGTGTGTATCTGTATCAAATGGCCACTTGGTGTGTCCCTGTGGAGGACCAAGGGTGACTTCTGGAAACAAACTGGATTACTTCTACCTCCTTTTGGCTTCACTCTAGGATTTCCCAGGCTCCGCCACCAGAGCCTGAAGTGCAGGCCACTGCCATTTCCACCTAGCATTTTTTTTTTCAGGCTTGCAGCTCATTTATTTTAAGTATCAGGCTGCTTATATACCCCACCCGACATCCCATAAGTCCCAGCGTGAGTCTTTGTTGAGTTGTCCTGTCCGGATTGGTCCTCTCAGCCAGGCAGTTTAACAGCACCAACTGTCTTTGCTCTGGAGAAGGCGTAGTCTCGTGAGATTTGCAGTCTCACGAGATTTGTATGCTTAGCAGAAGGGAGAAGTCCAAGAGCGCCTCTGTATGGTCGCCTCTGTGGCACAATCATTGTCCGTTCTGCCTACAACCAGCAACCTCTGATGACAGTGAGACTTGTTACCAGACTTACTTGCAAGAACAGAGTGCAGAAATGCAGATAACATAAGACCCTAGTGTAGGGGACAGACCCTCCTTTGTAAGGTATAAACAAATCCACCTAGCATTTTTTACATGGGACCTGGGATCAGAATTTAGGACCTTCTGCTTGTGAGGCAGAGTCTTAACCCCTGGGCTATCTCTCCAGCCCACATACATTATTATTATAAAGAAGGGGGGGAAAACACCCTTTTTCAAAGGAAGAAATTATAGGAAATATAGAAGTTATAGAGCCATAAGAAATAATGTGCATAAATCATAATTGCACATTGCATGCCCGGCGCAATGTCCAACACACTATTGACCTCACAAAGTCTAGCATCTGCTAAAGGCACCAAGATCCTTGGAGGCAAGGGATTGACAGCCACAGTAGTGTTCCTATACTTAAGGGGAACACACGAAAGGTTTCAGGGAAAGGCCACTGGGTCCTTGTATGTCATCGGAGAGGAGGGCCCAGAGGAGAGTCAGGCATGCACAAGAAAGGACTCTGGGAATTGAGGCGGGAGGCACGGGGGGGGGGATGGGGGGGAGGGATGGAGGGGAGGGGGAGCAGGGGGGGAGGGGGGAGGAAGAGGGAGGGGAGGGAACTGGTGTACCTATTAAGGTTGTATGAGCTGAAATAATAATTAAAAATGTATTATAAAAAAGAAATAATGTGCATGTAAAAATCATTCTAAATGAAATGATATAGGCATGGGGTTTTAATTATACAGTACCTACTATCTCTGGAGACACTACATCCTTTTTAAAAAATATTTATTTATATACAAACAAACGGTATTACCACAATATCCTCCCCAACCATTTCCTTCCTCGTCCACCTCTCCATCTACACATTCTTCTCCCGTCCTCCCCTCCCTTCAAACATCCTTCTCTGTACCATTCCTCTTCTTCCCCCTCCCCACCTTCCCCTTGTCTCTCTGCTTGTGTGTGTCAAAGGACTCCCTTTGGGGTATCTGTGTTGGTAAGAGAGTCAGATTTCTGTTGAACTTCATGGGGCTCTGCAGTGGGTAAAGTCGTAAATGGGGAGGTTCCGCTCCTTTGTCCAGAGCCTGTCCTTGAAAGTAGCTGTTTCTTCTAAGATCCCAGTTAATCTTTGGGGAAATGTTGAGTTTGCCATTGTGTAGATCTGGTGATAGACGTTCTCATTGCATTGACCTTTGGGGTACAACAGCCTTTTCTCGGCTGGAGTGTGTTGGTCAGGAGTACTTCATCCCACCTTTAGGCTCTTAACAATTTTACTGCCCTTCTTCTGCAGGGTTCTCTGAGTCTTGGTGTGAGATAAGATTCTTATGGGCTGATTAGGGCCGAGTATTCCAGGTTCACTGATAATTCTGTACTCTGGCTTGATATGGTTTGCTGCCTCACCAGTCTTCCATTGCAGTTGGGAGTAACTTGTTTGAGCTCTGAGAGCTTTTCTTATCTAAGGGTTAAAAAAGGAGTGTTTAGATGGCGCTATATTATCAATCTTTTATAGTTAATGCTAGAATATCTGTTCTTTTCCATTTACTTTCCTTTTACTGTTATTTGGGTAGACTTACAGTATCAGGCATGATTTCCCTGCCATTAACAGGATTAGAACTCGTTCAGAGAGTAATTTCTTTCGCATGGATCTTGCACGCCTCTTTTGCTCCCATAGGTTCTTCTTACCAGTTACAGTGGTTCATAGCACTCACTGCTGAGCTAAGCCCTTGATCCCTCTTTTTCCTCTGAGCCACTTGCCTCTTTTTTCTTTTTTTTTCCTTCCTTACCTTACTAAAGTTTATCACCTTACTTCCCTTCCCTATGGACTTTTTTCCATAGTGGACTTATTTATCTATTTATCTGTATTCCTTTGTCTATACTTTCTTTGGGTCTTCTTTCCCCTACCTAATAAGTTATGGTCCTTTGTGGCTAAAGTAGATATATATTATAGAAATTTCCCCTTGAGTATATCATTTTGAAGACTTACTAGGTTCCACTTATAAAAGAGAACATGAGATGTCTGTCTTTCTGTGTCTGGGATACTTCACTCAGTATAATTTCTTCCAACTCCATCCATTTACCAGCAAATTTCATTAATTCATTTTTCTTGATAGCTGAATAGTATTTCATTGTGTGTATGTACCACATTTTCATCATTCTTTTGTCTATTGCTGGACATTTAGGCTGATTCCATGACTTTGCTATTGTGAATAGAGCTGCAATTGAGTATGGATAGCTACCCATGTGTCTCTATATTAAGATGATGCATTCTTTGGAAATATTCCCAGGAGTGGTATAACCGGACCATATGGCATTTCAGTTTTTGCCTTTTTTTAGAAACTGCCATATGATCTCCAGAGCAGTTGTGTAAGTTTGCATTGCCATCAGCAATGTATGAGAATTCTCTTCTTTCCTCATCCTCTCCAGCATTTGTTATTGTTTGTGTTTTGGATTTTAGCCATTCTGACCAAGGCGAGATGATATATCAGGATGACTTTGATTTGTATTTCCTAATGGCTTGGGAGGTGGAACACTTTTTTAAAGTATTTGTTAGACATTTTAATTTCTTCCTGAGAAAAGATTATTTTTGGTTTCAAGGCCCATTTTCTAACAGGGCTGTTTACCTCCTTGGTATTTAATTTTTTAGTTCTTTGTATATTCTGGATATCAGTCCTATATCAAATGTGTGGGTAGTGAAGATATTCTCCCATCCTGTAGATTGTCTTTTTGCTCAGTTAATAATATCTTTTGCTGCACAGAAGCTCTTTAATTTCATGAAATCCCGCTTGTTGAGTATCGGTCCTGTTTCCTGTTCAGAAAATGTTAGCCTAAACCAATCAATTAGAGGGATTCCTTATTTTGTCTTCTAGGGTTTTTAATAGTCTCTGGTCTTACATTAAGGTCCTTGATCCATTTGGAGTTGATATTCATGTAGGGTGACAGGTAAGGATCCAGTTTCATTGTTCTGCATGTGGATATCCAGTTTTGCCAGCACCATTTGTTGAAGATGCTGTCTTTTTTCCAATGTTTTTCTGGGCACCTATGTCAAAAATCAGTTGATTATAGGTATATGAGCTTATATCTGGGTGTTCAATTCTTATCCATTGATCTATGTGTCTATTTTGAAGCCAGTACTATGCTGTCTTCATTACTATGGATTAAGGTCTGATATGGTGATACCTCCAGCAAAGTTTTTATTACTCAGGATTGTTTTTGTTATTCTGGATCTTTTGTGCTTCCATATGAATTTAAGATTGTGTGTCAATTTCTATGAAGAATTACCTTGGAATTTTGATTGGTATTTCATTGAATCTGTGTATTGTTTTTTGTGAGATGGTTATTTTTATGATGTTAATTTTACCAATGCAGGAGGATGGGTGATCCTTCCACATTCTGGTATCTTCTGAAATTTCTTTGTTTAAGGTTTTAAAGTTTTCATTGTACTGGTCTCTCACATCCTTGGTTAGATTTATACCAAGGCATTTCATTTTTTTAGGGGGTATGTTAAATGGAATTGTTTCTCTTAGGACTTTCTCACTTTTTTCATTCTTGGTGAAAGCCACTGATTTTTGAACATTAATTTTTGTAACCTGAAACTCTACTGAACTTATTTATTAATTCCAGGAGTTTCCTGGTGGAGTTTTTGGGGTATAGAAATCAGGTCATCTACAAATAGGGATATCTTGACTTCTTTTCCAATTTGTATCTCTTTTATCTCCCTCTCTTTCTTATGACTCTAGCTAAGACTTCAAGTACAATATTGAACAGAAGCTTTGCCTAATTCCTGATCAAAATGGTAATGCTTTAAGTTTACCATTTAGAATAATCCTTGCTATATAGACTTGCTGTATATGGCCTTTATTATGTTGCTGTAAGTTCCTTCCATTCCTGTGGTCTCCAACTTTTACCATAAAGGAATGTTGGATTTTTGTCAAAAGATTTTTCTGGGGCTTTGGAGAGAATCATGTGGTTTTAGTTTTTGCATTATATGGTAAGTTACATTTATTGATTTGTGTATTTTGAACTTGTGTGTCTGGAATGAATCCTATTCGGTCTATTCGGTGAATGATCTTTCTGATATATTTTTGAATCTGTTTGCTAAAATTGTGTTGAGTATCTTTGCATCTGTGTTCATCAATGATAGTAGCCTGTAGTTTTCTTTTTTTATTGTATCTTTATTTGGTTTTTGGATCAGTGCAATATTAGCTTTGTAGAAAGTGTTTGGAAGTTTTCTTTGCTATTTTGTGGAATAGTTTAAGGAGTAGTGCTGTTAGTTCTTTAAATGTCTGGTAGAATTCTGCACTGAATCCAGGCCTGAGCATTTTTGGGTGGGAATATTTGTAATTACTTCTTTGTTATTTGATATAGTACTATTAAATAATTAATTCATCCTGATTCAATTTTGGTAAGTTGTGTGTACTGAAAAATTCATCCATTTTTTTCTGATTATCATATTTTTTAAAATATAAGTTCTTTGTATTTTTTCACTTTAGGCTTTTTTCTTCTATTATTTGTAAAGTTAGCCAATGACTTGTAAATGGAGTTTAAGTATGTCAGAAGATGGAGGATTTATATATGATAGATGATATTATTCTCAGAAATCATAGCTATTTCGGTAATATAAATGACATGATTTATTTTCTTCCCCACTGAATTTTACCCTTCATTTTAATCGATCCAAATTACAGTTCTTATACCTACGTGTGTTTAGAAACAAAACTGGTAAGATGAAATACAAAATATAAGTTTTTGAAGTATGCCTTACAATTCTCTGAATTTCTTTGATATCAGTTGTAATAAGTCCATTTTCATCTCTAATCTTATTAATTTAGGCTTTCTCTCTTTTGGTTTTGGTTAATTTGGCTGAAGGTTTATCAAGCATTTTGATTGTTTTCAAAGCTGATTATTTGTATCATTTTCTTTATCTCAATTTCGAATATTTCTCCCATGATTTTACTAATCTCTGTTCATCTACGGCTTTTAGGATTGAATTATTGTTGTTTCTTAAAGCTTTGAGATGCATTTTTAAGTTATTTACTTGTGATGTTTCCATTTTTTTTTTTTTTTTTGATGTAGGCATTGAGTGCTATAAACTTTCCTCTTAGGAAAGAGCTCATCATGTTAGAGATTTTGATATGTTGTGGTTTCATTATCATTCACTTCTAGGAATTTTAATTTCCATTTTGATTTCTGCCTGAATCCATTCCTTGTTCAGTGTCATGGTTTTTAATTTTTGAGAATTTATGTATTTTCTGTCATTTACTTTGTTGTGGATGTCTAACTTTATTCCATGGTAGCCATATAAGGTACAGGACATAATTTCAGCTTTCCTGTGTATTTGGAGGCTTGCTTTGTGGCATAATATGTGGTCTATTTTGGAGAAAGTTCCGTAGGCTGCTGAAAAGAATGTGTGGTAAGATGGAAAGGTCAGTAAAAATTGCTCAGGTCCATTTGAGTTATGGTTTGACTTAGCTTCAGTGTGTTATTGTTCAAATTTTGGCCTGTTGACTCATCCATTGGTGAAACTGGGGTGTTGAAATCTGCTATTTTCACATTTGGGTTCATTTGTTGTTTTAGATATTGTAGTGTTTGTTTAATGAATGTGGATGACCCTATATTGGGTGCATATATGTCCAGAATTATGAATTCTTCTTAAATGGATTGCTCCTTTAATATGTAGTATCTTTCTATGGTCTTATGATTTGTTTTGGTTTGAAGACTATTTTGTTGAATATTAGAATTGCTACTTCTGCTTATTTCCTTGTTCCATTAGCTTGGGGTACCTTGATGAGCCTTTCACTCTGAGATTGTGTCTATCTTTCATTGTGAGATGTGTTTCCTGAAGGCAGTAGATTGATGAGTTGTGACTTTTAATCCATGTTTGTAGCCTGTTTCTCTTGATTGGAGAGTTAAATCCATTGACATTTAATTGAGAAATGTTTGTTGATTCCTGTCATTTTCTGAGTTTTGTGGTTTCTATATGTGAATTTCTTTGCTTAGGAGTTGCATTGGCATTATTTTTCCCTTCTCTTGTCTTGAGTATGTTTGTCCTTTTCTTCAAACTTGAGTATTTTTTTCCAGCATCTTCTGCAAGCCTGGGTTGGTGGTCATGTAGGCCTTCAGTTCATCCTTATGGTGGAAAATTTTTCTTTCACCTTCAGTCATGACTGATAGTTTTGATGGGTATAGCAGCCTAGATTGGCATTTGTGATCATTCATAACTTGAAGTACATCTCTCCAACCTCTTTTGGCTTTTACCGTTTCCATCAAGAAATCAGCTAATATTCTTATATATATTTATGCCTCTAAATGTGACTTGGTTTTTCTCTTTTGAGGCTCTCAAAACATACTTTTGTCATGTATCTGCAGTGTTTTGACTATTATTTGCCCTGGTGAATTTCTGTTTTAGTCATGTCTGATTGGTGTGCAGTATGCCTCTTGTACTTGGGTGGGAATCTCATTCCTTAGATGTAGAAAATTTTCATCTATGTATGATACTGTGAAAATCTCTTCTGGTTTCAATGAATGTGCAGGTTTGGCTTCTTCAAGGTGTCCCATAGCTCCTGATCATTCTTCTCAAGTATTTTTTTTTAGCATTTTATAACTCTTTGATTGAACCATTTTCTCTTCTAATTCTAATAGTCTGTTTTCTGCTTCATTAGTTCTGTTGGTGAGACTCTGTTGAGTACTTAACCTGTTTTTAATTTCAAGATTAATCTCCACATGAGATTTTTTTTCCAACTGCTTTAAGCCTAGTTTTGTTTCTTCAAACGCCTTTTTCATCTCATCCAGGTTCCTGTTATTTTCCTATTCATATTTGCTTATGTGGTTATTCAACTCCTCTCTGAGTTTCTCTTGTAGTGCTTTATCTTGTGAACAATCAATCTTTAAAAATCATTATTTTGGTTGTTCATTTCTTGGTTAATATCCAAGAAGTTATTCTGGTTGGAAACCATTATTGTGGGGTCAACTTTTTTGTAGGCTTTTTGTCCTGGTTTTTCTTGTATTTTGTGGATTTATGGTGTGATTTGGGCATTTTGTGTTTAGTCTGTAGTTTTTTTCTTTGGTATGTGTTTCTGACTCTTTTGAGTCAAACAGAATTACCTACCACACATGGACAGTTGTTGCAACTGTTTGCCTGGGTGTTAAAGAGGTGAATCTAGGGTTATTTGGTGCTGTTTGGTGGGTAAGGTTATTACAATGCCAAAGGAATGTGTGTACGCCCCACTTTGGTTAAGGAAGTGACAGAGTTTTGGTCTAGTTTTAGCTGAGAGTTCTAAGATTATGTGTCAGGTTTGCTAGGCGAGATTTGGATAAATATCAGAGCAGCTGTAAGATAATAAAATAGGGTAGATACAATAGCCAGGGGTTAAAATTGAGTGTGATAAGGCAGTTTTTTAGATCATTAGAGGTACATGAGGGTGAATGTATAGATAATCTTAAGTTGAGGTGGCTGTCAATTGAGGTTAAAAATTAATGGGTTGCTTATCTTAGGGTTAGGTGTGAAGATGCTCCTCTGTTGAACGGTTAAGATTCTTGGGGTCCGCGGCTATATGGTGTTGGTCCTCTGATCCCCAGCTGTGCCTTCTGTGACCTCTATTAAATTCTTGGATGATTTTTAATGATTAGTTGGGGATGAGGGGATAGCTAGATGAAGGCTCGGGTTAGGTAGTGAGTGGGATGGGTGCAGTTAGGTGGGAGCTGTAAACTACCAGTGTGTGGGCCTTGAGGCAAACCACGACCTTGGTGGCTGGACCCAGGCACTAGAAAGGATCCAAACCCAAATGCTCTCCTTAAGAGAGCATGGGCCTTGGGGCAGAGCTACCACCATGGTAGCCAGACCCAGGTGCAAGAGCTAAATCCTTTTTTAAAAAAAAATAAAATTGATTTTATTTGTGTGTGTGAGTGTGAGTATGGGTACATGTGCTATGGCGTGATGTGGAGGTCAGAGCACAGCTTTCAGAGCCACTTCTTCCCTTCTACCCTGTGGGCTCTAGAGTCCATATCAGATTGTTGGGCTTATGCAACTGTTTTACTTGCTGAGTCATTTCACCAGTTCAAGCACTAAACCTTGAACAGAAAATCTAAATTAAATGTAGGTCTCTTCGAAGACCTATTTTAAAAGATCCAAATTTGTTCTTACTTGTTTATTCCTTAAAAAAAGGGTGGACAGGGGTCTTGGCAAGCTTAAAAGGAATTCTTTCATTTAAAAAGTCCAAATGTTTAGATTATTTCTGTTGCATTGTTTGACAGACCGACTGGATATTCGGGCAGCCCGAATTCTTCTAGACAATGACCATTATGCCATGGAAAAATTAAAGAAAAGAGTTCTGGAGTATTTGGCTGTCAGACAGCTGAAAAACAACCTGAAGGGCCCAATTCTTTGTTTTGTTGGCCCTCCTGGAGTCGGTAAAACAAGTGTGGGAAGATCAGTGGCCAAGACTCTGGGTCGAGAATTCCACAGAATTGCTCTTGGAGGAGTATGTGATCAATCTGACATTCGAGGACACAGGTGAGATACAGATTTCAGCTTCATGTCAGATTCATTTCCATTTTACTGACTAAAACTCCCAGAAGCTGAGCATCATATATGCCTTTTTCCCCACCTAAGGGCTGTTTGTGGCATCTTGAGTGAAAAGAACATTTATGAGAGTTACTAGCCAGCCCAGAGCCTCCAGCACTGTGTGTCCCCAAGTTATACTGACGTTGTATGACAGGGGTTAGCCAGTGTGTGTTCAGCTTTCCTGTAGTCTCTTTTGAATGTAATTGTAAATTATGATTGGATATTATGCTGCCTATACATTTATTTTAATATAGTTGTATTACCTAAATGGCTGTGTATCTTTAGAGTTTTAAAGAATGCCTGTGTGCTAGAGCAGAAGTAAATAATCTTTAAAAGCAAATTTTTCTCTGCTTATAGTTTAAGCTTCCATTTATCAAAACTGGTATGCATGGAAGAAAAATGTTAGCATAACTTTAAAGTTTACCCTTATACTTTGGACTCATATTGAAAATATTAAAATATAAGAATGTTATATTTGATTAATCTATATTGTTAGAAGCAGACTTGCCTGATCATTGTTTTATTCTGCCATTCTCTCTTAATCTGATTGGAAGATGCCTGGGGAAGTTCAAGGGTTTCATAATGGTTGTAGGTTTTGAGAAAATACACATAGGGTGTATGTATTTAGAGATGTGGAGGGAAGCTGGCATCTAGTTTAATGGTTCAGCTTGGCATGCAGAAAGCTCTGAGTTTGATCCCAGCACCACAAAATTTAAAATGTAGAAACCACAAACTGCTTCTAAAAGAATATGATGCATTTTTAACAACTTGTTTTTCCAAATGCTTTGTTCACAGATATTGCTAATCTGAGGTGGCATGGTGGTGCACGCCAGTGCATGCTATCTTTACATTGGGCATGGCAGTGTGTATCTGCAATCTTAGCACTTAGGAGGTAGAGGAAGGATAATAAGATGATCAAGATCATGTGGCCAACCTTTGCAACCAAATTTCTGACCACTCTGGGCTATGAGATCCTTGTTCCAAGAAAAACATAAAAGAAATTTTATTTTATTTACTTATAATTCATATGCATAAAAGAAGAATCATTCTAAGATTTTAATAGATAAGGAATGAGGTACAAATCAACAGAGAATTGATGTGGGTCATTCTGGCAATTTCAGAAGATATTTTTGTTGTCTAGTTTTATGCTCACGTGTGCCACTAGAGGCTGTGGTTTGCTTTCCTAAAGAGACTGGCTTGGTTACTTGCAAAGCAGCTACAAAGAAGTTAGGGCTGAAATTGCATTCAGCTGTAGAATATTCAAGAAACGTTCCCTTATTCAAGTGAATACTCTACATTGTTTTAGATTATTTCCTTTCTTAACTGTAGTATGGTACTGTGTAGGTAGGTAACTGAGGGAGAATTTGTTTTGTGTAAAAGACGTGAGAAATTTGCCCACACATCTTTCCCATTAGTGCTGATTATGTACAGGCTTTGCAAGTGCTTATTAATGCCTGGCATACTGTGAGCATTTTCTAAACCTCAGATTTATTAATGTTTAATTCTAAATTCTTAGGATCATATATCAGTATTTATAAGTTTCATTATGACTTCTCAACTTTAATCTGATTTTTTAGAAAATATGAGTGCTTCACGAATTTGCATGTCATCCTTGCAAAGAGGCCATTCTATTCTTCTCTGTATCATTACAATTTTAGTATATGTGCTACCAAAGCAAGCACTTTAACCTAATATTTAAATCACATTCTAAAATACTTACCTTAAAGTTGTGAGGAAATGTATTTGTTTCTTACATAATGTGTTTCATCTCTTTCTGGGTTACAGAGTTTCATGTAAACCAGCTCATCCTTAAACTTGCTACATAGTCAAGGGTGATCTTGAACTCATGATTATCCTTCTGCCTCTATTTCCCAAGTGCTGAGATTATAGGTATATAGGTTTCATCATTTCCTGTAGAATTGTTGAATTGAAACAGATCTTCATTCTAAATTTTTACTTAAACATGAAATTTGTCATTTTTTCTAGTGAATGTACTTTTGAATTTCTATATTGAATGTTAAATCTGAAGAAAATTAGAATTCGTAATCTCTGTTGCGTAAGATACTTACGAGATCTTTAAAAATGTGTGGTATGCCTAGAGACTATAATTGTTGCTCAAAAAAAGATGTGTTTGGTTATGAACCATTCTATTAAACCTGATTTTAAATAACTCATATTAGTAACTATTCCCTAACTGTCTCTGTTCCAGGTATTTTATCAAACTCTGCAGCAACCTGCTCTTGGGCTACTGATGATCATGACTCACTTTCCCTCTGCATTATTACACTTTAGAGATAATTTTTATTCAGAACTTGTTTGTAGGCACGTGGACAGTAAAGTGTGGTCGTTAAAGAATAGAAAGGAAGAGAGCAGAATGTATAGTCATGTCCAAGTTAAGAGTTGCAGGTGACCAGGACGAGGGGAGAAAGAGTAGAAGAGTATAACACAGCTTAGTGTCCTCTGGGAACATGTAGTTCCATGTGACAGTGGGAATTTGGGTAACACCCAGGTCTTGGCATTTGAGTGCTGGTCACATGCTTGCAATTGGAATTCATGAAAAGTTTTGTTTTCCCCAGCCTCTGAGTAGATACCATTGTTATGCAGTCTAAGATAGCCAGGGAAAAACAGCTGTCATCTCCCTTGCTTAGTGTCAGTTTTGTCGCTTTTCCTGTTTTCTCATGCATTCTTCAGCCATTTGGTAATAACACCAATATAAAGTTGGGAATTAATTTTTTACAAAATAATCAAAGATTTAGAGTTAAATGATAATGAGATGACAGAGTAACTGGGAAAAAAAAAGAAAAGGCCTGATTTATGCTTGTAGAATGGTGATCTAGTAAAAATGCCTATTTTTCCTTCGTATTATATCTTGAGTGACTTAAAGGAAGAATGTAGTTACCTTTCACCTTTACATTTTTACCTTTGCATTTATCTCCAAAAATTTTTTGTCCACTTCATAAGTTATAAAATGCCTGTTCCTGTTTATCATTTTTTACAGCTTAAAATTTTATATTTGAAAGTCACATTTAAGGCCTGGGGAGATGACTCAGTGGTTAAAGTCTTTGCTTCACAAGCAAAAGGACTTGAGTCCAGATCCCCAGATCCCACATAAAAAATTCCAGGCAAATATGTCTGCTACCTATAATTCTGGCCCTGGAAGACAGAGTCTGTGAAACTTCAGAGCAAATCAGGTGAAAGAGCAATCCAGGATAAGTCCTGATGTCACCCTTGGACCTCCACAAGCACACACACTCAAGTATCTTCTTGCACATATGCCTGCACATATGTGTATATGTACCCATATGCAACATAAACATACACAGAAAATCACAAATAAGTAAAGCCAGTTCGTAAAAATTTTATCTAAAATATATGGGTTGGAGAGATGACTTGGGTTAAAACCTTTGCCTTGAAAGCAAAAAGGCCTAAGTTCAGACCCCTAGATGCCACATAAAATTGTTGAACAAATATGGTGGTAGCCTGCAGTTCTGGCCCTAGAGGACTAAGTCTGGGAAACCCCAGAGCAAATCAATAAGAAGACAGAGCAGTCTAGGATGATTCCTGATATTATTTTGGGCTTCCAAAGCACACATTCAAGTGCCCTTTTAGACATATGCACACACACACACACATCCATACACATGTATACACACACATCAAAAAGATAAAGAAATTTAATGTAAAATGTAACCTATTTCATAATCTGTTTTTCATTAGTCCTTTAGTTAAAAAATACTTAATATGTCTCAAATCTCAATTAATATTAACACTTTGGAAAAACCTTACTATTTGTTGTACAGATAACAAAATTATATCATTGTTAGAAGTCAGTGGCTCAATTTTAAAATAAGATGAAAAGAAAAGCAGTCTGTGATTTCCATGTTGATAAATTTTGATATGTAACCAGAAACAACAAAGTTATAACAATAGCTCCTGGTTCCCTCCAAGGAAAAAGCTCTTAATATTTGCTTAACAAAGTATTATGGATATATTCTGATGTGCTCGTGTACTTTTTGCATTTAGCTCTTCTTTACCTCTCTAAAACAGGTATATTTTAAGGTGCTGTAATGCTTAATATTGACTGCCAACTTGATAATAATCATATAGGAAAAAATCTCAGGGTTGATAGCTAGGGAGTTTCTAGATTGGGTTTATTACAGTAGAAAAATCCACCCTAAATGTGGGCAGCACCATTCCATGTGTTAGGGTCCTGGACTCAATTAAAAATGGAAAGCAAGCTAAGCACAAGCAGTCATCTGTTGCCACTTCCTGACTAGGTGAAATGCGATGGGCTTTCTTCTGTTCCCACTGCCAGGTCTTCCCCGGCCTGTAGCTAAATTAAATTCTTTGTATTTGCCACAGCAATGAGAAAAGTGACTGTTACAGAAGATTGGTACTGCGAGTAGGGCTGTTGCCTGACCATGTAATTCTTAGGTCTCTGGAACAGTTTTGCAGGAAGAATATGGAAGAATTTGCAACTTTAAGCTGAAAAAGCCCTACATCGTTGTAAAAGCAAGCTTAATGGACATTCTGGCAGAGGTTTGGAAGACCACAATGCTGAGAGAAATATGGACAGTAGCTATCCAGATCACATGATTTTGAAGGGAAATAAATGACTTTATTGGGATTAGGCTAGAGGTCATTTGTGTTATATTCTGGCAGAGAATCTAGCTGCATTCTGTGAAGCTGAATTCAGAAAGAATGAACTAATTCGTTTGAAGGAAATTTCAAGAGAGGATGGCATTCGGGTTGTGTCACATAAAAAATATGAATTCACATAAAAAATATGAAAACAATTTGACATGGGAAGGAGTGCAACTAAGTTTAAAAGTAAAGACAAAGCAGTTTCAAAAACTGTATTGTTAAAGACGCTAGTGCCACTAAAGAGAAACTAACTGTCAGCACTGAGGCAAATAGAAAGATATCCTGAGAAGACCTTTTTCCATCAAAGACTCCATATTATAAAAACTCGAGTTCTTGGGGCTGGAGAGATGGCTCGGGATTAAGACTGTCTCTCAAGCTCCTGTTAGGAGTTAGGATCCCAGGTCCCACGTAAAAACTGTAAAAACTCCAGGCAGAAGGCGGCAGCCTGCACTTCTGGCCTTGGTGGGCGGAGCCTGGAAAAATCCCAGAGCGAAGCAAGGAGGTAGAAGCAATTCAGGATGATACTTGGTCACCCTTGGCCCTCCGCAGGTGCCGTCGAAGGAGTTCACTGCTCAAAAATAATCCTCTAACAAGTGTTTCTGTAGGGTTAACAGACAAAGACCAATGTAGCTGTAATCCAAGGGGCCAGACTCCAGAACTGGCAGCAGAACTCCGCCGTGTTGTCCACATGGTACTGGCTGCACAGGCATGAAAAAAGCAATGTGTCTCACACCACAGTTCCAGAGAGCTGTCGAGGTCAGGCAGTGTGTGACGGGTCAGACTGTCTGTAAGGAAGGGCTAAGAAGCCAGTGAGTGAAGCTATGAAAGTGAGCCTAAGTATTAATATAGACCTCAGGCTGTTGGTGATATCAGAACCATGGAATGTTCACTGTGGAAGACTGCAAGTACAGAGTAGCATTAGGATAAGATACGCCATGTGTGCTGCAGGTTGCAAAGCCTATAGGAGCCCAGGTGATTCCATCATGAGTCCCAGATGTTAGACATGGAGCTGTGGAATGTGGTGTTTAAAGGGCTTGATTTTGGTCTTGCTTTGATCTCTCTTCCCTTTTTATGTCTTCTCCCTTCCTTTGGAAGGAATGTTTACTCTGTGCTGTTACATGTTGGAAGTGTTAAACTTTGAGGGTTTTTTTTTAATGTTATAAGAGCTTAGAGTTAAGAAAGTACTTGAGTCTGAGAAGAGACCCAGCACTTGTTTTGAAGTTGGAACTGTTAAAAGACTACAGAGACATTTGAAGTTGGAACACATGCATTTTGCATTGATATGACCATGAGTCTATGGGAGCAAGGAGTAAAGGTATGGCTTAAAAGTAATTTGCTTAGGTATCAAGTTGATAAAGGGTGGACTTGTGATGGATTAATATTGATTATCAGCTTGACAGGATCTAGAATCACCTAAGAGACAAATCTCTGAGCATGTCTGAGAGTTTCTAGATAGTTAACATCTTTGCTATTTGCCTTCCCTACCACGATGGACTGTGTCCCCCTATACTAGAACTCCCTTAGGTTGCTTTTTGTCATAGCAATGAGGAAATAACTAATGCAGGCCCCAATTTAGGCTTCCTCTGTCAATATATGTATAATCGGTTATTAGTTATGATGTTTTCCTTCTCTATCTGGAGCATATATTAATGTGTTCATTAATGATTAGATAATACCAGGCCTCTGCCCTTTTTGACACACATCTGTGTAGATAAAGCATAGTACACATTGAGCAACTCTAACCTGGAAATCTGGATTGCTCCAAAATCCAAACATTTTTGAACACTAATATGATGTTCAAATGTAAAATTGCATGACTAATCTCATGTACTGGGTCTTGGTAAAAATGCACATATATTAAATATATAAAATTACCTGCAAGCTATGTATATAAGGGCTATGTATATAAAATGTATGTGAAACCTAGGCAAATTTTGTGAGTAGTCCTACCCTTTTATACATTATAATACATAAATACTTTTATATTATATATTCTTTAGAACTATATTAGTGTTGGGCTGGAAAGATGATTCAGGGATTAAGACTGTGCCTGGAAAGCAGACAGTCTTGAGTTAGGATCCCAAGTCCCATGTAAAAACACCAGACTAAAACAGCAGCCTGCACTTCCTGCCCTGGTGGACGAAATCCCAAGCAAAGCAAAGAGGTAGAAGCAATCTAGGATGGTTCCCCAAGTCACCCTTGGGCTTCCACAGGAATACAAAGTACCTCTGATACACACACACACACACAAAGTAAATAAAGTCTAAAAAAATTACATTAGTAGCATACCTTAGAAACACTTAAGAGTTTTTTACATAAGCAGAGAAAAGCGATGTTGAGGTGCAGCTTATTCTTCATATTCAGAGCAAGGATAATAGGTTAACCAGTCTTTTGGATTATCTTAGATTTCAATCTACGTAAGTCTGGAGCAAAATACTAAGGAAGTTGATTATCACAGGGCCATACATGACATTTTAATTCTCCGTGGTGGTATTTTGAAGCTTTTTTTTAAAAAAAACGAAAAATGTTAACCTTACAATTAAAATTATGAACTATAAAAAGAAAAAATATGAATTATATAGACAACTTTAAATTTGTATACTTAATACATTAGCTGAATAGTCCTGATAAATGTACAAATTGCCTACAACAAATACAGAAGTATGAGTCCATATATTATTCTTTTAATGTTTAGCCTTCATATGTGTTTGAATCCATTGGAATTATTTATAAATGTTTTTGAAATTTGACTTTTAACTGATACATAAAAGTCTCATACATAATTAATAGGGTACCATATAATGTTCCCATAGAATTCACATATATTTACAGCTTTATTTATTGTGGTGCTGAAGATGAACCTATGTTTTATGCATGCTAAGCACGTACTCTACTACTGAACCCCAGCTTCAGCCAGAATCCATGTTTTTAAAAGAACATGTTTGCTTCTATTTTAAGAATGAAATGATAGGGTCCAGGGTTAGTGAACTTAACTCAGCCAGCTGTTAATAGTGCCTGTATGCTAACCTGGAATCCTGAGTCTAATCTCCAAGCTTGTGTGCTGCAAAGAGAAAACTGACTTCCAAAAGTTTCCTGACCTCTGCTCATGAACATATGCACCCCTTCCACCTCAAATAAATTAATTTTAAAAACAAATAAAAAATCTGGAGAGATGGCTTAGAGGTTAAGCCTTTGTCTCACAAACAAAAGAACCTTAGTTTGGATCCCAGGTCCCACCTAACAGTGTTGGGGGAAATAGCTGGAGCCTGTTCTTCTATTCCTGAAAGATGGAACCTGGGAAACTCTAGATCAAAGCAGGTAGAGCAATCCAGAAGCTTTATGAAGTTCCCCTTCACAGGCACACACACTCAAGTATTCTCTTCTGCATACACACACACAGATTCATGTACACACATGCACACATATGCAAAAATAAATAAAGGTGGGGGTCTTTGGTCTCGTATGTCCTAGGTTAGTCTCTTTACTTCCTGCACAGCCACAGATGATCTTAAACTTGTGAGTCTCCTTGCCTCCAACTCCAGAATTCTGAAATTACACATGCGCACCACCACATCTGGCTTATGTGGTACTTTAAAATCAAACCCAAGGCCTTAATGCATGTTAGTCACGCACTTTATCAGCTGAGCTACATCCCCAGTTCCCCTGTTCTACAATCTTGCCAATTCATGGCAAGAAGGCCACTCTGAGTGGGCCTGTGGCTCTGTAGGTCATGGTATAGCTGCTGCTGCTCCTCTTGGTACAGACCATTTTCTTCTTTCAGAAGGCCGTCTGATGCAGCAAGATTTTAAAGTTCTGCTTAAAGTCTGACAGTTTTGTGGGGAGAAAGACACATTTCTCAGTTTGACAAACATGCTTGTTTTTATTTCATGCCACATTCAGCATGTTATAATTTCGTGATTCTGACTGAAATATGATACACATCCTCTAACATTTTCACTCAGTAACTGACTGAACTTAGTTATGTCACTTAGTGCATGCGGAAAGGAGACAGTTACTCAAAAGGGCCAAAATAATGAGGTCTTAGTATAAATCCCATTTACCTCAAGCCTACTTACTATAATTAACATCAGATTATTGCTTTTGTAAGAGATATCTCTCTTTCTGAGAACTCTAATTGTGTGACACACTGTTCTTCTTATAGGCAAAATTAAGTAGTAAATAAGAATTGAACCTAGTAACTTTTGATGCATACTGTCTTTCAAACATGTAGCCCTTTTTTGCCCTGTTCTGGAGAAAAGTAATGGCTTCCTTCAGTCTTGAAGTTTGTCCTCTGTAGTGTTGCCCTGACTTCTTGACCCTCATTGCTGGGACATTCCTGCTTTCTGCAGGCGCACCTATGTTGGCAGTATGCCTGGTCGCATCATCAATGGCTTGAAGACTGTTGGAGTTAACAATCCAGTGTTCCTGTTGGATGAGGTTGACAAGCTAGGGAAAAGTCTTCAGGGGGATCCTGCAGCTGCTCTACTTGAGGTAAGGTCTAGAACATTCCCCGTGTGTGATCACACTTAAAAGAGTATGAGTGAACATAGATCATATCCAAATCATAGACATGTTGGTATATAGTTAGTTACAGAAAAAAATGATAGGACAAACTGAAGTCTGAAGATCTACGTAAAAATACCATGAAGATTTTGGGGGCTATATATGATCAAAATTTTATACACATTTAGTTTGCAAATTAGTAATTCTGTGTTTATTGTTAAAAAAAAAAAAAAAGGTTAATCTTTTCCATGAAGTCCTCATTCTTCTTGATCTCTTCAAATGTTTGTCTGTCTTCAAAATAGCTTGGCTTCATTGGGCACAATGGTAATCCCAGCTACCCAAGAGGTTGATAGGAAGATTGTGAATTCAAGGCCAGACTGGAGTATGTACTTTCTGGAGAGAAAGAAGAGTAGGAAGATAAGAGAGAGCTAGAAGATTAAAAACCTTCGAAATAGAAATAGCTTGGCTGTATAGATGACTGGCTACAAGAAATGAAGATGTTCTTTGTTCTTGCCTCCTCCTCACTTTGTAGACCCTGCAGTCTTTTTTCTTTTCTTTTCTTTCTTTTTTTTTTTTTTTTTTTTTTTGCAGTCTTCCATTATAAATGTCTTCTCTACGTGGTTAAGTCATTGTTGTATGCTTATATTTATTTAATCATGTGTTTTTCCCAGCTGAGCCATGTAGTTAGCTGATCACTTGTCTTCCTGTTCTATACATGTTTTTTGAAAGCCGATTTGTCTTGTCTCTTTGTTAATATTCCCTAATTGTTGTCTAACACTGTATTTTGTTAAACTTCCTGTCTGAAACAGTTGTTTTCTGTGTCTATCTCTGTATCCACCTAGCTTCCTAAGATTGTCCTTCAGCTCCCTCATATATGTGTTGTTATCCCCAGTAGCTTTCTGAGAAAGCTTACATGGTTGTTATGTTTAGACTTTGCATGTATGAAAACACCTTCATGTTTCGCTGATATTTGACTGATACTTTTTCTGGATGTAGAATTCTAGTGCGAGAGGCTAGAGAAATGGCTCAGCAGTTGAAGTGCTTGCTGCTCATACAAGCAGACCAGAGTTTGGATCCCCAGAACCCATGTAAATACTGGATGGCTATAGTGTGCAACCTGTAATTCCAGCCTCTGAAGGCAGAAATAGAATCCCCCTAAAAAACTAGCTAGTATTAGTGAGCTCTGAGTTTCATTGAGAGACCCTTTCTTGAAGGATAAGGTAGAACAGTGATTGAATTACTGTTCTTGGCATACATAATTAATTTAAGAGGTATATGTTTGTGAATATGCCATTTTTTTCCCCACCTCCAGGATCAGAAGTGCAGGCCATGGCCATTTTCTGGTGTTTTTATATGGGATCTAGGATCCAAATTCAGGTCCTTTTGCGTATTAAGCAAAAGACTTAGCCCCTGAGCCATCTCTCCAGGGCCCCACACCTAATCTTATTAGCTAAAATGCAAGTAGTCAAAAAGTAGTGCAAAGCAAAAGGAGATAGAACAATCCAGATTGGGCCCACAGGCATACACAGTCCAGCACCGTCTTGGATACACAGAAACACACACATGTCAAAAAAATAATAAAATTAAAAAGTCATAAGCAAGGAAAAGATTATTTTATAGTGAAATAGTATTTAGCATGTCATTTCCTTTTTAAATGTGTGTCAGCCCAAGATAATTTCTGGTGTAAATGGAAGCGGTAGAATGTTTAAGGTTTCTATATGTCTGAAGCATTGGGTCACAAGGTTACCCTAAGTAGGCCTGTGAACATAAGTGCCTATAGCTTGAAGCATGTCAGTAAGAGCTAAAGAAGGTTTCTTTGATACACACATTTTAAGAGTCTATTAAATTACTTTCTCTATCAAAATAATTATTTTAGGATATTTCACGTAAGATTTTTTTAATCAATTTTTCATTGTGTTATATCAGAATGAAGCAACAGTAATTTTTACAGGTTTATCTTTATTTGGAATTCCCCTTCTAGTTAAATAATTTATACCAGACTTTCTGATAAAGTTTAGGTATTATACTGACCATTAATTTGCCTTCTGTGTAAGAATTTCAAAATAATCTACTTAATATTTCCATAGTGACTATTCCAGATGTGTTATTAATTTGCCTTCTGTGTAAGAATTTAAAAATAATCTACTTAATATTTCCATAGTGACTATATCAGATGTGTTATCAAAAACTCATTCTGTAGGATGTTTAGCTTATAAGGAAGGTCCTATGAGCTGGCAGAAAGTAGATTTTGAAAAAAAAGCTTGAAAATGTAATTTTTGCGTTTTTGTGCCATTAAACCCTCATATGTTTACGTAAGTCTCAACAGTAGTTTTTTAATGATTTAGAATGTGGGAATACAAAGACAAAGAATAATGGCAGGTTTTTTTTTGTTGTCGTTCCCAACTCTAATGAGCAGAAATGTCAGCCATGCTAATACATTGTGTGTGTTAATTTGAGGAACTTTCTACTGGAACTAAGTTTATTTAAATGTTTGTTCTCTCCTAGGTGTTAGATCCTGAACAAAACCATAACTTCACAGATCACTATCTAAATGTGGCCTTTGACCTTTCCCAAGTTCTTTTTATAGCTACTGCCAACACCACCGCTACTATTCCTCCTGCCTTATTGGACAGAATGGAGATCATTCAGGTTCCAGGTACTTGATTCATAAATTAAAACCATGTTTTTTTAAATTTATTTTGTCTTGTTTGAACATGCCCTTTAAGTTGGTTATACTGTTGATTTTTATGTAAAAGAGTTAATTTGCTACTATGTATTCTTCAGAACTTCTGAATGAGGCTTATAAACTAGCTCTGCAGAAGATTCAAAGGCATCCAGGGAGGGGAGGAGGGAGGAAGGGGAATGGGCTACTTATCAACTTCATGAGTGGAAAAAAAAAAAAGAAATAAAGAAAAAAAAAAGATTCAAAGGCAAACAAGCTTGTTTATATCATGACAGATAAGATTAACATATGTCTCCTGAGAACATAAAGAGTAGTTTTGACTGCATATTCAATTCTTAAGGAATGATTACTTTTTATGAAGTGTCAGACATTCTTTAAAGCAATTTCTAAAGTTACAGATGAAAAATAATTTATTTCTACAGTATAAATCTCTAAAAACAAAATATAGCTTTCCCTTTCTATCAGATTTTGAAGTCTCTTTAGTGCAGTAATTTACTTGTCATGAAGTGGTTCCTAAAAAGTGACTGAGCTTTCTCCTTATTAATTCTGGCTTCATTTTTATCTGAAAGTAGGTGGTGCTTTTAAGTCGACTCTACTAAATAGTTACACTACTAAATAGTTGTTCTTGTTTTCAGCCATATCTTGTTTCACTGGCGTATAAAAAATGTCCTTTTAGTTACAACTAGATCTCACCCTTTTGTCCTGTTTTAGTTGCTTAAAATTATTTTATTCTGAGAGAGATCAAACATCACTGAGGGGGCTGGAGAGGTGGCTCAGGGGTTAAGCCTTTGCCTTGCAGGCGGAAGGTCCTGAGTTCAGATCCCAGACCCCATGTATAGACGCCAGGCGGAAGCGGGGGCGGCCTGCGCTTCTGGTCCTGGTAGGGCGGAGCCTGTGAATCCCCGGGCAGAGTAAACAAGGAGGAGGTGGAGGCAGTCCATGGTGGTTCCCAAATTCCCCTGTGGTTCTACACACACACACATATACATACATACACACACACACATACATACATACACACACACATATACACACACACACACATACACGCGCACACACGCACAATTGAATAAAAAAAAATCATTGAGGGCTGGAGAGGTGGCTCAGGGGTTAAGCCTCCGCCTTGCAGGCGGAAGGTCCCGAGTTCGGATCCCAGATCCCACGTATAGACGCCAGACGGAAGCGGGGGCGGCCTGCGCTTCTGGTCCTGGTAGGGCGGAGCCTGTGAATCCCGGGGCAGAAGGAGGTGGAGGCGTCCATGGTGGTTCGCAAATTCGTCCGTGGTTCTACACACACATACACACACACACAGACACGCGCGCGCACATACACACAGTTGAATAAATAATAATAATAAAAAAAAAATTAAAAAAAAATCATTGAGGAATTATTAAAATGAAAATAAAGTAGAATCTAACTGCATTCAAATTATAAATATAATTTATTTTTCATATTAATCTGAAACATAATTTCCCATTCCATAATTGTATTTCTTAACAATTTATAAACCTAAGATTCCCGTGTTTAGTTTTAAATGTGGTGGAGTAAAGTATTACTTTTATATATTTATAAGACTAAAATAAAGGGGCTGGAGAGGTGGCTCAGGGGTTAAGCCTCCGCCTTACAGGCGGAAGGTCCTGAGTTCGGATCCCAGATCCCACGTATAGACGCCAGGCGGAAGCGGGGGCGGCCTGCGCTTCTGGTCCTGGTAGGGCGGAGCCTGTGAATCCCGGGGCAGAAGGAGGTGGAGACGTCCATGGTGGTTCGCGAATTCGTCCGTGGTTCTACACATACACACACACACACACACACACACACACGCACATGCGCACAGTTGAATAAATAATAATAATAATAAAAAGCCTAAAATAAATAATTTTCTGGAAACTGGACTGAAGATCCTTAAGTTGCCCTGGTGAGAAGTGAGGAGATAAGGACAATGTCTGCAGAGGTGGGTTTCATGTGCCTCCTGTCCATTGGCAAAAGTGGTCATCTTGTCCTCTAGCCTATCTTGTATTTCTAACTTCCTCTATCTAGCTAAAAGATGCTATTGCAGCTTATATTTAAAATTTTTGTTTGTTAAATAGAAAGGATGTATTAGTTTAGATGGAGTTTTTCTGACAGAATTTAAAATTAAATCTATACTCACTGGGTCTTCTAAGTAAATAAGAATTATAAAGACTCTTAAATATGTTATATTTTCCAAGATGTAAAGGTAAAAACAAAATTATAGTTTTAGAACTCATTCTAAATATCATATCCACTGAATCTGCAGTTGATTCATTGGAAAGTTTGGCATCGTGGGAGTCACACAGGTATTACAGAACAAGGTCTTTTGTATTCCAGGATATACCCAGGAGGAGAAGATAGAGATTGCACATAGGCATCTCATTCCGAAGCAGTTGGAACTACACGGATTGAGTCCTCAGCAGATTCAGATACCTCAGGTCACTACTCTTGCCATCATTACCAGGTTGGTCATCCATCTTGAAGACAAGATGGACGTCTGTGCACTGAAGAGATTTTTAACTAAAGTCCCATAATATCTGTTTCTCTTTCTCTAGCAGTTTACCACAAAGTGTTGCCATAGCTATTTGATTAACCCAGGGCTCTATATGAGGAATAAATTTGTAGAGGAGCCATATGGAACATATTTTGGCAAAGGACCTTCACTAAGTCTAAATTTTTCCTTTGCCACATTAGCAATTCAAAGGACTAATTTAATGTATTAAGAACCAAATATATAGGAAATGCACAGACACATTTTATGCATAGCATCTTGAAAACTTGTGACAAGCTACTACTTTTAGACATCCACATTTTCTTTTCTTCTTTGTAAGAGATTTTAAAAGATCCTCAGAGTTTTGATATTCAAAATTAACACTGGAAAGTAGAGAGGTACTTTCCCAAATTTGCTGTCAAATGTTTAATCCAATGGCAAGCACTACATACATTATCCAAATCCAAGTTAGACAAGCTTATAGATTGTGTGTTTGGATGATAATGATACCCTATTGAGAATTTATGTCTGCCATAGCCTTTTCTGGATCACTGTTGCATATCAGTTGCATCAGCCAGCAAGTCATGCCAGGCTGCCAGCATGCCAATGCCCTTTCCTAGTACTCTTGTTTTCAAGAATTGTGAAATTGTTCTCAATGTTTGGCCTTTTAAATCATGTCAACTTTTTTTGGGTCTGTTTAGTTATGTATAAAAAGAGAGACTAAGTCTGACCTGAGAGTTCCTTTTTTTAACTTGTTTTGCAATGTACTGTGTAGACAATGCCAGAATAAATAAATTGGGTGATTATCCAACATCTTCCATCAATATCATTATTCCAGATAACACCTGTGATGACTTTGGATAACTTCTAACAAGGTACTTAAATTTTCACAAAATGGCAGTAATAAAGAAAATAATGTAGCTTGTCTGACTCTGAGTTATGATTCTAAAAAGATATCATTATTTCTAGCTCCCAATTATTGTCTAAAGAATTATTTCACTTTTATATGCTCTTTCACTCATTGAAATGTCAGTTCTTAAGAACTATGGACATTGGGAACTTATCCAAGCAGTTTTACTAGTTGTAATGCTTAAAAACAACAACTATTACAGTGCACTGCTGTTCCAAGCAAGCTTTAGGTATTGAGTGAATTACCAGATGTAATATGTAGAATATCAAAATCAGATGTTTTCATCTCTTAGGGTATGTTACAGACATGAACTCTTAATGTTCTTGTCTTGCTCACTTCTGCCTTCTAGTTCTCAGTGTTTACTGATCATTACTTTTTGGTAAGATTTTAATTTTTCATAGATCCTTTTGTATTCACTGTCATATAAATTTGTACTTCTGCCGTAAAGCAACATTTGAAATCTAAGTATAGCCCCTCTGAAATGAATAGAATACAGTCATTTGTATACACCATAAGCAAATCTCTTTTAAGCTAATTAACACTAACCATACCAAGACAGAGGAACAGCCTGACTGTTCTTCAGCAGACAAATGTCCAAAGAAAAATTCCACATACATAGTAGAATTTTTTCAGATGGAAAGAAGAATGTAATTATGCCATATGGAAGAAAGTGAATAAGAAATTGTTAATGTTACATGAAATAAATCAGACTTGGATGACAAATCTCAAGTTTTCTCTTGTATACAAAATTTAGATTTATGTTCACACACACACTCTCATAAATCTAAATTTTGTTAATTATCAACTAAATACCTAGAAGGTCAGTCTCTGCACATACTTGTGGGAGAATATCTAGATTAATGATAGCCTTTGAGAATATCTGTGAGAAATTATCAACATTAGTTGATGTGAGAAAACTCATTAATTGTGAGTTAGACCGTTCTCTATAGAGGGAATCTTGGGTTGCACATAATAGAGAAATCAAACTGAACACTAGCATTCATTACTGTGGATATGATGGGCCAACTCCCTCAAGCTCCTGCCACTGTGGCTTCCCTTTCTCCTTCGAGTTGCTTTTGTCAGGGATTTTATCAGAGCAGTTGAAGAGATTGGCGGCTGAGAATAGTGGGGCAGTAAACACGGAGGCACAGGTACTTTGTGGTATTCTTAGAGCCCAGGATGGGAGAGCTGTGCCATTTGGTAGTTGTGTTTTCAGTCTTCTCTGATTTCCATAACATGTGCAGTGATCGTTCCTTTTCCCACATCCTCTCGTTATTTACTGTTCTCTTGATGACACCCTTTCTGATTGAGGGAATCTCGAGCAGCTTTCATCTGCTTTGCCATGATGACGTTTAACTCCCTTTCAAATCTTTATTGCCCATTTATATTCTTTGTTTGAGGATTGTGTATAAGCTCATTTGTTAGTTGGATGATTTAAGGGGCTGTTTGTATGGTTCTTTCAGCAGGTTGTTTGTTTTGAGATTGTTCAGGCTGACCTCACGAGCATGATTTTGAACTCTTCACCCTCCTACTTCTACTTCCCAAGTGCTAGGATTATAGGTGTGCACCACCATGCTTGGCTTCTTTTGGAAGTTTTTTTTAAATATATTTTTTAAATTTCTTTATAAATTCTAGCTATCAATTCCCTGCCTGATATATAATTGGCAACAATTTTCCCTCATTCTGTATGCGGTGTCACCATTCAGTTGTCTCCTTTACTATATGAAAACTATAATTTCATGAACGTAGCCTCCAGTTTCATTCTTCCGTACATGGATATCCAGTTTATCATTTTTTGAAAAGACCTTTTTAAAATATTATAAAAAGCTATATTGAGTTATTTTATAAGTTGGTTTGTTATTTTCAAGATACCTGTTTTCTTTCTTAATAAAATTATATAATGTGGATTTTCTTATTTACCTCTAACCCCTTTGACTGAAATGATTTTAACTTATGGTATTTAGACAACAGGTTTTTTTAATTTTTTAAATTTTTTTACTAGTTTTATAAGCATATACTTATCCCTGCTTCCCTCCAACTTCCTTTGCATCCCCCCTTCCCTCCCTTCATCAATCCATCTCACTCCCTCCCACTCTCTTGCCTGTCCACTTTTATGAGCCCCAGGGTTCCCTCTGGCTTGTCTACTCCTGTGGGAGTTCAGGCTTCTGTGGCCAAGTAACCCCTCCTCAGGCCACCCCATTGATAGGGGCGTTCCCCTCACTCATTCAGCCCTAGTCACCAAGGTTTCCAGTACATATAATTATCTCTCCTGAGCTCCTCACTTGGGGGCATATTGGTATGTCAGTCTTCATGTAGGTCTGATAAGGACAAGTCTCATTGCAGTAAGTTCCTGAGTACAGCAGCCCTGCCTTTAATAAAGTATATTGTCCTATTGGTGGACCTTCCCATCTTTAGACTCTTAGACAACAGTTTTTTTTCTTCTTGTTCTCACAATTTTATTGGTACTAGGAATGAAACCTGGAACCTCTCACTTGATAGTCAAGTGTTATACCTTGCATTCTTTTACTTTTTATTGAGTTAACATCTGACTAAGTTATCTAGAATAGCCTTGAACTCAAGTCTCTAACCATGTAAGTCCTGAATTTAAGATTTATCTGCTTTAACAAAGCTTTGTAGGCCTGTACCGCCAGCCCGACTGCTCACAACCTTTAAAATATGTTTCCTTAAAGTCTACAATGTATCTGTTTGCTGAATCAAATCTCATTTTTCAGCTCTAGCAACATTCTCTATCTGATGCTGCCCATTCTAATCCCTCCAAAGCTGTATGACCAAAAATCATTGTGCTATACACATGGCTTATGGAAAGACTTATGGGATATGTTGTTGCTTTTATGCTTTTTAGGTAGTTGTGCTAAACTATATGTAAAGTCTTACTCAAAATCACATGAAAATACACTTTGTCACTAGGTGATTAGCACAGGGAAAAACTAAATTCTTACCTCAGATTCTTTTTGTGGTAGTTTAAAAAGTGTAATTTCTCAGGCTGGAGAGATGGCTCAGGGTTTAAAAGCCTTTCCCTCCCAAGGAAAAGAACCTGAGTTCAGATTGCTAATCCCTCATAAAAATGCTAGCCAGATATCACAGTGGCCTGTATAATTTCCAGCCTCATGGACAAAGCCTGGGAAATCCCAGAGCAAAGTAATAAGGAGATAGAGCAATCCAGGATGATTCCTGATATCATCCTAGGGCCACAGGCACACACACTCAAGTGCCCTTTTGTACACCACCACCCCACCCACCCCCACACACACGCATGCATTAAAAAAATAAAAAGTTCAATTTCTCTGATTCATTTCTGGTTTTTTGAGACAGGTCAGCTTCAAAATACATAGCCAAGGAAAAGCTTGAACTCCTAATTCTCCTGTCTCTGTGTGTCACTGTACTCTTTTCAGTTTTTCTGATTCTTTCAGTAATATTTCAAGTACCATAAATTGAGAATCATACTACATTTAAAAATTACATTCAGTAAGCCTTTTAACCTATGAAGACATAAATAGTATATACTAAAAATTTTGTCTTGGGCATATAAATTGAATAGTCAAAGGTCTATTTTTAAGTATAAGGCAAAAATGTGAGATAATCTATATGAAGGGAAAAGGTGTGGCTTAAAATAATTCTGAATAATTGTAAAATGGCAATATTTTAATAAAACGTGCTAAATGTACCAGTGATTTAGAAAAAGTAATCTTTCAGATATGCATGATTTCTTTAGTGGAAAGATTACTTGTCTTTTACTTATTTTTATAGGTGACGTTTATCTAAAAGTAAAATCATTTTCTTTAATGACAGGTATACCAGAGAAGCAGGAGTTCGTTCTCTGGACAGAAAGTTTGGAGCCATTTGTCGAGCTGTTGCTGTGAAAGTTGCAGAAGGCCTGCATAAGGAAACCAAGCTAGACCGTGCTAATGCGACTGACGGAGAAGGTTTGTAGTTTTGTCCTGGTGCTCTGAACCTGGGAGCCAGAGTGAAAGGTACAGTTAGTTGTATACAGACAGAAGAGGGTACTGAATAAAGTTTGACATGGTGTATCAAAAAGATTCCATTTCACACATAGCCAAGTTATAACTGGAATAATATTCAGTATTAGTACTTTAAGAATATACAACAGTAACTGTCTTCAGATTTGTAACAATGGTTCAACTTTATACATAGGCCTGCATTCTTTTGTTTTGCTGACTGAGGCAGTTGCTACTAAATCCTTGAATAATTTATAATATATAAAGTTGTTACAAGCTGAGAGAAGTGGTACATAATCCCAGTTAGCACTCAGGAATACTTTGCTATCCAAAGAAAATATTTAAACTTCTTGTCCCAGAACATCACTCTGTATTGTTTTGTGATGCATTAAAATTGGCTTTAGTAAACATGACTTTCAGTAGCAACTGAAAATTGCTCTCATAGTAAACAGATTTATTTATTAGATATTCTGCCATTTCTAAAACTTTGAGGATGGAGTTAGAGGAATGCATCAGTGTGAGCTTCATGCATGTGCAGCATTAGCACCAACGAGTATGTGTTGACATGATCTTCTAGACTGTGTTTCCACTTTGCCATGAACCTCACTGGTTTAATTTTCTCTTGTTTGATGAATTGGAAATGTTTATTATCCTCAGTATGTAGAGTAGAAATATTGACCTCTATTTCATATTCAAAATGTTGCAGGTTTTGTTTGTTATTCCTCCTGTGGTTTGTGTCCCTCAGTGCAATAGTGTTGAGATGCGGGACCTTTAGCAGATGATTAGGGACTGGGAATGCAGCTCAGTGATAGGATACCTGCCCAGAATGCGTAAGACCCTAGGTTCTGTTCTCAGCATTGAAAAAAAAGTGATCAGGTCTTGAAGATTCCACCTTCATGAGTAGGTTAATATGTTATCTTGGGGAAGTGGGTTAATTATCACAGTATTAGATTTCAGATACAAAATTTCCTTCTCCCTCTCCCATGATTTCTCCTGCCATGTTTTCTTTCCTGCTGTGGTATGATGTTGTACGAGGGCCTTCCTTATATGCAGCACTTCTAGCTTAAGCTTAGCTTCCAGAATCCATTTCTGTTTAGTTTAAATTTCTGTTTAAAATAAGTTATCCAGTCCGTGGTATTGTCATAGCAGTATAGAACAAACGAGGACAGTTTCTCTTATCCATACATTTAGGACACCCCAAATTCCTGAGCCTTTATGGGATTTCTGTTTGTTGTTGATGACCTTTCCCTACCGTGCAGATGGAGAGGTTTCTGCTTTCTCCAATCTGTTAGATTTTTAATATCTTTTTTTGGGTGTATATACTTTTTGCTTTGCAAAATTTTGTTAGCATCTCATATCCATTATTGCCTTTCACATTCTTTTTGTTCTTGCAGGTTTATCCTTTTGCATTTCTGTCATTTTAATAGAGAAATTTGGTACAATTTAGTAAAGGAATTACAAACACATGTTCAGACTACTCTTTGTAGAACTGAATTAAAAAAAAAAAAACAAAAAACATGCTAGGTAAGGTAAATGCTTTTCAGAAATAAATTGCCAGGGCTGGAGAGGTGGCTCAGGGTTAAGCCTCTGCCTTGCAGGCCGAAGGTCCTGAGTTCGGATCCTAGACCCCACGTATAGATGCCGGGCGGAAGTGGGGGCGGCCTGCGTTTCTGGTCCTGGTAGGGCGGAGCCTGTGAATCCCGAGGCAGAGTAAACAAAGAGGAGGTGAAGACGTCCATGGTGTTTCCCGAATTCGCCCGTGGTTCTACATACACACACATACATACACATGCGTACACACACACAATTGAATAAATAATAATAAAAAAATTTAAAAAAGAAATAAATTGCCATTTCAGCAGACAGTGACCACGAAACAAGGCATTGTTCTTTCTCTTCCCTTCGCACATAAGGCATAGATTCACTTGCTTCTGATTTCCCCCCTTTGTATTCTTACTCTCCTCCCTTTGTGTGTCATCTAAGCCTTCATCTTTTTGTTCTTCTCCACAATATAATAGAAAGCAGAAGATAAAAGTGAATTCATTTAACACATTTCATATAACTCATTTTCAGAATTACCTTTAAAATTTAGAGGGTTCTTTTCTGAATTTATAATATATTCTTAAGGATGTATGTCAAAGAGAAGTTTCTCTTGATATAACACATTGTTTAATGTTTATACATACATACATTAGCAAATTTCTAATTAATCCCGGCACTCATATTATCTGCTTACAAACAACAGTTTCAAGAATGTGTTCAAACAGTTTACAAAAAAATACTGTGAGCATACAGTTTTTAGACATAACATTTTCAGGGCCACAGAGATGGCTCAGGGGTTAAACCTCTGCCTCAAAAGCAGAAGGACCTGAGTTCAGATCCTGGATCATGTAAAAAATGCCCAGCAGAAATGTCAGTGGCCTGCATTCTAATGCTAGAAGGTAGAGCCTGGGGAACTCCAGAGTACACAAATAGGAGGTAGAACAGTCCAGGATGATTCCCAAAGTCACACTTGGGCCTCTATAAGCACACATAGTGTCATTTAGTACACACACACACACACACACACACACACACACACTTTTTTTAAATATATTTTTAAAAAGATAACATTTTCTGATGATTTTCCTTAATCACAAACCATCTCCTACATGATCATGTAGCTAAGTAAAATTAAATAACCACCCAGGCCACTCAAATGAATAGTTAGGAACACATTTGTATTACGAGGATAGTTTTGATTGTAGAATTTTTCAGAAGCTTGGATATGTCCTTTTTAAATTTTATTTTGCTAGTTTTACAAGCATTTTGAGTATTTATCCCTGTTTCCCTCCATTCCCCCCTCCCTCCTGTCTTCCTCTTTTCCCTTCTTCAATCTGTCCCACTCCCTCCTACCACCCCGCCTGGCTATTTCTATGGACCCTAAGGTTCCCTCGGGCTTGTCTACTCTTGTGGGAATTCAGGCCTCTGTGGCATATCAGTGGCCCCTCTTTGGGCCATCCAACTGATAGGGGCGTTTCCCTTCATTCATCCAGCTTTAGTCCCTAAAGTTTCCACTGTATGTTCTAATCCCTCTTGAGTTCCTTTATAGTCTTATAAGGGCATATTGGTATGTCAGTCATTATGCAAGTCTGGTAAGGACAAGTCTCGCTACAGCGAGATGCAGCAATCCTTCCTTGAGTGGAATGTCTTGTCCAACACTGAACCTTCCCATCTTTAGGTTCTTAAAAATCTCACTGTCCCTCTTCCACAAGGTTCCCTAAGCCTTAGGATTGGGAGAGATTAGGTTGGCCTGATTCTGGGTGAGTTTTGCCGGGTTGCTGGAACTCTGCATTATGGCGGCCATTGTCCACGTCACTGCTCTTCGGCATTAGATAGGTCTTGAAGTGGTTCTAATAGCATAAGACACACTCGAATTACTGCCAATGACTGTCCTCAGACTTAGTAGAAAAATGATAAGGAATTTTGAAATAGTGTTTATAACCTCAAAAAAAAAAAAGCCAAAAGAAACATTTCTATTAGTCTATATCAGGTTTTTGTAATTCAGTTGAATTCAAATGAAGCTGAACTGAAAGTTTTTTATTAAGAAATTTTATTTAAAATAAAAACATAAAAGAAAATAGTTTAGAAATGTCAGCTAATGCAATTGAGGAGTTATTTTTAATGTTAGAAATAATGCTGGGCTTAAAGTTACTGCCAGGAAGAAAAGTAACTTCAGGCCACAAGCTTCAAAACAGGCAGAAAGTGCCAGTGTTCTGAACAAGCCTTCTGGAGCAGACCCAGGAGCTGTGGTCTGTGAACAGCTGTCTTTGTACTTGTGGGAATCCTTACAGTTCAACTGACCAGATCAAAACAAGGAGTTCAGGAGGCAGGAGAGGTTATAGCTGACTGGTGTCAGATGAGGAATAAGCATGGGAGATTTCATAATAGTAATACTACCCGATAGCTGTTTTCTTCTCTTTTTCAAGTGGTATTATTAGGATATTCAGAATTGCTCTTTTCCTTCCTGGAGTTAATTAAAGGGTTGAGGAATAAACGTATATGCCTAAAGTTTTAGTCTACCATTTGCCCTCCTTTTGCTAACACAAATATTCATTGTATTCATTTTTATGTATTTTGATGTTTCTCAGTAGAGTTATACAAGTGTCTTCTTGTTCATTTGTGTGTCTTACATGTCCACTTAAATATTTGGTAAGATTTTTTCCTCAGAAGCTCTGCCTAATTGACAATTGGCCAGTTTCATTCAGCAGTTCTCTTTTTTAGATTCTCCAGCAAATACTTCGCCTGACTAGTTGGACTCTGGGAATAGACACATCAGACAAAAACATATGACTTGTTATTATCTATTTGTATTTATTTATTTGCAGTGCTAGAGACTGTACCTATACCCTGTGCATGCTAGACATTGAGCCGCATCCCTACTTTCTTTTCCATGTCTTACTCTGAGGCAGGGTCTCACTGAGTTGCCAAGGCAGACTTTGACTTGCAAAGCTCCCCTTCAGCCTCCTGAGCAGTGGGATTACTACCTGGTCTGATGGATTTTTTTTGCATCTGTTCAACTTAAGATTTCCTGACCTTTTGGAATTTGTGCACTAAATTCTTTCAATTTTTTTTAAAAATTGACTTTTGTCTCTTCAAATATTCTTTACATTTTTCCATCTTTATCTGGGACTTTTGAATCCCAGACTTAATACTTTATACCTTCTTTTACCCTCTATTCTATTTTACTTTTCATTGATTTTTGTCTGTACTTAAGTTTGTATATTTTTGTGCACCCCCGTTCCAGTTTATTTCTGCTGACTTGGACTATTCAAACCTACTGGGAGAAAGTGGAGGTTCCTTGATAAAGAAAGCTAACAGAAGATGACCTTAAAAAATATTAGAACAGAGAGTTGTTTGGTCATAGGTCATGGTTTGACTTTAAGGTAGGAGAGCATCCGAGTGGATGATAGTTTCAACATGTGGATCTGGAGCCTCCAGTGAATTTTCTCCCACATCTAGAATCCACAAAGCCCCTGGAACCACACAGGCTTCTAACCTTTATGGCTTTTTACGAGTGTGACAGAAAGTTTTACCTCACGTGACACAGTGAGGCCTAATGGCCTATGTACCAGGAGTCAGGACGGTATGATGAAGACCAGCTATTATTTAAGTTGTCTGGGTCCTTGGCCTTGAGGAGGGAGGTTGGACGCGCTCACAGTTGCAAGTGAGAGATAGGAGATAGAGGTAGGAGAAAGGCAGAAGGGAGGAAGAGAAGCTATAGGGAGCCGTTCTGATTTCTGGGAGGAGCAGCTAGAAGGTCTATAATCTAACACCTATAAAATTATTTTCAAAAATTGTTTTTCACTTTTTTAAACTGTATGTGTTTGTATACATAGGCACACTACTGCCATAGTGCACCTGTGGAGGTCAAAGAGTCATTCTGAATTATGATAATGTTCAGTTCTAGCCCATCTCCCCCTAATGAAGGAGAGGAAAAACACATATACATACATGTATATACATGCATATATATGTATAAACTTTGGGAGTATAACTCAACGGTAGAATATGCCAAACCCAACATGGAAAAGGAAGAAAGGAGGACTTAGCTTTGTAACTTTAGGCTACCACTTGCCATATAATTTACTGTTATAAAGTCTAGTCTGGGGGCAGTGAGATCGCTCCAAAGGTCAGTACACTTGTCACACCAGCCTGACAACCTTAGTGTGATCCCTGGAAACCACTGATGGAAGAAGAGAATCAAGTCCCAAAAGTTGTCCTCTAACTATGCAATCGTGTATTCTTACACTCTCTCACCACACACACACACACACACACACACACACACACACACACACACACACACAAGATAAATCAATAAAGTCTCTTGTTTGACCCAACAAACACTCTTCCCTACCTCTTCCATTCAGTTTGCAGATTCATCTTTGAACTTGACCAGTTCACAGGAAGGTAGGAGCTGTTTTTTTGAAAGAAAGGGCTAGTGGTTGTGTGCCGTGGGTACCTAAAGAACAGGATTTGCTGTCCATGAAAGCAGGCCTGTTCTCTTATAATAAACTCCCTAAGCCTTCTACTGACCACACTGTGCTGGACTGACTAGTCTGTTTCATTCGCCAACAGTCTTGGTAATTCAATCTAGATCTCATTTTGCCCAAGTTGTATTTTGACATACATTATTTCTCTGGTGTATTGATAACCTTTTGTAGGATAGAGAACTTAGCCTAAAGTAGATACTGTATCTTAATCTCCTTGATCCATCCTTTCTAGACAATTTCACAGTTAAAAATGCAGCAGAATGCAAGATTTGAATTTCACAACACTGATTTGCACTCATTCACTTTAATTCTCCCAGGTAACCCTAGCCTTGTCTGTAAGGAAGAATGTGGTGGGCAAAGGGATGGACTGAACACATGTACCAAGTTAGGTCCAGACCCTTCAGGGAGTTCTGCTTGGCTCACTGGTTGTCTCTCCGGATCCAGTGCTGCAGGAAGGAGTCAGTCCTCCGATGGGCTGCTGTCAGAGTTCTTTGTTGTAGTTTTCTGCTATTGACTTCTCAAGCCAAAAACATGCCCCCCCCAAAACAATAAATTGCTGGGCCTGGTTGCTGAGGCAGGGGGATGGTAAGTTTGAGGCCAACCTGTGGTACAAGATAAGTATGATAGTTAATCCTGGCAGTTGCTCTAGAATTCTGAAGAAATCTTAAGATTGAGTTGTTACTATAGAGTAGAAACTTCTGTGACATAGAAGCAATAAATAAGAACAGCTATACTGTCCCAGGGATGGGGAGCTGGTAAGACCCACAGAAAGCTTTTAGCTTCTTTCAGTAAAAATTGAAACAGCATTCATTTTTCAGCTTTCACTGTGGATTTTGTTCTTTGGGGACATGAAATTTTTCTTGGCTGTTTTTAGTGAAGTGAAAGGAATTGGAACATTTCCTATTACTTGGTTAAAATTCCTCAAACCTTTTAACATAAATTCTGTGTTTTTGTTCTGAGTTGGAGTTAGAAATAAAAATGGAATAATTTTTGTGGCTGACTCTGAACCATAAAAACCACAGATCACATGCTTTGGCTGTTTATTTTGTATATAATACTAGAAGTAAGATTTAGTTTTTAAAGAAATACCTGGGTCTGATGTTAAGAATTGTGACAAGTCACAGGTTTTACTTTATTATGGGGGCTGGGTTAAAACTGTCTTCCATTTTCCTAAACTTTAGGTAGTACCACTTTAAAATCCATGTATTTCTATTAAGTTTAGATACTGAAAAACTGTAGCAGGTTAATAGTCATCACAATCTGATCAGAAGAGCATTGTAAGCCAACATCATTGTTTCTTTATGCTTTTGTAATCTATCACATGGGAACTGATTTCTTATCTAGACCCAAGTTATACAGACAGGGCTTGCAAGTGAATTCTCCTTTACATTTTCAATGTTCACAAGTCTTTCTCCCTCCTGTATAATTGCCAAGTGACTGAGGTTACTGTCAAGGAATATGGATTTCAGAAAGACTTGGGTTTTCAAGATACCTGGCTTACTGGTACTAAAAGCTTTGGGGATTCTGTTGCTTTCTACAAGCTAGGATTATAAAAGTTGGGCCTAGCATTGAGACCTTCTGTAGTAAATCCTTTGCATTTGGCAGGGATACAAAACAGTATCTAAACATCCAAAATCAGATTGATGTTCTAAAGCTGAAGGGTAAATATGTTATTCAGATCTGCCGATATCATAAAAATGCACTAAATATCCCCTTACATATCTGATGCTTGTACTTATTTACCAATTATTCCCTCATCAGTACTGACTTAGGGGAAAATTGTTTGTGTGTACATGCAGATGAGAAGGAAAGTACATATAGAAAGAAATGTATTTACATATAATAGAAGCTGGGTACTTATAATTTAAGCTCTGTTTTCAGACAGGAAAATACATTATCAAATAATTGTAAAGTCATTTTCCATTTAAGGACATATAGGAAGATGTTTTAGCCTATGGATGTCATTGTACATAATCAAAGCCAGCCTTTTTAAGTGACAAGAATATTTAGGGTATAGATTTAGGGCTCTGAAGCTTAAATAATTTTCTAAGGGGCTGATAAAATGTGAAGATGCTGCACACAAACCATTGCTGCAGTCATTCTTTGCTGCCATGACACAAGGCTCATACATAACTTAGGGGATAAAATGTTATCTATTTAGCTATAGTTGGTTCCAGAAGGGATATAGTCCACTATGGTGGTAATTACATAGCAGAAGGCATAGCTAGAGGCAAAAGTAGAAGGCTGTTGAGATCATAGTAGCAGGAAGTAGAGTCAAGTTACAGAACCTCAAAACCCTCTCCTATGACATGCCTTCCTCCAGCAAGGTTATACCTCTTAAAGATGCTTCAACCTTTCAACATTAACACCAGCTAAGGTGGCAATACATGAGCCTGTGGGGAGGAGCTCACATCCAAACCAAGATATCTAGAACATGAGTTTGATCCCAGAGCCCATATTCATGCTATAGCACTTTGGTTTCTCTCTGCGTGCGCTCGCTCTTTCTCTCTCTCTCTCCCCCTCTCCTTTTTCCTTCCCTCCCTTCCCCTCTCTCTCTCTTCTCTGTCATTCTACTCCCTCTTTCAAGTAAATAAAATATTTTAAAGTAATAAAAATAGATTAAGATCCAAATCTGAGAATATTTTCTGAATCTCCATTGTGGAAAGTAAAATTTGTTTAGATAATGTCTGAAACTCCCTGAGGACAGAAGACTCATTTGTCTGGTAATGTACACAGTATCATGTCTTGAACTCAGGACATTGATTCATTTACTCAGTGAGTCCACTTGCATTTCTGAGTACTTAATATAGCTATGTTACAAATCAGACTGCAGGTCTGATAATAACTGAATAATGAGAACTTTTAACAAACTCTTGGATCTATTAGGGGGAAGAAGATATAGAGAGAAATAATTGTTATTGGTGTATATTCAATGTATATAATAATATTAGGTTTCATAAAAACAGCTTTTTTTCCAAGTACATCATGAGCATATTTAGTACCCCTGCCATCTCTTTTCCTGTTCCCCACCCCTCTTTCTGTAGGGAACAATGATACAGTGGTGAATGTACAGGTATCTCTGTGATCGTGCTGACTTAGACTCCTCTGGTTACACAGCTGGGTCATGCTGACTTAGAATCCTCTGGGTATACAACTGGCTCATATGGTGCCAGACTGACTTAGAATCCTCTGGTGTACAGCTGGGCCATGTAGTGCCATCCAATTTAGAATCCTGTTCCAATTTAGAATCCTCTAGGTATATAGCTGGGTCATGTGGTAGTTCTCTTTTTAGTTCTTGGAGGAATGTCCATAATAGCTGGACTAATTTCCATTTGTACCAGCATTAACTGAAGGATAAATGCTGTTTTTTAAGTTTGTGTTGGCAGACCTTTTTTTTTTTTCTTAGTAGATAACGTAACTTTTTTTCTTGATTTTGTGTATGTGTGTGTGTGTGTGTGTGTGTGTGTCAGAGGGCACTGTGTGTCCCTGTGGAGGACCAGTGGTGACTTCGGAAATCATCCTGGATTACTTCTGCCTCCTTTTTGTTTCACTCTGGGATTTCCCAGGCTCTTTCCACCAGGGCTGAAAGTGCAGACCACTGCCATTTCTGCCGGGTGTTTTTAACATAGGACTCGGAATCTGAACTCAGGACGTTCTGCTTGTGAGGCAGAGTCTTAACTCCTGAGCCATCTCTCTAGCCCACTTTACCACTACTTTAAACTTGTACTTGCTAATAGTTTACTGTAAAACTATGCTTTATCACACCAGAGAAGCTTCCTGTATCTCAGGAAACAAGTCTCATGCATTAGGTGTATATGTCAAGTGAATGTCCTATACCAGTTTATAAGTGCACTATGATGTCTATACCACAGTGAAATCTCAGAACACATCCCAGCCATTAATGCATGACTAAATAGAGCAGTGATTTAGAAAGATTGATTTGCAAGTAGTAAGTAAAATGGATAGTAGATGAACTAAGATAATAAATTAGTAGTCTTTCCATACTCTGAGTAGGAAGAATAATCATCATCTGTAAGGTTTCTACTGTGTGTATTAACTCAGTGACTCCTCTAATGAGCTTTCGAGACAGGTGTTATTTCAAAGTTCATCTGCAGAAACTAAGTCATCAATAACTACATAATTTGTCTAGTGTTCACCACTAGTAAGTGTTGTAGTCAAGATGCTAACAGAAGAAAGATTGCTTGAGTTCTGGTCTCAGCACCTCATCATGCTCTCATTACACATGCATCACATGTCCATTACCCCTTTGCAGTGATGGGAAGGGTAGCTTCTATTTACTGATTTTACATAGAGTCATCAACAGTCTGAAAAGGAAATGAGGAAAGCAATTCCATTTACAGTAGATCTACAAGAATTAGATGCTTAGAAATAAACCCAAGGAAGCGAAAGTCTATGTGCTGAGAATCATAAGAAAATTCCAAACAGTAAATAACAGTGACACTAAATAAATGAAAAAGTACTGCCATTCAGACAAGAAGAAAATGTAACGTTAGCATGTGAGGTTCTGCGCAATTCCTTTAAACTCCAATCACCTTAGTTTTGGTTTGGGTTTTGGTTTTGAAACAGGATTTCACTATCTTGATTTATAACTTGAGGTTGATCTCAAATTCACATTTCTCCCACTTCAGCCTCCTAACTGCTGGGATTATAGGTGTGTGCTACGCCTGGTTCCACCAGCCTTTTTTTTTTAATTTTTTTATTATTACTTCTTATTTATTCAATTGCGTGTGTGTGCGGTGTGTATGCATGTGTGCGCGTGTGTGTATGTATGTGTGTGTAGAACCACGGACGAATTGGGAACCACCATGGACGCCTCCACCTCCTCCTTGTTTACTCTGCCCGGGAATTTACAGACTCCGCCCTACCAGGACCAGAAACGCAGGCCGTCCCCGCTTCCACCCAGCGTCTAGGATCCGAACTCAGGACCTTTGGCCTGCAAGGCAGAGGCTTAAACCCTGAGCCACCTCTCCAGTCCCCCACCAGCCTTTTTTAAAAAAACTTAAAGACAGTTTTCAAATCACATGCAGTTGCAAGAACTAGATTGTCAGAAATCTTGGGGAAAAAGAACAAATGGTAGTTGTTTCTATCTTTTGGGGTGTGTATGTAAGTGCTACTGTGAGCGCTGAGTCCCCACTCTCAGTTCTTTCAGTTATTTTGCTGGATTATGTTCTAGCCTCTGTTGAACCTTTTGAAGAATTATGTTTTTGTGATTGCACACTTGCTGGCTTCAAACTTTACTACACTCTTACAGTAATTATCATAGTTAGATCCAGGTGTCAACTTGACAGTTGAGGGTTCAAACACTGGGCACATTTGTAGAGAATTAGTAGTTGAGTTAAGCCCAGAGCAAACCCTCAGGAGATTATCTAGTGGTTGGGGAAGGCTCAACTCATGGTGGGTGACACTAGTTCCCAGGCAGGTGAATAAAATGCAAGGAGCTGTTGGAGAGAGTTGACATCCTTGTGTATACTTGTCCAGACATGCTGATCTGGCAAGTAAGGATCGTCCCTCTCTTAGCTGTTAAGTGAAGATGACGTGACCAGTTCCCTCTGCCCTGGTGTTGGTGTAAATTCTTCTGCCAAGCTAGATAAACAACTGTAATCAGACTATCATAAGAGAATAAACTAGATGACAGGCAGAGCAGCCAACCCAGGATATACCAGATTACACATTCATTCATTAGTTTTTACTCATTTTCAAGTCTTTTATGGTTTTACCTGATGATAGTCACAGAAATGGGAATATATGTTGTTATTAGTTATGCTGATTATTTTTAGTCAGATAAATCCTCATGGAAGTCTTGGTGTGATGAAGCACTTGCCTAGCATGCATAGGAGCCTACCTTTGATTTCCAGCAGCACAAGAAACAAAATTACCCCTCTCCCCGTCTCTCCCTACTGAACTGAATCTTTCTGTGTGGTCCAGTGATCTTGCTGCCTCAGCTTCTCAAACTGATGGGATCAAAGATACACATACCTGTTCTCTAAATTTACACCAGCTCACCTTGCGTTGCCAGAGAACTTGTGAGCAACAGGTAGCTTTTCTACACTGAACAGTAGGTTGTGACAAAGGTCACTGAGGCCAGTCAGGAAGCCTGATATCTGTGATTGCCTCATCTCCCAGGCCCTTTCCTTAGGCACAAAATGGAGAATTGGGCCTACTCTTTGAATTTCCACACAACTTTTAGATGTCATGGTTCTATCCTGTGCTTCTTAAATTCCTGGTCCTTCCTGAATTCCTTAACTCATAAGTTAACATAGGTGTTATCTGGGAGCTGTGTTCTAAGGACATAGTGTTAGTAAGATATAAGCAGTAGCATTTCTTTTTTTTTAATTTTTTATTATTTATTCAATTGTGCGTGTGTATGCATGTGTACGCGTGTGTGTATGTATGTGTGTGTATGTATGTATGTGTGTATGTATGTATGTGTGTGTAGAACCACAGATGAATTTGGGAACCACCATGGACGCCTCCACCTCCTCCTTGTTTATTCTGCCTGGGGATTCACAGGCTCCGCCCTACCAGGACCAGAAACTCAGGCTGCCCCCGCTTCCGCCCGGCGTCTATATGTGGAGTCTAGGATCTGAACTCAGGACCTTCTGCCTGCAAGGCAGAGGCTTAACCCCTGAGCCACCTCTCCAGCCCCAAAGACTTTCTTTTTTTTTTTAATTTTTTATTATTTATTCAATTGTGAGTTTATGTTTGTGTGCGCATGTGTGTGTATGTATGAGTGTGTATGTATGTGTGTGTGTGTAGAACCACGGATGAATTCGGGAACTACCATGGACCACCTCCACCTCCTCGTTTACTCTGCCCCGGGATTCACAGGCTCCGCCCTACCAGGACCAGAAACGCAGGCCGCCCCCACTTCCACCCAGCGTCTATACATGGGGTTTAGGATCTGAACTCAGGACCTTCCGCCTGCAAGGCAGAGGCTTAACCCCTGAGCCACCTCTCCAGCCCCATAAACAGTAGCATTTCTGTGGAATAGGAACATGTTTGTCTGTGGTCTCTGTTGTTGGCTGTACTTAACAGTGTTCTTTCCCATCATTCCATCCTCCAACCCTACATAGCAGGCATTAAAAATCTGCTTTTTCAGGGTAGAAGAGATGGCTCAGGCGTTAAGACTCTGCCTCCCAAGCAAAAGGTCCTGAGTTCAGATCCCAAGTCCCACATAAAATGCCAGGCAGAAACAGTGGAGGTCTGTACTTCCGGCTCTGGTGCACAGAGCCTGATAAATCCCAAAGCAGAGCGAGAGAACGAGGGAGAGCAAGTGAGAGAGCCAGAGAGAGCAAGGGAGAGACAGAGAGAGCAAGGGAGAGACAGAGAGCGAGCAAGTGAGCCAGAGAGAGAGAGAGCAAGAGAGCGAGAGAGAGAGAGGAGAGAGAAGAAATCCAAGATGATTCCCTAAGTCACTCTTGGTCCTCCACAGGGATACACAGTGCCCTCTGATACATACAAATAATTTTTTTTAATCTGCTTTTTGTGAAAGAAACAATGTCACAATCTGTGAAAGGTTATGTCCCTAGAACACAAAGCTTAGCTTTTGAACTGAGGCCAGTGGGCTTGGAGAAGCAGAATATGAAAAGTAAGAAATGTAAGGGGCCAATGAAATAGCTCAGCAGGTAAGGCACCCACTCTCAAACCTGGCAACCTGATTTCTGAAAGTTGTCCTCTGGCCTCCACCCATGCACCATTGTCATGAATGTGTTCTCATTCTCTCTCTGTCTCTCTCTTTCTCTCTTTCTCTCTCTCTCTCTCTCTCTCTCTCTCTCTCTCTCTCTCTCTCTCTCTCACACACACACACACACACACACACACACAAATAAAATACTTATGTTAAAAAAGGAAGGAGGGAGGGAGGGAGAGAGGGAGGAAGGAAGGAGGAAGGAGGGACAGAGGGAGGGAGGGAGGGAGGGAGGGTGCCTAGAACTTCCATCCTGAGCAAGATGAATACCAACGTCCATTCCAGTGCCATCTGGCTAGGATCTGTAACCACCACATCCTGAGGGTTCCAGGTGGGCTTTCTACACTCTAGGCCTAACCTCACTGAGTAGATCACCTGCTTGGGTGGGTCACCTGTAGGAGATGCTGTTTTGCTGCAAAATTTATTTGAAAGACAATATTCTAGGTTTTAGAGAAAAATACTAGATTCTCCTGAGGAAAAAAGTTACTAGGCTTCCCTGAGGTTTTACACATGTGCCCCCTTTTTTCTTTACTCCTTTCTTTGTGTGTGTGTGTGTGTGTGTGTGTGTGTGTGTGTGTGTGTTGGGGCATTGTACATGCCTGTGGAGACCCAGGAGTGACATGTGTGTGTGTCTCTGTGTGTGTGTGTGTGTGTGTGTGTGTGTGTGTGTGTGGTGGGGCATTGTACATGCCTGTGGAGACCCAGGAGTGACTTCAGGAATCATCCGGAATTGCTCTACCTCCTTTTTGTGCTGCTCTGGGATTTTCCAGGCTCCACCTTCAAGGGCCTGAAGTGTATGCTGCTGCCATTTCTGCTGGATGTTTTTTTTTTTTTTTAAACATTTTTTATTATTATTTCCGCTCATACAAACGTAATAGGTAGACCAGTTCCCTCCCCCCTCCTCCTCCCCCTGAACCCCCTGCTCCCCCTCCCTCCCTCCCCATCTCCCAGTGCCTCCCTCCCAATTCCCAGAGAGTCCTTTATTGTGTATGCCTAACTCTCCTCTTGGTCCTCCTCTCCGATGACGTACAAGGACCCAGTGGCATTTCCCTGAACCCTTTCTCGTGTTCCCCTTAAGCATAGGAACACTACTGTGGCTGTCAATCCCTTGCCTCCAAGGATCTTGGTGCCTTTAGCCGATGCTAGACTTTGAGAGGTCAATAGTGTGTTGGACATTGCGCAGGGCATTCTGCTGGATGTTTTTAATGTGGGGTCTGGGATCCATACTCAGATCTTTCTGTTCTTAAGACAGAGACTTAACTAACCCCTGAGTCCATTTTGATCTTGAGCTTACTATCTACTGGAAGCTGACCTTGAACTTTTGTTCCTCAGTGATTTTCCTACATCAGCCTCCCAAATAGATCAATTTCTTTAAGTGGGGGGAAAAAGTAAAATGAAATTAAATTAGCTTTTTTATACTTCAATGTCCTTGCAATTGCTATTTAATGACACTTCATTAAATTAATACTTTTGGGCTGGAGAGATGGCTCAGGGGTTAAGACTCTGCCTGGAAAGCAGAAGGTCCTGAGTTCAGATCCCAAGTCTCATGTAAAAACACCAGGCAGAAACAGCTGTGTCCTGCACATCTGGCCCTGGTGGGCGGAGCCTGGGAAATCCCAGAGCAAAGCAAGGAGATAAAAGCAATCCAAGATGATTCCTGAAGAGTCATCCTTGGTCCTCCACAGGGACACACAGTGCCCACTGACACACTCACACACACACACACACACACACACACAAAATAAATAAAATTTAAAAATAAAGGTTATTTTAAAAAAATAAATAAATACTCTTGCTTTCACTATTATGCTTCTAAATTGTTTTAGAAACCATATCAGGAATACATAGAGTAGGGTACTAAGTTTTGAGTCTCTTTTTTTTTTTCTTACATTTATTTAGTTTACATAATTTCCAGCACTTGTATGATTGTGGTCAGAGTACCATCTGTCCCTGAGTAGAATTAGGTTCTAGAGAGCACTTAAGATCTTGTAACAGAAGAATTACAGAGTAAGAATATGTGGGATGGGACCTAGAAATTTATGTACAATAGAAGTACTATTCTAAGCTAATAGCATAGTTTAGTATCTCTTGTTAAATATACACAGGAACTCTCTAAAAGTGCTGTAATTATTCTGGATTTTATTCTGATTATAAAGCCAGAAACATGTCGGGGGACGGTGGGAGGCACATGCACATACACTGCGATGCTGTGTAAGATTTTATGCTGCTTTTCCCCCGGTTAAATTTTGCTTCAAAAGATCCTTTACATATTATCTCTTTTTTTCCTTTTCATATTATCTTAATATGCTTAGAAAATAATTTTAGTAATTGTGTCAAATTATCTGATATAGAAGGTCACAGGGTTTTCATTCTGTTTTGTTTTTGCTTTGCTTTGCTTTGTTTTGTTTGAGAAAGGATCTAATTGTGTAGTCCAGGCTGACCTCACATTACTATGTAACTCAGTCTGCCCTAAAATTTTCAGTGATTTTCCTGTATCAGCCTCCCAACCAGGTAACAGATATGCACCAGTAGACCCAGCATGGTAAGCTTTTGTTTCGCTTTGTTTTTTAAGAGAGTCTTGCTATGTAGCCTCGGCTAGTTTAGAACTCATGATCCTCCTGGCTTAAGCTCCTGTACATATAGTGATTTGTCAGATTAATATGCCATGATTTAAATATAGCAATGTTTCTAATTTATGGAAAGTCTGATTTTTGCTATAATATATCCTGTTTCTCTGACTGCTGTATCCTTACCGTTAGATTATTTTAAAACCGAAATTATGAAGCATTCAGTGCATTGTTAGATTGCTTTCCTGAATGATTAAAATAGTGGGTGTGAAATGAATATATATTCGTTTTCTTTAACATTGAAAACTGTTATTGTTTAAAGAACTAATAGTTCTTTATTTGTACTTTATTTTGGTAACATATGAAATAATTATTTTTTCATGCTTTTATGTAATTCATTGTTAAGAACTCCATTACCATCAAGAGAACATGTATTACTTTTCCCACTGCTGTTACAAGATGCCTAAGCATAAGCAACATAGTAAAGGAAGGGTTTACTGTGGCTCCCAGTGCGAGGGAACAAGTCCTGATGGACACATCAAGTTTTGGGAAACACGGGGCAGCTGATCACATTGCATCTGCAGTCAGAACCAGAGATAAGTACTGGCATGTAGCTGTCTTTCTCCTTTTTATTTAGTCTAGGAGTTCAGCCCATGACAATTATATTCAAAGAGGGTCTTCTCTCAGTTAAAACCTTTTTTGAAACACCTTAATAGACACACCCACAGTTATATTTATGGCGATTCTAACCCCAGTCAAATTGACATCCAAATGTATCACTTTAAATATTAACATTGTATCCTTAATCCCAAAAGTCTCATTTTCATCTCAGTTAAAAATGCATTTATATTATAGTGGCAAAAATAGTCATATATCTGGCTTATTGCTTCTTGATCATATTAATAAAATTTACATTAAAAAAGGGCTAGAGAGATGGCTCAGGGGTTAACACTCTGACTCGAAAGCAGAAGGTCCTGAGTTCAGATCCCAGGCCCCATGTAAAAATACCAGGCAGAAACAGCTGTGTCCTGCACTTCTGGCCCTGGTGGGCAGGGCCTGGGAAATCCCAGGGTGAAGCAAGAAGGAGGTGGAAGCAATCCAGGATAATTCCCAGAATCACCCTTGGTCCTCCACAGGGACACACAGTGCCCTCTCTCACATACAGGCATGCACACACACACACACAAAATAAAAATAATATATTAAAATAAGTATATAAATATACAATGTTAAATAACTGCAAGTATTATATGTTGCTTTTAAATGTATACAAATGCATTCATAGCATTATGAACATGATCGTAAAAGTTACATTTTTTAAGTACTTAAGCAAAAGTAAGTCCCAGCAATGCTCTGCACATAGCCCTGTTTGACTTTTTATATGGTTGCCAGAATTCAACCTCAGGTCTTCACATTTGCACAGCAAGTACCCTTACTCACCGAGTCATCTCCCCAGCCTATTACATTTTATTTTTGAGGCAGCCATACCAAGTTGCTAAGTCCACCCTTGAACTTGCTCTGTAGCACAGACTTGTGATTCCTGCCTCACGGCCTCTATTAAGAGTGCCAGTGCTGGATTATATAGTCCACTTTTACACTCTCCTGTGATTGTGATAAAATACTCTGAAAGAAGCAACTTAAGGAAGGAGGTTATTTGATTTAGGTTCCAGAGGGAACTGATAAAATTGTAGCCAAGAACACATGGTGGAAGGTACAGTAGCCAAACAGGTGACCATTTCATATTACAGCATCAAAGCAGGACTATCCAACTTCAAAGCCTGCTCCCATCAGCATACTTCCTCCAGCAAGGCTGTACTTCCTAAAGGTTCCATAACTTCTTGTTGTACGGAACTTTTCCTGGGGAGACACCACACAAATGTTTATCCATCCCAGATAGAAATTCAGCGACAGGGAAGAAGAGAAGTGGGAGAAAGACAGAGGCAGGGATAAGTACTTAGGAGGGAGGGGAGGGGAAGGGAGGGAAAGGAAGAGGAGGTAATGGAAGGGAAGGGGAGAGGAGGGAAGGAGAGGGGAAGGAAGGGGAGGGGAGGGAAGGGGGAGGGGAGGGGAGGGAAGGGGGAGGGGAAGGAAGGGAAGGGGGAGGGGAGGAAGGGAAGGGAGGAAGGGAAGGAAGGAAAGGAGGGGAGGAAGAAAGGAGGGGAGGAAGGAAGGAAGGAAGGAAGGAAGGAAGGAAGGAAGGGGAGGGAGGGAGGAAAGGAAGGAAGGAAAGGAAGGAAGGAAGGAAGGATAAATGAAATTCAATGACAGAGTAAAGTAATAATTACGCTAGCTAAGGTTTAACATAATGAACCAATGAGTTTATTTGGATTACTTACAGGAGTGAAGGTGAGGTTTGCCTACAGATGCATAGGTGATCCATCCCAAAGACAACTGGAAAGATGTGTTCATCCCTATGGATCACATGAGCCGTGGGAAACATTTCATAGTCAAACCATGACAGCCATAAGGCCTAACTTCAGATGTTGTCTTTTTGGGAAATATTTGTTTATAGACAGTCTCACTCCATAGTACAAGAAAGTGTGAAATTTACTATGTAGTCCATACTGAGCTCAGCCTTGTAGTAATTATCTTGCCTCAGCCTCCCAAATGCTGGGCTTACAACTGTAAGCTACCATATCCAAGTAACATGGTTCCTGATGCAAGACTGTTTTCAGGCACCTTTTTGACCTCTACCTGAGAAACTCATGAGTAACTCTATCTGGAATATCTTTCTTTTTTTATCAGCTCATTATTTTATTGTCTTTGTAACAGCATCTGTTTAGAACTGGATCACTTGGCCCTTTCACCTCTTGTCGCCTCCCAGTTCAAAATACTTGCATCTCTTCACTCAGGTCTGCAGTTGGGCTCAATACACTCCAGCCTCAGTACGATCTTCTTTGTCGTTTTAGCCTTTTTCCAGAAAATAGACTTGGCCTGCCTACCATACCCACTCTGCTTTCTGTCAGGACACCACTTCCTTGGGCACAGAGAACCCTTACTCTTATCTTGTGTCACTTTGTGGGGTTGGTGCTGCCACATTTCTTGCAGAAAGTCTGGCGACTTTTAGGAACGTTCACCATGTTTGCTCAGCGGAGAAAGAAAAAGGCTGGGCCAGAGATGGAAGTATACAGGAAGTGCCAGCTGCACCTCCTCACCTGGACTATCTTTCTAAGAAATTATAAATATTCGTTTTATATATATGCAGTTCTTTTATATATAAGTGTAAAGTTAATATAGATTAATTTTTGCAACTTTTTGACATGTGCTGAGTATAATGAATACATGTGATGCTAGTTTATACTTTTAATTTTAAGATTACATGTTAGAATATATATCAAAGTTATTTAACCATTATTGTATGGATGGAAATATAAAATGATGATAATAAAAAAAGGTTTAAGGATTAAATTAAAAAAAACATGGAAAAAGTGTTTGTGGAAAAAAAGGGTATAGTTAAAAAGAAGACAGGCAAGGTTGTCTTCTTTGTGGGGCAGAGTAGATCATTTAGTAAGTGAAGGCAGATGAACACAGCAATCTCAGATATCCCCTCGGAGCTTTTAAAAGTTTCATTCCTATACCTGCATCCCACAGATTTTTTTAAGTGAATATTTTGACACTCTTAACTCTTGGGTAACAACCACAGAGCCTTGTGCTAGCTCGAATTAAACTACTTCGTGAAAGAAAAGAAAAAGGGTGAATGTTCACGTGCTGGATAAATGCATTGAAAGACTGAACTACTGAAGTTCACTGTGCTTCCAACTGATGTTTACCACTAATGACTTTTCAAACCAGCAAGTCTCTTAAATGATTTTCTTCTCCCTCAGGTTGCAGAGAGCATGTCTTAGAAGATGCAAAACCTGAATCTCTCAGTGATGCTACAGACTTGGCCCTGCCGCCTGAAATGCCAATTCTGATCGATTTCCATGCTCTGAAAGACATCCTTGGGCCCCCACTATATGAAATGGAGGTGATCATTCTCAGGGAAAGTCGAGAGTTGGGGGTTTTCGGAAGTTTCCTCCTAAAATTGTAATCTTTCCTGTGTTTAAGAACTTACTGTGATCATGTGACTCTTGCAGAGAGCTAGAGACTCCAGTCATGTCCTCATCGGGGCAGTTAGGCCGACTGTACTGTCATGTAGCCCTGCTTGTGAGTGGTGCCTGGCTTTCTTCTTCAGAAGAAATCTTATCTTCCATTTGATTGAATATCTCTGTGCTGCAGAGGGTTTGGGAAGGAGGTGGGAACTCGGCCTGCTACCAACTGCATGAAAGCAGTGGTCTTGCTTTGCCACAGACTGGAGACACCTGTCAGGAACCGCTTCTCCTGTAGACGGTTCCTTTCCAGCTAAACCCATGTGCTGGTCTTGTTTCTGTCTTTTTCATCTTTCTTGTTTTTTTATCTCACAGCAGAAAACATAGCACTTAGAACTGAGTTGAAGTAGTGGCTAGATGCAGGTTGTAGAAACTAACAACCTTGGCTCTCAACTATTGAGGACATTTGATCTAACATGTACCTAAAATTGTTAAGATGTTTAGGGTGCTTCTACAGGTAAGTTCCTAGAAAGTTTGTGTTACAATACTGAATTCAGCTTTACAGTAAAGCTAATTTTTGTCAGTATAAAGGGAAAAAATTGCTAAAAAATAAGTCTGCTAGACCATACATTTTTTCCATCTAGCATTTGAAATCATTCCCTGTAGCAGTGGTTCTTTCCAAGTTCTTACAACTGAGGAGAGGACAAAGAGCCCCCAGACTCTTGTGTGCTTAAATGTCAATTAGTCATTAAAGCTAATGAACCTCCTCACAAAGCTCCCAGTTTTAAGAATAGAACTCATTTACTCTAGTCACTGAACTGGATTCAAGCAAAACAATCAACAAACTTATTTTGATTGTTCAAAATCTTAAGGATTTGAATTTTGAAACTGAGCAAAACCTTGGATGAAAAAAGTAAAACCTACTTTCTTCTGATAGAATCAGTGATTTTGTGAAAGAAGACATAAGAAAGTTCGATTCCTGTGTATCTTGTAACCTTTTTCTCTGCATATCAGTCCTTTAAGCATGCTTCGTTGTGTGAAATCCCTTTCTACTAGGTATCTCAGCTGATGTTAAGTTTGGAAGCATTGCTGATGTTCCAGAAGTCTGGCCAAAGAACAGAAATGAGAACTTTTTTTACTGCTTATTTGTTTATTTACTTATTTTTATGTGTATGTATGTATATACACATGTGTGTGTATGCCGCAGTGTGTGTGTAGGGGGGAGTTATAAGACAACTTGAAGGAATCAGGTCTCTTCTTCCACAATGTGAGTCCTAGAGATTAATATTCAGGTAATCACAGCAACATGCACCTTTGCCCTCTGATCCATTTCACTGACCCCACAAATGAGAGATTTGATAAGCATGGCTTAGCAGTCCACTCTGATATCATTTTATTCTCCTTGCAGCATCTTAGCTATTAATTCTACCAGAGCTTGCAGCATCTTAGCTATTAATTCTACCAGAGCAAATCAAAAGAAAGACACCAGTAGCTACACTAGTAGGCAGGGATTTCTGTCTTTGCACATAGTGATCTAGCGACCATCGGCTCCAAATTATTTAATCATATTCTGCCTCAGATTTTAAATCTGTAAAATGAAGATGAGTAACAATTTTTTTTCTAGTTTTGGCAGTACTGGGGATTTAAATTAGGTTGAACATATAGGATAGGCAGGTTTTCTGCACTGAGCTGTGTCCCCAGCCCCCTTTTTACATTTCAATTTGAGGCAGGATCTCCTAAGTTTCCCAACAGTCCTTGAACTTACCTCAGCCTCCCTAGTGGCTAGGATTACAGGTCAGAGACCACATCTGGCTTGGAACATTTATGTTCATAAGGGCCAGCACCTGTCTACCCTTTTCACAAACAGGGACCTTAAAGATTCTACGTGGGCTGGGTGTAGTAGAGCATGCCCTGCAATCACAGGACTTAGGAAGCAAAAGGAAGATTGTGAGTTCATAACCAGCCTGAGCTAGAAAAAGAAAGGAAGAAAAACTGATTATACAAGTTCACACAGGTACAATCAGTAGAATCAAAATTCATATTAAGATTAGGTGTCTCCAAGCTCAGTATTCTTTCTGGTCTTCTGTAGCAGCCATCAGACCTTTATAATTCTTGCCCTTTCCTACTAAAAGATAGTTGTAATATGTACAGCACTTTTTTTAAAAAAAGAAAAGTCATGTATTTCACTCACAGTGTATTCTTACCAACAATAGCAATCAGTTTGAGAGGGGAGTTGCCAAGGTCTACTTCCCAACCGCTCTTCATTTATGTGTCTGTTTGGATCAGGCACCATGAAAAACCTTCTCCAAGTGATGTTTCATTTAGTCTCCTTCATGGGCTTTCTCCAATAAAGAAACAGGGTTAGGGTGTTTGAATAACTTGCCAGAAAACACAATTTCTGACTGTATTGAGATCTGATTCCAATTCTGACTGACTCTGAAGCTGTGCTGCTTATTAGAGAAGAGCAGAGGCCTTCACAGTAAACAGGGCAGACCTCCTCACTCCTGTTGAGAGAGAGACACAGAGAGAGAGAGACCCCGCTTGTTGGTCTCATATTCATAATCCTTCTGCCTCTAACTTCTGGGGTTGAGGGGGTTGTAGCAGCCAGTCTGCATGGTAGCTGATAAATGACCATCAAATGGCTTAAGGGAACGAGGGATTTATTTTCTTACTGATAGTCTGGTTACAGTCTGTAGTCCAGCTTGACAGGAGAGCACGCACCAACACCAGGGCTGAGGGAACTGGCCACACCAGCTCTACACAACTGAGAGAGGGATGATCCTTACTTGAGTGTACCTTAAAAGGATGCCAACTCTCTCAACTAGCTGTCTGTATTTTAGTCCAGAGACTAATCCCACCCACCATGGGCTGGGCCTTCCTCATCAGCCAGACAATCTCCTGCAGGTTTGCTCTGGGCTTAACCCAACCACTAATTCTCCACAAATGTGCCCAGAGCTCAAACCCTCAAATGTCAAATTGACACCTGTGACAGGGAGTAAAGTCGTAGCCTGACTCTCCTTGTTTGTGCTTTTTTAATCTGAAAAGTGAGTTTAGAACACAAGTTGAGGTTTTCTCAAAATGTCATAAGGTTTCTTTTATTATTTAAATGTGCATGTTCTGGGAAATGAAAGTTTAGGGTCTGTCATTTCATTGAGAGTTTCATTTCATTCAGTAAATAAGTATTACAGACCTTGTGTGCATTTCTGACAGTACAGTATTAGTAATCAAACATGGCATGAAAATAAACAAGAAAAAAACAAGTAAGCAGTTATAAGTTGAGATTGATGCTATAAAGAAAGCAAACAGGGTGGTGCTGAGATGGGAAGGCACGGGCATGTGTGGATACATGTAAGTCAGAGCTTTGCGGTAGACCTGACAGAGGCAGAGGTAAAGGTGCTGATGGATTATATAGGGTATAAAGAACATACTCTCAGAGGGCTCTCAGGGATTTCTGGCTAAGTTCTGGGCATGGTTATACTGTTTACTAGATGTAGGAGACTGGTGGTTAGGGGGACAGTGCAGAGAAAATAGAGCTCTTGAGTTTGAGGTACCTGCAAGGAATTTGAACACCTCAGGGGAAGGTAGAATAGAACAGGTACATAGAAGCAATCCCCGACAGCTGCAGTGGTTTGAGAATCACAGAGAGGGACAAAGAGCTATTGAAAAGCCGGGGGGAAATAGAAGTGTCAGGAAGGAACATTCAGTGATAGAGAAGGAAAACAAGGATCTTGTGCTGCCATGAAAATAGACTATTTCAAGGGGAGGCATCAAAATGAGTTACCGATGTTTATGAGTCAGAAGAATCCTCATGGTTGTTATGGGAGCGAAGAAACTTAGTGTGCCGTCAGCTCATCAGAAGTTTGACTGTGAACAACTGCAGGAAAGTGAGGCAGCAGAGGAGGACCATGGAGAGCAAAGCAGCATGCTTTCAGGGCAGCAGGGACTTTCCTGCAAGACTGGTCCAGCCAGCAGAGCCAGCAGGGTCTAGAGAGGTTGCAACAGGAATAAAGCTGGAAAAATGATCCAGCCCGAAACAGAAAGGAGAATCTATCCTCTGTGAGGTGCTGTGAAGGAAGGTGAAGAATACTAAGTTAGTGACAAGAAAATGACTGCTGGTAGAGCAAGGGAAGAAAGGAAACCAAGGTAGCCATCCACAGTCCATATTGAAGATGTGTCAGTTCACAAGACTATGAAAGAGCAGTGAGTAGGCCAGGGTGTTTAGAATGGCAGTTTGGATTAGAGAATGAGGCATGATAGACAGTTTGTATTAGGGAATGAGGCATGATAGACAGGGGATAAGAAGCCAGATGCTGAACTGGAATCAGAATCATATTGTTTTTTTGTATGTGTTTTTGTTTTGTTTTGTTTTGTTTTGTTTTTCTGGAGGCACCTAAAATAATGGCAGGGTTTAGGACTTAGAGCCCTAAGAAAGGAGTCTTTGGATGTTGCAGGTGCAGAGGAAGGAATGTCAATGCCATGCAGCTGCCATGAACAGCACTTTTGGTAGGAGAGGAAGGACAGGTTTGAAAAAAAAGAGAAAGCTTCTTGCTAAGAGGCAGTGAAGCCTGCTGGAGTGTGAATTCATCCCGTCATGTTCAGGACCCTTACATCATGCTGCTGGGTACTTCAAACCTGGTGAGGCGGGATCTGCAAACTACCTACATGGCATAAGTAGAAAGTGAGCAACTATTAGTTCCTCCAGGTACCATACTCCCAAAAACAAATGGACCTACCTAGGTCCAAAAAAACTTAGGGTTTATATAACCCTAATATTGCGCTCATACTTAATTACCTTATACTATTCATTATTGTTTTTTCATTTCAGAAAGGCGCAGGAGGGCACATTTTCATTAATGAGTCAGATCTCTTTAAAATTCTCTTCATCCATTCAAAATAGGTTCTATGAAATTAATCTTAATTGCAAATTTAGGAAGTTGCCTTTTTAAATATTTAGCATAATAATTTTAAAAAATGAGAGAAACCCACTTTAAATAAGAAATACTAAAACAAGAGATCTCCCTGTGCTGCAAAAGAATGCAGGAGGAGGTGATGCAAGGGCCCTGTGGTAGCCAAGATAAGTGGTATTGCAGGTGCTGCTGCCAGCTTCACTCAGGGCCTCCCATTGTACCCTGGAGAGGTGTGTCCAGGGGTGTGGGCCTTGACTTCAGTCCTACGCTGTATCCCTAGTAACCTTCTCCAGTGGAAGGCAAGATTCTGCGTTTTCTGCCTTATACAAGCTTCATGCACAAATTAGGTCACCAAAGGAAATCAGGCACCCTTGCTCGAAGTGACAAAGGATCAGAGGAATAGCCCTCTACCTGGTGTTGCAGTATGTCTCAGTTGGCTTCTGACAATGGTGTGAGAAGAGCGTGTATGAAAATGTTACTTCCCAAGGTGAAGTTCAGGATGCTGTCCTCACATTTGCCTCTCAAGGAGACAGCATCAGCTGTTAGAGATGAGAAATAATATCAACATTAATGAAATGCCTCGGGATGTCATGCTAGGGAATTATGTCTCTGTCCCCGTCCAGTTAGGCTTGCAGCCCTGTTGAACACCATACAGCTGCTGCCCAGTCAGCCTGGCTCAGCATCCCCTCAGCAGTCGCTTGTGCCAAGAAAACCTGCAGGAAGGTAGTGAGGCAATTAGTTCCAGAAGTAAGGAAGTCAGGCAGAAGCCCAGCACCCCTCCATGGAGGCACCCTGCCTTTCCCTTCCTCAGTGCTATTTAAACAAACGCACAACCAAACAGTTCAGATGTTTGCAAATCCAAGGCTGGGAATCTCAGCACAAAAATTTCAAAGAAGTTTCCAGGTGGATATGGATTATAGCAAAAGTCCTGGCATAAGCTATATAGGAAATTGGTGGTGTTCGTGTCATTGCAGAACCAACCTGTATATGTAATGTAACAGTTTATAGTTCAGGTTTTACATTTAGCATGGCAAACTATATTTTCACCTGGAAAAAAGACCCAGAAAATCACTCTCACAGTCCTTAGCGCCTGCCACCAGCCCTTGTGTAATGAGGCCTCCTATCCCTTCTCTATCCAACAAACCCCACTCAGGTTTTAAGAACCTGTTCAGTCTCTCCTCTAACAAGGTCCCATCTCTCCAGACAGGGACACAGGCCTCGTCAGAAGCATTTTGTTGAGACTTCTTGTAGCTTGCTATGCGGTAGCACCATTGTTCCTCCTTACATTGTCTGTCAGCCCTGGGATCTACTCATATTTATATCCCCGTGCTAGATGAGAGCCCGGCTCAGGAACCCAGCCTCTTCTTGGGAAAGTACTGCTGAGTGAATTCTCATGGTTCTGTAAGTCCCACTGTAAGACTGGGTTTAAAGTTTCACAAGGAGTTGTGCATATTTGCAAATATCACAATATATACTGATTATCAATTTTCCAAATGTTCCTTTAGCATCACTGTCATTGAAGTAGTAAGGATGTAGTTACACTAGAAGACTTATTCTATTATTCATTAGGTTTTTCTTTAAATATTTTAAATTCTTCCTCAGTCTTCCCATTTACTGCCAAAGTGTGTGTGCGGAAATAAATACCAAAAACCACTTCAAGGACTGGGACATTGCTCAGTTATACAATGTTTGCCTGGCATGTGCAAGGCTCTGAGTTCCGTCCCAAGACCACAAAGGGTGAGGGTGATAAACTTGATACTTTTCCACTTTTATATCCAATGAGAAAAACTTCTAAACCTCAAAACTTCAGCCTGTCTCACATAATATAACTGATGATTCCACAAACCAGTAATGGGAATAGACGACAAAAAAGTTCTGGTAGATAAACAAGCATTCCTTAATAAGCAACTTAACATAATGATCTCAAAACTCTTGTTCATCCACCAGCATTCCTTTTCTTTCTCAGTTAACTACAGAGTAAAGCAAGTGTCAAAGACGGGGGATGTGTGATCTGCGGAATGTCATAGCTGATACTAAAGTTTGACCTTAATTAATTGCAATTGAAAGGTTAAATTGAGCTCTTAAAATAGACTGAGTACCCAATGACTTCATTGATGACATGTGATTTTTAGAGTAAATTTAGACAGCAAAATTTCCTTTGCTAAGCTTGATAAGAAAGGAATGGGCATGGCCTACCCTACCTTCCACCCAGAAACCAGCCAGTCTCTGCTCCGTCTTCCTGACTCAGGTACCTGTCAGCAGAAGGTTGTCATATTTGGATTTCTGATAGGTGGCATGCTGTACTTGCTTCTTCTGACCCAGAGAATTTCCAGAGAATGGACAATTTAGAGGCTCAAGTTAGCACTGCTGCTTCCACTTTTGTGGTTTCATAACTTGGATATGTGAACCTAGTTTACCACCTAGATTTATAATCCCAGGTAAGCAGATTGTTGAGTTTAAAGTGGTTTCCAGGCAGCCCAGGGCTCCCCAGAAGCCCAGGGAAGAGCCCAGGATATATCACTAAAGCGTATGTTACAGTATCTCTGTTGTAGTAACAGAGAAAGTAGACATTTGATACAGCCAACAGTCTCAGGTATATGTTGATTCAGAGAAAGTAGACATGTGATACAGCTTACAATTCTCAGATATGTTAATTCAGAGGGCTGCTACTATATGAAACAAACTCGTTACTACTAAGTTAGAATCTGGAATATGTATAAATATGCAATCTATTTAAAGTATGTGGATAAAATTATGGGTTTAAGGTGCCTGCCCTCACAGCACTCCACATACGGAGTCCGTGAATTCATTCTAGCTGCCTGCCCCTCATGTATTCCATGCCTGGAGCCCATGAGTTCTCTGCGACACCTGCCCCTCATAGCAATCCACACTGGAGTCCATGAGTTCTTTTCTAGCTCCTTGTCCTCCATTTTCGCCATGCCTAGAGTCCATGAGTTCTCTGGGGCGCCTGTCCCTCATGGCACTCCATGTCTAGAGTCCATGAGTTCCCTTCTTTCTCTCCTCTAACAAACTCTACCTTAATCTTCAAAAAAATTAATGGGTTTAAAAATTCAGGCACATATAATTGGATCTGGCTATTAAAAATCATTTCATTCATTCTCCCATATTTTAAGATTTAATGGCCAAAGAAGTTTAAGTATTCTGAAAGAAAGCCAGATACCAAAAAGTATATCTCAAAATCATGTAAAATAAGTAATTAGCAGTATATAATATAGTCTCCAATTGAAAAAGTAGACTTTTGCATGATAGTATGACAAATGTAGTGTGAAATTATTCCAGCAATATTCCAGTATTGATCTAACTGATCATTTTTCTCTTCTTTTTTCCAAGGTATCTGAGCGACTTAATCAACCAGGAGTGGCAATGGGTTTAGTCTGGACTCCCTTAGGTGGGAAAATCATGTTTGTGGAGGCAAGTCGAATGGATGGGGAAGGCCAGTTAACACTAACTGGCCAGTTAGGGGATGTCATGAAGGAGTCTGCCCACCTCGCCATTAGCTGGCTCCGAAGCAATGCAAAGAAATACAATCTGACTAATGGTATGTGACTGGCCTCAGTGGGAACACAGCTATAAGGGGAAGGCCCTGGGGTCGATTCAGGAAGCAGCTCACAGTCTGCGATAAGGATCACACCAGTCAGTCAAGTCCAGGCCTTTGCTGGAGGCTTAGTGCCTGAAGTAGAAACAAAAGCAACAGGTTTATTCTGTTTTAACCATATTAATGGTACTGTCCATTAATATCTTGAGGGATCTATTTATGTATAACATTCATTTTTGTGTTTGATTTCATTAGAAGAAAAAGAAAACACATTTAATTTTTCTACATTAAATTCCTTTGTTTCTTTTGAAAGCTTTTGGAAGTTTTGATCTTCTTGACAATACAGACATCCATCTGCACTTCCCAGCTGGAGCTGTCACAAAAGACGGACCATCTGCTGGTGTTACCATAGTAACCTGCCTCGCCTCACTTTTCAGTGGGCGACTGGTTCGTTCAGATGTAGCCATGACTGGAGAAATCACACTGAGAGGCCTTGTTCTTCCAGTAAGTATAGTTTTAACTTTTTTGTTTACATTAGTATTTTTAAATTTACATTAATAATGATCTGCCTTCTTTCTGTAAAAACTTTGGTTTTAAATATACATTAAATTTTTATGCCTGTAACTAATTCACATTTTAAAATAAAAGAAAACCTGGCAATTTCCCCGTTTCTTCATAAAAAGATTGGTTTAAGGAAAGAAGTTATATATATATCTCACATGGTTCTGAGAAGTGTTTGCAGTTCCCATGACTACCTGCAGCCTGTTCTCCATGGCAGTTATTTAGCATACTGCATGCTGTAAGCTGCTGTATATTGTTCTAATGCTCAACTCATACCCTTTAAGTTCCCTTAACACATTCTCTCATCTAACAGAAAATTTAGATTACTGCAGTTGCTAAGATTTATAGAAAAACTGTATTACAAAGTAGAATTAAGAACTTAACTGTTAGGGGTGGAGGGAGGGAGGGGACCAGAAAACCTATTAAGTTTGTATGAGTAGGAAAAATAATAATAATAATAAATAATTAAAAATTTTTAAAGAACTTAATTGTTAAATTTTGGGACTTGGGGGTCCCAGCGCATATTAGAATGCTGTAATTAAACACATAGGACTTAAGCTAATTAGAACTTTCAGTGACGAGTTGCCATTATATCAAAACTTTAATAAATTCTTATTATGATAGGAAAAGGCAATATTATTTACTGAGAAAGTCTTTGTATGGATTAAGAGTGAAAGCAGATCCAAATTTTCCAGTAGGATTACCAAGAGCTAGGCATGGTGGTGCGTATCTGAAATATCAGCTCCTCAGGAGTCTGAAGCAGAAGCACAAGTTTGAAGTTAACCAGTCAAAAGGCCGTATTCTATAAACTGTTTACTGTACTTCTAGATCTGTATTCAGGAAAAATGCTTGCCTCTTCTCCACCTCAGTAGTAACTACTATATTTGAAATAAAAGTAGTTCATACTACCTGTGCTAAAAGAAATAGGAGGTTCTTTATTGATGGTAAATCCATCCTTCAGAATCCTGATTCAAGGTGTCAGACTATACAAGGAGTAACAGTGAATGAATTCTAATACTAAGAAATGAGTGGGATTAGCAGCTGAAAGTTGGACCAGTTTCTGGGGATATGAAAGTCCTGGTGGATGAACCAGAATTGGAGGCAGAAACATTCTTCTTAGCAGAAATCCAGGGTAAGGGCTGGCTTAGATCAAAAGGTGCAGCTCAAAAGAGCAGGAATAATCTTTCAAGCTGAAAAATCAGATCCACTGAAAATTTATCATAGAACAAATGGGGCTCCTAAATTCACTTACTCAGGGGCAAATATCCCTCACAAGGGCTAGCCCACCCCAGCAGCTTTGAAGAAGTCTTCAGGTCTGTTTAGTACAACAACCATGAAGGAAATAGTAGCATTTAAAAAGGCAGACCTTCCAAGGCTGAAGAAAACAGTTCAATAGGAGAATATAAGGCAAAACTTTCAAAGTCAAAAGTATAGTCTACAATTGGTTAAAGAGCTATGCAGAAACAATATTACAGTAAAATTAGTGTGACATATCCAACATCAACGGGAATTACAGCAAACAGGAAAATAGATGACAAGTTCAAAGAGACTGAACATCTCCTAGAATTGAAGGCATCTTCAAACTGAAAAGACCTGTACCAACCAGGAAAGATGTCATCCTCTGGGTTTCTTAGATCACAAAAAGCAAAGCTTTCTCTCATCTGGACACTGGATATGCATTAACCTAAACTGAGTAAAAGTGATTTTAAATCTAGTCTTACATACCATGTTTTGTAAATGCAAAATGCACATTTTTGACACATGCAGGAAAGCCGTGTGCTCTTCTTAAAAAGGTCCTCGGGAAGAGGACGGGAAGGGGTTGTATGACAGCTGTGCAGGATGGCCTAGACAACAGCCAGTTTGACTACAAGGTAGCCGGAGGGCTCTGAAATTGAGGCTGCCAAGCCCAGGCTCTCTTATTGAAGGGTACAAGCTAGGCCACAATCACCTCCAAGCCGACCAAGTCTATTGCGCCCACTTCCTCATGATGCACAGGAGGCCCAAGTCCCCACCCACCTCTTGAGTTTTCCATGGGCTATGTGGGTGATCACATGATGTCTCACTACTTCTAGGACATGTAACTTAAGAGATCAATTCAGACAGAAGGTTTCTTTTCAGGACTTAGCCTTGAAAGTCACAAAACACCACTTCCAACACTTTACCTCTTATAATCCAAGTACAAAGCCTGATCCACATTCAAGAGGAGGGGATTTAGATTCCACCTTTTGGATATGAACCATTGAAAGCATATTTTAAAACCACAAGAACATAGTTTGGGGTATTTTAAGTAAAACAAAGACCTTTGCTTTACAGCTATAATGAAGGAAATGATCTTAGAACATAACTATGCTCTGTAGGAGCCATTTTGTTTGTTTAGATTTACAATAGGATATTCTTGTTTACCTTTTTAAAAAATTGCACATACTAATTGGATAGCATAGAACGTTCAATACATGTACACACTGTAATAATTAAATCAGGTTCAACACATTTATCTCTTCAAATATTTATCATTTCTTTATGCTGAAAACTCCAATTCCTTTCCATTAGCTAGGGGCAGTATGAACAGCTAGTTAGGAGCAGCACAAGCAGAGTAATGTAATGATCCTGATTCAACCTGAACACAGGCTGTTGATTTCAGAATGGAATGTTGTCCTTGGCAATGTTTTTTGATAGGTGCCCATACCCCATCAAAAGTTCATAATTTTCTCATTAAAATTATTTAAGATAGTAACTTTTAAAGAAGTTTTTTTAGTGCTGTTTATTAACCCTTTTATATAAGTGGCTTTCCTAGCTCTCATAACAAAATGGAAGATGGGTTAGGTGTCTTACTTAAATTAATGATGGTTAAAATGTTTAGGGAAAGAAAGGAAGATGAACTTAACTTTGAAAGTTGTTCTCTGTCCTCGCAGGTGGGTGGAATTAAAGACAAAGTGCTGGCAGCACACCGAGCAGGGCTAAAGCAAATCATAATTCCTAAAAGGAATGAAAAAGACCTCGAAGAAATCCCCAGCAATGTCCGACAGGATCTGAGTTTTGTGACAGCAAGCTGCTTGGATGAAGTTCTGAACGCAGCTTTTGATGGCGGCTTCACTGTCAAGACCAGACCTGGTCTCATCAATAGCAAACTGTAGGCCCAAATCATAGTGTTTGGTTATGAAGTGCCAGAAGATACTGACAAGTCTGGTTTTAGTCACCAGTAGGAATCAGTAAAATATCCCTAATGATCTATGGATATAATCATAATAGTAATGAACCTCACTCAAGTAGCCACTGGCATTTATTAGAGAAGTCCATCCAATAAATTAATTAAAAGTGGAATTATTGTCTTCAGTGGGATTGGTCTCCTTGGGAAGATATGGAGTTCTTGTCCCCAGAACAAAGAATTTGATAGAAATGTAAATTCTTGGGTCCATTGCAGACTTAATTGGGGGTGAAGCAGAGGTCTAAGAAGTCCTCCAGTAATTCTGATGCACCTCAAGTTCAAGAACTCTCGACAGGATCTTCCCTCAGCAGATCTAGCTATAGATTAATCACTCAGAAGAGGGAGGCGATGATGTAAATGGGCAACTATGGGTTTTGTGTTGGAGTCCTGCAGCAAGACCTATGTATCCCAGTACAGGCCTTATGCTGAATGCAGCAGCACTGGAATTTAATGTAGGAAGCGGCATGAGTCGGTTGACTTCACATAACACGCTGGTCTTGGTTTCCTGTAATCACAGTAAGGTTCCCATGGGAGCAGCTGTCCATTCCAGGACATCCCTAAGCTCAGAATCCTGGCTCCTGCTTCCTCCACCTCCTCCTCTATGCTAACTCCCAACAGCATCAGCTTTCCATACCCCTCCTCTCCTGTGACTCAGCCCAATGAGGTTAATGGGGAAGGCAGTTTCTACTTAACAGCTCTCTGAACCCTGTGTGTCTTTTCCTTGTGTGAAATACAAGTAACAGTACCTAATTCAGCATTATTGTTAATTTACTTTAGCATGCAATGTAAATTTTTGAGCTAGCAGCTTATATTATAAAACCAAGGTACAGAAACTTTGGAATTTCTTGGATAGAAATGAGATCTTCAAGTTGTCTGAAATACTCAACTCGGGCCTTGCTAGTAAAGCATCTGAATGTGTTTTAGGATGAGTAAATGAAGCACTGTGGTATGGAAAAGGAACACTAAGACGTTCAAAAACACTTTGACCATGTTACCAACTACTGTAATTTCAGGAAGTACTGTAATTACATAAGGAATAAAGAAACTAGGTTATTGACTTGCCTTCACAACCAAAGAGCTAAGTCACACCACGCACTGTCCTGTGCCTGCCAGAAGTTGCAACAAAGAACATGGATTTGGCCCAAGCATCATGGCACTCCCTTGCAAGGAGCCTATGAGCCGTAGCAGAATGACCTTCACATCTAACATTGGTTTTTGTTTGTTGGGGGAAAGACTATAACAATCTAAGTTCTTCTTTTACTTTAATTAAGCAAAACATACATAAAATTTTCCACTGTAAACATTTTAAATGTCTCATTCAGGGCATCAGGAACATTCAGTGCTGCCACCAGTCACAATGTTTGTTTTTTTTTTTTTTTTAGGCTACCTATCATTTCCATTAGAAAAATATCTGCATAAAATTTAGGTCCACTTTACTCTTCTTTGCCATACCACTCAAGCTTGAGTATTTTCGTTTCACATATCTGAAAAATAAACATTTCATGTCATTAATGTGATTTACTTGAATCAGGCATTGTCTTTATGTCTTAAGGACAGTATCTCATCTATGCTGAAACTCATTTTCCATTTATTTGAGTAATTAGGTAATTAATCTTTTCTCACATTTAGTAGATGTATAATGTAACCAAGAGTAACTAGATCTTTAACCTTCAATCATGTCAGATCCTCCTATATATGGTGTTTTCATGATAATCTGACATTTTAGTAACATATTTTCCAACATCCGTTGTAAAAATTAAGATGTTAATTTAAACACACACTAAAAATTCCAGAAAAAAGTGTGGTTCCCTTCCCTCTCTAAGACCTTCAGGAGAAGATGCAGCTCCAACTCCAGCCATTTGTCTGGGCTGACCTCTGACCTGCTAACTACTCTTATTCTAAAGGTTTCCCAATGCCGGTGCTCCTTAATGTTACTATGAGCAGAAATGTACAAATCTGATCCCTGCTTTTAATTTGAGATATGTACTCGAATTAAAAACAGTATTGTTAGGTCATAAGTTCCATGAGTTGAATGACCTCCTAAATGCTTGTCTTCCACCCTTAGCAATTACCATCCTGGGGAAAAGCCCAAGCTCCTCTTGCCCTTCCCTACTGTTCTTTGCCATGAAAGTAGTGAGGTACCTGCTTCACCTTGGAGCCTTGGCCTCCAGGCCTGTACTTCATAACCACCCAGCCTATTGATTACATCATCACAGTGGCATGACAGTGACACAATTTCTATCTTGTGTGATGTGCACACACGCACGCACTCAGGGCAGCATCCAGGCCTTGTTCATGCTGTTGAGCTAGAAATGTTGAACATGACTTTAAAAAATGTTATCCAAGATCCCTTGTATCCCAATCAGATAAATTTTCCATAGTACTGGTTAACGCATGAAATTCTAGTTCAGAACTAACTTGGGATCCATGTTTAGCCAGCGTGTGCATTTTTTGGCTACTTATTATCTAAGCCAAACAAAGCTTTAAGTGCCTTAGTTATCTACTTTACAATGTCTGCTCAAAACACTTTTTACTTGGCCATTTATTACTGAACTTTTACCCTATGAACTACACTTAAGAGGCCCAGATTCTTAGTCACATGCTTAGCCATATGTAAATTCAAGGGCAAATGCTTTCTGCTGAAGTGATTTCTACAAGATTTATGTCAGTTGATAATATACTGTCATATTTCTCAATCTGTACATAACAGTACAACCCTGTCAAAATATGACTTTACGAAATCAAGTACTTTCATACAAATATTTAATCTACAAACGAATTAATGCCTTTGTAATGACATCCCTTTTAAACATACTTTGGTGATTATTGTTAAAGCTGTAAAAGGACAGGAAAAACATCTAGGTCCGCAGACACTGGGGATCCACTGCAGCACTTTATAGGCCACTTGGCCGCACGTCTTCTCAGCACACTCCAGACCCCTGACTGAAGAGCAACAAACAGGTTACGTGATAGTCAGAATTCAATGTAGGCACTTACAATCTATGGTTTGTGCTGTGCTGCTCATCACCAAATTTTGGTAGTTTGGTGTGAAAGCTGAATTTGTTCAAATGATGCTAATGTTAAATATAAATTTCTTTTGGTAAATATTGTAACTAGCTTATCAAGCTGGTAAAGCTCCGAGTAATCCCTTGTGTTCTGAACAACCATTGTGGAAGACAGTGCTAAGTCACACACCATTTCTTTAAAGCTAAGTCATTATGTAGCCAAGGCAGGCAGGCCCCTACTTCTTGCATGTAGTGTTACTATCCTGCCAGTCTCAAGTGCTAGGATTGCAGACACCTACACCTCTATCCTCATTACCTAATGTAGCAGACAAACAGCACAGGCTGCTTGCTTCAATCCAATGGTTTTTGCTTGCTTTGTTTTTAAATATTTTACTTATTTGGGAAAGAGCATGCCAGCCAGCCAGCAAGCACATCTGGGTATGTGTGGAGGTCAGAGGATGACTTTTGTAAATCAGTTCTCTCTTTCCATGTGTGCTCCAGGAATTGAACTTGTTTGCATGTGGTGCCTCCTACCCATTGAACTATCGCATTAGCCTACTCCAGTGTTGTTTTTAAATTTGGATTGCTTACCAAATCTGTACCCACTTGAGAATCTTAGTGGAATAATTCCATCACTACAACCATGGCAGATGTTCCTGAATTTAAATAGTTCAAACACTTTCGAGGAAAGAAGATACATACTGTATTACTTTTCCTTAACTATTGGTAATAAAGTCTCTTGTAATGTCTACTTTACATATATGAGCCTTTCAGTCATACATATACTATTAAAAATCAAACTCAGGTCTCTAAGTTTGCACTCAGATGCTTTTACCAGCAGAACCACCACCTCTCTAGTCCTTCGTTTATTGCTTTTTCTTTCAATTCTCACTGGCACCTCTAATGCTATATTGGACAGCAGTGGGAAGACACATTTTTGTCATGTTGTCTTCAATCCCATCAAGGTTTATTAAAGATTTTGTTCTATAGTGCAGTCTTTCGTTTTATTAACTCAGAAACTTAAATGGCACACATAGACCTACTAGGATTCTAAGGGTTGATGAGTGCCAACTAAGTAACTTATAACTAGATCTACTGTGAGTTGCTTAGCACATTTTTATCTATGGTAAATTTTTTATGCACAGCTGAATTACAGCAAAGTGTGAAGAAAGCAAGGTCTGCAGCAATGACTCCTCACGTGAGAAGAGCCGTTGTCTTCTGAAGCAGAAGTAGGAGGGGACTTTCAAGGAATTGTGTACATTTTTTCCTAATACATAAATAAACAAGCATATTCAATATTGTAACTCAATTTCCTGGAAAATGTAAATCCCATTGCTTTCATAATTAAATTATAAATTATTGAAAAAGCATAAGGAAAACTTCCTGTCAATGAACTTAAAAAAAAACTTGGCACGCACATGCGTGTGTGCGGTGTGTGTGTGTGTCTCAGAGGGCATGTGTGTTCCTGTGGAGGACAAAGAGTGACTTCAGGAATCTCCTTTTTGCTTGCTCTGGGATTTCCCAGGCTCCGCCCCACCAGGGCTGAAAATGCAGGCCACCCTATTTCCACCTGACATTTTTTTACATGAGACTTGGGGGTATTTTCTGCTTAGGAGGTAGAGTCTTAACCCCTGAGCCATTTCTCCAGCCCCCTGTCAACAAATTTTAATGCTCAAGTAGCCCAGGATTCAAGTTAAAAGCACAAAGTAGGGCTGGGAATATAGCTTAGTGGTAAAATGTTCACCTAGCAAAAGATACTTACCTAGATGTGAACCCTGCAACATACTAACAGTACCAAAAGCAAGAGAACAAAGAGTACCATCTAATCCTACCCCATAAAATCTGATCCCAAGGGTATTAACAGAAAGTATAGTACATCCTCAAATTACCAAAAATGGTGTTTCCCCAAGATGTTTTTGCTGGGGGGTTTTTCTCAGTAGTAGAATGCTTATCTAGCCTATGTGAGAACCTTGGCTGAATTGCAGGTACCAGAAAGGAAAAATGGAAACCTTTGGCTGAGTTTTTTTCCTATTTATAGATTTTTCTCCTTACTATGTAGATCACACCGACCCCAAACTCTTGATTCTCTTAACTTCTGCACCACCACAAGTGCAGAGAATGCAGGTTTGTCCTATGGCCATCCTTCCCACGATTATTAGTGACAAGACGTTCAGATGATCATACTATATGGAAAGAGTTACATAAACCACAAAGTGGCATTCCCCCAGAAATATACCCCGTGAAGCTGCTGTTCTAGTTAGGTATTATAATGCATGTCTCCAATCCCAGCACTTTCAGGAGCAGAAACAGGATGGAATGTTCAGCCTGTCTCAAAAAAATTTTTCTAAATATACATGCAAACGAACTTGGTTGTAAATTTGTGGCTAAACTATTCATTCACCTTAATAATTTACATAAACACATGGCAACCATTTTCATGCTTAAGCTTCCTGAAAATGGCTGACATATTGATAGTAAGAAGGGGGAAGTGCAGCACAGCTCTCACTGCCTTAAGCTTGTGTACCCATTAGAAAAACACAATTATTCCATGCCAGTCAGGTGACTTGACATTCCTGTATTATACTTGAGTACCCCGTGACACTAAAGGCAGAACACTGGCTGTATGGGTTCCTATTAGTGCAACACACTGTTTCAGGTAACACACTTCATTTAACCCATCACACATATTGTAACTTAATTGCATTTTAACACATAGAGGTTGGATCCAAGATCATACACCTTCAGTGTTTTTTTGAGAGGGCAAAAAATTAGCCAGTCTCCTAACTTCCTTACAAAAATCAAAATGGGTGGGGTCAAAATGATGCCATAGGCTTTCTGCTACAAAAATGCAAACGTGAACAGCAGAGAAACTATGGGCTTTATCAAATCTAGAGCTAAAGCAGACACATTAAGAGTTTTTAATTTGCCAGATAATATTTTAATGAGAATTATAAAAGACCAAAACATTTTTTTTTTGCAAACTGCCTTTTCTTAAAACAAATGATTTGCTTTAATTACAAATACTGTATGAGGTCTTCTTCTGCAAAACCAATAAATATAAGAACAGGCTTTTAAACATGTGTTTTGTCCAAGACATCCTGAAAAGAAAGGAGGAAGCTTGATTTTCTTTTTCTATGAATCAGAGTTTCCTCCCTAACCTACCCTTGAAAGAATAAGCTTGAAGTGTGGCTAATGTGGAAGTAGCAAGTGAGGGGGAGAGAACAAGACCATCTTGGAGCTGCTTCAAACAACCTTTGGTGATTGTTCTGATGTTGCCATTCTTTTCTGGAATTATCTTCACAAAAGGGCTAAATTTAAAGTATTCCTAACAAACTGATTTGAGAAAAGTATTATACATTAAGGGAAAAGAATATATCGAACACAAACTTTAACATAAACCATTTGAATATCAAAGACACTAACTTAAAAACATTTAAAAAATGAGAAAAACCTGAATTACAGAAAAGAAAGTCAAATTTATTTAATGAAAAACTAGAATAAAAATTACCAAATACACACACACACACAAAAAAAAAAAACAAAACAGCAGCACTATGCATTGACTCACGGGAGGGGAAAGCAGTGGTTCGTGACCACGCAGATGGCTTGTCAGTTAAAGGAAACGCGCACACATGCATTCAGGTTCTCACTCGCTCTCACCAAAAAAAAAAAAAAAAAAAAAATTGTTTCAACAATACAATCAATCTACAACAAACACAAAATTCAGAAATATTTTACAATGCTTCCTTTCTTAATACAAAAGATGCCCATCTTGGGTATATATATTTTTTCAGTGGTTTACTGTTGAGTTATTTTTAAATATATTAGTGTTATTACATGCAACTGTTTCCTGTATTTAACAGCCTTTCTTTTTATTTGCCTTCATGTGTCTAGCTCTGCCTACCAAAAGAGTTTTAGGTTGGCAGGCATATTTGCCTTACTCTGTGAAATTGAATGTAACTTTTCAACACTGGCCAGAAATGTCTGATCACAGTTTCAACACATGGAAATAGTTACATTGATGCCTAAATTGCCATTTTCTGCAAAGAGCTGTGCAATGCTGGTGTCAAAGACGAGGCAGTCACTATTCATAATGGCTGTTGCAATTCCCTCGTGAATAGATCGAGGAGTGGCTTCCCAAGTCAATCGTCGCCTATGACCATTTAGCTCAAGTCGATAAGCAAAATTTTCAGCTTGCTTGCGTGTTCCTATCAGCTGTACAATTGCGAAGAACTGCTGGTGACCATCATATTTTTCCTGTTTCTCCAAGACCAACATGAAATGAAAACCAAAACAAGACTGCATCATCACCCAGTCAACAGCACCAGGAAGATTAATGTCTGTAGCAAGGAAAACTATATCTTCTCCCTGTAGGGTTGTAATGGACTTGTGCTGATGCATCAGATGGGGCATGACAGCATCCAAAGAGCCTTGCCATTTACAGGAAGCACCGGGGCACGGGCAGGAATAAGGCCTAAACTCACAGAGCTCCTCATGGTCTGCTTTTTCTGTGTGTGGTAGAGTTATTTCACATCCAGAAGAGGCATATTTACAAGGGAAAAGTACTGAATTGGCCACTTTCTCCATAGCCAAGTTGCGAATGGATCCCAACGGACCTCGGCAAGTTGGACAACATGTGAGTTTGGGGCGGCAGTTGCTACAAACAAGATGGCCACTCTGACACTGAAGAATAGGTGGCAACACATAATCGAAGCAGACGGGACACTCAAAAAGACTCGCCAAGTCATTGTTGGAAGCAGTTGTGCCAGTCAAGGCAGGCACCCTCTGCGACGGTGGACACTTCGAGGTGCCAGTGGGTAAGGCTGTAGCAGTCTGACGGCTCATTTCTGTAATTGAAAAAAAAGAAGAAGAAATAAGAAATTAAAAGGAAGGAAGGAAAGTTTCAATTATACAAAATGCTATATTATAAGCCAGAAAAACTTCTAAAATTTCACAAAATTTACAAAAGGTTAAAAACAAAGTATATACAAATAAAACCTAAGTCACACTGAATGTGAATTCTGTTAAGAATTATATAATAGGTAAACCATCTTTTCAGAATATGCCAGGGATGTATGTTTAAAATTCCCTGGTTTTAAAAAAGAAAGTGCCAAGTATCTCTGGACTACATGGAATAAGAAATGCTAAGGTAGAAACAAACCCATAAAGAGCTAAAAGATACCAGGTTAAGAACCCAAATACAATAAAGCCCATTTGGCTGGACTTTATTCCCCATCTGAGGCTCCACCTCTGTCTACCTCTCTTCAATTCTGAGTTGGCTGTTGAACATCTTCAGAGCTTGAGGTTAAGTCCATATAGTTCATATGCCAAACTTCAGAGTACTAACTTGGAACAACCAGCAACAAGTGAACAGCATTTTCTGTACAGGTCCATTTTGATAATGGGGATCAGCAGGTCACAGGGAGAGGAACTGCTGCCATTCTACAACAAACCCTCCCTCACCTGTCTTCTCTCAATTCAGTTAAATATCAATTTTGTTTCCTACTGATCAATGTCTTTCTTCAAAGGGTGGGGAGACATAGTACAAATGAAGGCACACCCTTAAAGTTGTTACTCCAGTGTTGAAAAAAATCACAAAAAAAGTGAAGAGGAGAGGGGAGGGGAGGGGCAAAAAAAAGGCATGAGACACACATAAACACAGAATGAGATGAAGCACTCAACCGGTAAGGAACTCTTCCTAGTCATGGTTTAAATGTGAGTTGTCCCCTATAGGGTCATGTGCTTAAATCCTTAGCTGATAATGTTTAAAAAGATGTCACCCTTAGGACGGGGACCCTTGCTGGAGAAGGCTATCACAGCTTGAGGAGGTGAAGCTCCACCATTTCCCCTGATAGACTGCTCCTGCAGTTGGTCTAGTGTTTGCTTTCTGTTTCGCTATGTCTGTGGTGATCTGAGACTCCAGCTTCTGTACCCCATCTTCCCCCCCCCAATGCTTTCCCCACCATAAAGGACTATATCTCCTCTTAAACCATGTAGATCTCTTTCTCCCCCAAAAGTAGTTGTTTGAAAAGCAAAAAAGAGTAACTGCAACAACCCTGTAGCTCACAGTGTAGCTAAAACATTCATCAGCAGAACTGTAAATAGAATTTAAAAATAAATATTGTGTGGAAGAAGAAAGGGGAATCAAAATAAGTAAAACAGGCATCTTGCCAAGGAATTTGCCTCTATTGGATCTAGCAAGATCACTACTTGCCTTGAAAACTGACAGAGCAATGTCCTACAGTGCTGCATTGGGTGTCAATACCAACAGAGTTCTACAACATAAAGATGCGAATTTAATATTTTCTCAATTATAAACATTCTGCTGCAAATTTTTTTAATATTTCATTTTTGTTCAATTGTGCATGTGCGCACACGTGCATGTGTGTGTAGAACCACGGACGAATTCGGGAACCACCATAGACCGCCTCCACCTCCTCCTTGTTTACTCTGCCCCAGGATTCAGGCTCCGCCCTACCAGGACCAGAAACGTAGGCCGCCCCCGCTTCCACCCAGCGTCCATACATGGGATCTAAAATCTGAAATCAGGACCTTCCGCCTACAAGGCGGAGGCTTAACCTCTAAGCCACCTCTCCAGCCCCTGCAAAATTTTTTTTTAAAATTCAATGATGTCTACAAATATAAACAACTTAATACAATGTGAGTTTTAGATTATGTAAGTGATTATCAACAGACAATGTAAATGATGGGACTGAGGGTAATTTTTTTAAATAATTCTTTTATGACTAAAGGAATACTTTAAGGTTCAAAAACAGAAAGTGTTAAAAGATATTCAGCATGAAGCAGCAGCTCCCCCCTTTGTCGCCCCCCCCATCACTACCAAACACAAAGTAACAGATTCCATTACATCGACTTAGACTCAAGGTATGGACTTAGCACATGAATCAACAAGTCTCATCTGACCGTGTGGCATCCCGTTGTCCTTATAACAGAACCAACAGAGCTCTCCTGTAATCTAGTTTCTTTATGCACATGATGATCTCTCAATTTTAGATCACTTGTAAACAATGGGCTTAATATTGCCCAAACCATCTACCCTCTGTTCCACATCGACTCCATCATACACAAATATGCTACTCATTTCAGGGAATACCACAATTGCAAATTCGTTCCTTAACACAAAAAAAGCAGCCTAAACCACTAATGACTTTCACAGCTTAGCTATTCACATCAAAGGTCATAAACTAAGTTTGTATTTAATACAATAAAGCAACCAAACAAGAAAACACTTGCTAAATTTTTTGACCCTAGCAAAAATAGTTACAATATGCAATCAGTGAGCTGGAGAGATGGCTCAGAGGTTAAGACTCTGTCTTGCAAGCAGAAGGTCCTGAGTTCGGATCCCAGGTCCCACATAAAAACGCCAGGCGGAAACAGAGGCTAGCACCTCCAACCCTGTTGGGCAGAACCTGGAAAATCCCAGAACGAAGAAGCAAGGAGGTAGAAGCAATCCAGGAGGATTCCTGAAGTCACCTCTGATTTTCAACACGGACATATAGTGCTGTCTGATACAAACAAACGAACACACACACTAAAATATTTTTTAAAAGATATGCAATCAGCAAAAGTTCAGTCTGGTATTACAATGCATAAAGCATATTTCCCTCCTAATCATTGTGATGAACAAATGAAATGTGGTCGTTATTTCTTGTGAATGAAGATCATACAGTACCAAAAACTACTTAAAAACTCCCTGAATGAGAAAGGTGGGTCACAGCTTCACACTGAGTCACAAAAGGAATTTCAGCCAGCAGCAGCCCCGAAAGTCATGAAACTTGAAGTTTGATTTGACAGAAGTAGAGCAGCCCCACCTAAACCTCACTGCAGCCATTTCCTAACCCTGAATCTACCAATTTATAGCTTTCCAATTTCCATTTCTGAAACCCGATCCTTTAATACTGTTTCTCTTCCTTGTCCCAGTTGTTGGCAAAAGCATAAGCAAGACTCCCCCCTAGGAGTACAGAAAGGGTACAGGTGGCTTTTCCTGTCATGGGAAGAGGCATCACATCTTCCAAGTCTCAGGGACTGTGGCAGCAACAGAATCCTCCTGAGCCACACCCTCCCCCCCCCTTACCCCCTTCCACAGCACAGAGGGCTCTAGGTCTCCTCCAAGGCGAGCTCCTCCAGCACATTCACAACCAGAGAGGGGACCACATCTGCAGCTCCAAAAATGGGAGCCCAGGTTGAGCACTTGCTCAACAGGGCCATACCACCCAATGACCCAAATTTGTCTTTTTGCTTCAACGGCCAGATTTGGCAATGCATAGAAATGAGAGGGCTGGGGACAGCCATGAGTAGGACTGACACAGAGGACTCTAGGAGTCAGGGAGGACTTCCCCCTGACACACAGAGCTCCGCCCTGGCCCCACCCTACTAGTTGACTAGTTGAAGACTATAGATCATTTCCAGGGGTCAAAATCATCTCAGCAATTCAATTGTACGTGTGTGTGTGTATGTTTGTGCGTGTGCATGTGTGTATGTGTGTGTGTAGAACCACGGACGAATTGGGAACCACCATGGACGCCTCCACCTCCTTCTGCCCCGGGATTCACAGGCTCCGCCCTACCAGGACCGGAAACGCAGGCCGCCCCCGCTTCCGCCTGGCGTCTATACGTGGGATCTGGGATCCGAACTCGGGACCTTCCGCCTGCAAGGCGGAGGCTTAACCCCTGAGCCACCTCTCCAGCCCTCATCTCAGCAATTTCTTAAAAGGTTTCAATCCAAGAGCTAAACCGGAATTGTGCAGTCTGGCAAGTGTTCTTCTCAATGTGGATTATACTTTCCAAGTAACATGTAAACTCATATTTTCATGGAGTAAAAGCATTATCCCTAATCATCTAATACTCAACAGCCTCAACTATCAATCTCCTCAATTCTAACTCACTTCCACTCCTCCCCTGCATGTGCAGTGAGAGCAACAAACGCACTGAATACATTAAACTCTCTACTTCTACCTCCAAATTGGGATTATATTCTCTTCCACTCTGGGAAAACCTTCTTAAATGGCCTTATTAAAAACTACACAAGCTTGCTTTGTTAGCATTACCTTTGTCCTATTAAAGTTCTGTAGGCCTCTGGCTTGGCATGGTGTCAATCGGAGCGTCAAAGGTCTAACCTGCCATTGCATCATGCTTAAAACAACTATAAACAACCAAGAACAAGGGTTCACACTGAACAGAGCAAGCCCAGTACAGAGACCGTGTCTGCCTACTTTCCCACCTTTACTTAATCACTTCCACCACCCTGTAGTATTTATTAAGCCATGCAAAACATCTTTAGGAAGAGAAATGTAACTGAAAGAATGTTGTATGCCTCACAAATATGTTATGATTACCTTTTTTAGTCTAACATGTACTCTGGATTAGGTCTTAAACTCAAACACAATCAAGAAAGAGCCCAAATGCCTAAAACAAGAAGTGACTATCCATCAGTGAATGTATTTTATTGCTTGCTAAACCCTCCCCCCCCCCAAAAAAAACCTGTGTACGGCATTACAGCAGTCTGAAAACATTAATCTAGGTACAAATCCTATAACAAACAGTGATAATGTGTAAGTGTTCTGGACCTACATTCCATCACTTGATAAATAATGTATCTGAAAAACTGGGGTATGCTTCCATCATCAGTATCTTTTATCTGGACTGAGAATAGTGATTTATGAAGTGATAAACTGTACACCTCCATTTAGTAGAACATTTCAGTTTGGTAGAAAGCTTAAATAGGTGTTATCTACATGAAAAAATTTTAATGTTGTCAAAACAATTTCAGAACATTTAGTCATTGCTTTTGTGATACATAGCAGAAGGAATTAGAATCTAACATATTCGACTTGGCAACCTCTTTTTTTATAAATACAAGATAAAAGTTGTAAAGACAGAAATGTAGTAAATATTTCTTTAAATATCATCATAAATAGCCACAGGGAGGGTCAAAATGTTCAATATCAGGATATTGATGATATTTAGCTGGATTTTCTTCAAAAGAGCCAAGAAATTGCTTTATAAAGATCAGAGACAGACAGACACACACACACACACACACATAACACCAAGACAGGGTCTCACATGATTCAGGCTGTCTTCAAATTCCTGAGTTATGTAACTGAAAATGTCTCAATTTCTGAGCCTCCTGCCTCTACCTTTCCGGGAGGTACGAAATTGCTGACGTGCACTACCACCACATATGGTTTTATGTGGTTTTGGAGATTTAGGTCTGCTAGGCAAGCACTAATAAAGAGCTATACACCCATTCCCAAAACATGCATTCTTAATTTAGTAAAAGATAGGATGCAAAGATTGCCAACCCTCCTTACCTTTCTCAAAATTATTCTTAAAAATTACGTATTATAAAATTACAAAGCTGGGGTGTAGTTCAGTGGCAGGAAAAAAAAGTCTGTTTTTCCTAAAAGCTCCAAAAGAGCCCATGATCCTGCGTTCAAAATTCCAAAAGGCAATCAAGCTAACAAAAAAATTTAGATTTTGCATGAAAGGATTTAAAAACATAACCTCATTCAAAACATTTTCTAAAGACTAGGGAGATAATTGACTTTTGCAAGCATGAGGACCTGAGTACCATACCCAGAACTCATGTAAAAAGTCAGGTGTGGTGTCTGCATTGCTTATAATTCCAGTACTGGTGAGACAAAGGAGCACCGGGTCTCTCTGGACAGCCAGTCTGTCCTAATTGGTGACTTCCAAGCCAAAGAGAAGCCCTGTCTCAAAGAAGGTAGTTGGTTTTCCTGAAATGTCACCACATAACAAGCACAAACAACAAGCATGCACCAACAACATGCACACGTTAATAAAAATCTATCAAGATACTGAGGAGTGAAAGAACTTGCCATTCAAGCCTGATGACCATAGTTTAATTCACAGAAATCACAGAACCCACAAGATTTAGAATGAGAGGATCAATTTCTAAAAATAGTCCTCTGATCTCAACAAATACATACACATGTGCATCTACACAAAAATCTAGACATTTTCTCATTCCCAGAATACCTTGTTAAGAAGGTATTTTCCCCTACCATTCGGATCTCCCCTGAGCGCCAGCAGAAGCGGGGCGCTGCCTTCTGGTCCGTAGGGCGAGCCTGTGATCCGGGCAGAAGAAGTGAAAGCGTCCTGGTGGTTCGCGATTCGTCCGTGTACACACATAAATACACACACACTACACACATGCGCGACATACAATCACCACAAACAATTGATAAATATAAATAATAATAAAAATAAAAAAAAAAAAAAAAAGAAATAGATGCAATTTTAAAAAAAAAAAAAAAAAAAAGGGTATTTCTACATACTTGCAATTGTAGTGATTGTACAAGTGCTATTCATCTATTAAAACTTGTTTCACATATGACAAATTAGACAAGTGCCAAGTTAAAAATCAAGCATTGTTATATAGAACCTATTTTTAGTTTCCAAAACTAAAAAGAGTTAGGGGGGGAAAAAAAAAACCTGTTTTTCCTAAAAGCCCCTATTTTTTTTTTCCCTGAAAATAATTTTCCGAAAGCTCTGCTACAAAAGAGTTACAAGTCTTAGGCTGGAGAGATGGCTCAGGAGTTAAAACTAGGCCTCGAAAGCAGAGGGCCCTGAGTTCAAAGTCCAGGTCCCATATGAGACTGCACTTCCGGTCATAATGGATGGAGCAGGGAAAATCGGAGTGTGAAGCAGAAAGGAGGTAGAAGCAACCCAAGATGATTCCCAAAGTCACCTTAGGTCCTCACAGGACATAGGGTGCCCTCCAATATACATGCACACACACGTGCGCATACACAATAACAATAAACAAATTTAAAGTTACAGATCTAGCAAGATTATCTAAGATGGTGAGAAAAGCCTAGGACATGACAGAAAGCTATTGTGGAAAACTAAGGCCATGACTTCGAAGAAAAACTAACTCAACTCTGGAGAAAACATCTGCTTCTCTGCTTCCAAAAATTTTTTCCAGAGGGGAGAAGGGGGGGAAAGGGTAATGATTTAGAATCTCTTACGCACCCTGTAAGATACAATATGGTTACTGAATAGCATGAGAACTAATAGTGAAACCAGCCATTCCAACATTAGAAGAGTCTGTTAAAGGAAGAACATTCAATCCTGGATTGTAATGACTTTCAAATTTCATTGTACTTACTAACCATCTTGTTAAAACATAGATTATTATTTAGCAGGTCTGAAGCTGAGCCTAATATTCTGTATTTTAATGGGTTTTTTTTCCCTTTCATGTGCTACTGGGGATCAAACTCAGTGCTGTATCACTAAACTAACTATACAGCCAGTCGTCTCCATTTTAAACATTTATTCATTTACTATCTTGTGCATGTGCAGGCATATACTGGCCACAGCACTGCAAGAGAACTTGCTGCAGGGGTCAGTTTTCTCCTTCCAACCAGGAATTCAAGTTGCTGGGCTTGTTGGCAAGAGTCCTTACCTGCTGAACCATCCTCCCCAACCCCTTCTACATTTTTAACAAATTCCCAGGTGTGGCCATTGCTGCTGTTGCTGTTCACAGAGGCATATGCTAAGTAACAAGATCTAGAGAACTGAAGAAGGGAAATAAGGTATAAGAAGAGCAGAAGAAGGTACTACCTGACTCAGAAGCCAGAGTAAGACAAATAAAAAACTCACATGCACAACAACGTTAGGATAAATTGTTCTTACTACATTCTTCAAGGAAGATGATTACTGGTTCAGAGGTTAAGCCTTTGCCTCAAAAGCAGAAGGATCTGAGTTCAGATCCCACATAAAAACATTGGGTTTAAGTGGTGGTGGCCTGCCCTTCTGGCCCTGGAAAGTAGAGCTTGGGAAACTCCAGAGTAAAGCAAAAAGGAGAAAGAGAAATCCAGGATGATTCCCAAAATCATCCTTTGATTTCTGAGGGCACACACAGTTGCCTTCTGATGCACAAGGACAGAGACAAAACAGACACACAAAAGAACAAGATAACCAATGTAGTTAGAAAAAAAGAAGAGAGGACAAGCAAAGATACTTGACTAGGACAAGCAAAGATACTTGACTATGCAAGGGCTCAGATAAGACAGTAGCCACGAACCCTTAAGAAAACTACATGAAAAACACAAACCAAATAGTTGCTAAAAACAAGTCATCCAGAAATAGAGATCTCAACCACCATAGTGGTGCAGTCTGGAATTCCAGAACTAGACAGAAGAACTCTTTAAAGTGGTGTCTTTTTGTATGCTAATGATGAGGATGGATCAGGTATCCAAAAAACAGCCCTGTCATTCCAAAGCTTGACCTTGGATCAGGGATATCGCTCAGCGGGTAGTAACCTCAGATCCCTGAAAGTGAACTAGTTAGAAGAAACTACTTTTGAAAACTGGTCCTCTAGGGGAGGGAAGGAAGGAGGGAGGGGGGTGAAAGGTAGGAGGAAGGGGGGGAGAGTGCAATGGGGGATGATGGGGGGGTAACATATTCAAGCTTGTATGATTAGGAAAAAAATAAAATGTGGGAGAAAAAAATAAGATGGGAAAAAAAATAAGAAAAATTGGTTCTCTGGCTTCCATCCATGCACCACAGCATGTACACCTAGTTGCATGAGTGCTCTTTCTCAAATATTTAAAAAGAAACCATAGTGTCAATGTAGATGTGAACTAACCTGAAAGTCAAACAAAGTTTAAAAGCAAATAGAAAAATACTAAAAAAAAAAAAAAAAAAAAAAAATCAATGAAATGGCAGGAATCCCTACCTACCTGTCAATAACAACTCTCAATATTAGTGACCTTAGATCCCATGTCAGAAGATAAAGATGAAAGATTGAATCGAGAAGCAGAAACCATCTATTTATTCACAATAGAGAACAACAAAAGCAAGGTGTGACTTGGGAAACATGACAAAATAAACTTCAAATAAAAAGTAATAAATGGTCTAAAGAAATGGCTCAGGGGTTCTCTGCCTCCCAAGTAGAAGGTCCTGAGTTCAGACCCCAAGTCCCATGTAAAACACCAGACGGAAACAGAGGCAGTCTGTACTTCTGGCACTGGTGGGCAGAGTCTGGGAAATCCCAGAGCAAAAAGGAGGTAGAAGTAATCCAGAATGATTCCCAAAGTCACCTATGGTCCTCCACAGGGGCATACAGTCCCCCTGACACACACACACACACACACACGCGCATGCTAAATAAATTTCTAAAAAATTTTTAGAAAGATAGTAGTGGAGGACCTCAACACCTCATCTCAACAGCAAAAAATAAAACAGGTAAATATCTAAATTAAATGACATACATCAAATAAGCTTAACATATCCTCAGAACATTCCACTCAAACATTGCAGAATACACATTTTTCTCGCAGCCCAAAAGACTAAAAGTACGCCATGTATTAGGACAGAAAGCAAGTCTTCCTAAGTTCTTATATTCTACCTATCATGATGAAATAAGGCTACAAATCAACTGCAAAAGAAACTTAAGAGCATATACAAACACATGGAGAGTAATTGACACAACACATCACTGGATAATGAATGGGAAAGCAGAAGAGGATGGAAGGAGAAAATGGAAAAAGGAGAGAGGCTGGTAAGGAGGGTAGGAGAAAAGAGAGATGGGTGGGGAGGGAAAAGTTAGTAGGCTAGCTCTAAGCATCTACATTAAATCAGACCCTTGGACCTCCACAGGAACATAAACTGATTGGGGGGGGAACATATTCAAGCTTGTATGATTAAGCTGAAGTGTCCACATACAAACATATATACATACACACATAGATGCAAAAATAGAGTTCATGTAAGTAACTTAATGACACATCTTAAAGTCCTGGGAAAAGATAAGCCAAATCATAAGTCAGCAGAAAGAAATTAAGATAATTTAGCAGATAAAGGCGCTTGCCAAGCCTGACAACCTAAGTTCAATGTCTCTGACCCACATGCAGGCAAGAACCAATTTTCAGATGTCCTTTGACTTCCATAAATATGCAGTGGTGCTTGCGCCCTCCCTCAAAACAAATGCTAAAAAAAGATATTCAAGAAAGAGTTGATTCTTTGAAATATAAACAAAGTAGATAAATCCTTAGTCAAACTAACAGAATGAGCAGGTCCAAATTAGTAAAATTACAAAGTGGTTGAATTTCTATATGCATATAACCAACCAAAATTAAGCTAGGATGAAAAAAGCAATTGAAACCAATATATACTGAACAGTGAGACTGGAACCTAATTAAAAACCTACCAACCAAATAAGTCCAACAAGCCCAAATAGATTTACTAGTAAACTTCACCAGCCCTAAATTAGAACACGACTGCTTTCCTTACTATCTCCCAAAAAAAGAGAGAAAGGAATAATCATCACTAAACTATTTTTACAAAGTTGATATTGTCCGGACATCAAAACCAAATAAAGATGAAAAAAATTACAGAACAATTTCCCTGACACAAAAGTTCTAAACAAAAACACTTGCAAGCTGAATTCCCCATGACCACATCACCAAGACCAAGATGGCCTTACTTCAGAGATGCAGGGATGGCTCAATATACATGAATCATGTTACCCATTACATAAATGGACTCAAGGACAGAAATCAAAGTTATCTCAAAGGATATATCTAAACATAGTAAAGATTGCATGTTGTATACTTAGAGTCAATATCATATTAAATGGGGGAAAATGTTAAAGCATTCCCACAAAGTCAGGACTAAGACAAGGTGTCCATGACCTATGATTGTATTCAATACAGTACTGGGAGTCTTCACTAGAACAATTAGACACCAAGCAAATAAAAGGGATGTAAATGGCAAGGAAGAAGTTAAAGTATCTGTTTGCAGATGACATGATTTTATACATGACACCTAAAGTCTCTACCAGAAAACTAGAGAAAACGTCTTAGAATAAACCTTATCAAAAATGTAATAGACATGAATGTAATGTAATCTACGATGAAAACTTTAATGAAAAACTGAAAGAAAACAAAAACACTAGAAGATGGAAAGCCCTCCTATGCTCACGGATTAGTAGGATTAAGAGTACTGCAAAACACAGCCATTCTATCAAAAGCAGACTCCATGCATTCCCATGATAATTCCAGTGGTACCCTATATTCACTGTGGAAAAACACTATTTTCTGGACATGACATGGATGCTGCACTCAGTGAACATTCTACATTCCAGCACTAATGGGAGAAAGGTTCAGGAGTCCTAATCCCTGACTAAGGAGCTAGTGGCAGAAGTATTTTCTTCAAGAGTATGGCAGGTTTCCCATGCTCCAGAGGATGACCGCACACCCATGTATATGTGGGTCAGCCAAATGGGACTTGGGACTTAACAGTTATTTTAAAAGAGAGACATAAAGGTAGGAGGGAGAAAAGTGTTCAGGAGGCTGGAAGTAGGAGGGAGAGAAAGAGATCAGATATGATAAAGATACATTGTATACATATGTGAGATTGTCAAAGAATAAACATTCATTAAAAGAAAAGAATTAAAAGTGTTTTGATAGTTCGGGAGGTTTTGATAGTTCAATGGGAAAGCACCTGTTTCCCAAACCTGGCAACCTAAATTCAATCCCAGAAACTCACATGGTAGAAAGAGAGAATTGACTTCTTAAAGTTGTCTTCTTACCTCTATTGATGCACCATGGCATGCATGTGAACACTAGCCCTCTCTAATTCTCTTATTAGTATCCCCCAAATGACACATTTTATCATACCAATAATTTTCCTTATTTATAGATAATACGTCTTAAGACCCACAGTTGATGGCTGAAATTGTGGACACTACTGAATCCTATATATACCATGTTTTTTCCCTATATTATGTACCTATAAAAGTTTAATTATTTTATCAATAATTTACTGCATATCTTGACCTCATACTACAGTTTTTTCCCTTTATTAAATCAAGAGCTTGTACTTTTTGTTTAAAGAATACCTTCTGGCCTCTTGCTGATGTCTGAACTGCTAGCTATTACTACTCTTGCATTTCAGGACCACTTTTTAGGTAAAACAAAGATTACTTAGACACAAGCACTATGGTACTGTGGTACTAACAAGGTCTATTGTCAGTCAGTGGGTGGTCAATGTGGCTCCCAAGTGTCCTCTAGGTGGGAAGCACATCAGTATGGACACACTAGAAGAGGATGCTTCATGATCAGCATACAAATGTAAAATTATTCTTCCTGAAATTTTCCAGTAATAGTTTTGAACCAGTTCATAACTGAAACTTCAGAAACAAAACCACAGATAAGTAAAATACTATTAACAAATTTTCCCCTTTCCCACGAAAGGTTATATTCATTTTGTTACAATTACCCATAAAGGTAATTTTAAAATTGAGCATATTTAGAGTCTCTTAAAAAGTTTTCAAAATGTGTTTCTGAAAGTTTCATAAATTATACAATTCCTATACAGTAAATCATTTAATACTTCAAAGTATATCTGTATACACTTGACTAGAACTAGAGTCACAAATCTGAATACTGACTTTAGCGTTTACTATTTTTACATTAAACAAAGTTATCACCTCCCAAATCTCAAATTTCCTATTGATGAAACAATAAAATTACTACTAGGAAGAAATCCAGGATATGAGACCAAGTGTATGAACTTCAGTAAATGACACTTGCAGAAACACTGTGTAGATAACATGACCTCAAATCAAAAGTTTAAGACCTGCTCCCAGTATACTGTAGGTTTCTACTCAAGAAAATAAATTCTGCCCTTTGTCCTGCCCGCCCGAGACAGGCCACTCGCGGTCCTCCATCTCAGGGGGGTGATAATACCCATCAGGATGGAGCTAAGGGCGGTGCAGGAGCAGCAAAACTGAAAAAAAAAAAAATCAACAAACCATAATTCGGAAAATCAGAGACTACATCAACCACCTGGAACCAGGCCAGCCTAATCTCTTCCCATCCTGAAGCTCAGGAAAAATTGCAGAAGAGGGGCTGTAAGATTGTAAGAGCCTAAAGATGGGGAGGAGCAACCATATGCAAGATACTCCATACAAGTTAGGGCCGAAGTAATCTTAATAGGACTTTGCATGACCAGCACAATTACCAACATATCATTGAACCCCCCAAAGTCTAGCATGGATCATAGGCACTAGGATCCTTAGAGGCAAGGGATTAACAGCCACAATAGTGTTCCTATACTAAAGGGGAACACAAAAAAGAGCTCTAGGCAATGCCACTGAAATCCTTACACCTCAGAGAGGAGGACCCAGAGGGAAGTTTGACGTGCACACTAAAGGATGCTCCAGGAAGGGGGAAGAAGGAACCACTGGGAGAAAGGGAGGGAGGAGGGGGAAGGAAGGGGGAAAAGATGAAGGGAGCAAGGGGATACAGGGAGGGGTAGAGGGAGGGAAGGGAATGGGGTACTTATCAACTTTGTATGAGTGGAAGAAATAAATTTAAAAAAAAAAAAGAGAAGATTCTACACCATACTCTAACTTCTGCTTGTAGTAACATTTGAAAAACTGGCAAAGGTCACTGAATTTGGGGGGGAGGGGGAGACACCTATTGGACACCTACAGATTAGTAATGCACTATTCTGACCACTTCATACATGCTACCCTGAATAAAGTACTGAAGATCAGAAAAGTTAAAAGCAGAGCTAGATGCTATCTCTAAATCAACTTCTTTAAAATAACCCTAAAAATGAACATTTTAATTTAACACATCTTTCAACATTTACAAAAATGTACTAAAAATTACCTTCATCCTTTTAAATTAAAGCCTTTATTCTTAAATCAAAATAATAGAACTTCACCCCAACCTGAATTTGTTAAATCATTCAAGACTAAATAAAAGCAAAGACTCAAAAAGGAAGGTAAGAAGCTAGAGATAAAGCAGCAGAAGCCAGGTAGAAGGACAAAGTTTTGTTCTTTTGTTCAAAAGAAACAACAAAACTCTGGAACTCAGAGAAGGTCTGGAACTTGGTCTCCTTCCTTCCTTTCTCCTCATCGTAAGTGGCTTTTTCAAAACCTTTTCATATCACTCATTATTAAATGTGCCTAATAATTTTTAAAAATTGGAGCGACAGAGTACTAGACTACTAACTAGCAGGAAAACATAAATTGGTTACATTTAAATTATCTAAACTGTATCTCTCATGATTATAGTTATTGCACAATACAGAGAGAAAGCAGATGAACCTATGTATAATAACTAAAGTGAACCAAAGTTCAAACATCAAAAAATTTTCAATGAGACACAAATGTTAGTAGAATAAGTTAATAAATGTATAGAGCTGGGAATATGGTTCAGTGGATAAGGCGTTTGTTGAACATGTTTGAATCTCCAGAATTCGTGTACAAGCTAGACAGGTATTGTGTCACCATTTGTAATCCCCAATACTCAGCAACCTGGACTAGCTGGTGTGCTCTGGGTTCAACTGAGACCTGTTTCTACGCATAAAGTAAAACGGGCCGGCAAGATGGCTCGGAGTAAAAATGCCTGTTGCCAACCCTGAAGACTTCAGTTCAACTCTTGGATCCCACATGGTAAAAGAACCAACTCTCGAAAAGTTGTTCTCTGACCTCCCCTAATGCACCTTGGTACACAGGCACCCATACACATGCTCACGGTACACACGCAAATAAATTCATGTAAAAAATAAAGTGGGGAACGATGAAAAATACACAACACTAACTTCAGACTTCCATATACACACATACCTGTAACATTACATCTGCATGCAAACACTCACTGCATGGAAAGAGAGAGAGAAATAGAGACAGAGACAGACAGAGAATAATGTGTTATACCATGCCTAGTAACTACAATTCATTTTTTGGCTGCTATTTTTGGACAGGGTCTCCTATATCCCAGGGCAGGCTTCGAACTCACTATTTAGCCATACATGATCTTGAAATCTTGTTCTTCCTGCTTCCAACACCTGAGTGCTAGGATTACAGACATGTGACATCATCTCCGGTTTTATGGAGTTCTGGTATAGTATAGGACCCTGGACTTCATGCGAGGCAAGCACTCCACCAACTAAACCATATCCCCATGTCAGTATTCCTAACTCTAAAAGAATCTGCATGGAAATAGATGATTACAGTCTCAAAGACTTACATTTAGCAAATAGTATTTAGTATTTCAGACATCATAAATTTGGCTTTCTATGCTTTGTATTTTTGTTTGCAAGTTAACATCTAAGAGTTTATTAACTAACTGCCTATTTTGGGTTTTCCACTGATTTCTTTCTCCTGAAAGATTGCAGTATCCTCTTACCAATCTTCCTTTCAATCCTCCATCTTTGGCTCCTAGTCTCCCAGTATGTTCTCAGCACAGTAATTGGACTGATCCATTCAAATATACCTAACATCATGTCATGCCTTTGCTCTGCATCTTCCACTGATTGCCCATATGGTTTTCTCAACCATGGGGAGATAGCTCAGGGGTTAAAGTCTTTGCCTCACAAGCAAAAGGACCTCAGTTCAGATCCCCAGATCCCATGGCTCAGACGAAGACTCTGCCTCAAAAGCAGAAGATCCCAGGTACATGTAAAGATGCCTGCCAGGTGAAAATGGTAGCAGCCTGCACTTCTGCTCCAGGTAGGTGTAGCCTGGGAAATCAAAAGCAAAAAGGAGGTAGAAGCAATCAAGGATGATGCCCAAAATAAAGTTAATACAAGTTTTATAAAAAATGTTCAGAGGGGGCTGGAGCAGTGGCTCAGGGGTTAAGCCTCTGCCTTGCAGGCAGAAGGTCCTGAGTTCGGATCCTAGACCCCACGTATAGACACCGGGCGGAAGCGGGGGCGGGGGGGGGGGGGCACCTGCATTTCTGGTCCTAGTAGAGCGGAGCCTGTGAATCCCAGGGCAGAGTAAACAAGGAGGTGGTGGAGGCGATGGTTCCCAAATTCGCCCATGGTTATATATATATATATACACACACACATACACACACTTGAATAAATAAATAAAAAACAAATGTTCAGAGGATAGGACTGAGGCCTATAATTCTGGCTATGGAAAACAGAGCCTGGGAATCACCACAGCAAAGCAGTAAAGTAGAAGAGCAATCCAGGATGATTCCCAATGTTAACCTTGAGCCTCCACAAGAACTCAAACTCAAGTGCCTTTTTGTATCCACGCCCCACCCCACTCCCACTCATACAAGTACACACAAGCATGTGCATGGGACAGAGAAGGGGGCAAGGACTTGACATTTGAATGCTTAGAAAACTGGCAAGGAATGCGTGCCAATTTTAGTAGTAAAGTATAAAAAAGAAAACATGGGGGATGTTGAGGTGTAGCTCAGAAAAGTGCCTGCCTAGGACGTATAAATGACTTTTCTCAGCACCATATAAGCCAATCATAATAGCAAATGTTATAATCCCAGTACTTGGGATGGAGGCAAAAGATCAGAAATTTAAACTCATCCACAATGTCATGGTTTTAAATATGAATTGTCCCCTACAAGTTCATGTGTTTGAATCTTCAGTTGTTTGGGAAGGTCATGGCACTTTTAAGAGGTAAAGTCTTGTTGGAGGAAGGCAATCACAGAGAGTGGACCTTGAGATTGATTAGATCCGCCCTACTTCCAGGAGAGGTCTGCTCTTGCAGTTGGTTAACTTTGCAACTCTTACCCTCAAGAATGGACATGACTTAGGCTGCCTCCAGTTTCTACCAGCCTCTTCTACCATAAAGGTCTGTATCTCCCTTGAGCCATCTCTCCAGCCCTAACATAAATATATTTAGGGAAATATTCTCAGTTCAGCATAAAGGCTCACTTGAAACCCCAGCATTCAAGAGTCAGGAGGACTGCCTATGTTACATAGACCTCACAGAAAACCAAAAAAAGGACAGGAGAAGGAATTATTTCTCACTAATAATACTTTTTATGGACTTGTTTTCCAAAGGTTTTTTTCTTTGTAGTTTATATGCCTAAGCCCTATGCTCAAAACAAAAACAAAAATGTACAGAATCACAAACAAGTTTAACACATGAAATGAAGTCTTTGCCAGAATCATTCTGATAATACTTTATCTGTATTACTCAACCTAGTCTTTTTCCCCAGACTTGGGAGTAAAGGAGAACACATGTACACAACACAGAATTGCTGGAGCACAAGCAAAGTCAACTGTTAGTAAATAATACCCCTGAGCCTCACAAGAGGTAAGACAGGAACAAATACGCAGATGTAAAATTAATCTCAATGGCTAAAAGTAAAGAGGTTCTTTCCTGGCTGTACAGGCCTTGGGTGGAGAGGGAAGGGGGGAGCAGGTGATGGAGAAAGGAAGCTTCTTGTTCTGTTAGTGATCTGCTTCCTAATTCAAAGTTTGGTTGTGACAATGGACATGACTTGTGTGAACATGATTAGAGAGCACTTATGTTAAACAGCCCAAGTTCAGATCCTAGATCCCATGTAAAAACAACAGTGGAAATGGAAGTGGCCTGCACATATTGCAGGAAGTACAATCTCAGAGCAAAGCAAAAAGGCAGTAAAAGCAATCCAGGAAGATTCCTAAAGTCACCTTTGGCTTTCCACAAGGACACACAGTGCCCTCTGATTTACACACACACACACACAAACACACACACACACACACACACACACACGACCCAAGTGCTGTTCAATTACTCTATTATTCTGAAATGTCCTTGAATGGGAATCAAACATATCAGCATCTCCTCTTTCCTATCATTCACCTATCATTCTTTAAAAAAAAACAAGAAAGCCACTAAAACCAATGACTTATCTTCATACCACCAAGCCTAAAAGCTAACTTACAAATTTCTTCCTATCCTTTTGTATTAGGAAGGGACCCTGAACCCCGGCCACATCTAACCTTCACACTTCTCTTTCTCTAGTGGGTCATTCTGTCCAGCACATATATGCACTAGTATCAGCCCATGAGACTTTCATGCCACTGTATGCCCCCAGTTTTCTACTCAGCTATTTCATAGGTTCTTCAACTCAAACACACTTTGAATGTTGCTATGATGTCATCACCAGCCCCAGTATTTTGCATCCTGACAAGCAGAACCACAACCCACATAGTTGCTCTAGCCAGAAACCTAATTCCTTCCTTCTCCCATTTCTCATATCAAATCCAGCAAGTCCTTTGCTGTGTCCAAAAACATCAACTCCATCCACTTCATCTTCTCTGCCACCACTTCAATCCAGGTCACAATCAACTACTGCAGATCAAAGCAGCAGCCTTCTAACCAAATCTCTTTAACAGTTAATATTTTAAAATGAGTGCAGGGCTAGAGAGATGGCTCGGGGGGTAAGACTCTACTTCTCAAGCAGAAAAGTCCTGAGTTTGGATCCCTGGTCTCACATTAAAAAAAACCACCAGGTGGAAACAGTAGCAGCCTACACTTCCAGCCCTGTTAAGCAGAGCCTAGGAAATCCCAGAATGAAGCAAAATGGAGGTAGAAACAATCCAAGATGTCTCCCAGCAGTCACCCTTGGTTCTCCACAGGGACACACAATGCTCTCTGATACACAATCAATAAAGTTTTTTAAAATGCATGGAATTTTTTAAATGAGTGCATTACAATACCCTTGCAATTAAACCATTTTCAGAGTTTTCTCTGCACTCTTAATATTCGCATTCCTTGCTTTGAGTCAACAAAATCTGATCCTGCCTGTGTCCTTCCTGGTTCCCTCCATTTCATTAACCTTTGGATCTTACAAGGACCCAAGATCCTCCAGACTCAAGGACCTTTTATCAGGTTGCTCTTTCAGTTCCTTCTCTTCAAAGGACTAATTCCTGTCTATCTTCCTGTAAAATGCCACAATCTCAGACAGAAACTTTCTCCACCTGTCTCTCCTTCAGTATCTTGAACTCCTTTACAATACATATTATTCATTTTGTAATTATTTCTTCACTTAGAATGCAAGTGGTAATACTTAACAAAAAAATCTTTTGAATTACAATCAACTTTTTTCATTAAACTCTATGTGCCAGACAATGTTTTTTGATGCAAAGTAGGTAGTGTGTCTGCTCTTAAGGATCTTAAAAGGTACAAACACAGCTGGCAGGTGGTAACACCAAAAGACTATCCAGATCTGCCTCTTAAGGGTCCAAAGGACTCAGCACACAATTATACTACCACTCTGGCATTAGTACTGGAAGAGAAGAACAATATGCTTAAGAGCTGTTGGTGTAGTATTGGAAATGAAAGGTTTAGGTTAAGTAATCTGCCCAAAGTAGCACAAACAAACAATGGAGGTTAAGTACAACCATGAGCAAAGGATAAACCTGGAAGAGTATATTAAGTCAGTGTTAAGATATTAGTCATTCAGGGGCTGGAGAGGTAGCTCAGGGGTTAAGCCTCTGCCTTACAGGCTGAAGGTCCTGAGTTCAGATCCTAGACCCCACATATAGATGCCAGGTGGAAGCAGGGGCAGCCTGCGTTTCTGGCCCTGGTAGGGCGGAGCCTGTGAATCCTGGGGCAGAGTAAACAAGGAGGAGATGGAGGCGGTCCATGGTGGTTCCTGAATTCCTCCGTGGTTCTACACACACACATACACACACGCACACATACCACACATGCACAATTGAATAAATAATAATAAAGTAATAAAAAATTTAAAGATATTAAGTCATTCAATAGTGATTTACTGACTACAAACTATATGCCAAAAAGTAGTGTTCTACCTAGCTAAGCAGGTAAAAGTGATGTCACAAAAATTATAATGTAGATACAACCTATCAACAATGAACTACAGAAACAAACATTATGACTCAACAGGAGACATACTGCAGTGAGTTCAAGCAGAGTGCTATAGGAATACAGATGTCTTCCAGTTCCACATAAGCAGTTCAAGAAGAGCATCTCAATTAAGATGCCCAGACTAATATACTACCCAACTACTAGCAAAGATTGCAGCGATGGTAATTCTCATTCTCAGAATTCTTAGAATGCAGAACGATAGTCACTTTGAAAGACAATTTGGCAGTTTTTTCTTATGAAATTAAAAATACTCTATAAGAGTGCCAACAATTATATTCCTATCCAAGAGTTAAAGGAGTTAAAATCTTAGTCTCTATAAAAGTCTGCATACAGATGCCTACGGCAGCTTTATTCATAATTCCCAAAATTTGGAAGCAACTATAACTTCCTTCAGAAAATAAAGAATGCAATATTATTAAGAATATCTAGTCAGACAGCAAGATGTCTCAGTGGGAAAAGGTGCTTAGCTATCTCAGTTCAATCCCAGAAATCCACATGGTAGAAAGAAAAGAACTGATTACCAAAAGCTGTCCTCTCATCTCAATACGCACGCACCCAAAGGCACCATGCATCTGCCTGTGCACTGTAGCTATCAATGTCTTTCTAGACATGGAGGAAACGTTCATACATGTTGCTAAGTGAAAGGTTATACTTTTATATAACTATGTCAACTAAGTAAATAACATGTCTATGGTGACAGTAAAAAGACCAGTAGTTAGGGGGATGATGAATGGAAATCCAGGATTGTTAAAGTAATGAAACCATTACTTTGGATATTCATTCACGCCATTCTATGTTCATCCAAATACATAAAATGTACAAGAACAAGAATGAATCCTAGTGAACTCTATGGTAATGTGTCATGCAAGTACACTGAACAAACATACCACTCTGGGATGGATGCTGATAATAGGCATGTTATATATGCATGGGGCAAAAACTAAGAGGGAAGGAAACTTAACTTCTCAATTTTGCTATGAACCTATAACTGTTTTTAAATTAAGTGAGCTATGATGGTACACACCTATAATACTAGCACAGGAGAGAATGAGGCAGGACAGCAAGTTCAGGCCAAGCTAGGTAGGACACATAGTAAGAACCTGTGTAGAGAGAAGGGGAGAAGGAAGTGAGCCACTCATTTAAAAGTGCAAAGAGGGGGGCTGGAGGTGGCTCAGGGGTTAAGCATCTGCCTTGCAGGCAGAAGGTCCTGAGTTCAGATCCTAGACCCCACGTATAGATGCCAGGCGGAAGCGGGAGCAGCCTGCGCTTCTGGTCCTGGTAGGGCGGAGCCTGTGAATCCTGGGGCAGAGTAAACAAGGAGGAGGTGGAGGCCGTCCATGGTGGTTCTCGAATTCGTCCGTGGTTCTGACATACACACGCGCACACACTTACAATTGAATAAATAATTAAAAAAACTTTTAAAGTGCAAAGAGAATGCAAGGGTTTAGAGAACAGCAAACAAAGAGGCCTGAGAATCATTGCATATGAAACAAGTTTGCACTGAACTAAATTCAGTACTAGGCAGTGGATCTTTAGGAGTATAAGTTGTAGTGTATGAAACTAAATGTTTTAAAATGCATTTGATATACTGCTAGTTAAGGGCTGGAAATGTAAGATAGTTCATGGAAAAATGCTTACCTAGTGTGCATTAAGCACCCGTACAAACTGGACAAACTGGATGGAGGTGGTGTTGATGAGTGTGATCCCAGCACTTGGAAAGTGAGGCAGGAGGATCAGGAATTCAGTATTGTCCCCTGCTACATATTAAATACACAGAGTTCAAGGCCAGCCTGGGATAGAAATTTTCAAATTCACCAACAAAAAAGGAAAAGGAAAGGAAAAAATGTGATTTAGAAGATTACCAATATTCATTATAAAGTAATTTCATCTTTGGTTTTGGTGTTTTCTGAGAAAGTTTTCACAGAAAGTTAGTTGAAGGTAATATCTATACAAAAATACTAAGAATTTTACAAATTGTACACAGAAATTCTAAACCTTATTTTAAAACATGCAATCAATCTTGTTAGAGAACCTCCAATCTTTAAAGTGAGCTTATCAGTTGCTATAAAATACAATGTGAGCAGTCTTTAAAACTTGTTGCCTTCACCATGTAACTTTTTAAAAACTTTAAACACTGAAAATAAAATCCTACTTTTCACATTAGTGATACAACAGATTATATCTCCTTTGACACTTGTTAATTTTAAGCAAATAAAATACTCTTCCTTAGAGATTAAAAATACTGCTCTACAGCAGTTTTGTAAAAATTTCCTGAAACTTTTATTTTGGTTTGGTTTTAAGAAAGGGTCTCACTATGCAGCCCTGGCCAACCTCGAACTTTCCATCCTCCTGTCTCAACTGCCAAACTGCTGGGACTACAGTCCAAGTACTGAATTACAGGCTTCGGTCACCAAGCCCAGCCCTTCTGTAGAAGAATTTCCGAAGATTTCAGGGGACAAATATTAAGATACAAACTTAACAGATGCAAATTGAATTACATTTGCTTCTGAATTTGTACTTTATGGAATGGGATCCGGAGACATTAACAGTTCCACATCTATACATTTAACACCACATTAATAAACTATGCCGGAAAGATGCCAACGGAGTCATTTAAATCAATTCAAGAATATATACAAAGAAAAAATTCTGACAATGCATACTTTTAGAAAGTTCTGAACAGAATTTTAACTAACCTATCCACATTACAGCCTTCTGCCTCTTTTAAATTTCCAGAATGAAAAAAATACACAAATCCACTGAGTCTCAACATCTACCAGTCCAGAAATTATCCAACAGCTAAATAACATCCTCTCCACCATGTGAGGGAGCCACTCTAACAAAGCTACTTAACACTGCCGTGTCACACTTAGCACTTCAGAAACTTCCAAAACCGACCATGAACCACGGACACTTAGCACTAATTAAAGGATTCACTGTCCTATTTTCCGAGTTAGGAAAGTCCTTCAAAGTAAGCTGATCTATAAATCTAAAATAGCTAAAAGGGAATTTCATTCTTATCAACTTGGTTTTCTAAATTCCAAATGATACCTCTATCATTCAAATCTCTTATAAGCTTATTATCTCAGAAAGCATGACAGCGAAATCTCTCGACAAAATCCAAATAATAATATATAATTTCATTTCAAATATTTCAGCTTGGGTACTTCCAACATATCCACGCCAAGATAAGCTCTGGGCGTTGTTTTTAACGACCGCCCTATTAGCATAAAGCGCTTACTGCGCGCTTACTCCCGGCCTGGCAACGCTCTAGCCGCTTCCACTTTTTAGTCAGTCGGCTCTCTACCGGGCTCAGGGTAAACAGACTCATTCCGCCCATTCTACAGACCAGGGCCACCAGGTGCCGGAGGTCCCGCCCAAGGTCACAAGCCGGCGGCAGGCTTCCGTGGAGCAGGCGGACGTTCAAAGCCCGTGCTCCACAGGCAGCTGCTCTACGGGGTGAGCGATTCGCTCCACGACTGTTTACCAAGCGGTAACGCGTTCGCGGCAGGCACGCGATTGGATCCGGGGACTTGGGCAAATCAGCTCCTCATTTTCCCACTCGAGAAAAACTGACTCCTCGGTCACAGCCAACACGCTCTACACCTTCCCAGCTGCAGACCGACCTAGCGCGGGGGGCGGGGGGCCTGCAACTCGCAGTGGCCCAAGTTTATGCACAGTCCTAACGCACGCGCCCGGGTCCGGCAAGGACCCCCAGCTCCCGGGCCGGGGACCGGGCGCCCGGGCCGCTCGCTCGGCGCGGCCCGCCGCGCTCGCGCTCGCTCCGCACGGACACAAACAAGGGAGGCGGCGGCGTCCTCCCCCGAGCGCTGGCGGCGGCGGCGCCGGGGCCGAGCCGCCGCCCGCCCGCCCGGCGCGGAGCCGGCAGCGCCCGGCGCCCGGCGCCCGCCCAGGCCCGGCGCGGCGGCCGCCCGGAACCGCGGGAATCAGGGCGGCGCGGCGCGCACCCGCTGACCTCCGCCATGTTGGCCGCACACCGGGCGCCTCCATAACAAAGGCGGCACGCGGGCGCGGGGCCGAGCGGCCGGCCCGCCTCCCGGGCGCCGGCTCCGCGCCGCCGCCGCCGCCCCCGCCGCGCCGCGGCCCCGGACGCCAACACCGGGCGGCCCGGGGGGCGGGGGCGGCCGGCTCGCGGCGGGCCGGGAGGGGCGGGGGCGGCGGCGGCGGGCCGCGCGGCCCGGGCCGAGACAAAGACGCCCGGTGCGGCCGGGCGGGCCGAGCCCCGGGCCCTGCCGACCGCGGGAGCCCCCCGGGCCCGCCGGCTCCTCCCTCCGGGCCGGGCCCTACTTACCTGTGGGCGGAGAGCGCGCCGCGGACCCCGGTCCTGGCTCACACGCGCCCGTCGCCAACCGCCGCCACCGCGGGCACCGCCGCCGCCTCTTCCCCGCGCCGAGACCGACGGGACACCCTGGGCCGCCGCCGCCGCCGCTCGAGAGCGCGCCCCGCCACGGCCGCCGCGGCTCCCCCCCTGGCCGCCGCCGCCGCCGTCCCGCGCGTCCTCGAGGCCGCCGCGCGTTCCCGTTAAATACCACACACTGCGGCGGCCGCCATGAAGGCCGCGCGCGCAGGCGGCTCGGGCGGGGCGGGGCTTCCCGCGCCGCGCAGGCGCAGAGGCGTCTGAGCGGTACCGGTTCCTGGGTCGTCGGTTGGCGCTCGGACGCTTCGGTTACCGAGGCTGCGCCCGCGCCCCTCGCGCTCCGCCCGCGCCCCTCGCGCTCCGCGGATGTCACTAGTTCGCTCGAGCCTGGGGGTCCGGGCCCAGCGATCCCCTCCAACCCACGGCCCGCCGACTCCGCAAGTGCAGGCCCGGGACGGGGTGCTGCTGCCTGTGCAGTCCTAGGCGGCTCCGGCCTGTTGGGGCGCTTTTTTACCTCGCCTGCAGGAGCCTCCTCGGGTCCTTCGGTTTCCCAGGAAAGGAACGCAGAGGTTGTCACCAGCACCAGCCTGGAAGGGAGAGAAAGCCCAGCCTCCCCGTAGGCCCACGATGCTTTCTTTCTTTTGAAGGCGAGTGTGGTTGAAAAGTGGCCAATGCAAAGCAACCCTTTTAATCTCCGTCCTCACTCATCTAAAAAGCTTCTAGCGACGGACTGAGCGTCCTTTTTTTTTTTAAATAAAAAAGAAATGAGAGGATGAAGCCAGGTGTGGTAGGAGTCGCCTGTAATCACTTCAGGCTGCAGGCAGTGGACAAAGGATCTTCCCAAATCAGCCTGAACTAATAGAGATAAAAGTTCCTTCCAGGCCAATCAGAACTTCACACGTGAGACCCTGTCTCATTCATTCATACACATGCATCAAGGAAAACTTCATTTACAAATCTAGGGTCGGTGGTGGAGTTACTGCCCAGCCTTCCCAAGAGAAATCCCCTAGGCTCAAGCCCCAAGGAGGTGCGGTTGAAGTGGTGTGGGATTTATAAATCCTAACTGGATTTCCATAATCAAACTATCTTATTTATTTAATTAACCTTACTGGCCTATTGAGTGATTATCCCTGCCTTCCTCTTTCCCCCTCTTTTCCTCTTCCCTCCCTCCCTTTTATCAGTCCATCTTATTCCCTCCCACCCTTTTTATCTCTGTGTGTCTATGAGTCCTAAGGATCTCGGCAGATCCTCTGTTCTAGTGGTGTTTCAGACCTCTGTTGCAGACCAAGTGGCCTTGCCTTGGGCAGGCCCACTGATAGGGGTATTCCCATTTATCTATTTGGCCCTACCCCTTAAGAGTCCCATTGAGGACTTTTTGTATGGTATTTTAGAAACCACAGAATAATCTTATCCATCAGCAAATCTCTTTGGAGTGGGAAGTTTTTATGCAAATATCCCTCCCCATACACACATACAGGAGAACCCAAATTTATGCTCACAAGGTGAAAGCAAGCAATCAGAGATATCTTAGTGTCATAGTTAGGCACAGGTGTCAACTTGACAGTTGAGGGTTTGAGCTCTGGGCACATTTGTGGAGAATTAGTGGTTGGGTTAAGCCCAGAGCAAACCTGTAGGAAATTGTCTGGCCGATGGGAAAAGCCCAGCCCATGGTGGGTGGGACTAGGCCCTGGAATAAAATACAGAGAATTGGTTGAGAAAGTTGGCATCCTTGTGTACACTTCCAAACATACTGGTCTGGCAAGTAAGGATCGTCTCTTTTTCAGCCATTATGTGGTGATGGTATGGCCAGTTCCCTCGGCCCTGGTGTTGGTCATACTCTTAGTCAAGCTGGACTAAGAACTGTAACCAGTAATCATAAGAGAAAATAAATTCGTGTTCCTTAAGTTTGATGGCCATTTATAAGCAATCATGCAGGCGAACTGCAACACTTACATACTTGTACAAGCTGCTAATTTTCAGCTTCCCTGAACAAATTGTATAGCCCACCCATATTTAGTACTTGTGTTCTCAACTTAATACTTCCCTTATTATGTCTGTTGTTTTCCTCTGGGACCATTAACATTCAGTATTTCCTTTGGGGGGGGGAGGGATGTTCTTAGCCCCAAGCACCATACAGTACTAATGAGTTGGTCCCCAAAGCCCAAAAGCCAGCTAAAGAGCTTGTGTTGAGTAGGTCCATGAAGATTTGGGTGGTGGTTTCATTCATTTCAACAAATACAGAACTGAGGACCCAGAATTCAGGATGTTGAAAGTCACCTCCCCTTGGGGGGATGGATGGCTGTGCATCCTATACAGGCAGGTTTTCTAGGATTCCATGGTACATAGGTGCCTAATGGATAAACTAACATAAATGAATACCTCATGGAAAAATGAGAACTGCTCATTTGGAACAAACATTTTGAGGCATGTTAGTTTCATTTATAGTATAACCAAGTATTATGAAATGGAATTATGGTACATATTTTTAAGTAATAAAATTCTTATCTCAGGCACAGTGGCACATACATATATAACCCCAGTGCTCAAGAGGCTGAGACAAGAGGATAACCCACCAATTCAAATCCAATCTGGGTTTTATGGTGAGTTCTTCACCAGCATAAAATGAAACCATGTCAAAGCAAACAAACAAACTGCCAGACGAAAATAGAAAAAAAAAAAAGAGAAGCCAGGCTTGGGGGCCTCACTGCTTAGTACTAATTACTTGAGTTTACGTAAGAGAACAACTAGTGAAACCTTTCCTCAAGATTACAAAATTGTCAGAGCGACTAGTGAAACCTTTCCTCAAGATTACAAAATTGTCTGGGGCCATAGTTCAGTTGTACGTAAAGTGCTAACCTAGAATGAATGAGACTCTGGATTTGGTTCCTCAGCAGTGAAAAAACAAAACAAACAAAGAAAAAAACCTGCAATTTCCTTTTTACTTTTCAAGGCAAGTTTTTAACTCCTCTATATATGGAAAGATCAATAGAGGCAGTTTTGAAGTAAACTTTGTAAAATTTTTAAATATTTTTCCTAGTTTTACAAACATATTGAGTACTTATCCCTCCCCCCTTCTTTTGTTTCCTCCTTCTCTCCTTTCTTCCCCTCCTTTCATCAATTCATCTCACTCACTCCCACTCTCCTGCCTGTCTGCTTCTATAGGACCCAGGGTTCCCTCTGGATCGTCTGTTCTAATGGGTTCAGGACTCTGCGGCAGACCAAATAACCCATCCTCAGGCCACCATAGCGATGGTAACACTCCCCTTCACTCATCTAGCTCTAGCCCCCAAGGTTTCCACTGCATGTTATTATCTTTCCTGAGATCCTCTTTAGTCTATAGGGGAATGTTGGTATGTCATTCTTTATGAAGGTCTGGTAAGAACAAGTCTCATAACTTAGCATTTTCACAGGCACAAGATAGAGTAGTCATGTAGCCTTGCTCTGGGTTGTTAAGGATATCATTTGGGACAGCGAAAACCTTGAGCTGGAGGCTTGTGTTAATATAGTTAACATAGTACCACCACCACCCCCAGTACACACGGTCATTGGTTTCTCTGTAAAGAACATGTAGATGTAAACTAAAGAGAATTTACTTTTTAATATTTATTTACTTGGGAGAGAGAAGAGAAAGTTACATATTCCCATGTGTATTAGTCAGGGTTCTCTGAAGAAACAGAATCTATAGAATATAATATATATAAATATATTTATTATATATATATATAATAAATAACTCACAATAAAAAATAGTGTCCTTCAAAGTAGCTGCCTGCAGCCACCTCATTCTTAACCGAATGTTCCACAAAGCCAAAAGAACCCAAGAAAGTGTCAAGCTTTTACTTCTCTGGAGAGTTGGAGACACTGGGCTCCGACATCGGCGGCATTGAATAGCGAACAGCAGCAAGGTCTAGAGACCAGGCTCCAAAGGCAGCAGGAACATCAGCAACATGGTGAAAATGATGAAGCTCCAAGTCAGCCAAGGATGGAGGCAGCAGCAGGAACAAAGAAGGCCACGATGTGAATGACGCTCGCAGAGTGGACTCCACACCACCTCAACACAAGATAAGGAAAGAACAAGCCCCTCCTCCTTGCACTTCCTATTATCTGGTCCACTGCTGGAAAATACCACCCACTGTAGGCTGGGTTTTCCACGGCAATCAATCAAGTACCTGCAGACTCGTTCAGGGGTCATTCTAACCATTAACCCTCCACAGCTACGCCCCAAACAGTCTGCAACTATCAAGTTGACACCAAAATGCAACCATAACACCATGATATGGTAAACAGTGGATGGAGGTCAGAGGAAAACTTTCAGAAGTCACTTCTGTTCTTCTACCACCTGGGCTTTCAGAGATCAAACTCAGGTCACTAGGTTTGCAAGCAGGGACATGAGGTAAAGACTGGAGGGGTGGTAGGTATGGTTCTCATAGGACCAAATATTCCTAATCACTAACTGTCCAATAGAAATTATTTTTTTATTAAAAATTTAATTATACATTTAAAAAATTTTTTACCAGTTCCCTCCCTCCCCCCTCCTCCCCCCGAACCCCTTCCTCCCCCTCCCCATCCCCCAGTGCCTCCCCCCCAATTCCCAGAGAGTCCTTTATTGTGTACGCCTAACTCTCCACTGGGTCCTCCTCTCCGATGACATATAAGGACCCAGTGGCATTTCCATAAGCCCTTTCTCTTGTTCCCCTTAAGCATAAGATCACTACTATGGCTGTCAATCCCTTGCCTCCAGGGGTCTCGGTGCCCTTAACAGATGCTAGACTTTATGAGGGCAACAGTGCGCTGGACATTGCGCAGGGCATGCAAAGTCCCATTATGATTGCTTTGGTCCCAACTATTGTTGAGAATCTTGCAAATCGTTGCTCCTCCCATCCTTTTGCTCTTACAATCTTACCGCCCCCTCTTCCGAAAATGTCCCTGAGCTCCAGGATGGGGAGAGATTAGGCTGGCCTAGTTCTATGTGATTGATATAGTCTCTGAAGTTCTGGATTGTGGTTTGTTGATTTTCTTTTGCATGTCCAATAGAAATTATATTATTCCATTATTATTACCTTGATATTTAATAGAAGATAGCATCAATTCTTTCTTTCTGTGACATCTGACAAGATTGCTAAGAGCTGAAGTAAGAGCAAGTAAAATAAATAGAAGTTTTATATTAGTATTTTTTTTTTCTTCTGAGACAGCGAGTTGCTATGTCACTCAAATTGGCCTCCAACTTGCTATTCTCCTGCTGGGACTATATGTCTGTGTTACTTTGCCTAACTTGGTCTATGATTTGAACCGTGTTCTCAAAGTTAGATATTACTGTATCTTTCACATGAAACTCCCCAGAAAGGCACATGTACATATTACACCTTCCCTCTCCCACATTCCCTATGTATTTATACTGTTCTGGAAATTAAAAGCTTTCAGCATGTCTTTCTAGCTAGGTTTCCAAACACTTAAGAGGCACTGCACATGTGGCTGCTGTGTCCCATGTGTGTCAGACGGTGGCAGAGAGGAGATGAGATTATTTCTACATTCAGCGTTCTAACCTGCAGACAGCTGAATGATTAATAGTCAGACATATCACAGTGCCAAACAAAACCCTGAATTCCATATCTGTGTACTTACAAAATGAAGACCTCTCATGAGGTAGGTTCCATGTGCACCCAATGCAGATGGTCTCCCTGGGTGGGGCTCTGTATGCTCACAAGACGGATGGCCTCTTGTGTGCTCACAAATGAGATGGTCTCTTGTGGACTCCCTGTGCCCATGCAGGGAGGGCCTCCTGTGGGCTGGGGTTCTGTGTGCTCGCACCATGAACTTAGTCCCATAGAAGATGAATAAAAGTGCTATTCTTCAGCTTTATCATGTGTTCTTAACCATGTGTAACAGGGAACTAAATCATAATTACCTACATCCTTAATGTATTTTCTTTTATTGCTTGCATAGTATTTTATATTGTCTAATTTAAGAAAATTAGGACATAAAGGCAGGAGGTAGACATGCTAGGGAAATGTCTAGGGGAAGAAGGAGGGGTAGCTATGATCAAAAGGCATTGTCTACATGCATGAGATTGTAAAAGAGTAAAAATAAAAACAAAATTGATTTTAAAAACCGAAGTGTGGATTCAAACCAGATGTGACAGCATCTATAACTTTGGGAGGCCGAGGCAAGAGAATAATGAGTTCAAGACAAGCCCTAGCTGTAAGGAAGACTGCCTCAGAAGTATATATATATAGCTGAGATATATAAATCCATCCTTTCAATACAACATAATGCTGCAGTAGTGTCATGGTTTGAAACGTGTCCCCCACAGTCTCATGTGTTTAGCTAGGTCATGGCACCTTGAGAGGTGGAGCCTTGCTGGAGGAAAGTAGTCACAAGGGTGGATCTAGAGGTGGATTAGTCCCACCCTACCTCCAGGAGAAGTCTGCCTTTGCAGCAAGCAGTCTGGCAGCTCTCAGCCTCTATGATATCTGCAGTGATGTAGGCTCCACCATCTTTGACCAGCCAGCCATGCTGCCTCCGCTTGGAACCATAAGCTGAATAAATCTCCGTTTCTCCTTTAAGTTGCTTGACTTTGGGTGCTCTCTCACAGCAATAGTTAAGAGTAACCGTTACAAGTAGCTTTCTAAATATATCTTAAAAATCAAGTCTGGCCTCATGCAGTGTGACTTTTCCCCAAGGAGCCAGCAAGTCCTTTTGCCCAAAGGAATCCTGCCTCCAAAGAGATCCTGCCTTTGTTGCATTTCTGTCTTTCTGTTCTCATTAGTGATTTTTTAACTCCATGGCTGCTGAGTTTTTAGACAGTCCATTTTTCAAGTTTCTCCTCCAATTGTTCACTGACTCATGTTGTGAAGAATGAATGTGTCATTGCAAGTCTATACAAAGTGTTGACAAAGTTGGCTGAGCCAATCAAGACCTTATTGATGATCTCCAAATGTCCAGGCATCTTCCTGTCCATTCATCCATCCACAGCAGACCAGGTCACAAGAGTAATGACTTGCTTAGGTCTTCTACAACAAGGCTGTGTCTCTTTCCAGGTAATTGTGCCATCTCTTGCTCCAGAAGCCTTGTTCTCTACTCTCCCTTTCCTCTTCCTCCTCCTCCTGCTCCTGCTCTTCCTCTTCTGTGGTTGTCTGTGTGTGTATTGGGGAGGGGGGTGTTGTGACAGGATCTTACTCTACAACTGTGGCCTAGCACTCACTATGTAGCCTGGAGTGACTTCAAATTTGCAGCAATTCTCTTGTTTCTGAGTGCTAGCATTATTGGCAAGAGGCATCATGCACAATTATATTAACTTCTTTATATATAAATGTGGATTCATATTCATCATACATTTTAGGTAGAGACATATTAGCATTCCCTTCAAAGCTTAGCTCTGATGCTAGCCAAAGCCTATCTGGCCTGAGACTGGAAATTCTCCACCCTCCCAGATTCCTATCAGCTTTGCAAAGGAAGGCAGGTTCCTGGCATGTCACACAAGCCCAAAGTAGAGTAGAAATAAATTTTTCTTTATCAGACATAACATTGAATTAGTGCCTGGAGTGAGTGAACGAATCAAACAGCTTGCAGAGCACACAATGAGTTCAAAGGCAGCTTGGAACACAAGAAACCATGACTCGAAAATAAATAAATAAATAAATACACGATAACTACCAGGTTAACTTTTTTAAATGTATGTTAATTTAAGACTAGAGTATACCATTTGGAATACTGTGGAAAACACAGAGTGAATAAACTTCAATGGCTCGAAGGGTCATTGAAGCTGAGGCTATAAGGAAGGGTCTAAGTAAAGAGCCTGATTTTCATCCGAATTATTATTATTTGAGATAAGGTCTTATTCTGTAGCCCTGCCTGGCCTAAATTTATATGTACATCAAGCTGGCCCTGAACTGGTGCATCTTTACTACTTCTGCCTCCCTAGTGCCAGATTACAAGCATGTAGAACCACAATTCTCTCAGACACTTGTCCTTATCTCCTAAACAATAGAATAAAATAGCCATTTACATGGTGTGATGGTCAGATTCATGTGTCAACTTAACAGTTGCAGGCAGTTTAGGGTACAGCTGTGACGAATCTTTGGTTGGAACATGGCCTTGAACAAACCTGTAGGTGATTGTTTAATTGATGTAGAAGACCTGGCCCACAGTCGGTGTTGCTTTCCAGTGTTAGACCACATAAAGGGAAATGCAAGGAGAAGGGACTTGCTCTTCCCTTATCCTGTGTAGACTGGCTATGTGACATTTCTGGTGTGCTGCCTCTGTTCTTGGCTGACATCAGAGCTAGGTCCTTTCAGCCTTGCTGCTGTTCTCACTGCCACTGGATCCTAGTCTCACCCGACTGTTCATCGCCGAGGTCAGAGCCCAATGTATTTGGCCTGGCTGCCATCCCTGACATTGAATCCCAACCTTTTCTGTCCTCCAGTGGGATGAGGCTCAGAGACTTTCTGGGAACCCTTAGGTCTTTGTGAGACATTCAGTTCAGAACTGAATGTTCTTGAGTGGCTACTTTGAAGAACACTGCTTTTATTTGGAGTTGCAGGCCCTGAGGTCAATCCTCAGCACTGCAAAAAAGAATTAGGTAAGCCAAGCAGGGCCTGGACTACATAGTAAGACTATCCGAAAACCAAAATATCAACAGGGTTCTGAATGTAACTCAGTGGCAGAGCGCTCATGGAACATGTTCAAAGCTCTGGGCTCCATCCCTAGGATTACGAATAAACAATGAAGAAATAAAGTACAGAGAGAACATGCACTGGTTATATAAAAATACATCATTGTTTTGGATATGAAAGGTGATCGTCATTTGCAGATTGAGGTAAAGACAAAATATACTAGAAATATCTCCCATGTGTACCAGGGATACAATGTTATCTTAGAGAGAGAAGAGAAAAGAGGAGAAAGTGTCTCACTCTGTAACCCTGGAACTAACACCAATCCTCCTGCTTCAGTCTCCCCAATACTGAGATTGACTCCTGTTCTACTATGTCTGGCTTTACCTTGTTTTACTTTTAACTGAAGTAAAATAATAAAGGTAATAAAGACAATCAGAAGCAGAATCTGGGGCTGGAGAGGTGGCTCAGGGGTTAAGCCTCCGCCTTGCAGGCGGAAGGTCCCGAGTTCGGATCCCAGATCCCACGTATAGACACCAGACGGAAGCGGGGGCGGCCTGCGCTTCTGGTCCTGGTAGGGCGGAGCCTGTGAATCCCGGGGCAGAAGGAGGTGGAGGCGTCCATGGTGGTTCACGAATTCGTCCGTGGTTCTACACATACACACACACACACATACACACACACACAGACACATGCGAGGAGCGCACATACACACAGTTGAATAAATAATAATAATAAAAAAAAAAAGAAGCAGAATCTGTGTGATGTTAACTACGAACATGGACTCAGAAGCCCCTTTCACTAGGTACTTAATCCAGGAGTTGAAGAATCTGAAGCAGGAGGACGGAAAGTTTAGGACTAGCCTTTGCTACAGAGCAAGATGTGTCTCAAAACAAAAATCTAGGACTGTATTCAGTGGTAAGGTGTTGGCTTGCCAGGCACGCCTGACCCATGAATTCAATAGGGGCAGAAGAACAGACCCTGAGATGTGTCAGTCCTGTATCACATTTCTTTTCTGCTTTCCTTTTCTTCTCTTAATAAAAATGTAGCTCTCAAAGCTAACTTGAGTGCTCTCAGGCTTACATCATTACAGTTTTAATGAGCCAAGAATTGCATACCCCTCCCCCATTACACAGAACAATAATTCTCGAGAACGCAAATGTTCAAAGCACTTCGCAAGCTTTTAATTAATCCTCTCCAATACCAGAGAGAAGGAAACTGATATCCGCCGTTTCATCCTGACATCTTTTAACTTGGCAACGCTTCCGCTGGCTCAGAAACCACTCTGTCCCAAGGAAGGTTATCTGGGCCACCGCTGCTGAATCAGCTGTCCCTACCTAAGGAAACCTGGTAATCCGAGAGTTTTAAATCGCCACTGTCCTCGACCTTAGCCGAGAAAAGGCAGTGATTCCTCTGGGTAAAGACAGCGAGGCTGTGGGGAGCCCGCGACCGACCGGCAGTAGACAGGGCGGGCTGATTGCATCAGCGGCTGCTTTGCTGGGTGGAACTGGGGCACCGCGGGCTCCTGCGCTGCTCGGAACTCCACTCTCCCAGGAGATCCACAGTGGGACTCGCTGTGTTCTCTGCTCAGCCTCCCACGCGGGGGAAGAAAGCTCCAGGCAGTCCTTTTCTCTCTATTCAGACCGGCTTCCTGCGGAAGGGCTAATGAAATAGAGCATCCTTACACCGGGAGAAACTAACTCATTCTCCCTGTCCCGTGCTTCCCACGCTCGGATCCATCCATACTTGGTTCACTTCTTACAGTTTCCACCATCGGATGCGTTACTCAACGACAGGAATGGCAGACATCAGCTCTTTTGATTTTTTTTCTTTTTTAATTAGGCAAAGAAAGTCTTGCTGTGTAGTCCAGCCTAGCCTTCAACTCACCTGTCGTTGAGGATTGCCACAACCTCCAGCTGCTGGGATTACACAGTGGTGTCACCACGTCCGCCTTCGGATCTGATTATCGGTACCAATAAACAAACTTAGAAAAGTTTCCAAATGCCCCTTACAGACCAGGCATCGGTGGGGTCGTGAATCTGATAACGACTAAGATCTTGAGAAGCTTCCTTTTAGGTAAATCTCCAAATAACTGCAACAGCGCAGCTGCAATTTGTGGAGGCTCCGGGCCAGCTGTAAAACAGCTAGCGAGCATAGGCCTCAGCAAAGGGAATGTACCATTGTGGCCCGTAGGAAAGAATCTTGCAGAGTGCTTTTTGTTTTGTTTTGTGGTACTGGAGATCAAATCCAGAGCCCTGCACACACTAAGCGGGTATAGAGCTATACACATTCCAGTTCAACTTAGGTCATTTTGCATCACCCACGAATATTCTGCAGATCCACAAATCATGCCTGCTCTTGCCTACTGCACATGATTTTAAGTTCAAATTAAAAGGAAAGCTTGTAGCAAGATTAACAAATGCCCCACAAGTTCTGTTTTTGTACAACCCACAAGCCAAAAAGAAGAGTTTTTACATTTTTAAGTGGTTAGGAAAAAAATACTCATAACACATTAAAATGGCATGAATAGCATAAATCACATGCATGTTAATAAAGTTTTACTGAGACACGGCCACACCTCTTCATTTACAGACTGTCTGATGCTGGTTTGCTACAATGGCAGACTTGAATGGATGGCAAATCTTTGCTTAGCAAAATATTAACTCCTAGCCATTTACAGAAAATTTGCCAACTTCTGCTCAGAATAAACATATTGGCATTATAGCAGTTTGCCTGCATGTTGGTGATAAAAGCACCACCAAACAGTTTAGGAGGAATAAGGGTTTTACTCTGGCTTATATTTGCCCAGTTACAAATCTCAATACAGTTTAGCAGAGTCCACACCAAAACCAGGGGCCAAGGGAACTGGTCACACCATACATAGTTAGAGGACAGCTGAGAGAGTCTTCACTTGCCAGAAAGCACGTATGCCCAAGGATGCTGAAGAATGCCAACTGACTCCATTTTATCCACCTGCCAGGAAACTAATCCCGCCTGTTAGAAATGCTTAAAGTGTTTTTCCTCATTTAAGCATTCTTGCTTTAGAACTGTCTTTACTTCTCTAGCTAAGAGAACTCTTTATTTTCTGACTTGGAGGTAAGACATAAGTTCTCTTTAACAGGAGATAATTAAAAAATGGAGAGAAACTAGGAGTAACTTTTACAGAGATAAGAAAAGGTCTATTTGCTTAAGCCCTACAGGAATTTTCAAGCAATAAAAAGTAATAATTAAGCCTCTGTCCCAGGAAGGGGCCTTAAGCCCACAGTCCCTCCCTCCTTTGTCTTCTTCATGCCCCAAATACTAAAATTAGATTGTAAGAATATCCCTCAGCCAATGGGGAACAGTCTAGGCTCCCCTCACTTCCACATCAAGGATAAAAAGCTATAGTCACTTGTCTGAAGTGTGCTTGACCTGTCAACTTTGCCAGAACCTTTTTGATCAAAAGTAAATAACCCTTGCTGAGATACTTCAATTGCTTGATGTTTATTTCTTTGGGACACATCTCTAACACACCCACAATGGGCTGGGTCTTCCCTGTCAATTAGACAATCTCCTGCAGGCTTGCTTAAGGCTTAACTCAACTGCTAACATTTTACAAATGTACCCAGAGCCAAAGCCTTCCATTGCCAAGTTGACTCATCTGTAGCTATCTACCACAGGAATCTCTTCATTTGTCATAAGTGAGAGGTAAACAGAAAATATAATTTTAGCATACAAATAGGACATACTTTGACACACTTTGGCAGTCTCGCAGTCTGGCAGTTGAAGACTGCCTCTCTCTCAGTAATCGCTGTGGTTATAGTGTAGCCAGTTCCATCCACTCATGGTGTTGGTATGAATTCTCTTTCTAACCAGGATTATGGATTATAACAGAGAATTGAAGAATCATAAGCAAGAATAATAATTTAAAAAAAAAACCTGTTTCCCTAAGCTATTTGGTCATTAACTTATCAGCAACATGCAGACAAAGGTCTGTCATGTCTGCAGCTCACCCATCAGAGAATCATAAACTAACAGACACTGTGAACACCCAGCGCCACACACAGACCCCAGGACAGCATCTCTCGCAGCTCATGATTCTTTTTATTTTTTAAACTTTATTTATTTATGTATTTGTTTGTTTGTGTGGGGCGGGAGGTCTGTATCAAAGAGCACTGTGTGTCCCTGTGCAGGACGAATGGTGACTTGGAGAATGATCCTGGATTGCTTCAACCTCCTTTTTGCTTCACTCTGGGATTTCCCAGGCTCTGCCCACCAGGGCTGCCACCATTTCCACTTGGCATTTTTCACATGGGATCCAAACTCTGCAAAGTAGTGTTTTTATCCCTGGCCCATCTCTCCAGTTCCTCTGCTTTATTTTTGATGGACCTTATGGTAATGTCCACTTTTATTTTTTTTATTTGTGTTTCTTTTTTATGTCTTTGTTATTTTTAGATAGGTCACAATTTGGCTTGGAATTCACAACACTCATTCTTCCCAGTTTCCCAAGCTTTGGAATGGGCAGGTGCCACCACACCCAGGTATTTGCTTTCTTTTCAATGTCTGCAACTAAATGGCACAAAGACATGAGCTTCATTTCTGCCCTGTGTTCTCAGTAAAGAAAGGAAGGTAGATGTGCTGCAGGAATTCTCGGGCTCTGAAGGTTTCAGACTGCCCAGTGGTTTATACATGCCTCTACTTTGTGATGAGACTGAGGTTAGACACACAGGAAGCCACCCATGTGCTCACAGCTGCGTTGAACAACCTGTACTGTAGGAGAGTCACTCCTTGAGAGACAACTTCCTTCACTTTATTTTGTCTTCGGCAAATTCTGGAATATGTGTCCATTTCTTATCACTTGGTATCCATACCTTTAAGCTCGTACAGGGAAGTTGTTGTATGAAAATAGGCTAGAAATAGAAACCCAGGCACATTGTGTTAGGGCTTCTTTGAGATTCTAGCTTTTTGCTTTATTTTTGCTTTTTGGGTGCTGTTGGATGAAACTCCTGGATAGGCAGTCATTCTACTACTGAACTCCAGCTCCGCCTCAAGAAACTAAACTTTTGTTACCCTTCGCTCCTTCCTTTCTCCTTCCCTCCTCGCTCCCTCCTTCTATCCCTTTCTGTTCCTTCTTTCCTTCTTTCCTTCCTTCCTTCCTTCCTTCCTTCCTTCCTTCCTTCCTTCCTCTTCCCTTCTCTTCTTTCTTTTTCTTTTTCTTCTTTTTTTTTTTTTTTAGAGGATTAAAGCAGAGTTTATTACGGGAGAGAAAGAAAGGAACTCACAGACAATGCAGTCCATGAGGGGCAAGGGAGCCACTGGAGAATTCATGGACTCCAGACATGGAGGAGTGAGAGAAAAGTCAGACAGGAACTCATGGATTCCAGACGTGGCATTCAATGAGGGGCAAGGAAGCCCTGTTCTTTTCTTTCTTCCTTCCTCCCCTATTCTCTTTCCACTCTAGAATTTTTAAAAGCCTGAATTTATAGATAATTCCTTGATCTCTTCTTTCTTGCTAATTCAAGCAATAAAATTTTAAGCAGAGTCTCATGTAGCCCAGACTAGCCTCAACTTGAATTCCTATCACTTCTGCTTTCACGCCCAGAAACCCAAGTGCTAGGATTACAAGAGTGGGATAGCAAAATATGTATGCATGTATTTATTTTATTTATTTAATACAAGCCTCTGTGTGTGTGTGTGTGTGTGTGTGTGAGAGAGAGAGAGAGAGAGAGAGAGAGAGAGAGAGACCCTGTTGGAGGCCCAAGGGTACCTTCGGGAATCATCCTGGATTACTTCTATCTTCTTTTTGCTTCCCGCTGGGCTTTCTCAGGCCCCAACCAGCAGAGGCAGAAGCTGCTGTTTCTGCCTGGTATTTTTACATGTGACCTGGGATCCAAACTCAGGATCTTCTGCTTAAGAGGCAGAGTCTTACCCCCTGAACCGTCTCTCCAGCCCAACAAAATAATTTTCTAAAGACTGAAAAACTTAAGTGTTTCTCTATTCATTAGTGACATAACTATCTCCTATTTGTTTATACCAAATGAAATAAACTTTTGTAGAAAGGCAGATAATTACATGAATGTACATTTGAGCAGCTCATCCCCTGTGATTTTTTGGTCAAAGAAAATGAGATGCTCATGTAATGAAGAAGCCAGGTATAGAGGCACATGCTTGTAATCTCAGCACTTGGCAGATGGATCAGGAGTTCAAGGTGAGTCCTAGCTACACAGGGAATTTTAAGCCAATATGACTACATGGGGCTATCTGAAAACAAACAAAAATATATACATCAAAGAACTGAGAGTTTACCACTAAATCCAGATGTTTTGTACTAGGTCTGAGAAATGTCCAGGCAAGCCTGTCAGATTTGTAAAAGCCTTTTGCCAACTTGCCAAATAGAGTGTGACTAGGTCGAAGCATGGTGCAAATTTTCCAGGGCATATAGGAATCTTTTTAAGAAGATTTAAGCAGTCTTTCTTTCTTTTTTTGTTTCTTTTCTTTTTGTTTTTCCATTTTTATTTTTCAATTATTTAGGGATTGAATTAAGACCTTGTGTTTGGTAGAAAAGGTTCTACCACTGACGTGTATCCCCAGTCCAAAGGCTTTCAAATACTTTTTTGTGTGTTATTTTTAAGAAATACTTTATAGGTTGGGGCAATGGCTCAAGGGTTAAGACTCTGCTTCACAAGCAGCAGGTCCTGAGTTTAGATTCAAGGTATCACATAAACAAACAAACAAACAAACAAAGCCAGGTGGGAAACAGCAGTGGCATGAACTTCTGACTATGGTAGGCAGAGTTGGGAAATCCCAGAGTGAAGCAAAAAGGAAGTAGAAGCAAACCAGGACGATTCTCAAAGTCACCCTTGATCCTTCATAGGAACACATAGTACCCCCATCTCTTTTCTCTCTCTCTCTCTCTCAATCACACACACACATACAAAATAAATTTTAAAAGATTAAAAGTAAATACTTTACTTATCCGAGGGGGCATGCATCTGTGGCAGTCAGAGACAATTTTCAGAAGTCAGTACTCTCGTTCCATCAAGTGGAACCCCAGGGATTGAACTCGGGTCATCAGAGGCACCCTTAACCTCTGAGCCATTTTACTGGTCCTCAAGTGATTTTTAAAAACTGTGTTAAAGACTTCCCCGCCCCCTGACAAAAATACTGCGAATCTAAATGGTCCCAGTCTTGGACATTATGCGCCTGAGAGCCTTGGGGACCTTACAAGAGCATGCAGAGACACAGGGCCTTGAAGTCAATATAAGGATGCACACTGGTGAAATCCAGGTGGTGAATGGAAAAAGCAAATCAATACCGTCCCCTCTTGTTCCCTGGCTTGCCAGCACAACAGTCCATTAAACTAATTGACACAGGGCCTGCTCAGGAGCTGACAAACTCCCAGAAGGGTTGGGTTTCTCAGCCCTCCCTAGAGAAGGCTCTCAAATAGTCTCCCTTCTATCTCAGGCAAGTGGGTCACAAGGGCCTGTAGGGATGGGGGCCAAGAGAAGGCCCGAGAGCTGGTGAATCAAGCTGAACAGACAAGTACTTTCTCTCTGAGTTTCCTCATCTGTGAACTGAAGGAACTTTCCCGGCCCTAATTCTGAGTGCATCAGCAAATCTAAACATGGAGAGGAGTTCTGGGAAGACCACAGGCAAGTCGCTGTATGTCACCTGAGTCTTCCTGATCCAGGAAGGATGCTGTTCCCATCCCACACGTGAGGATGTAGGGTCCAGGAAATGTAGAATCCAAGATCGCTGTAGTTATTGATCACAGAGCTGGCCTTCACACTGAGGTCTATGTCTGTCTTTCTCATGTCTTTTAGTTTTTTACACTTCCTATGACATGTTTCTTCCTCTGACAAAATTGTAAAAGATGAGAACTGAAGCCACAGTGCTTGTCCTCAGAGTCTCTATTCTAACTTAGGGTTCAGAATCTTGCCCCTTCAACAGCGTATTCTGGGCCACCCCACTTCGTGACAATGAGTGTGGTGGAAGCTGTGCCTTGGACCAGGCACCATGCAAAGGTCTCCCTGTGGTCCGTGACCCTCAGGAGCAGGTGGGTGCCATCCCCACCCTCAGTTCAGACTGATGCAGTCACGGAACCAACAGAAGCTGCAAGAGCAGGTTGCAGTAGAAAGTGGACTGTCTCACATAACAGGCCAAAACTGCCCTTTACAGGAAGCGGTCATTCCCAGTCTCATTCCCAGAGACCAAAGATGCATGAGGCACAACCCAGGCAGGATCCTCTGTGAAGCAGCCCCTGCACCAGAGGTTGAGGACTTACTGTTAATTCAGCTCTTTCTGTCCCACTTCTGAACGCTGATCCGGAGAGTGTAGGGGAATACACCTGCTTTCAGATACGAACCACCACTTCCTGCTACCAACTGGGAGACTGTTCTGAGCTGACTTTGGCTGGGCGTGCCCATTACTCTCAAAATGACCCAAAGCCCTGGACATGAGAATTAGTAGCTTTGAGTTTCCTTTGAGCAAGTGCCTTTCCATTTTTTACCATGTGGTCCTGCTGTTTTAACCCTTCCAATGGATTCTCCCTGTATCAGAATACTTCCTTCTTCTATCCCTAGGTAGCCTACCCTTGCCTACCTCTTACTAATTTTCACCCAGTTAGATGATTCTGATTTAGGTTTATTTGCCATGCGTTCACTTTTTTTAAAAAAATTTTTTATTTATTCAATTGTGTGTGTGTGTGTGTGTGTGTGTGTGTAGAACTAGGGGCAAATTCGGGAACTACCATGGACCGCCTCCCCTCCTCCTTGTTTACTCTGCCTCAGGATTCACAGGTTCCGCCCTACCAGAACCAGAAACGCAGGCCACTCCCCCACTCCCCCCCTCCCCCTTCCCCCCTCCCCCCACCGCTTCTGACATCTATATGTGGGGGATCCGAACTCAGGACCTTCCGCCTGCAAGACAAAGGCTTAATCTCTGAGCCACCTTTCCAGCCCTATATTTGCTATGTCTTCAAAGAGAACTTTTAATTTTCTTATCAAGTTCTTTTCCGGGGCTGGAGACATAACTTAGTGGCAGAATTCTTGTCTTCCATGCATGAGGTCCTGATTTCAATCCCCACACACCTAAAATTACTTTTTTCACTCTAACACTTTCCTAATTAAGCTACGTGGGCAGCTTCCACAATTACTTTCTGACTCCTCTATTTTCCCTAACCAAGAAGGACTCAATTGGAATTTGCTGTGGCTGATCCTTAGTGTTTTATTTTTGTGTTTTTTTTTTTTGGAGGGGTGTATATAAAATGAGTTTCATTATGCCATTTTTGTGCTTGCATACATCATTGTATTTGCCCAGATCTACTCCCTCCTTACCCTGTTACCTCCTTACCTCCTTCCCCTTACACTGTCTCTCCAAGTTGTATTCATCCCTGTTAACTGTAAACATCAACAAAAATACAATTTTTCTTCTACTTTCAACTAGAACAGAAACTCTATCTGCCTTGTTCCAGACTTTTCTCAAGGATGTTTGTATGATGAACAGCCTTTGAAGGCAGAGAAGGATCTTCCTCTCCAGTGAAGATCTGCCTACAGCCACAGAAGAGCGCACATCTCACTAGCTGGCAAAGAGAAGGCGAGTTTACTGCTCATTAAAAAGCATCTGGATTCCTAAATCTCTTTGGTAGGTAGTGTAACCAGATGCAGATATATGTATCACCGGATCCATGCCATCTCAGCCTGTGGGAATTAGGGCTTGGGGACTGATAATGGGAAATGCTAAGTAAGAACTGAAGTGAAAATCCTCTGGCTTTGTTCAGTGACTTGAAGTCTTCCTGCATCCATACCTCTATTAACAGCCAGCTAACTTGCAGGAGTTAGGGAGGATATAATGCCATGCCTTTCATGCTTCTTGGTGCCCACCCAAGCTTGACTGCACTCATACTCCCCAGCATCCAGAGCCAGCACAAGTTCCACCAGCCCCGAAGTTGTCTCTGCTTCTAGGATATGCATTGCTGGGGAGTTTACACAGCAGCAGTCGCAGCACTACACAGTGGTGCAGATGAGAGGCCGTCGACATTCGTGCTAGTTGGATATGGGTGTCAACTTGGCCACTGAACACAGCTCTGAGTACGTATGTGAAGAAGTGGCAGTTTAAGGCAAGTCCTGAGTAGCTAATGGAGATGAGAAAACTCAGCCCATTGTGGATGGGACCATTCCCCTGCAAGTGGGAAAGATGAAAGAACTGGTTCAGTACTTAGGCAGACGTGCAGTCTGGAAAATGAGGTTTGTCCCTCTTTCAACAATCCCTGTGGACGTGGTGTAGTCAGTTCCTTTGGTTCCTGGTGTTGGTGTGACCTCTCCTGCCAAGCTGGACTAGGAGCTGAAATCATAAACAAGAATAATCATAATCAAGACTAAAACCCCCTGTTCCCTTAACTAACTTATCAGCAACATGCAGACAAACTGCAACAGTGTTTGATGTGTGTGTGAGCTTTTGCAAAGATCTTGCTGATTTCACCTCATCCTCGGAAAAACAAGGCCTGTGTCTGGAGCCCTTTGGTGCACCTGCGCTGCCTTGCGGATACCTGCTCTGTGGTGCTCTGACACTTGAGGTTCCTTCCGTGACCCTGGCAGAGCAACCTGGCATCGGGAGGGGATTCTGCTCCTGCGCCATGTTGAAATGACTGTGCATACTTAGCTGTATGCCCGTATAGTGAAAAGGTTTTTAATACCAAAAAGTATATAATTCATTGTTTCTAAACCTTTTTGCGTCTGTGTCTTTGTGTGTGTGTCTGTGTGTATCAGAGGGCATGTGTGTGCCTGTGGAGGCCCAAAGGTGACTTTGGGAATTACCCCGGATTGCTTCTACCTTCTATGTGCTTTGTTCTGGAGTTTCCCAGACTCTACCTTCTAGGACCGAAAGTACAGGTCACTGCCATTTCCACCTAGAATTCTTTTTTTTTTTTTTTACAAAGATACTAACTTGTGCATTTTTTTTTTCATCATTATCATCTTTTTTTTTTTTATTAAAAATTTAATTATACATTTTAAAATTTTTTACCAGTTCCCTCCCTCCCCCCTCCCCTTCTCCCAGTGTCTCCCCCCCAATTCCCAGAGAGTCCTTTATTGTGTGCGCCTAACTCTCCACTGGGTCCTCCTCTCCGATGACATATAAGGACCCAGTGGCATTTCCATAAGCCCTTTCTCTTGTTCCCCTTAAGCATAAGATTACTACTATGGCTGTCAATCCCTTGCCTCCAGGGGTCTCGGTGCCCTTAACAGATGCTAGACTTTATGAGGGCAACAGTGCGCTGGACATTGCGCAGGGCATGCAAAGTTCCATTATGATTGCTTTGGCCCCAACTATTGTTGAGAATCTTGCAAATCGTTGCTCCTCCCATCCTTTTGCTCTTACAATCTTACCGCCCCCTCTTCCGCAAATGTCCCTGAGCTCCAGGATGGGGAGAGATTAGGCTGTCCTAGTTCTATGTGATTGATATAGAGTCTCTGAAGTTCTGGATTGTGGTTTGTTGATTTTCTTTTGCAGTTTTGCTGCTCCTGCAATTCCCTTCACTCCATTCTGCTGGGCACTGTATGTCACCCCCTGGCCAGAGACAAAAAGCTGTTAAATTGGAGTCTTGTTGTAATAGCACATTCAAGGGTAGATGTAATAAGAGTAGGAAACCTCACTGAGGGAGGGGTCCATCACCCATTTGCAAAATGATTACTTTTTATCTGCTAGACTATATGCCCTCCCCTTCTGGTGAGATCAGGAAAGAACGTCTGTGAACTTAACCAGGTTTCTCATTACTTACTTGCAGACCTTGATGGAGGCCTATTTTCTCTGCTGTAACATGGTCTCCTCTCTCCTTGTTTCTGGTGTGGCCCTCCTAACCCATCTCTCTTGTTCATAATCCTTGCAATTACTGTGTTACATAGGTTTACTTTTGAGTGTCCCAATGTGGGCTGGGCGAGTTTGGTACTAGGAGCCACCTATTAGGGAGTACATACGGCGCTTAATTTTCTGGGTTTGGGATACTTCACTTAATATAATTCTTTCTAATGACATCCATTTCCCAGCAAATTCCAGTAATTCATCATTTTGATGGCTGAGTAGTACTCCATTGTATAGATGTACCACAGTTTCCTTATCCACTCGTCAACTGTTGGACATTTAGGTTGATTCCATGACTTTGCTATTGTAAACAGTGCTGCTATGAACATGGTCGAGCTTGTGCTATCGAGGCGAACCTCTGCTGCTTGGGGGGTTATTCCCAAAAGTGGGATAGCAGGGTCATATGGCATTTCAATCTTTAATTTCTTTAAGAATCTCCAGACGGCTCGCCAGAGTGGCTGTATGAGCCTGCATTCCCACCAACAATGTAGGAGAGTTCCCCTCTCTCCACATCCTCTCCAGCATTTGTCGTTGTTTGTACTGTGGATTTTTGCCATCCTGACCGGGGTGAGATGATATCTCAGGGAAGTTTTGATTTGCATTTCCCTGATGGCGAAGGAAGTGGAGCATTTTTTAAGATAATTGTTAGACATTTTAATTTCATCCCTGGTAAAGTTTCTTTGAAGTTCCAGGGCCCATTTTTAATTGGGCCAGTGTTTTCCTTGGAGTTTAATTTTCTAAGTTCTTTGTGCACTCTGGACAGTAGAGCTCTGTCAGATATGTGGTTAGTGAAGATTTTCTCCCATTCTGTGGGTTGCCTTTGAGCTCGTGTGACAATCTCTTTATCTGAACAGAAGCTCTTTAATTTCACAAGATCCCAACTGTTGAGAGTTGGTAGCAGTGACTGTGCCATTGGATGTCTGTTTAGGAAGTGTTGGCCTAGCCCAATCAGCTCGAGGGAGTTCCCTATCCTTTCAACTATGGCTTTTAAAGTCTCTGGCCTGATATCAAGGTCCTTGATCCATTTGGAATTAAGTCTTGTACATGGTGACAAGTACGGGTCCAGCTTTAATCTTCTGCATGTGGAGATCCAGTTTTGCCAGCACCATTTGTTGAAGATGCTGTTCTTTTTCCATTGGATTCTTTGGGCCCCTTTGTCAAAGACCAAATGGCTGTAACTTTGTGGGCTTATATCTGGGTCTTCAATCCTTATCCATTGATCTGTGTGTCTATTTTGGAGCCAGTACCAGGCTGTCTTTATAACTATGGATTTGTAGTATAGACTTAGGTTGGTATGGTAATACCTCCAGCTGTGTTTTTGTTACTCAGGATTGTTTTTGCTATCCTGGGTCTTTTGTGCCTCCATATGAACTTTGAGATTGTTTGGTCAACTTCTTTGAAGAATTGCTTTGGGATTTTGATTGGTATAGCATTGAATCTGTATATTGCCTTTGGTAGGATGGTCATTTTTACAATGTTGATTCTGCCAATCCAGGAACAAGGGAGGTCTTTCCACCTTCTGGTGTCTTCTGCAATTTCTTTCTTTAGGGTTTTAAAGTTTTCATTGTAAAGGTCTTTTACCTCCTTAGTTAGGTTTATACCAAGGTATTTCATTTTTTTTAGGGGTTATAGTAAATGGCATGGTTTCTCTCAAGGCTTTTTCACTTCTTTCATTCTGGGCATATAGGAAGGCCTCTGATTTTTGCACATTTATTTTGTATCCTGCCACCCTGCTGAACTTCTCAATTAGTTCCAGGAGCTTCCTGGTGGAGTTTTTGGGATCACCCAGGTATAAGATCATGTCATCTGCAAATAGAGATAGCTTGACTTCTTCCTTGCCAATTTGAATCCCTCTTATGTCCCTTTCTTGTCTTATGGCTTCGGCTAAGACTTCAAGTACAATATTGAATAGAAGTGGTGAGAATGGACAGCCTTGTCTTGTTCCTGATCGAAGTGGGAATGCTTCCAGTTGTTCCCCATTGAGCATAATCCTTGCTGTGGGCTTGTTGTATACAGCTTTTATTATATTGATAAAGGTTCCTTCCATTCCTACTGTCTCTAGCGTTTTGATCATAAAAGGCTGTTGGATCTTGTCAAAAGCTTTTTCTGCATCTATCGAGAGTATCATGTGGTCTTGGACTTTGGACTGGTTTACATGATGAATTACATTTATTGATTTGCGTATGTTGAACCAACCTTGTGTGCCGGGGATGAAGCCTACTTGGTCCCCATGAATGATCTTTTTAATATGTTTTTGAATCCGATTTGCTAAGACTTTGTTGAGAATCTTTGCATCTGTGTTCATCAGGGAGATCGGCCTATAGTTTTCTTTTTTAAGTGAATCTTTATTAGGTTTTGGGATTAAAACGATATTAGCTTCATAGAAGGAATTTGGTAGTGTTCCTTCTTTTGCTATTTGATGGAACAGTTTAAGGAGTATTGGTGTTATTAACTCCTTAAATGTCTTGTAGAACTCTGTGCTGAATCCATCTGGTCCAGGACATTTTTTGGTGGGAAGATTCGAGATTACTTCCTCAATTTCCTTATATGTTATAGGACTATTTAAGTAATTCACAACTTCCTGATTCAATTTAGGTAAGTTGTGTTTACTTAGAAATTCATCCATCTCTTTTGTGTTGTCAAACTTCACAGAGTATAAGTTTTTGAAATATGATGTTATAATTCTCTGGATTTCTTGGTATCCGTAGTGATATCTCCATGTTCATTTCTAATTTTGTTAATTTGGGTTTTCTCTCTCTTGCTTTTGGTAGTTTAGCTAGGGGTGTATCAATCTTGTTGATTTTTTCAAAGAACCAGCTTTTTGATTGGTTGATTTTTTCTATCGTTTTCTTAGTCTCGATTTCAGATATTTCTCCCCTTATTTTGCTAATCTCTTCTCTTCTACTGCTTTTGGGATCAGATTGCTCTAGTTTCTCTAAAGCTTTAAGCTGCATTGTTAAGTTGTTTATTTCTGATGTTTCCATTTTTTTGACGTGGGCATTAAGAGCTATGAACTTACCTCTTAGAACAGCTTTCATTGTGTCCCAGAGATTTTGGTAAGTTGTATTTTCGTTATCATTCACTTTCAGGAAATCTTGAATTTCCTTTTTAATTTCTTCCTGAATCCAGTTCTCATTCAGCATCATAGTGTTAAGTTTCCAGGAGTTAGTGTATTTTCTCTTGTTTGATGTGTTGTGGATGTCCAGCTTTAGGCCGTGGTGGTCTGATAGGGCACAGGTTAGAATTTCAACTTTCTTGTACATGTGTAGATTCATTTTGTGGCCCAATATGTGATCTATTTTGGAGAAAGTTCCGTGTGCTGCTGAGAAAAATGTGTATTCTTTGGTGCGTGGGTGAAAAGTTCGATAGAGATCTGTGAGGTCCATTTCTTTCAGGGTTTGATTAAGTTCCAAAGTGTCTCTGTTAAGCTTTTGACCTGTTGATCTATCCCATGTAGAGAGGGCGGTGTTGAAGTCCCCAAGAATTATCGTTTGGGGGTTGATTTCTTGCTTTAGACGCTGTAGGGTTTTCTTAATGAATGTGGAGGGGCCCGTATTGGGTGCATATATGTTCAGTATTGTGAAATCTTCCTGGTGAATTGTACCTCTGACTAAAATGTAGTATCCATCCGTGTCTCTTATAATTTTTTTTGGTTTGAAATCCACTTTGTCTGATAGCATAATGGCTACCCCTGCCTGTTTTCTGCTTCCATTTGCTTGTAGAATTGTTGACCAGCCTTTTATTTTTAGAGCGTGCCTATCTTTTGTGGTGAGATGGGTTTCCTGCAGGCAACAGATTGATGGATTGTGATTTTTAATCCAAGTTTGTAATCTGTGTCTCTTGATCGGTGAATTAAGTCCATTAACATTTAGTGTTATAATGGAGAAACTATTGTTAATTCCAGACATTTATTATGTTTAGTAGCTTTTATAAGTATATTGCTTCGCTTTTAATGGTGTTATATTTGCCTTCTGTTCTCCTGGATATGCCTGTTTTTTTCTTCACGCTTGAGTATCATTTCTAGCAGTTTTTGAAGGCCTGGTTTGGTGGCCATGTATCCCTTCAAGTTGTCTTTGTGCTGGAAGATTTTTCTTTCTCCCTCGATCATGACTGATAGTTTTGCAGGGTAAATCAGCCTGGGTTGACATTTTTGCTCATTCAATACTTGAAGTATGTCTCTCCAAGCTCTTCTTGCTTTTACTGTTTCGACTGAGAAGTCATTTGTTATTTTAATAGGTTTGCCTTTAAAAGTGACTTGTTTTTTCTCCCTTGAAGCTCTCAGCACCAGTTCTTTATCTTGAATGTGGAGTGTTTTAACTATTATTTGCCGCGGTGTGCTTCTAGTTTGGTCGTATCTGTTTGGGGTGCGGAATGCCTCTTGTATATGAATGGGCCTCTCTTTTTTTAGATGAGGAAAGTTTTCCTTGATGATCGTTTGAAAAATTTCCTCAGGGGTGGTATTTTGAGATTCTTGCTCCGGTATTCCATGAATACGCATGTTAGGCTTCTTCAGGGTGTCCCATATCTCTTGGATATTTCTCTCAAGTATCTTTTTGGCTTTAACAACCTCTTCCATTGAGCTGGCTAGTACTCCCACTTTATCTTCAAGGTCTGAAATTCTGTTTTCTGCTTCATTAGTTCTGTTGATAAGACTCTGTGGCGTTCTGGGTTGAAGATAACTTGTCTTTTAGCTCAGTTTTAAACTCTGCTTGAGTTTGTTTTAACTGTTCTATGCCACTTTTTGTTTCTTGCACTGTTTTTCTCAACTCCTCCAGATGTCTGTTGTGTTCCTCTTCAAAGCGATTGATTCGATTATGTAATTCCTCCCGGATTTCCTCTTTCATAGTATTGAACATGGTAATGATCATATTTTGAAAGTCGTTATCCTGGGTCAGGCTTTCTTGGCCTTTTTCCGCGGGTTTGTTCTTGTTGGAGTCTAACATTATGGGATTAATTTCTTCAGTGGGAGATTTGTTTACTTGAGTGTTGCTTCTCATGGATTTGCACTTTGACTTTGGCATTGTCATTTTAACTCTTAAGATCTCTCAATTTCACTAAACTGAATTATTTGGCCTGGGGTACTGGTGGGCGGGGCCTGAACGGGGACTTACCTAGGGAGCCGGGTGAGGCCCGGGTGGACCGCGTGCGTGTCCCGACTGGCGGAGCGGGGTGGGGCGAAAAGGGAGGATGGGCGCGTCGGCGTGGAGCTATTTAACCCGAGGGCAGCTGGGGCGGGGCCGGGCGCAGGGGGAGGTCCTCCTCGTTCCCTCGGCCCCCGCGTGGCTCCGGCTGGATGGCGGGAGTCGGAGCCGGGTCCCCGTGGGCTGACCTGGGGTCCTAGAGCGCGCGTTGAGGCCCGGCTGGATCTCGCCTACGCGTCCCGACCGGCGGAGCGGGGGTGGGGCGAAAAAAGTCCACCTAGAATTCTTACATGGAATTCAGGATCTGAAGTCAGGATCTTCTGCTTCCAAGGCAGAGTCTTAACCGCTGAGTCATCTCTCCAGCCCCAAAATATAATTCATTGTTACAACAAAAATAAATTCTAATAACAAAGAAAACAACATTTCCAGGGTCTGGAAAACCTGCAACTATTAATCGCTTCTCTCCTTATAAAGGATTAGTTTCATTGAGATATTTTGTTTTGAGGGTGAACCAATAACTAGAATGGAAAAAAAAAAGTACTTTAAAAATTCTGTGAGGGGGCTGGAGAGGTGGCTCAGGGGTTAAGCCTCTGCCTTGCAGGCGGAAGGTCCTGAGTTCGGATCCTAGATCCCATGTATAGACGCTGGGCGGAAGCGGGGGGTGGCCTGCGTTTCTGGTCCTCGTAGGGCGGAGTCTGTGAATCCCGGGGCAGAGTAAACAAGGAGGATGTGGAGGTGGTCCATGGTGGTTCCCGAATTCGCCTGTGGTTCTACACACACACACACACACACACACACACACACACACATATACATACACACATGTGCACACATGCATACATGCACAATTGAATAAATAAATAATAAAAAAAATTCTGTGAGGACTTAGAATGTCACTCAGTGGTAAGAGGTTAGGGACTCTTAACATGCTCCATCCCCGGCATTACTAAAAGGAACATATTTATTCACTCACTCACTCACTCTGTGTGTGTGTGTGTGTGTGTGCGTGTGGTGTGTTCTAGGTTTGATTCCTAGCACTGGAAAAAACATACGTGTATACCATTCCATCCTGGCATGCTAAGGTCAATAGGGTCTAGAAACTTATACCTTAAGAAACTTACACCTCACGTTGGTGACTGGTACACAAACAATTGGAACAAAAGCAGAAGTGAGTCAGCGAAGAGGTGGAATCCAGGGCAGGGACACTTTGCAAGAGATAAGGCTGCCTTTGACCTGGACACCAGGTTTGAAGGAGAAGGTGGGGAATGTCCTGGGGAGGGGTGAGAAGGATCTTAAAGGAGCAGAGGTAGAAGAATAAAGGTGGTATAAGGTAGGAAGGGGAATAATGGGGAGAAACTTTAAGGGGAGGGGGATGAGGAGATATGGTAGAGGAAAGGGTATGGGAGGAATAAGTAACACTAAGAATGTATTTAAGATGTGGAGACCCACTATTTCATAAGCTTATTTAAAATACAGTTTTAAAAGTTTGGGATGGTCAGGGGGATATGCTTAAGGAGCACTGAGACGTGGAAACATATAAGCCACATTAAAAAAAAAGAAGTGACACATAACCTGGAGTCAAATTGGATTGTGGCTAGGTGAGAACTTTGGACACTATAGGTGAGTGGTGTACATTGCAAGGGTGTGGAAGTACTGTGCCAAACCTAGAAGGAAAGCCCCACAGTGGAGAATGGGGGTGGTGGTGGTGGTGGTAATGGAGGGTAGAAAGTCACCAAGAAGAGAAAGGGCAGCAACAAGATGGAGAAAGGAGGTCAAACAATTCCCCTGGGGACGATCCCCTGCCTTCCCCTTCGCCCTTACTGGAGAGACACTCTGAAGCTTGAATGTCTACAACAGATGGAGTGTTCAAGTCCTTCACTATCTCCTTGCTTCCAAACACCAGGGCAACAAGGTTAGAACTTCAGCTTCTATGTTTAGTAAAGTCAGAAGACATACTTTTCATTGCTTTACTGAACTGCTTTGAGTGGCACGAATGTGAGATCAGTGGAATTTTAAAATGCAAAGAACGAAGAACCTTTTGTGTCTATGAACTCTAGTCACCACACTCTTCCTCTAATAGCTAACTTGAAGAATAAGGGGCCCTTTAACATCAGGCAGCTTGGGTTTCTCTATACTACTATAGAGAAAAATCTATCTCTTACCTACCTATCTATCATTTACCTATAATGTTTTCGAACTGCCTCACACGTAACAACCCTTCCTGCCTCAGCCTCCCCAGCATGGAATTGTAGGTATGTGACACCATGCCCAGCTTTTCCTTCTTCTAATAAAAAAAAAAAAAAAAAAAGGATGAATCTGTCCACGTGAAAGTCTCGAGAACCCTGCCCAGGGACACCTTCAGGATGACCGGGAATGCACTAAGCAGACTTCACATTCCATTGTCCAGAGGGGATCAGATCTCAGCCAGTGCTTGCTGCCAGGCATCTCAGTCATCTCTGGAGTCAGCCCAGCTGCTCTGCCTCCCAAGTCACGTGGGGCAATCCATCAAAATTAGGCCAGAGGTCAGGTGCCCAGGCTTGCTCAACTCAGGACAAAGCTGCCAAACGTGTGCTCCCCTAGCATTTCTGTCTCAAGTTCTCGGTGGTCACCAGGAAGGTGGTTTCCTTGAGGCGGGGAGGGTCTCAAGATGAGTGACATTCAGAAAGAAGGCTCAGTCCTTGAAGTCACTGGGAGAAACACAAGTTTCTCTACTCCTGTCCCTTCTTAGGTGGTGCCCACACAAGAATTTCGTGACATCCCTTCACGCCTCCTCACTACTAATTACAGATGCATGTCCACACATGTTCCTAACCTCCTCAGCCAACTCTACGGAGCCTCTGTTGATGGAGTACCTTGGGGGTAGTCAGAACAAAGACACCAATACACAATCCTTGCCTCAGCCACCTTTTCCACAGAAAACCAGTTGTAACCTAGCAACCAAAGCAATTTGGCCCAGCTAAGAAAGTTATCCACCCCTAAATAGGACACTACGACAGCCGGTGCCCATCAGTTTTTGCCTGTAGGGCTTAGAATGTGGCTTCAGTAGAATGCTACATTGCATTTATTTGTTAGCAGCAGTTTTTGCAAGGGTGGGATTAGGGAATGCATAACCCAAGATTATATTCATGTTTAATGAAGTCAGCTTTTCATGGAAGATAGAGTGGTGGGTGTGACGTCCTAAGAGCTAGTGAAGCAGCATTGCTAGTTCCTAGACCTGTTTTGCACTGCAAATCACAGGGGCGCTTGATCAGATGAGTGGACAACCCAGGGCCAACACCTCTCTCTCCACCCAGGCCGGTCAGCTGTGTTACTTTCATCTTCCTATTGCCGAATGAATTCAGGTCCCAGACAGCTTAGAACAAGGGGATTATTCATGCTCATGATTCTGGCCACGCCACGTACACTTGCTTGCCAGACTGCCAAAATACACAACTGGCTCTCTCTGTCTGATCTGCCTGCCCAGGGTATGGTCATATTTGCTGTGTGCTGGGTCTTCCTACATCTCCCATAGGCTTGCTTAAGAAGTTGCCTTTATTGGGCGGAGAGGTGGCTCAGGGGTTAAGCCTGATTCCCCGAGTTCAATCCCTGGAGCTTACATAGTGGAAGCCTCTGCCTTGCAGGCGGAAGGTCCTGAGTCGGACCCCACATATAGACGCTGGGCGGAGGCGGGGGCGGCCTGCGTTTCTGGTGCTGGTAGGGCAGAGCCTGTGAATCCCCGGGCAGAGTAAACAAGGAGGAGGTGGAGGCGTCCATGGTGGTTCCCGAATTCATCCATGGTTCTACACACACACATACATACACACACACGCATACGTGCACAATTGAATAAAAAAAAAAAAAAAGATGCCTTTACTAAATAATTCTTCATAGATGTGCCTAAAGGTTGCCTCTCATTTTTCACTGTAATTAGCAGCTGTAGCAGCTTTGGCACTTCACCATGGTACCTGTTCTGCTTGGCACTGATTCCAAGAACCATCTGAACATCATTGAATGATAGGCCCCTATTTAGTTCTGAACTTGCTAACTTAATATTTTATTCATATGAGAAAGAAAGACAGACAGACACACACACACATATACACACACAGACACACACACACACACACAGAACAGGTGGTGTGTGCATGCCATAGCATAGAAATGGAGTCAGAGGACAACTTTCAGAAGTTCCTTCTCTCCTTCCACTATGTAAGCTCAGGGACTGAACTCGGGGAATCAGATCTGTGTGCAGGTTTCTGCACATGCTAGGCCATCTTAAACAAAAGTCAACCAGATGCCAGGTGTGGTGCACTCCTGAAATCTCAGCTACTTAGGAAGCTGCTGCAGGAACTTTGTGAGTTCAAAGTAGGCCTGTGAAATTTAGCAAGATAAACACCTCAAAAATAACGAAAAGCATCCCCCATGAGGCTGGGAGCAGGAGGCAGTACTGAGTATAGCTAAATTGACAGAGTGCTTCCCTAGCATGCACGAAGCCCTGGATTTGTTCTCTAGCACTGCATAAAATTTGGCATGGTGGCACCTGCCTGTAGTCCCTGTGCTTGGTAGGTAGAAGTTCAAGGCCATCTTCAGCTATACAGTAAGTTTGAGGTCAACCTGTTATGAGACCTTGTCAATCAATCAATCAATAAATAGCTGAGGATGTAGCTTGGTGGAAGGGCATTGTCTAGGATATGCAGGGTCCAGGACTCAATAACCAATACTGAAAAACAATCAAGGAAGATTCACCAGGTTTGGCTAGACTTGCTGAGTAGAGGAGGATTTAATGTTGACTTGAAATCTTCCCTCTCTGCTAGGAGCTACAGATGGGGAAGATATGTGCCATTAGAGGAGGAGCCGAGCAGCCAGAAAAGGAACTGGTTCTGTGAAGTCCACATTCTAGAGTACTCTGGCAGCTAGTTTTAGATGTCAGCCTGACAGTCGAGAACGGAGCCTTTGAGGAATTCCCTAGTTAAAGCAAACCTGTAGGACAGGTGGATAAACAGAGAGACCTGGCTAGAATCTGGCAAACTGGCAAGCTAGAAGGTACACTCTGGGCCCTTGCCACTCGTTTCTCTAAATTGTTTGGGTCATGTAATCTTGGCAGCAATGGAACTATGAAACTAACACAGGTACCAAGCTAAAGCAAAGATGTCTGAACATGAAGTATCAGTCCTAGACCAGATGGAGGGGTGAGAGACAATGTGGAAAATAGTAGGGGAATTTGGGGAAGATCAGGGACAAATTTTTGTGTGCACAAGCAGCAGGCCAGATAAAAGGAACCATAGAACAGAAGACTTAGAATAGAGACTCTCTGAAGCTGTACTAGAAAACTTTCTTCCTTCCTGCTGCCCAGCGTCCTTGCTTCTTTGACCCTCCAGCCCGCCAACCCTCGAGTCTTTAAGATGACTGGAGACTCTCTGGACTCCTCCAGCCTCCAGCAGTCACCACTGGACTACTGGGCTGAGCAGCCGCTGACAGCCATCATTGGACTGCCTCGGCCATTATCTCTTAAGCCAACTCAATGGATTTCCTTCTTATATATTCATTCCGTTGATTCTGTGTCTCTGGAAAACCCTGACTAATTCAACGGCTTTGCTGGAGCTAGTGTGTTCTGACTCAAGACGCCGGGCTGCTTCTCACCCATGCACTGGTTCAAGCTGGCAGTGCTCCCAGATCCCGGGGAACCTCTGCACACCACCACCCCTGGCAGCCCAGAGCTGCTTCTATGGGATTGGTGCAAAAATTGGCCTACGGGGACTGATTCCATTTAGATTTTCAAGTGTATGTATTTTTTCGGATGTTTAAACACTTACATCTTCTATTTGTAAAAGGAGTATCTTTTATACATAATAAAAGCTCAAATACAGAAACGAAACATAACAATAATAGTAACTTCCAAAAGAAAAGCAACCAAGCAGGAAGTGAGCGTCCCTTCCAGCCTTTGAGACTCCTTCTTAACAAGGTAGTGGCGCTGGCCAGCTCTGCATCCTGGAGGTGTGTGTCCTTCCCTAATAATGGCAGTGTGTCACCAGCAAACAGCTTCTCCCTGGTGAGTCACTTAAGGGAAAGGTTGAGATGGCCTGAAATTCCCAGAAGGTGAAGGAGCCACCGTGTCAGGAGGGAGGAGGCTGAGAGCTTGCCCCAGCCAATTAGCTAACCTTGAGGTGTGTTGGGCTACCCACCAGGCGGCTTCCTCAAGGCTGAGGGCAGAGCCCATTGCCTGGTGAAAAGCTGCAACCGTCCTGTCTTCTAACATGATCTCTGAAAAACAACAGGACATGGTGGTGCATCTGTAATCCCAACACTCAGCTTTGGGAGATAAGAGGGGAGGATGCTAGGGATGACAGGTCAGCCTGGGCTGCAAAGTAACCCCCTGTTTCAAAAAAAGAAGCCAGGATGGTTGGCACATGCCTATAATCTAATTAATTGGGAAGCTGAGGCAGTATGGAGATTTCAATGCCTGAGCTACAGGTGAGTTCTGGACTAGCCCAAGTTACACAGTGAGACCCAGCATTAAGAAAAGGGAAAAGGAAAGGGAGAAGGAAGGGAAAGGGAAAGAGAAAGGGAGGGGAAAGGAAGAAAGGAGGGGAGGAAGGCAGGGGAGGGGAAGGGAAAGGGGGAGGAGAGGGAAAGGGAGGGGAGGGGAAGGGAGGGAAGGAAACCCAGCATCTCTTGTGATTAATTACATAATATATGCCCATAGTAAAATATACATAAATAAAATTTTCTAAGCATCTGCAAGTAAGAGGAAATCTTCCCTCTGCCCCTGTCCTGCAGCCTCCCAGGACTGTTAGCAAATGTCCTGTTTCTCTCTCGAAGCACAGCAATGCAGACATGTCTGTCCCTTTCCTCTTTGCCTGCTCTCACAGCACTGAAGCTTCCTGGGTGTTCTGGGCCTCCTTGTCCCTCACAGCCAGCAGAGAGAGAGCCACCAGTTGCTTCATGATGTTCTGGATAAGGAGGACCTGGCTGTTTGTAACTCTGCTCTTGCCAATGTTGGCTAGAATTTGGGTGGCTGCAGAAAGGGGCAGTGATTAGATCCTTGATAAGGATGGAGAAGTTGTTAGGGTGACTCACAGAGAAGAACAAAGCCCACGTGGATGAGTAGCACCAGCAATGCAAAGACTCCAGCTTTCTTTGTCTGTCCCCTCCAAGCAGTAATGTGAACATCTGCTTTGACTCTTGCTGTCCGGGCTGACTGCAAGGACAGCTCTTGTGCTGATTGTCAATCCATTCGTCCACAGCTGTTCTCTGAGACCCTTCTCTGGGTCAGACTGAGTGAGAGAGCACAGCTACACAGCTCTGGTGTTCCTAAGCCGGACAGTGAGCAGCACTGTGTAGGAATCTAGCCACAGGGTGCTGTGGAGTATAGGCTGAGTGGCAAACAGATCCAGAAATCCAGAAAGGCTTCCCCAAGGAGGTGAGATTTCAGCTGAGCTCCAAGGAATGAGTCAAATCAGTTGGGCAAAGTGGAGAGTGGATCAGGAGTAGGGAAATACCAAGCCAGCTGTGGCGATATATGTCTGTCATCTTAGCACTGGGAAAGAGGATTGCTTGACACTACCCTGGGCTATGTAGCAAGAACCTGTCTCAAAAAAGACTAGAAAAAGAAAACAAATCTGGGCCTATAGCTTAGTGACTGAATGCTCGCTTAGCATATTCTGGGCCTTGGTCCCCATTCCAGCACTACAGAGCCACAAAAGATCTACAGAGGTCCCCACTGATTGGTAATAATCCCTCCCCCGAGGTTTACCACAGGTCAGGAGGCATCTACACAAGCACTGGTTCTCTCTGGATAGGGCAGACAGGGCACCACCCCACTGGATCTAACTCCATCTCTGGGTACCTGGATGAGATGCCTGAGATCGTACCATCCCAGTGGAGTCAGTTTCAGCTGGTGCTTGCCCTTGCATTCCACAGAGATTTCTGGAAAAAAAAGGATCCTCCTCCTGACCCAACCAGGCTTCCCTCCACTGAGATCTCTGAGATTATGCCCCACGGGCCCCAAATCACCTGCCCCTGTTAGCACCACATCCGGGAAGCAGGCTCTCAATTTCAGCTTGTTGTCTGACCCCTTAGAGAGTGCTGTTGCTTCCTAACATCTTTCCGCAACCGCAAGTATTTAGATTCCATGAAATGTTCCAGTTAGCAAACCTCCCTAAAGAAAAGCGACTGGAGAGGCTGGAGAGGTGGCTTAGGGGTTAAGCCTCTGCCTTGCAGGCGGAAGGTCCTGAGTTCCGATCCTAGACCCCACGTATAGATGCCGGGCGGAAGCGGGGGCGGCCTGCGTTTCTGGTCCTCGTAGGGCGGAGCCTGTGAATCCCGGGGCAGAGTAAATAAGGAGGTGGAGGCGTCTATGGTGGTTCCCGAGTTCGCCCGTGGTTCTACACACACACACACACACACACACACACACACACACACATACATACACACATGCGCAATTGAATAAATAAATTTTAAAAAAAAGCAACTGGAGCTAAAAATCAAGCTTAGTGGACCGTGAATGCCTTTAGTGTCAGGACAACAGGTCTAGAAGGCTGTCACTGGACCAAAGTATCTGGTTTAGATGTGCCGTGTCCTCATCAGTGTTCATGTACTGAAGCTTGGCCCCAGGTCATGAGTCCACTTGTTTAGAGGCGATAGAGCCATGGAGGCGCCATCCCAATCCTTGGATAGACCAACATGACTAGTTCCAGTGACCGCACTCTTGTGGGCACTGGCATTGGGCCATGATATAATCTCTTTTTGCATTAAAAATGTAAAGATGGATCTTAATCCACATAGGTATAAAGAGGGGGGGCTGGAGAGGTGGCTCAGGGGTTAAGCCTCCGCCTTGCAGGCGGAGGGTCCCGAGTTCGGATCCCAGATCCCACGTATAGACGCCAGACGGAAGCGGGGGCGGCCTGCGCTTCTGGTCCTGGTAGGGCGGAGCCTGTGAATCCCGGGGCAGAAGGAGGTGGAGGCATCCATGGTGGTTCGCGAATTCGTCCGTGGTTCTACACACACATACACACACACACACACACACACACACACACACACACACAGACACACGCGCGCGCACATACACACAGTTGAATAAATAATAATAATAAAAAAAATAATTAAAAAAAAAAAAAGAGGGGGTGGCTTGGATCTGGCCTTTTGACTCTACTTGATTGACTGACATAGTCATGGAAACAGATTCTCAGGAGTTGTACATGTGGGCCCTACCTGGAGGTGGCATTAGGCAGGCTTCCCTAAGAAGATTATTTGTTTGTTTTGGTTGTCTGAGACTCTGTGGTCCAGGCTGGATTCAAACTTGATAACCCCCTTCCTTAGCCGCTAGCTGCTAGGATCACAGGCATGTGCCACCATGCCTGGCTCAAGAGTCTTTCGGAGCTAGGCTTTAAAGGGTAGGTTCTGCCCAGTAGATATCACAAAGGAGGCATTAGAGGCACAGGGAACAGGAAATACATTACGATAGAGGTGAGACGGTGAAGAGTCTTGAATCCCAGGCTCAGGAGCACAGGGTTTCTTCTGTGGGCAGTAGGGAACCATTTGAATTGTTGGACACACCCAGGCTGAGACTGCCCTTCAGGAAGCAGAGTGGAAAATGGAGAGACTCTTAGGAGTAATGGTAAAGGCCAGCAGGGACAGGTGAGTTAGAGAGGTGAGAGAGTCTAAGATGTTCAACACTGTTGATCAGCAAAGAAATATCAACCAAGACGTAATAAAGATAGCTAAAATTATTGTCACGGACATGGAGCAGTCAGAACCCCCATTCACTGCTGGTGGGAGTGGGAAGGAGAGTAGCCACTCTGGAAACCATCCTGGCATTTCATAAATGGAGCTGCCATATGACCAACCCAGCAATCCACTCCCTAGGTATGTACTAAGAGAACTGAGATGCTGGTGGAAGCATTGCTCATAGTAGCCACACGGTGGAAAATCCATCAGCTGATGCATGCTTGAATCAAATGTGGTCTACCCATGCAGTGGAATATTGTTCATGCACCAAAGAGAATAAAGCCCTCTTACAGCCTGCAGCATGGATAAACCTTGAAGGCCTTTAGCTAAGGAAAGGAGTTAATCATAAAGACCACACAATACATGATTTCATCTATGCAAAATGTCCAGAGTCAGCAAATCTATGACAAACAAAGACTGGTGGCTGCGTAGGCTGGGGGACAGTCAAATGGGGGACTGAAGGGTGACTGCTAAAGAGTCTAGCGTTTCTTTTAGGGATAAATAAAATAGAATTGGTTGTGGTGATAATCTTACAACTTTATGAATATGCTAAAAACTCTTGAACTGTATACCTTAAGGGGGTAAAATATGTAAATTATGTCCCAATATAGCTGTGTAATAATTTTGCATTAGTGTAAGGATAATTCTGGGGTGGGGAGATGGCTCAGTGGATGGAGTGCTTGCTGTCCAATCAGGAGGATCAGAGTTTGGATTCTACACCCACATAAAAGTTGGATAGGTGTGATGGGCTGTCTGTAATCCCAACACTTGGGAGGGGGCAACAAAGAATCCTGGGGCAAAGTTGGTTATCCAGATGAGACAAATCAGCAAGTTCTAGATTCATTGAATGCCTGTCTCAGTAAATAAAGTGGAGAGCAATTAAGGAGGATCCCAAACTTCAAGCTCTGGCCTCCATAGGTACACGCACACATATGCATGCACACTCCCACACACAAGAACATGCAAGTCATTTACATGTGTGCTTAGGCATTCAGACATGTACACACAAACACACAGTCATGGTTTTGAATGTGAGTTGTCCCCCACAGACTCATGTGCTTGAATCTTCAGTTGTTTAGAAAGGTCATGGCACCTTTAGGAGGTGAAGGCTTGCTGGAGGAAGGCACTCACAGGGGGTGGGCCTTTGAAGTTGATTGGCCCCACCCTTCTTACAGAAGTCTGCCTTAACAGTGAGCAGTTTTGCAGCTCTTAGCCTCTGTCATAGTTAGGCACAAGTGTCAACTTGACAGTTGAGGGTTTGAGCTCTGGGCATATTTGTAGAGAATTAGTTGTTAAGATAAGCCCAGAGCAAACCTGCAGGAAATTGTCCAGCTAATGGGCAAGATCCAGCCCATGGTAGGTGGAACTAGGCCCTGGAATAAATCACGGACAGCTGGTTGAAAAAGTTGGCATCCTTGTGTACAATTGTCCAGACATGGTTGTCTGGCAAGTAAGGATTGTCTCTCTCTCAGCCATTATATAGAGATGGTATGGCCAGTTCCCTCAGCCCTGGTGTTGGTGTGAGCTCTCTTGTCAAGCTGGACTGAACTATAACTGGACAATTGTAAGAGAAAATAACCCTTGTTCTCTAAAGCTGTTTGATGGTGATTTATCAGCAACCATGCAGGCAAACTATAACAGCTTCCTTGACGGATGTGATTTAGGCTGCCTCCAGCTTTCTGCCAGCCAACCATGCCTTTTCCACCATAATGGACTTGTATCTCCCCACTGGAACCATAAGCTGAATAAATCTTTCCTTTCTCTCTTAAGTTGTGTTTGAGTGTTGTCTCTCAGAAACAGAAAAAGTAACTGGTACACACACACACACACACACATACACACACACTCTCACACACACATGCCCCTAAAGCATTTAGGCATGCTCACACAAGCATGCATACCATATACACATGATTTTCTCTTGGCATCTTCTCAAACTATCTGTTAAATGCAACTAAAACCACTCTGATTACAAAATACATGCATGTTTTTGTAATTTAGATGTTTGTGCTTTGTTAATTTGACTCATTTGTTTATGTCCTATGCTATTCCAATAACCACTTCTTTAAAAACCAGAGCATTCCAACTTACAGGGTACACAGCAGAGCACAGCTGGGAATACCCTTGGGCTTGAGCCCCCTTAACTTTCGCACCCAACCAGCCTGAGAACTCTTCAGTTCGCTTTTCTTTGTCTTTTTTCTTCTGCGGTGCCAGCTTCATTCAGTCAATGGTTTTGTATTCAGAATTGTATAATGGTCCTCACAATCTGTGTTTGTGACACCAAAAGAAACTCCATATGCATTAGAAGGCAATCTTCCTTTTTTTCTTCTCTCTCATCTAGCCCTAGTCAATGACTAATCTAGATACTAATAGAGTCATATATAAGTAGTTCTTGAAACATCTAGGAGTTCAACTGCTGGGTTAGATGACAATTCTGTAGCCTTTTGGAAGGAATTCCAAACTTCTCCAAAATAACTACAACATGTTACCATACTAACAATCCATAAGGGCCCCAATTTCTCCATATCTTCATCAACTTATCCCTTAAACTATAAAGCCTTAAAAAAAGTTGTGGATATTTTAGGAAGTGTGAAATAGTGTCTCATTGTGGCTTTGATTTGCATTTTCCTAATGACTAATTTTGTTGAGCATCTTTTCACATGCTTATTAGCCATTTCTCTTTTTTGAGATCTTTTTTAAAGACTTTATTTAGTGTGTGTGTGTGTGTGTGTGTGTGTGTGTGTGTGTGTGTGTCAGAGGGCACTGTGTGTCCCTGTGGAGGACTAAGGGTAACTTTGCGAATCATCCTGGATTGCTTCTAACTCCTTTTTGCTTCTTTCTGGGATTTCCCAAGTTCTGCCCACCAGGACTGCAAGTGCAGGCTGCTGCCATTTCTGCCCAGCAGTTTTATGTGGGACCTGGGATCTGAACTCAGGTCCTTCTGCTTTCAAGGCAGAATCTTAACTCCTGAGCTATCTCTCCCGCCCTTTATTAACCATTTCTGTATCTCTGACTAAATGCCATTTAAGTCCATTGTGCGTGTGTACTTGCGTGTCTGTCTGTCCATTCATCTGTGATAGACATCTAGGCTGGTCTTAGAGCCTGGCCATTCTGAATATTGGTATAGTGACTTAGATTTATTTTCAATGTCACACAGGAAGGCTGACAAGGATATGGTATCAAAAGCAGCTACAAAACCAGTCTAACCAAACATCTTGGTTCTTCAAAGTGCAGCATTCAGTGATCTCAATGTTTCTCATGTCCTAGCAAAGAGGATCCAAGATTTCATGGACCATCAGAGACCTGAACTGGGTGAAGCAATCACTGTGCTTGGAACCATGGTGTTGGTAGGAGAGGCCAGAGGGACAGTTATACTTCAGCAGTCACCAATTCCAAGGCCAGGCAGGGAAGACACTCTGCTTCAAATCAGCAAGCAGCAGGCATCAGAATTGGAGTGATCCTGATCCACAAGACTCAGGGACCTGCTGTACCAAAGAAAAATTACATACACAGATGTCACTGGGCTGCACACTGATCTTCCATCTCATCCTTATTTTTCATGGGTCAGTGAAAAATTAAGTAATTCCGCACATGTGTTTTATCGTACTTTTAAGATTAATCGAGGAGGGAAAAGCTGCCCCAAATATGGGTGGTACTGTACCATGGGAAGGAATCCTGGATAGAACATAAGAAAAAAGGATGGGTGTTGGAACCAGCATTCATCTCTTTCTGCTTCCTGACTGCGGCAGAGACAATGTAACCAGCGGTTTCAGGTTCCTACCATCACATCTTCCAATGACGGTGGATCCTACACTCAAACTATGAGCCAAAACATACACTTCCTCTCAACTTGTTCATTGTCAAGTAAATTTGATTAGCGCAACATGAAAAGTAATTCATATACCAGCTTTAAATCACACTATGCCAACAACTTCAAAGATGAAAAATCTAGGCATGTTTTATCAGGAGGTAGAAGAATCATTTCCCTTCCATTTCCCTTTCTTCTTTTCTTCCTTCACTAGAGGCATCAGATAGCCTATTCTAAGTCAGGTGTGGTTTTTTAATATTAATTATTTATTTACTCTGCGTGTATGTGTGCATGTGTGTGTGTCTCAGAGGGCACTGTGTGTCTCTGTGGAGGACCGAGGGTGACTTCAGAAACCACCCTGGTTTGCTTCTACCTCCTTCTTGATTTGTTCTGGGATTTCCCAGCCTCTGCCCACCAAATCTAGAAATGCTAGGCCACTGCCATTTCTGGCTAGTGTTTTTTTTACATGGGACCTGGGATTCAAACTCAGGACCGTCTCCTTTCAAGGCAGTCTTAACCCCTGAGCCATCTCTCCAGTCCTAAGGAAGGACTTTTGTGAGTTCTGGATATTCCATTGTTCAACTTGAAATAGTTGAACAGTCTCAATGTTGTCATAGTCCTGACAGAGAAGAAGTGACTTCTAAACCAGGTAATACATGCCAGTATCAAAGTTTCTGCAAGGCTTTAGGGCAGTGAGGGACACTCTTGACTGTTCAGCAGGTATAGTGGTTATGCATTACTATTGCTGTGAGAGGACACCCAAAGTCAAATAAATTAAGGGAGAAAAGGAAGTTTATCCATCTTAGGGTTCTAGAGGGAGGATAGTCTTTCATAGCAAAGGTGACATAGTTGAAAGCTGGAGGATTCCTGGAGAGTCTCTCTTCTTCTTCTTCCCAGTCCTCTGTTCTGTGGTTCCTTTTATCTGGTCCTCTACTGGGAGGTTCCAACTGGATCTGAGGCTGATCTTTGCATTATCCAGATAATCTCTTCAGGTGGTCTCAGCTGATCTTAGTTAATGCCAGGTGTGTCAAGTTGACACCCAGAATTAACTATCATAGCAGGTGTATGAGGATTTTGTGTGTCTTGAATCCAGAACTGGCTATGTACAACTGGCAGTTATTTGACCAAAACTGTGCTCATTTACCTTTCTAAGAACCTTGGTTTTGTTTCATGCCTGCCGAGCTATATTAGCTGCCAGTCTGTGTTGACTACCTGTCTGTATTGGTTGCCTATCTGTATTAACACCTGTCTGTAGTAGCTGCTCAGCTGTATTAACTACCCGTCTGTATTGGCTGTCTGTCTATATTAGCTGCCCGTCTGTATTAGCTGTTCAACCATATAAGCTACCTGTCTGTATTGACTGTCCAATTGTGTTAAATGCCCATCTGTATTGGCTGCCCAGCTGTAACTGCTGTCCGTCTATATAGGCTGCTCAGCTGTATTAACTGTCAAGCTGTATTGACTGCTCAGCTGTACTGAATCCCCAGCTGTATTAGCTGCCCATCTGTACTGGCTGCCTGTCTGTATTGGCTGCCCATCTATATTAGCTACCCATCTGTATTAGCTACTTTTCAGGTCATTGTGATAAAATATCTGGAAAAAAAAATGGGGTAAAAAAGGAGGGGCTTATGTTGCCTCCTAGTTTCAGTCTCTCATGATGAGGGTTGTAGAAAGCCCAGTGGAGTACATGGTAACAGGAACATCTGGTAGAAGCCCCTTGCGTTATGGCAGTTCAGAAAACAGAGATGGAACCACACGATCCTTTCACATACAAACCATATATACATTGGCATAGGATCAATTGTGTTTCTATTGCCAAATAGTTTTCCAGACCCCTTCCATTATAACTGAAACTCATCACCCAGTTTTGGTCAAAGAAAATCTTGTAGTAAAAATTGGTGTTGTTTGGGACACATTTGAGATTCTCTGAACACATATGGAATGTTTCTAGGAAGATAACGATATCTTATTTCTTGATGTGATATTGGTTATTCAGGTGGAAAGTGTTAATTAAAATCTACCAGGCTCTGTCTTTGCGATGTGTGCACTTTTATCTTGAACAAATAATGGTTTTCCTTTTAAAAACGTAACTATGGTATGAAAGGTGGGCAGGAGATGGAGAAAACGATTAAGGGTCTGAGCTGTAAAGTGAAGAGTTAAGGCCTGGAGAGATGACTCAGGTTAAGACTCTCTTGCAATCAGAAGGATCTGAGTCTGCTTCCTCCACCTATAAATGCTAGCTAGGCAGAAATGGTGGCGAACTGCACTTCTGGGTCTAGAAGGCAGAGCCTGGGAAATCCCAGAGCAAAGCAAAAATGAGGTAAAGCAATTTGGAATGACTCTAAAAGTCACTCTTGGTCCTCCACAGGCACACACAGAGCCCTCTGATACACAAACACACATGTGCACACACACGCACACACACACTTTAAAATAAACATTAAAGAAAATCAAAACAAAACAAAATGAAGAGTTGAGAGGGGAAGAGACCATGTCAAGTAGACATAACGAAGTTCCAGATGTCTATTGATAGTGGTGGCCTATGGGCAAGAGAAGACTGATGCTAGAATTACTACATCATGAGATCTAGTACAGGGAGGGGAAAGAGGGAGTCAGAGCTTCATATTCCATATGCATTTTTTTATGTGCATGTACACTCACTTGCACGTGAACATGTATATATAAAAACATAATGCACTTGTACACAAACACAAAATACATATATGTGCACATATACACACATGCACATGCATGAATGCACATGAATGTGTATGCAAATGCATACACATGCACACATGCATATATATACACACAAACCAATGTAATACCACAATTGAATATATACATGCAAACACACCTCATATACACAATACATGTGTGAAGACATGTGCACACACATGCACAAGCATACACACAAACATGGATTCACATTGACATATACAGAGTACACACACACACACACACACACACACACACACACATGTATGCATACACAGGGGCTGTGAAAGAGACTGACAGAGACAGCCTGTACTTCCTTTTCTTACCCCAATTCAACTTCCCGTGTTGAATAACAGTGACAATATGTCTGTCTTAGAACAGTGTCCAGTATAGAACAGTCTAGCATGTATTTGTAGCCTCATATCTGCCAGCTTCAGTAGGAAGCTGAGTTTTTTGGGGGACTGGAGCCTTGGAGGCTGGGCTTTGGAGAAGTCTGAAGAGCCTTGGTATGCTGTGCAAGGAAATAGTAGCATTTAGCATTTAGCACACTGGCAGGTAAATAAAAATGCTCAACAGAAATTTCAAGGCTTCTACTGCCACTGATAATGATGGAGATGATGACACTCAAGAGTGGGATATCTGAAGACAGAGATTAGACCCAGCAGTGCTGAAGAAAGTACCCAGCTCTGGACTTCAGAGACTGTTTCTCTGCCTTTCTCTTGTCAGAGTAGCCTGGAGTCCACCAGCTGGAAGAAGGTCAAAGATCCAGTCCTGGATGTAGATCAGTCCTGGATGCTTAACTTACCTATTGATGTAGAAATCAGGTGAACTTCCTGGAAGCCAAGTGCATTGTGGTTCTTTTCCCTGTAAGAGCTTAAAGGTATGGTATGCCAAGCGATAAGAAATGGACACATATTCCAGAATTTGCCTAAGACAAAATAAAGTGAAGGAAATTGTCTCTCAAGGAGTGACTCTCCTACAGTACAGGTTGTTCAACACAGCTGTGAGCACATGGGTGGCTTCCTGTGTGTCTGACCTCAGTCTCATCACAAAGTAGAGGCATGTATAAACCACTGGGCAGTCTAAAATCTCCTTCAGAGCCCGAGAATTCCTGCAGCACATCTACCTTCCTTTCTTTACTGAGAACACTGGGCAGAAATGAAGCTCATGTCTTTGTGCCATTTAGTTGCAGACATTTAGATGTGCAGACATTGAAAAGAAAGCAAATACCTGGGTGTGGTGGCATCTGCCCATTCCAAAGCTTGGGAAACTGGGAAAAACAAGTGTTGTGAATTCCAAGCCAAATAACAAAGACATAAAAAAGAAACACAAATAAAAGGTCCATCAAAAATAAAGCAGAGGAGCTGGAGAGATGGCTCAGGGATAAAAACACTACTTTGCAGAGTTTGAATCCCATGTGGAAATGGTGGCAGCCTAAACTTCTGGCCCTGGTGGGCAGTGCCCGAGAAATCCCAGAGTGAAGCAAAAAGGAGGTTGAAGCAATCCAGGATCATTCCCCAAGTTGCCCTTGGTCCTGCACAGGGACACACTGCTCTCTAATACACAGAGATGCATGCATGCAAAAATAATAATAATAATAAACCCTTCTTTAAATAAATAAATAAATAAATAACCTCTCCAAAGTGAAAACCAGACCCAAACCTTCTAGCTACAGATCTAGAACTCATAAATGTAGCTGCTACTTCTACAAGTTGGATAGAAAGATGACCAAGAGAACTGTTCATTCATGAGTTGCAGTCAACTACAGGATGCTTGCTGGTGATTGGAGGAATTTTTTAATTGTCAAAAATGATTCCTATGCATGTTGTAAAGTCTATAATATTTTAAAGTTTTATTTGAAGTAATAAAGTTTTCTTTTTTATTACAAAAATATCTAAAGCTTCAGATGTCTAGTTCTTCTCCTTCCTGCTGTTGTTTAGTACATTCTTGTTTGGCACAGAAGATGACAGCTGCAGTCATTTTTAAAATTCTTGGATTTGTGGGGCTGGAGAGGTGGCTCAGGGGTTAAGCCTCTGCCTTGCAGGCAGAAGGTCCTGAGTTCGGATCCTAGACCCCACGTATAGACGCCAGGCCAAAGTGGGGGTGGCCTGCGTTTCTGGTCCTGGTAGGGCGGAGCCTGTGAATCCTGGGGCAGAGTAAACAAGGAGGAGTTGGAGGCAGTCCATGCACACACACACGCACACGCGCGCACACACACATGTACACACGCACAATTGAATAAATAATAAAAAATTCTTGGATTTGTAATATTAACTTTAGGTGCTTTCAAGGCACCAATATATAAACTTTTCTTGAAAAAATATTCATGAAGCTCTAAAGATAAACAGAGTTTGATGAACTTGGATGAAAATGTGTATGATATCAATATTTGAGTGATAACCTATGCTTATAATTATATGAAATATAATGCTCTACCAAAGGGTGAGAATTTATTATATCTTGGTTTTGTTTATTATCTGATACAGTTTAAAACAAAGTCATGATGTTTTTAAGAAAACAAAGAAGAAAAACTTAAGTTAATAGGAAAAACTGGTGTCACATACAGGCAAAGAACAAAGATAAAGTTAAAATAATGTAAATTTCCTCTTTCTTTATATTTGAAATCAATATTTCTGTTCCATAGGTGTCTTAGCTCCTTACATTCTACAGAGTATGTATTATTTAAACAATGATAATAAAATTGACACATTTATTTCACTAATTTGATTTATAATAACATTGCAACATCTGGAAACTCTAGCAATAAGCTGAGTTATATATGTTTTGCAGCATGTTTTGAAAAAAATACTAAAGAAATAGAATATATTCCATTGGGGGAAAAATGAACCTGAAGCACTGCATCATTTTAAAAGCAAGAAAATTTTTCCTGTTGGAAATCTATCATTCTGGGTCATGGAAGCCAGCTAGTGGCTAAGAAAATGCAATTTGTGAATTATAAAATTTGGGAATTAGACAGACCTGGGAGACTGACCTAAAGCCCATGCCTATTTTCCCCAATCCCAAGAGCCATGGGGTAGCAAGGATACCAGCCCTCAAGCAAGGATAGCCAGAGAGTGGCAGGGCAAGAGTTACACAGGGTCAGAGGCAGTTTGGATTGCTTGTTTTTGCTGCAAGCAGTAGGGCTTGCTTATTCGGTTTTGTCTCAAGGATCAGGGAAATGCCCAGACACAATCATGATTCTTTTGACTCCACTGGGACAGCTAAACTCAGAGTCTCTGATGCCTCAGGTAGAGGTGATGAAGGTGGAAGAAAAATGTCTTTTCTTTTTTTTTTTTTTTTTTCATTTCAAAGCCTTTGCCTTTGGTAAACAGAAGGACTACTCTATTGCATCCCTTCCTAGGTGAAATGGGACCCTTGTGGTAAAGGATGTCTGTGAAAGGGAGCTGTGAAGTAAAATTCCTGGAAAGAAGTCACAGCTACTGTCAGGGTTTGAACGTGAGTTGCCTCCATGGGTTCATGTATTTGAATCCTTGGTATTGATGTTTGAGAAGGTAGTGGCAGCTTTAAGTGGTGGAACTTTGTCACAGAAGGCAGGCCTGGAGATTTCGGAAGCCCAGCTCTACTTGCAATTAGCTCAACTTGCAGTTAGCTGTTCGTTTGCTCTGCCTCCATGATGATGGATGGCTGTGACCTCTGGCCTCCATGTGATAACTGGCCTCCAGCTTCTGTCACCCACCATGTCTTTTCTACCATAATGGACTGTCTTGCCCCTGTAAGCCAAGTAAATCTTCCTTTCTCCCTTAAATTTTGTAAGGTGTTGTCTTACAGCAACAAAAAGACAGGTAGCTGCAAAAGTCCACTGAACATTTCACAAAGGTTGATTGATTGTAGATAAGATGAAATGTTGAAAGGTTAGAGCCAACCATCTTAGGCTATTCTTAGTTCTCCACCAACCCAAATGGCCATTCATTGCTCTCCTTTCTGTTTGGTCTACCATCCTTTTGATGATTTCATAAAACCTTTGACTATATTAGTAGACCACTGTTTCAGGTACTTATCTACTGTTGTGCTAAAATACTCTGATCAAAGCAAATTAAGGGAGAAAGCATCTACTGTTTGGCTTATAGTTCCCAAAGGGATACAATCTATCATAGTAGGGAACACATAGAGGAGGTAGGGAAGGAGGGAGAAAAACCAGGGAGAGAGAAAGAGAAAGAAAGCGAGGGAGTAAGCCAGGTTATTAAACCGCAAGGCCCATACACAGTAAAGTACTTTCTCCACCTCCTAAAAACTCCCAAACCACCACCAAGTATTCCAACACATGAGTCTTTGGGGGAACAATCACACTCAAACAGCCTTAAGCTGCGTCTTGACTCCATAGGCTCATGCTATTCTGTAATGCAAACTTCATTCATTCTAACATCAAAAGTCCCCAAAGTCTATAGCAGTTAGTCCCAACATAATTCAAAAGTTCAGAGCACAAAATCTCTTCTAAAACTCAAGGCAATCTCTCCCATGCCCGCCTGTAAAATCGTAAAACAAGTTACTTGCTTCCAACATACAATGGCTGACAGAGTAAGCATTCCTATTCTACAGGGGTGGAATGGAGGCATATCCAGGAAAGCGTGGACCAAAACAAGACAAAAACTGCCTGGGCGAGCACTGAATTCTGTAGTTCCATGTCTAATATTTAAGCAGCTTTAGAACAGCCATGCTGGGAGATCTTTGAAAGTCATAGAAGGTCATCCCCCTTTGCTGGGATTACTCTAAAGGAACACACCCTACTCTGAAGGAATATATCCTATTAATCTAGAAGAATTGACTCTTATCCTTCACAGAGATAAAGTTACCAACTTCCCCTAATAGCTCTCCATTGCAGATAAGCTCTACTATAAGTTGGCCACAAGAGTACCTGAATTGGGCCCTAATATGAAACAGACCAATGAGATGTAGAGAACCGAAAGCTCCAGTCATGTTTGCAAAACTGGAGCTAACCAAAGAGGAAAAGCTACCTTTCCCAGTCTTGCCTAACTCTATAAATACCCCACTCTGACAGCCATCTTTAGCTCCCTTGCTCCTCATGGGAATCTATGTGTATAGTCCATGAATTCCTTTCATTTCCCTTGCTTCTCGTGGATTCCATGACTGGATCTGTGAGCTCCTGACGGCTCCTGACAGTTCTCTTGTTCCTCATGGATTCTGCATCTGGAGTCTGTGAGTTCCTTTTTGGCTTTCTTTTGCCCCTCATGGGATTTCATGTCTAGAGTCTTGAGAGTTCTTTTCTTTCTCTCCTCTAGTCCTCTTACACTGCTTTTCCAGTTCAATCCCTTGACATAAAAACACAACATTTTGGAGTAGCCATCAGAAAGCTCACTTGCTCCTCATAGGACTCCATGCTGGAGTTTGACTTCCTTTCATTTTCCTTGCCTCTCATAGATTCTATGCCTGGAGTCTATGAATTCTTGGTGGCTCCCTTGGTCTTTGCAGATTAAAGTCTGTGAGTTCTGTTCTTTCTCTTCTCTAATAAGCTCTGCTTTAATCCTTTATGTATGTTCTGGTTTCGATCTTTGACACTTGAACACAAGAACCTGGAGAGACAGAAGATCCCAGACCTGCATCAGTATCTGAGCCTCCTAATGAATTGATCTGTTGTGCCCAGATTTCTGAATCTCAACAGATCATGGAACCGACACTGATGCAATTCACATGAGGGCTTTATTGCAGGCTCGAACCTGAGCACCCTACCGGCACCGGCACTGGCACAGCGGTATCAGGCTGAAAGCCTGGCCCTTTGGGCGAAGTTTTTATAGCTTACTGGCAAGGGGAGGGGGGGCTTCCAACTTAGTAGTTACATGATTGGCTGACAGCCAATAGTTTTGATCCGCAGGGATTGGTTCCTCCCCTGTCCGTGAGCAGTTTGAATTACAATCTGTATTACCCACAACACCTGGGGTTTACCATAACACCTGGGATTTTCTCTTCTGCTACTGACAATTGGTTGCTGGCCTCCAATTGGCGACTTCTAGGTGAGGGGAGAAGTAGGGGGTGGGAGCAGAAATGTTGCTTCTTGCAGTACTCAGATGGGCACGTGGTGCCACATTCCAAATTCCCAGTTGGCCTCTAGTTAAAGTTAATGGCTACGTTCTGACTGGGCCACATAAGGAGCTCCAACTGAGCCATATGGGAGCTCTGATTGGGCCACATTAAGAAAGCTATATACGGGCTGGAGAGGTGGCTCAGGGGTTAAGCCTCCGCCTTGCAGCCGGAAGGTCCTGAGTTCAGATCCTTAGACCCCACGTATAGATGTCGGGCGGAAGCGGGGCGGCCTGCGTTTCTGGTCCTGGTAGGGCGGAGCCTGTGAATCCCGGGGCAGAGTAAACAAGGAGGAAGTGGAGGTGGTCCATGGTGGTTCTACACCTACACACACACAAGCACATACACGCACACACACACGCACAATTGAATTAAAAAAAAAAAAAAAGAAAGAAAAAAGAGAAAGCTATATACATGTGGAGAAACATACTTGAACTAAAAGAAAACCAAGATCGGGTTCTAGATCTCCTTAGATCTTAATTCAAAATGGTGGTTTTGCACCTCCAGCTTTGCTGCCCCACAGTGGACTGGCTCCACTACCAGTATGGAATCTTCCATGACGGACATCTCACGACTCTGGAACCTATAATATCACATTATCTCCTATGCGAACCTGGCTTCATCTTTAAAGCTTCATGCAATGGCCTTCCAAGGGTTCTTCCCAGGACTTTGACATTGCCTGCCCTGAACAGCTCTCTGAAACTGCTGAAGAGAAATCTATGACCCCTTAATCTTGCATATTTCATGCCTCCATAACCAGTACCATGTGGACAATGTTACCTAGTTCTGCCACAAGCTTGGGATGGAGCCTGGCCCCTGAATCACAGCTGGTCCAGCCTCCACGTGGGGTGGGGGGGGAACTCCCCAAGATAGATCCTTTACAGGAGCAGGCAATTCCTTTGACTCTCTGGCATTAGGCTTTGTTTCTTCAAAAGAATTTGCATTCTTAGGAGTTAAAGCCTTTTGGGTGGGATCTTGCCCTCAGGACACCTTTCCCATTGTTCTCAGTGAAGATCAATCAGGCTTTTCTTTAATGATACTTTATGTTTTTAACAGAGTCTCCACCAGACACTTTAAGTTTTTTTACATACCTTTCCTTCCCTACACATTTTTAAATTTTTTCTGTTTCATTTGTTACTTTTTTTTCATAGATCTGAATAAGAGTACTGACAAGTAGTCATGCTATAAACTCAATGCTATTCTATTATGAAACTTACCCTACCAAAGATATTAGTCCATCACATTTTAATTCAACCTTATTCAAGTTTTCAGGGAATGAGCAAAAGGCAAACACTTCCTAAAACTTGACTCGAATTGTCACTGATCCCATTCCTGATACAGTTTTTTGATCCCCTTTGATATGTCTTGAATCAGTCCACCACTGTCTGTATTTCTCTCAACATTACTACCTTGGAACCTCCCGTTAGAATGTTCCAGGAAGCTTTGATTAGAGCATTCAGTAGCTCTTTCAGTTCTAGGTGTCAAAGTGTTTCTTATTTCTCAACCGTTTCAAAGGTTTAAAAGCCAAGTCACACAATGACTATGACCACATTTATCTCCTATGAAATTCTTCTAAAATTACTTTTCTGTCATAATAAAATACTTTTGATGCAAGCAACTGAAAGGAGATGGGGGTTGTTATTTGGCTTACTGTTTCAGAGGGATAGATTCCATAGTGGAAGAAAGATATGGTGGCAGAAACAAGAGACTGACTCTTGCTATAGCAGTCATCAGGAGAGAGAGAGAGAGAAGAGAGAACAAGGTCAGGCTATCAAACCTCAAGGCTTGCCTCCAGTGAGGCTCCATCTTCTAAAGGTTCTACAACCTTCACCACCAACTGGGGACCAAGTATTTTAACGCATGAGCCTGTGGGAGACTATTCACATTCAAACCACCACAATTGCTAACTTCCACTTATCCAAAAGCTAAAAATGTTATCAGATGACTTTTAACATCTACAGCGGAGATTTTTCCATTTTGCCATAACCTGCCTACCTGAAATAATATATTTAGTAAATGCACTGATTTATGACTTTCTTTTGTTTAGTCACTAATAAACAAAACACTTCTACACTGAAACATGTTATTCAGGGCAACCCGAATCAATGTCTAAGGCAACAGTCACTCATTTGGCTCAGAATGAATTATATTTCATCTGAGGTGAGAACTATGTTTCATGCCAACACCAGCAAAGCAGGTGCCCAGAATAACACTAACTTGAATAATAGGAAAAAAAAAAGTCTTGTTCTACTCCAACAGGGAGTCTCTTACAATATCCCAGGTTTTCAGGCCTGGTTTGTTCAGCTGAGTTCTTACACAGTGTGGGTGCCGTCTCAACATGTGGCTTCCTTTCTCTGGAGAGCACAACATTGCTTTGAGGAACCCTTGGTGGATCATAATTGCCCTGGAGTCTGGGGGAAGACCTGGTTATATACGCCCAGCACAAGCAAGATTCCCAAGGGAGCCTCTATAGCCTATTCTAGAATGTGATCCTCAGCTTACAATAACCTCCTAAGTCACCCACTGTTTCAGTTATTCTTTCTGTTGTTGGGAGACATCACTCATAGAACCAGCTTAAGAAAGAAAGGAGATTTATTTGGTTTACAGTTCCAAAGGAAAGATACGGTCCTTTATAACAGAAAAGGTCTGACAGGCAGCCAAAGCTGGAGGAGGCTCAGGTCACTGTAGACATCATGGAGGCAGAGAGAGCTAACTTCAGACTGCAAGAGCAGACTGCTAGCAGAAGCAGGGCAGGGACTAACCAGCCTCAAGGCCCACCCCCTGTGACATGCTTTCCTTCAGGAAGGCTCTACCTCCCTGCTAAAGTTTCTATTCTCAAACATCAACTAAGGATTCAAACACATGAGTTCGTAAGGGATAACGTATATTCAAGTCATGACACCCGCTTCTCAGTTATAAGCTTTGCTTCCCAAACAGCTTACCCCTGTGGCTGAGGGTGCTGATTTTGGTAAGTGGAACTCATGGATCACCCCTATGTTACATGGCCTCCTCTAGCTGTTCCTGCTTCATTGTGGACATGGTTCCTCTCCCACATGACCTTACGGTGCCAACTTCCCAGACAAGACTGGTCCGGCACACTTCCCTCGTGTCTGTCTCCATTGCTCTCCCTTTCACCTGAAATGTTATCTTTTTTGGGAACTTCCTCAGGTAGCATTTGTTCCTAATCCCACTGTGCCAGATGCAGATGATTTTCATGGTACCCGCACCACTCTAGAGAACTCACCTGTGTTCATGTTTTTCCTTCCTATCACAAGACTTTTGGGTTTGGAGACCAGAAAGGCACCAGAGAGGATTGCTAACTACTTTGCTACGAAAGGAGTGCTTGTGGACAGGTCGTGATGTTGACATTACAGATGGTAGCTTTTACATTTGTATATACGCAGGTTTGCCCTCATATTCCTTATTTGTCCTCAGGACATGGAAATCAATCAATTTCCTTCCTTCCTTCCTTCCTTCCTTCGTTACTCTTTTTTTTAATTTTTATTATTTATTCAATTGTGCATGCGTGTGTGCGTGTGCGTGCGTGAGTGTATGTGTGTGTGTGCACGCGTGTGTATGTATGTGTGTGTGTGTGCGCATGTGTATGTATGTGTGTGTGGAACCACAGGCGAATTCGGGAACCACCATGGACGCCTCCACCTCTTCCTTGTTTACTCTGCCCCAGGATTCACAGGCTCTGCCCTACCAAGACCAAAAACACAGGCCGCCCCCACTTCTGCCCAGCATCTATATGTGGGGTCTAGGATCCGAACTCAGGACCTTCTGCCTGCAAGGCAGAGGCTTAACCCCTGAGCCACCTCTCATCTCCTCTCCATTACTCTTAACTATTGCTGTGAGACAGCACCCAAAGTCAATCAATCAACTTAAGGAAGAGAGATTTATTTAGCTTATGGTTCCAGTCTTTCATAGTGGAGGCGACATGGCTCGTGGCAGGCTACATCACTGAAAACATCCAGTAGGCTAGTGAATGATGGCTGAAGGTTAGAGAATTCCTGGAGAGTCTCTCTCCTTTTCATTCTCCTGTTCCATGGTTCCTTTTATCTGGTCTGCTACTGGGAGTTCCAATGAGATCTAGAGAGGTTCTAATAGGATCTAGGGCTGGTCTTTGTATTGTCTAGATAATCTCTTCAAGTGGTTTCAGCTGATCTTAGTTACTGCTACTTGTGTCAAGTTGATACCAGGATTAACTCTCTCTCTCTCTCTCTCTCTCTCTCTCTCTCTCTCTCTCTCTCTCTGTCTCCCACTTTCTCCCCCGTCCCTCCCTCTTCCTTTCCCTCTCTCTCTTTCTTTCTTTGCTTGTATGACTTTGTATGTATCAGACAGCACTATGTGCACCAATGGAGGCCCAAAGGTGACTTTTGGAATTATCCTGGATTGCTCTACCTCCTTTTGGTTTTTTTCTGGGGGGGCTTTCCAGGCTCTGCCTTCCAGGACCAGAAGTGCAGGGCACTGCCATTTTCTCCCGCATGTTCCTCTGTTTTCAAGGCAGAGGCTTAACCTCTAAGCCATCTCTCCAGCCCTGAGATCTTCTTTAAAAAATATTTTATGAGGGGTGTGTGTGGATGGAGACAGGCATCAAGTACATACTGTCCACTGTGAGTATGGAAGTCAGAGCACAACTTCAGATGTTGGTTCTCTCCTATCACGTGAGCTCCAGCAATCAAACTCAGGTGGTCAGGTTTGTGTGCAGGTACCTTTTTACACAGGGAGCTTTCTCACAGGGCTCTTTTTTCGTAGCCTAGGCTGGCCTCTGACTCAGATTCTTCCAACTCTGCCTCCTGGTGCTGGAATTGCAGATGTGCACCACTACTTCCAGCCTGAGGACTAACTTTTGGAACCCGTTGTCTTAGAATGTGAGCTGCAGAAAGAACGTCTTGGGATCATACGTCAGCAGCCAGGGTTGCCTGGCAACCAGAACTCCAGGGATGCACTTCAGATGCTGCCCAGGGTCCCTCCCTTGTTGCATTGTTTTAAGCTGAGTCCCACTGGAAACCATTTGAGATTAATAGCATCATCAGGGAACCCCCTGGGGGCTGTGCCAACTTTAGTTGAGCAAGGGATTTTCTCAGCTGGTGAATCCTATTAGGTTTTAAGCCTCAGATTTCAGAGGTTCCTGGGCCTTTGACTCTAACTTGGCTCAGCTCAAGGTTTGTGGGAAGGAACGCTCCTGAATCTCGTGAAGGACCATGAAAGGCATGATTGGGGTTCATATCTGAAATCCTGATTGTAACTATAGACTGAAGCTCTCAATTCACATCCCAATACCACCTCCTCTTACAACATTATATAATTGGTAATACCCCCATTTTATAACAAATATTCTGAAAACCTCTTTACTATTTTAGTACATGTGCTGCAAACCCTGTTGGAATTGCAAGCCGGTTTCCCTCTACTGTCACAACACAAAAAGCTTCTATGACTATAAAGAAGTAGGGGATGGATAAAGCATGGTTGGTAGAACAAGGCCTTGTGCCAAACCCCAGCACCACAGAAAAGCAGGATTCCTCTCCACCAGCAAAATGAACAGTTAATTCTGTGACAGGAACCAGTCGTACTTCCTCAAGCAAATCAGCTCCGACATCATCTGTCTGAGAATAGTAACAGGTCCCACAGGTTAAGGATTCAGTTCAACCATCCCCTAACTGTAATGTTGGCCACAGCTGACTGTAAGCCCATATACTGAGTTCCCAAAACCCCTCCTCATTGTGCCACTTTCAAAGGCTTCCGTGTGCTTAGCTATGAAGCCTCATTGTGGAGGCTTGACCATTTATCCTATCGTCCACTGGAGTTCAACACCATCTTTAGCTCTTCTTTAACTCTCAGGGTTGCTGCTGAAGAGTCTCAAATCTCTAATCACATCAAACTATTTGTGGTGACCCTCTCATCCTGAAGCTACTAGGGCCACCAACAACAGTGAGTCAACAAAATAGAATACAAAAAGAGGCCCATCATATACATTTCACAATATCACATATGCATGAAAGCAATCTACAGTAACATGACTTAAAACATCATGCTTTAAAGTGTGTAAAATGAAGTATATGCATGCATTTCTTTGTAGATTTATACTATCATACTTATGTGTGCTCTTTTATAACGTGATTTCTTTTTTCCTTTTGTTCTTTTCTTTTTCTCACTATGTAGCTCAAGTTGCCCTACAACTTACTTGGAGCACAGGTTGCCCTGGAATTCCTGATCCTCCTGCCCCAGCCTCTAAGATGCTGGGATTGTAGTCATGTATCACCCCATATGATTTCTTCTTTTTATTTTATTTTATTTATTCTTATTGTGCATGTGTGTATGTATGTGTGTGTGTGTGTGTGTCTGTGTGTGTGAATTTGGGAACCACCATGGACCACCTTCACCTCCTCCTTGTTTATTCTGCCCCAGGATTCACAGGCTCTGCCTTACCAGGACCAGAAACGAAGGCCGCCCCGCTTCTGCCCGGCATGTATACGTGGGGTCTAGGATCCGAACTCAGGACCTTCCACCTGTAAGGCAGAGGCTTAACCCCTGAGCCACCTCTCTAGCCCCCCATATGGTTTCTTCTTAAAATTATTTTGTAACTGGAAAATAAGATTGCATGTATTTGTCATGTATTACATATTTCAAGATATGTATATAAGTGGAACTGAGAAATCTAGGTAATTAACATATAAACTCACATTTCATTTTTTGTTGTAATATGATGGGGGATCACCTTTAAAGCAGGGTCTTACTATGAAGTCTGGACTGACTTTGAACCTGTAGTTACCTTTGGTAACTCTCTCCTTCAATCTATGATGCAATGTTTTGATAAGTCCAATGCCAGCAGCTGAACTGGGTGTGGTGGTGTATACTTGTAATCCTAACACTGGGGAGACAGAAATAGGAGGATCAGAAGTGTGAGGTCATCCTGGGCTATACACCAAGTTCCAAGTCAGCCTGAGCTACCTAATGAAACCTTGCCTCCTAAACTGGGACTAGGAAGATGGCTCAGTAGATAAAGTAGTTGTTACACGAGTTTGAGGATCTGAGTTTGAATTCTCAGATTTATGTACAACCAGGTATGGTAGTACTCATCTGTACTCAGTGCTCCTCCATGGAGAGGGGAGGTACAAACAGGAGAATCTCCAGAAGTTCAAAGAGCAGTTAACCTGGTGTACACAGTACCAAAACAATAATAACAAAAGACCCTGTCTCAAACAAGGTAAAATACAGGACTGCACTTGGAGTTAGCCTCTGACCTCCACATACAGGTCATGGTGTGTGCAAGCTTGCACTCACAAACACTTGCATGCACATAAGCATACATCATACAAAGACGCACACATACACACACCAATAAAAATGACTATATATAGCATGGGTGGTTTTATTTTCTGAAATTTCTTGGCAAACTATTGAAGCAAGCAACCCAGCTGGTCCTTTTTAGTCACAGGTTCTGCATCTGAAAATTCAACCAACTGCGGACTGAAAATATTTGAGAAGGGCTGGAGAGATGGCTCGGGGGTTCAGATCCCAGATACCACAATAAAATAAAATAAAATAAAATAAATAAAATCCAGGAGGAAATGGTGGCGTCCTAAACTTCCATCTCTTGAAGGCAGAGCCTAGAAAATTCCAGAGCAAGGCAATTAGGAGGTAGAACAATCTACACAATAAATAAATAAATAAATAAATTTTAAATTGATAAAACTTTTATCCATATAAAGCATATTAAGGCTTTTTCTTTCCATTATTCCATGATAATATAATAACTATATACAAAACATTCACATTCTACTAAGAATTAGAAGTAGGGGCTGGAGAGGTGGCTCAGGGGTTAAGCCTCCGCCTTGCAGGCTGAAGGTCCTGAGTTCGGATCCCAGATCCCATGTATAGACGCCAGGCGGAAGCGGGGGCGGCCTGCGCTTCTGGTCCTGGTAGGGCGGAGCCTGTGAATCCCAGGGCAGAAGGAGGTGGAGGCGTCCATGGTGGTTCGCGAATTCGTCCGTGGTTCTATACGTACACAGACACACACACGCGCGCACACATACACACGCACATGCACACAGTTGAATAAATAATAATAAAAAAATAATAATAATAATTAGGAAAATAAAGTCCAACGATCAATATTTAAAAAAAAAAAAAAAAAAGAATTAGAAGTAATCTTGGGGGCTGGAGAGGTGGCTCAGGGGTTAAGCCTCTGCCTTGCAGGCGGAAGGTCCTGAGTTCGGATCCTAGACTCCACATATAGACGCCGGGCAGAAGTGGGGCGGCCTGCATTTCTGGTCCTGGTAGGGCGAAGCCTGTGAATCCTGGGGCAGAGTAAACAAGGAGGAGGTGGAGGCAGTTCATGGTGGTTCCCGAGTTCTCTCGTGGTTCTACAGACACACACACACACACACACACACACACACACACACACACACATACATACACACACGTACACACGCATACACGCACAATTGAATAAATAATAATAAAATTTAAAAAAAAAACAAGTGTTTAAAAAAAAGAAGTACTCTAAAGAGGATTTCAAGTCTACAGAGAGCAGAATGTGGTGGTGTACACCGCTCTAGCACCTGGGAGACCGAGGCCTGAGGATCTTGAGTTCAAGACCAGTCCAGCCCACAAAGAAAGAACCTGTTTCAATAAATAAATAAGGAAATAAAATTTAAAAAACAGCAAGAAAACATGGCAAGAGCTGGGATGTAGTTTGGTGATAGAGGAATTAGAAGCACGAGTCCCTAGACTTGTCCCCTAGTACTACAGGGGAGGTGTCTGCATGCTGTATTCAAATATTATGCCTTTTCATATAAGGAATGTACAATTCTGACATCTGCAGAGATGCTGTTGTCAACCTCTATTTTCTGGACTGCAGGATTGCAGGCGTAACAGGGACTGTATGCTTGTCTTGATTTACTTAGGAGTTGCAACTCCAGAACTGTAGTATAGGTCAGCATTGTAAAATTTGGCATTCATATGTAAACATGTAGAATTATGCAAAATGGGTCATCAGGCAGCTTAATTATTGACTGGTGCTTAAGCTGCAGACCCACTGGAGAAGTAACTGAAGGCTGGCTAGGCGAAACTGTTCAACCATCTTGCCGGACTGGGGCTCTGCTACATAGAAGAGTACTTAGCATCCCCAACATCGAAACTGAAAGCAATCACTGTGACAAACCCAAAGCTGTGCCTGGTTCTCAGCCCAAGTTTTCAACCCTCCCACTGGTGGGTGATTTGCGGATAAAGCCCTCAGTCATCAGCAAGAGGGAATATAATCTGCCCCAAACCAGCTTTCCAACACCTGCAGCCAAACCTGCATCTGTGACCTTCCCACCCCAACTGTGCATCCCACATCCCCAAGCTCTGATTCATAGAGCTCAGGGGTCCCTCTGCCAAGCATCATGGGCACTCTATACCCTTTAACCAAAGCACTTCTGCTTTTATTTATCTTGTTTTCTAAAAATTGAGCGGCAAATATTTGGCAGACATTCACTGTGAGCCAGGCACTGCTTATGGAGAGGACACTTAAGTTCCCACAATCACCCTACAGGACACTGGGATCCCATTTCCCAGGTACAGAGGTGGAGGCTATGGAGTGTATGAAGCCCATAGCCCCATAGGTCTCTGTTGAGTCCCTTCCCTTTGTCTTGCACCATCTGGGACTGTCTGTCTGCACTACAGTATACTTCTCTGAGAGATTTCTTTGAAAGAGGGTTCTTCTGGGAAACAGCTCCTGGGAGTTACTGATCAGAACACTATAAAAAGCACTCAGGCAACCAATCATTGCAGGAGAGAAAAAATACTGATAAAAAAAGAATTAGAAGAAGAAAAACTAATGTAGCCACTGTGGAAATCAATATGGAGGCTCCTCACAAATCTAAAAATAGGACTACCATAAGGCAGTTATACACTCCTGAGTATATCTTGAAGGAATCTAAGTCAGCACACAACAGAGATATCTACCCATCTGTTTATTGCTTTGCTGTTCACTGTAGCCAAGAGTCTAACCACTCTAGATATCCACTGGCAACTGAATAGATAAGGAAAGTACATTATATAAATACAAGTGAGGCTAGAGAGATGGCTCAGGGATTAGGACTGTCTCCCAAGCAGAAGGTCCTGAGTTCACATCCCAGGTCCCACATAAAATGCCAGGAGGAAACGGCAGGGCTTGTTCTTCTGGCCCTGGTGGGCACAGCCTGGGAAAACCCAGAGTGAAGCAAAAATGAAGCCAGGATGATTCCCGAAGTCACCCTTGGTCCTCCACAGGGACACAGTGCCCTCACACACACACACACACACACACACACACACACACACACACATGCACATGCACACGCACACGCACACACACACACACAAAACATAAAACACAAAACAAAACAAAAAAGGGCGAATTTTAGTCATAAAAAGGACTCTGAGATAATAGATTGACCATAGGTTGGAGGTCAACCTGAGTGACATTGTGAGTTCTAGACCAGCCCAAGTTGCAGAGTGAGACCCTATCTCGAAAGCATGGGCAGGTGAGATAGCTGCCTGTCAAAACCTGGCAACCTGAGCTCAATCCCTAGAGACCCACATGATGGAAGGAGAAAACTGGCTTCTGGAACCCTGAGCTCAATCCCTAGAGACCCACATGATGGAAGGAGAAAACTGGCTTCTGGAACTTGTCCTCTGACCTGTACCCATACCCCATGGCATGCACGTGTTCTCTCTCTCTCTCTCTCTTGCCTAGAGAGGGGGTTGGGGAGGGAGAGGGATATCTGGGAGGAGAAGACCAGTGGGAGGGAGGAAGAGGACAAGAGAAGGCAATGGAGAGTGAAAACGATCAAAGTGCATTATATATAGCATATACATGCATGTACGAAGCCAATTTTCTACAGTTCATATATGCTAATAAATGAATTTCCATAAAAAGTTTCCCATAATCTCCTCTTGACAACGAAGTTATTAACAGATCGTGAATATCTGCAACAATAAATTGGCTCAGTTTACATATTCGTGCAGATTGTATCAACAAAGTGCATATTTTGGGAAAATGTTCTACTTTATATTTTTGTAATCACTTGCTAATGCATACAATTATATATTTATAATAGGATGTGATAAGTATATACTGAGTGATAAGCGTTGGCCAAATTGTTCTCCTTTTTTAAGTGGTAGAATCCTGGTTTGTTTGTTTGTTTGTTTGTTTGTTTGTTTTTATCTGAGACAGGATCACACTGTGTATCCAGGCTGCTCTAGAACTTGCGATTCTCCTTCCTTTGTCTCCGAAATCCTGGGATTACAGGACTGCAGTGTCCAGCTCCCAGTCCTATTGATAATGACAGGCACTGTCCTTGCATTCTCCTCTGTAGCTCTCTAAGCCTTCTCAAGCTATTTTAATCCTCATCATCACTTTGGGAGGCCAGTTCATGTTGTTTAGCTATCCATGTCTTATTAAAAAGGAAGTTCAAGTCCAAAGAAGTCCCTGACATGCCAACTGGTCCCGTCCATTAAACCTTCTCTCATCTCTGAGTGCTGCTGAAGACAGGCTGTAAACAAGTGATTTCTCAGAGAAGTCAATGGCTCGGAGCTGAGACCTCTGGCTCCTGCAGAGGGACATGGATATGGACAAAGCTCTTAGCAGCTGTTAGGGTGGGGCTTTGCACAGTGCTCTAGGGAGTCCCTCCTTGCCAGAGCCTGCAAGCTTGCTTAGTCTCTTAGCAACATGCTGGTGGCGTCAACAGTAAAGGGACTTTGAGAATCAGGCTGGATATCATTTCACCACAGTTCCTAAGGTTTTAAAGGAATTTGCTCCTTCTCTTGCCAATAGATTCCTTTAACCCAAGGTGAGCCTTTCAGGGCATAGACCAAAGCCGGACTACTCAGTCTCTTCCCAGGTCTCTGACCTAAGTGGGATCTGCCTTAGCTCTAGGCTTGGGCTCTGATCACCCAGAGATATTCCTCCCTTCCTGGGCCTCCCTGTCCAGCTCCAGGGCTGTAGGTGTTGGGTCTCAGGCACTCCTGATATGCTGACCCACCAAGGATACTGGCATGTGCAAAGTGTCTGCTGTCAGGGGAAATGACCTCAGAGCTTGGACATGTCTGCAAGGCCACCATCCAGGGTTAAAGATTCCACTGCACCCGAGCTGGAAGATTTCCATGTTTTTTGTTTTCCTGCTCAGATCTTCCAGAAGGGAGCTGAGACTTGAGGGGACAGCAGATTTCTAGGACTGGATGAAGCTTCAGAATTCCAGAGTCCCCCTGTTTTAGTGTTTAGTGTTCTATTCCTTGGAGTCTGAAAATGCAGTTCACAGTGAAAGAGTAATATAGACTGGATATATTGTATTCCCCAAATACTCTTGTACTAGGGAATGGTCCCCAGCGGGTGGTGCTATTTTGAGACGTTTTGGAAACTTTAGTAAGTGGGGCTTAGTTGGAGGAAGTAGGTCATTGGGTACTTGCTTTTTATTTTTAATGAATTCATTTATTTTTATTTTGCACATTCATGCATACCTAGCGATGTGTGTGTGTGTGTGTGTGTGTGTGTGTGTGTGTGTGTGTGTAAGATGGTACTTGAGTGTGTGTGCCTGTGGAGGGCCCAAAGAAAACTAGGACTTCTGGATTTCTCTCCCTCCCTACTGCTTTGCTCTGGGGTTTCCCAGGCTCTACCTTACAGGGTTGGAAGTGCAGACTGCCGCCATTTCCACCCAGCATTTTTACACGGGATCTGAGCATCCAAACTCAGGGCCTCTTACTTGAGAGGCAGAGGCTTTAACCTCTGCGCCATCTCCCCAGCCTGGCCCCTGGCTTTTGAAGTTACTTCTTGCTCGTAGCCTCTTCCTCCAGCTCTCTCCTGTTAGGCTGAGGCGAGCAGCCTCCTCTGTCATATTCTCCCACTATCACGATGTTCTGCTAAATACATGAGATGACCTGAAATAAATCCTTCCTTCCATGCACGACTTATTTTCCTGGTTACTCTGACAAAAATACATGACAGAAGCACCTTAAGGAAGAAATGGTTCATTTGGGCTCGCAGTTTAAGGATACAGTCCATCAGTACAGGGGAGTCATAATGGCAGGGGCTTCAGAGAGCTGGCCACACTGCGTCCATCTGCAACAGGGAAGCAGGAATGAAATGGTGCTGCCGGTGTTTAGGGCGAGGCATCCCACGTCAATGAACCCAGTTAGCATCCTCACAGATGCTAGAGGCTTGTTTCCAGTTGATTCTAGATCCCATCAAGTTTACAGCTGCTTTTCTGACTAATCCAAAGAGAACCCTGGACAACTTCCCTTCCCTTTCCTTCCTTTCTCTCCTTTCCTTTTTTCTGTGATGGGTTAGGACTGTTTCGCATGCCCCTTTTCACAACAGAGTAAACTTAAGTTAACTTGCGATTCATTTGACACCAAAGGACCCAAATTGGTCACCACAGCTCAGACTGGTCTGAGAACCAGGGTTTCTTTTTCTTTTTTTCTTTTTTTTCTCCACATTTTATTTATTTTTTTGTAATCATACAAACTCAATAGGTACCCCTGACCTCTCCCTCCCTCCTCCCCTCCCCAGTCATCACCCCTTACACTCTCCTCCCCTTCCTTTCATCCCCCTTCTTCCCTCCCCCTCTTCCATTGCCTCCCCCCCTTCTTCCCTCCCATCCCTTGGAGCACTCTGAGTCCTCCACCCTGGTGATAGGTAAGGACTCAGTAGCATAGCCAGGAGCCCCTCCTTGGGCTCCCTGTTAGTATGCGAACTCTATTATGACTGTTAATCCCTTGCCTCTAAGGATCCTACTGCCTGGAGAGCCTTCTCCCCTATGATCCATGCTAGACTTTTGGGGGGGAGTCATTGACATGTCAGCCATTGCGCAGGAGAACCAAGTTTTCTAATTTCTCCAAGTTAGGCTGGAGAGATGGTTCAGGGGTTAAGACACTACCCGGCAAGCAGACAAGTGGAAATCGGCAGACATGCACTTCTAATTTCTTCAAGTAACCCAAAACACTTAGTCATTCATGGGTAAATTCCTATAGAAAGATTGGGATTGGTGTGTGATTGCTTGGTTTCATGGTGTTATGTCTTCATTTATCTGTCGCCACTGTTTATTAAGCACTTTCTGGAAGCTCAGTTCTTGGCTGCAGACTGAAAAACTCAGAGGTGAAGGGTTTACTGATAAGAATGAGGAGACAGAATCCTGATGACAAGCTGAAGCGGTGGAGGCAAGACCAGGGCTCAGGAGAGGCTGGCAGTCTTCCTGGCTGGGGAAGCTGTGATCACTCTCGGTTCTGATCCCCCCAGCAGCAGTCCAAAGTCCTTAGCTGCAGTATATGCATAGGCCGAGGCCGGTGCTGAGTGTCCGAGTCAGCGGGTGCCCATAAGTGGAAAGGAAGAGCCTGGCAGCTGTGGGTGATTGGTGGAGTGATCTGTCCAGGGCAGCCTCTGGCTTGGCTGTGAAGAAAAGAGCACAGTAATTTCCCCTGGAAAGGGCTGGGACCAGGACCCCAGGGAAGGGAACCCCAGAAGCCCTCTCCTCCCCTGAGGACCAGTAGATGTTATGCCCAAGGCGGAGTGGGGAGCAGGGTGGGGAGCAGGACTGAATAGAATACTTGTCTTGTCTGCCTTTCTTCTGTGTGCCAGTTTTTTCCCAAGTGGTGCTACTTTCTTTGTAGGCCAGGAGGTAGGAGCATGTGTATATGTGTGTGTGTGTGTGTGTGTGTGTGTGTGTGTGTGTGTGTGTGTGTGTGTGTGAGAAGGCTCTGTGTGTCCCTGTGGAGGACCAAGGGTGACTTCAAGAATCATCCTGGATTACTTCTACCTCCTTCTTGCTTGGCTCTGGGATTTCCCAGGCTCCACCCATCAGGGCCAGAAGTGCAGGCTGCTGCCTTTTCTGCCTGGTGTTTGTTTTTTTATTATTATTATTTATTATTTATTCAATTGTGCATGTATGCATGTATGCGCGTGTGTGTATGTGTGTGTGTGTGTATAGAACTACGGACGAATTCGGGAACCACCATGGATGCCTCCACCTCCTCCTTGTTTACTCAGTCCTGGGATTCACAGGCTCTGCCCTACCAGGACCAGAAACCCAAGCTGCCCCCGCTTCCGCCCGGCGTCTGTACATGGGGTCTAGGATCTGGACTCAGGACCTTCCGCCTGCAAGGCAGAGGCTTAACCCCTGAGCCACCTCTCCAGCCCATGCCTGGTGTTTTGACAATGGGCCATGGGATATGAATTCAGGACCTTCTGCTTATGAGACAGTCTTAACCCCTGAGCCATCTCTCCTGCCTAGAAAGTTTTCTTTTTAGTATTTGTGTGTGTGTGTGTGTGTGTGTGTGTGTGTAAGAGAGAGAGAAAAAGAGAGAGAGAGAGAGAGAGAGATTGAAAGAGAAAGAGAGAAAGAGACACTTATACACTTTTGTGCCACGGTACACAGATGGATGTGAGAGGAAAATTTTAGGATATCAGTTCTGTCCTTCCGCTGTGTGGATTTATAATAATTGAACTCTGTTTGCAGTTTTGTGAGCAGGTACCTCACCTGTTGAACTACCTTGCCAGCAAGTATCAAAAGGTTGTCATGCTCAGGGCTGGAGAGATATTTTAGGGGTTAAGACTCTCTGCCTTGCAAGCAGAAGATTCTGAGTTTAGTTACCAGATCCTCTACAGGGACACACATCAAACGCCCTCTGATACACCGCCCCCATACACACATACATGCAAAATAATTAAATAAATAAAATTAAAAATCCTATTAAAAAAAAAAGAAGGTTGTCATGCTTGGAAATAAGATCTGGAGGCACTTGGACTGGGCCGGTGGATATGGCTGCTCTGCACTCTTGATTTAGGGGCTCGTCTAACTTCCAGGGATGAGGCCTCCATGTCTGGTGCTGAAATGGCTTCTGAGTAACTTTTCCTTCTCATAACATATACATATTTCAAAACTTTTTTCTTTTTATGATAAACATAATGTATGTTCACTAACATGAAGAAGTACATGGAGTTTATGATATATACAAGTTACATACAAGTGTCAATTCAACAATTGTGGGCTGAACCTTTAAGCACATTTATGAGGAATTATTTAGTTGAGGCAAGTCCTGAGCAAGTCTGTGGAACATTATCTAACTGATGTGGGAAGACCGAGCCCATAGTGGGTGGTCCACTCCCTGGGAGGTGGATAAGGTAGAGAGAGCTGATTCAGTAGTTTAGTATATTTTAGCATGCTTTGGCATATAGGCACTCTGGCAAGTTAGAAAGTATACCCCTCTCTCAGCCATTTCTGTGGATATGGTATGGTCAGTTCTCTGGGTATGAACTCTCTTGCCAAGGCGGATTGTGAACTATAACCGGAATTTTAAGAATAAAACTCTTCCTCTCCTAAGTTGTTTAGTCCTTTATTTCTTCAGCAATGGGAAAATGAAGTGATGCATTTGATAAAAGAAATGGTGTCTCCTTGATGAAAATGTGCAGCTATTGTGCCTTTTGAACTTTTTGTTGGAGAAATGTGCAAAGGTTGGAAGACTTGGAGCCTATGCCTAGAAAAGACATTGATTCAGGCTCAGTGGGGCCATTTTGGAAAACACAAAATGCTGAAAAGGTATAAGTTGTTTAAGCCCCACATGTGATATCTTAAAAGGGAAGAACTTTGGTGAAGTTGAATTTATAAACATTGGGCTAGTTTGCTTGGCAAAGGAGCGCTGTGTTAAGAACATTGAAGTTTTAAATGAGGAAAGGACAAAGCAACTGTGGCTCTTGGAGAAATGGGCAGCATTAAGTACCAGCTCTCTGTGCTGGTGTGGTGGGAAAGATACATAGCACCTTGTGGAGATTCCATTTTGTAAAAACATTTTTTTTTATATTTATTCAACTGTGCGCATGTGCGTGTGTATGTGCACGCGCGTCTGTGTGTGTGTGTGTGTGTGTGTGTGTATGTGTAGAACCACGGACGAATTCGCGAACTACCATGGACGCCTCCACCTCCTCCTTGTTTACTCTGCCCCGGGATTCACAGGCTCCGCCCTACCAGGACCAGAAGCGCAGGCCGCCCCCGCTTCCGCCTGGCGTCTATACATGGGATCTGGGATCCGAACTCAGGACCTTCCGCCTGCAAGGCAGAGGCTTAACCCCTGAGCCACCTCTCCAGCCCCTTGTAAAAACATTTTTAAAAATATTTTAAATCTCCTTAATGATATGCTTTTCTTGATAAGCCTTTTTTTTTCTTTTCAGTGCTAGGGATCAAACCTAGGGATAAGTATCCTATCATGTGCTAAATCCCCAGCTCTCAAAGACATTGTTCTGATACTTCAAATCTTTAAATATGGTCCCATAGGTTTTGGTTTTATGTATTCACTTATTTATTTTTATTTACTTATTTTGTTGTTTTGTTTTGAGATAGGTCTGTAGGATCCCAGGCTGGTCTGAAATTTGTTGAGCAACTGAATATGACCTTGAACTTCAGTTCTCCCTGTCTCCACCTCCCGAGTGGTGGGCTTAAGAGAGGCATGTGCCGCCACACCCGATTCCTGCAGTTCTTTGAACATGCTTACAGTTGCTTACTTTGTCATGTATGTTCAAATTGAAACTTCTTTAGGAACAGTTTCTGTAACTGCTTCCGCTCTGCATGGGCCATCCTTTCCTGATTCTTTGCATGTGTCGTATTTTCTGGTTGAAAAGTAGACATCGGGCTGGAGAGATAGCTCAGAGATTAAGTCTGCCTCGCAAGCAGAGTTTGGATCCCAGATCCTGAGTAAAAACAAACAAACAAACAAAAAATGCTAGGCAGAAATGGCAGCCTGAACTTCTGGCCCTGAAAGCCAGATAATAGCACAACAGGGGAAACCCCAAAACAGCACAAATAGGGGTAGAGCAACCCAGGATGATTCCTGAAGACACCCTTGTGCCTCCATATGCACCCACAGTGCCCTCTCTGTCTCTGTCTGTCTGTCTGTCTGTCTGTCTCTCTCTCTCATACACATACAAATAAATGAAGTCTCCCTAACAAACTGTGCCACATCCAGGAACTCACTGTAATGCGACTTGTTCTTACCAGACAGCATAATGGCTGACATACCAACATACTCCCATAAACTAGTGAGGATCTTGGGATCTGCCTCACAAGCAGAGTTCAGTAAAAACGCTGCCCAGTAAAAACGCTGGGCAGAAATGGTAACCTGTACTTCTGGCCCTAGAAGCCAGAGCCTGGGAATTACATGCAGTGGAAATCTTAGGGGCTAGGTCTAGACAGATGAAGGGGAGTGTCCCTATCAATGGATCTGCCCAAGGAAGGGCCACTTGGTCTGCCCCAGAGGCCTAAATCCCCACTACAATAAACACTGCAGAGGGACCCGTGGGACACATGGAAGTGGACAGATAGGAAGTAGGAGGGAGGGGCTGGAGAGGTGGCTCAGGGGTTAAGCCTCTGCCTTGCAGGCGGAAGGTCCTGAGTTCGGATCCTAGACCCCTGGAAGCCAGGGCGGCCTGCGTTTCTGGTCCTGGTAGGGCAAAGCCTGTGAATCCCAGGACAGAGTAAACAAGGAGGAGGTGGAGGCGTCCATGGTGGTTCCCGAATTCACCTGTGGTTCTACACACACACACATACATACATACGCACACATACATACACACTGGCATGCGCACACACACACAATTGAATAAATAATAAAAAAATTAAAAAAGGAAATAGGTGGGAATAGAATGGATTCATGAAGGGAGAGGAGGGAGGGAGAGAGGGAGGGAGGGAGGGAGGGAGGGAGGGAGGGAGGGAGGGAGGGAGGAGGGTAGGGGGAGGGAGGGAGGGAGGGTAGGAGGGAGGGTAGGAGGAGGGTAGGAGGAGGGTAGGAGGAAGGCAGGAATAATTACTCACTATGCTTGTAAAACTAGAAAAAATATTTAAAAATTAAAAAAAAAGAAAACTGGCCTCTGCCCATTAATCTAGAGCTCAGATGATTTTCTTAAATTCTTGGGGTCAAGAGATTCAGTCTTTACAGAGGATATCTGTTTGTATGTTGGAACACAACTTCGTAATTCAGTAAAAGTATTTAGTCAGTCAGACATGAGTGAGAGATTAGGATCATAAGATTAGAGTAATGTATTTGTTAAAATTTTAAACCTGAATTGACACGTAGCTTCTCAAATCCATGATTACATGAGGATTCGTTCTTGGTGCTGCTGCATTTGATGGATTTTAACAAATGTATAATGACATGAATAGGACAATTCAGGAAAGTTCTGCTGTCCTAACAGTGTCTTATGGTTCATTAACTTACTCCTCCTTCCCAATCCCTGATCTCTGACTATATCCATAGTTCTTCCAGTTCTCATGTAGTTGCAAGTATTGGCTCCTTTCACTCAGAAACATGTGCATTTATATTTCTTCCATGTCTTCTCAGGCTTCACAACTCATATCTTTTTAGCAACAAATATTATTCCATTTTCTGACTACACCATAGTTTATTTATCCACCCATCCACTGAAAGACATCTTGATTGCTTTCATGCTTTGGCAATGACAAATAAGTTGCTGTGAACATCTGAGTACAGGTTTTCCTGAGGACAGATATTTCCACACTTCAGGGAGTGTCCCTGGATCATCACATGGTAAGATTATGTTAAGTTTAGTATATCAGGTTAGTGGCAAAGTGCCAAACTATTTTCCAAAGTGATGTGATCTTTTGCATTCCTACCAGCAGTGAGTGATATTCCCTATTGCTCCACATCCTCTCCAATGTTTGATGAGGCCTGTGTTTTGAATTTTAGCCATTCTAGTAGGTAAACTTGTACCTCACTATGGTTTCAGTTTGAATTGTGGCTGATGCTCTATCTTTGTGTTTCTTGGTGAGATATATCTTTCAGGACTTCTGCCCATTTTTTTTAGTTACTTGTTTTCTGTTGTTGAAGCGTAAATGCTTTGCGGACACTGTTCCTTTGAGGTGTCTTTTGCCAACATCGTTTTCTGGCCTGGCCTGGTCTTTTCATTCTTTCCACAGTGCTTTTTGTAGAGCAGAATGCTTATATTTTAATAAAGTCCAGTTTATCAATTTATCAATTCTTTTTCATGATTACAGATTTGGTGTTATATCATCCAGATGGCCTCTGAGAGATCGCCTATTTTCTAGTTTTGCATTTTTGCGTAACTTATTCTGAGTTAACATATGAAAGGCATAAAACCAATGTCTAAGTTCATTTCTTCATGTGGGAGTCCACTTGTTCCAGTACCACTTGTTGAGAGATTAACCTTTCTCCACAAATCGATGTTTCAAAGGTCAGTTAATCATACTTATGTGAGTTTACTTTTGAGCTCACCACTCATTTTCATTGGCTAAAGCTCTACTTTTTGCCAGTACTTTCTACCATACTGTCTCATGTACTTGATCTCATTAGTATTAGTATTAGTCATCTTTGTACTTTTTCAAAATTGTGTTGACTATTCTGTGTCTTTTCCTCTGCATATAAACCTTAGAATTAACAGTCACAACATATTTTGCTAGGATTTTGATTATGACTACAACTGGATTAATGTGGGAAGAGCTGATATCTTTACAACATTGGCTCTGCCTACTCACAGACATGGAATATTTTTCTACTTATTTATTTTTTAACTTTTTTAAAATTCATTTCATCCTGGATTGCTTCTACCTCCTTTTTGCTTTGGTCTGGGATTTCCGAACTCTGCCTATCAGGGTCAGAAGTACAGGTCTCCACCTGGAGTTTTTATGAGGGACCTGGGATCCAAATTCAGGACCTTCTGAGTCTTAATCCCTGAACCATCTCTCTAACTCTTATTTAATTTTTTTCATCAATCTATTTGTGTTTATGTATATGCACACATGTGTGCATGTGTGTATACAAAAGGGCACTTGGGTATGCGTGCCTGTGGAGGTCCAAGGATGATATTGGGAATCATCCTGGATAGCTTTATACATCCTCACTGCTTTGCACTGGGGGTTCCAAAGCAAATTCTAGCCTTCCAAGGCCAAAATTTCAGGCTGCTTCCTTTTCCACCCAGCATTTTTATGTGGGATCTGGGGATCAGAACTCAAGGTCTTTTGTTCTTGAGGCAAAGGCTTTAACCCCTGAGTCATCTCCTTAGCCCCCTGACAAATATACTTTATGTTAGTTAAAAAAAAAAAAGGTCTGGGTTGGAGAGATGGCTCAGGGATTAAGATTTTGCCTTGAAAGCAGAAACTCCTGAGTTCAGATCCCAGGTCTCACATAAAAACGTCAGGCAGAGATGGTGGCATCCTACACTTTCAGCCTACCACCACCAGAGCCTGGGAAATCCCAAAGCAAAGCAAGAAGGAGGTAGAAGCAATCCAGGATGATTTCTGAAGTCACCCTTGGTCCTCCATGGGGATACACGGTGCCCACTGATACACACACACACACACACACACACACACACACACACACACACAATAAATAAATAAATAAACATAAAAAATTTGAGACTACACAAAATTTACAAGTAGTTTTATTTAAGTCACAGTTCTGCAGATTCAAGAGCTTGGTATAACATCTGATTGGGTTCTAGTACCATGAGAGCCTTACGCTGCATTGCAACACAGCAAAAGAGGAAGCAGACACATGCAGGAACTTGTATGTGAGAAACAAAGGGGGGCTGAGCTGCTTTCTCATCCCTCTTGTGCAAACTAAGTGAGCTATCTCATGGGGGCAGAGTCTCAATGTGTCTCTTAAAGGTCATTGGGCTTTTAAGAGAGAAAAACATATTCAAATCTTAGTAGTTTCTTCTATCAGGATTTTGTAGTGTTTCTCATGTAAATTCTGTGCATATTCTTTAAATATATACACAAGCATTGAAGTTTGGGAAGTCATAGTGTAAATGTTAGTGTTGCAAGTTTCAGGTTCTACTTGTGCATTGTTGGTTATAGGGAAGCAACTGCTTTTGTGCATTAACTTTTGTGCATTAACTCTGTGTGCACTAACTATAATTACTCAAAAATTTTAGAAGCTTTTCTGATTGTTCTTCAGGTATCTCTACATAGATGGTCCCGTGACCTGCAGTGACTATTTTGTTTCTTACTTTGTTTCTTTGCTTGTCTTCTTTAGTTATCCAGCTCTTAACAATACTGTAAAGCAGTAGGACAGGACATTTGTCCTTAATCTTTATCTTAGTGGGAAGGGTTGAGGCTTCTCACCATTTACCATTAACTATGAAATCATAGGATTTTGTAGATGTTCTTTATAAAGATGAGAAAAAACCAGCACCATTTCCTAGTTTGCTGAGATTTCTTTTTAATTACAGAAGAATGCTGGATTCATTGTACACTTTTTCTGCATCTATTGACATGACAATTTTTTTCTTTGTTAATCAAATTAGACTTATCAAATGTTGGACCTGGCTTGTATCCTGAAGTAATTTTTACTGTCATAGTGTATAATTGAATTATTTAATTTAGCTTGCTACTGTTTCATTGAGGACCATTAAAAGTCTGTTTTTTTAACTTCAGTCACTTAGAAGTGGTCGCTATGTTTTCCACTGTAAAGTTATTACTTCCCTTTTCTGTACTACATTCTTTGATTTTTTTTTTTTTTAACGTGGGACCTGGGATCCGAACTCAGAACCTTCTGCTTGTGAGACAGCGTTACAACCCCTGAGCCATCTCTCCAGCCCCATGTACTACATTCTTTGAAAGTAAGTCTGTAAGCAAGTCACACTCAAGAATTAAGCTCCACCGGGGCTGGAGAGGTGACTCAGGGGTTAAGCCTCTGCCTTGCAGGCAGAAGGTCCTGAGTTCGGATCCTAGACCCCACGTATAGACGCCGGGTAGAAGAGGGGGTGGCCTGCGTTTCTGGTCCTGGTAGGGCGGAGCCTGTGAATCCCGGGGTAGAATAAACAAGGAGGAGGTGGAGGCGTCCATGGTGGTTCCTGAATTCGTCCGTGGTTTTACACGTACACACACACACACACACACACACGAACACATGCATACATGCTCAATTGAATAATTAAAAATTTAAAAAAATAGAATTAAGCTCCACCTACTAGATAGACACATGTCTATTTACTTAATTTGGAATTATTTTCTGTCCCTCAGATTGTTACTATTTTTTTTCCTTTGGTACTGGGAATCAGACATTCTAGACAAGTGTTTTACCACTAAACTACATTCTTATTCCAACTTCATTCTTTCAATGCATTTTCTCTTTTTTTAAATTTTTTTATTATTATTTATTCAATTGTGTGTGTGTGTGTGTGTGTGTGTGTGTGTGTGTACAACCACGGGCGAATTCGGGAACCACCATGGACGCCTCCACCTCCTTGTTTACTCTGCCCCGGGATTCACAGGCTCCGCCCTACCAGGACCAGAAACGCAGGCCGCGCCCTCCCCCACCCCCCCTACCCAAAGGCTCAACTCAGATTGTTGCTGGAGTCTCCTTATGGGGTCTAAAGGAAGGGAGGTGTTGCAGTCCGCTGATAAATGACCATCAAGTGGCTTAAGGGAACAAGGAATTTATTTTCTTACTGATAGTCTGATTACAGTCTGTAGTCCAGCTTGACAGGAGAGCATGCACCAACACCAGGGTTGAGGGAACTGGCCACACCATCTCTATGTAATGGCTGAGAGAGGGATGATCCTTACTTGCTAGACCAGCATGTCTGGCTAAGTGTACACAAGGATGCCAACTCTCTCAACCAGCTCTCAGTATTTTATTCCAGGGCCTAGTCCCACTCACCATAGGCTGGGCCTTCCCCATCAACGAGACAATCTCCTGCGGTTTGCTCTAGGTTTAACCACTAATTCTTTACAAATGTGCCCAGAGCTCAAACCCTCAACTCTCAAGTTGACACTTGTGCCTGACTATGACAGGAGGGTTCTCTATAAAGGGGCATTATATGAGTGGTTCTCTTGATTGATAGATTAGGTCATCTAGTCATTTTTTCCTTCTTTGCATGAACCTCTCACAAATGCATCTGATTTTAATCATATGCATGCCCAATTATACACAGGCATAAGATGATAAGTAAGTTTTCCTTAAACGTTCACACCAGGGGACTTTTTGCCTTATTGAACATGCACCTCAAAACAGTTCAGGCTGGATCAGACTCTTAGGTTTCCTACCCAACATAGTTTCACTTGAATAGGATCTGTCTACTATTTAATGGTTACCAGGGGAAGAGAAACCTATTGCTTAGAGAAGGGTGTGTCTGTAGTCCTAAGCAGGTGGAGGCGTGGGGTTGCTTGGTGCCTCATTCAGAAACAGAGTGTGTGTATAGTGTGTGCAGGTAAAGGACCTCAGCTGCTAGTTAATTACCAGAAAGTAGAGGAGGGACCTAACCCAAGTCCAATGGGGGTCTCAGGTTCCTAAGCTATCTCTGTGTTTGCCTGCCTCACTTTACTTTAATACTTACAAAAATGCAAATTGGAATAAATAATTTGTTCCTAACCAGTGCTATTTTTCTGTTGTCTCCTTGTCCCCTCCAGGAAAGTAAATGACTTTTTGAAATGACCAAACTCCTTTTTGTTGTATCAGCTTCTTTCAACTCTTTTTCCCACTGACTTAGTCCGCCTCCTCTGAATTGCCCATTGGACACTGGGGGGTGAAGTGTTGGCATGGTGGCATTCACTGGTAATCCCAGCACTCAGGAGGACAAGGCCAGAGGATCAGGAAATCTAGGTCATTTGCAGATATGTGGTGAGTACAAGGCCAGCCTGAGTTAATTAATACCCTGTCTCAAAAACAAACAAACAGATAAACAGACAAACAAATAAAAGATCTCTAAACTAATAGTTATAATTTTGTCTTTTGGTATATATTTGAAGAAAATTATTAACAGTGATTATCTCCAGCAGCCTGTACAGATGGATCTATGTATGTTTATGCATATGGTGGCTCTGTTTTCCACAGTCCTAAGGAATGCGCATATTTTATAATAAGCATGTAATTTTTACATTGAGTAAAATGATCAGATTTTATCCATTTTATGAGAATACTGGAACAAAATATGAGTCATTATCTTCACTCTGCATAAAAGTAATACAGGTTTATTTTTCCCTCTCTGTCTTGTACTCTCCAGTCAGGGCCCTGTGAATTAGAGTAACAAAGGAAGACGAATAAGAAAGAAATAGCAGGAACTTATTAATGCTTGTGTGTGTGCACATATTAATGTATGTGTGCACGTATCAATGCTTATGTGTGTGCACATAATGCTTGTGTGCACATATTAATGCTTGTATGTGTGCACATATTAATACTTTGTGCACATAGTAATGCTTGCGCGTTCACATATTAATGCATGTGCACATGCATATGTACGTGTTCACATTAATACATTGTACACATATTGCTTGTGCATGTAAACATATTAATATATGTGTGTACATATTAGTGTAGATGTGCATACATCTTTTTTTTTTTAAATTATTTATTCAATTGTGTGTGTGTGCGTATGTATGTGTGTGTGTGTGCGCGCGTATGTCTGTGTGTGTAGAACCACGGACGAATTCGGGAACCACCATGGACGCCTCCACCTCCTTCTGCCCTGGGATTCACAGGCTCCGCCCTACCAGGACCAGAAGCGCAGGCCGCCCCCGCTTCCGCCTGGCGTCTATACGTGGGATCTGGGATCCGAACTCAGGACCTTCCGCCTGCAAGGCGGAGGCTTAACCCCTGAGCCACCTCTCCAGCCCCAATGTGTGTACATATTAGTGTAGATGTGCATACATCTTAATGCATATGTGTGCACATATTAATGCTTGTTATGTGTGCACTTATACATACAGGAGTGCCAGAGATAACTGCAAGGCTGATGAGAACTTGGGTCTATGTTACAACTTAACAAAATAATAACAATACACTTTTAAAGAAGTGATAACAGAAAAGAAAGGGGTTTTGAGCTCCTAGTAAGTTATGGACAGCAAAGGTCAGGACAAAGTAGTGCATTTGATAAGGGCCAATTACCAAGGTCTGTCCTTAAAGCTCTGTGATGCTCTGTGGTTAAGATCTAAAGTTATTCCTGTTGTTTAACTTCTTTCTTCATTCAGGGAGCAGGGACACTTTCACAAATGTAGGTCCTGCTTTTAAGTGAACTGGAAGGCAGAGGGTTTTTCTTGCACCCATTTCTCAATTGTCTTAGGCTCAAAATATTCTGAAGTGACATATTCTGCATAACTGCTTAAATCAGTTAGCTCCATATCACATCTTTTCCTACATTCTTGGGTTAGTAAGACTAATACCAGACAACTCGAGGATCTGGAAGTTCAAATTATATATCTACTACTTACTACTGGCTGTATGATCTTGACCAAGATACTGGTCTTTGTGTGTCCCTGGTTCCTTGTGAAAAATGAAGGTAATTATTATATTTATTTGAGGGATAGTTGTGAGGAATAAGTGAGATAATGTATGTATTGCAATTTGCATAAAATCTCTCCCATGGTGTCAACTTAAATGAACTGTGATTGCCATTAGGGGTAGGGGTGAGAGAATCAGACCTGAACTTTCTCATTCTCCTAATCATATCTGCCTTTAGAGCCGTGCTTGCTATTACAGGCCTTGTAGATCTAATTTGCTCAATAAATTTGGTTGCTAAGCAATACATCGATTTTCTACAGTGCCATAACATTTCTAAATATGTAAGCACAATATTAAAGCCCCAAACAAGCCCAGACCCTATGGAGTTGCTTTTCACTCTTGTTTTATAACAACGGAGTTCTTCTTCTTTAATCAAATGAACAAGTACCAGATACCACTCTTTAATCCCCCTGTGGCCTCTTTTATTCTGGAATCAGGTCTGGTCCCCTGAGAGCTGGAGCAGAGCCCAGTAGCTGGAGGGCATCAGGCTGCAGTGGCCAAGACTGCTGACGAATCTTAATCATCAGGTTCAGGGACAAATTTCCCCTCACCATCCCCCCACGTGCATACGTGCACAGTAACACATGGTCACTTGTTATGAAAAAGCACTGGATGCCCTCTGCAGAGTGATTAGCTGATTAGTTCACTGGACAGTTTTTGTTTCTCTCAAGGAGACCAATCATGTATTGCTGGGATGGGCTACACTGTCCAGTTTCAATAGCAACAGCAGTGACCACCCGTGAATGAGATGTGCTTGCATATCCAAGGACGGGTTGCAGTTCTGTAGTTCTCTGTCTCCAGTGATGGCTCATATTGTCCTGTGCATCTATCTCTGCCCTGGTTGCTAGGTTCTTGAACCAGGCTTCTTTTAATGGCTTCTTTTAATGAAAGATGAAAGGAAAACTAACTTAACATGGTGAAGAAACCTGAGCCGGTGATGCCTGTGCACAAAGCTTGTGTTGCAGATATTTGCTAGAAGCTGAAGATACATGATAACCTAATTCCTCCTCTCCAAAATACTACATAAATGTTTCAAAAACTCTATAACTGTCTGTGGTCTAGATACCCAAGAACTGGGTCTGGCCTTAGTATTTGCCCAATTCAGGACTTGCTTTTATTTTTTTCCCCGTGTTTGTAAAAAAATAAAAATAGTAACCATTAACATATTATTTAATTTAGATGTATGTGCATCTAATTTGTTTACTTAAGTTATTTATTGCATTTGCGCATGTAGGTACCTAATTCATTCATTTTTAATCTAGAGATAGGATCTAGCTATGCAGTCCAGGCTAGTTACAAACTTGTGCATGGAAAAGGAAAAGAAAAAAAAAAGAAAGAAATGTGAATTTCCTTCCTATGCCTCTTAAGTGTTGGTATTACAGGTGTGTGCCACCATACCCTGTAGTCTGTCCTTTTCCATTGAAGACCTCCAACACTCTTTTTACCTTAATTTTTTTTGGTCCCAATTACTGGTCATCACTGTTATCATTCCAGGGAGCCAAAAGATTTTAGGAACTGTGTGTCTGAACCTGAGACCAAGCCGTTCATTGTTGACTGGTTGATTTTCAGTGCTTGGGGGCAGAACTGAGGGCCTCACATGTGTTGGGTAAGCACTTTATTGCTGAGTCATGCTCCTCTTGGGCTCATTCAGTCCTCAGCAAGGACAGCAGGGAAGGGCTCTGAGGAAGGCATGACTGGACCGCGGGGGTCCTCACTCAAGCTGATTTATGCTTCTTTAGTTCTCAGTTTTCTAATTCTTCTAGTACTATTCCAGCTGTAATTGGCCAGTTCAAATGTGAGAAGCCATTTCTCTAATTGCAGCAAACAAAAGTGGTAACCTCAATTTTGGCAGAAATCAGACAGTTGGAATGAATCCAAGACATCCAGGTGAAGAGCATTCAGAGGGCATTCAGAAAATAGCATTATGGTTTCAAACACAGGACACGAGTGGGCTGGGGGAAAATGTATTCCTCACCTTTATCTTCTGGCAAATATTATTTATTTATTTATTTATTTATCTTTCTGAGAGAGTCTCACTATACAGTCTAGCCTGACCTCAAACTCTTGACCCTCTTGTCTTGACCTTCTAAGTGTTGCCTCAATTTTTTTAGTCTAAGAAAAAAATCATCTTCCTGTGATAAAAGCAGGTGTTTAGATTTCTTGAGACTATAAAGTGGCAGGTGTCAAGTTTGTGTGTGCACTAAAAATTCGAACTAGTTATATTATGGATACTCATGGATTAACACACTAATATGTTGTATGCTACATACATCCTTATCATAAACTGTCTGAAACCAGGTGCAGTGGTGCACACTTGCAATCCTAGCACTTGGGAATCCTAGCAGAGGCAGGAAGACTGCCGCAGGTCCCAGGCCACCTTTGTCCTACATAGTGAGTTTCAGGCCTCCAGAGCTACATAAATGTCTCAAAAACAAAAGCTGTCTGAAATATAAAACTGCAGATATCCAAGAGATTTCAGAATACTGAGACCTACTCAAATAACTTGATCATATCAAATGGCCTGAAGGGCAAGATTTGTCTTATACTTTATTTGGTGAACAAAATCTTCATAGAAACAATTACACTTGAGTTCAATTTTTCTTTAATAGACAATGCTGAAAACTTGTGCAGAACACATAGTATTAACACTCCCTTTTTCAAAAGTGGAGAGTTTTTGCTAATTTATATTCTTCGAAATAACTGAAATTTTGGACTCTTTCTTAACTCCTCATTCTATAAGGACTATTCCTGATGGGCGTTCTCTGTACATGCTGGTCTGCTTCTCAGTTCCTAGGGAAGCCCTAAATCTTTGGAAATGCTCTTGCTTCCTTACCATAATTTGTTATAAGTCCCCACCCCACCCAGCAAGGAACTTTGATTGCTTTTGGTGAACAATGAGCAGACGTCTTATGGTTAGCTTTTCTTTTTTTGTCGTTGAATGTGTGTGTGTGTGTGTGTGTGTGTTTGTGTGTGTATGTTTGGATGCCCAAGGGTGACTTCAGAAATCATTCTGGATTGTTTCATCTTATTGATTTGCTCCCAGGCTCTGTCATCCAGGGTCAGAATTACTGGCTGCCACTACTTCCACTAGCATTGTTATATGGGATCTGGGGATTGGAACGCAGGTTCTTTTGCTTGTGAAGCAAAGGCTTTAACCTCTGAACCATCTTCCTAGCTCCTATGTTAGCTTTTTATCTACTAAATCACCTTAAAGGAGTAAAGAGTTATTTTAGCTCAGGATTACAGAGGTTTCAGTCCATAGTTCTTAAGCCTGAGGCAGTACATGAACTCCATGGTCAAAAGGTGTAGAAAAGGGAAAGTTGCTCACTTCGTGAGAGCCAGGAAGCAGAGAAAGGACAGGAGACAAAATATACTCCTCATAGGCAATGCCCCCAAGATCTACCTTCTCCAACTCGGCCACACTTCCAATAGCCCATTCAATATATGAAGGCGTCAGTTGACAAGCACGACAAAGGTTAGCCTCCTCGTGTATCCCACCATTTCTCAATAGAGACCAAACTCTGAGCACATGAACCTTTACATTCAGATTGTAACAGGTCTGGACTTTACTTACGTTTACTCATGTTCACCATGTTGAGTTTACTGTGCTCGTGAAGTGGTCCCATACACGCAATTCCATTTCACTTTTACTGTTTAGGGCTTTGCCAAAGGCCTTCCAATCATTCTTCCTGCAAGAGTTTTACTCTGCACTTCTTTTCCTCCTGAGTTACCAGCTTTCTCTTTTCTTTCAGATGCAAAATAATAGGATGTATGAATGGCCCATATTATAAGACACTTGAATGAATGTGCCATCTTCACTCAGTACATTAAAAGTGGTTTTCAAAACAATCACTGCCCAAAAGTCACAAGAGAACAGCAACCAATAAAATAATAGATAACCTAGAGAGGTCTAAGAAAACACAACCAAAATCAAAATGACAGGGACCAATACACATACCTCAGTAATAACACTAAATAGTAAATGGCTTCAGTTTTGCAACTAAAAGATACAGATGGGCTGGAGAGATGCCTCGCAAGCAATTCAGATCCCAGGTCCCATGTAAAAATGCCAGACAGAAACGTCATTTCCTGCCCTGGTAGGGGGAGCCTGGGAAATCCCAGAGCAAAGTATAAAGGAGGTAGAAGCAATTCAGGATGATTCCCAAAATCACCTGTAGTCCTCCATAGAGACACACACAATGCCCTCTGAAATATACACACAAACATATACACACACACACAAACGCGCGTGCACACACATGCAAAATAAATAAACAAATTTAAAATAAATAAAAAAGAAAATTGGGTGGGCTTTAAAAAATAAAAATACAGACTAGCAGACTAGATAAGAAAACAGAATCCTCATGTATGCAATATTTTAAAAATATAATAATTAAAAAAGACAGGATACAACTTTTTGCTGCATCTATAGACACTTCACTACCAAAGATAGCAATATCTCAGGATAAAAGGATGGGAATCCATAGTCAAAGCAAATGGAACCAGAAAATAATTAAGTGTAGCTATATCTAAAATAGACTTTAAACTAAAGCCAGTCAGAAGAGATAAAGAAGGTTACTTCATGCTCACTAAGGGAAGAAAATCATACAATTCTAAATATATATGCACCCAACACAGTGCTCCAAAATTCATAAAGCAAATGCCAGCAGATATAAAGCCACAGGTTAATCCTAACACAATAATATTGTGAGACTTCAGTAATCTACTCTAACCAATAGATAGGTCATTTGGACCCAAAATACCCAGGAAAACACAAGAATTAAATGAAACCATTAGTCAAATGGTCCTAATATATATCTACAGAACATCCTCCTCAGATATCAAAGAATACACATTTTTTTCTTAGCAGCTTATGGAACTTTTTCTAAACTGGATGACATGCGAGGACACAAATCAAGTCTAGCATATAAAAGAGAATTGAAATAGTATCATATATTCTATCAGATCACAATGCATTAAGCTAGAAATCAACAGCAAAAGAAAGTATACAAACTCATGAAAATAGCAAGGAAATGGATTCAGCATGGATAGCCATCAACTAATGAATGAATAGTGAAAATGTGGCACATATACACAATGAAATATCATTCAGCTATTATAAAAGATAAAGTGATGAAATTCAAAAATAAATGGATAGAACCGGAAAAAATATATTGAATGAAGTAACTCACAATCAGAAAGATAAGCACCACATGCTGACTCTTGTATAAGAATATTAACATTCTTGGTTGCTCTCTAAAAAACTGTCAATAAGACCCTATTATTGAAAATGCAACACTTATGGATCACAGAATATGGGCAAAATACATCAACTGGAGCTGGTCTGAAAACTTCTTTGCCAGATAGCTTATACAGTACCAAGCAATACTGTAGAAGCTACTGGGGGATAGAAACAATCATAGGCCTTAACTCATGAGATCTGCAAGTTGCAGTAAAAATTACTATGGCAACAGGTGACCAACAGTGTAATAGTGGCATGAGTTTCAAAGAAACAACCAATAGCTTTCTGATTGGACTCAAGACCCACTTGTCAGAATGGAACATGTTCCTGTTCCTGTTAACAAGAACCTAAAAAGGAAAGGAAATAGATCAGTAGAGAAAAACAGTCAATGAATCTATAGGTAGGAAGACAGTACCCCAGACGCTTTAAATAGTTGCTTTTATACTCATAGATTTGAAGAATACTTAGCACTCAGCCTAGACGTCTTCTACAACCAAGGTAGAAGATCTCAACACCCTGACGGGATGTAGCCTAGTTCAGTAGAAGAGCAGTGAGGTGGACAACAATGGCCAGCCATAATGCAGTGTACTGGTGACCTAGCAAGGTTCACCCAGAATCAGACCAACCTAATCTCTCTCTATCCTGAGGCTTAGGGAGCCTTGAGGAAGAGGGGGCGGTGAGATTGTAAGAACCTAAAGATGGGAAGGTCCTCTGTTGGACAAGATATTCCATTCTAGGCAGGACTGCTGAATCCAGGAACTCACTACAGTGAGACTTGTTCTTACCAGACCTGAATAATGACTGACATAGCAACATGCCCCCAGAGACTATCAAGTAACTCAAGAGGGATAAGAACATACAGTGGAAACCTTGGGAACTAAAGCTGGATGAGTGAAGGAAAATGCTCCTATCTGTGGGGTGGCCCAAAGAGAGGCATGAAGGTATGCCACAAAGGGCCTGAACCCCCATAAGAGTAGACAAGTCAGAGGGAACCCTGGAGTCAATAGAAGTGGCCAGGAAGGAGGGTGGGAGGGAGTGAGATGGATTGATGAAGGGAAGGAAGGGAGGATGGGAAGGCGGGGGAATGGAGGGAAGCAGGGATAAGTACTCAATATGCTTGGAAAACTAGAAAAAATCAAAAAGAATACTAGCATTAAACATTCAGGTTTGTACAGTTTATCACCTCCGGCCCACACACTTGGTCGGTAGAGAACAGATGACTATGAAGCACAGTCCCAGGCAGGAAATTCAACCCTCTCCTCTCAGGGATCAGGGGACATCACAGAAGAGGGAGCAGAAAGAACCCTTAAGCCCTCAGCTTTAGGCAGAGGACACCCATGTCAACATGACTGGAGGGACATCAGAGATTCATGGGCACATAAGATGCTGAAAATCAATGAAGGCTGAGAATTCATTTCACAATATGGCATCTACTCTACTTCCAAAGGCTCAGGGAGCTCTGTGAAAGAGGGGCTGGAAAGAATGTAAGTCAGAAGATGGGGAAAAGTGTTGTGAAATCCTGCCCTCCACAAAAATGACACAACAGTGGCAATCACAGACCTACAAAAGGGCGGGAACTGGCACACAAGAGACTTACATGACCAGTGACCAGCTGTGAACTAATGAGAAATTCACGGAACCCTATAAAGTTCTAATGATCAATGAGCCGCACACAGGTTCAGAAGAGTGAACAAATATGTCTAGTAGTGAATGCATGAAGAAACCTACCAGACTCCAAGAAAAGTGGCAGTGAGACTTGTCCAGAACCACACAGAACCTTGGCTGAACTCAGTGCACACACACAAAAATAAAAGGGCTTGAATATGGCAGGGATAGATATGGTAGGGAGGGAAGAAAAGGGAGAAAACCAGGGAAGAACAGAAAGGAGAGTAAATGGAAGGTTTTGTGTGATGCCAACGGACAAAATTCATCGATGAGTAAAGTGGGAAAATTATTTTGAGTGGGAACACACTCCATGATCCCTGCATGTGGAGAAAGAGGCAGGAAGATCATGAGTTCGAGGTTAGTCCAGATGACACAGGACGATTCTGTCTCTCCCACCCAAAAAAAGTGTTTTCGATCTCATACAACAGTGATGTCTTCTCTCAGAACTCTGTACCTTCTTGTGACGAAACTACCTTGTTTAAATGTTTCATAATGTTCAAATGTATATGCATGCCGCTGCACACGTGGTAAACTAATGTCCAACTCAGAAATATAAACAATCAGAAAACTTCCTTGGCCTCATGCTGCCTTCTGTTTCTCATTTCCTTGATTTCCTTTCCAGTGTATCCTTAGAAGAGATGTCTGCAGCACGGCATCCAACTGATGCTCTCCCAGTCTCAGCTGCACAGGCTCCAATATAGTGGTGGCCCTCGCCATTCCCCACAAACGTCTCCAGGGTTATCAGTGGCCACATACTGCTCAGTCCTCTTGTTCTCACTTGGCCATCAGAAGCATATGCAATGGACTTACAGTTTATTCTCTTTTTTATTTATTTTATTTTTTGAGACAGGGTCTTATCTCACCCAGGCTGGCCTTGAACTCGTTATATAGTTGAAGCTGTCCTTGATCTTCCTGTCTTTATTTCCCAAATGCTGAGACTACAGGTGTGTACCATCAGACCTGTCATGACTTCTATTTTATTTTTTAATTTGTGTGTGTGTGTGTGTGTGTGTGTGTGTGTGTGTGTGAGTGTCAGAGGGCACTGTATATCTTTGTGGAGGACCAAGGGTGACTTTGGGAATCATCCTGGATTGCTTCTACCTACTTTTTGCTTTGCTTTGGGATTTCTCAGGCTCCATCTTCCAGAGCCGGAAGCATAGGCCGCCACCATTTTTGCCTGGTGTTTTTACACGGGATTCGGGATCAGAACTCAGGTTCTTCTGCTTGAGAGACAAAGGCTTAACCCCTGAGCCATCTCTCCAGCCCCTCAAAACTTTTAACAGCAACTTTTATGTTCCACTTCATTTTAACCTTTCTTTATTTAAAATTTCATACATGTGTAATATATTTTGATCATGTATACCCCTCCCACTCCTACTCTCCCTAGATATCTCCCCAATGTGCCCCCTCCCCCTTTCATGGCCTCTTTAATTTCCCCCAAACAGCATTATAATATAAAATCATGTATGCGCAATTAAGAAAGAATATATTTAGGATGTAGAGAGCTGTCATGATTCATAGCTCCAGGTTCATGTAGTTAAGAACCATGATAAAGCTAAACATGGCAGTTTTGTCCCTTTTCTGTGAGGCTGAATGAGCCCATGGTGCCCGGCCCCGTGAAACTTTTCATGGTGTGAGCATAGTCACTTGCCTACACAATCTGTCTCCAACTTGGACCAACCTTTGACCTCCAAGCTTGTAATGTCTGAACTCCTGATCCATACCCTTGACTCCAGTGTTTAATTGATGCCTCAGAATTGACATACTCCCGGGCTGGAGAGGTGGCTCAGGGGTTAAGCCTCCGCCTTGCAGGCGGAAGGTCCCGAGTTCGGATCCCAGATCCCACGTATAGACGCCAGATGGAAGCGGGGGCGGCCTGCGCTTCTGGTCCTGGTAGGGCAGAGCCTGTGAATCCCGGGGCAGAAGGAGGTGGAGGCGTCCATGGTGGTTCGCGAATTCGTCCGTGGTTCTACACATACACACACACACAGACATGCGCGCGCACATACACACAGTTGAATAAATAATAATAATAATAATAAAATTAAAAAAAAAAAGAATTGACATACTCCCAATAGAAGATCCTGATTTTGTCCTATATTCTTGCTTCTTCAGCTTTCAGCCACCTCAACAGAGTGCTTATGTAGCACTTGACCTGTGCTTTGCACTCTTCTAAGTGTTTTAGGATAGCAGTGTGCTTAAAACTCATAGAGACCATTATTAGTAGTACTATCATCATCTCCATTTTACCAGTCAGGAAGCTGAGACATAAAAAGATCAAAGGACAAAACACAGTGGGTGGCCCATAAATGTTTCCTGATCACTGCATGAATGAATGATTGCACAAGAGAGCTACTTACGTCTTTAATCTTACCTACACAATAAGTATAACCCTGACATTCAGTAGCTGGGACACTTCAGGGGAGCCACATTGGCTTTTGATGATGGGCTATGCACATTAGCAGCTCAGAAGCAGAGGTGGGCTTCTTTTAGAGAGAGGGTCCAGAACACTGAGGAACACTGTTCCTTCTCACTTCTTTCCCACTTAGGACACTCAGAGGAGACTTATGCCCAGGAAACTAATTATTTTTTATTTTTATTTTTTGCAGTGCTGAGATGGAACCCAGAATCTTGAGGTTGCTAGGTAAGCACTCTACTCAACTCTACCTAATCCTTGCCAAGAGCACACATGTGATGGGTCATGCTTCCCCACTTTGCCAGTAGAAGAATAACTTTATTTCTCTTTAAGGATGATAGATAAGACCTTTCCAAGTGCTCAATACAGAGTAACCCACTTGCTTCATTAACCTGAATGGTGGTGCATTTTATTACTGCCATTTTTGCAGTTGAGGAAACTAAGGCGAAGATGTGCTAAGTGATTTGCTCAAGGTCGTACACTGTGAAAGGATTTACTCTATCCCATGGCAGTTGCTGCTGGAAGAGAATTGAGAAGTGGTTTCTGGGGATATGAAGGCACAGGAATAGCCCACAGCCCCAGCTGGCCAACATGTGCTCCCAGAATACTGTACTCTACTAGACTGAAATGCCAGGTACCCCTGCTGCTTCGTCCTCAGCAAGTGTGATTTCTATTGTGAGTGGGAAGCCAGGATTGTCCCTCTCAGAATTTTTGAATTGCTTAGTTACCCCAAGGTTTGGGAGTTGCTTTGGAAGCTCTGGGGACAGTGGAGGCTGTGGGGTCCCCTCTAGCAGCACCTGGCTACTCTGGGGCAGCCATCATTGAACTGGTGCACATCCAGCTGGATTACAGCCAGCCACAGAGAATCCATTGGGCTTCAAAGGGAAATCACCTCTAATGTAAACATAGGAATTAAAACTTTCCCACACAAAATTCTGCAACACTTGTGACTTCGAAAGCAAAACAAAACAAAACAAAACAAAACAAAAAAAAACCAGTGACTCCCGGTCTGCGATCGTCTCAGTCCTGACCATTGGGTGTCAGGAGTCATAGGAAACTTGGATTGCAGTACAGCTCGGTGGTAATCATTTATCCATCATTGGCAAAGCCCGAGGTTCCACCCCAACATGACAAGTAGAAAACATGAAGAGTATCAGCATTCTGTGCCTTTCTTCCTTGGGTTTCATGGTAACTTACTCTTTTTATGGAACGAACAACAGGGAATGAAGGAACAAAACAGCAGGTAATATTATCTTTTTTTTGCATGTGCAAGTGTGTGTGTGTGTGTGTGTGTAGAATTGGGGCACTTCAGTGTATGTATATGTGGAGGCCCAAGGATGATTTTGAGAATCATCCTGAATTGCTCTCTATCTCCTTATAGCTTTGCTCTGGTGTTCCCTGGAGCAAATTCCAACCTTCCAAGGCCACTGGCATTTCTGCCCGGTATTTTTATGTGAGATCTGGGATTAGAACTCAAGTCCTTTTGCTTTCAAGGCAAAGACTTCAACCCTTGAGCCATCTCTCCAGTGTAGTAGTATTATCTTAAAGACAAAGAAAACATTTTCAGAAGTGAAAAAATATAGTCAAACCAGATTCACAGACAAATGTTCTTAGTAACAATAGCTAAAGGTAGACACAACTCAAATGCCTGTCAGTAGATGAATGGATAAATTATGGGCTATCTATCCTATGGCAGAGTATTATTTAGCTACAGAAAGAAGTATTCATACATCTTCCTGGAAAGCGTTGTGCTGAAGGGCAGATACAGAATGTCTGTGCCACAACCATCTGTCTGTATTGTTCATCTGGTTTGTTCCATCTGCATCACTCTCTGTATGAAATATCTTCAACAGGCACATCTATAGATAAAAAGTCAAGAGCTTGGCAAGAAATGGACTGGAGAGATGGCTCAAGGGTTAAATCTCTGCCTCAAAAGCAGAAGGTCCTAAGTTTGGTTCCCTGATCATACGTAAAAATGTCAGGCAGAAATCGTGTTCTGCACTTCCATCCCTGGAAGGCAGAGTCTAGGAAACCCCAGAGCAAAGCAAAGAGGACTTGCAAAGTCTGGGGCCTCCACAGGCATACACAGTGTCCTCTGATACACACACACACGCACACACACGCACACACACACACACACACACATGCACACACACACACACATAAATAAATAAGCAAACAAATAAATAAATACCCATTCAGCTTCAGACCACATAAAGAAACCACACTCATCTGTGCATCTATTTGGCTAGAGCATTGATTGGATTCCATAGCGTCCCTGGGGCACAGGTTCCTGCAGAGCTCTAGGAATATCAGAGTCTCTTCAACCACCATAGAATCCCAGAAAGATTCACATGTGGACCTTCAGTCAGGCAGATGATTGGTGACCTGGACCAATGATATTAACAATGGTGGGACTCACTGTTCAACCATAGAAAACAGAATACAATTTAATTTAACAAACTTTAAGCCAGGCAGAATGATGCATGCTTATTCCAACACTCAAAAAGCAGAGGCAGGAGGATTGTGGCTCTAAGATCAACCTTGGCTATCTCACCCCTTCCTTCAGCCAAAAACTTTTCTGGTCTGGCTACAGAGCGGCCAGTCATGACACATGCCATCACCACTAAACACATTTAAAAACATCCAGTTGGATACGCGTCACTACATCAGTGCCACATGACTGCAAAGCATACAGAACCACTCTGTGTTTAACATTTCATTCTATTTAAATGAGAGGCATCCATCAAGACTATTCCCCAAGCAATTCAAACATTCAACAATCTTCACCAAAGATTAATCAATTGATTTAATACAAGATACACAGAAATGTGTGTGTGTGTGTGTAACATTAGTAAACCACTTTTGAATTCTTTAGATTCTTCAGAATTTTTTTTCATCTAATTGAAAGTAGACTAGTCCCCAGTTCCCAAGGAGTTTTGTCCAGTTTCAGTTCTAACTGCTTCATTGCAATCCTTTTATGCCAGATAGAAATGGGCCATGTAAACCAAGTGGTCCAAGTCAAGGAGTAAAAGAGAAAAAAATGAAATTACAAACTCCAGGAAAAAAGAAGGAAGAAAGAAAACTAGTTTCTAAATAATAGGAAACATATAAAGCACATTTTAAACTAAATTCACACATTTTCTTTTTCCATTTATCATACACATATATGTGTGGGTTTATGTGTGCGTGCATGTTTGCAATGTATATGTGTGTCTAGGCCTAAATTGATACCAAGAATCATTCTGGAGCACTTTTCTGTCTTATTTGTTTGAAGCTGGTTCTCTGACCAAATCCAGAGCTCACTATGTGGACTAGTCTTGCTGGTCAGTTTGCTCTAGGGATTCCTAATCTGCATATTTCTGAATTACAGTCTGACTCTTATTGTCTTACATGACAAGCAGATAAGCACTTTAACCATTGAACCATCTCCCCAGTCCCAATCACACTCTTTTGTGAGAGAGTCTCTCATGTATCCCAGGCTGTCCTTAAACTTACTCTGTAGCCAAAGATGACTTTGGTCTTTCTGTTTCTACCTCCCAAGTGCTGGAATTACAGGTATGCACCACCATGCTAGGGAAGGAAACCAGGGCCTTGTGCATACTAAGCAAGCGCACTACCAGTCCCCTAAATCACACATTTAGACTTTCTTGCGTGCATGATTAACATGATGACCTTCATAACCTTGAAAAAGTGAGGATATCATAACTCTAGAATAGCCTCCAAAGCTATGCCATATCAGTTCAGAGATTAAGTCACACCAGAGTGACAGACCTCCATTCCATGAAGACAGACTACGGCAGCCTCTGCTCCTGACAGTCTGCTTTCCTGGGGAGGAGAAGCTTCCACTGCAGAGCGCTGAGAGGACTACCATCCTATGTCTTCCTCCCTCCCTCCCTTCCTTTTTCCCATCTTCCTTCCTCTCCCTTCCCCTACCTTTCCTCCCTTTCTTCCTTGTTGATGCTGAGATGAATCCAGACACTTGTACATGACAGACCATCTCCACCTTTGAGCTCTACCCAAGGTCCCTTTTAAGGAAGCTTTCTGAGACACTCATGACTTACAGGAGACAGAAGTACTTGGATGTCCAGTCCAGTGCCCTCTGAGTTCCTCCGGTGCAAGAGAGCTGACCTTCCACCCTGTGACCTCACCACCAGCGCCGAGAGGGGTCACTTTTCGCCTCCATGTTCTTTTGCTCCCAGGCACACAGCAGGTGCAGCTGGGCTGGGTGGTTACTAACCCAATGGCATTGTGCACGGCATCATACTTGCCATCGGCAAGGGACACTGACCCAAGGGAGCAGCAGTAGTAGAAGAGCAGATGCTGTGGCTGAGGCAGGAGGCTTCTTGCTTCCACTTTCCATCTTGACTCCACAATGATGGGTAGAGAAGTAGCTGCTGTTTAGGAGCTGTTGGCAGACTCAAACGCTTGCTTCCCAAGCTGCAAAAGCAGTTTTCCTTTCTCACAATTCCAGGTGAAAAGACACTTGTACATGACAGACCATCTCAGAAAAGAAGCCCATTGTTCTAGCTTGAGTGAAGTGCTCACACCTGCCTTGGCAGTCAGGAGGGCTACGATAGGCCAGGCTTTAGTCACCTGCTTGAAGTACCTGGACTAACTGTGGGGCAGTTCTTGTGATCAAAAGAAGGGGATGAGCTGGACCCGGTGGCCCCTATGACACCATCTGCGTGGGAGACCGAGGCGAGAGGATGGTAGGTTCAAGGACTGCCTGGGTAACTCAGCTCGACTCTGCCTCAAAAGAAAAAGTAAAAAGCGGCTCAGTGATCGAGCTCTTGTCTAGCAGGTGAGAAATCCTAGCCTCCCGGCCTGGTGAGAAGTAAGTGATACCCTTGTATGCCTTATTGAATCCTCACTTCCCATGGGGTGAAGCCAAGGTGAGGGGAGGAAAGTGTGCTACCCGAAACAGAAGCAGGATTTAGCTCAGGCCTGCCTGACCCAAGGCCACACATGCGCTGTCATGGTTTGAATGTGAGTGATTCCCCCTTTCTCAGGCTCAACCACGAAGGTCGTAGCGCTTTTAGAAAGTGGAGGCTTGCTGAAGGAAGGCATGTCCCGGGGGGGGGGGGCGTGTCTTGAGATTTGGTAGCCCCACTCTGCTGCCTCCCAGTTACTCTTCCCCTTTATGTTGGTACCAGTGACCTGAACCAACTTCCTGCTTCTGCCTGCTGCCACACCTACTGCTATGTGAGTGCTACCAGGACTATATCTTTTATGAAACAGAACGCCAAATAAATGTGCCTTTCTCCTTAAGTTGCATCTGAGTGCTGTCTCACAGCAGCAAAGAGAGTAACGGTAACACCTTTTCTACTGTGCACTCTTCCTTTACAACCCAAGCTTCAGCTGACCCATCCCCACTCTCTACCCTGCCCTGGGCTGTTTTGGATTGGTAGATGATACCACTGGGAAACAACCCTCCCCAGTGAGGATACTTGTCCCAGAAGAGCATTTTTTTTGGCCAGACATTCCCCAGCCATGCAGGCTGAGGCTTTCCAGGTAACTTTCCCACTGTCTAGTTGGATTCCCTGAGAATACACCCTTCCCACCTGGGTCAGGCAGGTGATAGGAAGCGACCCGACCTTATTCCAGGACCAGCAATTCCAAACCTCCATGCTGACTCCCATTCCATATGTGGAGACCAGGGCCCCCTCTAGGAAGGACTTCCAGAAAGTTGCAATTCCTTTGTTGGCTCCTAGGAATGCAGGTATACAACTGTAGTCCTCCTGCCTGACTGATTTGCCCTCGGTCCCTTATGTCACTTAAGATATAATTCCACATAGGAGCAGTGCTGCTTCAGCGAGGCCGAGCAGTGCTGAAAAACTGAGGGGCAAGGTCTTTGCATAATCCAAAAGGAATCTGGCCCGCCGTCTCTCTGTAGCACCCATGAGGTCCACCCACATAGAGCAGAGTTTTCCTGTTGCCATGGCCACAAAGAGAACACAAGTAGGAGTCAGAAACATCTCCAGTCACATTGAGGGGACTCTGCACAAAGAAATGCACAAGCAGGGGTCAGAATGAACAGGAAGAGTTGTTGGTTCATGCAAAGGAGTTAGGACTATAACCTAAGAAAATGGGGAGCCATGGAGGGTCACTGAGTAAAGGAAGAATATGCACTTGGAAGCTCTTTGGTCATGATGTAGATCAGCTCCTTTCTTCATTTATCACATGTCCTCAAACCAACCTGAAAAACTGAGAGCTAGGCCATCTGCATCCTTGGAACAAAGCAGGTGACTGGTAAGCACTTCTTAGATGACATCATTGTCAATACAATGGCCACAAATATCCCAAGGGAAGAAAGGTTTTGTCTCACACATGACTTAAATGCATAGGTTAAAGATACTCTTGCATAATAGATTTAGTAACAGTAAGCATAAAGCAAAGTTTCTTGCTGTATAATCTTCCTCTTGTGTTGTTATGTTGCTGTTCAAAAAGTTGTAGATTTTGCTTTCAGCCATGCAGGCGGCAGTGCAGGAAGCCAGCAGAAGGATGAGACAGCTTGCTTGAATCTTGCAGGTCTGTTCTTAGCACTGCCCAAAGCTAAAAAAAGTAGAACTGGCTGATTCAGTACCAGAAGTAATTGTGTTCGAAAAAGAACAGACAGAATCTAAGAAGGAAGAAAAGCAAGATGAAACCCTGCCAAAAATTTGAAGGGACACCAGAAAATGAGGTTGGAAAAAAAAAAAAAAAAAAAAACACTGGAGGAGGAGCCAAAGCCTTAGGAAAAGCCAGAAGAGGACGAACCAGAAGAGGCAGAAAAACAGAAGAAACCTTTAGGAAAAGGCTGATTCACTGTCCAGGAATTTAAAGAGGATATCCACAGTAGGCATTTACGAAATGGAGATATGTATAGAGAAGTGGAAGAGATAAATGAGATAAGTATAGAGAGAAACAAGCTTACAGTGATGCCAGGAAGGTTAATGGAACCATCCTTATCCCTATTTAATGTGCCTTGCTTTCAGTTTCATCTAACATTAGCATCACTATATGATTCCTTTTTATTAGCTTTTTCCTGATATACCTTTGTCCATTTTCTTACTTTTCATCTGTTGCTTTTAGACGCATTTTTCTTATCTACATCTCATTGTTTATCATATTTGGAACCAATTTACAAGTTTTAATAAGAGTTTTAATGACTGGTTAAAAAAAAAAGCAAAGTTCTGACTGGACAGATGGCTCAGTGGTTAAGACTCTGTCTCACAAGCATAAGATCCTGAGTTCAAATTCCAGGTCCCACCTAAAAAGTCCAGATGGAAATGGTAGTGTCTGCATTTCCAACCGTGGTGGGCAGAGCTTGAAATTCCAAAGTGAAGGAAGAAAGTAGAAGCATTTCAGGATGATTCCCAAAGTCACCCTTGCTCCTCCACAGGGACACACAGTGTCTTCCAATACACACACATACATACACACACACACACACACACACACACACACACACACACACATGCACGCTTAAAAAAAGCAAAGTTCTGATGAGATACAAAATAAAAAAAGTGTTGCTAAGTAATATGAGAATATCATATTTTTGAAAGGTACATTTTATACTACATATATACATATAAAAACTTGTCAAAGAGGGGGCTGGAGAGGTGGCTTAAGGGTTAAGCCTCTGCCTTGCAGGTGGAAGGTCCTGAGTTCGGATCCTAGACCCCACATACAGATGTATAGGCGTATAGATGCAGCGCGGAAGCGGGTCAGGCCTGTGTTTCTGGTACTGGTAGGGCGGAAGCCTGTGAATCCTGGGGCAGAGTAAACAAGGAGGATGTGGAGGCGGTCTATGGTGCTTCCCGAATTCACCCGTGCTTCTGCACACTCACACACACACACACACACACACACACACACACACACACACACGCACGCACGCACAATTAAATAAATAAAAAAATTTTAATTAAAAAAAAACTTGTCAAAGAGGAAAGACAATGGTACAATCTTGTTGGTAGAATTATGAATGGCTTTTCTGTTACTTATTTGTATTTCCCATATTCCTAAAATGAACTTACATTATTTTCTCTAAAAATAATAAACTTTTGATAACTTTAAAAAAAAGTTGTTGGACCCAGAGGAAAGTTTGACATACACATTAAAGGATGCTCCAGGGATGGGGGGGGGAGGCACTGGGAGATATGGAAGGAGGAGGGTAAAGGAAGAGGAAAAGGGGGGAAGGAGTAAGGGGATCCTGGAAGGGGTGGAGGGAGGGAGGGGACAGGGTACCTATTAAGTTTGTATGAGCGGAAAAAAAAAATTGTAGATTTTGGAGCACTTTGGGTTTCAGAAGGGGCCTGTGTCCTCATAGCCTCTATCTCCCTCCTAACTTCACTTGTCCTCCTCATTATCTAACTAACCCAAGCTTTTGTCCAGCCCCCCCATGCCAATCATTAAAATATTCTGCAAGAATTTAATAAAGGCCACAGAAACCATAGGCCAGAGACCAGTGGAACAATACCACACAACTAAGGACCCCAAGAATCTCACCATTCAACAGAAGAGAATCTTCACACCTAACCCTAAGATAAATAACTCATTTTATTTTTCTTTTAACCTCAATCGATAGCCACTGGAGCCTAAGATTTCTATACAGCATACACAAAGCTCCATACACCCACCCCTTCAGAATCTGAATCATCTACCTTTTATACCACTAACATCCTAAAAGCTGCCATATCCCACTCAACTCCAACCCCCAGCTATTGTACCCACCCTATTTTATCTTCTTAAAGCTGTTCTGATACTTAATCCAAACCTCACTTAATGAACCCTGACACCCAACCTTAAACCTCTCAGCTAAAACTAGACACATAGATCAATGGATAAGAGTTGAAGCCCCAGATGTAAAGTCATACATATAATCAAGTGATTTTCGTCATAGATGCCCAGAAAATCCATTGGAAGAAAGACAGTATCTTCAACAAATGGTGATGGCAAAACTGAATATGTACATGCAAAAGATTGAAACTGAACCCTTACTTGTCACCATGCATGAAAATCTACTCTAAGTGGATTAAGGACCAGAGACTATAAAAACTTAGAAGAAAGAGTAGGGAATTCCCTTGAAATGATTGGCCTAGGTCAACATTTTCTAAACAGGACCTCAATTGTACATGAAATAAGACAAACACTCAACAAGTGAAATTTCATGAAATTAAAGAGTTTCTGTTCAGCAAAAGGTATTTTTAATCAAGCAAAAAAGACAACTCACAGAATGGGAGAAAATCTTCACTAACCACACATCTGATAGAAGACTAATAATCCAGACTACACAAAGAACTCAGACAGTTAAATAACAAGGAGGTAAACAGCCCAATTAGAATATGGGCCTTTTCCCAGGAGGAAATTAAAATATCTAACAAATCTTACCTTAAAAAATGTTTCACCTTCCTAACGATTAGAGAAATGCAAATCAAAACCACCTGAAATATCATCTCACCCCGGTCGGAATGGACAAAACCCAAAACACATACAATAACAAATGCTGGAAAGGATGTGGGGAGAAAGAAACTCTCATACATTACTGGTGGGAATGCAGATTTATATAACCACTCTATAATCAGTATGGCTGGCAATTCCTTAAAAAGTTAAAAATTGAAATGTATGATGATCCTGCTATACAATTCCTGGGAATATTCCCAAAGAATGCTTCATCTTACTATAGAGAATGTGTTCATCCATGTTCATTGCAGCTCTCTTCACACTTGCAAAGTCATAGAATCAATCTAAATGCCCAACAGTAGACAAAAGAATAATAAAAATGTGGTACATATACCAGTGAAATACTATTCAGCTATCAAGAAAAATTAATTAGTGAAATTTACTGATAAACAGATGAAGTTCTGCTAAGTAAAGTATCCCAGACACAGAAAGACAGACATTGCATATTCTCCCTTATTAAGTATTAAGCCCTCAAAATGATATAACTACAAACGAACATAACTTGGGGAGTTAGGGGCAGAAAACCCCAAGAGTATGAAGACAAAGGAACACAGGCAAGTAGATAAATAAGGCTACAGAAGAAAAACCTGGGGTGGAGAGAAGAGACCAAGGACCTAACCTGTACTGAATGTTGTAAACCACTGCAACTCTGGCAAGAAAAATCTAGGTGAGCAAGAGAGGCATGCAAGACCCATGGGAAAGCAATTACTCTCTCAGTGGGTTCTGATCTCCTTAATGTTCAGGAAAATCATGCCTGATACTGTATACCTATCCAAATAACAGTAGAAGGAAAGTAAATGGACAAGAACAGATATCGTAGTGTTAGCTATAAAAGATCGATAATATAACACCATCTAAATACTCCTTTTTTTAACCTTTAGATGTGAAAAGTTCTGAGTTCAACCAAGTCACACCCTATTATAATCAAAGACAAGTGAAAAACCACATCAGGCCAGAATACAGATTATCAGAGAATCTGGACTACTCAACCTTAATCTGTCCATCAAAATCTTATCCTAAAGGAAGCCTCAGGGAACCTCTCTGAAGAGGGGACAGTAAGATTGTAAGAGCCTAAAGGTGGGATGAGGTAATCCTGACCAGCACGCCCCAGGCAAGGTAGAGCTGCAGTACTCAAAGGTCACTGTGAAGAAAACATCTGCTACCAGATCTACACAATGGCCAACTTATCAACAATTCCTCAAGGACTAATTAGGATGGTAGAAGAAACAGCTGCTCTCAGAGAGTGTTTCAGGGGCAGGTTCTGGACAAGGGAAGAGGAACCTCCCCACTTACCACTTTATCCACTGAGGAGTCACATAAAGTTCAACAGAAACCCGACTCCCTTACCAGCACAGGCACCCCAAAGGGTGACACATACAAGCAGAGGGAGGGGATTGGGGGAGTAGGGTGGGACAGAGAAGAATTATGAAGGGAAGGGAGGGTGAGAAAAGGGTGTGTGGATGGGAAGGTGGGAGAGCAGGAAAGTGGGTAGGGAGAGGATCGGGGCAAAGACATAAACCTAGTTTGTTTGTAAATAAATTAATTAAAATTAAAAAAGAAAACACACAAAAAAGCAATCCAGAATGATTCCTGAAGTTACCTTTGGACCGCCACAGTTATACACAGTGCCCTCTGATACACACTAAATAAATAAAAAGTGCTCAAACTTAAAATTTTAAAACATTGCTCAGTACCCCAAAGAACAAAGAATTTTAAAGGAATAAAAATGAAAACATCTGAACACCCATCTCCCTTTCTGGTGATCACCTTATTTTTTTCAACATGGACATTATTTTAAAGCAAGCACTTGTTTTTTTAGAATAGAATAGATTTATAGAGCGTTTGCAAAGACAGCATGGGCTACCATGAGCCTCTCAACACGTGCTGGCCCCTGCTACTAACATCTCAGTGCGGAGGTGCACTCCCACTGCTGAGCCAACCCTGCCACACTGCTGTGAACTGAAGCCCACGCTGGGCACTTTACTCAGATTTCCTGGTCCAGGATATACAGTATTCTTTCATGTGTATCCTTACACTCCTCTTGCTGACACGATTCTCCTTTGAGGTTTTTGTTAGTTTGGTTGGTTGGTTTTGGTCGTTGTAGTTTTGAGACAGAGTCTCGCTATGTTGCCCGGATTGACTTTGAACTCTCCATCCTGCCATCACACCTTCTGATGTTTGTTCACCCTCAGGGCAACTCTGTACCCAGTACGTTATGATGCCCAAGAGGGCTTCGCAGGTTTTCCTGATTGGCTGCCTTCGGAAGTGGCCTTCCCAGAAGAGGAGAAGCCTAGCAGGTGGGGACGAACCAGACCTGGGCTCCCCCTTGGGACAGGGCTTGCTGCCTCCTGCCCTGGCCTGGCTGGTTCCCCAGGCTGGTAGACACAGGGGAAAGGGTCCCCGAGGACAGCCACCCTCAAGCCTCGTGCCTTAATTACTAAGTTCATGGCAATCGTGACTGGTTGCTATTGTGCGCAACTTCTCAGAGACCCCAAGGACTATCGCTAGTAGCAAAGTGCCTCAGTGGCCCTGGCTTGGCTGCTCCGGTGCTGGACAGAGGTAAGCAGTGCCCCCATAGTCAGAAACTGTGGAGGGGGCAACATTAGGCCCATCTCACAGGTGAGAGCAGCCGCTCCGCTAGGAAGTGAACGAGTGGACTAGATTCTGTCCTGATCAGCAGATTCCCAGGCGTCTCTCATCACCCTCACCTTACAGCCGCGGGCCTCATGCTTCCTTTGTTACCACAGTCCACCTCCATCATATCACCGCCGTGGGCTTCGTTCATAAATGAAGAAACACACAGAGCACCCAGGGCTGTGTGAACAGAGGCTTCTCCCAGCCATAGAACCCTGGGCCGCAGCCTCTCGGCTCGCTGCCGGGCCGCGGCCTCTCGGCTCGCTGCCGGGCCGCGGCCTCTCGGCTCGCTGCCGGGCCGCGGCCTCTCGGCTCGCTGCCGGGCCGCGGCCTCTCGGCTCGCTGCCGGGCCGCGGCCTCTCGGCTCGCTGCCGGGCCGCGGCCTCTCGGCTCGCTGCCGGGCCGCGGCCTCTCGGCTCGCTGCCGGGCCGCGGCCTCTCGGCTCGCTGCCGGGCCGCGGCCTCTCGGCTCGCTGCCGGGCCGCGGCCTCTCGGCTCGCTGCCGGGCCGCGGCCTCTCGGCTCGCTGCCGGGCCGCGGCCTCAAGGGTTCCCCATCAGACCTTGGCAGGAGTGTGCAGACTGAACAGGCCCGCGCTGCACACTGGATATCCTGGAATCTTTGATCACAGGGTTCCTCTGTAGTTTCAGGCCTGCACAGAGCAGGTGCCCAGGCACTAGTGAAGGAAAGTATAAAGCTACCAATTTCGCCTTTGTCCCCGAGAGGGAACTCTCAGGTCCCACTTCTAAGCACCTTCCTTCTGCTTCGGGGGCTGTCCTGCCTCTTAGCATATAGATTCCTGTCCACTGAATCTCCTCCTTCAGGTTTAGTTCAGTGCCTGGGCCACTTAGAACAGGGAGACATCTTTCCATTTCGCTCCTAATGTTCAGACCAGTGCCCCACCCCACCCCAAACAGCCTCAGGATCAGGGGCACCCCTAAAAATTTGCAGATGTAATTAGTTAAGATGCTTATTAGTGAGGGTTCTAATCTGATGACGGGTATCCTTAGAAAAAAGGGAAAACTTTCAAGCCAGGTCTGGCAGCTTATGTCTGTAACAGCATTTGAAAGGCAGAAGCAGGAGGAATCAAAATCTGAGGCTGGCCTGGGCTACATAGTAAGACGCTGGGGAATTTGGATACAAAAGACAGACATTCACAGAGGGAAGATACTATGGATTGTTACACTTAGGCTCCCATGTTCTTTGTCTTTCCTTTTCTATTCTCTCTTTTTACGTGGAAAGATTTAAAAATCAAAGAAAAGTGGCAAGAATCATGCAATGAATACCTCTCTCTCTTTCATTCAGATCCACTAGTAGTAACACATTCCACTTTCCACATCTCAATGTTTGCATTAGTTACTGATTTTATTTGTGGAATGCTGGAGAGCTAGAGCCCTTGTGAGTCATCGTCCCTAAGGTTGTGTGACATCCTCCTACAAAACTACAATAAAAATATCTATTAAAGGGCTCATCGGTTAAGATTCTGTCTCTCAAGCAGAAGGTCCTAAATTCAGATCTCAGGTCCCATGTAAAAATGCTGGGCGGACAGTGGCAGCCTGCACTTCAGGCCTTGGTGGGAAATCTCAGAGCTAAGCAAGAAGGAGGTAGAAGCAATCCAGGATGATTCCTGAAGTCACCCTTGGTTCTCCACAGGGACATACAGTGCCCTCTCATACACACACACACACACACACACACACACACACACACACACACACACAAATAAATAAATAAAATATTTTTAGTAAGTTAAAAAAGGAATATTTGTTACGGAAATTACACACTGATACATTATTCTTCTATAAAGTATATTCTAGCTGGAAAGATCGCTCAAGGGCCAAGCCTTTGTTTTGCAAGTAAAAGAACCTGAATTCAGATCCCAAATTATGTGTAAAAATACTGGGTGGAAATGAAAGCAGCTTATACTTCCAGCCCTGGAAAGGCAGAGCCTGGGAACCCCCAGAGCAAAGCAGTAAAAGGAGATAGAGTAATCCAGGTTGACTCCCAAAGTCACCCTTGGACCTCCACAGGCACATACACTCAAGTGCCCTCTTCTTCACACCTCCTTTGAAAATTAAGTGTAAAATAAAATGCATCCACATTTAAGTTTCACATTTGCCCTCAAAATGCCCAATTTGGTGTTCACAGTATACCTGGGAGGAAATGGGAGAAGAGTGTAAATGGAACTCAGCAGAGTTCAAAAAGCAGGAGGATCATGGAGCATCTGTCTTCAGCTTCTGGGTGAACTGCACCCTAGTTCTACATAGCCTGGTGGGTATGTAGATGGGTGGCCCCCCATCTCCATAAGCTTGATTGGAATCCAGCTAGCCTTAGATTAAAAAAAAAAAAAAAAAAAGAAAGCACATTCAATGACATAAGAAGCCTGGAATCCCAGAACTCAGAAAGCAGAGACAGAATATTTTTAAAAAATCATTTATTTATTGTGTGTGTGTGTGTGTGTATGTGTGAGAGTATGTGTGTATGTGTGTGTGTCTGTGTGCAAAAGAGCGATAAAGAGAAAGGAAAAGAAAGAAAGGAAGGAAGGAGGGAGGGAGGGGGGAGAGAGAGAAAAAAAAGAGAGAAAGAAAGAAAGAGAGAAAGAAAGAAAGAAAGAACTGAGCTGGTTGGTACTGGTTCTGAGGGCAGAGAGATGGGATTTGAGGATCTCTGTCAGATACCATCTTTTTTTTTTTTTTTTTTTGGAGACCATCTTATCCAACCATTCCATGCTACCTGTCTCCTCATAGCAGAAACAGCCCCCTAAAACATCTGGTAGGCCTGGGGTGTGAGCCTCCTACCTACCGGTAGTAAGAAAGACCAATTGCCTGTGGAATCAGATTCCTAGGTGACATCTAGATCCAGTTTAGTGGCAAAGCACTGAAAGCCAGAGCTGGCCACCAGCCAGCATCTAGAAGAACATTTTCCAGGGTTATAAGGTTGCCTGGGCCTGGAAGCCCTCCAAGCATCCTGAAAAGGGGGGAGGGGGAGCAGCATCTGCTGACAGTCCAAGAATAGATTTCCTGCAGACCCATCCCCTGCCCATTCTCAGATTTTCCAGATATCAAAGCGAGCGTCACCTGGATGTGGGCAGGGAGCAAGGGGGCTGTCTGACTGTGGGTTTGGGGTTTCAGGAGGAGCATCTCCACTGTTGCAGTTCATCTGCATGTTGCTGATAAAATCGTGATAAAACTGCTTAAGGAAACAAGGGGTTTATTTTTTCTTATGATTCCTGGTTCCAGTTCTTTCATCTTAGCAGGAGAGCATGCAACACCAAAGGGTCGAGGGAACTGGCCACACCATATCCACAGAACAGCTGAGAGAGAGAGATGATCCTTACTTGCCAGACCAAGTATACACGAGGATGCCAACTTTCTCAACCAGCTCTCTGTATTTTATTTACCTGTCCAGGGCCTAGTCCCACCCACTATGGACTGGCCCTTTCCCATCCACTAGACAATCTCCTGCAGGTTCTCTGGACTTAGCTCAACTACTAATTTTCTACACATGTGCCCAGTGCTCAAACATTCAACCATCAAGTTGACACCTGTATTTAACCATGACATCCACCTACCACAAAGGGCACCTAGCATCTAAGGCATTACTCTACACAGGCCGTACATTGCTTGGCCCTAGCAACCAGAACCTCTAATTCGGCCTCCCCTATCTATAGTAGTGATGTAGGAGTCCAGCAAAGGCTCCTGTCCAGCGCACTGCACTGTGAATAAGCAACATACACAGAAACACTAACACTGCTTTCTCTGGGTGCTGACTTAAAACATTTGAAATCTGTTATTCAAGTTTATCCTCAAAATAAGTGGAGCCTGGGTGAAACCACATGCTGAGTAAGTGAAGCTGGAAGCAACCTCTGAGTGACCTGACACCAGAGAACGGGATTCCATTACTGCAGCAGCCCTGATGTCTGAGAGTCTACCAGACAGTAGTGAGAACTGAACCATCAGCTTTGTGAACTCAAAAGGAAATCTCTGCCCTTCCTGCCCTACTTCCATAGCAACTCTCGTGTAACTCTTTAGCAAACTTTGAGACCTTAAAAAACTGACCACACCTAGGGGCTCTTTGCTCTCTGGGACCCTCTCCTCTTCTGGGCTCCACCCTCCACATTAGCCACACTGGCAGCTCTTTTCCACTTGACCTGTCCTCTGGTGACCTTAAGCTTTTCCTCTGTTCTAATGCTCTCCCACTTTAAGGCTCAACTGGCCACTAGCCCCTCATCTCTAATAAAACTCCCATTTCTGAAATCTCTCCCTCATCAGTTTCGTCTTATTCCACGTGGCACTCTACACAGTGCCAGAATCATTTGTGATTCCCTTTTCCCCTTTTAACCTAACACCACCAGTATGAGCCGTTCAGCATGAGCAGAGCCCCCAGTTATCCACGGCATTGGGAAGAAAACTAAGTTACAGACTGGTGTACAGAGTGACTCTGATGACATGTGCTTCAGGACTGCGAAACGTGTGTGTGCATGCATGTGTCTATATGTATGTGGGCTTCTTCAACTTGACTTTTTTAAGACAGAGTTTATTAGAGAAGAGAAAGAATCAAACTCACAGACTTTGAATCCAAAAAGAGCAAGAGAGCCAAGAACAACTCATTGACTCCAGACATGGAATCCCCGAGGGCAAAGGGAGCCAGAAAGGAACTACAGACATGCAGTCTGTGAGGGGTGAGGAAACCCTCAACTTGATTTTTAAGTAGACATACATAGAGAAAGCCACTGTTCTGTTTCTCTGACGTTCGCCCTCCTGTTCAGGTACTTTGTAGCACTAGGGTTGGTCCTATGACCACAGGCTTGACTGCAGTCCCAATCAGGGGCCGCAGTGCTCACAGGCTCTGCCCAGGGACAGCTGGCTTGCGCTCCTGACTCTAGACTGAGCCTTCCTGTGGTATGCAAGCTAGTAGCTGGTGCCTCATCACAAAGCACCAGCAGCTCTGGGGAGGCAGCAAGAGCATGAAGCACCAGGGTGTTTAGAGTCTACCCTGAGCCCCCTTGTCCCAGGGACTCCACCCTTGACCCCGGCTGCCTTCAGGCCAGCAGGATCCCCACAGCACTTTACAGACAAGGGGCCCTCACCCGACACATATGGACAGCTTGGGAGTTCAGCCAGGTGGCCAAGGAATAGCATGCTGTGTTTTGTTTCAGAAGCACGAGTGGAAAGACAAGAAAAGATAGGGGTGTCTGGGAGTTGAAGTGGGAGGTGAGGTGGGAGGAGCCCACTTGGGCACTGAGCCTACCATGGCCCCTGTCAGGCCCCACCCAGCAGATCTGCAGATATGGCAGTGATTGTCATATGGGGCTCATGCAAAGGATTCAGAACAGCAGGGCTGGAGGTGCCTTCCAGGATCCAATAGGCCACCCCTTTCCCCACTGTTGGGGAAACTGAACCCTCGTCTTCCTCCCTGCACCCCCCCCCCCAAAAAGGCACTGTCTCAGGATGTGAATAGGTGTTTCCTGGGCTGCTTTCCACTGTAGAGATGCCAATGCACTCCAGATCCAGGGCACAGCGACCTCGTCTGTGACTCTCTCTCCTCAGGTTCAGAGAGGAAAGGAGCAGTTGCTATGTTCTCCCAGAAGCTCTGTCCGTGAGTGTGGTGCCGGCTGGGGGTAAACAGTTCTGGCACAAGTTTTCCAGAGGACACGGTGGGGGAATCTGGAACCCCCTCCCACAATGCCCAGCACCTGGGAGTGGCGCTGAGTGGCATCTCATCACTGGCAGCCTCTACAGTCACCCACAGCCTTCTCACAACCTCTCCAGGCCAAGCAGGGCCCTTCTGGGATTCTCCTGCTGAGAATCAGAGTCGTATGTAGGGCATGGTGGCAAAAGTCTGGTATGGGTCTCTGTGCACTTGACAAATGGAAGCTCCAAGGACTGAAAATATTTAGACAAGCAAAAAATGGAGGAGCATGGTGGACTGTTGAGGATTTGAGCTCTGGGCACATTTGTAGAGAATTGGTGGTTGAGTTTAGCCCAGAGCAAACCTGCAAGAAATTATCTAGCTGATGGGAAAGGCCCAGCCTGTGGTGGATGGGACTAGGCCCTGGAATAAATCACAGAGAGCTGGTTGAGAGAGTTGGCATCCTTCTGTTTGCTTGGCCAGTCATGCTGGCCTGGCAAGTAAGGATTGTCCATCTCTCAGCTGTTATGTTGTAATGGTGTGGCCAGTTCCCTCGGCCCTGGCATTGGTGTATGCTCTCCTGTCAAGCTGGACTATGAACTGTAACCAAAATCGGAAGAAAATAAATTCATTGTTCCCGTAAGCCATTTGACGATCATTTATCAGCAGCCATGCAGGTGAACTGCAACAGCGGTCTCTGTGCTTGAGGAATTTAGAACCATCAAAGGTTCTTTTTTTTTTTAAATTAAAAAAAAATTTTATTTATTCAATTGTGCATGTGTGTATATGTATATGTGTGTGTGTGTGTGTAGAACCATGGGCAAATTCGGGAACCACCATGGACCACCTCTACCTCCTCCTTGTTTACTCTGCCCTGGGATTCACAGGCTCCACCCTACCAGGACCAGAAACGCAGGCCGCCCCCGCTTCTGCCCGGCGTCTATACATGAGGTCTAGGATCCGAACTCAGGACCTCCTGCCTGCAAGGCAGAGGCTTAACCCCTGAGCCACCTCTCCAGCCCCCCCCCATCAAAGGTTCTTTTAAGAGGTCACATGATTTCTTATGAGCAGGTCTTTGCTTACATGGGCTTATCCCCTCCCACCAGGCTTCTTAGGAGCTTCCCTCATGCCCATGGATGGGCTCAGTCCCAGACCATACAGATTCTCAACTCTGGTGGAATTGCATTTGTCTTCATTCATCTACTCTCACCCCACACAAACCATTCTCCACCATCTTAGAATATATGTTCGTGCAGTTTGAAATGCAGTGTGGTGAAGAAGCAGGTCGATGGTTTTCGCTGTGTGTCTGACTAGCTTTCAACTCCCAGTTTGTTTGAGCTTTGAAATGGCTAAGTGGCAAGGCTCCACCAGGACTCTGAAAAGCCAAGATGAAAGGTGTTTGGATCCCAGCTCACAGACAGTCGACCTGCAGGTCCTCATGGATGTGTTTCTGGGCATGTGATGTCCAGGACTGTCAGCCATGGACATGAAGGTGCTCCTGCTGCTGTACACACTGCGGCACTTGCAACACCTCACTGCAGAAGAGCCTGAACTGGCAGCACACGCATGGGAGTCCACAGGTAAATCTATGACCCACGCACTGTGCCTTGCCGTTTGTGGAGATGAAGAGCTGGACTCCCACCAAGGATGAAGTTGTTGGTGTTGGAGTTGTCTCACACATCTACAAAGCTTGAGTGGGAAGAACAAACAGAAGACTGTATGAAGGCTGCTGACTCTTTCCCATCCCAGGACTCCAAACAGTCTGACGGTTGGCCAGTGCTAGTGATGCCTGTGGACCATGTCTTTGTAGAAAACATGTTTTACTTTTTTGCAGTCTTCACTGAGCAAATTGGAAGTTTAATCAGCTTTCCACCGGGACTAATTTCTGTATTAGAATCTTAACCACGTTTGCACTGCTATTGTGGCTTCAAAGAAACTATAAATTTGTAAGTAGTAGATTTGGATTGATTTGACTTTATTTACTTACTTATTCATTTATTTAAACAGGATTTTTCTATGGAGCTCGGGGCTGGTCTCCCAACTCATGATTCTCTTGCCTCAACCTGTCTAGTGTTGCGATCACAGGCATGTGCTACCATGTTCAGTTCAGATAGCTATTTTTAACAAAATGGATGTGTGTGCACATGTGAGCATATGTGTATGTATATGTGTTGAGTGTGGTATAAGTATGTGTAGTGTAGCCAGCGCACACTCTCTCCACCTTGTGTTCCTCTGAACATGAAGTGTTTGCTCTTAGCTAGGCTGGAAGTCAGCAAGCCCCAGCAAGTCTTCCATCTCCAGTCCCCTGGATGCTGGGCTTACAAGAGTGCACTAGATGCCCAGTTTGTTACATAAGGCTAGAATCTGAACTCTGGCCCTCATGCTTACACACAATCTCTTTTAAACACTGAGCCATCTCTTCTGCCCCCAATAAAACTGAATTTTAACTATAAGTTCTAATCACCAACAAAGTCTCTACTCTGGTTGGTGAGTTCAACAGGCCGGGAGTTCAGTGCTTGTATGATAAGCTCGATAGAGGTCACACACAGGAGAAAGAAAGCATGTCTGCCGATCAGTCACTTCCCAGACTCTCAGAGTCCTTCGGCTCAAGACCTGCAGAGCCCCGCACACCGTCACTCTGGAACCCAAGATCTCCCCACACATCTGCATCCCATGTATTCTACGTCTTCTCCACACATCTGCATCCCATGTATTCTACGTCTTCTCCCTCTGCCTAGAATGTTCTTTCTTGGCATCTGGCCTGCTTCAGCTCCTGATAGCCCAGTCCAGCCCCATGAGAGCAAGTGAGCTTTCAAACTATACTCGCAGCCTATTGAACTTACAACCAGAGTGGCGATGCTGTACATACATACATACATACGTACACACATACATACATAAAGCTGGGTGGCTCAGGCGTTAAGACTCTGCCTTACAAACAGAAGGTCCCACATAAAACCCGCCAGGCAGAAAAGGCGGTGGCCTGCACTACCAGCTCTGGTGGGAGGAACCTGAGAAATCTCAGAGCAAAGGAGGAGGTAGAAGTAATCTAGGATGATTCCTGAAGTCACCCTTGGTCCTTCACAGGGGCGCGTGTGCACGTGTACACACACACATACACACTGAATGAATAAAAAAATTAAAAATGAAGAATAGATATGGGCCCCCGCAGCTTTTGAAAACTCCTTCCCCATGCATATTTACAAATGGCCTTCCATTTTCTCAGATGGACTTCTGTGACAGTCACAGGTATCAACTTGACAAATGAGAGCACCCAGGAAGCATTAGTCAAGGCGTGCCTTTGAGCAAGCCTGTGAGAGATTATCTAATTGATGTGGGAAGATCTGGACAACGGGGAGCAGGACCAATCCCTGGGCAGGTGAATGACGTGGAGAGAACAGACTGGTTCTGGCAGACTAGCATATTTGAAAGCAGGCATGACAGCCTTGGTCTTTGCCCCTCCTCAGCTTTTCCTATGGATATGGCGGCCAGTTCCTCGGCTCCTGCCATGAGGGTCAACTGCAATCTGCAATCGAAAGCTGGCAAAACCCCTTGTTCCCCTAAATTGTTTGGATCACATGTTCATTGCAGAAATGAAAGACGAAACCAACACAGCGTCCTAACAGCTGCAGCCTGCCTAGCGCAGCCTGCTGGGGGCCTCTTGCTGACACACAATCCCCAGTCTGTCTCTTAGCCCCTCGGAAAGGCCGTTCTCATGTGTCAGTTACCCTCACCTCTCCAGACCAGGGTAGACCAGGGTTCCTTCCACAGCCCCGGCTAGAAGGTGGCTTAGGCCAGCACTCCACCGCTGAGCTGCATCCCCAGGAGGGGGTGACTGACTGGAAACTGACCAGACCAAAGCTGGGCACTATACATCCCAAGGCTGGCCAGTCACCTACAAAAGGTCCTGGCGCAAAGGACTGTGATCCACAGGATGGGATTTACTAGGCTGAACAGATTGGATTAGAAGCCTGCAGGGACTCGGCAGCTGGGAACAGGGGACCAGAGGGTGCTGCAGATGCCACCCGTGATCCTGGCGCCAGAGTGACTATCATCCTTCACCACAATACAGTGCGGACAATGTGGCCTGAGATCCACAAGCCATATTGATGCTCTCCCTACAACCACACTTACTTCAGTGTCTTGCCTCAACTCCTCTTGTCCAACTGTTTATCTTCAGTGTGTTGTGTTTATTGTCTATTAAGTTTTACATTTTTGCACTTAGGCCTTTGGTTCATTTTGAGCTAATTAAAAATATTTATTTTTTATTATTTAAAATTTTTTTTTATTATTTATTCAATTGTGCGTGTGTGCATGTGTGGGTATGTATGTGTGTGTAGAACCATGGACGAATTCAGGAACCACTATGGACTGTCTCCACCTCCTCCTTTGTTTACTCTGCCCTGGGATTCACAGGCTCCACCCTACCAGGGACCAGAAACGCAGGCGCTCCAGCTTCTGCCTGGGCATTATACGTAGGGTCTAGGACCGAACTCAGGACCTCCCACCTGCAAGGCAGAGGCTTAACACCTGAGCCACCTCTCCAGCCCCTAAAAAATATTTATTAAATAGAAAAAGACACACACAGAGACAGAGCTAGAGATAGGTAGATGGAGAGAGATATATGCACATGTACCATGTGACTTCTGAGGATTGAACCCGGGAAGCTGAGCGGTCTCTCTGGCCCTTGAGCTAGTTTTTCTGTCTAGTATGAAATAAGGCAGAGGTCCACTTTTTTCTTTTGCTTTTAATTGTACTAGTTTTCTGTGCTGTATCATAAATGACCATACATGTAATCCCTTGACTATCTCAGTTCCCAGGAGTCAGGAGTCCAGGTACTGCTGCACCACGTGCTTTGAGTCTTTCCCTAGATATCATCAGGGTATTGACATGCAACGTTCTCCTCTGGAGCTCTGACAGCAAAGAATTTGTTTCCAGACTCATTGGATTGTTGGCAGAACTCATTTCCCTGAAGCTGCTTGCTGGTGATCCTCAGCTCCTACAGGCTGCTGCTAGTTTCGTGTTTCATGGGCTTTTCGAATATGCCTTATCCCTCCTTAAGCAATGAGGAGGGTCTGCGGCAGTTGACTATCTGGAGAATGACTTCTTGCCACATGTCAAAAGTCCTACTCACACTTGAGCATGGACCAGAAGGCGAAGGGTATGGGGCTGGGCTGTCTAAATCTGTCTACTATGTAGACACGCCATCTGCCGAGCAGCTGAGCACTTACAACACGAATGTTTGGTGTGCCGTATCCGCTGTGCACCCACTTCGACTCCACCGACCTGTATGTTTATTCTTCAGCACAAACCACAATGTCTTTGTGACTGTAGTTTTATACCAACCATGGAATGCTAGTGTGAATCTTCCTTGGTGGTTTTTGTTTTTTTGGGGGGTGGGGTGGGGCTGAAATGGGATCTCACTCTGTAGATCCTCCTATCCCTTGAGAACCGAGATTACAAATGTGAGATCATATCCTGATCATTTGTTCCCTCCCAAAATTACATTAGGATATTCCAGATGCTTCTCAGTTCTACATATATTTTAGAATCAACTGAAAAAGTTTTACAAAAAAAAAAAATCCTGCTGAGCTTTTAATGGGATTGCTTTGTATTTTTAGAAGTGATTTTTTTTTAAATGAGTTGGGATTGAAAAATTTATTGTGTCTGGATGGTGTAGCTCAGTGATAAAGTGGGTGTTTGGCAAGCAAGCACATGCACACATAATATTAATAATATTAGCAGATAGAATGGACTTGAGTTCATATTTTGCAAACTCCAGGTTTCTAAGTTTTCTTGAAAATGGGAAGATTGGGGTAATCCAGGCCTGCAGTCCTCTGAGAGAGGACAAGGAATCCAGACGTCTACGTGTCTCCATCTCTGCCCCAACAAAACAAGGACTTGTGATGTGATGTCACTCGCTGCTTCTCTCATCCAGGGAGCTCCATGAGATCACTGCTGTCTTCTGTTTCTTCCAGCAGTTTCTACACATCAATAAACGTTCAAAGAACAAATAAGTCCTCCCAGATTTGGCTGATGAACCTTGTAAGACCCATCCCCCCGCCCACCTATGTTCTCTCTCCTCTGTATCTCCACTCCTTTAGTGTCCTTGTTCAATAATGTGGCAAGCAGGCTCTTTGGCCTGAGAATGACTAACTTTTAAGAAGACAAAGGAAGGCTGGAGAGATGGCTCACCTAAGTTCAGATTCTGGATCCCATATAAAAATGCCAGGCAAAATGGCTGCGGCCTGCACTTCTGGTTCTGGAAGGTGGAATCTGGGAAATCCCAGAGGGAAGCAAAAAGAAAGTAGAAGCAGGGCTGGAGAGGTGGCTCAGGGGTTAAGCCTCTGCCTTGGAGGCGGAAGGTCCTGAGTTCGCATCCCAGATCCCACCTATAGATGCCAGGCGGAAGTGGGGGCGGCCTGCGTTCAGGTCCTGGTAGGGCGGAGCCTGCGAATCCCGGGGCAGAAGGAAGTGGAGGCGTCCATGGTGGGTCCTGAATTCGTCCGTGGTTCTACACACACACACACACACACACACACACACACACACACACACGCACGCACACACACACGCGCACACACACACACACGCGCGCGCACACACACGCACACACACACGCACACACACACATACGTACACATGCACAACTGAATAAATAATAAAAAAAAATTAAGAAAGTAGAAGCAATCCAGGATGATTTCCCATGCTACCCTTGAACCTCCACAGTCATGAACAGTGCCTTCTGAAACACACACATACCTACAGCATGCATGTGCACCCTCATACTTGAGGGGAAAAAAAAGTGTCAAAGAATAAATATAGTAAAAGTGGAAAAAAAAAAAAGACAAAGGAGAGGCTGTGTGGTAAAATGCTTGCCCTGAAAAGCATGACTGGAATTCAGATCCTCAGAACCTACATGGAAGTCAGGAAATGTGGTGACTACCTGTAATCCCAGCACTTTGGAATAAAGACAGGCAAACTGGTTAGCTAGCTCAGCCAATTGGTGAACTTTGGGTTCTCCCAAGATCCTGCCTTAATAATAGAAAGTGGAGAGGGATGGAAGAAACCAGACACCAAATTCAAGTCTTCACACATGTACCTACATATACATGTGTACCCTATACATGCAAACATACACACATACCCCCCCCCCCCATCTATAAATCCAAAAGGAAAAAACACAAAATGAAGACAAAGGAGCTTCTTAGAGGTTGGAGTAGGCCCCACTTGGAAAGTCAGGATACAACTTTCTGCATGACCCTAAGCGATCTGGATTCTTCAAGGCCAGAGAGTAAAGACCCCTGTGCACAAACCTGAAGCCCCAAGTTTGATTCCTAGAAGACCAACTTCTTTTAAATTTTTAAGTTCTTAGGACACTTTCATACAAGAATACAAATAACTCATGTCACTTTCAACCCTTAATTCCCAATCACACCCGCCCTCATTTAGTGACATTTCTCCTCTAGCAGTCTCCCTCCTACTCTCATGCCTTTTTGCACGCATGTTCCACTGCTTTTCACCTGGGAAACCTGTACTGGTAAGTGCCTGAGTACTTGCTGAGGCATGGATGACCTATCAGTGGAAAGCCATCTAGGAAAGTAACTCTCCATCTCCTATCCTGACAGTAATCTTCAACAGTCTGTCAGGGAGCTGCAGTATCTCTTGAGAGCTTCCTCCCACAGTGAAATGTTGTTAGGCCAAATCTTGTGCAGATCTTGTGGAAGTAGAAATAGCTGCAGCAAATCCATGGTTCTGGAGCCTTGTCATGACAGAAGATACCAATGGTATCTGGCAGCCCCCATCCTTACACTCAGGCTCTTATATTTTTACTACGCCCTTTCCTGCAAGGTTCCCTGACCCCTGGGATGGGGGTGGGGGTAACTTCAACGTCAGGTTTAGGACTGAGCAGTTGATAATCCCTAATTCTCTGCACTTTGGCCAGTTATGAGAACCAACTTCCTAAATTGTCCTGTCTACCTCCACACGTACGTTGTGGCCTGCATATGACCTCTTTCTCTCAGCACCCTTACCAGTACCCTTTCGTAAAGTAGTTCAGCCTGTTCTGTAAATTCATAAAGTTGAACTCTGACCGTATCTAGGTCTTCTTTGCATCTGACTCTTTTCGTTATTGTTTTTTGTGGTACTGATGATCAAATCGAAGATCCTTCACATGCTAGGCACGTGCTCTACCACTGAGCCTATGTGCCTGCGCAGCCCCTCTACGCTGGCTGATGATGTGAACACACTCTCTGTACTTGACCGTGTATGACCATGGTCAGTCTAACCTTTTGCTGACTTGCAGGACACTTGAACTCCTTGGACTATGAGGAAGATGGATGGTATAAGCATTCTTGTGCAAGTCCTGTGTGGACATGTCTCCTTTCTCTTACTTTCTTCACCTAGGAGTGGAATGGCTGAGTCAGACAGACAGGGATTAACTGTTCTCAAAGGAAGCCTGTGCTTGAGCTGCCCGTGGCCTTCTCTGTTCTGGGGGAGAAGGGATTCCTCCAACTGGGAAGGCCAGAGAGGTAGCAGCTTCCACACCCTGGGGTGAGAGCTGTGCCAGAGGATCCAGCAGCTGCTTTCTCTGAGTATCCTCTCCTCAGCTGGAGGCAAGGAGATGCTGGCCAAGAAGAGGACCAATGCTGTCACCCACCAGGGCAATCCCTGCACATTGCTCACTTACGTCCTCTGTGCCTGCCTTGCATACTATCAGAACCCCAAAGGGCAGTGTGAACTGCCTGAGCAAGACTGAAGTTCCTTCCTCCTCCATGGGACCACCTCCAGGGTGGCTTGGAGCTGACGCTGGGGGAGCTCCATGTCTCACATTTCACTGCCACAGGCCTGAGGGCTCATAGCTATCATACTGTAGCAGTGTGGACACTTAGGCATGTGCTATATCCTGAGGCACTGGCATTCACAGAGTGGGGAGGCCAAGCTCACTACAAGCTAAGGTCAGGATCACGGTGTCCTTAACCTAAGAGGCATTTTCTAGGTATCAGGGGAGAGACTTCCACCCTGAGTGACAGGCGCTGCTGGTTTTGGAAGCATACATTTTCGGTGTGGACAGATGACAGTAACTACTGAGTTGAGGAAGACAGAAGAGAAGCAGGTGTGCTGGCTAGAGCTCCGACGGGTGCTGCACAGCAGCCCTGGACTGCAAGCTGCTGATACAATTCTTTCACGGTTCTAGCTTGAACACACAAAGTAACTGCGTCTGTGCATGCACATTTTGCAGAGGCGCAATTCCATGTTCAAACCCTTATGCACGATAACCAAATGTAGCCTCCTTTTTCTTTAAGCTACAAATTGGGCATATGGCTCTAAAACTACCATGCAACTTTTAAAGACAAGAAAAAAAAAAAGTGCTCTTTTTCTTGGGAAATTGTGGTGTTTGGTCTGTAGATGGGCTCTCCTAGGTGGGAAGTCCAAGTCTGGGGGAGATGAGTCCCTCCCTACTCCTTGGCCCCAGGTACCTGGTGTCCTGCTTTCCTGAACTCTGGCTTGTTCCTTTCCTTCGTTTTAAGATCTTGGTCTGCCTCATACAGAAGAACGGACAGAAAGACTTTAAAGCCCGATTGAGGTTCTGATCTTTGGTTACTGTGGTGGAAATGGGGACTGGAATGCAGAGGGGAGAACTGGAGAACTGACATGTTCTCTTCTGGGTGTCACTGACGTAATGTGCTTATATTGTAATGACTCAGCAAGTAATATGCTTATGAGTCGTGAGTTCTCCTATATGTCAATTGCATGTCCATGAAGATTGCATGACCCAAGGAGAAAGGAACTTGTCCACCTCGATATTAAGGGCTTATCAAGTGAATTAGTTACTTTACATAAATATCTGGTGAGGTAAGTTTATTTTGGTTCACAGCTTTTGATTCGACCCATCATGGTTCCCAGGGCAGAAGCCTGGAAAGTCAGGCTTGAAAGGCAGTGATGAGCAGAGAGAAAGCTAGTGCTTAGCTCTCCTCCTCTTCATTCGGTTCCAGAGCGCAGCTTACAATTAGGCGGGTCTTTCCACCTCAGCTAACCTAATGCAGACAATTCCTCACAGATATGCCCAAGGCTAATTTAGACAGTCCCTTATCTCCGCCTACCCCACTCCATTGGCTGCTGCAGAGTGGGATTGACATGAGATCAAGTACAGTTGCCGGCCAGACCTCAGAGTCTGCAAAGGACAGCTGAGAGGCCAGGTCTTCATTCTGGAGAGCAGTCGTGCTTTACAGTCATTTAGGTTGTGCTGGTTCTTGGGCTCTGGCACCATGCAGCAGATTTTCCTTGTCACTGAGACAGACAACAGATGCAAGCCTGGGTCAGCACCTGGGCAAGACAACCACCTCCGTCAGGCTTCCATGGTGGTCTAGGGTCTCTCCCCACCAACACTCCCAGCACCTTGAGAGTCAGGGTCTGAAAAGGAACCTGGGCTCAGCATCACCCTTCATTGTTCATCTAGCGAGAGCTCTGAATGGTCCAGTCTTGGGAGCCTGGGGAGTATCAAACAATCACCCTTAGGGGTAATCAGATACCCCCGTCTTCTGAGAAGACAGTGGAGGAACCAATGGGAGAAATCAGGATTCAATTTTGTCTCACCTTGTGGTTGGTTGTCGACACCTGGAACTAGCTGGGCCTCCCTGTGCTGTGAAATTAGAGCTCTCCACTTGCTGGCCTCCTCCTGGTGTCCACGGTGTGGTTGGCTCACGGGGCTCCCAGGCCTGTTAGGGCTCACAGGACGACGGCTAGGCAAGGTAAAGGCACTTGTTAGGCTAACAGAGCTGACGATTCCCCTCCCTCTTTCCTTGTCTCCAGAACCGTCACCAGCTGTGATTAGGAAGCAGACATTGCAGGATCAGGATTGGTGAGACCAGCACCAGTTCTGGGAAGAGTCTTGCCTGCTCTCTGCACTCCTTGAATTTGAAAACCACAAGGCTAGAGGACGCCAGAAAGACATGTGTACACTAAGGAATGGCAGGTCTTTCAGACCACAGGGCATGGACTTAGGGACAGGAGTATGGGGCAAAGGCTCTCCTGGGCTTAGGGCTGTAGCCTGGGGGGCGGGCCTGGTCCCTTTGTTTCCCCCACTTTGGGACAGGCTTTCACAATGGAGCTTGGACGGCCTCCAATTTTGGCTCAATATTCCTGGCTCAGCCTCCCAAGTACAGAGATTACGCACAGGCGTAGCCATGCTCCACTTGTGGCAACTCTTTAGTAGCCTGTCGGTTCTCAATGTGGAGGACACACCAGCATCTGAGAGGGCCAAAAGAAAATGCAGACAACCAGAGGGTCTGCTAGCTGGGCTCAAATGACGGAAAAACTTTCACTTGAGGTCACTACAAAGTCTACTAAGGACTTCACACCACCAGTTCTGGAGGCAACATCATGCCTTTCACAAGCAGATGAGCCCTTGATCTTGCCAACTTTCTCAAGGTCACCCAGCACGAGTCAGAGCAAGGCCCACAGTTCACCTGTGAGCACAGAACCTTCAAAAGGGCCGTTCTGACTGCTGCTTCCTTCCTCAATGCTGTCCCGACTGTTTTAAGGACAGTTTTTGGGTGGAGGGGAATCAAAGGGAGATAAAGCAGAAGCATCATGTGAGGGGGTGGTATTGGGGGCTTGGCTTCCTGTGGGGACCAGCCCTTCTTAGAAGGGCTAAGAGACTGGCTGGCCTCAGCTGACCATGTGGGTAAGGAAGCGGCATGAGCAGAACCAGTCCTGCCTGTGTGCAGCTTGGTTCTCCTTCCTGTTTGTGTCGCTGAAACCCCAGTCTGATCCAGAAGCCACAAGGGCAATAAACCAGTGCATGTCCCATCCTACTGATGGAGGGCAGGCCTGACCCCAACTGGTTTCAGGCTACATAGCCCCAGCAGGACTCCCTGGAGACCTGAAAAGGAAAATCCCAGAGATTCTCAGGAGTCCTGTGACTTGCAGCTAAAAACCACCAAGAGGCAACAAGACACTCAGGCCTCATCTACAGCACTAGCCATGTGACTTTTGCTCTGCTGCCAGATCAATCTCTCCCTGGCCAGCTGTGTCCCCAGCAATTGTTTCCAGTCATGCATTGAGAGGATGGAAATTTGAGCCGCTTTCAGTTCTCAAAAGCTGGATGTGTGATCAAATCAGCACTTGAGAACTGAGGCAGGGGTCTGCTGAGCTTATGGCCTGTCTAGGTCACAACATGAAACCTCATCTCAAAAATCCAAAGATCAGAAGAAAAGTCCCCAGAAAGGTCAATTTCTTGATGAGTGTTCTGGATTAAAAAAAAAAAAAAAGGCTAGTATGCTGCACACAGGGCTCCTTCCTGGCAGTGCTGTAATGCTGACCAACTTTCTTGTTGCAACAATGCGTTCTCAGTGAGATAGTTCAATCACTGGGTAAGATGCCAGCTCACTGATCCAGAGACCTGAGTTCGCTTTCCAGTAGCCCATATAGTGGAAGATGACAACTGAGTGACATCTGAAAGTTGTCCTATGACCTCAGCCAAGCATTCATGTGTGTGTGCTCTTTCACTTTCTTTTCTTGCAAATAGTTAAAAATGTACTCTTGAGCATGGTGGCACAGGTCTGTAATCCTCAAGAGGAACCCAGAGTTCAGGAGGCTGAGGCAGGAGAATCGCAAGTTCCAGGCCAGCTTGGGCTACAGTTATTTCCAGGCTAACCTAGGCCACAGAAATAGTGCTGAATGTGTCAACCTATAGAACCGTGGGAGGCAGCCACCTTCCAGAATCTCTTGGTAGGCTGACAGGATTGACCTAGGCTGTTGCAGACTCCAGTCTTCTTGCAGCATGAGAAGGGTCCACCTTTAATGCTATCCTGGCTGCTAAGTCAACTCTGGGAGAGCTTGGCCTTTGAGGAAAGTGGAAGGCAATACTGGGTTTGAATCATGAATCCCGGACATTCAGCTTTGAGAACCCCAAGTTCCTCAGCATCTTTCTTCCTCCATTTCTTCCTTTACAGAATGGAATAAAAGTCTGAGCTCTGACGTTAAAATGAGAGGCCATCCTGTCTGGCTTAGCACCAGCTTCCAAAGCTCTACCTGCCGTCCTAGTCTCTTTCTGGCAGAGGCACAAGGGGCTCTCCTGGGAAGCAGACTAGTTTAAGGAATGAAGGCCAGGCTGGACTTTGACTGCTGAGGGTCTGAAGAAGGCACTGATACTGATGTGGACATTCAGGTCAACCTTGGTGGTCATCAGTGACAGAGACACACATTTGAACTGTGTCAGCAACATCTGTTTCTGGGCCTCGGTGACCAGCATCAATCTGGGGGTGACCTGCATAATGGTAAGCAAGAAAGGAAGTGTCCCACTGAACCCTGATCAGGTGTTGAGTGTCACAGATTCCTTGTGCATAGCAACAACACATTTAGCCTTCATAATATCCTTGAAGCAAAGCATTATTTGATGATGCTTGTTTACAAATGGGGAAACTGGCATATGTGAGAATGGGTCCTGCTACTCCCTGACCACCACAGGAACTGCACCAAGAATGCAACAAGGAACTGAAGGTGGATGGAGCACGGCAGCAGGAACTGCCCAGCCCACAGTGGGGATAGGGCTCTCCTGAGGGCTAAGAAACACAGAAAGTGTGCTAGACTGGGGTGTCCACCCCCGTGTGTCGTTTGCACAAGTCTTTGGAACCTTCCTCAATGTAACTGGGACCTCTCTGTATGATCTGCCACACATTGTGAGGAGGGAAGGTAGATCCTTGACTCCAAGGGATTAAGCCAAATGTGAAACAGCTTCAGTAATAAGGAAAGCTTTGGAGAGCATTAGTGCTTCCAGGTCTGGTGATCTGAGAAAGGGCTTCCTTGACAAAAGGAGCCTGATACTTAGCACCAGAAGCTTCTTGCTGACATTTCTTCCTCCCAGCAGAAAACAGCGGTCATGGCTATGGGGGAGGTCACAGCCTACCTCCAGAGAGAAGAGAAGGCCTGGCTGGAATGGCCCGGGGCCAACTGACTGCTTTGGCTGGCTCTGAGTATGGAGTCCAAGTCTGTGCTGGTCTGCCCAGGATGGGTATACTGGAGCACCTAAGAGAACGGGGAGTAAGTCAGATAGATAGGGTCCTCACCCCTTCCCCCCAGACCTAAAAACTGTGTCTTGGGCTTGGAACATTGAGCTATGGAAGGTCTTCCCGGAGCTGCTGCTGGATGCCATACTCACAAAGGCACCATCTTCGAGTTCACTTGAGCAGACATTTATTGAGCACCTACCAAGTGTGAGACACTGCGCTAGGTGCCACAGGAGATGCAGAATGAACAGACGGTCCCTGCCCGCGAGGAGCTCACAGTCTAGAGGGAGGCAAGACACAGTACACAACTGGCTGTAGCAACACCAGCCAGAGTGGCGAGAGTTGGAAGCTGGACACCAAGTGCCGTGGGCTACAGAACACCACAGGACTGTTTCTTCTGTTCAGAGCACTGGGCCAGGGCGCAGGGGTCGGGTGCTGGGACATTAGGGAGGGAGCCATTTAGATGGGCATTCTTAGCACAGCCAAAAGGGACATGTGTGACAGGAGTCCATAGGGGAAACAGAGATGTGGGTGGCTGGAGTAATCAGTAGCTAAATACGGCCACGAGGTGACAGGCTCAGGGGATCTAAATCTGATGGTCTAGTCACAGTCACGGAAGATCACAGAAGAGAAAGGGGGTGAGCAAAATGGGCTTCTGGAAAATAAAACAGGAGTCTGGTGCAGAGAGGGCAGAGTTGGGAGGTGTGCGGCAGCCAAGGGCCAGCACCAAAGCGCAAGGTAGATAGATACAGAGAACTTTCTAGGGCGGCTGGGAAAGGACAGGATGTCAGATGCTGGCTGGGGCTCTGTGGAGTCATGACTAAAGAGCTAGGGATGGAATTTGTAGTCGCCACAAAGATGGTGGGTTAGGAAAGATTCCCCAGGTGAGTGCAGTTTCTCAAAATGTTCCAGACCACCAGCTCTGGATCCACTCAAGGTGTACGGAAACGACAGGTCTTCAAACTTTCCTCCAGAGCCCTGAACTCCACGTGGTTTCTGACCATCTTCATTTTAGCTCCGCCTCTTCACTAGGGCCCCAAGAGTGGCCTACAGTTTGAGAATCATCTATGATAAAGAGGGCTATTAAGGATTAGCTTTCAGGGAAAAAAAAAGGAATGAAATACATGGAAGGGAAATAAGGCCACTGGTGTCAAGCACTGTGGCAGTGTGTACGCTCCACTGGCAGCAACAAGGCAGTATCCACCAACTTCCTAGACAATCCCACATTGTGGGCAGAAGCAAAGTATGGAAAATAGGGAGTGAAAAGCAGGAAGTTGAAGTAAAACATTAACAAAATTCAGGTCATTTATTTAAATCTAAAGGATGTGAGGTAATGGGGCTAACAAGGAGGTAGATGTAGGAAAGCAGCATGACAGGCCCTTAGGAGTTGAGGAGGGGACTCGGGACAACTGAGAAAAGGCGGGTGAGGATAAGTGGCACTGACAACAGGTGAAAGCAGGAGGATTTCCAAAGGAAGGTCACACTTCTTAGTGCAGGTGGCAGGCTCAGGCATGAAGCAAGCCAGGTGGAACCGAGGACCTTAACGGAGATTCTGGAGTTCTCCATACATAACTCACAAGCCATGACAGCCTATAGAAGCACAATTCCAGCCTGTCTACATGGAGTCCTGGTAATACAACTGAGCCTGTCAAGAGCTGCCAAGGTGGCTGCAGTGTACCCTAACTGTTCTTCAGAGTGCTTTCAAGATCTCAAACACAGCCCTCCCCATAAATAAGACAGGCCTTTTACTCCCAGAGATGGTAGTCTGGAGGCCAAGGGGCAGTGTGGGTCAAGAATCCATCAGCTCACTATTTACCCGTGCACAGGGGCAACTTCTGTGAGCAGCAGACACCTCGCTCAGCGAAGGAGTGTCACTGCTGTTTCCGCAAGTTGTCCATGTGCATGTCAAGATACATTCAGAGAAGCGTATCACAGAGGTCAATTACTTACAAATACTTAGCAGCAACTGAGCAGTGAGGAGATGGTGGATGAAAGTAGGTGTGAGTTTTCTTTAGTGGTTTGACAACTGGGTCTTTAAATACCAAACTTAAGAAAACAAGATGTATTTCACAAAGAATTAAGTTTTATATTATAACTTGCAAAGTAATCAACGCCTGTTTTCTTCTCACTTTCTCTTCCATCCTATACAGAGAAAAAAAAGGAAAGGGGCAGGCTATCGCTGAAGAAACAACACTAAGAACAGAGGCTTGTGTAACTCAAAGGTGCTTCTTCCTGCATCAGTGGAGGCAATCACAGAACATCTCCTAGTCTCTTCTGATTCAGAAGGGAAATACTGGACCGATGGCTAGACTGAGCTGAACTAGGAGGCCAGAGTCTCTGTGAGACAGTCCCACGCTCGTGCCTGGGCTGTGCTTGACAAACACCCAGTTCTGAAGCTGGAGCTGGGCAGAGGAGGGTGTGACTGAGTCACCTCTTGGGCTTACCTCCAGCCCTCAGCCATCACTTTTACAGCAGGCTGGTTTGAAACCTTCAAAGTGACCACTGCACAAAAAATCCATGCTAGGACGCACTGTTAGGCACCCAGGAGAGAACACAACCACACTACTAGTGTGGCCATCTGGAGGGCTGTGGCTGTCTCCCAGGAGATTCAAGAGGATGTACACAGGACAGGAGCACTCTGGGGTTCATAGTCCCTGCACCACAGGAAACAAACCAGCACTGAGTCCTCAGCCACTGTTTGTGGACTGAGAGAGACATGATCCACAGGGCAGATGTGGACTGACCATCAGGGACTGGCACAAGCAAAAAATACAAGCCCTTTTTTTGAAAGTTCAAATTGACAGTCAAGATGCTAAGAATTACCAGGAAAGGAATTTCACAGGCACAGCATTTGAGTTATACTGAGAACTGACAATACTAAGATAACTGGTTTTGAGAAGACTCACAGGAAGAACTGCTGAAGAAACCACTAAAGAGACAATATGGAAAAATAGAGGTGCTATGGGACCCTCTACAGACTGTACTAATGCTATTTATTGGCTTGGGCCATCCTTAAGAATAGAAAAATTTTTGGCAAGGCTGAACAAATCCTACATGGAATGATCTCCATAGTTTGGACTACTCCCTCTGAGGCTAAAATGTGACTGTAGAGTTAGGTCAGGTGCATGCAGGCCTTAGCCGGGTGAGTGTGGCACAGCACTGGGCCAGCACTGACTGCTCCACAGTGGTCACTGCTGGCTTGGCTAGACAGGAAGGACTCTAGGGCCTGGTTCCTTCTTTAATCCGGAGGAAGAAAAAGAAGTGCAGACCCTGTGAGTTCTAATACTTCTTGTCCTGCTCTTGAGTGAGGCTTAGCTCTGGCCAATAATGATGTCCAGGCACCAAGTGCCATCTAGTGGCTCCACTTGTCTAGTCAGTCTCACAGATGGCCTGACAAACAGCAGACCTGCCTAAACTTCAGGGAGGGCAAAGGAGGTTGGAGGGAGAGCACAATCCATGTTAGTGCACAGGTCAGATTCACCTCAAGAAAATATACTTTAAGAGGTCTTGCTTTCCTTAAGAAAGCAACTCTTTTTCATTTTATTTAGAAAGGCTAACCACATTCATTTATCAGTATCTTCAGCTTTAAGGAAAATAGTTTAAAAAACATAAAAATGTCATCCACTAAAGAGTAACTGCTATCAAACAGTTCTGAACAGGCAGAAAATGTAGACTTTCCTTTTACAGAAAACATTAAATCTGTAATAGCAGCATAATTTATATATAGAAAAGAGCTGGCTTTGAAAACCCAAGTTTCTGTATACACAAAGCATCTTTCTTCCCCCTTCCTTTCCCTACACAACGCAACAGTGCTCACACCAGGAAGAAGACTCTTCACAGTACGGTACTTCCCATGGCACACGCACCCTGAGCATGGGCCTGTCTGCACAGCCTTTCAGTCCAACACCAGGGCAGAGAGGGCGTTCAGGTCTTTCATGTACGGGTGGGCCACCAGGATCTGATCAATCTTCAGTTTTTGCTCAGAGTCAGGAAAGATCTTCAACAGTGCCTCTCTCAGTTCGCTGGTTTCTGCAGAAGACCTCTGTGCTGGCATGGACAGGTTCGACGACATAATAGGTGGGAAGTGAGGCTGTTGAGGAAGCCAGGGGCTTGGAGAAGTTCCCTGAATCCGGGGTGGAGACTGGTGACTGGTGCCGGCTGGCTGGGTGCTGGGGCCCCTGAAGCCAGGGTCAAATGTGCTCATGTTCGGCAGGGCACTGAGCGGCTGCGTATCTCTGTGGATGAAGTTAGTTCTGTTAAAAAACTTTTTAGTACACATGCTGCTCACATTGAAACTCAAGATGTACCTGGTTTCTGCCAAGCTGCCATGGTGGAGGCAGCATGAGACCCCAGAGAAGAGCATGTAAGGCTCCAGAACCATCTCCATACAGGTCAGGACAGGAAATGACCCTCTTGCACTCACAACACTGCACTCCATCTTGTTGAGGACAGACCCCGCCCACTTGTTTTGCTCATTTAACAGTTAAGGATCACAGCTTTTTGCTCTTCTGGAGATTTGATTTTGGGTAGGGTCAGCTGACAGGAATTAGGAAAAACACCCCTCTGGGCAATATGAACAGGCTCATGGAATCCTGTGTCCACAAAGGTCCATGTGAGGCATAGGTATCCACACAGATATGCTCAAATTATGTGTGTACAGTGAGGACATGTGCACTACTCAGCCACCTCCCCCGACCTAAGATGCAGTTAAGAAACAGATGGCTGAACTGTGTTCCCCACTGTTCAATTGCCTGCAAAAGTGCAATTAACCTGAAGTGTTCTCTCTATGAAGGAAATGTAACCAGCCATCAGTAACTCTGAAATCAACAGGAAAAAGGTCAGGCAAGCCCATCCTCTGCTAGGCGGCTGAGGAGCAGAGTGGGAGGAGGGAGAGGAAGCAGCTGAACCTGGGCCTCAGTCTTGGGCACCCACATACAGGTCTTGAGGCCTAAAGCCCAGTTAAGATTTCTATGGTGGAATGGAGGGTGAGTGACCTGAGCTAGCATATATAATGTCTGCCAATTCCCTGGAGTTGGCAGAGAGAATGTTTGGAAGCTAAGCTGTCAACTATGTGGAGAAATGACTCACAAAATCAGGCTGAAATTGTGTCAGTCTGTTTTGTAGAAGAGCCCCCTGTGTGAAATAAACCCATCACCAAATCCAAACAACCTCAAAGGCTCATGCTACAACTAATATAAGAGCAGCAGTTTCACTGCCTTGAAACTTACAAGTATATATCTTCTTTTTTTAGGTCCCAGACCACGCCAAGACAAATCTGCCAGATTCACAGAAATGTAACTAGTTTTAGTTTTAAAAATGAGAAAAGGTCTGCTACTGATTTATGTGATCTGCCAGTAAGCATGTAGGAAGTTGTGGTTAGCAAGGTTACCTGAGAATTCTGAACACAGAAGTGACTACTAGAATTAGACAATCTCTGCTTTCCCTGAGCTGTCAAGTCAGTGGCAGGTACATATGCGGCACAGACATCTCCCCCCATTAACAGAAAAGTGATTTCTAAAGAGTAAAGGGGTTCACATAAGTTCAACATGTTCAAAGCAAATGATTGCAAAAAAGTTAACAAACATGACACAACAAATAATGACCCTGGGTGACATGACTAAGATACTACCCACTTAGAAAATCCAATTCTGAGACTCAAAAATGTTTGGATTCTCTAGCATACATTAAAATAGAATATGAGGGGTTGGGGATTTAGCTCAGTGGTAGAGTGCGTGCCTGGCAAGCACGAGGCCCTGGGTTCGGTCCCCAGCACCAGAAAAAAAAAAAAAAAAAAAAAAAAAAAAAAAGAATATGAATATAGAAGTAAAACAGGAGGAGGGGCTAACAGAGGGGAAAGTAAATGGTTTTCAGTACATATGTGATGATGTTTAAGAGTAAAATTCATCAGCAAATAAAAGTAAACAAAAAAAACTACAACAACAAATATTTTTACATTATTTAAACAAATTTAAAAGAAAAAAACAAAAAGCACCACATAAATTAGTCTTTTGGTGTGCTTGCTTCATTGACTTTTACATATAATATGTTGCTAAGTCTTATTAAGACTTAAAAAAAATCCACAAATGAGATGGCTCAGTGGGTAAAGGCACAGAAGGGCAGAACTGACTTCTGAATGTTGTTCTCTGACTACTACAACATATTCTCTTTCAAAATAATGAAATATTTTTATTATAATTTATATATAAATTATGCCATTTCTACTCTTCAAGGACAGAATTTACATGGAAGCACAAACATTCAGCTGAAATAAATAAATACCAGATAATCTAAACAAATACCTAAGAAAGACCTCCTTCCGAAGAAACTCTTCTAATCGAGGTCCACTTCTTCCCAGAGGATCATCAGGAACCATAAATATGTCTCCCACAAATGTGTACTGAAGCAACCTACAACACAAGAAAATTACAGTGCTGAGAAACAGCAACTCTGTACTGCTGAAGAAACTGAGCAGGCCTCCAGTAGCTGCCCATCTCAAGGCAGCTGTCAGCACGAATGTCCTGTGACTGCTATGGCCTCAGGGAGGAAGCCGCATCTTAGTCAAATATTTAATTTCTGTTTTGGTTACAATGCAAGAAACTTTGATCGGTTGGCCCATTTGGACATCTCTGTTACTCTTGGAAAGTAGCAGCTTTTTACTGGGTAAAAGACAAGATTAAAGACATTCCGTTTAGTATTTAGCAGATTGGCATCAATTTTTAAGTGAAAATAGAGATAAATATGTCTACAGGCAAACCCCTGAAAATAACATTTTTCTTTTTTTAAAAAGAAGACAACATGGGGCTATTAAGATGGTTCAGTGGGTAAAGGAGTATGTGTCAAGCCAAAGACCCGAGTTAAATCCCTGGAGTCCATGTGACAGAAAGAGATTCCTGTGGATTATCCCCAACCTATACACGAGCACATACGCACATGCACAAATACACACAAATGTAAAAACAACAACAACAACAACAACAAAAAAAAAAAAACCACAAGACAAAACACAGCACTCAGAGACAAATAGATTAAAAAAAAATTAGCATGACACTGGAGAAGAAAATCCAAAGCTATAAAGTTCTAGTACCTGCAGCAGTAATGACTACTCAATGGAAAAGCCCTTTCCTGGCACACTTGAGGCCCCAATAGTTCCATCCCAGCACCAAGGAAAATTAAAAAGAAAAATTAAAAACCCTAGTGTCTGTGATCGATGTCCACATCCCTGTTTCCTGAGTGCATCTGTGAAGTCTGTGAGCAGTAGCTGGCTGGGGCCTCACGGCATTTAAAGCTTCCAGCTGCCCAGATGAATATGAGCCAGACAACGGCAAGACTCAATACCAGGTCTAAGTTTAATGGCTCATGACCTGTGTCTAGGTCAAAAACCAATTCTTGGTTCAGCTATTGCCAAGAGCTTTACAATGGGATATGAGTCACTCTTACTTTTATTAAGCATTTAAGCTAGGCACTGTCTAAAATTCTACTAGTATTTCACAAACTGTAAGTATCAAAGGTCAACTGCAGAAATCCAACATAAAAAAATGTGTAGCCATGCTAGTTCTACACTATATGTGTACACTCACTATACTGCCATAAGGTACATCTACTTCATATTTCAGGATTTGTGACAAATGTGACTCATTTGTGGCTCCATAGCACTCTTGCTTCTTGAGCAAACTACTCATGTGACAGTAAGTCTTTTAGGTGCTTTGGAACCTAGTGTTTACGGCTCTTCAAGCATTTCTATCAACTGGACATATGCACAGTATTATTATGAATAAAAAGTGTAGGCTACACTTATGATCAGATATTGCAAATAGTAGTATTCTTCTGGTACAAGAAGTAGATAATAAACCCCACCCAGCAAAATGCCTTGGGTCCTATCCTCTTGCTTGAGTCATAGTATTTCAGGTGAGACTTCAGATGTCATTAGTTTCAATCATTTTATGCTGGCACACCCAGCAGGCCACTCTATATATACTACAGCAATCTTTTGCAGGGGCAAAATGCAAAACAGACAGATAAAATGTGAAAACAAGCAGCAAACAACAGGAAACTTCTAACCAAAGACAAAGAAGAAAATATTACCTTTTCGTAATAATTTCTCGCCAAGAGACTGATTCAGTCACAAATTCTCTGAAGTTATCATTTGTTACAATGATACCACCAGTTTTGTCCGCCAAGTGTAGTAGGAACCTGTGGTAACATAAGAATTAAAAATAAGCAAGCAGCACCTCTGGCTCAGGGAAGCTTCCCTTAAGGATACTAAGTTTAACCAGCCTGGACAGCAGGCCCCTGTCAACTGAAGATCAGTGGGAGGTAAGGAATATTTCTGAAATTATTAGTGTGATAAAACAAGTGTTTTCAATTCAAAATGACTTCAATTACAAATTCTACCTTTTTCTAGAAATGTTCTATCAACAAGCAGTGGTAATAACAATGCTCCAGGGTCTGAGAAGAATGAGTTCAAAGTGACAGGCCTGTGGAATCACTTGGCTTTTGGATGTTACTTTGGTTCGATATTAGTTGCTTGATACAGTCATCTCTGCAGTGTTTTCAATTTACAGGCTTGCGATTTTCTATGCTGCTTAAAGATGACATGATTAGAATTATCATTCTGTCTGGTCTAAATACAGATTTATTGCAGGTCATAAAAGATACATAGTAAAGGGTTTTGGTTGCTTGCTTTTACATTTTTAAACATTTATACAAAACTTGGTAGCTGTGCCAGGGATCAAATATGCTAGGCAAGCTCTCTACCACTGAGCTGCATCCTCAGCATTGTTTTTGAGTTTTATTTTTTCCGAGAAAGGTCTCCCATATGCTGGACTGGCCTTGAGCTCATCATATAGCAGAGGGTGACCTTGATCTTCTAATTCTCCTGCTTGTACCACCCAAGGACTGCATCATGTGTGTGCATCATCATGTTTAGTTTATGAGATGCTGGAAATCAAACCTGGGGCCTTGTATACATGGTTATGAAAAAAGAGTATGGATTAATTAATGAAGAATTATGTTCCACTGCTGGGATTATTCCTGTTTAAACTTTATTAATAAGCTTTGTGAGGACAATGGAAATGTTCTCTCTTAAACCAGGACAAAGACAGTGGAACACTAAGAAGATCACACTGTTCTTATTAGCAGCAGTGAGTCCTTAAACAAAGATAAAAAAAGAAAACAGGCCTATTAATTTCAAATATCTTATAAACCTTTTGCTTTACTTTCTTTGATATAGGATATCATGTGTGTCTGATGGTCTGAAAGTCATGTAGCTGATGGTGACCGTGAAATCTTGATTCTCTTGCCTCCATCTCCCAAGTGCTAGAATTATAGGCCTGAGCTACACCATCTGGTTTTATTAATGAATATTTTCCACATTATTTCCTCCCCCCCGTCATTGTCTCCTGTGTGTGTGTGTGTGTGTGTGTGTGTGTGTGTGTGTGTGTGTGTGTGTGTGTGTGTGTGTGTACTCTGGGTATACATGCTTACGGAGGACCAAAAATGACATCAGAAATCAGCCTGCATTATTCTACCTCCTTTATTGCTTTACTCTGGGGTTTCCCAGGCTCTACTTTTCAGGGTGGAATTGCAAGATGCTGCCATTTCGGCCCAGCATTTTTACAAGGAATCTGGGGATCCTAACTCAGGTTCCTTTGCTTGAGAGACAAAGGTTTTATCCCCTGAGCAATCTCCTCGGCCCAGCCACATTATTTCTAAACGGCATGAGTTGAAATGGTGATATTAGTGAAAGTGTGCAGTAAGGCTTATGAGGCATGCTAGAAATCAGGACACATACCCAGGTTCTCTGAAGAAAGAGAGCTGTATGCATCAAATCCAAGCCTGCCTGCATATTTGTACCTGGGTCTAAATCCTGTAGTTGTGAGGAGGAGGCTGCAGCGGTAGAGTGGCAGGCTGTCCCTGAACCTACTAGTTCAACTGCTTTTCCCCCTGAAAACTACAGGGGCTCTATCTTTGCTACACGGCTGAGTAAGAACTGTCCCTCAAGGACAGTTTCCCAGTACTTTTCCCTTTCCCTGCCCCACTCGATGGCCCTCTTCCAGCTCTTGTCACTCTTTTTCACAAATCCTCTGATTCACCCTATCCAATCTTCTTTCTTCCCAGCCTGCTATAGACAAGGAGCTGTCTGAGAGAGGCCTATTCAGTGAGTGAGTGAGTGAGTGAGTGAGCATGTGAGCATCTGCTGTGGTCAACACCCTTTCGTATTTGACCATTTGCCAGCTAGGACTACACGTAAAACACTATCTTCACTAGGAGGAGTGTGGAAAGAAACAAAATAAATACATGGGAGCAAAGACAAAGCAGCTCCTGAGGATCCCAGACACCATGCTGGTTACTTCTGACCTGAGAGCATCAAAGAAGGGGTTTTAAAACTACACCTTACCAGGTAATCTTGGAACTAAACTCCTTTACTTATTTATCCTTGTGACACATTTGGGACAGAAAGTACATTAATTTCAATCTCCTATTACCAAATTAAAGCACTCCAGAAAATCACAATTGAGGGTTCTATACTCAGACAAGACAAACGTTGCTTTTAACGTATACCAAAGACGACCACAATTAAACATATTTGCTTTTTCTGATCTCAGACATATCTTACTAAAAACAAAACAAAAACTAATTCACCAGTTTCTCTGTGGCATTTCTGAATCCATGAACAGATGGCTGAACATGTGCGTAGAGTGACTTTGTGTACCTAAGTTAGGAAGGTCTCTTAGAGTGTGGGTCCAATGAGCAGGCGGCTGGCTCCTCCTCACCCCACCCCCATCTTAGGAAGGGATAGAGCCTTCATACCTGTCATCGTGAGAAGCAATTCTTTCTCCAAAGACCATCCGGGCAGGAGTTAAAGATAAGATTCCAAGCTCCTGGAGCTGGGTTAAGAAATGCTGCTCTGTTTATGGAAGAAGATGAATACATATTCAGAAAAAAGCAATCTTCCCAAATGTGTAAATAAATGAACATAACCACCAATGTTTCAGTTGGGGAATTGCAGAAAACTGTTTTTTTCCAATTTCAGTACTACTCACAAGGAAAAAAAAAATCAAGATCTAGACTAAGGTAAATTCAATGTATGAACTATTTTTTAAATAAAAAAGAAAATCCATTAAGCTCATTTGTTTCTTAAGTCTTAAACCACAAGCCCACATCTAATGAATGCTGATTTCAAGAACTTTTTCAAAGCCATATATTACAAATAGAAGACAAAAAAGAAAGAAAGATGGGGAAAAAAGATAGGGGGAGAGAGAGATAAAGAGAGGGAGAGAGAGAGAACAGCATTTGAGAGGTGGTGGGAAAGAGAAGGGCCCCTAGAAACAGAGGCAATGGTAGGAGCAAACTGCCTTCTTAACCCCCTAAAAAGTGTGCCGCCTAGACGGTCCAGAAGTCCCCATGGCTGGCCTCCTATCCTAACTTCTCTTAAGTTGTCCGTGCCAACATTTACTGATTTTCATGGGGGTGTTTTATCAAAATGGAAGGCTAAAGCCACATTGTGGAGAAGCAGTGATGGGAAAGAGAAGTTGATAGCTCAAGATGAGGGATTTCTGTGCTTGCATTTCCTAGCACAATAGCCTTGATGGATCTGAAGTATATGCCCAGGGGAAGAAGTCTTTCCCTGCCCTAGAGCTGCCTGTATGTCAGCATAAAGACTCAGCTATAAAACAAGTGGACCTATCTCATTCTGCAGGTATCTTCTGTTGAGCCGAGTATGTTCTCAAAATAAAGGAAGCTGGGAACACTTGGGAAATGAGTGGTTTCATCACTTCCACTTCACTGCTGACTAAGTCTCACTTCCTGTTTAATGGTACTGGACATATCATCACACTACCACCCCATTCTACTTTTTCTTTCTAGGGGTTCTACTGTATTACGCCTGGCCATTTTTTTTTTTTTTAAATCTATCCTTGTATTATGACTCAAAACAAAAGTTTTTTTTGGAGTACTTTATGATTTATATTCAGTTCAAAACTTTTGTGTTGTAGTCTACAGATAGTCACAAAGTACTATATGGCAAACAGAACACTATTAGACTGTTGAAAAGGCACATAATTGTATTTGAAGGAGCCAAACTTACCAAGAGATCATTTTCAAAAATATTACTTAAAATCCCACTCTAAAGGGAAGAAATTAATTTTTAGAAAGGTAAAGAGAAATATGATATATGAGTAACTTCCTAACAGCCATGCTGACTTCCTATCCTTCTCCCAATCACTATTCTCAAACTGAGACAGTTTCTCTGCCCCAGGCAGCCTCAAACTTCCTAAGTAGGCAAGGATGACCTGAGCCTCTGGTGTTCTTGAGATACGGGTATGTATCATTTTACCCAGTTTAAAATGAATGCTTCACCAAATTAAACCAATTTATACTTCCACTGTTCAAACTGCTGCTGGGGCACATGATTCTGTTCTAAATACCTTGTGTTGCCATTAGGAACCAATTCATTAAATATCTAACACTCTGCCTCACCTGTAACATTAGGATCACGCCTCGTCCTCCACTGAGGGACAAATACAGTGATGTTTCTGTTGCCAAGCTTCCAAAAATATTCAACCGCAATTGCAATTCCACGACAAGAAAAGAACTTTTTCAGACCATGGCTACAAGAAAATAAGTAAGATTTACTTCAGATTAAACATTTACCATAGAAAGGTAAAATCCATACGCAACAAAAACAGTTAAGACCAAATTTTTACATTTTGGCATTTAATTGTACGATCTGCAGCTTTGCAAAGCCAAGTCGGAGTCAATTAAAGGAATCCTATCGCTTAGCAGATTCTCATGTTTTTCCCTTGTCATTGGGCATGGTGTTTTTGGGAAGGCAGGAAGCTTTTTGGTAATACATATTAGCACGAAGGTTTTTTTTTTCAAAGAGTTTATTTTATTGGGGGAAAATATTATTTGTAAGTTCTGCTTATCACCGGTTCTAAGCATGCCTTCTTTACTTGATGCAGTCTTAGCATAATGTCCAGGTTAACTTCACCTCAAACTCTCGATGCTCCTGTTTGGGTCTCCTGAAGCTGGGATTACTAGCACGTACTGCATGTTCAACCTAACGTGACAAAGAAGTGACTGTTTGGGTGATTGTGGTGCGGTAAACCAAGCCCAGCCATGCTAGATTAGTTAGTTCACTCCACTCCACCTCTAAGAATTTATCCATTTTATTAAGGAATGTGCTGCTCAAGCAGAAACAGATGAGCAGCTGTGAAGAGGCTTGTGCTGTGCCTTCTGCAACAGAGGACAGGAATAAAGATTCGGATGGAAATCAACACCATGGTAACTCTCTGTTCCAGAGGGCTCCACCCCCTTTCTGGAGGTTGGGGGGGGGAAGAACTCAAAACCTATCAGATTACTGCTTACAAGAAACTATTTGAACATTCGAGAGAAACCAACTATCAAGCTACCACATTTTGTTTATAGAAGCAGAAAAGGAGGGAAAAAGGGAAATACACAAAAAGTAGGCGAGAACCTGCCCTCTCCATAAAGGGCTGTGTGGTCTCTCTCTCGGCGGTAACAATGTGACAGCAGTCACAGACAACTGCAAATGAGCAAGTGTGGCTGGGATACCACTCTTAGGACAGATGATGGACTGCACCCAGTCCAGTGTGTGACACCCACTCCCTCTGCCTATAAAAGACTCTAAAAATGTACCCCTCGAATCTGGCAATGCACAAAAATGCAAAAACACTTCAGTTTTATTCTTAGGTAAGTAGAGACAAAAAGGTACCCTACATACTAAGTGCCTTTTGTGCACTTTCTCTTGAAAACCTTCTCCAGAGCTCAGTCCAGTCCCATGAATCAATTTCTAGACTCTTGCCTTTAATCAGATCCCTTTCCTGTCTTCTCTCCTCCTGTCCTCTACCGTGCACCAAGGGATAGCGTAGCCATCTGGGGTGTGCAGCAAGAAGGCGATGTGCTGGTTGAGAATCAGCCTTTCTCATTCCTGCTTAGTGCCCTTCCACTACCCCACCATGTGCTATCACCCCGTCTGCATCTCTGATCCTTGAGAGTATGAGGGACAGTTGAGATTGAGAACCGTGGCTCGAAACTCCTGTTATCGGCTAAAGTCCGCTTTCTTTTTTAGGGGCCCATAAGCAATAGACTACCACATAAGCAAAGCCATCCTTGAAATGGTAAGGATGTAGCAACATGACATTTGTTACTGGAAAAAAGGAGGGACAATAACTGGGTTTTGTTTGAAAGAATCCATTGCTCTGATTACTTAACAGCAAGGAAAGTCTTATTAGAGTTAATGCCAAAAAACCCTAACGTAAAAACCCAAAATGCAATCTTCTGGTTCTTAGGAAAACCCTAGGATGCAAGTGTTTATTCCTTGAAAAGATGAGGGAAAGACACAAGGCCCGCGCAAAGGACACCCAAGCTATTAATAATACGCACAACCACTCATCCTTCTTTCTGTAAGTGCTTCTGTTGACCACGGCAGTGAGACTCACTAGCTCATAGAAAAGGAAGCCAATGCAAAGAGGAACTCTGCCTTAGATTTCACAAGCTTACAAGAGAGCAAAGAGGTTCTAAAAGCATCAGTTCTGAAGTAGTTTTCATAGCCTTCTCTAGCATATGATCACATCATTTTTGATACTCTGAAAAAGATTCCAATTATTTAAAACTCTTGATTGGAGAACATACAGATTTAAGAGGGGGAGAGGGAAGACAAGACGACAAACTGCAGAAAAAAAAAGTCAGATGGAAGGTTGAGGGCATTCAGTGGCAGGGACTTGCTTAGCATGTGTAAGGCCTAGAATGGCGCTCCAGCACCAGGGAGGAAAAAAAAAAAATCAATAGGAGGCAAATTATTGTTAGTCCACTAAGAACTCTCTCTGCTTCCAAGTCCAGCATCATGACTGGAGAAATGTGCTTAATTCTTATTACCTCTGGCCCTGAAGCCAAACCAAGGAAATTGATAAGACAAGAAGTGTAGACCAGTGGTCTTCTCAGACCTAGACAGAGTATCTTCTCCATATAGCCAAAGTGTATAGAATATAGTGTACTTTTGGAAGTCTAATTCTGGGTACCCAGCTCCACATGCAGAAGTAACAGTTTTGAGCCTAGGAGGTCAGGTGTGTTGTCTCCCTGAAGATTTGAACTCTTACTCCATGTCACTAGAAACAAGTTCAATCATCTGGTTGTTTTTACATCAGAACAGCCAATTCCCTGCCTAAAGTAGAGAAGAGCCATGTGACAACAGTGGTAAAAACTCCTGATAGTCACTGAAACAGACAAGCAGTGTGGTGAAACAGTGGAAAACTCTTTCTGAGCTACCTAGGAAAAGAGTGATTTCCTCCCAGTTTCTACTTAATAAAAACAGCCATAAAACCTACTATAGAAAGACAAGAAAGAAAAGTGGTCAGAATGCACAGTTCTAGCAAGCCAAGGGGCAAACCCCGTACATGGAAAATTCACCAAACGAGTAGAGTCAGGTGCTCTCATGTTGGGTTTTTGGCACCACTGTGATGACGAGCCAGACACCACAAACATTTCCACTGACTCATCACTTGACTCATTATGGTGACATAGGGGAAACGAAGCAAAGATAGATACACATAATGGGCAGGTACTGTGGACTTTCTCAGATATGTGTGAGGCAATGTGCTGGACCCAATGTAAAGCAGCAAGGGAAGGGTAGGCCTGGGGCCTTTTGCTTTAGGTGGTTCACACCAATAGATTTCTTTTAACTACTTTCCCATTTAGCTGGGTCAAATAGGTGAGGGTCACTCAGAGATACTTAGGTACTCATGATTTAAATATGTAACGATGCCAAGGTCTGAACATTCCAACCTCAATTTGTGTGGGAGGGGACAGGCTGTCTGGTGCTGCAGAGACACACTCTAGGCCCAAATCTATGTGTAATGCCGGACATTTTATGCCATTTCATGTTATCTAAGATTTCTTGATTTATGAAACTGGTATGAGAACTCAAAAGTAGAGTGCTTGCCTAAGGATGTGGGATTCAATCCCATCCAGCTACTGCCAAAACAAACACAAAGTCTTAAAGTAAATATAAATTGACCACCAAAATGGCAACCAGGAAGTTATAAACAGATAGCAAAAAGCCAGCAAAATCCTAAAGTCTCTCTCTTTTTAAAAAATTATTTATTAGCAGAATTGTGTGTGTGCACGAGGTTCCACAGTGTGCATGTGAAGGTCAGAGGACAACTCCACAGAGTCAGTTCTTTCCTTCCACCTTTTTAGGAGTCTAAGGACTGAACTCAGACTGTCAGGATTGTGAGGAAGTGTATCTTGCTGAGCCACCTTATCAGACCAAAAACATCTAAATTCTTTCATCATCAATGTCTTGTGGCCCTTGTTAAAACTCATGGCCATGAGCTAGCCCTAAACCATGACTTCCAACTGCAGTGGGGAAAGAGTTTAAGTGAGACCCAGGCCCTCATTGGTACCCACAACTTGCTCACCATCCTCCAACCTACTGCAATGAGCCCTGGTGGCTTTTAGTGTATATTTTTAAAGCAAGGATTGGCTTACTTTTCATTTTTTTGATTAAATTATTGTTGATGTGTTTTATATTGTACTGTCTAGAAATAAAACAAACAAACAAAAAAAGAAATGCCAGCATTTCAAGTGTTAAAAGGTTTAAAAACTTGGGCTTGAGGTTTAACACACACTCAAATGTATACAAAGTTCTTTGTTTCTTTTTCGTATAAAGCTATTTCCATATATGCTAGTCTAGCATTTTGGAAGTTCTGGGTTTGATTCCGAGCACTGCATAAACTGAACATGATGTCTCATTGCCTGTAATCCCAGAACTGGTGGATGGGGAGTGGGGGCCAATTTGGAAAATTTGAAGATAGGGAGTAAAACTGCGATATGCTTATCCTCATTTCTAAATACTTATCATTTTGCGCTTTTTTTTGGGGGGGGCAACTCTGTTGGGGGAAATCCAGCCAATGACCCATGGTTGCAAAGATTTATCTAAGTAAAAATGTAAAAGCCCCATCTCAGTCACTGTATTCCAAATATGGCTCCAGATTCTTGTTAGGAGTGACCAAGAATACAAGGATGCCAGCAGAGGCACCACTACAGGCACCTCATGAAGCACACCAAGTTCATATGCGACATGACTCCAGAGGTAGCGGAGCCCTGGAGCTGCTCAAGTGTCCAAGGATTTTAACATGTCCTTGAGTTAAGAAAAAAATGGGACATACATCTATAGTAAGAAAGGGAGAGGAGTTGAGTTAGTCTTCACCACCAGGAGGAAACAGCTGCTGAGAGGCCTAAGTCCCCTCTTTCATGAAGAATGAATGACTTTCAAGAAACAACAAGCTTATCAAGTGCCTATGGATAAAAGGATGTACTGAAACTTCCTTAAAGTAATGGAGGGTTGGAGATATAGCATGCAGAAAAGCTTGGATTTCATATCCAGCACCATAAGAAAAGTCAAATAAGCACAAAGACTGAAAATTAAATTACATAATATGGGATTAAGACAACAGGTTAAGAGTACAGATGAGATAAGATTGGTCATGAATTGGTAATGGCTTGAAGGTGAATGTGAACTTTGTTTCGGATTTTGTAAATTCTAATTAAAAATTATCAAAAAATAGCAAATAGATAGTAAACATGTGTTTCAATAATTTTTCCAAACTAGGTGTTGTGATATAGGTCTGTAATTCGAGCATTAGGGAGGATAAAGCAGGAGGATAATGAGCTTGAGGACAATCTGGATACAGAGTGAGTTCAAAACCAGATTAAGCAACTAAAACTATCTCAAAATGAAAACATTCATCAACCAAAAAAAACTACTTGCAAGATTTAAGAGCTAGATGTGGTGCCTCATGTCCACAATTCTTAAGTCTGAGGCAGGAGGGCTGCTGGGTCTCCAGAAGAAAGAAGCTCCACTCTCATTTTCTAACCTATGACACAGTATTAAACTGTATAATAATTTACAATGCTATTCCGTATAGCACAGGGCAGTATGTAATGGAAAAAGGAAAGTTTTTAAATTCCTCTTGTCCATAGGAATACAGTAAGGCAAGCATTCAAAAAGTCCAACTCCAGGACATGAAACAACAAAAGCTTTCTAAATGGCTGACCCTCTCATCCCAAATAAGCGGACGATCGACTGGATGTATACACAGAGTCGTTTAAACACACGTGCAATTCCAAGACACTTGTTTAGAGCACCACGGAAAAATAATTTACAGAGTGGACTTACGTAATTGCAACATTGCTCCCATCTATAACAATATGCTTCAAGTCTATTCTCCCTGGTTCATTTTTTAATTCCAGCTTGTAGGGCACTTTTAGAGTATCTCGAAATCGTTGAACCCCTGTAACTGAGGAATCAATATGATCTGAAGAGCCTGCCATCCGTGCATCAGTCACTGAAGGGAACAGCTGGGGTGCTGGCACTGGTGGAGAAAGGGGTTGATACTCTGGCTTAGACTGGAGTGAGCCACAACATCCTGAAAGCGTTTCACAGGCAGACTTAATATTGTTATTTGGAAGCAAGGGTTCTACTTGATGTTGAAAACCATTTTCAGGAAAAACTGGAATTCTCTGCTGGTGACTTGCAGCTCCCCTAGAAACAAAATTGACCTCTTTAGGACTTGAAGGGGCAACAGAAGATGAAAGGCCATCGGTTTCAAGGTCTGAGTTACAACTGTAATTCTGGTTTGAACTCCACATTTCATGTTTCTGTTCTACGGGAACAGTTCTGAAAGAATTAATTTTGCAATTTGAAGTACATGGTTTAGACTCTTTGAATGACAACTGAGAGAAATGTTCTCTTTCTTGCTGTGTGTGATGCTGTGCTTTCTTTGGGGTGGTGGGATCTGTTCTGACTTCATCCCTGCTGCTGTCAACACTTTTGCTTATGGTCTTGTTGACATCTGGACATGCACCAGGTAAAATTTCTCTGTTTTCTTGGAGCCTTTTATTTTCTTTTTCAATTTCTTCTAAGAGCAACAATGGTTCAGTAGAAGGCCCATACTCCCTGATGATCTTTTCAACAATTTCTTGGGAATAGCCCATGGTTTTAAAGAAGTTTACAAGGATGTTGTATTCCATTTCCTCAGTAGTGTCTTTTACATCTGGATTTAGGCTCTCAGAATTAGTAGACGTATCAGATAGGTCAATAATTTCATTTTCAGCTGATGTCCCATCATGTAAAGTATTTCCTTCTAGAATATCCTCTAAAGAAAACTGCCTCTTGGTAAGTCTTTCCTCTGAATCAGAAAATCTCCTTTTATTACAAACTCTCTCTTTGGACAGTGCCTCTTCGTCTAGACTTAGACCATTTATTGGAACAAAAAGCGCATCTGGTGAACTAGAAAAGACTGCACCCATTTGTTTTGTAAGCTCAGAAACAGGGGTCCCCGCTTTATTTCTTGTGTCTTCCTGCAAAACATTTTGATCTCTAGCAATGTTAAGTTCTGTGGCAGCATTCTGTGCCGACTCTGATTGCTGATCATCTCTTATTTCAGTAACATCATTGTCTCTTGTTTCAAACAGATTCTCTTCACCTTGTGTGAGAGTTAACAGTTCTTTTTTCAAGGAAGTGGGTAAAATCAACAGATCCATTGTATAATTGTCTGCATGAGTTTCAACAAACTGTTTGAATTCCCGTTTTACTTCTGACTCTTTCTGACTACTGGGTAGGCTCTCATTATTCTCAAAGAGCTTTACAAACTGCTGAATATGACTCCTGGCCATGACCACAGCCTCAGCACTTCCTCTGATGCCCAGAAGACCAGTGTCCAAAATGCAGAGGTCAGCACAAGTATCCTGAATCAAGCTCTTCAGAAAAAGGTTCTGTGCACCAACAAAAATGCAGTGCATGGCCTTGGGATAGCATTCTCTTTCTTCCAGTTCAGGCTCACACATGCCTTTGATATACTCCTGGGAAGATAAAAAAAAAAAATTAGGCCAATTTAAAAAGTTCCTTAAAGAACATATTAACATATGGACCTACAAGAGTCAAGGTGACTTAAAAATTCATAAACATTTATAATTTAAGCCAAAATGCTATGATTTCAATAAAAACGGAAAATGACAGACATACATTGTTTAGTTATAGTTAGACGAAGTGGAAATCCTGTATCTTCATGCACAAGGACAGGAATATAAACCTTTTAAGTTATGAGTTTTGCAGGGTGATCTTAGGGGTTTGAAAAATCCCATGGCTGGATTCATTTATAGCTGAAAAACATCTACTTGATAGTTACTTGTCACTACCATGACATACTATTCCAGAGGTGGCAATCCAATGAACAAATAAGTGCTTTGCCCTGCTGTCCTTGATTTCCACATACAATAGAAATGATTACCTTGCTTCTAGAATTCCTGAAGGCAAAATAAAAGTAAGACTTTAAAAGCATAAAGAATGGGAAAATACAAAACACACACACACACAGACAGACAGACATAGAGAGAAAGAAACAAATAGAGAGAGAAAGAGAGAGAGAGAGAGATTGATTTGCTATTATAACAATGTAAAAACCTTGCTTCTGGAGTGCTGACCTCAAATTTCAATGAGACCAATCTTGCTCAAGTTACTAACTTAATCCTGGTTTCTTCGAAGGTAGAAATTAGAAGAGTACAATCTTAGAAGATTACAAGAATAAACTTGGCTTCTTTAACATCAGAGAAAAGTAAGAATAGTACAACTCTAGTGGATGAGGGGAATTCAAACAATTAATGAACGCTTGTACATAGTAAATGTTTACTAAAGTCACACTACTGTTCAAGTTATCTATGAAAACTTTCTTGTTAGATTTGTGAGGTGAGCCTTCCCTGACACCTGATCTATACTTTCAACTAAAATTAGAATGGCACTGCTAGAAATAGTGCTATTTGAAATTCAGCTCAACCTGCAAAGCACCAGATTTTTACAAGTTAGAACTTAATATTCACCTCCTATCCATGGTCATACATCTTCAGTTAGAATTCATATTTAAAAATATACTCCTAACCTTTGTGTAGCTATAAGGACCACAAAATTCCTGAGTAGACAGCAAAAATGAGTAAATGCCACACCAAACTGTGATACTGGTCTTTCACCTAGAATTTGTGGTATACTAGATGATGAAGCACAGAGGAAACTAATGTTAAGTGGAGGAGGTTTGTCTTCTTTCTGTTAATATGACAAGTGAAACTGAAGTAGAATAACTACCCTTTCTTTCAGAATATCCAAGCAGTGTTGAATTCTAATGCCAACATCTTAGATAGCTCCAAATTGCAGCTGGGGCTATAGCTCAGTTGGCAGAGTGCTTCCTTAACATGCATTAAGATACATGCCTGGAATTTCAGTGCTTAGGAGATAGAGGCAGGACAGAGACTGTTTAAACGAAGATCTTAATATACAAGGAAATGTAAGAACAGGAGTAGGACATAGCAGTGTGTGTAGGGGGAGATGTCAGGGTCCCATTTGTCAGATGGTTACCACCTATCTGCCAGTCCCTATATCCTCCCTGATTGGTGAGATCAAACCTGTTCAGTCTCAAGTGAACAAAAAGGGAAGTGAGACTGAGCTGCACCAGATGTCATGCTACTTACATGAAATACTTGACTTGGCCTATTTTCTCTACTAAAGCATGATCTCCTATCTCCTTCCTTTCTTTTGAGGTCCTCCTTTCCCTTCCCTCCAGTTTGTAAGCCTTTGTGATTACAGTAGGTATTATAGAGATTTACCTTTGAATGTGTCATTAAGTGGGTTTGGAACTAGGATCCATTTATTAGGGAGTACATTCTGTGTCTGGGATACTTCACTCAATATAATTTATTCTAATTCTATCCATTTCCCAGCAAATTTCATTAATTCACCTTTTTTGATGGCTAAGTAGTATTCTATTGTATAAATGTACTACATTTTCATTATCCATTCATCAATTGTTGGGAATTTGAGTTGATTCCGTGACTTTGCTACTGAAAACAGTGCTACAATCAACATGGTCGCATTTAGCATATTTTCTTCATTTATCTGTTGATAGGCATCTGAGCTGGATCATAACTCAACTATTATGAATAGCATGTGACTTTTCAAGTTGACCTTTTTACATTCAACATGATGCTGTTGGAATCCATTTAGGGTGTCACAGCTGAGAGTGGTGGCTCACATCTGTAATTCAATCATTAGAGAGACTTAAGCAGGATTGTTGAGTTGGAGGCCTGATCGGGCCACATATGAGTTCTAGGTGAGACCGACTAGGATGATAATCTGTCAAACACAAAACACAACAACCGAACCAAACCAAACCAAACCAAACAAAACAACTCTCAAATAAAATAGTAAGAAACTTAAGAGGCAATGCAACAGTTGGACCAAATATACAGCTCTATAGCTCCTGACTGGGGATAGCATGGCTGTAAAACATTCCAAGATGAGGTCATAAGAAATCACATTTGTGAATGTGGGGGGAGAACTCGTAAGTTGAAAATATAAAACTGCTATTATGAGCAATAATGTTCAGTTTTTTATGTGGACTTAAGTCTTCATATTTTTGGGATTAAGGTTTGGGAGCATAGTTGCTAGATCAAACAGCAAATACATATTTAGTCTTGCAAGAAAACCACAAAACTCTTATTCAGAATGCCTATACCATTTTAAATTGCTCCAACAATATATGAGATCTAGCTTCTCTACATCCCTGCAAGCTTTTAATCTACATCCCTGCAAGCTTTTAACACTGTAACTCTTTACTTTTAACATTCTAGCAGTGATCTGGTTGTGTCTCATTTTGGTATCCATTTTCCACCTAACTATAATAAATAGTTACTTATCTTTTAGATGCTTGAAGAATATACTGATACCCTGTCTCTCTGTTCCTGAATTAAGAATTTGTACCAGTGCTAAGTGTATCGTTTTATTTATTTTTGTTTATTTTTCTCCATTGTTTTTGCTTTTAGTTTTATTACTATGCTTGTGATGATTATTGTTGTCAACTTGACACCTCAAGCCTGAAAGGGTTAATGACAGTCTCAGGAACAAAGGGCACCTTTTCCACTCCCCAACACAGCAGGGAAATCAAGGCAGCAGGAGCTTAAAGGAGTAGGTCACATTGCATCCATAATCAAGAACGAAGAGAAATGTAAATGTAAACCCCTACTAGCCCTCTGACCACTTTTTTTTAAATCTACATTTGCTGTTTGTAAATAAAGATCTTTAAACTAGGTAACCATTACAGGACCCTTGACTCATAAATTCAATCACCCCCAAAAGCTGTCCTAAGCATATGAGCATCTTCCCCACTCCCTCAGTAAGAGGTTTATTTGTCCCTGAACTCCCCACGCAATTTACTTTTCTGTGGTAGAAGAGTTGCGCCCTTCATGTCTTTATCCCAATAAAAGGCAGTTTGATTTCTGTGGAGATGTCTCTGCTTTTCCTCTCTCTGAACTATATTGTCAGAACTCCAAAACTAAGTCAAATAGGGCATACTTATGAGGAATTATCTACATTAAGGTAGACTATGAAAATGTCTGTAAGGAATTATTTTGATAAGGTTAACTGGTGCTAAATCCCATCTTAATTGTGGACAGTACCATTCCTTGGGTAGGGAATCTTGGGACTGTATAAAGAATGTATTCATTTCTCTTCGTTCTTGATTATGGATGCAATGTGACCTACTCCTTTAAGCTCCTGCTGCCTTGATTTCCCTGCTGTGATGAACTGTGCTGTGAGCCAGGATAAATCTTCCTTCTTTAAGTTGCTTTTGTCTGGATCTTTTATCACTATAAAGTAACTAAAGCACTGCTTTTATCCTGTTTTCCCCTTTCTGCTTCTTCTAGGCACATTTCAGTTTTTGTGGCAGTTAGTTACAGATGCAACGTAACTGAAGGCTGAATTTTTGGGCACACCTGTGAACAGCTCTTAAGGCAACCCTAAGTAAGCCTGTGGGAAAACCGGCCCACAGTGAAGGGGCAAGACTGCGTGGTGGGTAAGTAGATAAGATGGACAGTTGGTTCAGTATGTTGGTAAACTGGCAAGTGCAAAAGTATGACACTGTCATGCTCTTCCTAGGGACATATGGCCAGTTGCCTCAGCTTCTAATGTTGATATGCTGATGAACTACAACCAGAAATATTAACTATTCCTCTAAGTTGCTAGAGTCCTGTGTTCATTCAGTGACAGAATGGCTAGACAGGAGCCCCAAGGTCTGCCTGTCTCTACCTGCCTGGTGCTGTCATTGCAAATGTGCACCTCCATGCCTGGGAATTGAATTCAAGTAAGCTTTCAAGGCAAGTACTTTTCCAACTAGGCTATGTCCCCAGCCCTACTTTTAAGAATTAAAAAAAACAAAACAAAACAAAAAAACAAAACAAAACAAAACCTTTTCTTTGGTTTTCTGTATTTTTTGTCTTTTCCATTTAAATCTTTTGGTTTTCTATTGCATTCTGCAAAAAAAATTTTTTGAGACTATAGTGACAAAAAATTTCTCTTTACTAAAAGGGAAAGGAATTGAAGATGTACAATTAAGTAATAAAAGCACTAATATGCCCAGAAAAGAAACAAAAAGCAATAATTAATGCTTAACTCTCATCAAGAAAGATTATCCTTTGCAAAGCATCTATGGAATGTCTTTAAAGAATTTCATGGTTTCGTAAGTTTATATTTTAAATATTAAATATGCACAGACCTAACATACCTGATCATGTTATTTTTTCAAGACTGACAATTAAAATTTCTTTTTTTTTGGTTGTTTGGTAAAGTTGGGTTTTTTTTTCAGTTTTATATCTTTATTTGAGTGCAGGTTTTTGAACATGTAGTAAAAATATAGGTTAACAAAGTATAAAGTTTATTTAGTAAATCTTTCCCTTAACATTTTCTAGAGAAACACAATGAATACAACTTGGGACATTCCTTATTCCTTTGAACTAGGCAGCTTTGTCACACCTGATCTCACGGACACATATGGAATTCTGTCCTGCCAAATTTCTTGGGAGTGCTCGAGGGACACACTTCTTGAAACTCGGTGCTCATGGTGACTGTTAGGTCAGATGGCTAAACAGCCTTCTTCTTGTTCCTGCTTTTTTTTTTTTTTTTTTTTTTTTTTAACACAAAAGCCAGTCTGCCAGGCCCCAGCTGGGAAGGAAGGAAGAGCACCAAGGATCATGGACAGGTTATCCTGGCACTCCAGATTATGCCAAATGAACATGGCATAACCTGGATTTTTATCATTCTTAGCTCTAATGCTCCCCCCCTTCCACAGTCAACAGCTTGATGCTTGGCGCCACCATTTAATGAAGAGAAGCCACATGGGGAGACCACAGGAGAAGCTACACACCTCTGAAGAGTTGTCATATGACATCTGGGCAGGCCAAGGCGCAGGCCTGGGCTTTCCAGCTTGTGAGGAAATGAACAAGTTACAAGTAGCACAATGGCTTTTTTACCCACAATGCCTCCCTGTTCTGCAAATTTTTGACAGTGACAGGGCCAATAAGTAGCCAAGACTGCCATCAAGACTGAAATACTGCACAGCAAAAGATGTTCCTTTCATGGTCGCAGGGGTCTCTACTCTGGGGATTTTTCCAGCTGTGTAATACACTGTTAGGTGGCCCAATGAGCTCTAAGAAAGGGATGACTTCTCTTTAGGGTATGTGGACTGCCACTGTGTCCCTCAGCAGGGTGGTGTGACCAACTGCAGGTCAGGGTGCTGAACCTACACAATTCTGGCCGACTCTCAGCCCAACTTTCCCTGTGACCACCAGCAATGTGCTTCATGGTCTCATGTATTCCACTGGCTACTTGACTCTGCACTTAGCACTTTCATCATATATAGAACATTGTGTCACTTCCTTCTGGCCTCTGTGGCTTTTGATGGGAAATCCATGTCATTTTAGTTGTTCCCCTGGAGGTTTTCTAATTGTCAACTGTCTGCAGCATTCTTACGGTATGTCTAGATGTAGGATTCTTTAGGTCATATGATTCTAAATCATTATCACTTACATCTTGAACCAAATTTAGGATGTCTGCAATTATTTTTTCAAGTATCTTTTATTACTATGTTCATTCTCTTTTCACAAACCCCCAAGATTCTAATCAGGTAATTTCTACTTTAAGCTCACTGATTCTTCCTCTAGATATATCCATTCTAAATCAAGCTCACCCAGTGAATTTTTTAACTGTATTTTTCTGTTCTAACCTTACTATTTGGTTCTTCTTACAATATTTCTTTGCCAAAACTTTTTTCTTGGTTTCAAGAACATTTTGCTTGCCCCCCTGGAGAATCTGTACAGTAGATTTTTTTATATTCTTGGCAATAGTACCTGTTGTTATTCTTTTATGTAAGAGTTAAGATTTTCTGTCTTCATCATATGCTGAGCCACTTTATATTGTATCCACGGTATATAAGGATGCTAAGAATGTTTAAATCTATAAATGATAACACTTTTAATAGCTAATAATAACTGACCTATTTACTGAGCAATAGTGTTGCATGTTATGTGCTATTGCAGGGCTGTCTGTGCAAGATAGTAGCCATGTGCTTAATATTCATTTGTCAAAAGCTTGTTTGTTGTTTTGCAAGAGATGTGCATGTGGATAGGGCTAGAAACTGAAATCCTGGTACTTCCTGGGACATTTCTGAACCTTCACCCAAATAGCACTGAGTTTCAACTATCCCACTCTGGTTTGCATTTCAATTGTCTGGGAGCTAGTGAGAAGAGAGTGAGAAATCAACAGAGAATGGTCCCAAAACTCTACCAGCTAGGGACAAAAATTTCCTTCCCTCAGAATGGTGGCACCTACAAGCTCTCCTTGCCACCACCACAGGACTGACTGGGATCTGAGATGTATGAAACAGAGAAAGGACAGGAGTTTTAACAATCTGAGTGTTGAATGCCCTTTCCTGTTCCCTGGGTCAGACCCAGAAGGCTCCTCTAGGTTCTTCTTTCTGTGTTCTGGTATCAATTCTATGTCCATGTTGTGCCAAAGCTACACTTAGGCAAGAAGATAAAGGGGAATTAAAAATAGTATAGCTAGGTGTGGTGACTTACCTGCCATTCTGACATTTGAAAGGCTGAGGCAGAAGAACTGCCATGAGTCTGAAACTAGCCTGGGCCAGAAAGTGAGACTTTTCTGGGGGGGAATTACAAGTCAACAAAACAGACACACAAACAAAAAAGAATTAAAAACAATAAATATATCACAAATGTTTTGTTGGTACTCTGTTGGTACTTCTCTCCCAATCTGTTGTTATTTACTTTTTAAAGTCATAAAATAGCTGTTCCATGCATTCTGTCCGGGTTTTACAGCTGTATTGACTAGAACTAACGGGATGGGTACCCTACTCTCCTGGGATTGTTACTGTAGGGGAACTTGCCTGCCCAGTCTATGTGGGTATGCATGTGAGCTGGTAAGAATCAAGTCAAACCTGTGAAAGTATCTGAAGAGCTGTTTGGATGAGGAAAGTAAATAAGGCCTCCAGTGGGCTGCCAGCTATAACTGCTGAATGGGGTAAAGAACTTTTCTTTAAATAAAAGATCCTCAAAAAGGGGTAACAAGATTGGAGAGATGGCTCCAAGTTAAGCCTTTGCCTTGAAAGTAAAAGGACCTGAGTTCAGATCCCATTAAAAAAAAGGGGGGGGGGGGGGGCTGGAGAGGTGGCTCACAGGTTAAGCCTCTGCCTTGCAGCCAGAAGGTCCTGAGTTCAGATCCTAGACCCCACGCATAGACGCCAGGCGGAAGCGGGGGCGGCCTGTGTTTCTAGTCCTGGTAGGGTGGAGCCTGTGAATCCCGGGGCGGAGTAAACAAGGAGGAGGTGGAGGCATCCATGGTGGCTCCCGAATTCGTCCGTGGTTCTACACACATACACACAAACGCACAATTGAATAAAAATGAATTAAAAAAAAAAAAGAATGCAAATTTCTTTAAAAAAAAATCCAATGAAATGGTGGTGGCCTGGACTTCTGGTCAATCCAGGATGATTCCTGAAGTCACCCTTGGACCTCCACAGATACACATACACCAAAAAAAAAAAAGCAACTTTAAAAAGACTAGTCATGATGAATATTATGTCCGTTTCTGTTTCCATCCAGTTCCTGCTATAAGATCTACAAAAACATACCCAGCAAGACTACACAGTGGAATTCCCCCTTCTTACTGTTTCCCTTAAATCTGCATTCATTCTGTTCATTCATTGTTCTTGCTTCTTTATTCTTCTTGGGTGTGAGACAGACAACTTGGAAGCCACTGGCTTACGTGACTTTGATGGCTGTTGACTGTTCTGCAAGCTAGTTTCCTTAATTAAGCTTCCTAAGATTAGAAAAGGCTCTGCTGCATTCAAAGAACCCACATCAGATACTAAACTGATGCAACAGAAATTAGGATAAAGGAAAAAAAAGGAGAGGGGGACAGAAAGCAGACAGAGAATGCTGGCTAAATTAAGAACATGGAGTTGGGTGTAATAGTTCATACCTGTGCCCTAATACTTGAGAGACTGGGACAAGAGAACAGTCTGGAATTTGAGGACAGCATATGATACATAGTTCAGTTCCAGGGCCAATCTGAGTTAGGGTGAGACTCCATTTCAAACAAACAAACAAACAAACAAACAAACAAACAAACAAACAAACAAACAACAAAGTTAAAGTGGAAGAAATCTATCTTAAAGTACTTGAGAGGGGAAGATAAAACAGGGGCTATGAATGTCATTCAGTTGGAAGACTGGAAAAATGTTTGCTTGCCTACAATGCAAGAAGCCCTGCAATCCCAGCATGGTATACACTGGATGTTGAGGTGCATACATATAACTCTAGCACTCAGAGTGGAGACAGGAGGATCAGAAATTCTAGGTCAACCTTAGTTACCTAGTAAGTATGAGTGTCCATCCTGAAAGGATCCAGGTAACACCTAAACCTAGTTTCTTTCATAGAGTCAACAAGGCCTGGGGAGAAGTTAGTAATGAAATACAAAACAAGAAGGACCATCAGAACACTATAAAATACCAGCAGCAAATACGGGTGGTTAAAAAAAAAAGAGATGAAATCCACTCATATCCATCCACATTTGTACAATGAAATGCAAGATAAAATGAAGACAGTTCTAGACAAGCCAAAGGCTCAGAAAATTATTCCCATGTACTCTTTTTTGGGAAACAAATATTTGATAATGAAATATGAAAAAAAAGATGTCGTCGGTACTACAAACCAAGAAAAGCAAATAGAAGTGCAATGATTACAACTGTACAACCAACAAGTTGAGGACCAGCTATTGGAGAAAGGAAGTGACCTCTGGAAGCACTCTCCCAAACAGAAGTAAATGAATAGATCACATAGGAACAGCTGTGAAATAAATATTAGTGGCATGTATAAAGTAAACTTTCCTAGTGGATGAATAGAGAAGAGATAAAAATCCACAGGGAAAAAAAATCATCCAGGTACAGTAGCACACATCTATACTCCTAACGCTTGAAAGCCTGAGACAGAAAGATTTCAGATTTGAGGCTCAACTGGGCTGCATGGTAAATCCTAGGCCTGCTTGGACTACATGAAAAGACACTGCCCCAATAAAACACAAACACCTGTAATTCCAGCACCTGGGAAACTGAGGCAGGAAAGCTGATATGGGTTGGAAGGCAGACTGGGAAGACAAGAAAAGAAAGGCAGGAGGGAGTAAAGAAAGAAAAGGAAGGGAAGTAAGGAGGGAGGAAAGAACTTAAAACCATATCAGAAAGAAATCAATGGTAATACTTGTATCTGCATTAATATTGCGTAGTCATAATTTTATGGAAAGAAGAGTTTCGCCTCACCTACTTTAATACAAAGTAAATAATACTTATATTTGATGAAACAGCATTTTGGCAGATATAAGAACAAACTGCTAAAACAAGTAAAAGCTAACGCCTCCAAGAAGCTGAAGAAGGATAAAAGCAAGAATCTGCTTTCAGTATTACTTGGATTTGCTTTATCCATATGTATATCATTTTGGTATAATCATCTAATTGCTTTTTTAGTTTCAAATAGAATTTATTCATATAAAACAAAGCACTGGAAAGCTGCTACAGGGATTAAGAAAAAATATATCTTCATTTCCAACACAAGTGAAAAAAACTAAAATAGACAAAAACATGAAGTAAAAAACAAAGATAAAAGATAAGGTCTTCTAGAAATGGTTTCCTTCCCCAAAAAATGAATTAACAAATTTACAGAAAAAAAGAACTTTAGGAAAATGCAGAAAAGTTCAGATTTTTATCACATGTAGTTTTGTTTATAGTATGAAAGAACTTGTTTTATTCATCCATTCACATTATGTATTAAGGCACCTCCCAAGTGTCAGGAACTGATGTTGTTGAGAGCAGCCATGCTGGGATGGGCCTCTCAAGGTCTTTGGAAGTCCTGAAGGACATCCCCCTGCTGGAATCACCCTGAAGGAACACTCCTGTTGAGGAACTGACTCCTCCTAGAGAGAAGATGTCCAGCTTCCCTATGAAAGGATTATGGAGATTTCAAACAACCCAGGAGCAACTGGGCTGGGCCCCGATGGGAATTAACCAATAGGAAAAAACCAGTTTCCTGGGCTTGTCTAGGTGTATAAATATACCTAGCCCTGGCAGCCATCTTTGGCGATCTGGTCCCTTATGGCCCTCTAGTGCCATGTCTCTGTTTCCAGCTGCCTACTTCTCTTGGAGGCTCCTTAGCCCCTCATGGCACTCCAGTGCCATGGATTCTTTACCAGCTGCCTGGTTCTCATGGAGAAGCCCTAGCCCCTCATGGCACTCCACATCTGGAGTCCATGACTTCCAACCTTTCTCTTCTCTAATAAACTCTACTTTATCCTCTACACGTGTTCTGGTTTCAATCTTTGACTCCGGAACACAAGAACCCTACGACATTGGGATGGTTGAGACCGTTTTCCCTGCAACAGCAGGATTCCTGTTTCTCTGGAGTAACAAGTAACAGAAAAAGCTAAATTCAGCACTATTCTGAGGACAATGGAAGCAGGGTGACATGTCAAGGGAAAGCTTCACGAGGTGTAAAAACACAGTAATCTCTCTAAGGAAGCAGTTGCTGATCTGAGCAGGAGGACTACAAGTGTAGAAATTTCTTTCCAGTTAAAACCATTAACAGAACAGAATCTTAGAGGGCAAGAGTAAAATCCTTATTCCTATTCTTAATACAAACAAATAAGCAAAAGAGGACTCCTGACGCCTGACATAAGAAGTTGTGGTCTAGAGAAATGATCCAAAGTGAACAGAAGAAAACCATGAATGTCCTGGGGTTCTCTCTCTTAGAAAAGTAGCAGTTACACTCCTGTATTACACTACTAACCTGATGTCCTCACTAAATTTGGCACATGCCTATCTCAGCACATGGGAAGCTGAGGCAGGACTTCAGGACAGCATGGACTAAACAGCAAGATTCTGTATCAGACTATGCAAACAACAGAAAAACAGGTGTATAATAATATTGCACAAACATTACTTTGGACCTTGATTTTAAGTTTTTCTTGACCCTGACACGTGAGATAAGAACATAAGCAGTAAAGAAATACCATGAATCAATTATCCTTAAAAGAAAGACATGTTTCCAATTACTTCCTGGTTACATTTCCAGATTAGCCGAATTGGAGAATATTACATAAGAAGTGCTATTCACAAAGGCAACCCACAGAATGGGAGAAAATCTTCACTAACCATATAATCTAATAGAGCTCTACTATCCAGAGTGCACAAAGAACTTAGAAAATTAAACACCAAGGAAACAAATGGCCCAATTAAAAAATGGGCCCTGGAACGTAAAAGAAACTTTACCAAGGACAAAATTAAAATGTCTAACACATATCTTAAAAAATACTCCACATCCTTGGCCATCAGGGAAATGCAAATCAAAACTTCCCTGAGATATCATCTCACCCCGGTCAGGATGGCAAAAATCCACAATACAAACAACACCAAATGCTGGAGAGGATGTGGAGAGAGGGGAACTCTCCTACATTGCTGGTGGGAATGCAGGTTTATACAACCACTCTGGCGAGCCATTTGGCGATTCTTAAAGAAGTTAAAGATTGAAATGCCATATGACCCTGCTATTCCACTTTTGGGAATAACCCCCCATAGAGCAAAAACTCATCTCGATAGCACAAGCACGACCATGTTCATAGCAGCACTGTTTACAATAACAAAGTCATGGAATCAACCCAAATGTCCAACAGTTGACAAGTGGATAAGGAAAATGTGGTACATTTATACAATGTACAATTTGCCGGGAAATGGATGGAACTAGAAACAATTATATTGAGTGAAGTATCCCAGACAGAAAATCTCTGTAATACCTACAGTAATTGCAAAGATTATAAACAGGAGAGAAGGGGAAGGAGGGCCCCGCCAGAAATAAGGAGAGAGGGGGGATCATGCTACAGCAGAGATAATAGGCCACCCTCAAGGACTGCAAGTAAGTAATGAGACATCTGGTTAAAATCACAGACTGTCCTTCCCTGGTCACTTGCAACTGATGGGGTATGATCTTACCAGAAAGGAAGGGCATATAGTCTGGCAGATAGAAGGTAACCATTTTGCAAATGGGAGACTGACTCCCCTCCCCCCGGGTCTCCTCTTATTCCATCTACCTTTGAATCTACTCTTATAATAAGACTCTATTTTAACAGCTTTTTATCTCTGGCCAGGGGTTGACATCCAACACCCATCAGGCAGGAGCAGCAAAACTGAAAAAAAAAATTAACAAACCATAATTCAGAACATCAGAGACTCTATATTAACCACCTGGAATCAGGCCTGCCTAATCTCTCCCCATCCTAAAGTTCAGGGAAATTTGCGGAAGAGGGGGCAGTAAGATTGTAAGAGCACAAGGATGGGAGGAGTCATGATATGCAAGATACTCCACAAGTTAGGGCTGAAGCAATTGTAATATGACCAACATATCATTGACCCCTCAAAGTCTAGCATGGACTAAAGGCACTAGGATCCTTAGAAGCAAGGGATTAACAGTTACAACAGTGTTCCTATACTTAAGGGTAACACAAGAAAGAGTTCTAGGAAATGCCACCAAGTCTTTACACCTCATCAGAGAGGAGGACCCAGAGGAAAGTTTGACATACACATTAAAGGATGCTTCAGAGATGAGGGGAGGGGCACTGGGAGAGGGGGGAGAGGGCACTGGGAGAAAGGGAGGGAAGGGAGAAAGGAGGGAGGAAAGGGGGGAGGGAGGAGGGAGGTCCAGGGAGGGTGGAGGGAGAGAGGAGACAGGGGTACCTATTATGTTTGTATGAGTGGGAAAAAAAAAAGAAGTGCTATTCAAAAACCTACATGTGCAATTTAAGGACCTTTGTATGTTCTCCATCACAGGCAACCAACAGAAAATATAAAACTGAACTACATTTTGAGATAGGTAAGGAACTTGAGCTAGTGAGTAACACTCTCTCCCTACTTTTGGTAGTTGAATCCATGAGCTCATGCATTCTAGGAAGGTGTTTGACCTAAGCTAACATCCCCCCAACGTCCTCTCTCCATTTGAGACAGGATCTTACTAAGCTGAAGTCACAGGTGTCACCACTTCTCAACTATTATGTAAGAGTCTCAAACTCTTATATAACATCTCACAAACCCAGAAGAATGTTCTAGCAACAATCTGCCATTGAGAGAAGGGTTAAAATCAGAAAAGATGGAAGCAGCTTCTCAAAAGTTTGTAGGTCTCACCCGGGAAAAGGTTTCCCCACATCACGATTTACCACTAAAGTCTCTTCTAGAACACATACAGCTAAGGGATTTCATTGGCTCCTACCAGGTCACATACTACTAGAAGCAATTGACAGAGAACAGCAAAAAGTGCAGCCTATAAAAACCAAGTGACAGTTGTGGAAAAACAAATTTAAAGCAGATAGAACAGTTAAAATCCATGATAACCTGAAGCCAAACATCATATGTGTAGAACTGATAACACTTTGCCAGCACGAAATAACACACCATCAAGTCCCACAAATCACCAAGGCAGGAGAGATTACAAAGGTAAAGACATGCTTGAGGTATTAGTTGGGTGTGATGCCCAGCACTTGGGGGGGGCAGGAGGATGGGTTCAAGGCTTGTGCTACATGAGACTCTATCTTATAAACAAAACAAACCAAAAGAAAAACTCTTTTTAAACGATGCTGTCATTTCTGAGAGAATGACTTATTTGTATGTATCCCGAGACATATACACAAATTAGAAGTACTCTACAGCCTTAGGAAAATTTTTAATCTCAGTAATCTACAATCTCTAATAGGTCCATTCTGCACCTCTATCGGGTCTTCTATACTAATTAATAGTGCAACCAAATTAACAATGCCCATACCACCTTTTTTCCCCTCAGTGTACTTTTATCTCCTCTCTCCGTTGTCTGTCAAACGTGCTTTCGGAGACAGGGCCAATGACAAATTCACAAAATTTGCAAAACTACAATTTAACAGCTTCCAAGATATTCCGCTTTCCCAGTAAATTTATCTTTCATATTTACTCAAAATAAAAAAACACTAAAGACCTTACTTATCTTTACAATTACTTTCTTCATTTTTAGTGAAAAACGTACAAACTCCATTACCTTGCATGCCTGTGATCTCTACTTGGGAATCTCAGGCAGGAGTGAGTATCTAACCTATCCTTGGCAATTTAATAAGATGCATCTCAAAAGGGGGATTAACCCAGGCATGGTAGTTTACAATGCCCATACCACAAGTTTGAGGCCACTTAGGCTAGAGTATGGGATGAAATGGCATGTATGTGGGAGTATAGATACTGTCTATAAATAAATGTTTTTATTAAGAGCTCTTTCTTCCTTTTTCAAAGGCATACTCTTATGTTCTGATTTGTGCCAGGCACCACTGCTTTTACCTACTCCTGCCATTGCACACACACCACACAGGCAAGCATGCACGCAGCATCACTGATCCTTCAGTTGCACTGCCATATATAGGAATCATTCCATCTCTGTCCTTGCACCTTCACATTTTATGAAAATAGCAGCTTAATCCCCAGTTTCCAGGCAACACCCTCTCCTCCCCTAACTCTAGGTTCTGTCCCTATTTAAACTGACACCACTAAAATTTTGACAATGACAAATATGTTAAACACTTCCTGGCATTAACTGTTACTTGAACTGTAGGGAGCATAATCCTATCAACTTGTTTACAAGTTCTTTCCTCTCCACATTTGTGAACACCATGTACAATATATAGCTTGACAAGAGTGCCGTCTCTTGGATTATAATTGTCATGAATGTCCCTGAGTAACCCTATTTTGGTTTTTCTTACATAATTTTTCAGCAAACTACAGATGAATAAACAATAGACTATGTTCATCTTTACAATCAGATTCTGGCTCCAGAGATGTGCCTGACCTGTAAGTACCATCGTTGCTGGTACCAGGCACATTCTAACCAGGACAGGTCACTTTTGTTCTAGTGCAAAAAATTATGCCGTTCTTCCCTCTTTCTGACCTGAATTGTGAAGCTTAACTGGTCCTGATGCCACACAGAACCATACCTCTATCAGCAAGTTTCCCAATAAATTATACTTTGTGCAGTCCCAGTGTGTCTGCTTTTCTCATCTCACAACGCCTCAGTGCTTGTCTTCATATAGGAGCCTGGGTTGGTCCAGAAGGCACTACTACCGGCTCTCTTCCTTTCTATGCACCCAAATCCTTAGCCATCTTCTTTTTTTTTAATTGCTTCTTCAGTATGGATATTTCCCAAAAATCCCTCCTGGTACTTCCTCTTCAACTGTACTCTCAGACTTTTCAAACTCCAATCCTAACCTTTGCTGTCCTAGTGATAACCTCAAATCTCTACTTTTATCCTCAATACTGTTAGGCACTTCCACCTAGTCATTCCCATCTCTAAGTGCCTCCAATGTACGTCTGAATTGGAGCTCATAGCTCTCCTCTGCTCCATCCTTGGTCTGAGCTCCCTTTTAAAAGAAATAGCTTATAGTCTATATATAAACAATGCAACCAACTATAAACTCTTTTTCCTACCAGTCTTGCTATATTCCATCCCTTTATTACAATACCAGACTTATTTCTGAAAGCACGCTCGTTTCACTTGTTCAAAAACGTTTAAAGCTTCCTGCTTCACAGGATTAGTGTTCAAGTTCCAGTGATTTGGACTAACATGCCCACTTAACTTTTGTTGTATTATAACTTTTCCCTGTCACCTCTGTTCCTTTCCAAAACCACCTTCAGAAACCATAAGAGTACAGCCACAGTAATGTTCCTATGCTTAAGGGGAACACAGGAAAGGGTTCAGGGAAATGCCACTGGGTCTTTGTACGTCATTGGAGAGGAGGGCCCAGAGGAGAGTCTGACATGCACATTAAAGGATTCTCCAGGGATTGGGGGGGAGGCACTGGGGGATGGGGAGGGAGAGGTGAGGAGAAGGGGAGCAGGGGAATGGGGGAAGGAGGAGGGAAAGAGGGAACCAGTGTACCTATTAAGTTTGTATGAGCGGAAATAAAAAAAAAGAAACCTTAAGGAGGTGGAGGAGTCCATGGTGGTTCGCGAGATTCGTCCGTGGTTCTACACATACACAGACACACACGCGCGCGCACGCACATACACACGCACATGCGCACAGTTGAATAAATAAAAAAAAAAATTAAAAAAAAAAAAAAGTATGTAAATTAATTTTTGTTTTATATACAAAAGAGTATATATATACCATTTACTGCAATGTTTATCAAAACTCAAGTAGAGTGCCAATCTGTAAAACAGGTGGGGAGTGGACAAATCATCTGACTAAAGGGCCAATTTTGCTCTTTCTTGGAAGCACCTGGCAACATCAGGAAACATAGCTGTTACAACTGACAGGATGCTCTCAGCACCTAGAGGGAAAAAGGTAGAGACACTGCTAGCCATTCTGCAAATACAGTACATCCCCTCAGTTCAAAATACCAATTGTACCACTGCTGACAAACCCAGAACAAATCAATTAGGGTCTAACAAGTATTTGTAGAAGGTTTGGGCACACATTTAGTCTTGTATTGGTGATGCAATTAAACACTAGTTAAGAGTAGCCAAAATGACAAAAAGACCTGTGTGTTCTACTTTATAGAGCTGGGTGTGATGGTGCATAATCTTTATTCAATATGTGGGAGGCAGAAGCAAGAGGATTCAAAGTTCAGTCATCCTGGACTATACAGTGACCTCCAGGCCAGCATGGGCTACATTAAGATCCTGCCTTAAACCAAAAAATGTTTGTATAAATAAAATGAAAAAAAAAAAAGAAGAAAAGAAAATTGAAAAGAAAAGCAATGCTTCTAAATGCAACAAAGGATGGCCTTTCAATTACAATCAACTCTCTCTTTGGCCTATTCTCAAGTTATTTTCCAGAAAACATAACTTCTGTCTGAAGTACCATTATTATTGATTATAGTTTGGACAGTAAAATTATATATACATTAAAATTCAGGGTTTTAGAGGCTAAGGATATAGCTATAGTTCAATTGGTAGAGTGCTTACCTAGCATGCACAAAGCACTGGACTGATCTCCAAACACCACGTAAACTCAGCATGGAAGGAGGATCAAGAATTTAAGGGCACTTTCAGCTGTACAGAAAGTTCTACGCAAATCTGGGCTATGTTTCAAAAGGAAAAAAGGCATGCATATATGTGTGTATATATATATATACACACACATAATACATATATACACACATACATATATATATGAGAGACCCTATGTAGTCTGTAAAATTGAAATATCACTTAGCTTGTTTCCAAAAAAGTTTGCAGATGAAAATCTACAAGAATGCATTTTTGTTTGACATCTTTTTTTTATTGAAGTCCAGAAACTGTGAAATTACACTTCAATGCATAGATTTTGTCTAGTAAGAGATAGGCAATTTTTGTCTACTATGAAAGTTAACGCTAAAAATTATGGCCTCACCTATCTGTGAGACCTGAACCTGCGGGTCTTCAATCTGCAGCTGTTACTCTCAAAACACCCCTATTCTGCTTTTACAGAACTTGTTCTCTTATGAATAAGTTAAAATTTAACTACTGGGAGTAACTGTGTGTACTAAAAAGCAGGTTATAAGATGTAATAGGCATGCTACTATCTATCAATATCTACTTTTTCCATCATTAATTACAGAAACCAGGTTTACTCAGGACAGCAAAACACCTAAGATAAAAATGAAAATCTGCTAACTTCTCTTCTTACTAGTAAGACATATGGTATGACATAATTCTAGTCAATGAGAGGCAAGAAAACATCTATCAGATTTGGGAAAGTGTTACCTTCTCTTCTATATATGTCTTTCTTATGATAAAGACCTGATAGCTGGAGCAGCACAGTCATTTTGTGGCCTCAAATGATCAGCCACTAACCATTACTACTAAGTTTTGCTTACATTCAGACTTTTCCCTTTGTAGTACTAGGGACTGACATTAGGACACTGCACATGTGCAGAGCCAAAACCCTTTTTAAAATTAAGCAGAAGTCAGGATCTCACTGAGTTACCCAAAACAATCTAGTTACCCTAGATTATTATTCAGCCCAAGTGATCTTGAACATCTTTAGACTTAAGTGGAAAAAAATACTAAGTTTCTATTTGTATAAGTATCTATTACTTTGGGAAATTCATTACCTAACAGTGACAAACCAATACCAATTAATCCATCTGTAGCAACAAAGTAACAACTTCGCTCTCTTAATTTTCAAAATACCCAGGCAATGTATACTAATTGCATTAGCTGAGAACTGGTAAAGATCTCATGAGACCTAGCTTCTTCAGAGTCACCTGAGGCAGGAGAATGGAAAACTCAAGACTGTTGGGGAAATTCAGCGAAAACCTGCCTCAAAAACAGAGTTGAGATTTAGCTCAATAGTAAAGAAGTCTCTTTAATATGTCACTCTTCTTTAAGCAAAAGAAATTTTATGTCACCATAAAAATTAATTACTATACATTTCCCTATAATTTTGGTTAAAATTTAAGGTTGCTAACTAAATAATTAGATCAATCTAGAAAAGGAACAAATTAAGGTAGTGGTCCTTGATGCAATCAAAGTTCCACAATAATGGTTAGGAACAGGTATAGAGAAATCACAGCAATGACTGATCACACCTGGACCAGCACCAGCAGTGTAAGTACCCTCTCTTTCAACATTCTGGTATAACCCCAAAATATGAACCATAAAAGACATTGAGTCAGCCACTATTTCTTAAGAAGATGATTTTCCCAACTATAGAGAGTTAAAAAAAAAATCATTCTAGGAAATGCAAACAGGTCACCACCCTCTTTTCCAGTAAAATCACAACAAACGCTCCATAATATAACCTAACATTATATCTCAGAATTATTTCCTCCACGAACAGATTTGTTCGTTCATCAACGAGTATCACAATCTTTCAGGCAAAAAGGAAATGAAACCATGCAGGGTCAGTCAACATCTGACCTCTGAAGCCAGAGAGGTAAGAAGCCACTTCAACTTGTATTTTTCTTAATCTTAATCTTCCCTCCTGTCCTCCACAAATAAATGAAAACTTAATAGTTTCTTGGTTTCTAGGGCAGTAGCTCAGCAGATAAGAATGCTTGCCTAGCATGCATAGGACCCAGAATTCAATTCCCCCCACCACATGGACATGAGGGGTGGCTCATACCTGCAATCCTGGCATTCTTGAAGTAGAGCCAGATCAGAAGCTCACGTTCAACCTTGAATACAATATACGGTAGCTTCAAGCCAAGCCTGACTACATAAGAACTATCCCAAACAAACAAAAACATCAGTTGTCTCGATTTCCTCTTATAAACAGTCTCCAGGTTGGTAAGTGAAGGGCAGCTGTGGAGCTGTAATTAGCAATGTGAGCAGCCTATAGGTTCACAGATACACCACAAAAGCTGTAGTCATGGACTAAGGATGCAGTTCATCGGCAAAATGCTTGCCTACTATGCATGAGGATGTTGGTCTAAGTTCAATCCCCAACACATCACAAAACAAATAAGCAGGGGTCACTCTAATTACCACTGACATCTCTGGTCTGTGATCAAGACTTGTTTCTCTTTCCCAGTTCCTTTTTCCAAAGTAAGAATCAGACCTTTTTTAGCTGAGTCAATCTCCAGTCAAAAACAGAAAGAACTTAATAAATATTGGTTAAGAGCGAATGAAGACAAATTCATGAAAGAATTTCCAAATAAACACATCTTCACTTTGAGACCACCTCTGGTCCTTAGAATCATTCTTAAAATTCCTTTACATTCAAGATTCTGATCTGATATTCCTGCAGATAAGGGGCTGCAAATAACTCAGGGGTTAAGACTCTGCCTCATAAACAGAAGAACCTGATTTCGGCTCCTAGATCCCATGTAAAAACATTGGGCAGAAATAGTTGGTAGTGTCCTGCACTTCTGGCTCTGGAAGGTGGAATCTGGGAAATCCCAGAGCAAAACAAAAAGGAGGCAGAAGCAATCTAGGATGACTTCTAAAGTCACCCTGGTTCCCCAACAGAGACACACATGCTCGCTCTCTCTCTCTCACACACACAAATAAATAAAAACTAAAAAATTATTTTAAAAAAGGAACCAAAAGAACTCTCTCCATTACTTCCCAGAAGTTTGGGGTTGCATTAACACCTCCCCTTCCTCCTTGTCCATTCTTTTCCCTTCTGCTTTCATCTAACTTTTCCACCTTCTTATCACTCACCCAAAAGAGAACCCTTCAAACAAACTTCCTGAGCCCCACTTTGTCTTGCTCATCTGTACTTAGTTTTTTACCTGCAATCTCATGCTGGACTCATTATTCTAAAAGGGAAAGAAACAAAACCTATTATTACAGGTCTTGACTTTCCCTGATCCCCGATTTAGTTCTGCAGTCCTTCAGTCTTTTTTTCTTTTTCCAATGCAAGTCCAGCATCTAACACATTCTCAAGCGCCTATCCTTCTCTGGAAAGAAGCTACATCCTACTTTATTGAGACAGTGTTGTGGGCCACTAGTACTTTCTGCTGCTCTCTTAAGTACAAAAGGAAGTGTATTAACTTATTAATCCTGCTTCTATTTTATACTTTGAGAAGCAGTTCGAAAACTGCATTTGGGTCATTTACTTGTTCTGTTTGGTTATGGCATAAGTAGTTTCTTAAAAAAAAAAAAAAAAAAAAAAGGTACTTTGAAACTGAAGTTCCCAGGAGGAAAAAAAAAAAAAAAAGCTACATCCAAGATGAAGATTCTACAAAGCTAGCTGATAAAACTTCTTGATTTTGGAGAGTTGGAATACTGTGATACATAACAAACCATATTATCTTGTGCTACCTTTAGTCTACTAGTAGCCACTCATTGTCCACCTATGTGTCTGAATTAATATCCTTTTACTTACCAGGTGAAACTTTTGAAATTATTTATTTAGCAAACCATTAATTTCCACCAACCTGAAGACTAGAAATGTCATTAGACAACAAGTTTGAAAATGCTTTCCTTCATAACATTTTGTTTTGTTTTTGAGAAAGTCTCCCTAGGCATCTCTGATTGGGCTACACTCAATATGCAGTTCAGGCTGACCCTGAACTTGCAGTGATCCATCCTCCTTTCCTCTCTTCTCAGGGTGTGTGCTGGGATCACAGGCATAAGCCACCATTCCCAAACAATTCACAGCTTTCTTTTGTTCATCTATTATGTAAAAGTTCAAGTAACAGCTTCCTGGGTAAAACACATTGCTCAGGGCCACCAGAATCCAGATTCCTGTTTGACTCAGAATAAATGATGTCCTAGTCCCTTTGAACTGAAAACTGTATTTCACATGGACAACTTCACAAAGAATATTAGCAGCCAGATGTTGCCATAGCATGTGGGAGGTTGAGGCAGGAGAATTGAGAGTTTGAGACTTGTATGGGCTATATAATCTCAAAAGACTGAAAAAGAAAAATAGCATCAATACAAAATTCTTATCGACACACTCCACTCCACAGCACCTACCAACAGAAGCACAACAACAATAAAAACAAGCAAAGAAACCTGATAGATTTCACATAAGGAAACTAATTCCATGTTCCCATATTTGTTCTCTCCTTCAGATCAGGACACCTCTACTCCCTCGATCCCCTACCATTCTTCTACTCCCTGCCTGCTCCTAGGGAGCCCAGCTCTGTAACACTGTGACTACGGGTTCTAATTTCTTCTCTACTACCTCATCCACTTTCCTTTCCACTCTAGTCTGGTGGAGAGGATCCACCCGGCTCTGTACCTTGACTTTCTTTGTGACTTCTTTCCCAGAAGCTCAACCCCCAAACTCCCAAGCTTCTACAATACCTTTATCTCTCGTCAATCTCTCCCCCATAGGTAAATTCCTTTTTTGGTTTTCCTATTCCTTCACCTCAACCTTTTAAGCCCTTGTAATAATATTCACATGAAAGTCACTAAACATGGGGCTGGAAAGATGGTCCAGGAGTTAAGCCTCTGCCTTGCAGGCGGAAGGTCCTGAGTTCGGATCCTAGACTCCACATATAGATGCCGGGCGACCTGTGTTTCTGGTCCTGGTAGGGCGGAGCCTGTGAATCCCAGGGCAGAGTAAACAAGGAGGAGGTGGAGGCGGAGGCGGTCCATGGTGGTTCCCTAATTTGCCCATGGTTCTACACACACACACATACATACACACATGCGTACACACACAATTGAATAAATAAAAAAATTAAAAATTAAAAAAGTCACTAAACACTCCCTACAATATCTGTATTTTACACCATTGTAAACCAGCAGAAAAGCCTCAAGTCCAGAGGTATAAACAGACTCTGACACTTTGTAGCAATGTACATTTGACCTCACCCAAATATTCAAAACCCTGCACATAAGCTCCAGTTCTTCAGTAGGCTCAAGCACTCTGGGATCTGTCCTACTTACAGTAATCCCTTCCATAAGCTCTCCTTAGGTGGGAATCTAATAAACTACATCCTTTCCAATGTCTGCGGTATGCACATGATCTTTCCTTTGCAGAAGCTCTCTGTCCTTGGAAAACTTTCATTCATCCTTTAAAACCCAAGTGGGCAGAGTAGCCTTCCTTTCTTTCATTACTGCTCCATGAATCATGATGTTCTGTCCATTTCTAGGTTTGTCTCCCATAACAGACTGTAGAATCCCTGAGGTTCAGAGACAAGGAGTTGACTTTTCTGGGCACGAGTTTTCTTGCACTGCTGATCACCAGCTGGGTAGTGTACATGCCCCAAATGCCAGAAAGGTTCTGACAGGAGGAGGTAGAAGTAGAGGTGGAGGGAGGAGAACCTACAGTTTGAAACCAGCTGGACTGCTTAGCAAGACCCTGTCTAAAATTTATAAAAAATATAAAAATTAACGATTTGGTGGTCCTACCAACCAACAGGAAAAAAACATACTTCCTGCTACCAGGGCTTAAATTATCCTAAATCCTTATTATCCACTGGGTTCCAAAGTCACCTAACTAACTCATCTTCCATACACTTTTCCAGTCTGCTAACTGGGAAGGAAAACAACCTGGCAGGAACCAGACCTTTTTCCGTAGTGCTATATCACTAAGCTCTCTTATGCTGGGCAGCTCATTTAAAACTTTTCTTGTACTGAAGATGTAACTCAATGGCAGAGCCTAGCATGTTCAAAAACCTGGGTTTGTGAGACAGGGGTCTCTCTGTGTAGCCTAAGTTGGCCTCACACCACATCCAGGGTGCTAGGACTACAAGGTGTGCTCCATCACCTGCTTGAACTATTCTTACTTTGTCTCCCCTAAATCCATCTCTTATTTTATCCAGCAATGGTTTCCTCCAAAAACCGTAAAATGAACTAAAGGAATAAAAAAGAGGAAAAGAAAACCCTTGAGTGTTATAGTCATCTTTAACTATGAGTCTCAAGGAAGTGGGGGAAAAAGATTTCTTTTAAGTGGGAGTGTTGGATTATGAGTAATGCATATTGAAAAGGTGACATGTATTACCAAAATACAGTAAGACACACCTTTCCCATTAACTAGAGCTAAACTGTGGCAGAGACTGACAAAAGAACTGGAGTGGAAAGGCTTGGCAGGATGGGCACAACTTTTCTATAGATCAAAGGAAGTGTTTTCCACTTCTAGGGTGTGTCCATAAAGCAGAACCAGGAATAGGCCACCATTCATTGAATGCAAAAACAAGCCTGTAGTGGACATCTAAATTAAGAACTGCCGGGCTGGAGAGGTGGCTCAGGGGTTAAGCTTCTGCCTTGCAGGCAGAAGGTCCTGAGTTCAGATCCCAGATCCCACGTATAGACGCCAGGCGGAAGCGGGGGTGGCCTGCGTTTCTGGTCCTGGTAGGGCGGAGCCTGTGAATTCCGGGGTGGAGGAAGTGGAGGCGTCCATGGTGGTTCCCGAATTTGTCCGTGGTTCTACACACACAGACACATGCACGCGCACACATACATACGCACACACGCACAATTGAATAAATAAAAAAAATTTTTTTAAAATTAAGAACTGCTAAAACAGATATCAAAAAAACGAAATGGAGTTTTAGATTCGTATGTATTCTGCTCCTGGACATGGTGGTGTGTACAATTGTAGAATTAGCACTCACAAGGCAGGAAAGTAGGAGGGAGAATTGCTGCAACTTGGAAGGCCTGTCAGGGATACACAGCCACATTTTGTTCTAGAAAAAAAAAAACCAAAACAAAAAAAAACAAAACAACAAAAGCGCCAAGTGTGTAATCTAAGTCACAAAAGGGTTCAGAATGACAGGATTTTCTGAGAGAGGACCGGACTCTATATATGAAGTGAACCTGCAAGCAGGAAATAACATAGTGAAGACAATGAAACCTGAAGGGACACCACCAAGGATGATGGTCTCAAAGCAATCTTAAAGCAAAAACCAGAGCAAGGAAGAGAATGAGGGCATGATGGAGATTTCAGAAGTAACAAGACTCAGGCATGTCAACCTTTCAGACCCAGGTAGTCAAAGAAACTGGGTAGCTGAGGAAAAGAGTCAACAGGAAGAAGTTAGAGCAATCATTCATTATCCAAAACCAGAAAACCCTCTTAAGAAATTAAACCCAGGAAAGCCAACTTGGTTCATTATCTCCAGTGATGTAAGTTCAAGTTTTGGAAAAGAATCACACAACTAAGCATCTTAAAATATGTAATATTATGAGAGAAGCATCCAAGCTTGTTAAATCAGAGTCTGAACTTAGGAGTACAGTGAAATTCATGAAATCAGATATTAAAAAGATACCCCAGAGCTGCTGTTTGATAAGCACCAAAAAGAGGAATTAGCAAACGCTTTACCGAGAAGTACCGACGACCTCTCCCAAACATTCTCCTTTGACATGCAGATGACTTCAAACAAAAAGGATCAGCCAACAGCGGAAGGGTTTTTTCAAGAAGTTCCCAAATCTCACTTAAGGTAGATCCCGAGAATATGGCCAGAGGGGATCTCCACCAAAAGCCTCAGGTTCTTACTCCTCCAGTAGCTTAAGAAGCTGTAAAACTTCAACCACCTGACCTTTCTCCAGGCATGCTTTGTGTGACTGTCTTGCACAAAACCCTAATTAAAATGCTCTTTCTTGGTCAACCTGTCGACTCTCGGTGGGCTCGATTACTGCTGTAGACACAGAAACCTTCATATACACATTCTGCTACTGTATTAAGTCTGAAGCAATGATAAGGCACCAGGTGAGGAGGCTCCGCTTCAGTTTCAGTTTCCCCAGCTGTACATTTAAGAGGAGGCCGCCCAAAGCTTCCTCGTCGATTTTTAAGCACTGCGTTATTCCCTGTCTGGTACATAGGTGAATATTGGATGTGCTATAAAGCATACACAAACGGTAGTTGTGACTACCAATACAGGGAGAAGACGATTTTGAACGTTATCAGCATAATATCCAGCCTCAGTAGAGTGTGACCATTTTCACTATAGTGCTACTTTTGATTCTCAAGAATGTCTAACACCTCAAAAGATTTCCGAACTGCCGTGGGGGCGGCCACAAGCCACAAACAAGGAGCTGACGGTGCAACACAAATCCCGGGAACTAGAAGATCCGACTCGCGGCGACATTCACGGCTCCCGTGCTCCGGCAAGACCGCTCGGCACTAGGCGCACATCCCCCCCACGACCGCCCTACGAGGGAGGTGGTAGCGCCAGCGCCGCTTTGCAAACGGGGAAACTGAGGCTCCCAGGACGGAACGGCAGCCCCAGGCCCACCGCGGCCCGAGACGCGGCGGCCTCACTCACCTTGGCGCTGTGCACCGCCTCCTGCGCCCCGCGGAGCTGCAGCCAGATGCGCGCGGGCAGCGGCTCGTCGGATCCGAGCGCGCCGAGCACCGCCAGGCTCACGCCGAACAGATCCTCGATGCGGCCGCGGTTCCGCTCCAGCAGCACCGCCTTTTCGGCGGGCGCCGTGAACTCGTCCAGCACAGCCCGGGCCGCCATGGCGGGCGCGGTCTCCCCGGGGGTCGGCGGCGGCGACGCCCCCTCTGCGTGCCGCCGCTGTACCCGACCGGGGGCCACGACTTCAGCCGTCCCGGCCGCCTCGCCCGCTCCGCCGCAGACCCCGCTACACCATCGCGCCGCGGCCGCCGCAACTTAGCACCTGCGTCCGGAGAGACTGCCTGTCGACTATCTGCCGCCGCTGCTGCCGGGGCCAGGCCTCACCACTACGCATGCGCCTGGCGCACTGCCGTCATCGAGGCTCGCCGCCCCTTCCGGAAGGCAGGATGTGTACATGAAAGCGACGGAAATTACGTCACGCGCAGTCGCCATGTTGGTTGAGGGCAAGCGTGTGCTGGAGAGGCCATCTTTGGTGAGGTACCAATTCTTCCTGGTGCTCTAGTAGATGAGGGTTTCTGGTTTTAAGTTGATAGGCAGATGTAACTTTTTTATTTTCCAATTTTTTTCCCTCTTTACTGCCCTCCATTCCTTTTATTCCTCAGAAAAAGACAATAACAGGAAAAGAAAAAATAAAAATACTTAATGGGGAAACTGAAAAGATAAATTGGTGGCATTGGGGGCTGATATCAGTAACAAACACAGCAGTAAGGGGAAAGGAGACTGAGGCAAGAAGATATTTGCCAACTGGAGGCAAGCGTAAATTACATAGTATGTTCAAGTTCAGCCTGTCCTAGAGAATGAGAGACCACGTTATAAAAACCAAACCAATCTAAACAAAAAAGCAATGTATGGTGTGGCAGGCCTGCAATCCCAGCGATTCTTGGTAGTTTGGGACACGAGGATGGACATTTCAAGGACAGCTTGGACTATGTAGTTAAACCCTGTCAAGATTAAAAAAAAAAAAAAAAAAGAGGAAAAAAGAATGGGAGAAGGAAAAAGAGAAGGAAAAGTAGAAAAAGAAAATTTTAACAGTAATTTGTGGGAGAGGTACAAGGAATAGGGATTGGTGAATTCTCTTATGACCTGTTAGATAGTGGCTTTATAGCTGTCATTTCACAGAAACTTGGCTTTCTGTGGCTTTGGCAGTTCCCTTAACCAACTCGTATCCTTCTCCTGCCACTGTGGAGGTCACTGATTGCCTGACCTGGCACTTATCAGTGTCATTCTATGCAGAACTTCCTGCCACTCTACAGAAGCTATGAAGAAGATAGTCACTCCTTTTGTTTCCTGGGCTGAAGAGAACTCCCACACTCTCTGCTGCTTATGATGACAGCAATTACCTCTTCATACTTTAAGCTTTGCACATTAAGGCCAAACCAGGGCCCTCATAGCTCTCTGTTCCAATATTGACTCTCATCATCATGGTTTTCTCTCTTCTTTTTTTCTAACATGATCTTAGTGGGGGACTGATGTGAAGAACCCCAAATCCCTTTCCAGATCTGTTTTCCTTGTCTGTAAAATAAAAAATGTCGTGGAATCCAAGGAATTTTCCTAAACAGTAAGTCCTCTGAGTCCTTGAAAACAAATTATGATGGTTTAATAAATGGTTAGGAACCATGGGAAAATTACTTTAGCCTCTTGGTGTTGTAATTCTTTACCTATAAAATATAGATAGTGTTTTCTATTGCAAAAATATAATCCTAGACATGTACTCAGAAATGCTAGCATTAAAAAAAATGCTAGCATTATTATTATTGATATAGGGACTTTTTAAAGCCCTAATTTCCATGTATTTTTTTTAGAGTCACACTGAACTGTGGGCCTGGGAACCTGCGCTATCTGTGTTTCCCCTTCCCCCAACACACACAGAGAAGGAGAAAGAAATAGATTGAAACATATTTCAGTTGAAAATGCCAAGGGGGAATGTCATTGTAAGACGGATTACCCCAGATAAAACCTATCAGGAGTCCCTGCTGCTGGGGTTTTCCATGTTTCAGAGACTTAAGCAGGTGTTCTCCTGGAACCTTACCAAAAGATGACTCAGTATAGGGAAGAGACCCACTAGGCTCATGGACCAACAGCTTCCTCTTCCCTCTGGGCTTTCCCCCTGGTATCCACACAATCTGCAGCTTTGCTACATTGGGTCAGTGTCCTGGGATTGGCTGAGGTACATGAGGTAGTAAATGTGGCCTTGATAATACATGACATCCACAACCACACTGCATCAGTAAGGCATGATATGAATTTAGTTTGTCATTTCCTGCCTTCTTGCACTCAGAGGAGTTGCAATTGTTCAGGAATTGTACAGGGCTTTCCTCAGAGCTGGTTCCTGTTTGTTTCAAGTGACTTCCCTGCCAGTGATTCTTTAATTGCATATTTGTAAGGGGTGGAGAAGAAGACTACATTAAAAAGCACACAATGGCCCCTTCCTTTCTGTGCTCTAAACAACTGAAGTAGTTCCAAGCCAGGACATGGTGTTAAATATCTGCAATCCCAGCTGAGGCAAGAAAATCAGAAGTTCAAGGCCAGGCTGAACTAACATTGAATTGTATTCAGAAGTCACTGAGTTGGTACATCACCAAATATATGAATTTAGGGTTTCCTTTTCTCCTGTTTAGAAGTCTTGCAATTTATACTTGGTCAGCATTCCCCTCTGAGGATCTCTTAGGATTTTCTAAGTATAGAGAACAAGAAGAGGGAGAGACAGAGAAAGTGAGAAACCTCTTTCAAGAGACTTCCTTGTCTCAAGTAGTTTCTGAACCACAACTTCCTCAGTTGGCCAACATTGCCTGACTCATTGGCCTTACCAGTCCAGAACAACAGATGCTCAAGATAATGACTTTTTGGAGTCTATGTTCCATAATCTCTCCTGTGTTTTTCTGTAGTCTCCATAACTATCACCTGTGGTGATATTGAGAAATTCAATTGGTTCTCTTCTCTATTGTCAGGAAAGGCAAGTGGTACCCTCCTTACTCCCGGGTCAGATAGTGGGTGGAGGAATTTGTCTGTCTTGTTTCCCTTTACCTGCCACTCACTCTTCCCCAGAGCAGAAGAAGGATACGCTGGATAGTGACTTCTGAAAAGTTCAGTGCTGTGTTGGACACCACAGCCCAGGAGAGTCCACTGATGGCTGCTCCTGTGTCAGCAATTAGGTGAAGCATAGTGGTAGTGGTGGCGGCACACGTAGCTAGAAATCCAAGGGTAAGGGTTCTACTGTTGAACTACAATCTCTGCCACTTGTTTGTTTGCTTCTATTTCTCAGTTCCTAACTCAGAAGGGGCTGAATGAGTGTTCACTGGCCTCCTAAACCTCCAACGGTATATATTTTAGAGATGAGGCATTAGAAGATGTTCTAGGATGTTCCACAAGTGGTAAACGCATCATTAGGAATATGAATTTTCATCTAGGCCACCTGGCTCTGCCTCATTTTCCTGGGTGCTGTTCTTAAACAACAACCAGCCTTTTGTATGCAACCATATCCTTTTATTCCCTTGTACAAAAACTAAGCAAGAGGAGATAATGTGTTCTTATGGCCAAATTTAAAATTCTTGGGCCCTACTTGCTTTGGGATGTTTCTGAAATAGGACTACACATAAAATGTTGCTCAGTTGTCAACCAATCTAAAAACAAAAAAAGGACTTAAGAATTTCCTTGTCAGTGGGTCTTTCCGGGTTCTGTGTTTATAGTGTAATTATGAGCAGGGCTTTGGAGAATGAAGTAGGAATATGATCATGCTTCAACTGTATACTGGTTTTAGTTACTTGGTGTTGATGCTTATGTTAGAAAGTTAGTGTGTGGAGTTGCAAAGAATAAAACTACTCAGTCAAAGAATCCCCAGCAAAGCCAATTCCCCCCCACTCCCAACAAAAAGGTGCCTGTGGCCACTCACAATGGGGGCGAGTCAAGCACACCCACCAAAGTGCCTTGAAGCCCTTTTTATACTTGACACAAGAAGGGGGACCCTGGACTATCCCTCCATTCCCTGAGGCTCAGTCTTACCATCTAAATTGTGGTTGTCTAATTTTAAAAATTTGCGTGACTTGGGAAGGGACGGAAGGAGGGAGGTGCAAGAAGGCTTTCTGTGTAATGCCTCTTGCTGCATGGAACAAAGGAAGTAATTATTCCTCCTAAAGTCCTTGAATTCCTGCTAGACCTAGGGAGGATATGTAAACAAATGCTTTTCTTTTATCTGTAGAGGTTAGCTCCTTTTAGTACCAGGGTCCTGATGCAATATCTCCAATTTATTGTCCTCCCTTAAAAAAAAAGAAAAAAGAAAACTATGATAGTTAAGCCTGGGTGTCAACTTAACACACCCTGCATTAACTAAGATGGGCTAAGAACACATCTGCAAGGATCAACTGAGATCACCTGATAAGATTATACCCACTCCAGATCCTATCAGAACTTCCAAAGATCTCATAGGATCCTCCCAGTACTACATCATATAAAAAGAGAAGAGATGCATATTGCAGCTGTGCTAGGAATTGCTCTTCCTTCCAGTTGCCTGGTTTCCTCGACCTTCTAGCCTTCCAACTCTCCAAGTCTTTGGCTAGACTAAAGACTAGGAATTCTCCAGCCTTCAGCCATCACCCACTTGACTACCGAACTGAGCAGCTACTGGCAGCCATCATTAGACTACCTCAGCTACTGGCAGCCATCGTTAGACTACCTCGGCCACTGGCAGCCATTGTTGGACTACCTTGGCTACTAGCAGCCATCGTTGTACTACCTCGGCCATATCTGTAAGCCAACTCAATACATTTCCTATATATATATATATATATATATATATATATATATATCTCCATTGTGTCGATTCTGCATCTCTAGAGAACCTGACTAAAACCATGTTTTACTTTGGAATGCTCTCAGGTAACAAAAAGGTGAAGAGCTTCCCTAGACAGGAAGGAACATGAAAACATGCAGTAGCCACTGGTTAGTGGAGTACAATGAATTTTGTATAAAATAGGAATGAGAAAACACTGACATTTCTGAGTGTTTCTAACACTCAGAAAAACATAGCCCTTGTCATGGTTTGAATGTGAGTTTTTCCTCACAAGCTCATATATTTGCATCCATAGTTGATGCTCATGATGGTAATGAGAAGGTCATGATGCTTTTGGGAGGCAGAGCCTTGCTAGGAAAAGGGATGTCACAGGAGGCAGATCTTGGGACTGGAGAGCCCTGCCTTGCTTTTACTAGTCATATGCTCTAATAGTCTGTAGCCCATTCGCTCAGCCTCCATAATGGTGTCTTCAGTGACCTGAGCTGCCTTCAGCCATGCCTTTTCCTCCATGTGGACTGTATCTCCTCCCCTCTACAACTGTAAGCCAAACAATTCTCCCTTTCTCCCCTTAAGTTGCTTTGAGTTGTCTCACAGCAGTGAAAGACTAACCGTGACACTCTTCCAATATGGCTGGATTCTTTTTTCTCCCACATTTTTTTTTCCCAATCATACAAGCTCAATAGGTCCTTTTCCTCCCTCCTCCCCTCCCCACTCCTCCCTTGCCCTCTCCCCCCCTTTTCCCCTTTCCTTTCACCCTCTTCCTCCTTCTCCTTCTCCCCTGTGATCCAGCTGGACTTTGGGGATTCCTTGACATGTCAGCCAATATGGCTGGATTCTTTAAATCAAGATTTCCCTGACCTTTCCCCCCTTTCTCTTACCTCTCCTTCTTCCATGAATCAAGGGAAAGGACTTTCTTTAAGTTGCGTTGTCTGCCTAAAGGTAAATGCCCACAAAAGAACTCAGTTGTCATATGTCCCGCCACAGGAAAAGTCATTAGACAGAGAAGGTTAGCTCTCAGGAAAGGCAATGTGCCCCAGTAACTTTATACATACTTCCAATGGGCTGCTCTGAGACAGATTTTATTGCTCAATAAACTGTGTACGGCAAGACAGTCGGGCCAGGGAACATACCTCAACTGGGGTACAACACAGAGGTAGAACTGCTTGCCTGGCTCGGACCACTTCTGCTCTTAGTACCTGAAGAAATTGATCCCAGGACCTGATCCCTTTCTGATTGGCATCTGAAATGGCTCAGTAGACACTTTTATTTCAAAGTAGACTGAGTCTCAAGAGTTGTGATTAAAGAGGATGTAACTCGGTAGTCAAGTACTTACCTAGTATGTGTCATGCCTTGGGCACAATCCCCAGTATCACCAAAACTGGAATTAAAACAGGCGAGGCCTAACATTCTGATGAGCCAAGCTTTCCCTTCGTCAGCCTCTTGTAGCTAGGTGGTCCTCTTGTTACTGGAGCTGTTAGAATCAGCGCTCAGCCACCCATTCTCAATAAGCCAATTAAAGAAACAAGTAGTCATGAAATACAGAGAAGGAAAATTTACTCAGTATATTTCATTTACTCATCTTCAGGGTCCTGACATGAGGTTTAGAGTTGAAACAGAAGAGGCTTGTACAGCTAAGCAGTCCTGTTTGAAAGGTGTTCCTGTCACTTCTATTTTGTCTTGCAAGGTGGCCAGATTGTATGGAATCTTTTTCTTGGAGATGAGCTTCCCCGCCACTTGATACCAGCCCTTTGCCTTTTCTTTCTCCCGGAATAAGATTCCCAGAGAAATTAAAATTTCTCAGGATCTATTATTACAATAATCTAATAACTGAAGGAAGGGTGGGTGGGTATAAGTCTCTCTTAAGAATATTTTCAAGGCTGGGGCTGGAGAGGTGGCTCAGAGGTTAAGCCTCCGCCTTGCAGGCGGAAGGTCCTGAGTTCGAATCCTAGACCCCACGAATAGACCCCAGGCAGAAATGGGGGCGGCCTGCGTTTCTGGCCCTGGTAGGGTGGAGCCTGTGAATCCCGGGGCAGAAGGAGGTGGAGGCGTCCGTGGTGGTTCCCGAATTCACCTGTGGTGCTACACGCACACACATATACACACACACGCACACACATATACACACACACGCACAATTGAATAAATAATAAAAAAAAAAAAGAATATTTTCAAGGCTGGAGAGATGGCTCAGGGCTTAATACTCAGCCTCACAAACAGAAAGTCCTGAGTTTGGATTCCAGGTTCCATGTATAAAATGCCAGGTGGAAACTTCTGTTCATGATGGGTGGAGTCTGGGAAAACACTGAGTAAAGCAAAAAGGAGATAGAAGCAATCCAAAGTCCACCTTAGTCCTCCATAGGGACATATACGCACATGCACACACACATGCACATGCATGAGCTCATGCTTAAAAAAAAAAATTTCAGTGCTCCAGGATGGTCACAATCTCATTGCATCACTAGTGCCAGTTTTCACTGTGCTATCACTGATTTATCTCCATCCAGACAGCATTTGAAGCATTACAAGGATGAAAAGCAGGTCTCCAGGGCTAGTGTGGACCAAGGCAGGGGAGAACCCACACAAGACATGAAATGAGATCTTTCAGAATGTGATGGATCAGTCGTAGACTTTTTGTTTTATCTTAAGTGCAATGGAGATTTACTATGTGTTTTTTTTTTCAGTTGTTTCTGAGGCAGACTCAAGCTTACTATGTAGTGGGGATGGCCATGAACTTCTGTCCTCCTTCTTCCACCGACTCAGTCCTGAAATAGGTTTGCAGCAGTTTTACCATGCCTGGTCTTTCTTTAAAGGCTTCTAAACAACAATGCATTATCTAATCTGCAACATACACCATTCTTTCTTCCCTGGGATGAAATTATGGAAGCGGTCACAGAAGGCTGGATGCGGATTCCTCAGATTCTCATCATCTCTCACAGAGTATTTTGGTAGTAAAATCCCCGTATCAAAATAAAAAAGGGCTTGTTTTTTCTTAGATCAAGAAAAATCTTTACAGTTGCTACTTTGGTTTTTCTTTCTTTCTTTCTTCCTTTCTTTCTTTCTTCCTTTCTTTCTTTCTTCCTTTCTTTCTTTTCCTTCCTTCCTCCTTCTTCCTTCCTTCCTTCCTTTCTTTCTTTCTTTCTTTCTTTCTTCTTCTTTCTTCTTTCTTATTCTTTCTTTCTTTCTTTCTTTCTTTCTTCTCTTCTTTCTCTCTCTCTTCTTTCTCCTTCCTTCTTCCTTCTTTCTTTTTTTCTTTCTCCCTTTCTTTTCATTCTCTTTCTCCTTCCTTTTTTCCCTGTTTCCTTTCTTTTTCTTGTGGTATTAGGGATTGAATCTAAAATCTTGCACATGCTACACAGGGACTCTACCACTGAACTACCTTCTGTACCTTGATTGCATTTTTATCAGCCTTGCTACTGAAGCTCCTAACATTGATTCAGACTACTACAATTACTGTGTGATTGAGAGAAGCTATTTATAGAAACTTAGGCAACCTAAGCAGGAACACAGTTCTGTGCCAAGTGCATTACAGATAGTGCCAGCTCCCAGATGCCTCTAATTCACAATTTACCAACATTCCCTCAGTAATTTCTCAACTGTGGCACTATTGACACCTTATGCTTTGTTGTGTGGGGACCATTCTGTGAATTACAGAATGTCTAACAGCATCTCGACTTCTTCCTTACAAGATGCTAACAGCAATCATCTCCTTAGTGTAAAACCAAAACTGTCCTCAGACATTGTCTACAGCCAAAATCAAAATTCCCTCAGTTGAGATTGTGTTCTGTAGAGTAAGTTCTGAGAAAGAGAGCATTTGGGGACTAAGCTAGTGTGAACTTAGTATCTTACTTAGTATTTTTTTCCTTCTAGCAGGCTCTCCATGGGGCAGGGACACCACACACACACACACACACACACACACACACACACACACACACACACACGATGCACTGACTCTAATAACATCTCTCTGAGCTCTCTCCGTCATGCCATTCTGTCTCTATTTAGTATGAATTCTATCAGGAGGTTCCTAGTCACTTATGTGCCCATCAAACAACAGATGTGGCAAGCTGATCATCCCCATCACTGCTTCTTTCTAGCTTCCCCATGGAATGGTCTTCTGGGCCTACCTAACTTTGAAGTTCAGTATAAATCTTACCTCTTATGAGATCACATCACTCTCCTTGACTTTCTATGGCTGGTTAGTACATTTGAATGGTTGACCGATTCAATAAGTATTACTGGGTTCTTACTATCATATTTTAGAGTGGGAGAGAAGAAATGTGAGAGAGACACAGATCATCCTTTCAGGCAAAAGGCCTTTAATAACACTAGCTACAGCGAGGTTCTGAAAGCAGAGAATTTCTTGTGAGTAAACAAAGGAATCTCTATTTTTTATTCTTTGCAATTTTACACATATACATAATAATTAAATTTAGTCATCTTCAGCCCGCATTTCTCTGTCTCCGTCTCTCACTGCCCACTTTTTTCCACCGAATCCTTTCTTCCTCTCAGTGAATCCTCTTTTGTATATACTTCTTTTTTGGACCCACAAAGTCTAATTAAGATCATTTACTGAAATGTTTCTTCAGTGGCTACACCACTGAAGAAATTAACACCCTCTCCATCAAACTCCATCAACCATTAACAGCCATTGTCCCTTAGGGAAGGATTGGGCCTCATGAAACCCTTCTCCATCCATAACGAAATGTCCAAGGGTACAGTCTTGTGTAAGTAACCACTGCCGTTCTGAGTTTATGGCTGCATCTGCCAGAGCATGTCCAGAAGACATTGCTTCCTCCTCCTCACCTTACTCTCATCTCTTCCATTCTTTCTGTCCTCTTCTGTGTTGTTCTTTGAACTTTGAAGGGCGGCTGTCTCTACTCTTAAAAGCTTCCAAAAGAAAGGAAGGTCCCATACTATGAGGAAGCAGTATGTGGCCTCTGCTACTGAACATATGTGACTTAGACTACAGAGTCTAAGTAATGCTGCAGATGGGAGGGAGCTGGCTGATGTGTGACTGTAGTTAAGCTGCACTGGCCCTTGGGCCAAAGGAAGTAGAGGAATGATTTTACAGAAAAGGACGGGCTATGGGCTTGACCCACATCAGCATTAGCCTGTCTTTTTCCTGATGAATTGAGGCATCATTGGGTTAACACACATCTCCCACACTCTCCCTTACCCTCTGGTCTCATGGTAGATAGTCAACAGGTCAGAGGTTGGTATCAGTATTTACACATCAGAGGATATTGTCTCACATGAATCCATGTAGAAAATTGCAAGATGGTCTAGACAAACTGACTCAGCAGAAAGGAGCCTATGGATATAAGATTCAAAATGGTTATTAAGGGGTAACAACAGATATGAACCAGGAGGTTCCAAATGAGACCGGAGACCATTTGTTTTGTGACTCTGATGTCCATGTTGGAGTTTTGAAGCATGGCTAGCTAACTTTTTCACTACATCTATAACTAGGCTGGACTATTACATAAAAACAGAATTCCTCCTCCAAGGAGAAACAAAGTCCTCTTTTTACTGTCTCTGTTGTTATGACTCGATGCTGTGTTCTTATCAGGCTTTCAGAGATTTCACAAAGACTTCCTTGTGTGTTTTTTAATTAATAATTAACTTGTGTGTGTGTGTGTGTGTGTGTGTGTGTGTGTATGTGTCCAGATTAAAATATGAAGAAGTATTAGAGAAGGAGAAGATGTTTTTATAAGTTTGTGTGAATTCTCCATTTACTGGCAGTTATGGGAAAAGGTTACTAAGCTCTGGGTTCTTGACAATATGAAGTCTCATTGAGATCTGAGCTAGTAGAAAGGAAGGTAAAAGAACTTCCCATTTGTGGTGTGTGAGATTAAAGAGTAAACTCAAGGGAGGAGGCAATCCAAGGCAGATCTGTGAGTAATGGTGAGATAGCACAGGGAGGGATCTAATTGTCCTACTGGGATGCCTCTGGGAAAGGCTGTCTTGTAAAGCAAAAGGGGGCTCAGACCACCAAGAAATGTTGCAGTAAAGGTGATGGGAATTCTGCTGATCATCAGTTTAGAACGTTTAGAGATACTTTGAATCATCTAACTTGGAGCCTCTGTCTGTTGAAATAGTGTGTGGCCAGTCAGTAAAAGCAGGTCTATTCTGTTTTGAGGTTCACAGAGATACCTGTGAATTTACCCAAGCTGTCAAAGGGTGGAGTTAGTAGTATATAAGATGAGAAAAAGGACAGCATAGGAAGAAGTCACTGGCCAGAGCGATGCTGGAGTTATTAAGCAAGTAATAGGAAAGATTGAGAGTGTACTCTAGATGATCTACCAGCAGTAGCCAGGTCAAGTCCAGAAATATTAGTTCACAGCACTTGTCCCCATCCTCCATCTCTTACATTCTTTCTGCCCTCTTTTTCAGTGCTCTTTGAGCCTTGGAGAAAGGATGTGAAATAAAAAGAGGGTATAAAGCAGTGGAAAGCACATGTTATCAAATAGAATGCATTAGAATTAAAATAAAAAAGGAATCTATTAGAAATGAGATGAAATCTATGGGATACCGCTTCAGCTACTAATCATTTATGAAGTCTATGATCAGGAATTTGAATGCCTGAGATTTTTTTTTTTTTTTTTTTGCAAGATAGAGATTCAGAGCTGACTTGTAAGAAGACTTCCCTTTGGCAATACAGGAACATCAGACACACTGGGAAGTATAGGAAAGAAAGTGATTCACCTGGTTGCCTTTGTAAATATTTATTTATCTATCTATTTTTTTTTTCATTTTGGGTGCATGTGTGTGCCAAAGGGGTCATCTCTCAAGCTTCCTGATTGCCTTTCTGAATAAGAGTTTGAGGTCCCTGAAGAGGTCAAGGGAATAGGCAGAGTTAGCCATGGGACTAACTCATGGGTCTGTTTCAAGAGTCTGTTCTTGAAACTGGAAGGATGGCTCAGGGGTTAAAGCTTTGCCTCACAAACAAAAGGAACTGAGTTCGGATTCCAGATCCCACATAAAAATGCCAGGTGGAAATAGTGGTGGCCTGCACTTCCCATCCCAGAAGGTGGAGCCTAGGAAACCCTAGAGCAAAGCAAAAAGGAGGTAGAATAGTAAGGGTGATTCTCTCTTTCTCTCTCTCTCTCTCTCTCTCACACATACACACACACACACACACACACACACACACACACACATACACACAAGAATCTGGAGTCTGTCTTCCAGGACCAAGAGTTGAGCTTACACCTGACTTGCTATCCAGGAGCCAATTTTAACCCAGAAAAATGAACCTAAGAGCTGAAAATTGACAGCTTAGTGGTCCAGACCATGAAGGTTGGAGTCGTTTATAAATTTGGATTTTTAAGTAAACTCTGCCTCCCGGATGAATGGGGATACATAGAAACCTTTTAGCAGTTGTATTGTATGAACTTCTAGGCATGGGAGGGGATCCAAAGTCTAAATACCATGTACTGTGGAAGGGAAAGGGAAAATTTTCTAACACAAGGGTCTCTTATACATTGATTTGAAAGGATTTAGACAGTGTGGAGCCTGGAGTATTGAACAGATTCTCAAGAGAGCAATCAACAATTGAGATTGATCCAATTATTTTTGTTTGTGTCATTAATTTGGTAAGATTTAAAAAAATTTATTATTTATTATTTATTCAATTGTGGGTATATGCGTGTGTGCGTGTGTATGTATGTGTATGTAGAACCACGGACGAATTCAGGAACCACCATGGACTGCCTCCCTCTCCTCCTTGTTTACTCTGTCCAGGGATTCACAGGATCCGCCCTACCAGGACCAGAAACACAGGCCGCCCCACTTCCGCCTGGCGTCTATACGTGGGGTCTAGGATCCAAACTCAGGACTTTCCGCCTGCAAGGCAGAGGCTTAACCCCTGAGCCACCTTTCCAGCCCCTAATTTGGTAAGATTTTTAAAAAATTATTTATTTATTTGTTTCAGAGAGAGAGAGAGAGAGAGAGAGAGAGAGAGAATGTGAGAATGTCAAATACACATGTGCTACTATGGTCGTATGGAGGACAAATGACAATGTTTGAGTTGGTTCTCTCCTTCTGCCCTGTGAGCTCTGGGGTTCTGCGGACTGAATTCAGGTTGCTAATTTACACATCTTTACCCCCTGAATCTCTCATTTTGGTCTAAGATGGTTTTGTTTTTTCAATTTTTTTGGTGTGTGCATGTGTGTGTGTGTGTCTGTGTGTGTGTGTGTGTGTGTGTGTGTGTGTGTGTGTGTGTGTGTGTCTGTCTGTCTGTCTGTCTGTCTGTCAGTGCTTGTGTTTGTGTTTATGTATCAGAGGGCACTGTGTGTGCCTGTGGAGGCCCAAGAGTGACTTCAGGAATCATCCTGGATTGCCTTTATCTCCTTTTTCTTTGCACTGGGATTTCACAGGCTCCACCTTCCACAACCAGAAGTACAGGTATCATGATTTGAAATGTGTCCCCCATAGTCTCATGTGTTTGGGAAGGTCATGGCACCTTTGAGAGGTAGAGTCTTGCTGGAGGAAAGCAGTCACAGGGGGTGGGCCTTGAGGTGGATGAGTCCCACCCTACCTCTTGGAGAAGTCTGCCTTTGCATCAAGCAGTCTAACAGCTCTCAGCCTCTAAGATGTTTGCAGTGACCTAGGCTTCCTCTAGCTTCTGCCTCCTACCATGCCACTTCTGCCATGAGAAGACTCTATCTCCCATCTGGAACCCTATGAGTGCTCTCTCACAGCAACAGAAAAGAATACAACAGGTCATAGCCATTTCTGCCTAGCATTTTTTTATGTGGGATCTAGGATCTAAACTCAGGTCCTTCTGCTTGTGAGGCAGAGTCTTAACCCCTGAGTGATCTCTCCAGCTCCCCAAGATAGTTTTTATAAAACCATTCCTCCTTTTCACATTACCTAATGACTGGAGTCTGTAGAAAATGTGGTACTTGTAGTAAATGGATGTGCATGGAAAAGTCTTTATCTGTCTCAAGAAGGTATGTATTAAAACTGGTAAATATTTGGCCTTTTTGATGGGTGACTATAGGTAAAGTTGGTCTGTCAGTCTTGACCAAGGATTTAGCATGCTGAGATGAGAAGGATGGAAGAAAAGAGTTTTGATATATTATTGTGGTAAGAACTTTTGAGTTATATGGGAGGATTAAGGAAACTTTTGGAGATGTCTAATAAGAGTATAGCAGTTACTCTGCATGCTGTCAGTAAACTCACAACCAGCTTATGGGAACAAGGGATTTTATTATGGCTTATGACTGTCCTGTTACAGTTCTTAGTCCAGCTTCACAGGAGAGTTCACACCATCATCAAAGGTCCAGAGAACTGGCTGCACTATATCCACAGGACTGCTGAGAGAGGAACAAACTTTCCTTGTCAGATAGCATGTCTGTCCAAGTATGCTGAAGAAAGCCAACTTACTGAACTAGATCTCTCCATTTTATCCAAGGTGTAGGCAGGGCCTTCCCCATCCATTAGACCAGACTCTTGTAGGCTTGCTGAGGGTTTAATTAAACTACTTTTTTTTTTTTTTTTTTACAAATGTGTCCGAAGCCCAAGCCTTCAATTGTCAGGTTGACACCTGTATCTAACTATGACAGGGAGGAACTAACTGTAAAAGAAGATTGGCTAGAAGGTAATAACCACATCAGACTGATCATGAAGGGTTATTAAAATTTTTCACATTTTTTTTTTTTCCGGTGCTGGGGACCGAACCCAGGGCCTTGTGCTTGCCAGGCACGCACTCTACCACTGAGCTAAATCCCCAACGGGTTATTAAAATTTTTATGTTTTTTCCTCCTTAAAGTTATTTTTCCTCTTGTCCATGAAGACAGACAGGCGGGAGAGTGGGAGGGAATGGGATGAATTGAAGACGGGAAGGGAAAGGGAAAGGATGGAAGGGGGATGGAAGGAAGTGGGGATGAGTACTCAATATACTTGTAAAACTAGAAAAATAAAATAATTTAAATAAAAAGATTATTTTTCCCCTTTTTATAAGCCAACCTTGACATAAGGTGACTCCTTTCCTTTTCTTTTTTTTTTAACATTTTTTATTATTATTTCCGCTCATACAAACTTAATAGGTAGACCGTTCCCTCCCCCCTCCTCCTCCCCCCGAACCCCCTGCTCCCCCTCCCTCCCTCCCCATTTCCCAGTGCCTCCTCCCCAGTTCCCAGAGAGTCCTTTATTGTGTATACCTAACTCTCCTCTTGGTCCTCCTTTCCGATGACGTACAAGGACCCAGTGGCATTTCCCTGAACCCTTTCTCGTGTTCCCCTTAAGCATAGGAACACTACTGTGGCCATCAATCCCTTGCCTCCAAGGATCTTGGTGCCTTTAGCCGATGTTAGACTTTGTGAGGTCAATAGTGTGAAGGACATGGCGCAGGGCATGCAAAGTCCTATTATGATTGCTTCAGCCCTAACTTGTGTGGAGTATCTTGCAAATCATTGCTTCTCCCATCCTTGTGCTCTTACAATCTTACCGCCCCCTCTTCCTGCAAATGTCCCTGAGCTTCAGGAAGGGGGGAGATTAGACTGGCTTAGTTCTATGTGGATGATATAGAGTCTCTGAAGTTCTGGATTGTGGTTTGTTGATTTTCTTTTGTAGTTTTGCTGCTCCTGCAATGCCCTTCACTCCATCCTGATGGGCACTGTATGTCACCCCCTGGTCAGAGACAAAAAACTGTTAAACTGGAGTCTTGTTATAATAGCACCTTCAAGGGTAGATGTAATAAAAACAGGAAACCTCGGTGAGGGAGGGATCAGTCACCCATTTGCAAAATGATCTCTTTTCATCTGCCAGACTATATGCCCTCCACTTCTGGTGAGATCATACCCCCTCAGTTGTACATGATCAGGAACGAATGTCTGTGAACTTAACCAGGTGTCACATTACTTACTTGCATTCCTTGGAGGTCGATTTTCTCTGCTGTAACATGGTCCCCTGTCTCCTTGTGTCTGGTGTGGCCCTCCAACCCCATCCCTCCTGTTCACAATCCTTGCAATTACTGTATTACATAGGTTTACCCTTGAGTGTCTCAATGTGGGCTGGGTGAGTTTGGTACTAGGAGCCACCTATTAGGGAGTACATACGGCGCTTAACTTTCTGGGATTGGGATACTTCACTTAATATAATTGTTTTTAATGACATCCATTTCCTAGCAAATTCCAATAATTCATCATTTTTGATGACTGAGTAGTACTCCATTGTATAGATGTACCACTGTTTCCTTATCCACTCGTCAACTGTTGGACATTTAGGTTGATTCCATGACTTTGCTATTGTAAACAGTGCTGCTATGAACATAGTCGTGCTTGTGCTATCGAGGCGAACCTCTGCTGCATGGGGGGTTATTCCCAAAAGTGGAATAGCAGGGTCATATGGCATTTCAATCTTTAATTTCTTTAAGAATCTCCAGATGGCTCGCCAGAGTGGCTGTATGAGCCTGCATTCCCACCAGCAATGTAGCAGAGTTCCCCTCTCTCCACATCCTCTCCAGCACTTGTTGTTGTTTGTATTGTGGATTTTTGCCATCCTGACCGGGGTGAGATGATATCTCAGGGAGGTTTTGATTTGCATTTCCCTGATGGCTAAAGAAGTGGAGCATTTTTTAAGATATTTGTTAGACATTTTAATTTCATCTCTGGTAAAATTTCTTTTAAGTTCCAGGGCCCATTTTTTAATTGGGCCATTGGTTTCCTTGGTGTTTAATTTTCTAAGTTCTTTGTGCACTCTGGACAATAGAGCTCTATCAGATATGTGGTTAGTGAAGATTTTCTCCCATTCTGTGAGTTGCCTTTGAGCTCGTGTGACAATGTCTTTATCTGAACAGAAGCTCTTTAATTTCACAAGATCCCAACTGTTGAGAGTTGATAGCAGTGACTGTGCCATTGGATGTCTGTTTAGGAACTGTTGGCCTAGCCCAATCAGCTCAAGGGAGTTCCCTATCCGTTCAGTTATGATTTTTATAGTCTCTGGCCTGATATCAAGGTCCTTGATCCATTTGGAATTAAGTCTTGTGCATGGTAACAAATACGGGTCTAGCTTTAATCTTCTGCATGTGGAGATCCAGTTTTGCCAGCACCATTTGTTGAAGATGCTGTTCTTTTTCCATTGGATTCTTTGGGCCCCTTTGTCGAAGATCAAATGGCTATATTTTTGTGGGCTTATATCTGGGTCCTTAACCCTTATCCATTGATCTGTGTGTCTATTTTGGAGCCAATACCAGGCTGTTTTTATAACTATGGATTTGTAGTATAGACTAAGGTTCGGTATGGTAATACCTCCAGCAGTGTTTTTGTTACTCAGGATTGTCTTTGCTATCCTGGGTCTTTTGTGCCTCCATATGAATTTTGAGATTAATTGGTCAACTTCTTTAAAGAATTGCTTTGGGAGTTTCCTTTCCTTTTCTTTAGAAGAGTAAGGAGGAGGGTTAAAGGGCAAGGTAACAAGGAGAGGGGAGAGAACTGTGGCTTAAAGTTTAGCTTCTCTTCTGGTTTTCTAGGATAACAGGGAGTTTTGTTTCTAATATTCCCTGCAGGAGAGGGTGACTGTCTGCTGTTGGAAGGACTGAGACCACCTATAACAGTTTCAGGACTAAAGGGTTTAGTGAGTGACCCTAAGCAGCTAGACAACCCTTCACCCTCCAGCTGGGAGTGTGAAGGTTAATCTCACTTATTAACGTGGGAGGCAGGCCTCTGGACGTGCCTGTGTGTGAGGGTTATCTTGATTAGGTTAAGTGAGCTGAACAGCCCTGCCTACTATAAGTGGTACCATTTCCAGGGCTGGTATTCTGGATGGCATCCAAAGAAGAAAGTGAGTTGAGCTCCTTCACTTGTTGCTCCTTCCTGGCTGTGGATGAAAAGCTTGAGGCTTCTGCCATCTTGATTTCTCTATCATGATGGACTGCACCCTTGAACTATGAGCCATTATAACCCCTTTTTCTTATAAATTGCTTGTATCAGTGTATTTTTATTACAATAATAGGAAAAGTAACTAAGACAAAACATGAGAATGGATAATGTGGAAAGCATATTTGGATCAGTGTAAATATTCCCTGATGATCTCTTGGCCAGGACTGATGCCCTGGTTAGAGTAGTGGGTTCAACCTGTTGTGAAGTGGTCCCAGGTGAGAGGAGCCCTGATGTAGAACTGAGTCTTCGGTGAATGCAGTGCATGATGTTTGGGTAGACAGAGACAAGGAGCAAAGCTTCAGGAAGGTCACCCACATATTGGAGGAGAAGAGGGCTGGGAGAGAAGGAGAGTTGAGGGAATCTTGAGCTGAGCTTGGCGATAGATGTGGGGCTCTCACAGAACTCCTGTGGAGGACGGGCTGTTGGGCTACCCTGGTTGAAGGTTCATCCAAGTAAAGGCAAAAGTGTCCTGTGGGGGGGGGGGTCAAGTGGAATTGTAAAAAAAAAAAAAAAAAAAAATCCTTAAAGCTAGTCACATTAAAGTGAGAATTTTTTTAAAGTGAGAAATTTATGTAGGAATAAAAAGAGGATAGAGATGGAGATAGGGACCACGGGTCCAATCACTCCAATGGCTTCATTTGACGGCCTTGAAGCCTTGAACCAGGCAGTATGAGCCAGAACAGGCAGTCTTAGAAGGGGAGTTTGCTGGCCTGCAAAGACTGTCTTAAGGAGTGGGTTAACGACTACCAGGCCCCGTGGTGGTGCCCTGACAGGGAGGAGGGCTTTCAGGCCTGGTTGGGGAAGAGTGCTGGATCTCTCAGGGAAACTCTAATAGGGAAGTGGTATGTGGATGCAGAGAGCTGTGAAAGGAGCTCGGAGCCGAGGGCCGGTGAGGGAGGAGTCAGGGCCAGGAGGAGAAGAGTGCCTGTCTGGGTTGTGGGCGGGGGAATGGAGACAGTGGTACGGCATTTAGAGAGACTGTCTCATCCCACGAGTGAAGCCAGCAGGAGGGGATAATCAAGAAGGAGTGAGCGAAGGTCAGGGGGTTCCATTAATCTCTAGAGGCCAGTTCTAAGAGGTCAGAAACAGAACCCCTGTCAGAGGTAAGACTTGGGATAGTTGAGCTCTGCCCAAGGCCTTGAAGACAACTCTATTTCCAGTGTCACTTAATGTTACATACTATCTCCGTGGAGCTTGTGGACCGGGCACTTGTTTGTTCAAAGACCTTGGCCACCCTTTCAGTTAGCTCCTAGTGACAGACTTTCAGAAGGAAAGATTTTCTGCTGTCCTGGGTCAATGAATATTTAGCCCAATTTCTTTTGCATTTCTGTTCATTTCTTCTTCTCTGTTATTAAAGACCTTGAAGTCTGCCTTAATGATGTCTTTTCAATGGGCTAGAGATCATCCTCCACTTTCTAGAGTCACTGCTTGAGGTCTGAGGAGGAGCACGAGATAAAATAACTATTTATGTATAGTCTTCCTGCTCCAGAACGAGGATCTAGGTTGGTATATTTAAGGGATACTTCTGGAAGGTGATTCATAAAGCTTGCTTGTCTTGACTCTTATCATAATTTGCTGTCTTGATAGAGTCCACAGTGCAAGAGGAAAGAAGTAACCTTTGGAAGTTGCTCTCTGACCTCCACATACAGTTGTGGCAAATGCATGCCTGCTTATGCTTTCTCTCTCCCCATAAATAAATAGATACACATACGGACAGATAGATATTTTTAAAAAGAGGCTGAGAGATGGGGCATGCATGCCAGACCAGGGCAATCAGGCTGACGATTACATTTAGGATCAACAGAGGGATGACTGCATTCTTAGCAGGGTATTGAAGTATGAAGAGACTCACCGATTACCATTGTCTCTATTCCAGTTTCTTGCAATGTGGTCTGACAGGTTGCAAAACCATGTGAAATCTCTTCTTGGAAAACAAGTTTCTCCTCTAGCTGGTACTAAGCTCTTCTTTCTCTCAGAATGAGAGTCCTGGGGAAATTCCAGTTTACTGGTGGTGGTTGTTTCAGTAGTCTGATGGCCACGGAGAAGGGCTCAAGTTTCTGTTTAGAATATCTTCATTCCTACCAGGATGCTTTTCTACTTGGAACAGGGGGAGGACCAAGAGCCCCACTTGACAGCTCCCACTAAACTCACAGTGAGTGGCCAGCATCAATTGCCAACATGTGAATGAGGCTGTTTTTGACGCTCTAGCTTGTTCAGCATGCCAGCTGACATCACGTGAAGCAAAGAAACCACCTAGTCATGTGGTAGCTCATGAGAAGCATCGTAGCTCATGAGAAGCAATGTACTGCATGTGTAAGCTACTGAATTTGGAATAGTATTTCGTGCAGAGATTAAAGAAATACATTCAAGCTTACAATAAACTGAGAGCTTGGCATAAGAACCAGATAGGCTCTAAGAGCTAACTGGCAAATTTAGAGGATGCAGTTAGTTACTGGTTTATTTGTGAACCAGGGACAGAAACAACTCACCCAGATGATACTCTTGGGCCTGCTTTTCAGCATGCCTCCTGGGTGGTAGGAAGCCCCTTCTGTGAGCTAAGTGATGAGGAACACGCCGTGTAGGCAGGCTAGCCTCCCAAGAGGAGGAGGCCAAGCCAAGCATGCTTAGTGGTTTAGTGTCTTTTCTCCAAAGCCCATCCCTCCTCTGCGTTTGGAAGTATGAGGAAAGGGAGAGAGACCTTCATGGTGGGGGAATTCTGAAACAGATGGGATCTTCATGGCACTGCTGGTGGACAGAATGGACATCTAGAAAGGAGCAGCCAGATGCAGATACGAGGCAGTAATGCAAAGGCTCTGGTATCCTGGAGGAGCAGAAGGAGGTCTGTATTCAGAACTGGGATACAAGAAACAAGATAGCAAGGGGAAGAGATAGGTGGACAGGGACCAGAGATGTGGGGCAGGAGTAGGTCTTGGACTGAGGTTGGAGTCATTAGAAGATGATTGGTGCTCTTTGATAAGTGGATTCTCCATATCACAGGTCCTCAGCGACCTTGCAGCCAAACTTTCCATTTGGGGGGGCTGGTATGTGAAATAATTTTATAACAATGTAGAGTTTTTTTTGAGATAAAGTTTTTCACTCTGTAGCACAATCTAATCCAAAGCTCACTATGTGGCTCAGGCTGACCTAGAACTTATTATGTAGCTTAGGTTGGTCTTGAAGGTCTCCCTGCAGCAGGCACAAATCTATGGCTGCAAAGAGACTGATACTCAAAGCCCCATCTGATCCACCCGCTTGTCTTTTAGCCAAGAAAGGAAGACTAAGAAGGTACTGTGCTTCCCACAGTCCCGTGATCCTCCCCTAGAGAGGCTTGGTTAGACCCCCAAGCACAGGCTCATGAGGTGGCTTAGTGAAGGGCTAGCTACTTTTCTCTCTTCTCAAGACACTGTATCCAGTTACAAGTGAGCTAGAGAGGCGGTGGCAAGGGTGTGGAAGAAGTCAGTGATGGGGGGGTGGGGGAGTGGGAGGATGGTAATGCCTATTTCCCACAAGTGCTAGCATACTTGGTTTGAGAACTCCTCTGTCAAGCAGCCTCACAGGAAGTCTGGACTCCACCCTTCCTGTTTAGCTTCCTAGAAAAAAAAATAACCCGAAACATCTGGAATGCATATCCTGCAGGAAGTCCATGGAAGTAGCTGCTCTGTAGGCTTCTGGTACCGACCAGAGTTCCTTTTGTTTCACAATGGGTAGAGTAGGAAGCATCTCTCCACCTCTCTCTCTGCCTACCTCGGGCTTCTCATTCAGAATTCCTGGAAGAAGGCATCCTGGAGTCCTGTTTGTGCTGAGATGGTTCAATGACACACAGACCGAAGAAATTAGAGCAATGTGAATTGCCATTTTTATTCTTTCCTATTTTGAGTGGAAACATTGGACTTCTGATTATAATATCGAGACAATTTCACTTAAAGTTACATTATATTTTAAAAATGAGTCAATTTTAAGAACATTAACTGAATAACAGTTTAGGGGGGCAGTAGGAGCTATAAATGATTCCCATGGGGAACAAACATGTAGTTGTGCTTCAGGACTAAGTTGTGCTTGGAAAAGGGCTGACTCCAGACTAGTCAAAGCATCAGTGTGATAAGAAGCCCTGTGTAGTGGGTAACCGGCCCAGTCTCTCCTGATAGTTCAGCTGGGCTGCCTCTAATTCTAGTTTTGTTTTGTTTTGTTTTGTTTTTTGACCCAGCCAGGCCTGGAGTTCACTACTTCTCCAGGCTGGCCTTGAACTTACAGATATCCTCCTGCCTCAGTCCTCCAAATGTTGAGATTAAAGGTGTGATCCCACATTTCCTCAAGGAAGACATTTCAGCCTTTCTCATTCCTTCATCCTCTTGCCAACGTGGTGTTCAGAGGATGCAGGTAAGGGGCATCTGTTTCAGATCTTAAGCACGCTCACTTGGCAAAACCCTGAGCTGCTTCTATAGAAGCCTGTGCGTCAGACACCCCTGCTGAGTCGCCTTCCCCCGCAGCGCCACCTGCTGCTCCCGGAGCACCAGTGCCGGGAACCCCCTGTGCATGGATTCCTTCTGCAGGGCGAGAACTTCGAAGACCCGCTGCACTGCGGCGGAGAGTCGGAGAGTCGGAGAAAGTTGGCGTGCCCCCATGGGCCACCGCCTGCCCTGACGATTTACTTCTTTCTCTGCCTTTCCGGGCCGGTCACCACTGAGCCTCTGGATCTGGAGAGAGAAGCTCCTTAAGATGCAGTAGACAGGTGGCATTCGTGCCACTTCAAGTGATCAGATGCCAGGGGAGACAGATTTCTCCTTGGCTCTGAGGAAACTGCCTGGGCCGTCTCGGCCAGGACCGCAACCTCTGCACGTCATTCCGCCCCAAGCTACCGTCTCTCTCCTCACCGCGCATCCCACCCCAGTGGGGAGATCCCGAGGTGCCAGGAGGCTGTCTGAGCGCCGGGATTTACCTGTGTCGCCTTGTAGTTGCTGGGGTTCCCGATGAATGGATTCCGACTCTGGAAAGCATGGGTTTTTGTCCTGTTTTCTCCCATTTCTGATTGAGGTTATTTCTGAATGCCTCGTTTCTCTTCCATTTTGTCTTTTGAGGCAGAATTTCCCTCCCAACAACTAGTGGTTAGTTTCGCTACCTAGTTTGCCCTGGGGGATCCCTGCTATCTGCCTTTGGTGCCGGGAATTATAGGCAGGAAGCCCCTCCCACCTAACATTATGTGGGTTGTAGGAATTAGAACCCCAGTCCTCTTGCTTATTTATCACTTTTACTATTTTTTCTACTTTTAAAGTCATCCCTGCAGCCCCTGGGTGGCTCTTTTCATCCTCACACACTTGATTCTGGACCTTTAAGGCAAGGAAGTATTTCCTGACTTAAAAAGCAGCCTTCCAGTCTTCTTCCAGGTTCAGTGAGAAACAGCTACCATCTGCCTTATTTTTTTTTTTAACGGATCTTTCCACTTTCTCAAAGCACACAGGAATAAGTCCAGATTAATTTCCTTTCCTTCCCTTCCTACTGGTAGCGTCTGCTGCCTCTTGCTGCTCTCTCAGACACTGTATCTCAGAGTTCTTTGTATCACCAGGTCAAGAATCTTGGCTTCTCCCTGTACAACTGGTAGAATTTCTTTCACCAGCCCCCACTCACCCATAGATACCCTGAACTTCAATCTGTTGAAGATCATTGCCATTTATAGCCAGAAGGAACAGTGCCAACTGATCAGGGTTTAAGAATGCAACTGTGTAGCAAGATGCATTGAAGAATCACCGCAGAAAGAGGACCAGTTCCACATCCCAGACTGGCCACCTTGTGTCAGGAACTGTGATACTGTTTTTTTCTTCCAGGGCTTGATGGAGCCCCACAGAAGGGCCACGTGAAGGAGCAGGCATGTGCTTAGAGGCCTTGTGGTAGAAGTCAAGAGTGTTTACACAAAGGAGTGGTCCATACTTGGTCAGCTCCTTCCACCAGAAGCCATTTCCTCTCTGGGCTCTTTAGGTAGGGGGCAAACACAGAAACATGGGGTTGAATGTAGGAGTAATGGGCTTCTGCCTTTTCTCCATTCTGTGGGAATGATCTCCAAAGACACACTGGTGGCCTACTACCGTTTTCATTTCCCTTCTCCTACTGTACTGGAAGCTGCCTAACAGAGAGGATTTCTTCTGTTGTTCTCAGCCTGGAGCAGTTCCACCAGCTCAGACAGTGCCCGAACCCTCATCATGTGACAGGTGCCTGGCTAAGAGCCTTTCTCACCCCATCCATCATATGCCAACTGCCTAGCTAAAGCTTTTCTCACCCCGTTCTCTCAAGAACTCTTTTAAGTGGGCACAACTGGTATTCTCAGCTTTTATTATTATTATTTTTTGTTTATTTCTTTGAAGCAACATCTTACTCCATAGCTGATCTTGATCTCACCTTCTTCCTGCCTCAGTTTCCTGCTTGTTGATGGACATGTGCCATCATGCAGCTGATTCTGTTTTGAGAAGAAAGGGATGCATAGAGAGGTTAAACAACTCACAAAAATCATGCATGCCCAAGTGTAAGCCTGTAGATTCAGGACTCCAAAATCTTCCTTCTTTTCGACTCTACCATGCTGCTCCAGTGGTCTTTCTTCCTTTTCCCAAAAAGTTAGGGAGGGGCAGTCAATTGTGTTTACTTCAATTTGGCATAAAACAACAGCCTTAGTTTAGTAGCATATTGTATATGTTTGGGTTCTGGCTTTGTAAAAAGTTGTTACAACCTTGGGGTAGTGACTTAATGTGTTTATTCTTCACCCATGAAGTAGAGGCAGTTTCTTAGGGCTACTTAGTGTGTTGTAACTCACCCAGGCAAGATCAGACAGGATACCACTTAGAATCTCTACCAGCAAACTTCACTTAACTGCTCAACTCATGTCAGGAATGTCGCAGGCCCTGAGCAAGGGAATTACATGTAGATGTTGAGAACTGAGGAGTGGGTAGAGGTAGATAAAAGCAATAAAGGAAAAAGCATGGCAATTCTTGCTTTTCTACACTTCACAGCACAGACCTTGGGTGAGGGGCTATTGTACAAGTTGAGATGAGAGATGACTGTGTTTATCTCACATGAATTACAGCTCAAAGCTGTATCCCAGTCTTGTGTGTTTGGAATCTGACCCGTGTGTCTTATCTCTGGAGACAGGATGTATCTGTAACTGTGGGACTGTCTTCAAAGCAGAATTTCTTAACACCAAGCTACATTAACTACATTAACTAGCTAAATGTTTCTGAAGTAACTATTTCTGATTACCTGAAGATACATTAATTTCTCATTATATGACTATCACAATTGTAAGGACTTGATGGATCTGTTCATGCAGTAAACGCTCAGAGTGTGGTGCTGCCTCCGTTTGCCAGGCTATGGGTGCTTCTTTCACACTGCAGGTACTCACAGTGTGATACATGGCCCAGCAGAAAAGCATCTTCCAAAACCTTGTTAGAAATTCATAATCCCAGGCCCTACCCCAGACCAGAAGGAACAGAATTTGTGCCTTGCCAGGGTGCCCAGGTAATTTCCCAGGATGTCAAATTTCAAGAAGCCCTACTGTTGCAGTTCACCTGCATGGTTGCTGATAAATGACCATCAAACGGCTTAAGGGAACAAGTGGTTTATTGTCTCTTACGATTGTCTGGTTACAGTTCTCAGTCCAGCTTGATGGGAGAGCATGCATCACCACCAGGGCTGAGGGAACTGGCCACACCATCTCTACATAACGGCTGAGAGAGGGGCGATCCTTACTTGCTAGACCAGCATGTCTGGCCAAGTGAACAGAAGGATCCCAACTTTCTCAATCAGCTCTTGGTATTTTATTCCAGGGCCTAGTTACACCTACCATAGGCTGGATCTTCCCCATCAGCTGGACAATCTCTTGCAGGTTTGTTCTTGGCTTAACTCAACCATTAATTCCCTACAAATACGCCCAGAGCTTAAACCCTCAACAGTCAAGTTGATACCTGTGCTTAACTATGATACCCGCCATGCAGCAGTAGCTTCAATTACACTTCTGCAATACACCCTTACCAGGTGTGACCATGGCAGGGCTGTGGGGCCCAATAACCCACTCACTTTCCCACTTCTTTTAGCCTCTTCTGAGGCTTGGGGTCCTCTCTTTAAGAGGTGGCAGAGATGAACTAACAATGCAGCTATGCACTTGGTTGCTGTAGCTGCTATTTTGAGGCGGGGTTTCCCTGTTTATTCCAGGCCATTTAGGCATGCTGACCCATGATGGGGTTGCAGGCACAGTTCAGCAGGTCTCCCAGCAGCATAGGAGATTGAATCAGCAACCCCTTGTGTGCTAGACAAGTTCCCTATCACTGAACTACCTTCCCAAGCCTAGTTTCAACAGTTTTGATGTGATAGGGAAGATTTCGTTTGGGGATGGAGTACCCAGACTTTGATACCTTTTTTTTTTTTTTTTTTTTTTTTATTCTTGTTTAATTCGACATTTTGAGGAAGAAAACTTTCTCTAAAGAAGCTCAAAAAGATGGCCAGGGACAGCAGTGCCACCTTGTGGCAATAGCCTGGGATTACTTTTTAAGAAGGCAGTTCCCAAATAAGTCTGGGTGAAACAAATCGTACCGATCCAGTTTACTGAAGACTGAACATACAGGTAGGTACCCTCATTTTTTCTATTTTACAGGGCTTGAAGAAACAGGGGCTTAGAGATTAAGGATCTTTTTACAGTCATTGAACACAGAAGAGACTGGACTTAGAGCAACTTGGCTCCCTCCAAAGTCCATGAATCTAACAATTTTGTTGTTTCCTTTGTTGCAAGATGAGGACATTTTCTGGGTCCAACCTCCAAGTTTTAGCTGCTTCTTAGACTTACATTATTTTATTTATTAGCAGACAATGAGTCCTTCGGAAGGGGGCAAAGGTCTGGGGTGAGGTGACAGGTCCCTCTCTCTAACACAGTGTGTCTTGATTATTCATGTCTACTGTTCTGGGTTTGAAGGTGACAGAATAATAATGTTGACTTTTTATCTTACTGTATCTTTGCATGGATCCAAGGAAGCTCTTTGAAAATCCCAAATTGGGAGCCAGAGAAATGATTCAGGGGTTAAAGCCTTTGCCTTGCAAACAAAAGGACCTGAATTTGATGCCAGATTTCCTTAAAAATGCCGACAGAAGTGGCAGTTGCTTGAACTTCTGACCTTAGAAGGCAGAGCCTGAGTAGCTCCTACTCTGCTCGGTGCTATGAGACATCACTCAAAGTCAAGCAATGTAAGGGGAGAAAGGGAGATTTATTCAGCTTACAGTTCCAAAGGGAAGTTACAGTCCACTAGGGCCGGGAAAGGAATGGCTGCTGACAGAAGCTGGAGGTGGCCTAAGTCACATCCATCAAAGAGGCCCAGAGCTGCAAAACTGCCGGTTGCAAGAGCAGACCTCTTTCAGAAGTAATGTGGGGCTAATCCACCTCAAGGCCCACTACCTGTGGGCCTTCCTCCAGCAAAACTCCACGCTTAAAGGTGCCATGACCTTCTCAAACAGTTAAAAATTCAAGCACATCAGCCTGTGGGGGACAATTCACACTTCAAACCATTTCAGTGTGGGAAAATTCCTGAAGTCACCCTTGGAGCTCCACAGGCACACCCAGTGCCCTTCTCTAGACAAACCCCCACGCATGTACACACCTAGACCTCCCCACTTCCACACAAAACCCTAAGTTGGACTTAAGTGAAATAGTTCCTTTGTGTGACTGCCACTGAATCCACAGCCTGAGCAATTTTTAAAGAGAGGCTCACTGAGCCACTGTTTGGGAAGGAAGGAGGTGAGTCAGACATTGGCAGCTTGTGAGGACTTTGTGAAGATCATCACAGGAGAGGGGGTACATAGCTGAAGACAGTGATGGTACCTATCCCAGAAGTCATTAGTGTCCAATAATTCAGCAGTAACGAGGAGGGCCCCAGAGCTCTTCCTGCACCATGACTGACAGTTGGCAGCACCAGTCTTGTGCAGTGAAGTAACTTCAGAGCCCATGACTTCATGACTGCAATGGCTTACGTGCGCAGAACATGGCCCTTTGTGGCCCTTTTCCCCTCTCTTGTAACTCTTACTTTCTTTTCTCCTTCTCTTCTACAGGGGTTCCTGAGTCTTAGCAGGGGTGGTATACATTTCATGTTTACAGCCAAACTCTCAGCAGTCACTTGTTAGCATTTACATTTTTTGTGGTGATTTTTTTTTTGTGAAGAGGTGCTTTTCTAAGACTGAGGGTAGTTGTCTGTGAGTATAGACATAGATATTTCAAAAGCAGTTTGTCAATTCAGTTAAGCAACGGTGGTAAGTTCCCCTCTAGGGTCTGTGATCTCCCCAGGCATAGGATCTTGACCAGGTCTACAGCACTGGGTATGGATTCCCTGCTATGGAACTGGCCTCAGATCCATCACAGAGAGGTTGGTTACCTCCATAGCTGTGCTACCATTGCACAGTGAACACATCTTCCCTAGCAGGCTGGTATCATAGTTCATAGGGTTCACAGCTAGCTAAGACCATCAATGCCTCCCCCATCCCCAAGAAGTCTACAAAGAACCTTCCTGTACTTTAAAAGCTAGCCAACAAGAGGAACTTTCCAACTCAGTTCCAACTTGATTTCTTAATATCTTACATCCAGAGTGTGGGGCGTTTTCAGCAATAGGATCTTATATCTAGCTCTGGTGGGCAACCATGAATAATAGAGTCCATTATTTGGGGGCCTCTGGAGATTCTATGATCTCTACTCTACTGTAGAAGTATCCTGTAGAGCTATCCCACAACTGACACTGGGCTTTTTGTTTAGCAGCCCACTGCTTATATGACTAACATTATGGAGCCAAGAAGGGCATTTGCTCCTTATTCCCCACCCTCCACTTTTTGAGAAGGACCTTAATATGTAGCCCACACTGGCCTCAAACTCATGGTTCAGCTTCCAGAGTGCTAGTACTACAGTGAGTGCCACCGTGTGTAGTTGTCTATGGTTGCTACAACTGAGTTTGAGGCATTCTAAATACTTGCTTGTCTTTGCTGGTCTTTTATACATAAGCACTTCTTGGTATACATAACATCTTCAGATGTTTGGGCCTGTTCGTTACTTGCGGCTTTCAAAAAGTTAATTTCATTTTCAAAATTTAACTTTTCCTCTATAACTCTCTGAAGAGTGGCTTACTCACTTACTCTCTTCTTCTTGGTCAACATTCTCTTTCATTCCGCACTTCTGCATTCACATTGTGCTCCTTAAAGCCTGTGTGCTGAAGTTCTAATTCCCAGTACCGCAGATGTGATTGCATTTGGAAATAAGGCTTTTAAAGAGGTGGTTGAAGTAAATGAAACTCTTTCTGTGATCCTAGTCCTGTATGAGTGGTGTCTTGTAGGATTGCTCAAGACACCAGCATGACAGAGAGAGAGGAGCAGGGAAACAGGCCTTGGAAGAAATCAGCTTCAGTTAATTTTTGGGTTGGAATGCAGCTTACTGGTAGAGTGCTTTTTTTTTTCTTTTCTTTTTTTCCCCAATCATATGTAAGGCATTGAACTCAACTTCTCCTTCTCTCTTTGGAAACAGGGTTTCACGTATTCTGGGTTAACCTTGAACTTAATATGTAGCTAAGAATAGCCTTGAAATTCTGGTCCTCCCTCTACCTCTTGAGTTCTGGAATTACAGGGGTGCATCACCGTGCATTTAATTTTTAAAAAATTATTAATTAAAATTATTATCGTGTATGCATAAAATGGGGGAGAAGGACATGTGTGTGCACATGTGGACAGCTTTGTAAAGCTGGTTGTCTTCTTCCACCTTTACATGGGTTCTGGGGATTGGGCTCAGATTGGCAGGCTTGTGTAGCAAATGCCTCTACTTGCTGAGCCTTCTCACCAACTCCACCATGCCTGCTTTATACAGTGCTGAGGATCAAACCCATGGCACTGTACAAGCTAGGTAAGCACTCTACCAACTGTGCTATCCACCCCAAACATTTTAACTCTGTTTAAATTAGCATATATGTGCTTCCTTCGGCAGCATGTTTACTAAAATTGAATGATACAGAGAAGATTAGCATGGCCCCTGTGCAAGGATGATGCACAAATTCATGTATATATGATTACATTCTAGAAAATAAGTGTTATTTTTCACACATATGTATAAAATGTATTTTGATCATATTCATCCCATTCCTATTTTTAATCTCTTCTCCTCCCAATAGATCCTTTTCTCTTCCCAAATACCCTTCCTTCTTCTCCCCCACTATCTTTGCTCCCCACCTCTTAACCACATGTCCAGTTTCAGGCTTGTTGAGATAGGGTCTTACTATGCAACCCAGGCTGGTATTAAATTCACAATACTCCTATGCCAGCTTCCCTAGTGGCAGGATTACACACCTGTTCCATTATGCTGGTTCATGCATTTTCTTCCTTTTTGCAAATACAGATTTTTGCATACGAGAGAAAGCATGTGTATTTGCCTTTCAGGATCTGACTTGTTTAGCTTGGCATGATGATATCCATTACTATTCATGTTTCTGCAAGTGATGTAATTTCACTCTTCTTTATGGTGGAGAGGTACATAGGCAGACTTCATAATCTGGCTATTGTAGATACTGCCAAAGTGAATATTGTATACTCTACTGTATACTGATCTAATTCTGTTGCAATTTGCCTGCATGGTTGCTGATAAATGACCATCAAAAAGCTTAAGGGAACAAGGAGTTTATTTTCTTACAATAGTCTAGATATAGTCTGTCCAGCTTTATAGGAGAGTAGGCACCAACACCAAGGCCGAGGGAACTGGCCACACCATCTCTACATAATGGCTGAGAGAGGGACAATCCTTACTTGCCAGACTAGCATGTCTGGCCAAGTGTACAGAAGGATGCCGACTTCCTCAACCAGCTCTCAGTATTTTATTTACCTCTTCAGGGCCTAGGACCACCCACCACAGGCTGGGCCTTCCCTATCAGCTAGATGGTCACCTGCAGATTTGCTCTGGGCTTAACTCAACAACTAATTTTCTTTTCTTTTTTATTTATTTATTTATTTATTTATTTATTTATTTATTTATTTATACTCATACAACTTTAACAGGTACACTGGTCCCCTCCTTCCCTCCAACCTCCCTCCCCCCTCCCTCCCTATCCCCCAGTGCCTCCCCCTCCCATGCCCGGAGCATCCTTTAATGTGCATGCCAGACTCTCCTCTGGGTCATCCTCTCCAATGAGGTGCAAGGACCCAGTGGCATTTCCCAGAACCCTTTCCTGTGTTCCCCTTAAGGATAGGAACACTATTGTGGCTGCCAATCCCTTGCCTTCAAGGATCTTAGTGCCTTTAGCAAATGCTAGAATTTCAACAACTAATTTTCTACAAATGTGTTCTGAGTTCAAACCCTCAATTGTCAAGTTGACATCTGTGCCTAACTATGACAGATTCCATCAGGTCTGTACACAATTTTTTAAGTCGTCCAATCTGTGATTTTTTTATGATGACAATCCTGCTAAACTAATAAAGCTGCTAAAAGCAATATCTTCAGTCCAGATCGAATACATACCGTGGAAATGGTATTTGAAATATGGGGTCTAGATGTAGGTGGTATTTCCCAAAGTATACAGAGCTTTGGTGAGACATGAAATAATAAAAGGTTAATGGATGATCATTGCATTCATATGTAATGTATGCACATATATAGTTATGTGTGCTAGAGTACATAAGCATGTGATAACATGATTTCATGTGTGTGTCTGTGTGCATAAATATAGCTGCATGCTTATCACTGCCTGTATGTGAATGTAGAGGATGACTTTTGGGTGCCGTTCCTTGCCTTTCACCCTTATTTGAGATCAGGTCTTTTCGCTGTGGCTGCATGAGCCAGGCTGTCAGGCCCACGAGCGCCTGGTGATTCTCAGTCTGCTTTCCATTTCATGTAGATGTGCAGGGATTACAGATGTTTATGCTATTGCATAACTTTTATATGAGATTTGTAGATCTCAACTTAGGTTCTCAGGCTTGTGTGTCAAGTGCCTTATCTGCTGAACCATCTCCTCAGCTCGAACGTGTGTTTTTTTTTTAATTAGGAAAAATGCATTACTAACACATCGAGTCCATTTTTGTCATGTTATTATTATTTTCAAAGAGCTAAGTTAAAAAATGACTAACTAGGCCAGGTATAGTGTTGCATACTTGTAATTCCAGAACTCAGGAGGCTGAAACAAAGAATTGAAAGACTGAGGCCACTCTGGACTCTTAGACTCTGCATTAAAAAAATATATCTGTTAAGAGATATTTTAAAGATAATTCAAGTCATGAAGGCATATTCAAATGGTGGTATTGTGCTACTTTTCTTTTTAAATTTAATTACATTAGCATTTATTTGAGAGGTGGGGAAAGGTGCATACATGACATGCATGTATGCATGCCATGGTGCACAAGTAGAGTACCTCCTGCTGCTTACTGTCAGCTCCTGACTCTCTAGAGCTCTATAGATGGCGGCAGGCATGAGACAAAACAGTTATACAAATTTTACCTGTGCTTTTCATGTGTATTAGTCAGGTTCTCTAGAGATGCAGAATTGACACAATGAATATATATACATGTATATATATTATATATAAGTATATGTATATTTATATAGGGAATGTATTGAGTTGGCTTACAGATATGGCTGAGGTATTCCAACGATGGCTGCCAGTAGCTGCTCAGTTTGGTAATCAAGTGGGTGATGGCTGAAGGCTGGAGAATTCCTAGTTTTTAGTGGATGACTTGGAGAGTTAGAAGGCTAAGAGAATGGAAGAAACTGGGTGGCCGGAAGGAAGACCGATTCCTAGCACAGCTGCAAGAAGCATCTCTTCTCTTTCTTGGCACCTTTTTATATGGTCCAGTACTGGGAGGATCCTATGAGATCTTTGGAGGTTCTGATAGGATCAGATGGTCTCAGTTGATCCTTCCAGATGTGGTCTCAGCTCATCTTAGTTAATATCAGGTGTGTCAAGTTGATACCCGGGCTTAACTATCACACCATGTGACCTATGCTTACCCAGCCATGTGAGATGGGGCCTCCTCACTGCCCATATGTAACTCAGGTAAAGTCCATCAAAAAGACCATTCCAGAATCTCTCAACAGGACCACTGAGCAGATCAACAGGCTAAACAAGCAGTTTAGTTTCCTCCCAGACTGCCCACATCCATAATATACCCCTCAGGTATTATATGCCCACATCCATAATAAACCCAGAGTATGGTTACCGAGTCCAGAAGACTTGGTGCTGTCTGGGTTTTCCCAAGGGAAGGTCCATATGACAATTTTCGTCAAACTGCACATTCGAAGTCCAAAGCCCTTCAGATGGTAACTGAGTTTCTTCATGACACAGGGATTTCCCAAACTTTATAGGGTATTCCAAAGTTTATTCCATCATTTGTCAGCCCGTTTCTGACTGGGTTTTCAGATCTCTTCCCTTTATGCGACTGTCAAGCATGGAGGAACTATACCAGAGAAAGATTGGCAGGTAGATTTCACTCTACTTGTCCCCACATGAGCATAAGTCTTGTTAATAAATGAATTTAGAAACTGACTCAGAAAAAAGAAGCTTGAGGATCATCTTCATAGAGTGTTAAAAAAAAAAAGAAAAAGAAAAAAAAATAACATCTCCTGACGTGCAGAAGATCTTAGAACACAAGCTAGAAATCCTGGCAGCTGTCAGGAGGAGGGAAACAAATAGGAAAAGCATGCTGAGAATTTTATGTGTGTGTGTATGTGAGGAGGGCACTGTATGTTCCTGTGGGGGAACCAAGGGTGACTTTGCAATCATCCTGGATTGCTCTGTCTCCTTTTTGCTTTGCTCTGGGATTTCCCAGGCTTAGCCCACCAGGGCTTGAAGTGCCGGCTGCCTCCATTTCCACCTGGCATTTTTACGCGGGACCTCAGATCCGAACTCAGTACCTTTTGCTTGCAAGATAGAGTCTTATCCCCCGAGCCATCTCTCCAGCCCAGAAAAGCATGTTTAGATTTTGTAAACAAAAATATAGAAAAGATGCTGCAGTCACTGCATGTTGCCCATAAATCAGGACCAAACAGCTTAAGAGGGAACAAGGGGTTTATTCTTTCTTATGATTCTTAGCTACATTTCCTTGTGTAGCTTAGCAGGAGAGCTCATACGAATACCAGAAGTTGAGGGAACAGACCACACCATATCTATTTCTGAAAGAGTAGCAATCCTCACTTGCAAGACCAGCATGTCTGGCCAAGTATACTAAGAAATAACAACTTCCTCAACCAACTTTTTCATCTTATTTACTGGCCAGAATCTAATCACATCTACCATGGACTGGACCTTCTCCATCAACTAGACAATCCCTTGCAAGCTTGCTTAGGGTTTAACTCAACTATTAACTTTTTGCAAACTGTTCCCAGCTCAGATCTTCAGTAGTCAAGTTATCACTTATATCTAACTATGACAAGAGGCATTAGAAGAAAAGATAAGGCAGTTTACCTTAAATAAATAATTCTTCATATGTGTGCTAAAGTCTCAACTCTTGGTTTTCAAGTTGACATGTAGCTTCCATAACTTTTTATTTTTTAAAATGACCTAAAGATTACCATGTACTTAAACTCCTCAGGAGCCTTCTTCCTGTGTGGAACTAATGCCTATTGCTTTCTTTCAACTCTTTGGACTGACATACCAGTGTCTTCATTGCTCCTGATATTCAAGTTGCTCCTGTATCCATTTTCAGGATTTTTTTAGGGTTTCTTCTTTATTCTTTGAAAGTTTTACATATGTCTACAATAAATTTGAGTCATTTTTTTAGCTCATATTTCCCTATCTCACTGAACTCCTTCTTTCCAACAGGTTCTCATCCTGGTTTTGCCTTTGTGTATGTGTGACCTACTGAGTTTAATAAGATGCTTGTATTATTATATGACTGAGCACATGGGAAGGGTGGGGCCTCACCAGTCCTTCTTCCTCCCACTAACTGTTATAGGCCTAATTTGGTGCAGGTCTTGCGTGGTTAAACACAGCTGCAGTGGGTTTGTAGGTATGATAGCCATATCCTGTTTTGAAGATACCATTTCACAGCACTGCTTCCTATTCTTTGAGTCTTACTCTCTTTCTGACTTCTCTTCTGTGGTGTTTCCTGATCTAGATGTCCCATACAGAACTGAACATGCCACAGTCATTTACTTATTCTCTGTACTTTGACCAGCTGATTCTCTGTATCAAACATCTTCCATTAAAAAAAGGATTTAGAAGGAGGTTTGATATCATGTCCATATAGCAAAACTATAGTAATTAGTTCCTCTTTAAAGTTTCCCCATGCACAGGTTTTAGCTTCACTTACAGTACCAGGCATGAGTTCCCTACTGAATAGTGGGCCTTAAATGCAATGAAAAACATTGGTTGCCCCATAAGATACGTGACACTACTATACCAGTGGGCACATCTAACCAGAGTGGTGGTTATTGTAGCTCACAGTTTATGGGCTGGGTAAGACTGTAATGATTTTCTATTCCAAGGGCCTGCATAACTCCTTTTGATACTATGAAAGCTAGCCTTACCTGCAGGAAGGAAGTTCCCAGATCTGTTCCAGCTTGTTTTCTCTATGTCCTGTGACAAAATTATGTGAATTGTGCCATACAGTTCTTATGGGCAACCAAGAGCAGTGCCAACAGTCTGTTTTGTTTTGGTAGCCTCTGGGACCTCCCTGATCAACAGCTCATATGGAAGTATTTCACACATGGCACTGGATTTTGTTTAACTACTATGTCCTCTGAGAGGAGCCTCTCAGGGCAGTTTTTCCATCTCATTTCTTCCCCTCCCTGAGTATCCCTCTGTAGGGAACTGTCAGTTAAGCTATTTTATTTATTTTTTAATTTTTTTGCCTCTGTGCATCAGAAGGCACTACGTGTGCCTGTGGAGGTTTAAGGGTGACTTCAGAAATCACCTCGGATTGCACTACCTCCTCTTTGTTTTGCTCTGGGATTTTCCAGGCTCCACCTTCCAGGACTGGAAGAACAGGCCACTGCCTTTCCACCAGGTGTTTTTACATGGGACCTGGGATCCCTCAAGACCTTCTACTTGTGAGGCAGATGTTTAACCCTTGAGCATCTCCCTGGCCTTGAAGCTATTTTAAAATTATATTTTAATAAGCTTATAAAATAGCAGTTTTGCATAGCCTCATCATACATCCTTAGTCATTTTTCTCCTACACCCTCTTTTACTCCTCTCCCATCTCCCAACCCGCACAAATACCTCCCTTTACACCACCTGTGTTCTGCTTTCTCACCTCCTTTGAAGTCCTTCTTCCTCTTTCTCTTTCCTTTGATGGCCCCGTTTTAGTTTCCTGGCATTTATAACTTCATAACTTAGAATTGGCTTAGCTCTCTGGGGTCTTTTGTGCTCAATATGAATTTTAATTCTTTTTTAAAGTTTTGAGAAGAATCGAATTAGAATTTTGATGGGGATTGCATTGAATCTTTATTTACTTATTTTCGATAGAATGGTTATTTTCACAGTATTAATCCTACTAATCCACAAACATGAGAGGGTTTTCCCATCTGATGTCATCTTTAATTTCTTTCTTCAGTATTTTAAAGTTTTCATTGTATAGGTCTTTCATTTCCTTGGTTAGGTTTATTCAAAAATGTTTTATTTTATTTTTGGTGAATGAGAATGCTTTCTTCATTTCTTTCTCAATTTATTTGTCCTTGGCATAAAGGAAGGGTGTTGGTTTTTGTATGTTAATTTTGTAACTTGCTGCTTTGCTGGACATGTTTGCCAGCTCCAGGAGTTTCCCAGAGGGCTCCTTTGGCTCTCTCATGTATAGCAGCATGCCATCTGCAAATAGGATTACCTTAGCTTTTTTCTTTCTATGTGTATCTCCTATGTTGTCATATTGCTTTGGTAAGGCTTCAAGTACTATGTTGAGCAGGAGTGATGAGAACAGACATCTTTGACTGGTTCTTAATCTTAGTAGGAGTGTTTCAAGGTTTTCTCCAATTAATATATTTGCCATATGTATCCTTTATTATGTTGAGATATGCTCCTTTCTTCCCCATTGTATCCAGGGCTTTTATCGTGAAGGGATTGTTTTCCCCCTGCATCTGCTGAGATGCTGTGCGGAGTAGCCTGCACCCATACAGATTCACTATATCGCTGCTAGCAAGATATAGACACGGAGTCTCTCTTACCAGTTCCAAGGCAGAGACAGGTCCTGAGCTTACACCTAGGAGGCTTCAGAGGCCCCTACCCTCTTGGCGTTTCCTCAGTGGGTCAGAGCCAGGAGTGCCGAACAGCTCCCCAGTCACTGTCTGGGATGGCCCACAGGTTACCTTGCCAGAGTCGGTCTTCAGGTCTCTGGTAGGTGGGGGGGGGGGGGACCGGGAAGTCCAGAATCTATGGAGACAGAGTTTCCGGTCACTCTTATCTCCCTCTGGACTACTGGTATGGCTCAGGCCTGCTCCTTAAGTACCATCTTTATTGCTTATCAATACACTGCACACAAGGTTCACCACCACACGGGGGAAGGTCCACACACACAGGTCAGCTACCGATGTTTCAAACAGATTAGCACACTACATGTCACTGCTCGGTGGGCGCGCAGCCCATCCTGTCATTCACATTCTTATCTACTCACTGCACTTACTTGGGTTCACAGGCCCCTGCTTCAATACTTAAACACTCCTAACTTGGGCTCGCAGGCCCTGTATTTATTTATTTACTTTTAGCACTTTAAATTTCTTTTTTTATTATTTATTTCTTCCACTCATACAAAGTACCCCATTCCCCTTCCTCCCTCTACCCCTCCCTGGATCTCCTTGCTCCCTCCCCCCTTTTTCCTTTCCTTCCCCCACTCCCTTTCTCCCAGTGCTTCCCCCCTCCCCCCATTCCTGGAGCATCCTTTAGTGTGCATGTCAATTAATACTTTAAATTTCATCTTTATCTTGTTCTACACAGATATCATATGATTTCTGGCCTTGAGTACATTTATGTAATGAATTACATTTGTTGACTTCTGTGTGCTGAATTACATGTGTTGACCTCCTGTATGTATGCAGTGAATCTGACTTGATCATGGTGATCTTTCTCATGTGTTCTTGCATTTGGTTCTCAAGTATCTTGAGGAGTTTTGCATCTGTGCTTTTCAGTGAAATTGGACTATAATTTTTCTTTGGTGTATGTGTGTGTATGTGTGCTGTGTTTATTTCATTTGATACCAGGTAATACACAAAAAAGAATTTGGAAGTGTTCCTTCCTTTTCTGTTTTATGAATTAATTTTCGAAGTATTTTGTATTACATCTCTGGAGATCTGCTAGAATTCTGCACTTAACCCATCTGTCCCTGTTTTTTTGGGGGGGGGTTGGGAAATTTTTAGTTATTCAATTTTATTCCTTGATATAGATCTGTTTATGATTTTTGGGCTGGTGAGATGGCTCTCTGACCATCTGAGTTTGATCCTCAGAGTTCACATGTTCAAGAGTGGCATGTTCTCTGACTTCACATTCATTCCTTGACTTGTTTTCTCTCTCTTTCTTTCTGTCATATAAATAAATAAAATATTAAAAATAGTTAATTATTTCATATTGATTTAATTTTAGTAGACCACATTCATTTAGAAATTCATCTATTTCTTTTAGATTTTCCAGTTTAATGGAATATAAATTTTTAAATCATACCCTCATGATGTTTTGAATTTCCTCAGTATCTGTTTTACTGTCTCTCTTTTCACCTCTAATTTCATTACTTTGAGTCTGCTTTCTCTTTTTATGGGTTAATTAGACTAAGGGTTTGGCAATCTTCTTTTTTTGAAAGCGCCAACTCTTTGGTTTATTGATTCTTTTTATTTTTTGTTTCTGTTTTATTAATTTCTGCCCTGTTTTTCTCTATCTATTGCTTTTGGGACTGGTTTATTGTTGTTATTTACTCATTACCATCATCAGCTTATTTTTTATATAGGCACGTAGATCTATAAACTCTCAGAACTGTATTTGTTGTACTGCACAAGTTCTGTTATATTGTATGTTCATTTTCATTTAATTCTAGAGATTTTTAAAAACTTTAGTGTGTGTGTGTGTGTGTGTGTGTGTGTGTGTTTGAGAGGCCACTGTATCCTTGTGAAGGCCCAAGGGTGATTGGGGAATCATCCTGGATTGCTTCTATATCTTTTTTGCTTTGCTTTGGGATTTCCCAGGCTCCATCCACCAAAGTTGGAAGTGCAAGAACCTGGCTTTTTTTTTTAATTTTAGTTTTTATTCATTTTTTTATTTTACAGAATATTTTTTATTATTTTATTTTTCTAGTTTTACAAGCCTATTGAGTACTCATCCCTGCTTCCCTCTATCCCACTCCTTCCCGTTTCCCTCCTTTCTCTTCATCAATCCATTCCACTCCCTCCCACCCTCTGCCTGTCTGCTTCTATGGGTTCCAGGGTTCCCTCTGGTTTGTCTACTCTTGTGGGGGTTCAGGCCTCTTATGGCATATCAAATCTTTCTTTCTTTCTTTCTTTCTTTCTTTCTTTCTTTCTTTCTTTCTTTCTTTCTTTCTTTCTTTCTTTCTTTCTTTCTTTCTTTCTTTCATTTTTTCCATTCATACAAACTCCATTCTCCTCCCTCCCTCCACCCCTCCCTGGATCCCTTTGCTCCCTCCCCCCTTTTCCCCTTCCTTTTCTCCCCTCCTTCCCTTTCTCCCAGTGCCCCTCCCCCCATTCCTGGAGCATCCTTTATGTGAATGTCAAAATTCCCTCTGGGTCCTCCTCTCTGAAGAGTGTAAGGACTCAGTAGCATTGCCTAGAGCTCTTTCTTGTGTTCCCCTTTAGTATAGGAATACTATTGTGGCTGTTAATCCCTTGTCTCTAAGGATCCATTTACTAGCAAATTCCATAATCTCATCTTTTCTAATGGCTGAGTGTATATGTACCATTGTGTATATGTACCATATTTTCATTATCCATTCCTCTATTGATGGGCATGTTGGCTGATTTTTTTTCTATCATGTCTGTCTGGCATTTTATGTGGGACCTGGGAGTGGAATTCAGGACCTTCTGCTTGGGAAGCAGAGTCGTAACCCCTGATTCATCTCTCCAGAGATTTTTCTTTTTAATTTTCTTCTTGATTCTTTCAATAATTTCATTGTCATTGAATAGTGTTTTATGAGTTTCATATGTTTCTCTTGCTGTTGGTTTTTAATTTTATTCCATTGTGTCAGATTGAGTATCAGTTTTTCTGCATTTTGCTAATAAATTCATAATCAAATGTATTATGGGAGCAAGAGGGCTTTATTTTGTCCAGTCCCAGTTCCCAGTTCAGCTTGGCAGTAGAGCTAATATCAACACCAGGAACTGAGGGAACTGGCTACACCATATCCATTGTTGAGACAGAGGTAAACCTCATTTTTCGGACTGCAAGTCTGTCCGGGTATGCTGAAGAATGTCAATTTATTGAGCCAATCCCTCCATTTTATCCACCTGCCCAGAAACTATTCTTACACACTATATGGTAGGTCTTTCTGCATCGATTAGGTAATCTCCTGCAGGTTTGCTTATACTTGTTTAGCTATGCCCAAAGCTCAGCCTGCAATTGTCAGGTTGACACCTGTATCTAAAGTCACAGGATGTTATTTAAATTCTCCTGTAGTTGTTGATATTTGATTTGTAACTTCATATATTATCTACTTTATAGAAAATTTCTATGGGCTTCTGAGAAAAATGTGTATTATTTGGTATTTGGGTGATATGTCCTTCAAATATCTGTTAGTTTCATTTGATCTATGATATCGTTTAATCCAAATGTTTCTTTGTTTATTTTTTGTGCGGTTGGTCTATCTAATGGTGAGAGTAGAGCATGGAACTCACCCACTTCGCTGGAGTTAATCTAATCTAGCAGCTTATAAATTGGGACAAGCCTGAGTTTGGTGTATATATATTTATAATTATAATTTCATCTTAATGGATGTTCCTCTGATCAGCATGGAATGATGTTTATCTCTGCTGACTAGATTTGAAGTGTATTTTGTCATGTATTAGACTAACAGCACCTGTTTGTTTCCTGGTTCCAAGTGTCTGAAATAACCTTTTCTATTCTTTCACCCTAAGATAGTGTCTATCTTTGATATCAAGGTATGTTTTTTGGAGGTAGCATAAAAGGATTCTGTTTTCTGACCCAATCTACAACCCTGTGCCTCTTTTTATTTTAATATGACTTTTAAATTTTTTTCTATTTCCTTAATCCCCATTTCCATCCCATGATAACTCTTCATCACTCCTATCATACTCCCTCCTATTTTCAAGTCCTTTCACTTGTGTGGCCCAAGTGCTTCATTTAGTTTGTCTTTGATGTTATATGCCTGACATGATTCATGCTCCAGGAAGTGTCATAGATAAGTATGTATACCACGGAGGATAGCATCTTCCTTTTCTTCCCTACCTCATCGGTCTCTCAGGGAGGCATGGGGCTTCTTGAGATCTTTCCCCTTTCCTGGTGAGATTTTGATAGGACATTTCCAATGTAGTTCTTGTGAAAGTTTCTGCCATGAAATCATGTATATTTCTCTTGTCATACCCAGGAGATAATATTCAGCCTACTACTATCTCACTTCAGGCTCTTACAATCTTATGACCCACTCTTCCATGATATTCCCTGAAACAAGGTGGGTGTAAATGTATCTATCTTTCTCTTCAGTGTGAAGTATTATACTCAGTATGTTTTGTAGGGCTGTTTGTAAGGTGTGCATAAATTTCTTTAGCCTGCTTTTATCATGGGTATATTAGGCTAGTTTGGCAGGTACAATCTTTCAGAATTTGAAATACTTCTCTCTAAGCCTTTCTTGATTTTAATTAAATGACAAAGTCAGTAGTTAGTAGTTAGTCTTTATATGTGGGTTGGGTCTCTCCTGGAAATGTCAATATGCTTTCTTTGTTCTACACATTCAGTTTGTTCCATTGCTCTAATAAAATGTTCTGATCTTTGTAACTTATGGGAAAAGGGGTTTATTATTTTGGCTTGTAGTTCCTGACAGGATAGAATTCATCATGACTAGGATTGAATGGTTGCAGAAGTAAGAAACTGGTTCACATTGAGTATCTGTCAGGAAGCAGAAAGTGAGAGACCAGGAAGAGTGGAGATGTTTGCAGTGTTCAGAAGAGATTAGGTTGGAGGAGGGTTGTAGTGATGTTTTCCTTTTCTAGACTGGTGTTCCAGGTTTTAGGTACATTTTCAGACTGTCCTTTTGGGCTACATACTGCTGGCAGCAATAGTCATGTCTCTGATAATGGAGGAGGAGCTGACTGTACAACAGACACTTGTTAAACGTTGATTATTTTAGGGAGCAAAGGGATCCCGATAGTACTGTGTATACTAATGCGGGTGAGTAACAGAATTAATAGGTAAAGAAACAAAGAGCTAAGCAATCCCAATGGAACTGGCAACCTATATTATGTTGCTAGATAGGAAGTAGAGGAGGTAGATAAACACAAGAGTGGGCAAAATAGAGGCAGAGGAAAAGTCAGGGAGTGATGGGTGGGAATTTTGATTAACAGTGGACTAAAAAAGGAGAGGTTAAAGATACATGTACATACCACAGATCAGGTTAGTAAGAGGAAGGTTAATGAAGAAAGAAGAAAAAACTAGTGAGAGAGAAGTACACACACACACACACACACACGAAAGAGAGAGAGAGAGAGAGAGAGACAGAAGGCTATTAGCAGAAGGTGACAACATTTGCCTATCACATTATCTTTTGGTGTTATATAGATAAGGACCAGCCATAGGGGAATAAGCTGGGAGGAGGAGGTATAAGATATGGAATCATTGGCCTAAATATTGGTTTTCATCTTGCCTGCTGCAGATCTGATGCCTTGACCTTCTAACCTGCTCTAGGCTGTATGTGTTGATTTTTACCTGTAAAGCTCTTCTCTTGGGGATTCTCAATCTTACTTTTCTGTGAAGTGTATTTTTTTTAACATTTTTTATTATTATTTCTGCTCATATAAACTTAACAGGTACACCAGTCCCTTCCCTCCCTCCACCTCCCCCGACCCCCTTGTTCTCCCCTCCCCTCCCTCCCCATCCCCCAGTCCCCCCCCAATCCCTGGAAAATCCTTTAATGTGCTTGCCAAACTCTCCTCTGGGTCCTGCTGTCCGATGAGGTGCACGGACCCAGGGGCATTTCCCAGAACCCTTTCCTGTGTTCCCCTTAAGCATAGGAACACTATTGTGACTGTCAGTCCCTAGCCTCCAAGGATCCTAGTGTCTTTAGTCCATGCTAGACTTTGTGGGGTCCATAATGTGTTGGACATAGCGCAGGTCATGCAAAGTACTATTATAATTGCTTTGGCCCTAACTTGTGTGGAGTATCTTGCATATCATGACTCCTCCCATCCCTGTGCTCTTACAATCTTACCGCCCCCTCTTCTGCAAATTTCCCTGAGCTTCAGGATGGGGAGAGATTAGGCTGGCCCAGTTCCAGGTGGTTGATATAGAGTCTCTGATGTTCTGAATTATGGTTTGTTGATTTTTTTTTTCGATTTTGCTGCTTCTGCAATGCCCTTGGCTCCATCCTGATGGGTATTGGATGTCACCCCCTGGCCAGAGATAAAAACCTGTTAAATTAGAGTCTTGTTATAAGAGTATATTCAAAGGTAGATGGAATAAAAGTAGGAGACCGTGGTGAGAGAGGGGTCAATCACCCATTTGCAAAATGGTTACTTTCTATCAGGCAGCCTATATGCCCTCCCCTTCTGGTGAGATCATACCCCATCAGTTGCAAATGATCAGGAAGGAAAGTCTGTGAACTTAACCAGATGTCTCATTACTTACTTGCAGTCCTTGATAGTGGCCTATTTTCTCTGCTGTAACATGGTCCCCTCTCTCCTTGTTTCTGGTGGGGCCCTCCTTCCCCATCCCTCCTGTTTATAATCTTTACAATTACTGTAGGTATTACAGAGATTTGTCTTTGAGTATCTCTAAATGGGTTTAGTACTAGGATCCACCTATTAGGGAGTACATATGGCTCTTAATTTTCCATATTTGGGATACTTCACTCAATATAATTGTTTCTAATTCCATCCATTTCCTGGCAAATTGCATTAATTCATCATTTTTGATGGCTGAGTAGTATTACATTGTATAAATGTACCACATTTCCCTTATCCACTCGTCAACTGTTGGACATTTGGGCTGATTCCATGACTTTGCTATTGTAAACAGTGCTGCTATGAACATGGTCGTGCTTGTGCTATCGAATTGAATTTTTGCTGTATGGAGGGTTATTCCCAAAAGTGGAATAGCCAGGGTCATATGGCATTTCAATCTTTAACGTCTTTAAGAATCTCCAGACGGCTTGCCAGAGTGGTTGTATGAGCCTGAACTCCTACCAGCAATGTAGGAGAGTTCCCCTCTCTCCACATCCTCTCCAGCACTTGGTGTTGTTTGTATTGTGGATTTTTGCCATCCTAACAGGGGTGAGATGATATCTCAGGGAAGTTTTGATTTGCATTTCCCTATGACTGAGGATGTGGAGCATTTTTAAAGATATTTGTTAGGCATTTTAATTTCGACCTTGGTAAAGTTTCTTTTACGTTCCAAGGCCCATTTTTTAATTGGGCCATTTGTTTCCTTGGTGTTTAGTTTTTTTTTTTTATTTATTTTTTATTTATTTTTTATTATTTATTCAATTGTGCATGTATGCACGTGTGTACGTGTGTATGTATGTGTGTGTATGTAGAACCACAGGCGAATTCGGGAACCACCATGGACCGCCTCCACCTCTTCCTTGTTTACTCTGCCCGGGGATTCACAAGCTCCACCCTACCAGGACCGGAAACGCAGGCCGCCCCCCGCTTCTGCCCGGCGTCTTTACGTGGGATCTAGGATCACGAACTCAGGACCTTCCGCCCGCAAGGCAGAGGCTTAACCCCTGAGCCAACACTCCAGCCCGGTGTTTAGTTTTCTAAGTTCTTTGTGCACACTGGATAATAGAGCTCTATCAGATATGTGGTTTGTGAAGATTTTTTTTCCCATTCTGTGGGTTGCCTTTGAGCTCGTGTGACAATCTCTTTATCTGAACAGAAGCTCTTTAATTTCACAAGATCCCATCTGTTGAGTGTTGGTTGTAGTGACTGTGCTATTGGATGTCCGTTTAGGAACTGTTGGCCTAGCCCAATCAGCTCAAGGGAGTTCCCTATCTGTTCAGTTATGATTTTTATAGTCTCTGGCCTTATATTGAGGTCCTTGATCCATTTGGAATTAAGTCTTGTACATGGTGACAAGTACGGGTCCAGTTTTAATCTTCTGCATGTGGAGATCCAGTTTTGCCAGCACCATTTGTTGAAGATGCTGTTCTTTTTCCATTGGATTCTTTGGGCCCCTTTGTCAAAGATCAAATGGCTGTAGTTGTGTGGGCTTATATCTGGGTCTTCAACCCTTATCCATTGATCTGTGTGTCTATTTTGGAGCCAATACCAGGCTGTTTTTACAACTATGGATTTGTAGTATAGATTAAGGTTTGGTATGGTGATACCTCCAGCAGCGTTTTTGTTACTCAGGATTGTTTTTGCTATCCTGGGTCTTTTGTGCCTCCATATGAATTTTGAGATTGTTTGGTCAACTTCTTTAAAGAATTGCTTTGGGATTTTAATTGGTATAGCATTGAATCTGTATATTGTCTTTGGTAGGATGGCCATTTTTATGATGTTGATTCTGCCAATCCAGGAACATGGGAAATCTTTCCACCTTCTGGTGTTTTCTGCAATTTCTTTCTTTAGGGTTTTAAAGTTTTCATCATAAAGGTCTCTTACTTCCTTGGTTAGGTTTATACCAAGGTATTTCATTTTTTTTAGGAGCTATAGTAAATGTGATTGTTTCTCTCAGGGCTTTTTCACTTCTTTCATTCTGGGCATATAGGAAGGCCACTGATTTTTGTACATTTATTTTGTATCCTGCCACCCTGCTGAACTTCTGTAATAGTTCCAGGAGCTTCCTGGTGGAGTTTTTGGGATCACTCAGGTATAAGACTCATGTCTTCTGCAAATAGGGATAGCTTGACTTCTTCCTTGCCGATTTGAATCCTTTTTATGTCCCTTTCTTGTCTTATGGCTTCAGCTAAGACTTCAAGTACAATATTAAATAGAAGTGGTGAGAGAGGACAGTCTTGTATAGTTCCTGATCGAAGCGGGAATGCTTCAAGTTTTTCCCCATTGAGTATAATCCGTGCTGAAGGCTTTTTGTATACAGCTTTTATTATATTGATAAAGGTTCCTTTCATTCCAACTGTCTCTAGGGTTTCGATCATAAAAGGCTGTTGGATCTTGTCAAATGCTTTTTCTGCATCTATTGAGAGTATCATGTGGTCTTGGACTTTGGACTGCTTTATATGATGAATTACATTTATTATTTTGCATACATTGAACCAACTTGTGTGCCTGGAATAAAGCCTACTTGATCCCTGTGGATGATCTTTTTGATATGTTTTTGAATCCGATTTGCTAAGACTTTGTTGAGAATCTTTGCATCTGTGTTCATTAGAGAGATTGGCCTGTAGCTTTCTTTTTTAAGTGTATCTTTATTAGGTTTTGGGATTAAGATGATATTAGCTTCATAGAAGGAATTTCATAGTGTTCCTTCCTTTGCTATTTGATGGAACAGTTTAAAGAGTATTGGTATTATTAGTGTTAGACCTACTGGCCCTACGCCAGGAAACGGACTCCCACAGAATACTCATGGACATGGGTTCGATGCAAAAGCAAGAGGATTTTATTCCAGCGAGCAGGGGTCGCCCCATACACGAGGAGGAGAGACGACCCCGAGTTTAAGAAGCATACACCTTTTATACCCTCCTTGCAGGGAGGTTACATAATGTTTACAGAATTATTGGCTATCATATTAGTTACAATAATAATACAAAGGCTTTGGCGGTATTTGGCATAGCTGCATGTATTAGACCTTGAGAGGAGGAGCATTTCCCGGAGTTCTGTGTGGGGAGGGGGCAAGCGGGCTTAGGCGGCATCTGCACGTACTGAAAACATTTCTCTGAAACCTTGAAGGGGGAAGATTCCTGGAACCAACTTTGGGGGGGAGTCTGGGTGGTCTAGTATCTGGGTCTGGGTGGTTTGGCATCTGGCCTTCTCACAGGGACCTTGAGAGTGGAGATGTTTTCAGTATCTAGCCACCCATATTAGACTTTTGTTTTTAGAACTTTGAAAACTGCTGACCACCAAGCTGTTAGTCATGACTTTATTATTTGTCACAATTTCTGTAAAATTTTGTTTTCTTCCACATTAGCTCCTTAAATGTCTGGTAGAACTCTGTGCTGAATCCATCTGGTCCAGGACATTTTTTGGTGGGAAGATTCGAGATTACTTCCTCGATTTCCTCATATGTTATAGGACTATTTAAATAATTCACAACTTCCTGATTCAATTTAGGTAGGTTGTGTTTACTTAGGAATTCATCCATCTCTTTTGTGTTGTCAAATTTCACCGAGTATAAGTTTTTGAAATATGATGTTATAATTCTCTGGATTTCTTGGGTGTCAGTAGTGATACCTCCATTTTTCATTTCTAATTTTGTTAATTTGGGCTTTCTCTCTCTTGCTTTTGGTTAATTTAGCTAGGGGTGTATCAATTTTATTGATTTTTTCAAAAAACCAGCTTTTTGACTGGTTGATTTTCTGTATCGTTTTCCTAATCTCCATTTTGGATATTTCTCCCCTTATTTTGTCCTCCCTTCTACTGCTTTTGGGATCAAATTGCTCTACTGTCTCTAAAGCTTTAAGCTGCATTGTTAAGTTATTTATTTCTGATGTTTCCATTTTTTTGATGTAGACATTAAGAGCTATGAACTTACCTCTTAGGACAGCTTTCATTGTGTCCCAGAGATTTTGTTAAGTTGTATTTTCATTATCGTTCACTTTCAGGAAATATTGAATTTCCTTTGTAATTTCTTCCTGAATCCAATTCTCCTTCAGCATCATAGTGTTAAGTTTCCAGGAGTTAGTGTATTTTCTGTTGCTTGTTTGTTGTGGATGTTAAGTTTTAGGCCATGGTGGTCTGATAAGGTACAGGCTAGAATTTCAACTTTCCTGTATATGTGGAGATTCGTTTTGTGGCCCAATATGTGATCTATTTTGGAGAAAGTTCCGTGTGCTGCTGAGAACAATATGTATTCTTTGGTGCGTGGATGAAAAGTTCGATAGAGATCTGTAAGGTCCATTTCAGTAAGGGTTTGATTAAGTTCCAAAGTGTCTCTGTTAAGTTTTTTTACCTGTTGATCTATCCTATGTTGAGAGGGTGGTGTTGAAATCCCCAAGAATTATCGTTTTGGGATTGATTTCTCGCTTTAGGCATTGTAGGGTTTACTTAATGAATGTGGGAGGGCCCATATTGGGTGCATATATTCAGTATTGTGAAGTCTTCCTGGTGAATTGTACCTGTGACTAAAATGTAGTATCCATCAGTGTCTCTTATGATTTTTTTTGGTTTGAAGTCCACTTTGTCCGATAGCATAATGGCTACCCCTGCCTGTTTTCTGGTTCCATTAGCTTGCGGAATTTTTGAACAGCCTTTTATTTTTAGGATGTGCCTATCTTTTTTGGTGAGATGGGTTTCCTGCAGGCAGCAGATTGATGGATTGTGATTTTTTTAAATTATTATTATTATTATTTATTCAACTGTGTGCATATGCGTGTGTATGTGTGCGCACGTGTGTGTGTCTGTGTATGTGTAGAACCACGGACGAATTCGTGAACCACCAGGGACGCCTCCACCTTCTTGCCCCGGGATTCACAGGCTCCGCCTTACCAGGACCATAAGCACAGGCCGCCCCTGCTTCCGCCTGGCGTCTATACGTGGGATCTGGGATCTGAACTCAGGACCTTCCGCCTGCAAGGCGGAGGCTTAACCCCTGAGCCACCTCTCCAGCCTGGATTGTGATTTTTAATCCAAGTTTGTAATCTGTGTCTCTTGATCGGTGAGTTAATTCCATTAATATTTAATGTTATAATGGAGAAACTAGTTTTAATTCTGGACATTTGTTATGTTTAGTGGCTTTTGTTAAGTGTATTGTTTCACTTTTAGGTTTTGGTGGTATTATACTTCCCTTCTGTTCTCCTGGATATGCCTGTTTTTTTCTTCAAGCTTGAGTATTATTTCTATCATATTTTGAAGGCCTGGTTTGGTGGACATGTATCCCTTCAAGTTGTCTTTGTGCTGGACAATTTTTCTTTCTCCGTCGATCATGACGGATAGTTTTGTGGGGTATGTCAGCCTGGGTTGACATTTTTGCTCATTCAATACTTGAAGTACGTCTCTCCAAACTCTTCTTGCTTTTACTGTTTCGACTGAGAAGTCATTTGTTATTTTAATAGGTTTACCTTTAAAAGTGACTTGTTTTTTCTCCCTTGAAGCTCTCAGCACCAGTTCTTTATCTTGAATGAGGAGTGTTGTAACTATTATTTGGCTTGGCGAGTTTCTATTTTGGTCATATCTGTTTGGGGTGCGGAATGCCTCTTGTATATGGATGGGTCTCTCTTTTTTTAGATGAGGAAAGTTTTCCTTGATGATCGTTTGAAAAATTTCCTCAGATGTGGTATTTTGGGATTCTTGTTCTGGTATTCCATGAATACGCATGTTAGGCTTCTTCAGGGTGTCCCATAACTCTTGAATATTTCTCTCGAGTATCTTTTTGGCTTTAACAACCTCTTCCATTGTGCTGGTTAATATTCCCACTTTGTCTTTAAGGTCTGAAATTCTATTTTTCTGCTTTGTTAGTTCAGCTGATAAGACTCTCTGTTGAGTTCTGGGTTGAAGATAACTTGTCTTTTAGTTCAGTTTTAAACTCTGCTTGAGTCTATTTTAACTGCTCTATGCCTGTTTTTGTTTCTTGAACTGTTTTTCTCAACTCCCCCAAGTGTCTGTGTTGTTCTTCTTCAAAGTGATTGATGCGGTTATTTAATTCCTCCCCGATTTCCTCTTTCATAGTTTTGAACATGGTAATGATCATGTTTTGAAAGTCGTTATCCTGGGTCAGGCTTTCTTGGCTATTTTCCGTGGGTTTGTTCTGGTTGGAGTCTATCATTGTGGGATTAATTCCTTCAGTGGGAGATTTGTTTTCTTGGGTGTTGTTTCTCATGGATTTGCACTTTGACTTGGGCATTGTTGTTTTAACGCTTAAGACCGTCTTTCAATTTCTGTGCGTTTTTCACTGAACTGAATTATTTGGCCTGGAGCTGCTCCTGCTCCAGCTGGCTGGTGGGAGGAGCTGGGTCCAGTGGACTGCCTGGGGTTTGGGGAGCCGGGGAGGGGGGGGTGGGGGAGTGGAGCTTACCTAGGTGGCCGTGAGTCCCGGCTGGACTGCGTGTGTCCCAGGTGGGTGGGGAAAGGGAGGAGGGGGCAGTGGCGGGGCGCTATTTAACCTGGGGAGCTGGGGAGTGGTCCAGGAGGTCCTTCCCGGCCTGGCCAGATCAGGCCGGCTGGTGGGAGGAACTGGGTCCAGTGGGCTGCCTGGTGTTTGGGGTTGGGGGGGGGGACTTTACCTAGGTGGACGTGAATCCCGGCTGGACTGCGCGTGTCCCGGGCGGGTGAGGAAAGGGCTGTGAAGTGTATTTGTGGTTAACCAGCTCTGTTCTGAAAGCTGGAGATGACTGAAACCAGTTCTGCCCTGCCAGGCTGCTTCAATCCCCTAGGGCCATCAGCAGCAGCTGTGGGTTGCCCTGTGGAACTTGCACTTGGTTCTCACCATTTTCTAGTTACTGTTGGGGCACTGATGGTGGTCCAGGTAGAAGCTGTTCAGCAGCCCTTTTATAGAATTCCTAGTGGTGCCACTTACATAAATTTCCTGGAAGAAGTCTTTAAATTCAGTTTGTAATCCTTGGTCAGAGTCTGGTGGAGTAGGCTGTGGTCAACACTGCGTGGGTTGCAGACATAGCAAGTTAGAGTCCATGGTAGAGGAAGTGCATTGGGGGTGTTGATAGAAAGGAGAAGCAGTTGGTGGGGTGATAAAATATTTCTCTTCTTTTGTTTCCCTAACTATAATCAGCTACCTACTTCATTGTGAGTTCTCATCCATCTTATCAGAAGTCCTTTCAGGACCTTTTGACCTAAGATTGCTGTTTAGCTGATACCTATTCTAGTGGGTCATGGGTACCAAAATAAGTAGAAATGGATTGGATTTTTGTTTTAATGTTCATCATAACTTGTTGACTTAATTAGCTTTGGGACTAGAACACATCTCAGTGGCCTCTTAAGAACTAGGTTTATTCTCTTTTCTCCATAGTATTTCAAAACTACTGTGCTATCAACATATTGATGACTGGCCAAGGGGTACATGTCTAGTGCTGGAAGAATGCTGTGGGATGATATGAAATGCAACTATTTGTGTTTTAGAACAGACACCTGGTTTTAAATAGAGTGTTTCTGAGGGGTAGTGCCTACAGTAGTGCTTTTCTGCTTACCATTTTCCACCAGCCTGCTCACCAGCATAATTTCTCTTTCTTTTGGTCCTTGACTACTTAACTGTTTATGATTGGTGTCATCTAAATTATAGGCATAAGTTCCAGATGGTATTATCTCAGTAATACCAACCATTATCATATTTTCTCCCACATATTATTTTTTTTCCTAATCATGCAAGATCAATAGGTACCCCCATCTTCTCTCTCTCCTCTCCCCTCCCCCATTATCCCCCATTGCATTCTTTCCCCTTTCCCCCTTCCTGTCACCCTCTCCCTTCCCCTCTCCTGGTGCCTCCCCCTTCCTCCCTTCCACCCCCCTGGAGCATCTGTTTATGTTGGCGCAGAATCTCCCTCTGAGTTTTCCACCCTAGTGAGGATTCAGGACTCAGTGGCAGAGCCTGGAGCCACTTCTTGGGTTTCCCATTAGCATGGGAACTTTATTATGACTGTTTAATCCCTTGCCTCTAAGGATCCTACTACCTGAAGCCTTCTCCCCTATGATCCGTGCTAGACTTTGGGGAGTCATTGACATGTCAGCCATTGTGCAGGCAAAGTCCAATCCTGGCTACTGCAGCCCTAACTTGTGTGGAATATCTTGCAGATCTCAACCATTATCATTGATAACAGCACCTGTTACACACCACTGAGAACCTCTTGACTCCATTCTGATGTAGCAGTCTGGATTCCGTTTCCTGCTATGGTCTCCTATCCTCAAAAATGCAACTCAAGCCTTATATTCCATATGGCCTTACAACCTTATGGTAGATCAGGGGCCCCATATAGGGTCCCCTGACTTTTTCATTTACTCTGTGTCCAATGAGGACTCAAGATGATCTTCATCCCTTGTTAATGATTTGACTCTGCTGATCTTTTTTTCAGAGGGGATAAGTAGAGAACAAAAGACCAAATAAGCAGAAATTCCCACATTTTAGCAATTGGATTCTGATTAATTGGTGTCTGGCCCAGTGACTTCTGATGTCTTTTGTAAACATCTAACAAAGTAAAGGCAGACTACTTGAAAAAAGGAAGATTGGTTGAGTGGGAGGGACACAAGACAGGGTATTGGATGGTGAATATGATCAAAACAGATCGTACACGTGGACAAAAATGCCATAATTAAACCTGTTATATATAATTAACATATGCTCATAAAAACATTTTAGGATAAAGATCATCACCATGATCAAGATAGATTCATTTCAGAGATGCGGGAATGATTCAACATACACAAATCAATAAATGGTATTCATCACATAAATAGGTTCAAAGACAGAAAACACATGATTATCTTAACAGACAAAAAGAATCTGTTGACAAAGTTCAATGTCATTTCAAGATAAAAGCCCCAAAGAGGGCTGGAGAGATGGCTCAAGGGTTAGGCCTCTGCCTTGCAAGCAGAGGGTCCTGAGTTTGGATCCCAGATCCCACGTACAAACGCCGGGCAGAAGTGCCGGTAGCCTGCGTTTCTGGTCCAGGTGGGCGGAGCCTGTGAATCCCCGGGCAGGGCAAAAGAGGAGGTAGAAGCAGTCAACGATGATTCCAGAATTCATCCTTGGTTCTACACACACACACACACACACACACACACACACACACACACACACACTTGAATAAATAATAATAATAATAAAAGAATTTCAAAAAAACCAAAAACCAAAAAAGCCCCGAAGAAATTAGGAATGATCAGACAAATCTCACTATAAAAGGCCATATGAAACATTTTGTTGTATGACACTTTTCTGGGAGGAGGTGTCACACATGACTATTCACCCCAGATAGGAATTTGACAACAGACCATAGTGATGATTATGCCAAGGTCCAACTTGATGAACCAATGAATTTATTTTATTTACAAAAGTAGGGGATTGAGGGTTATATATAGAAGCCTGAGTGATCCCAAAGCGGTCACTCAGCCAGCGTGGCTCTGTAAGAATCTCTCCACAGCCAAAAAGCAGACAGCAACACTGTTGGGAGGATGTATGTCCAGGTTCTTGTGTTCAGGAGTGGAAGATTGAGACCAGAACACCTGTAAAGGATTAAGGCAGAGTTTATTATTCCATGTACTCACAGACATGGAATCCATGAGGAGCAAGGGAGCCATGTGATGGCTGGCAGGATCAGGTATATTTATAGGGTTAGACAGGCCCAGAAAAGTGGCTTTTCCTTATTGGAAAGCTGCAATTTCTACACACCCAACATCTCATTGGTCTGTTGATATCAGGACTCAGCCCAGTCAACCTTGTGTCCAGCCTCATGATCCTCATGATTGAACTGTTCCTTTTTTTTTTTTTTTAGGAGATGGGGAATTTTATTTTGTTTTGTCTGGATAGAGGTTTGATTTGTATATGGAGATCATAGGCCTCAGCAAGGAAGCAACAGATAATGCTTTGAGTAGTAGATTTGTGCCTGCTAATTGCCTTTAAACATTTATGCTTATGACCACAAATTATTTCGGCTGACTATCTTGGGTTGACAGAGAGGATGCAGAAGACACATACACAAACTCTATTTTTGCAGGGAAAAAGGTTCATTTTTCAGGGATCTGTAGAGGCATATTTTTGTTTTTCTGCCTGTCAGTCTGTTTCCTTCAGTACTGTCTTGGTTTCCTTTCCTGATGCCTTGATTAAAAAAAGAAAAAACCAATAGGGCTAGAGAAATAGCTCAGGGTTAAGCCTCACAAACAGAAGGACCCTGAGTTTAGATTCCGGATTCCATGTAAAAGATGCCAGGCAGAGATGGCTGGGGCCTGTACTTCCGGCTCTGGAAGACAGAGCCAGGGAAATCCCAAAACAAAGGATACAGTCAGTGTGGTGGGGAAGTACTGGCAGCAGAAGCATGAAGCTGATCACTTTGCATTCACAGTTAGGAAGCAGATAATTATGATTGTATTTATCTTTCATGTAATCCAGGAGCCAATCTCAGGGAGTTGTGCTGCCCACTTACTTATAGGGTATGTTTTCCTATCCCAGTTAACCTAATCGAAAATCCCTCACTCATTGCCAGACTTGTCTCCCAGATGCTTCTAGATCCTGTCAAATTAATAATACCGTTGTCTATCACGGTTCCACCTCTTTCATCTTGACACCCAAACATATCATATTAAATTACTACCTTCTACTCCTTGACTCTGTTGGGCCATCTCTTAATGTAAAATACATTCAATTCCACTTTGAAAGTTTCTGAAGTATAGACTTTAACATTTCCAACACTCTGTCTGAAATCCGCATCTCTGAGACTCAAGTCAATCTTTTCACTGTGAATACCTACAAAATTCTACACTACATAATTCTAGCACATAGTGGTATAAAATAAATATTCCCATCAAAAAAGAATAGCAAGGAATACTCATATCAAAGTAAGACCAAAACACAGCCAACAAACATTAAGTCCTGCAGTTTCATGTTCAACATTTGGGGCTTGCATTGGAAGCATCCGGGATTCAGGAGACTTGGATAGATCGACTCCTCCAACTCTGCTGCTCACAGAACACATAACTTGTCCTGATTAGAGCTGAATCATCTATAGATGCTTTTACTTTGTAGTTTGTCCAGTAATCATTTTCTGAATTACACATCTTTCATTGCACAAGGGTATTTTTTGGTTGATTGCTCAATGAGGCAGATTCTCTTGAGAGGCAAGGAACTTCTTAGCAGCAATCTATGTTTCAGTTTAGGTTCTCTATTTCCAAAAGATTTGCATTTTTACAAAATGGAGTGTAATATGGGTGGGATATTCTTTTCAGTACCACTTTTCTGATGTCACAGCACAAAGGATCAGACCTTTCTTTGATGACGTGAGTCTTTTTAACAGCTACAGTTGCTTTCAAATTTGCCTTGTCTATAATGTTAAACTTGCTCACATTGTTTTACTTCATAAAAAGGACATTTGTCATATCTTTCTGCTTTACTTTGCTACTACAGACCAAGGTAAGTAACAGTAGTATGCCATAGCCCAAATGCTCTCTTGTTTTTAAATTTTCTCTGCATTTGGTGGATTCATGTGCCCCAGTATCTTGGACGTTCATATTTTGAGGCTTATCAGAATGTTCCCTTGGTGAAGGGGCTCTGTCAAGAAATATTGAGGGGCATATGTAATTACTTGTAACTTTTCTCCTCTTTTTGTTTTCTTCTAGATCTTGGTTTATTTTACCAGTTACTCTTTCTCTGTTGCTGTGAGATACCACTCCAAGTCAAGCAACTGAAGGGAGTAAAGGAGATTTATTTAGCTTATGGTTCCAGAGGGGAGATACAGTCCTTCATGGCAGAAATGTCATGGCTGGCAGCAGAAGCTAGAAAGGGCTTAAGTCACTGGAGACATCATGGAGGCTGAGAACTGCTGAAAACTCAAGAGCAGACTCACTAACTTAAGTAAGGTGGGACTAATCAGCTTCAAGGCCCACCCCCTGTGACTGCCTTCCTCCAGCAAGGTTCCAGCTCTTAAAGGTGCCATGACTTTCCTAAACTAACTAGATTCAAAACACATGAGTCTGTGGGGGACACCTCACATTTCAAGCCATGACAGTTATCGAATACAAAGAAAGCAGAGAACAGCAGATGAAATCCCATTTGCAGCTTCTAAAGTCTTTTGTGGATATCAGAGGCTGACCAGCTAATGAAATGTTGACCCAGAAGATCTAGTCCCTTGGTAGATGAGGTATACAGGCGAGTGAACTTGTTTGAAAGCCTCAATCAGTCTGTTAAGAAATAGGACAGGGTATTCTTTCCTCCTTAGGTAACCTTCTTGATCTTACCATAAGTTAAAGGGTTCTTAATTCAATTTTCCCCTCTGATGTGTCAGTCATCATTCTGTTTTCCACAGCAGTATAGCAAGTAGTCAGGACTAAGTGTAAGGTCTTCTAAGCAAAATCTTAAAGGTAAGATCTGCAAGTTACTAATCAATGGGGATGAGTCCTTAGAGAAGCTTCCTTGCTTTCTTGCTTTTTTGAAGGTCTGTGAGTGTAAAAGGGACACAGGTTCTAATTGTCCCTGTGAGTAGAAGCATTTCTTTTAGTGAGATGAATGATAGAAAATCTTACTCCTGTGTGCTCTTGCTTCCTTCTTTTGTGGTAACTTGGGGTAGGTGGGGGATTATTGTGGTGGCATGGGCTTCCTGGGGTGGGAGAAGATATATTACCTGAATGCCCTTTCCACTATTTTCCATTTGTAAGGAGGGGCTTGAGCATGAATAGGGGATTACCTGGGATACTAGAGGTGTCTCCTTTTGTATAATCCTCTATCCTGGTAGAAGGTGTGAAGGCTCAAACATAAGTCATGACAAACCATTTCCAGTTGCAGAATGCTGTTATAGTTTAAGCTTCTGTCCTGTGACCAAACTTCTCCATCACTTATATTTATTGGTTTATATTTAGGGCATATAGTGTAGCAGCAAGATATTAGTCTCTTTTCCTTTTAGATTTTCAGGATCTACCTGATTTCAGTTCTTGAGTATGTATCATAGCAAGGAATACAAGGGAACTGAAGGTGGATTTTTCATGATCATCCTAAAGGGAGAATATGCACGTTATATACAAGTGTCAATTTGGCAATTGAGGACTGGGCCTATGAGTAATGATTCAATGAAGGCAAGATCCAAACAAGCCTGTGGGAGATTAGCTAGCTGATGTGGGAAGGCATAGTCCATAGTGGGTGGGACCATTTCCTGGATAGGTGGATAAGATGGAGGGAGCTGTTTCAGTACTTCCTTTGGCATAGAGGCATGCTAGCAAAAGCGAAATACGTCCCTATCTCAACAATTCCTGTGGCTCCTGAGGTTGGTATGAACTCTTCTGCCATGTTGATGAGCTGCAACTGAGAATCATCAACAAGAATAAACTCCCTTGTTCCCCTAAGTTCTTTGGGTCCTGTAGTCATATCAGCAGCATGGAATGTAATTGCAACAGAGAGGTGGGAGGACCTCTGAAATGAGGGCTATGTCCTTCTCACCTACTCAGAGTCCTTTAGATATGGTGATGGGTTTGTAGTGGTCCCTTCTGTCATGTTACCTTGCCGAACTGTAGCCCACATGAGAATGAGACACTGATTTGATTCCTACTCCTCCTCAGCTAAGGTTTGAATCAATCACTTGCTTCTTTTCTGGGAAGAAATCCCACAATAGTGGTATGTGAGTCTCTGCTAAGAACATCTCTGGAGTTATTTTACCTGGGTGAAATAAGATCTTTTTATTCTTAAAAAAAAGAAAAAAGACCCCGTGCTCTAGGACCCCAGGTCAGCCCACAGGGACCCGGCTCCGACTCCCACCATCCAGCCGGAGCCGCGCGGGGGCCGAGGGAACGAGGAGGACCTCCCCCTGCGCCCGGGCCCCGCCCCAGCTGCCCTCGGGTTAAATAGCTCCACGCCGACGCGCCCATCCTCCCTTTTCACCCCACCCCGCTCCGCCGGTCGGGACACGCGCGCGGTCCACCCGGGCCTCACCCCGGGCCCTAGGTAAGTCCCGTTCGGGCCCCGCCCACCAGTACCCCAGGCCAAATAATTCAGTTTAGTGAAATTGAGAGATCTTAAGACTTAAAATGACAATGCCAAAGTCAAAGTGCAAATCCATGAGAAGCAACACTCAAGTAAACAAATTTCCCACTGAAGAAATTAATCCCATAATGTTAGACTCCAACAAGAACAAACCCGTGGAAAAAGGCCAAGAAAGCCTGACCCAGGATAATGACTTTCAAAATATGATCATTACCATGTTCAATACTATGAAAGAGGAAATCCGGGAGGAATTACATAATCGAATCAATCGCTTTGAAGAGGAACACAACAGACATCTGGAGGAGTTGAGGAAAACAGTGCAAGAAACAAAAAGTGGCATAGAGCAGTTAAAACAAACTCAAGCAGTTTAAAACTGAGCTAAAAGACAAGTTATCTTCAACCCAGAACGCCACAGAGAGTCTTATCAAGAGAACTAATGAAGCAGAAAACAGAATTTCAGACCTTGAAGATAAAGTGGGAGTACTAACCAGCTCAATGGAAGAGGTTGTTAAAGCCAAAAAGATACTTGAGAGAAATATCCAAGAGATATGGGACACCCTGAAGAAGCCTAACATGCATATTCATGGAATACCGGAGCAAGAATCTCAAAATACCACCCCTGAGGAAATTTTTCAAACGATCATCAAGGAAAACTTTCCTCATCTAAAAAAAGAGAGGCCCATTCATATACAAGAGGCATTCTGCACCCCAAACAGATACGACCAAAATAGAAGCACACCGCGGCAAATAATAGTTAAAACACTCCACATTCAAGATAAAGAACTGGTGCTGAGAGCTTCAAGGGAGAAAAAACAAGTCACTTTTAAAGGCAAACCTATTAAAATAACAAATGACTTCTCAGTCGAAACAGTAAAAGCAAGAAGAGCTTGGAGAGACATACTTCAAGTATTGAATGAGCAAAAATGTCAACCCAGGCTGATTTACCCTGCAAAACTATCAGTCATGATCGAGGGAGAAAGAAAAATTTTCCAGCACAAAGACAACTTTAAGGGATACATGGCCACCAAACCAGGCCTTCAAAAACTGCTAGAAATGATACTCAAGCGTGAAGAAAAAAACAGGCATATCCAGGAGAACAGAAGGCAAATATAACACCATTAAAAGTGAAGCAATATACTTATAAAAGCTACTAAACATAATAAATGTCTGGAATTAACAATAGTTTCTCCATTATAACACTAAATGTTAATGGACTTAATTCACCGATCAAGAGACACAGATTACAAACTTGGATTAAAATCACAATCCATCAATCTGTTGCCTGCAGGAAACCCATCTCACCACAAAAGATAGGCACGCTCTAAAAATAAAAGGCTGGTCAACAATTCTACAAGCAAATGGAAGCAGAAAACAGGCAGGGGTAGCCATTATGCTATCAGACAAAGTGGATTTCAAACCAAAAAAAATTATAAGAGACACGGATGGATACTACATTTTAGTCACAGATACAATTCACCAGGAAGATTTCACAATACTGAACATGTATGCACCCAATATGGGCCCCTCCACATTCATTAAGAAAACCCTCCAGCGTGTAAAGCAAGAAATCAACCCCCAAACGATAATTCTTGGGGACTTCAACACCGCCCTCTCTACATGGGATAGATCAACAGGTCAAAAGCTTAACAGAGACACTTTGGAACTTAATCAAACCCTGAAAGAAATGGACCTCACAGATCTCTATCGAACTTTTCACCCACGCACCAAAGAATACACATTTTTCTCAGCAGCACACGGAACTTTCTCCAAAATAGATCACATATTGGGCCACAAAATGAATCTACACATATACAAGAAAGTTGAAATTCTAACCTGTGCCCTATCAGACCACCACGGCCTAAAGCTGGACATCCGCAACACATCAAACAAGAGAAAATACACTAACTCCTGGAAACTTAACACTATGATGCTGAATGAGAACTGGATTCAGGAAGAAATTAAAAAGGAAATTCAAGATTTCCTGAAAGTGAATGATAACGAAAATACAACTTACCAAAATCTCTGGGACACAATGAAAGCTGTTCTAAGAGGTAAGTTCATAGCTCTTAATGCCCACGTCAAAAAAATGGAAACATCAGAAATAAACAACTTAACAATGCAGCTTAAAGCTTTAGAGAAACTAGAGCAATCTGATCCCAAAAGCAGTAGAAGAGAAGAGATTAGCAAAATAAGGGGAGAAATATCTGAAATCGAGACTAAGAAAACGATAGAAAAAATCAACCAATCAAAAAGCTGGTTCTTTGAAAAAATCAACAAGATTGATACACCCCTAGCTAAACTAACCAAAAGCAAGAGAGAGAAAACCCAAATTAACAAAATTAGAAATGAACATGGAGTTATCACTACTGATACCCAAGAAATCCAGAGAATTATAACATCATATTTCAAAAACTTATACTCTGTGAAGTTTGACAACACAAAAGAGATGGATGAATTTCTAAGTAAACACAACTTACCTAAATTGAATCAGGAAGTTGTGAATTATTTAAATAGTCCTATAACATATAAGGAAATTGAGGAAGTAATCTCGAATCTTCCCACCAAAAAATGTCCTGGACCAGATGGATTCAGCACAGAGTTCTACCACACATTTAAGGAGTTCATAACACCAATACTCCTTAAACTGTTCCATCAAATAGCAAAGGAAGGAACACTACCAAATTCCTTCTATGAAGCTAATATCGTTTTAATCCCAAAACCTAATAAAGATTCACTTAAAAAAGAAAACTATAGGCCGATTTCCCTGATGAACACAGACGCAAAGATTCTCAACAAAGTCTTGGCAAATCGGATTCAAAAACATATTAAAAAGATCATTCATGGGGACCAAGTAGGCTTCATCCCCAGCACACAAGGTTGGTTCAACATACGCAAATCAATAAATGTAATTCATCATGTAAACCAGTCCAAAGTCCAAGACCACATGATACTCTCGATAGATGCAGAAAAAGCTTTTGACAAGATCCAACAGCCTTTTATGATCAAAACGCTAGAGACAGTAGGAATGGAAGGAACCTTTATCAATATAATAAAAGCTGTATACAACAAGCCCACAGCAAGGATTATGCTCAATGGGGAACAATTGGAAGCATTCCCACTTCGATCAGGAACTAGACAAGGCTGTCCACTCTCACCACTTCTATTCAATATTGTACTTGAAGTCTTAGCTGAAGCCATAAGACAAGAAAGGGACATAAGAGGGATTCAAATCGGCAAGGAAGAAATCAAGCTATCCCTATTTGCAGATGACATGATCTTATACCTGAGGGATCCCAAAAACTCCACCAGGAAGCTCCTGGAACTAATTGAGAAGTTCAGCAGGGTGGCAGGATACAAAATAAATGTGCAAAAATCAGAGGCCTTCCTATATGCCCAGAATGAAAGAAGTGAAAAAGCCTTGAGAGAAACCATGCCATTTACTATAACCCCTAAAAAAATGAAATACCTTGGTATAAACCTAACTAAGGAGGTAAAAGACCTTTACAATGAAAACTTTAAAACCCTAAAGAAAGAAATTGCAGAAGACACCAGAAGGTGGAAAGACCTCCCTTGTTCCTGGATTGGCAGAATCAACATTGTAAAAATGACCATCCTACCAAAGCAATATACAGATTCAATGCTATACCAATCAAATCCCAAAGCAATTCTTCAAAGAAGTTGACCAAACAATCTCAAAGTTCATATGGAGGCACAAAAGACCCAGGATAGCAAAAACAATCCTGAGTAACAAAAACACAGCTGGAGGTATTACCATACCAAACCTAAGTCTATACTACAAATCCATAGTTATAAAGACAGCCTGGTACTGGCTCCAAAATAGACACACAGATCAATGGATAAGGATTGAAGACCCAGATATAAGCCCACAAAGTTACAGCCATTTGGTCTTTGACAAAGGGGCCCAAAGAATCCAATGGAAAAAGAACAGCATCTTCAACAAATGGTGCTGGCAAAACTGGATCTCCACATGCAGAAGATTAAAGCTGGACCCGTACTTGTCACCATGTACAAGACTTAATTCCAAATGGATCAAGGACCTTGATATCAGGCCAGAGACTTTAAAAACCATAGTTGAAAGGATAGGGAACTCCCTCGAGCTGATTGGGCTAGGCCAACAGTTCCTAAACAGACATCCAATGGCACAGTCACTGCTACCAAGTCTGAACAGTTGGGATCTTGTGAAATTAAAGAGCTTCTGTTCAGATAAAGAGATTGTCACACGAGCTCAAAGGCAACCCACAGAATGGGAGAAAATCTTCACTAACCACATATCTGACAGAGCTCTACTGTCCAGAGTGCACAAAGAACTTAGAAAATTAAACTCCAAGGAAAACACTGGCCCAATTAAAAAATGGGCCCTGGAACTTCAAAGAAACTTTACCAGGGATGAAATTAAAATGTCTAACAATTATCTTAAAAAATGCTCCACTTCCTTCGCCATCAGGGAAATGCAAATCAAAACTTCCCTGAGATATCATCTCACCCCGGTCAGGATGGCAAAAATCCACAATACAAACAACAACAAATGCTGGAGAGGATGTGGAGAGAGGGGAACTCTCCTACATTGTTGGTGGGAATGCAGGCTCATACAGCCACTCTGGCGAGCCGTCTGGAGATTCTTAAAGAAATTAAAGATTGAAATGCCGTATGACCCTGCTATCCCACTTTTGGGAATAACCCCCCATGCAGCAGAGGTTCGCCTCGATAGCACAAGCTCGACCATGTTCATAGCAGCACTGTTTACAATAGCAAAGTCATGGAATCAACCTAAATGTCCAACAGTTGACGAGTGGATAAGGAAACTGTGGTACATCTATACAATGGAGTACTACTCAGCCATCAAAAATGATGAATTACTGGAATTTGCTGGGAAATGGATGTCATTAGAAAGAATTATATTAAGTGAAGTATCCCAAACCCAGAAAATTAAGCGCCGTATGTACTCCCTAATAGGTGGCTCCTAGTACCAAACTCACCCAGCCCACATTGAGACACTCAAAAGTAAACCTATGTAACACAGTAATTGCAAGGATTATGAACAAGAGAGATGGGTTAGGAGGGCCACACCAGAAACAAGGAGAGAGGAGACCATGTTACAGCAGAGAAAATAGGCCTCCATCAAGGTCTGCAAGTAAGTAATGAGAAACCTGGTTAAGTTCACAGACGTTCTTTCCTGATCTCACCAGAAGGGGAGGGCATATAGTCTAGCAGATAAAAAGTAATCATTTTGCAAATGGGTGATGGACCCCTCCCTCAGTGAGGTTTCCTACTCTTATTACATCTACCCTTGAATGTGCTATTACAACAAGACTCCAGTTTAACAGCTTTTTGTCTCTGGCCAGGGGGTGACATACAGTGCCCAGCAGAATGGAGTGAAGGGAATTGCAGGAGCAGCAAAACTGCAAAAGAAAATCAACAAACCACAATCCAGAACTTCAGAGACTCTATATCAACCACCTAGAACTAGGCCAGCCTAATCTCTCCCCATCCTGGAGCTCAGGGACATTTGTGGAAGAGGGGGCGGTAAGATTGTAAGAACAAAAGGATGGGAGGAGCAACGATTTGCAAGATTCTCAACAATAGTTGGGGCCAAAGCAATCATAATGGGACTTTGCATGCCCTGCGCAATGTCCAGCGCACTGTTGCCCTCATAAAGTCTAGCATCTGTTAAGGGCACCGAGACCCCTGGAGGCAAGGGATTGACAGCCATAGTAGTGATCTTATGCTTAAGGGGAACAAGAGAAAGGGCTTATGGAAATGCCACTGGGTCCTTATATGTCATCGGAGAGGAGGACCCAGAGGAGAGTTAGGCGTACACAATAAAGGACTCTCTGGGAATTGGGGGGGAGGCACTGGGGGAAGGGGAGGGGGAGGAGGGGGGAGGGAGGGAACTAGTAAAAAATTTTAAAATGTATAATTAAATTTTTAATAAAAAAAAAAGGAAGCAAACCCAATCCACAAAAAAAAAAAAAAAAAAAAAAAGGCCCAAACTGTTAGGTTATTTGTTTCAGAGAAGAGTCTTAGCTATAAGTGGCTCTAACTTTTGTTTCAGATTGACATCCAGGTTAAAAGTGCAAATGGACAACATTATCCTATTGATTATTTTCTATTCATTTTTTAATTTTTATTTTTGCACATGTGTGTGTGCATTTGTGAGTGTATCAGAGGGCACTGTGTGTTCCTGTGAAGGATCAAAAGTAACTTCCAAAGTCTTCCTAGATTGCTTCTAACTCCTTTTTGTTTTGCTCTGGTAGTTCCTAGGCTCTGCCCACCAGGACTGGAAGTTCAGGTGACATCCATTTCAGCCTGGCTTTTTACAAGGAATCTGGGATCTGAATTCAGGTCCTTCTGCTTGCAAGGCACAGTCTTAACCCCTGAGCCATCTCTCCAGCCCTTATTGTATTTTTTAAAACCAATGTTATTATTTATTATTACTGACTTAATACTTATTTTATTAATTATTATAGACTTAATACTCAGAGGAACATCTGAGTATTATTAATGACTTAATATTCAGAGGAACATCTTACTGCATGGAAGACTAACTCCTTCAGCTTAGGGATAGACTATTTACAGTTCAATTAGGATTTCAGAGCATTTAGGATATGACAAAGTGCAGCAACACAGACAGTAGGAGGGAGGAAGAAGATAAACAGAGGTGGCAGAGAGGCAAGAGCCTGTTGCCCAGGCCTGACCTTTAACCCTCATTCGGCAGCACAGGGCTCAGGTATGATAAAGCTCAGCCTGGTCTCCCATCTCATCAGTTTGCTCAGCAATCCATGTCTCATTTCTTGGCTTCTGGTCCTCGGAGACAAGTCACTAGATTCCAAATTCCCACAGCAGCCAGTGTTTAGAGTTGAGAGATGCCCTGATTAAGGCTACTAGAGGGACAGATACATGGCACTGCCAGGGGGCAAGATTCTTGGGGTAACTGAGTTAGCCTTTGTATCCCACCTGCATCCCTCCCCTCTTCAGGCTTCAGTCTAAACTCCAGGCTGGGGAGTGGATATCTCAGGGATCACCTCCAATGTGAGGAGGGACCCAAGCAGTCCCTGCAAGGTTCTTGCAAGAAGATGAACAAAGGAAGGGAGTGGAGCTGGACAAGCAAAATACCACCTGCACAGTAAGACAGGGGCTGTGACAGACAGGGGGACCACTGAATGTGCTGTGGTTCCAGGTATGCCAAGTGGGCACCACGTCTTTGTTGGCACCCCTCATTCCCACCTATAGGTTCGCTGCTTTTTTGGTTGCCCACACGGCTGCAGGTGTGACTACATTTCCTCCTCTGGAGGGTTGTCAGACACATTGAGGTATCCTGCAACATGTCCTTGTGTGTGTGTGTGTGAACCAATGGCTCCTCACATATCTCCCAGGCTCCATGTGTGGTCCACTAGGCAGCTGTAGATCTGCACTGGCTTCCCAGACAAGGTTCAGGCCTTGCACACGTTTCATGATCCTGGCTTGGGCCAGCCATGGTTGTCCTGCAGGGTAGGGGTGAGGGTCTGTTGACACTTCGGTCCTCTCCCACCTTCTCACTATATAGTGTGGTAAGTATAAAGGATGTTGCAATAAATTTCACTTCACGCTGCTGGGCCATGCCATAGCTCCCTAAGGGCTTACAGACCTCTTTCCAAGCCCAGTTCCAAGAAAAGTAAAAGGGGAAGGGAAAGGAAAGAAGAAATCCAGTGGCTGGTAAGGTGGGTGTACCTCTTAAAGAAGAAAAGAAGAAAAGCATCTTTGACTCTAAGGTTTTAAGAAGCTTACTGCCTGGTCACTTGCTGTTGGTGGAACTGAGTTCAGAGGGCCTCTGCTGGGGACTTCTTGTGTCCTGGAGAAAGGAATTAGAGCAGGGACTTGTGGACAGAGGCAGCTCGCTAAGAAAGGGAGCACTTCTGAGCAAGGAAGTGGGTCAGAAAAAGGAAGCTCTAATTCCAAATGGATCAAGGACTTTGATATCAGGCCAGAGACTATAAAAACCATAGTTGAAAGGATAGGGAACTCCCTCGAGTTGATTGGGCTAGGCCAACACTTCCTAAACAGACATCCAATGGCACAGTCACTGCTACCAACTCTCAACAGTTGGGATCTTGTGAAATTAAAGAGCTTCTGTTCAGATAAAGAGATTATAACGCGAGCTCAAAGGCAACCCACAGAATGGGAGAAAATCTTCACTAACCACACATCTGATAGAACTCTGCTGTCCAGAGTGCACAAGAACTTAGAAAACTAAACATCAAGGAAACCAATGGCCCAATTAAAAATGGGCCCTGGAACTTAAAGAACTTTACCAGGGATGAAATTAAAATGTCTAACAAATATCTTTTAAATTTTTTTTTTTTTTTATTATTATTATTTATATCAACTGTGTGTATGTGCGCGCGTGTCTGTGTGTGTGTGTATGTGTGTTGTAGAACCACGGAACGAATTCGCGAACCACCATGGACGCCTCCACTCCTTCTGCCCCTTGGGATTCAACAGGCTCCGCCCTACCAGGACCAAGAAGCGCAGGCCGCCCCCCGCTTCCGCCTGGCTCGTCTATACGTGGGGATCTGGGATCCCGAAACTCGGACCTTCCGCCTGCAAGGCGGAGGCCGTAACCCCTGAGCCACCTCTCCAGCCCAAAATGTCTAACAAATATCTTAAAAAATGCTCCATTTCTTTAGCCATCAGGGAAATGCAAATCAAAACTTCCCTGAGATATCATCTCACCTGGGTCAGGATGGCAAAAATCCACAATACTAACAACGACAAATGCTGGAGAGGATGTGGAGAGAGGGGAACTCTCCTACATTGCTGGTGGGAATGCAGGCTCATACAGCCACTCTGGCGAGTCGTCTGGAGATTCTTTTTTTTTTTTTTTTATTTCAGCTCATACAAACTTATTAGGTACACCAGTTCCCTCCCTCCCTCCTCCTCCCCCCGTACCCTCTGCTCCCCCTCCCCACCCTTCTCCCTCCCCATCCCCCAGTGCCTCCCACCCCAATTCCCAGAGTCCTTTCTTGTGCATGTCTGATTTTCCTCTGGGCCCTCCTCTCCGATGACGTACAAGGACCCAGTGGCCTTTCCCTGAACCCTTTCCCGTGTTCCCCTTAGGTATAGGAACACTGCTGTGGCTGCCAATCCTTTACTTCCAAGGATCTTGGTGCCTTTAGCAGATGCTAGACTTTGTGAGGTCCACAGTGTGTTGGACAATGCGCAGGGCATGCAAAGTCCAATTATGATAGCTTCAGCCCTAACTAGTATAGAGTATCTTATATATCATTGCTCCTCCCATCCTTTTGCTCTTACACTCTTACCGCCCCCTCTTCCGCAAATTTCCCTGAGCTTCAAGATGGGGAGAGACTAAGCTGGCCTAGTTCTAGGTGGTTGATATAGAGTCTCTGAAGTTCTGGATTGTGGTTTGTTGATTTTCTTTTGCAGTTTTGCTGCTCCTGCAATGCCCTTCACTCCATCCTGGTGGGCATTGTATGTTATCCCCTGGCCAGAGACAAAAAGCTGTTAGAGTCTTGTGATAAAAGCACATTCAAAGGTAGATGTAATAAAAATGGGAAACCATACTAAGGGAGGGGTCTATCACCCATTTGCAAAATGGTTACTTTTTATCTGCCAGACTATATGCCCTCCTCTTCTGGTGAGATCACACCCCCTCAGTAGTGAATGATCAGGAACAAAAGTCTGTGAACTTAATCAGATGTCTCATTACTTATTTGGGTCCTTGGTGGAGGCCTATTTTCTTCAACATCGTAAAATGACCATCCTACCAAAGGCAATATACAGATTCAATGCTATACCAATCAAAATCCCAAAGCAATTCTTCAAAGAAGTTGACCAAACAATCTCAAAGTTCATATGGAGGCACAAAAGACCCAGGATAGCAATAACAATCCTGAGTAACAAAAACACAGCTGGAGGTATTGCCATACCAAACCTTAGTCTATACTACAAATCCATAGTTATAAAGACAGCCTGGTACTGGCTCCAAAATAGACACACAGATCAATGGATAAGGATTGAAGACCCAGATATAAGCCCACAAAGTTACAGCCATTTGGTTTTTGACAAAGGGGCCCAAAGAATCCAATGGAAAAAGAACAGCATCTTCAACAAATGGTGCTGGCAAAACTGGATCTACACATGCAGAAGATTAAAGCTAGACCCGTACTTGTCACCATGTACAAGACTTAATTCCAAATGGATCAAGGACCTTGATATCAGGCCAGAGACTATAAAACCATAGTTGAAAGGATAGGGAACTCCCTCGAGCTGATTGGGCTAGGCCAACACTTCCTAAACAGACATCCAATGGCACAGTCACTGCTACCAAGTCTGAACAGTTGGGATCTTGTGAAATTAAAGAGCTTCTGTTCAGATAAAGAGATTGTCACATGAGCTCAAAGGCAACCCACAGAATGGGAGAAAATCTTCACTAACCACACATTTGATAGAACTCTGCTGTCCAGAGTGCACAAAGAACTTAGAAAACTAAACACCAAGGAAACCAATGGCCCAATTAAAAAATGGGCCCTGGAACTTAAAAGAAATTTTACCAGGGATGAAATTAAAATGTCTAACAAATATCTGAAAAAATGCTCCACTTCCTTAGCCATCAGGGAAATGCAAATCAAAACTTCCATGAGATATCATCTCACCTGGGTCAGGATGGCAAAAATCCACAATACAAACAACAACAAATGTTGGAGAGGATGTGGAGAGAGGGGAACTCTCCTACATTGCTGGTGGGAATGCAGGCTCATACAGCCACTCTGGCAAGCCGTCTGGAGATTCTTAAAGAAATTAAAGATTGAAATGCCATATGACCCTGCTATCCCACTTTTGGGAATAACCACCCATACAGCAGAGGTTCACCTCGATAGCACAAGCACGACCATGTTCATAGCAGCACTGTTTACAATAGCAAAGTCATGCAATCAGCCCAAATGTCCAACAGTTGACGAGTGGATAAGGAAACTGTGGTACATCTATACAATGGAGTACTACTCAGCCATCAAAAATGATGAATTACTGGAATTTGCCGGGAAATGGATGTCATTAGAAACAATTATATTAAGTGAAGTATCCCAGACCCAGAAAATTAAGCGCCGTATGTACTCCCTAATAGGTGGCTCCTAGTACCAAACCCACCCAGCCCACCTAGAGACAGTAATTCCAAGGATTATGAGCAGGAGGGATGGGGTAGGAGGGCCACACCAGAAACAAGGAGAGAAGGGACCATGTTACAGCAGGGAAAATAGGCCTCCACCAAGGACCCAAATAAGTAATGAGACATCTGATTAAGTTCACAGACTTTTGTTCCTGATCATTTACTACTGAGGGGGTGTGATCTCACCAGAAGAGGAGGGCATATAGTCTGGCAGATAAAAAGTAACCATTTTGCAAATGGGTGATAGACCCTTCCCTTACTGTGGTTTCCCACTTTTATTACATCTACCTTTGAATGTGCTTTTATCACAAGACTCTAACAGCTTTTTGTCTCTGGCCAGGGGATAACATACAATGCCCACCAGGATGGAGTGAAGGGCATTGCAGGAGCAGCAAAACTGCAAAAGAAAATCAACAAGCCACAATCCAGAACTTCAGAGACTCTATATCAACCACCTAGAACTAGGCCAGCTTAGTCTCTCCCCATCTTGAAGCTCAGGGAAATTTGCAGAAGAGGGGACGGTAAGAGTGTAAGAGCAAAAGGATGGGAGGAGCAATGATATATAAGATACTCTATACTAGTTAGGGCTGAAGCTATCATAATTGGACTTTGCATGCCCTGCGCATTGTCCAACACACTTTTGACCTCACAAAATCTAGCATCTGCTAAAGGCACCAAGATCTTTGGAGGCAAAGGATTGGCAGCCACAGCAGTGTTCCTATACCTAAGGGGAACACGGGAAAGGGTTCAGGGAAAGGCCACTGGGTCCTTGTACGTCATCGGAGAGGAGGGCCCAGAGGAAAATCAGACATGCACAAGAAAGGACTCTCTGGGAATTGGGGTGGGAGGCACTGGGGGATGGGGAGGGAGAGGGGTGGGGAGGGGGAGCAGGGGGTACGGGGGGAGGAGGAGGGAGGGAGGGAACTAGTGTACCTAATAAGTTTGTATGAGCTGAAAACAAAACAAAACAAAAAAAAAACTGGGAGCTCAACCATAAAAAAAAAAAAAGAAAAAGGAAGCTCAGTGGGCGGAGTGAGAAGCAGAGGAGGCTTTTGTACAGCCTCTGCTAGGTGTCGGCCTTGCTGGGGACAGTTCTACCTTCCAGCCCAGTGGCTTCTTCCATGTGCTAATCTTAATGTCCCTCCACCAACCTCATGGGCCACAGGATTATACACGAATAGCCACACCCCCTTTATAATAACTCAGCTTGTTGCATTTTTCGACTGTTTCTGTGTTCTCAAGTTCCAAAACCCCTAGGAGCTTAGAAATATAATTTAACACATTTGGACAGAGATTACCTGACACCAGTTAGGAGGAGATTTTATCAGCAATCAATGAGAATCATGTCTTTCGAGTTAAGCCTTGGTCACACCTGAAGTGCAGAGTGAGGATGGGCCACATTCTGCTTCAGTAACAACTAAACTGTGGATGGACATAGCAAAAGGGTAATTTTTACTCATGTTATAGGAGGAAAGTGGGATAGCCAAAGACTATTCTATGCAGCTTTGTGGGAACCAATACTGCTGTATTTTAGAACTGCAAGACTGGAACACATCCCTCCCTCCCCCCGATGCCCAGGCAAAAAGAACTTCAGGAGATCTGCCCTACAATTAGTTCTTCTTTCCTAATTATACTGTACATTCGCAGAGGGCAGAGTCATGTCTTACAGTAACTTATGTGTTTATTTTGTCAGAAATTTGGACAGAATGGGCTGGAGAGGTGGCTCAGGGGTTAAGCCTCTGCCTTGAAGGAGGAAGGTCCCGAGTTTGGATCCTAGACCCCACGTATAGACCCCGGGTGGAAGCGGGGGCGGCCTGGGATTCTGGTCCTGGTGGGCAGAGCCTGTGAATCCCGGGGCAGAGTAAACAAGGAGGAGGTGGAGGCATCAATGGTGGTTCCCGAATTTGCCGGTGGGTCTACATACACACGTGTACACACGCACACATGCACAATTGAATAATTAAAAAAATCAGAAATTTGGACAGAAGACAATATTAAGGTGACGTTTGAGCAAGAATACCAAAATCCAAAACTTGGTGCATTCTTTTCTGCTTGGACTCCTAGGGAAAGGAGCAATGACAAATGAGAAGCCGGCACTTGCTTCCAGTTGCGGAGTACTGTGGCAAGCTGGCCTGGGCAAGATGTACAAACCCGTATACACATTTCCATGACATGTAATGGGACATGGGGAACCTGGGTCCTGGTTCGCAGACCTGGTTCCTCAGTGTGAAGACTTGAATCTCCCCAGTGTTGCTAATGGTTAGGGAAACTCCAGCCCAAGCCACCACAAGACATCACTCATCCAACAAGAATAAACAGAACTACCAGATGGTCTGGCAATTCCACTACTGGGCAGATATCCAAAGGAAAAGAAGCAGTAAGTTGAAGAGACATCTGTAGTCCTGTGTTTAATACAGCACTACTCATATTGGCCAAGGAATGCAGACACCCTACATGCCCATCAGCTGGTGAATGGATCAAAGTGATGTGGTGCGTGTACTGTGGAATACCACTCAGCCCCCAAATTGAATGTAATCTGCACATTTGGAATGGCTCAGATTGAACTGGCGATCATTACTGTAAATGAATAAAGCAGCCACAGAAAGACAGTCACTAAATAGTCTCTTATAGACAGAACCTGAAGAAGTCACTCTCAGAAAATGAGAGCAGAATATTGGTTTTCAATTATGAGAAGGGGAAAGGAAAGGGCTGTAGGGAAAGGCTGGCCCGTGGACACTACGTGTCAGCTAGTTAGGAGCAAGAAGTTCTGAAGTGCACAGTAGGGTAGAGATCAGTAACAAAAAAGATTGGTAACTGTAACAGTGTAATGGGGGCCCACAGAGACCCTTGGGGGTGGGGATAAGCTGGCGCAGAGTCAACAGCACAGAGTCCAGGAGTCAGGCGAGTGGCAAAGCAGGCTCTCAGGCTCCTAGGCTCTCAGGCTTGCAGGCTCATTTATTATAAATATCAGTCTGCTTATATACCCCACCCAACATCCCATAAGTCCCAGCGTGAGCCTTTGCTGAGTTGTCCTGTCCGGATTGGTCCTCTCAGCCAGGCAGTTTAACAGCAACAACTGTCTTTGCTGTGGAGAAGGCATAGTCTCGTGAGATTTGCAGTCTCGTGAGATTTGTATGCTTAGCAGAAAGGAGGAGTCCAAGAGCCTCTCTGTATGGGGGATGGGAGTCTCTGTGGCGCAATCATTGTCTGTTCCTCCTACAAGTAACAATACTGCACATTTCAGAAAGCTCAATGGAAGAATTTTAAAAGTTTTCATGATAAAAATGATAAATATTTGAGGAAACACATGTAACATAATGTGTAATGCAATAGAATATCAAAATGTCACATAATGCATATTTAGTGTGCATGACTTTTTAATATATTGACTGTTCAATCAATCATCAATCACTCAAAAAGAAAAAAAGATCTAGCACACAAGCATAACAGCTCACACCCTTCATTCCAGTACTTAGGTGGCTGAGAGACAGGATGGTCACAAATTCAAAGCTAGTCGGGTCCACATAGTGAGTTCCAGGTTAGCTTGATCTACAAAGTAATGACCTGTCTGAAACAAAACAAAATAAACAAAACAAGAACCTCTCAAATCTTGGTTCTTTTCACAAAGAAAAAGGGCCAGTCAGTTTGGCTTCTTCCAAAGCCAGAGGAGAGGGCTGTGGTGAATGTAGTGAGGGTCTCAGATCTGGCCCCTTCAATCTCCACTTGAGCATAATCCTCCTAATTCAAGGGTTTCCATGCAGTTCCCCACACACTCCCAGAAGGGACCTGTGGAATGTGCTTTGTTTCTGGGCAAGTGAAGCAGATGGGGAGAAGACAGGAATGTGCTTTTAAATTTTTCTTTTGGGACACTATATTAATGAATATTAATTAAAACTTTTTTTAGGAGCCTCTCCCAGCAGTTCTTCCCAGTGGCCATATCAGGATTGGGCAAACAGTAATTTCTCAAATGATGCAATCAGCCACTTTTTTTGGGTGTGACCCTAAGAAGCTCTGCATATTTTCTAAATTTAATCTGCTTGGGCGTAACAGCTTAACAGTGGTGACCCCAGTGACTGTCTTTATCCGCTGGTTACTGTGCTCCCGTCAGGGCTAAGCGAGATGTGACTTAGTTCTCACAGCAAGCAAAGGTGCTGTGGTTATTCTCCTCTTTGTAGGTGATTTGCCTGGAGTTCAGAGAGTGGAAGTGGCTACTCTAAAGACACAAAGGAGGTGACAGGCGGGGCCAAGTCTACCTGAGCCTTGAGGGAAATGTCATTTTGAGAAAAAGCAAAGGTTTAAGTTTACCCAAAAGAGAGTTACAGTTGAAATTTCAATAATAAGGATTTCAATGACCGCAAAAATATTCCTCTCCCAGTACTAGTAAGACACAGCTTACCATGTGGCAGATGCCAACCTGAGCATTCTCCCTGTTTCCAATCCCCGAATCTCCCAGTGGCGCCATGAGGTGGTGCCAACATCATCCCTGCTCCGTACGTAGATCAAAAGAGGCGCAGGATGAGCAGTTGGTGCCTCATGAGAGTCTGATTGTCTCAGCCTGTGACATAACAACTCCAGAGTGATATCAAATTATGTGACATGATGTCCACATACAATTTCACAGTGACATCATAGCTTCACTGTGACATCATGGCCTCACCACTGACAGTACAGCCTCTCTTGTGACATCACTACAGACATTAGTCAAGACCTGACCTCACTGCCACACCAGGACAAAACAGCCTTTCACATCACAGCCTCACCAGATTTACTGTCATGTAATAGGTTCAACACTCATCAGAGCCTCACCAGTGACATCCAAGCATCATGCCTGATATCACAGCCTCACTGTGACATCACAGCCTCACCTCTGAGGTCATAGCTTCACTGTGACATCACAGCCTCACTGTTATCACAGGTTAACCTTTGTAATCATTCTCCAACTGTGACATCTCAGCATCGACTTAGATGTTATATTCTCACTGTTTGATCACATCTTCACTATGACATCACAGGTGCACCTCTGAAATCATTGCCTCAATGCAACATCACACCCTCATCACTGACACCCTACCTAGCATCACTATGGCACTACAGCCTCACCACTAACCTCACAGGCTCACTGAAACTTGACAGCCTCCTTGTGACACCACAGCGTCATTAAGGAGATCACAACCCACTGTGAATCACAGCCTCTTGTGACATCACAGTCATAGCCTCACCATGATGTCACATCCTCAGTTTGACACAATAAACTCACTGTGACATTAGAGCCTCACCAGTAAATACAGCCCAGCTCACCAATAATGCTCCCGTGAAAGCATCACGCTACACAAAACCTCACTGTGACATCACAACATCACAGTGATATCACAACCATGCTGTGCCAGCACAGCCTCACTTTAACATCAAAATCTCACAACTGATATGATTGTCTCACAGTGACATCATAGCCTCTCCTCTGACATCACAGCCTTACTATGACATCACAAGCTCACCACTGACGTCCTAACCTCACTATGAAATCCAAGCATCACCCCTGACGTAACAGCCTCACTGATATCTCACAGACTCAGCCCAGACCTCAGAGCCTCACTGCGACATTACAGCCTCACAGAGACCTCACCCCTGCCCACTGACACCAGAGGCTGAGCTGTTACATCAGAGCCTCATTGTGACATCAGTCTTGCCTCACTGTGACATCACCCCTTCCAGAGTGATTCACCTCAGGATGACATGAGAGCCCACAGTGGCATACATCTTTCACAGTGACATCACAGCCACAGTGACATCAAGGCCTGACCAGTGACAGCACAGCCTCACCTGTGACATCAACATCACCACAGACATTAATAAGAACACTGACATCACTGCCACAAGAGTGACAACACAGCCTTTGACATTACAGCCTCACCAGTGTCACTGTCAGGTAATAGGTTCACAACTGACATAATAACCTGACTAGTGACATCATAGACTGACTCCCTATGATGTCTTCCTCAACACTGCCATTGCAGCCTTATTGTGACATCACACTTTCACCAGTGACATCACAGCCTCATTGTGACATCAGCCTCACCGCTAACATCACAGGCTTACTGTGACATCCAAACCTCTCCAGTGACATCACAACATCACTGTGTAATCAGAGCCTCACTGTGACATCATAGCCACACTGTATCCTCACAGCTTCACTGTGACTTTGCAAACTAATAGTGACATCACAGCCTCGCTTCGGTGAAGTCACAGCCTCACTGTGCCATCACAGCCATGCTGTGCTATCAAATCATCACTGTGACATAAAGCTTCACTTCTGACATCATAGCCCCATTGTGACATTGCAGGCTAAGTTTGACACAATAAACTCACTGCGATATTAGAGCCTCACCAGGGACAATAGTGTCTCACCAATAAAATAGTTTCTCTGTGAAAGCACAGCCACTACTGACATCAAAACATCACTGTGACATCACAACCTCACTGTGACATCACAACTTCACTGTGACCTCACAGCCTCACTGTGACATCACAACCTCTCTGTGATGTCACAGCCTCACAGTAACATCACAGCTTCACAGTGATATCATAGCCCCTGTGGCATTTTTGCCTCATTTCTAACTTCACACCCTCACTGTGACATCACAGCCTCACCTCTGATATACAGAGTGATACCACCTCACAGTGAAATGGGAGCCCACAGTGACATACATCCTTCACAGTGACATCAGAGCCACAGTGAATCATGGCCTCACCAGTGACAGCACAGCCTCACCTGTGACATCAGTGTCATCACAGACATTAAACAGAACACTGACATGACTACCACAAGAGTAACAACACAACCTTTGGCATTACAGCCTAAACACGGTTACTGTCATGCAATAGGTTCACCACTGACATCATAGCTTCACTAGTGACATCATAGACTCCCTATGACATCCACTGCCATTCCAACCTTATTGTGGCATCACACTTTCACCAGTGACATCACAGCCTCATTGTGACATCAGCCTCACCACTAACATCACAGCCTCACTGTGTCATCCAAACATCTCCAGTGACATCACAACATCACTGTGTCACCAGGGCCTAACTGTGACATCATAGCCATACTGTGTCATCACAGCCTCACTGTGACATTACAACCTGACTGTAGCATCACAAACTTTCTGGGATATTAGCCTTGCCACTGATATCACAGTCTCACTGTGACCTCACAGCCTCCACCCTGACATGCCATCCCTGGACATCACGGGCTCATGGGGACACCACAGACACACGGTGATATCAAATCCTCACGGTGGCATCACACCACTAGTATCCTAACTAGCCTTACTATGACACCACAACCTCAGCACAGATAACATAAATTCACAGTGATGTGAAAGCCTCAGCAGTGACATCACAGGCTCACCTCTGAAATCAATGCCCAACTGTGACATCACAGTCTCACTGTGAAATCACAGCCTGTGACATCACAGTTTCATGGTGACATCATAACTTCACTGTGACATCACAACCTCGCCACTGGTATCCTACCTGGGCTTAGGAAACGCAGAGACCCCGGCGTACCGCCCGCAGAGTACGGGGGGTCGAGGATCCAAATCAAGACAGTCCGCTTGCAGGCAGAGGCGTAAAACACTGAGCCCTTCTCCAGCCACAGGTTGTAATTAAGTTCGAGAAAAAAAATTCCGTTTGCACTTCCTGCGTTTAGAACTCAAAAGAAGTTTCTTCTAGAAAACAAGCAAGTGAAAAAATGGGCCCACATGCTCCCTGACTAAGAAGAACCCCGGCATGTGACTACTACGGCGTAAACAAAGACAATGACCTCGAGCTTGTAGGGCCATACTAAGGTAAAACTTTGAGTTTTTTGTTTTGTTTTTTTTTTTGAAATATTTTTTAATTATTTATTCAATGGTTGCTGGCGTGTGTGTGTCTGTGTGTGTGTGTGGGTGTGGGGGTGTGTGGGTGTATGTAGGTATGTATTGTGTGTGTGTTTATGTGGGTAGAACCACAGGCGAATTTCGGGAACCACCATGGACGGCCTCCACCTCCTTGTTTACTCTTGCCTGGGACCTCACAGGCTCCGCCCTACCAGGACCAGAATCCAGCTCCCTATGCTCGGGGAAGTAAATGGAACATTCTTTCCTTGTAGCTGTGACAGTGTTTTTAATCTTTTCTCAGTGGTTCTGGGATCAGCAGTGTAGCTTAGCTACAAGTGGGGCCTATCAGAACAGAGGAGCTGTTCCAAATCCTTCACCTCCTGAGCACCTTTTTGCTTTGAGACAGGTTAGTCCCAAATTGTGACGATCCTCCTCTACACTGGCTGGCTCCCTTATCATCCTGATAGCAGAGCATTCCACACCAGGAAAAAATACAGGGCCGTCACTGTTGAATTCTTCCTTCCCTTCCTCCTATAGTACTTGTGGCTGATCTGCCAACATGTATCTCTTACCTTTTCATGTACTTCATCCCCAGCGCCATCCCATCTACCATCAGTTCTCCCCCAAACACTGCAAACCAGTCCCCATTTCACCTTCCAACCCTCTCCAATCCATTCCGCATATCTCTGCCTAGCTTTCAACCATTGGTCTGTGCTTTGCACACTGCAGCAGAGTCTGAGCCTCTAGCCCCAGCCTGCCAAGTTGGGGCAGCACTCTGATGTCCTCTGCCACCAGGTGCCCTATGTGCCTTATGTTCCGGTCATTCTCTCCCATGACATTCTCCCAGAACAGACAGGACTGGGGTTTGCGTACGTGGTGTGGGAGATGCTCCAGGAAGCACTGTGATTGGGCAAATAAGATGGAGAGAAAAGAGGAAAGCTAAGATAGGGTCCACTAAGGATGGATGACTTCTGTGGGGTTCAGGCCTCCTGGGAACTCCAGATGAACATGGCTCAGAAAGAGCCTAATGAAGAGTGAAAAGTCTATAGACTGTTTCCACGTCCTATTCCTCATCACCAAACATCATCCTGGCAACATAACTTCCCAGCGTTCTGGGAAATGCCCATCTAAGGCTAGAGATCCCTTGGAGGTAAAAAACAAACAAACAAACCAACAACAACAAAAAAAAAAAAAAACAGAAGAACTGTGCTCCTTACAGGAATTGCAGGAACATGGTAGCAACACCTGCAGCCTTGTGACTTCTGCAGATGCCCAGAGTCCTCCAGGGCAGCCCACGGTAACATGAGGAATGTGGACAGGAGTGCTGACCAATGACTTCCTATGCATGCTACTTGATTCTACCTTCCAATATCAAGAGGAACACAATGCCCCCTTCTCATCCCAGCGGCCCCTCTAGATGGCCCTCCCTATGACCACATGTCTGAAACCATGTTCCTGTGTCCATTTTCCCAGGCCCAGACCTATTTCCCATCTCTGAACTCAACCCCCGGCTCTTTGGCATCTGACAGAGTGAAAACACTGGCTTGGGAATTGGGTGCACATGGCTCCAAACCTGACGCTTACCTGTGGTGTGTCCTTATGAGAATCAAATCATATAGCTGTGATATGGCACTATGTCTCAGTCTGGGCATGATGGGAAATGGAAGCCGGGTGATTTCTTGTCAGCAAAGAGGGCTGTCCTGTGTGTTGAAGAACATTCAGTACCTCCCTGCCCTCCACTCATTTGATACCAGTGAACTCTGCCCTTTCCATGTGGCAACAAGAATGTCCCCAGGCATCAAATTCTCATGTGGACAAAATACTACTAATGAGTAACAACTGGTATATGGTCTTTATTGTAGCTGATGGATATTTTTTAATAGAATCTCACTATACAGTTCAGTTTGGCCTCAAACCTCCTTTCTTAGCAGCCTCCTGAGTGCAGAGATTGAAGATGTGCACCAGCAGGGTATGCAGACTCTTAAGCATGATGTTTTGCATGTTCTGAACTGCTACATATATCAATTTCTTTATAATATATAAAATAGTATGACAATGTTGATCAACTTAAATGTCAACAAGAAGATTAAATGAGGCAATAGATGTAGAGGACTTAGCAGAACACTGTCTCTGTTTTATACGTCTATTGCTGTGATTAATACACGACCAAAGCCATAGAGGGAAACAGGGTCTATTCATGCTCATGATTGTACGGTACAGTTCATTTGATGGCAGGACAGTCATACCAGTGTCAAGAGCTGAAGAAACTGGCCATATCACGTCCACAAGAACAGCTGAGAAGGGCATAGTTCTATTTTTGCTAGCCTACGAAAGCCTAGCAACTCTCTCCCCATCCTACCCACCTGCCCAGAGAATGGTTCCAGCACATTGATTAGATAATCTCCTAAAGTCTTGCTCAGAGGCTCGCCTTAATTAAATAAGTTTTCTTAGGTATACCAAAAAGCTCAGTTCTTAGTTCCCAAGTTAACGTCTCTAAGTAACTACCACAAATATCTTCCACGTCACAAGTACTTTCCATTAATAGAAAGCTACCTCAACTGGACTTGATGGTGCAGGCCCACCCATAATCCTAACATTCTAGAGGCCAAAGCTGAAGGACAGAAAGCTGAAGTCTTGTATGGCCTACGTAGGAAGTCGAGGATCCAAGTAAATTTAAAAAAAAAAAAAAAAAAAGGTCTGCTAGAGGGACTCCCTCTCCTTCTCATCTTCCACCCTCTGCCACATGAGGACCCAGTGCCCTTAGAAGCAGAGACTGGCCCATGTCAGATATAGTCCTTCCTGACCCTTATCTTAGACTCTCCAGGCCTCAGTATTGAAAGAAGTAAATTTTTGTTCTTTGTAAATTTCCTGATCTATAGTATTTTGCTTCACACACAAATAGACTGAGACACTGGGGCTTCCCTGATGTCAGAATACCAATTTGTTTCCACACTTGGAATGAGTGGCTGTGTTGGGAACTTTGTAGCTATGTTCCGCTCATCCCTGGAGGGTGTAGCTATTTCTTCTGGGCCACTTAGAGCTGACCATCTCAACTGGATCTGAATATTACAAAGATCAGAAGCTGGGCCTGACAGTGCATATGTGTCAACTCAGCACTACAGGAAGGCTGAAACAGGAGGATCATGCGTTCAAGGCCAGTCTGGGCTACAGAGAGGAAGAAAAAAGAAGGAAAAAATGTCAATAAGACCTAAATACTACCAGGTCATCAATCATGTGGCGCATGTCTAAGATCCCAGCAATAGGAGGTTGACACAGGAGTACTGGGAGTTAGACCATCCACTGCAAGACCCTGACCCAAAAACACACGTGCACAAATGTTGGTGGCTGAGTTTCCAGAGCATCTCAACTCACCTGTCCAGTTACAATTTCTCGACAAGTAAGGCCCACATGGAACATCGAATCCTGCTCTCATTAAAGTATTTTTAAAAGCATTAAAAACCAGCCATAATGGCTGTATCCCAGAGCCTCAGCATTTGAGAGGATGTGGCAGGAGGAGCATTTTGGATTTTAAGACCATCCTAGGCTACCTAGAATGACCCTAATTCAAAATAATTTTTCAGTGTGATCAATGAAAAGCTAGAGAAGTCACAGGAGTCAGCAATGAAGTGAGCTTCCGAAGACAGAGGACAGGGAAGGCTGGGGAAGTAGCTCAGTCATACAGCATTTATTTAGAATGTGCAAAGCTCTCGGTCCCACACACACACACACACACACACACACACACACACACACAGGAAAGTGAAGAAGATGATGATTCTGTCCTTGAGGACTGTATTAGTCAGGGTTCTCTAGAGTCACAAAATCAACAGAATGAATATATAAAAAGGGAATTTATTGAGTTGACTTATGAGATATGGCTGAGGTAGTCCAACGATGGCTGCCAGTAGCTGCTTAGTCCAGTAGTCCAGTGCGTGAGGGCCAAAGGCTGAAGGATTTCTGGAGAATATCTAGTCGCATTGAAAGCTGGAGGGTCAAAGAAACGAAGAAACCTAGCAGCAGGAGGGAAAAGTGTTTTCTAGCACAGCTTCAGAGAGTCTCTCCTCTTCCCAGTCTCCTGTTCTATGGTTCCTTTCATCTGGTCCACTACTGGGAGGTTCCAATGAGATCTATGGAGGTTCCAATGGGATCTAGGGCTGATCTTGTATTATCCAAATAATCTCTTTAGATGGTCTCAGCTGTTCTTGCCAGGTATGATCTCAGCTGATCTTAGTTAATGCCAGGTGTGGTGGTCTCAGCTCATTTTACTTAATGCCAGGTGTGTCAAATTGACACCCAGGATTAACTATCACAGGACCTTCAGGAAGACAGGACCATGACTGATTTCCACGTGCTCAGAAGAAAAACTAGAAGCTCTCACCTCAGCAGGACTTTCAACATTTCAGGAGCCACAGCAGCTTCTCTCCAACTGCTCAGTCTGCTCTGGTCCCCAGCCTGCCCCTCCTCCCCCCTTCTATCATTGGTAGCTGTTCCCGGGCCACAAAGAAGACAGAAACATCATACTTCACCCAAGCTACTTGGTCTGCACCCTGGGCTGTATCCGGAACCTGCATCTGGAAGCCAGATGAGCTTTCACTAAATTTGCCCTCTGTCTCAATTTCTTTCTTGTGGTTGTGATAAAAATCCTAATAAAGGTAACTTAGGAATAAAGGTTTAATTTGGCTCACATTTCTAGGTGACCGTTCATCGTGGCAGGAAAGTCATAGTAGCAGGCACTTGAAGAAGCTGGTCACATCCACGGCAAGAGCAAAAGGCAATGAATTGATGCTCGCCCGCTCGCTCGCCGGCTCACTCACTCACACTCAGTCCCCTTTCTTCCTTGTGCAGTCCAGGATCTCTTGTCGAGGGTGTGGTCCGCCACAGTTTGAGAATGCTCCTCCCACATCAGTTAATGTGATCAAGATAGTCCTCCACCGCGTGCCCTGAAGCCCTTCCCCAGGTGATTCTAGGCTGTATTGAACCCACGTGAGACCAATCACCACTTCCTCTGGGTTTCACTGTCTGATAAATTTAGGGGCCTCATTGTTTACATGCCAATTTAGATGATGAAGAGTTTCTGTTTGCAGTTTTGTTTTACTCATTCTTGGCAGAACTCTCTGCAAGATTGTTATAAATGTCTCTTGAACAGACCAGGACGCTTAGTTCCATCTACCTTTTTTTCTGGAGCTTCAAGATTCCAAACACAGTGCAACCCAACAAGAAAGAGACACCACCTCTAATCCCACTGTGGTTTTTACTATGTTCATAGTATTCCTTTCTCTATCATCATCTTCTGCTACCCACAAACAAGATTCTATCTGCTTCGAGTGGGCCCACCAGGTCCAAAAGACTAGACCATAGACAATAGTTTTCAGCAATTTGTCCCAACGTTCTGGCTTCCAGATTTACCCGGGAGCCTTCTCTGTTCATCAGATCTAGGAAATGCTGCTTTTAGATCCATTTTGCAGGTGAAGAAACTGAGTCTCAGATAAGTTAGCTGCTTGAAGTCACAGTAGCAGAGCCAGATCTCATTCCCACACTAAGTGGTTCCACGTTCTAGTTCTCATATTCGGGAGCTATCAGTCGTCTAGTGCGCATGTAGAGTGTTTCTCGTACATAGTTTACGTCACATGGTGAGTTAGGTGGTAGGGAAGGGAGATTGAAGTGTGGGGAAAGGGAGATCAGAAAGAAAGAGAATTGAAAAAAGATTTAAGAAATGACTAGAAGAGGGGGTGTTGTGTGTGAGTAGTGGTGAGAACACGCTCGCAGCAGTCGCCGATGCGGGTCAGGGCCGCGTGGCGAATTTAACAGGCCATGTGGGGAAGTTTGCTATGGCAGGGTCAGAGGTCAGAGGTACTGGCTGTCTGAGATAGAATATATGACTGATGTCACTGTGTTCAGTGAACACGGCAAGAAAATTTGGTTCGTGCAGCCCTCCGTGCTGGCCACACTGACAGAGGCAGACAAGGGGTGCTGTGCTTAACAGAGCATTCCAGGGGGTGGAGGTCTGCCACTAGATGCTGCAGACCTCGAGACAGGGGGAGGTGGCATTTAGGACATCAGAGGACCAGGAGGAGCAGTGTGAAAAGAAGGCTGTCCAGGTTTACTGAAACAGCATGGAAGACTCTGGGGACCCCTCCATGCCTGGCTGATGCCCACAGAAGCTGCCTTCCAGCTGGCAGACTTACTGCTATCTATAAGACACTGATAAGTCACTCAGACCTACAGTAAGTACACAACTCTTCCATGTGCCTATGGGATTCAGAATTAAGGGGAAAATGACAGAGACTAGGAAAGCGCTGAATGACCCACGACAGTAGAAAATTCAGAACTTCTAATGACTTAGCAACTGACAGTGATAAAAACAAAGGAATTGCGGCTAGCAGAGGTCTGCACTGCCCCTGGTCAAGACCCTGGACTTTCTTACCTCAAAAGGCACTGTCCTTCCTTAGCTTCCTCGCCTGTGACATGCCTGAGAATTCCCATGGTCAGTGTTACCCCCACAAGACTTCTTCAGGGTGTCAGGCACCACAGGGAGCGAAGGCTTTGCCTTAAGACTGACGCTACCAGTGACAACTGCAACTAGAAGTAGCGAGCCTGGCCCCGTCTCAACTACAGTGTCCCCAGAGAGGTTTCAGCCTCACCCACTGTGAGCTCTGGTGCACAGTG